>JAVMKO010000002.1:11114477-12452048 GCA_032164245.1 Sternotherus odoratus
AATAGGGTTAAAGACAATAAGGCCTTTTAAAAACACATTAGGAACAACAAATACCCTACATCAGGCATAGGTCCACTGCTAGTGGCAGATGGAAAACTGAATATAGAGATGCAGAAAAAGCAGAAAGGAAGCAGGAAGAAGTAGCTATCCGATATGACTAGAATAGAAAGTTTAGACTCTGTAACAAAGGAAAGATGTGAGGAAGTACCTTCTAAAATTAAACATTTTCAAATCAGTAGGACTGGATAACTTATACCCAAGAGTCATAAAAGAATTAGCCAAGGAGCTCTCTGAACTAGAAATGTTACATTTTAACAACTTGAAAAACTGAAAAATTCCGGATTGGAGGGGTGCCAACATAGTGCCAGTATTTTAAAAAGGGATGACCCAGGGAAATATAGACCTTTAGCCTGAAGTCAATCCCAGACAAAATAATGAAATGGTCAAATTGGGCTCTATCAACAAAGAATTAGAGGCTAAAAATTAATGACAGGCAATATAGCTTCAGGAAGGTAGGTCTTGTCAAATAAATCGGTTGTCTTTTTTTGACAGGATTATGGGTCTGGCTGATAAGAGCAAATGTCTTCATTTTAGTTTTCAGATGATGCAGAGTTTAGTGGGGCAGCAAATAATGAGGATAGGCTACTACAGTAATTCCTCACTTAAAGTTGTCCCAGTTAACATTATTTCATTGTTATGTTGCAATTAGGGAACATGCACATTTAAAGTTGTGCAATGCTCCCTTATGACATCATTTGGCAGTCACCTGCTTTGTCCACTGCTTTCAGGAAGAGCGGCAAGTTGGAGCTAGCTAGTGGGGGGGGCTTGGAACCAGGATGGACCAGCATCCCCCATTATCAGCTCCCCCATCAGCTCCGGCTCCCCTTAGTTCCCTGTGCAGCAGCTGCCTAGCAGGCTAGCGATTGCCTGCAGTTCAGCTGTGCCTCCCCCCCAACATTTGCTGCTCCGGGAGCCTCCTGCTTGCTGTGCAGGGGGGCGGGAAACAGGGCTAATGTCAGCGTGTCCTCTCCCCCCCTCCTCTTGTACCCCGCTTACTTCTTTACATAGAGCAGGGTGGGGACATGCTGGAGAGAGACAGAGAGCACTTGGGGCAGCAGCTGCTGTCTCAACTTCCTGATTGACTGACTTAAAAAGACAATGTACTTAAGAGTGGGCTCCGTTTTCTTAGAGGTAATGTGCATCTCTCTCCCACACACAGGGTGTGTGTCTCTGTCTCTATCGGCCACTCTGTCTCCCCTCCCTCCATTCCTGCTGTCTTGTAGCGTGGGAGAGGCTACATTAACAACAATGTGTTAACCCCTGAGGGCTCAGCCAAACGCTAGTTCATCATTTAGCAGTAAGGTATTCCTTGGGAAATTCCTCTTCCGCCCTCTAACTTCACCACATCAACCAAGCTTCACAATCATCATCACTGTGAACCATATTAAATTGTTTGTTTAAAATGTATACTGTGTGTGTGTAGATATGTATTTTTGTCTGTGAAAAAAAAAATTCCCTGGCACCTAACCCCCTATTTACATTAATTCTTGTGGGAAAATTGGATTTGCTGAACACCATTTCGCTTAAAGTCGCATAACTACAACGTTCAGCAAGGAGTTACTGTATTTATTATCTGAATCACCTGATAATGGTCACAATCCAACAAAATGCATTGTTATACAGCCAAATGAAAGTAATACATCTGGAAACAGAAAATGCAGGTTATACCTGCAGGATGGGAGATTGTCTTGAGAAGCAGTGACTCAGAAAAGGACTTGAGGTTATTGTGGATAACCACATCAACATGATGCATCAGACGAAGTGGGTATTAGCCCATGAAAGCTTATGCTTCAATACTTTAGTTAGTCTTTAAGGTGCCACAGGACTCTTTGTCATATCAACATGAGCCGTCAGTGCAATGTTGTACCAAAAAGGGCTAATGCGATCCTGACGTATAAGAGGAGGAGTACCAAGTAGAAGCAGGGACATAATAACTTTTCATAAAATTGAAGGTGATAAGGGACCATTAGATTATCTAGTCTGGCCTTGTGTGTCACACACACCATTACATTTCACTCAGTTACCCGGTGGAACACAATAATTTTGGCTAGCCTAAAGCATTTCCGTCCTCAGCAGACTAAAGTTTTGTGTGCCAGGAGTTGTGCCAGGGCAGAAAAGAGGAGAGATCAAGTGCTGCCAATACCAGTGCCTCTGCAAAATCAGGAAACTGATTAGGTGGATATGCCCAAGATGATTCCATCTGGTGATCCATGCTGCAGAGGAAGGCAAAACAAAGCAAAGTCCCAGACAGTCCGTTCTGGGGGGAAAAAAATCTTCCCGTCCCTAAACCCTGGTTGTCACCTGGAACTTATTACCATGTGAGCAAGATATACCAGCTATTCATCTATAAAAATACCATCTCCAACCCTGTCTACTATGCTATCTCTATGCAATGTTATTTCCTCTGCATTCTTCTATGACCCTCCGCGTTATTTCTCTATCTTCACTGCTGTTTGCAGTATTTCTCAATATTGGAACATCCGTTAATTTCCTATAGTGTTGTTTACCGTTCTTTGTATATAGTAAGTCCACAAGAATGGACTTATAAGCAACCTACCAACCACCTTCCTGCAACTTAATACAGTGTCACTTCTTATCCATGTCTGTGGTCCTTCGGACAGTTTTCCAGACACACGAGAATGTCCTTACGCCAGCTGATTTTGTGAGTAAGATCCCAGGAGACATTAAATAAAATGTGCACTGTCCTGGGAAGCAATCTAGTGCACTCCCCAAGCTTTCTTTAAGTGCAGTGTATAGATAATAGTCTGAATACTATGCAGATACTCTTGAAGCTTTCGAGCATGCATTGACATACTAATTGCTTTATTTATTTGAAGTGGTGGCAAAGTGGATTTGCAGTGCCTTATTTTATATTATAGTGCTGTGCTCCTGAGATCTGCTATTGCCTATTTTGTGCTGTCCTCACATAAATACGATCATTGGCCAGGGTAAAGGAGGTTAGCAGTTATATATATACTGTATTTTTAATTCCGCAGAATAATGGTGGTCCAAATAAAAAGCTCTACTAACATAGTAAAATAACTGTGGCACATAAAATTCTAGTCATTATCATGTAAGTGAATCATAATAATGTGGTTCCATTGTAGCATTTCCCATGGCCTTCTCAATAACTGTTGCAAAGTTTACCCAGAAGCACCCTATAAAAGCCATAAACATTTTTCAAAGGAGTCAGATAGTGTTGAAAGCTTTGGTTTTTTGTGTGCGCCTTTTTGTTTTTGTTTTTTACTAAGGCTCGTAAAATGAATAATGAATTGTGCATAAAAAAGCCACTCACAAAGTGGCAGAAGAATAATATCAAAATCATTGCAGGAGCGTTAGACGTCTGAATTTTTGCATTTACAGGATATTTAAGTTGTGCTGCAGTAGCAGGAAATCAACATGCCAGTATTCATCACAAAAGCTGTATTTAATCTCAGAGACAGTACAATGCAATGCTCTACAGATCATATTATTCAGAAGTTTATTTTGTAAACTTCAACTTTTGCAGAATCTGGTTCCTTGCTGTTTTTGCTTCTGAACGTGTGCCGTTCTTTGGAAAGTGCCATGTGCACTTAATGGAAGCGCAGTGAATCTGATGTAAAATATGTGCTCCCGTAATACACACTCCATACTTGTTGCCACTTAAATCAAATCTTGGCAACTTTTACCGCTTCCCTGAAATTGCTTTACTAACAGTTAGTTTTATTGCTTATTATTAGAGTCTGAATTACTTTCCCTGTGTTCATTCTGTATTGCAGTATACATGCCAATGATCAGTGGTAGTATTCAAGAGGCTTGCCCATTGCCTTGAGGAAAGCAAGGGCCCTAATTTATTTTGGCCAGATCTAGCTGCAAGGACACAGATCTTAGTAAGGGGTAGCTTTCTACTACAGAGCTGGAAAAGCATCCCAGTGGCTCAGCAGGTTCCCTCTTGTTCCACCTTGGCTCCCAGAGATAGGCCTGTATTAGCAAGAAGGCTGCTGTCCAGGAAAGGACGGCAGCTTGTGTGGAACTCTACCCATTGACTGCAATAGGACCAGTCATATGCGTATAGAAAGCATGGACTTTGTCTGCTATGGGGGCCTAAGTAATTATCTACCAGGATGCTGGCTCAGCTGGGCTGGCCAGTAAGTGATGAGGGGAAATGGAGACAGGGCTGCGCCCAGATTCAAGGTTCAGATACTCTGTGTAGAGGTTTACGGGGCGGAGGGAGGCAGTGCGGGTTCTTTCTCTGCCTTTTGTGCAGGAATGAGGGGCAAGCCACCATCTAGCCCCACGTTGCCAGCCATAAGCAGGGTTTCATGTCATCACAGGACTTTAAGTCTTTGTGAAATAGAGTTCCATTTGCTCAAATATGAGGAATTTGGCAATCTTCCTGTGTATCCAGTGCAGCAGAAACATCCCTTCCTTCCATTCTTCAGGGACACATTTCACCTGCCCCGAGAAGTGTAAGGGGCTGCTCCCATCTAGCCAGTCCACTGGGGTCAGCCGGGCAGTCAGGTACAAGATACAGTCTGTAGAATAATACCTGGCTCTTTTCAGCCATAATTAGCAAAGCACTTGAAAAAGGAGGTCGGTATCATTATTGCCATTTTTCAGATGGGAAAACTGAGGCAGGGAGTGGGATGTGACTTGCTAAAGGTGACCTAACGAACCAATAGCAGAGCTAGGAATAGAACTCGGGTCTCCTACATCCAGGATGGTGTATATACCAGTAGACAATACCACCACCTTTCAGGCACAGCTTCCATTCACCCCTAGCCTTCTGTTTGCTACTGTAAGTGAGACCGAGGGAAATGTATCATTTCAGATTGTTGCACTGATTGTAGTAGTAGGAATTTTTTAAGAAGACTCATGCCAATATTTATGTATGTAGGAATTTGTTTAATATTTTAGGTTTTCTACATTCTAATATTATAATCCCTTTATTAGGTGCATGGACAGCATGCTCTTAAGTGTTACAATTTGGTATTCTGCTCATTAAGTGAAGGCTGCTTCATTTTGCTTCTGCTAATCCTTGCGTCCCCCACACCAGGGTGCATCAGCTGAAAAGTGCTGTGCTTTTGTGGAGTTGTGTTTTGAAAACTGGAGAAGCCTGTGAGGTGAATTCTCAGCTGGTACACTTTCCCCTGATTTTCAGTCAGGACAAAACTTTATAATAATACATTGTTTTTTAAAAAGTCTAATCAACATACATACATCATCATGCCCCTTAAATGGCAAAAGTCCCGATCACACGACAAAGCAAAAACCGCTTGGACAAAAGCACAATTGTGTACAAGAGATGTATTCTGCTGTACACTTAGTTCAAATGAAACAAATAAAGATACTTATGACCATGATAAGAATAGGTGGATGATTCCTTCTGCTTCAAAGTCCATTACTTCAGTGTTGAGATGCAAAGAGATTTATTATTATCCTACAAAACAGACGTGCTCTTCCCCCATCCTCCTTCACATGTTGCTTAGCTCTGCTCGTGAACAGACAGTGATTGCACTTACACTGCATTAGAGCAAGCAGCCTTAGAACCAATTACGTAAAAATATTCATGCTGTTCTCTCGAATAAGGATCTCACTGTCACATGGATTTTTAAACTTTGATAGAATTCAGTATTGATCTCTCTCCTCTCTTCAGATCACTACAAACCAAAGGAAAGGGATATAGACACAGATACATTAAAAATGGCATTGAACCTTTTTTTGTAGAGACAACAAAACACATCAATATTTGAATGCTCAATACTTGATTGTGCCCATGTAGGTAACTGGAGCTATTAATAGACATTGCTTTAGTCCTGTGTTTGAGCATCAACATGGGTGTTTTTCCAATAATACTATTTTATTAAGTCTATATGGTATTATTTAGTATATCTCTTGGGCAGCAATGATCAATGTTCTTGTACCACCTGTCAGTACCTGACACAGTTCGGGGAAGCTAAAGATCTTCCTAACAAACTGAATTCTACACATTCATACTTGAAGAATCCCAGTATTGCTGCTTTCAGTAACCCTAAGAATGTGCAATCCTGCAGGTTCTCTACCATTGGGCCCACACCCCCAAGTCCTTCAACTCAACGCTGAGGGCCAATCAACAACCAAGAGACACTTAATTGGCATCCGTGCTCTTCATCATGCTATCAATGCTGTCTGCATACGAGAAACTCCCATTTCATCTAACGAAGCTGGCCAGTACAAGATTCACAGCTTCGACCTATATACCGCCCTGCACACCGGAAGCCCAGCTGTGCCATTTCAGACTCAGTCCGTCTGTCATCCACTGAATACTGCAATGTCATCAAGATTGACACATTTTGAATAGTATCACAGGAACTCTGACTGACTCATTTTCCATGGCTTCCAGTTCTGAGCCACTGTGCTCCCCTCCTCCCCCCATCAGGAGGGAGACTGCACATTATATAAGGAATGTATATGTCCCCCATTATTGTAGTATGTCACGCTATGACTGTATCCATCCACACAGCTCTCCTGTGGTCTGCAGCAGTGCTATGATCCCCATTGTACAGATGAGGGAGTGTAGGCACAGAGTGAGTAACAGCCAGGTTTTAAAAGGCTTTAGGCACCTAAAGATGCTGGTGCCTAGTGCTATTTTTGAATGTGCCATGGGCACATAACTCCCACAGGTGCTTCTCTGCCTTTAAAAACCTTGACTCTGAGCAGCTTGGCAGTCTATGGCAGAGCAGGGATGGAGCCCAGTCCTAAGAGGGAGAAAAGCCCTCTGCAAACCTCCCTTGCAGGAAGGCTAATCAGCCACCTGGCTTGCAGGGCAATCAACAGGGATGAGTTGCACCTGGCAGCCTCCTCAGGGGGTTAAAAGGCCTGCCAGGAAGCAAGCCCAGTGTGGTGGGGATGGTAAAGAGTGAGATGGTGGTTGGAGCTATTCAGAGCTGTGTTGGTATTGAAGCTGGACTATATAGAGTCTGTAGAGCTGGGAGCTGTAGAGCTGTAAGTTGAAGAACTGTACCAAGCTATATGTATTGGTGGTGGGGCCTGCACTGTGAATAAAGAGCACTGTTTGGATCAAAGAAGGGTTTCCTGCCTGTGTTCCTGAGAGGGGTGAGAGAGCGGTCTGTCACAAGTGGTGTCAGAGGTGGGATCGCTACACCAGCAAACCAACTGGTGGCCCAGAGATGGAGGGAACCCTGCAGTAGCTAGTAGAGCAGCAAAAGCAGACCCAGCAGGCCATGCACGCCTTGCAACAAACCCACCTGGAGATGCAACAGGCTCAAGCCGAGCAGCAGAAGATGCTGCAGGACTTTATGAAGGAGCAAGCGAAGACCCAGGCAACTCTCCTGCAACACCTGGTGAGTCAAGGGGCAGGAGAGGGCATGCGGCCGCCGGGCTGGGGACTCTGTAAGATGAGCCCGGCGAATGCCCCCGATGCTTTCCTGGGGACTTTTGAGAGGGTGGCCACCACAGCCGGGTGGGAGCGGACCACCTGGGCCCTCCGGCTTGCTCCCTACCTCGCGGGCAAAGCCCAGGCGGCCTATATGGCCCTGGGGAATGCAGAGGCCCAGGACTTTGAAATTGTAAGAGCGGCCATTTTGGACCGGGTTGGCTTATCTGCAGAGAGATACCGACAAAAGTTACGGGCGGCCCGCTGGACGCAGGCGGTGCGGCCCCGGGCGTTTGCCCAGAGGCTGAGGGACTGGGCGACGCGTTGGCTGAGGCCGGAGGCCCGGTCTGGGGAGGAAATCATGGACTCCCTGATCTTGGAGCAGTTTTTGGTCAGCCTCCCCGAGACTGTCTGTACCTGGGTCAGGAGGCACCACCCGGAGACGGTGGAGTCTGCGGTGCGCCTGACCGAGGAATACATTGAGGCAGAGGGACCTCGGGGAGAAGACCGACCGCGATGGGTCCGGGATTTGGGGCGTCGGCCCGTGGACTCCCCTCCGCCCAGAGGGAAAAGGACTGATGGGGAGCCCAGGGGGGTGCCCGAGAGAGCGGCCCGGCTTACCTGCTGGCAGTGCGGGAAGCCAGGGCATATTAAGAGAGACTGCCCAGCCATGGAGTGCGACTACTCTAACTGGTGTGGGTGGACAGAGGTTTGGGGGCGGAAACCGCATAAGGGGATACCCACTCTGCGGGTACAGGTGGGAAGGAAGTCCCAACCGGGGGTAGTGGATTCAGCCTCCCCCTGTACGCTTGTCCGCAGGGCGTTGGTACGCCCCGAGTGGTTAATTCCAGGGGCTACCATGGACCTACAGTGTGTCCATGGGGACAGGAAGACCTGTCGGGTGGCCCAGGTCCCCCTAGAAATCAGTGGACGATTCCGCTGGAAGCGGGTCGGGGTGACGGAGGGGTTGCCGTGCCCCGTAATTATTGGGCGGGACTGGGGCCCGGTGGGAGGTATGAGGCCCCAGGCTGCCCCAAGGCCGGGCGTGAGAACCCGTACGGGGGGTTCGGCCAAGGGAAGGGGCTGGTCTCAGCCCAATAACCCAGCGAAGGGCCTAGCCAGCCCTGAACATCAGGGATTAGGGCAGGAGGTGAGCTCCACGGAGGAAGCCCCGAGCTCCTGTGAGAGCCAGGAGGAAATTGAGGCCGGGGAAGTTGCCCTGTGTGGTGAGGCGCCATGCGAGTGGTGTGAGCGCCGGAGGGCACAGGGGCGGCCGATACCCTGCCTTTATTGTGCAAGGCTGGAGGTAGGCCTCTCTGCCTCAGCCGCGAGGGAAGCTGAGGCAGAAGGGGCTGGCCCTAGCCCCGAAAAGCAGGGGGGCAATAATCCACAACCCCGGACCGGGCGGCGCCGGTGAAAGGGGAAATATTGAAGGGTCCGAGCCAGCCCGATGGGGCTAGGCTAAGGGGGGAGGTGTGTGGTAGGGCGCTGGCCAGGAGTGCCTGAGCCAGCCCTGCCGCCCCTTTAAGAGGGAGAAAAGCCCTCTGCAAACCTCCCTTGCAGGAAGGCTAATCAGCCACCTGGCTTGCAGGGCAATCAACAGGGATGAGTTGCACCTGGCAGCCTCCTCAGGGGGTTAAAAGGCCTGCCAGGAAGCAAGCCCAGTGTGGTGGGGATGGTATAGAGTGAGATGGTGGTTGGAGCTATTCAGAGCTGTGTTGGTATTGAAGCTGGACTATATAGAGTCTGTAGAGCTGGGAGCTGTAGAGCTGTAAGTTGAAGAACTGTACCAAGCTGTATGTATTGGTGGTGGGGCCTGCACTGTGAATAAAGAGCACTGTTTGGATCAAAGAAGGGTTTCCTGCCTGTGTTCCTGAGAGGGGTGAGAGAGCGGTCTGTCACAGTTGACATAGCCTCTGTAATCCAAAGCTGTGCTGTCTGCATGTGGGATCACCCAGACAAGGTTACAGCCCCCTCTGGGAGGGTTCCTCCCCACACTTCTCACTGTTGGTCTTCCTGTGCAGAGATTGTCCCCTGTATACGCAACCACTAATACCATGCCTGCCAGCACAGCGATAGGAACAGTGAGAAGTAAACTGAAGATTCAGTGAACAGTCAGAATGGTTCGAGTGTGTTTTGAGAGAAGTGAGTTTTAGCCAGAGCTGGCCTTAGGGAAAATGGCTCTCTTGCCATACTTGTATTTTGGTGCCTTTCCTTTGAGTTTAAGTACAGGTATTGAGTATGGTCACACGCCTTGAGTTTACTGGAGAAGTTTTAAGTTATGGTAGGGACCGTGTGCACCTCCAAGAGAGACCACTGCAAACGACACTGGTGGTCCGTATCCTCAGCACGGGCTCACTGTAGTACCAGAGCCTGTGGCATGAGCAGCAAGAACGTAAGGTTGGCAACTATGCGAAGGGCCAGAGGGATGGCAGTGCTGTGAGGAACAAACTGAATCCCAGCCCAGCACACACCCAGCACACACCCAGCACACGGTCTCTTTCCCTGAGCTGCCAAGAACCTGGCCAGGGAGCCCCGTTGCCTCCGCTTCTCAGTGCTGCCCCCAACAGCACTCGCCATTAGCTTGGGAGTTCCCCATCCGCCCCTGGTCCATGGCATTTGGGGGTGGATGAGCAGCTACCCTGGAAAGCGGGGTGTGCCGGGCAACCTGGGGTGAGTGCTGCAGACAGCGGATGGAAGCAGCTCTCCCCCCCCCCCCCCCCCAGTGCACTCCTCAACCCCCAGCCCAATGCGGATTGGCACATGACACAGCCCTGGTGGCTAGGCCAGTCCTGGTCCCAGCCTGCCCTGCAGGGTGATCCACCGGGCCCACCAGGGCTCTCAGAGCTTGCCTCTGGTCAGACCCTCCACCTGCAGGTCTTAACAACACCCCATGCAACTTCAGCGCCTTCCCTGGCTAGAAGTCAACCTGACCTGCCACCCCTTCCACCAAGCCCGCACACTACATGGGCCAACAAAGCCACCTACAAGTGGGGAAAGGAGCCCAGCAGGTGGGCACTCATCTCTTATCTTGCCCGCGTCCCGTCCCTCTCTTGACCATGGAGCCCACCTGACCATGGTACCCTGGGTAGTCACCCACAACACCCATCGTTAAGGTCAGCCCTGGTATTATCTGTGGCAGTTCCAGAGGTTCTTTTGATGAGCATTACCCAGCTATAATTGTATGTGTGAGGCAGCTAGAGTATTGCTGGACAGATACATTGGATAAACAGTAAAATAATAATTGAACCATATTCAATAAGTATTAGATCTTATTTCCCACTTGGGGACAACCACTTTAAGACAAGATGTTGACCTATGCTTGAGCAGTCTAACACATCCAGTAGAGGGCAGCAGTTTGCATAAGACACTAGCCATTGTTCTAGCGATAGAGGCATCTGGGGACTCATGTGGACCGCAGAGGTGTTAGGTCTTTTGGGGGAAGGACACCATAAAGGGTGTTCTGAAGTGAAGATGGGATTCTGAACTTACGCTCACCGGATCTTCACCAGCACACCGATGTCAACACCATCCCAAATCTAAATTCCCATCTTGGCTGCAGCAACACAGTGAACTGTCACTTTCATTTAATTAAATTGTATTCTGTTAGAACAACCTTCAAGGGGTGGGATGCAGTGCAGCAGGTTGTGAAATCCATATATTAATGGTATTTCCAGTGACCAACACAAGAACATATCACAAATCATTTACTGCTCTTTGCATGCTCAGCTTACTTATGCTACTAGGTCAGTTTCATTTTACTTTACATTACACATCCGTAGCCCTCTTAAAATATTTGCTCATTTTATCCTAGCCTCTGTTTTCCCATGCTCCTGATAAGTTATTTCTAGAACTACTGATGTTCATTTCAGTTTGGCTTTAATGTTGTCTCCAAAGGGCCTGTATTATTTTTCCCTGGTATCCTACAGTAGTCAACAGATTCCTTTTTTTAAAGAGAGTCTTCAAAATTGGTAAAAGACTTCCCTAATGAAACTTCAAAAACCTCTTGGAGAAGCACATAATTATGTTTCTCTTGAGCTCTGCAGTACTTCATTAACAGATACAAGGCAGGGAAATGACCTTTCTTGTCCAAGTGATATCTGCTTTTAGGATCAGAGTCTAATAAATTAAACCATAAGAAGTTGAGGGACCTCTCTTAGCTCGAGTTATCAAGAAATTACCTACATTTGAGCATTCAAGGAGGTGGGCAGTAAAGGCCAGACAAACTACAGACAAATAGTGCCATGTTCACCAGGGGAAATGCAAAAGGAAACTTCACGCAGCTCAGCTACTTCATTTGTGTCTTTAATGCTGAGAATAAAGGTCCAGAGTAGAGACAAATAAGTACAAAAGACTAAAGGCCAGAGGCAGCGTTTTAATAAATGGTTTCACCAAATGCAGCCTTCTTTACTGCGATGAAAATATTTATTCATGTTTTGCCTCTGGAGTTCTTATTCTTTCATTTTTATTTTTTTTGTGCCCCTGGATAATTTCCCTTGAATTAAAGATACCAGCCCAAACCTATTGTTAGGCTACATTCACTGCTGGAGGGACTCCACCGACTTCAATGGAATTACACAAGGGACAAAATTGGTCCCCTGTGCCTTTTACTTAGGGCTTTATTGGTTAATTGAGTAGCCTTTGTAGGGTTTATTTGTTTTTTTTTGTTTTTCCCTGGATTCAATTTTGCTTTGTGAGTTTCAGAACATGCAAGGTGGCTGTACTCTTTAAACTTCCAAACTGGGGTACTGGAATTCAGCCTTTTAGGCAATTCTACCAGTGCTATTTGAAAAGGGAGGTGGATTCATCAAAATAGTAAAAATACAAACCTTATCCCAAAATGAGTTTTAACCCCAAAAAGGAAGAAGTGCCAGAGATTCCACGAAGACCACCACGGCCTAATGACTTTGCTGTTGTTATTGATTTTTAGATGGAAGGGTCTCTGCTACTATAGTGATGGGCAGGAATATAAAAACCCCAAACAGACAAATTTGAGAAATGGAAACAGAGGAGGGTGATGATTCAAAATCATACATGTAAACTTTCACTGTGATAAAATACAGACACTACAATTCTTCTGTGTGGAGAGATGCTGCAATAGATCCAGTAGTGACAACTTCATAGAACATCTGATATTTTGGAGTGTAATATTTTATGCCCCTAGAGACCACATAACATACAGCTAAACCACCCTGAACACGCCCGATCCCATCTGATCTTGGAAGCTAAGCAGTGTTGGGCCTGGCTAGTACTTGGATGGGAGACCTCCTGGGAATATCAGGTGCTGTAGGCTTAACATGGGTGTGGGGCTAGCAACTCCACCCTGTAAGGGAACCCCTTGCTACTGAAAGACAAACACCAGTTGGTGGCCCATACCCTGGCTGGGGGGGGGGGTGATGGGCAAAGAGAGAGAGACCACATGCCATACATCTTGCATATACACATATTATTATTTTTTTATTTTAGTATCACACATTTGATTCAAGAAATACCTATTAGAGATGAGTTAAAGTTAAAAATTTGGATACTGATGTGGATTTCAAAGATCCCAAAATTCAACGATATTGGGTTCTGGAGTTCTTGTTCAACTCATTATAACAGCATTTCTCAAACCGGGGGTCACGACCCCTCGGGGGGTCGCCAACCGCCTCCCGAGGGGTCGGGAGCCCCTTGCGCAGCCGAAAAGCTGCCGCCGTGATCAAGTATCTCTATCCCTTCCCGTATTTCCTATTTGCAAGTGATAAAAATTGTCTCCAGTGTTCTCTTTGGCTTAAAGTACTGAAATGTTCTTATAGTATTTGTCTTACATGAAATAAGTCAATAATTAAAGTAATGCTGGAGTGGCTGCAGGCAAAACAGTCTTTGTCTGTCTAGTGCCACACTTGCTTGTATGAAGTGATAGCAATAGTCTCAATCAATGAAAAGATGGGGGGCAATCAATTGGTACCCACCTGCAGCTTGTCTGCGGTCTGGAGAAACGTATGATTCAACTAACAGATCAAATTCAAGGATTGCCACGAATCTCAGGCAACAAGTCAAACAGCTTCCAGATGAGGATTTTTCTAGTCATAGGTCTGACACTTAAAGGACTCCAACGACTATATTCCACCATGCATATTATTTTAGGCACACATAAATCTACTACTCTACCATGGTTACTGGTTCTCTGTAATATTGCTCCATCCAATGTTCGCAGAGTGGAAAGTGTAGCAAAGCGCATGACGAAACTGCATGAGATACCACATCTACCATTCATTAAAGATTTGTTTAATCCACCACATAGTCGTTTGCCTTTCGGTGCCTGTTATGGATAAGTTAACTGGGTGAGGGATTTACGGTAGATGATGTGTGGCAAGTTTCATGGTCCACAAAGAAGGTGACAAATACCTTGTCTCAGACCTCACTCAACATCAACCAGGTTTTGACGTGCCACGAAGGCAATGGAGCCTTCTCAACCGTTTCGTACCAGACATGGAATTTGCACTATAGTGGAATTTTGGTGGCATTTTAGAGACCGTTCACTTTGTCGATGTGGGCAGCCACAAACTGTAACACATATTGTCGAGGACTGCAAAATGACTCAGCTTCCTTGAGGTCTTTGGGCCTTGAACATCGTGGATAAGAATGCTGTAGCTTGGCTTGACCGGAGTGCATATACCAAATAGTGAAAAGACTCACAAGGCCAAAGCTTTCAAACATTTTATTTAAAGATGTCCTTAACCGTCCCCACTTTTCTAAACTGGGTAGCTGCTATGCACACACATCAGGCTGCATCTTAGCTCACATTATAATGATACATTTCATGCCAAAGGGATCCCAAAGCAATTTACAAACTCATACTGATATGCAAGCTATCGCTAGGAACCACTTAATGCATGGGGAAAATGCAGCCTCCCGCAGGGTAGAATTTAGCAACCGCCGAACAAAGCAGGAATCCTGCCCAAAAATTTAGGACAGGAAGGACTGCCGCTAAACTGCAAAGGAATCTTAGAGCCATCTGGCAACTTTACTTTCCACTGTGTAGTATCTTCTCGGCTCTTCAGCAGCCCCCAGTTTAGGGAGTCGATCAAGGAATGATGAGGACTCAGCCAGAGAATTGTATCTGTTCTAGTCTGTGAAATGGCCATAAGGCCATAGCATCTGAGCCTAGGTTCCTATGTATTGATTTTGTGTTCCTTCAAAGACATAGGCTGTCAAGCTTTCACTGGTGATTGGACACGGCCAAATGTGAGTGATGCAAAAGTAGCTCAAAGCCACCTTTTTCCACCCAGGTTTCTCGGTCAAGGACAGTTAAGCCAGGACAGAGCCTCTAACCTAAAAGTGTTGAGCAGAACATGTCTGTCCTGCAATCACCTCCTCTTTCTCTTCAAAGCAATCCCTGCATCTGCTCTGCATCATTCCTTTGTTCCCAGCCGTTAAGGAAATACAGGGGCTACACGTACAGTCAAAAGGAAATCAGAATGGAGGCAAATACATCATCACTGTGGGTCAGGGAGAGATGGCAGCTGATTGAGAAACATGAGCTCTGTTGTAAAAAGAACCTCTTTCATTTGAACTCCTGAGCTGGGATATTTAGATCCAGCTTGGTTTGGTGGGTGGATGCTCTGTGGAACCAACTCCCCTTCAATCTCAATATCACAAATCACAGCAGCCTGGTTTCCCAAATGAAGAGAGACCTTTGGGACTCTTTCAATGTGGGTCTGACCGAAACCCCACTGAGGTCAGCGGAAAGTCTCTCACCGACATCCAAGAACATTACATCATCAACATATCCTGGGCCTCACCCAGAAGCAGCCAATCGCAAAATAATGTGACAGTGAGGCTCTGAGACCAGGGGCTGAATTCCCTGGGTAGTGGTGGAAGACTGAAAGAGAAGGCAGCTGATGTAGTGATTAGTAGATCTGGGTTTGGTCCCTTGCTAAACCTCATACTTCTTTTGCACATAGCGAGATCTGACTCGGCACCTGTTTGCATCTTTAGGTGCCTAAATACCTTTAAAAATCTGTCCCTTAGTCTCTCTCTGGCTTGGTTTTGAAAAATGGTGGCGACAGCATTTCCCGACCTCACGGGGCTGCTTCGAGGCTGAACATATGAAAGATTGGGAAGCCCGCTGATATTATGGTAATTGGGGTTATACAGGGACCTAGCATAGTTAATTGATACTTTAACCTTGCATCCTTATATGGTGAATGCTTAGTGTCTAATTTTCAGTGAGACTCAGACTCCCAGTGAAATCAATGGGAGCTTTGGTTCCTCAGCACCTCTGGCAAGCAGACCAGATTTATAGAGCCACTAGACATGATACAAAGCCTGTTCACTTCGTTGGCATGAAGTGAACATGACAAATCAGACGCTAAAGGTATCTATTTATGCTACCACTTGACCTGTCCTCCAATGTATTCATGAGGTCCAAAGACAGCCCTTTAAACAGAGGGAAGCTGGTGAAAACTCTCAGCCCGCTCAAACACATATTTGAAACTTACCAAACTGGAAGCTATCCTGTCTTTTCAAGCACCAGCTGTTTTTGTGGTTTTGATATTGACACCTCTTTGCAAAGGTTAATACTGATGCTTCATTTATTTTAGCATTATGGAGCATATATGCCAGTTGAAAGTAAGAATTGGCCATCGCTCATTGAAACATACGGTGAAGTATTTCAATGATCTTATTTCCATGCTTGCAGAAATATTAAAAATCTGCCATATATTGCACTTGCACATGCACAGCAAAGGATAATTTGAATAAATCTGCTCTCTCAGTTAATTTACTTTAATTAGAACACGGTGTCAGATCAATTGCTTTTCTTTCACAATGGCTTAAAAGGTCTATATTTAATTCCCTTATTGTTTGCTATTGTTCGCTCATTATCTAGCTCCATAAAAATCTATTGTTATTCTCCTTTGTACATTTTAAGAAAAACAGTTTATCTCTGTGTTTAAGAAATAGGTAATTCTGTTTATTTGCAGGAAATAAAGACACACGGGGTCAGATCCACAGCTGGTGCAAATCCATGTACCTGCACTGATTTTAATGGTGCTACACTGATTTGCACTAGCTATGCAACGGGGTCTTTATCTTTTGAGGAATAACCACTGTAAATATGTTCTTATCTCCCACATATATGTGCATATTCCCTCCTCACCCTCTTTGCTGAACCCTTCATATGAAAATTATATTGATGCACAAAACAAATTGTGGATGTGTCAGACACGACATGACTAGTGAAGTAAGGTCTATTTTGTGGACTGTATTGTACATAGCCTCATCCCTAGGAGAAGTGGGTGAGTTTTTTTGGTCGCAATTTTTTTTTGATGAAAAATGCAGGTATGGTAAAAGTGAAATGTTTCACATGGTTGTGTCAATTTGGCCAGATTGTTTCGGGGGAGAGGGGGGGGGTTTGGAATGACATGAAAAATTCTGAACATCTTGTTTCAACATTTGCAAAGTGAAACATTAGATTTTTTAAATTTAAAATAAATGTTTTGTTTCATTTTACTTTTAGCATTAAAAAATGCCTGACATTCAAATGAAATGGTTTCAGGTTGAATAAAATGTTTGTTTGATAAAACATTTAAATTTTACATTTTGATTCACCAAACTTTTTAAAAAAATCATTTGTGCTTTGATCCAAAACAATTTTATGTGTTTTTTTGTGAAATGTGTTTTCAGAATTACCAGAGAACCAAATATCTGTTATTCACCCAGCCCTAAAATATCTCTGCACAATGTTAAAAGTATGGGGAAACAACACAGAGCCACCTTCATACCATACAGCCATGTCTCAAACTATTTACAAACATACAGGGCCTACATACATATATATACACCACTGCTCTGTTCATATCTGCTGACCTCTGCACTGCAACACAGGGAGGACCCATTTAGAGGGCTGTCAAGCTCCTATTTAAAAGGATACCACCCAAATCCTTTCCACTGCATAAAGGTATCTAGAATAATAGATGTAATTAACAGAAAAACTAGGCAACAAAGTGAAATTCATTTTACAATATTTAGGCTTAAATCTCAAATGAGTCTCAAACCTAGGAGCTAAAATTTCACTTGCAATTGTGCACTGCATTGCAAGTGCAAATCAGATATTGCACAGTGTAGTATTGAGATGTCTAGCTGCTTGATTAGCTGCCTAAACTACATTATTTTCTGTGAAAGTGACTGCATGACCCACTCTGGGAGATTGCGGGTGTTTGTCCCCTTCCAGGGGCTAACCTACATAATAGGATAAGAGCCTACTACAGGTGCCAGCTGGAGAAGTCACTCCTTTAATTCAAGCTATGGAAATGCTCTTAGAGCTGGATGTTCCTGCTGATGAACCCTAGTCTAAAAAAATTTAGGTGATTTTTTTGAAAAAAATTAACGCTTTGTTTTAACTCTCAAATTGGATTTCCAGAGTCCTTGATAACGAATTATAAATGATTTTTTTTTCTGGCTCCAGCTGGCAAGCAACATGTTTGCTTCCTTGCATTTCTGAGGGAGCTGAAATTTCCGTGGCTGGTTTTGTCTGTCGTTACTTCTTTTGTGAGTTTCCCAGCATTGGTGAAGACATGAGCAGAGCTCTAGCAGGGCATGGTGTTTATTAGTTAACTGTGGCAAGTGGACAGTTTTTTGTAGATGTTGAATTTCTCCAGATATGATCTTTTAGTGTAAATCCGCTAATTAAAGAAGATCAAGACCACATTAAAAGCAACTCATGTTCTATACATACACCTAGCGACTTTGATTCAATCCTTTAGTCTCTCATAAGGCTGCTGCTAAATCTGTTGCCACTGAAACCAGACAATGCGGAGGAAGCTTTGAACACGGTAAGATGCAAATATCAAAAGTTCAAGCCATGGATAACAGATGTTATCTTCCATCTGATTGAAACAACAATGAAATGCCAGACTTAATGGGGACATGCTCCAAAGCATTTGGGGAGAAAAGACTTGAAGGCCCTTAGGCAGAAGTAGCTGAACAGGAAGGTTAGAGTTCACAAAGACGTTGCAAAGAAGCATGAGCCTGCTTTTATTTCTTAAGAAAATCTCAACATTTACTAGAAAGAGAGCACAAATATTGCCGTAGCTACATCCACAGCAAACTGATGCTTCAAGCTGGAATCCAGAGCCCAAACTAGCTGAAGTTCCAAAGTACATCACCTTTTAGGGTTAGGGTTAGGAAAAGTCTTACCTTTCTGGGCTCTCCGAGTGTGGGTGAATTCTGATTGGCTGCTTCTCCCCTATGTGTTGTTCCACGGGGAGAGAGAGAAAAAAAAAATCTCCTAGATAATCTAACCCATTTCCTGACAGCATAGGATTGATCCCCACAGTACATCTCCTGTTGCTTTATTCAGATTAGCTTCCAACATCCCGTGTGCTGGGGCGGCCATCACTTCCCTCCAGCACCTATTACAGAATGTAATATAGCACTTTTTTTGGAATAGGATTCTTTCCTATATTCAACCTAACATTTCCCTTTTGTAATTTCATCCTGTGGTGCACTCATATATAGAACAGCTTAATTAGATGGGTGCATTAGGGTGTTTGCTGCATTCCTCTGGAGCTTCTCAAAACATGCCAATGGACTGATGATCTGGTGTGCTATGGGAGCGGGACCAGTCGAGAATGGCTTATAAAAAAATAGCAGCACATCTTACTGGTGTAAGTGTAGCTGCTCAATACATTTGCTCCTCATTCTACTGCTGTTGTGCAGTGTTTGTGGGGTTATATTCTTTCGTCAGGTAGCAGGCGTAATATTTTGCATCTCTAGAGGGCATTTCATACACGGGTCTTGTGGAGCCCCCCTCTTCACAGATCAGCAGCAGCACTGAGATAGGTAGGGCTCTTCCTGGAGCCCTGACTGACAACAAGGAACCGAGCATGCAAGTTGAGAGTGCTGTCCAGAGCGGTCAAAATGGAGCATTGTGGGACAGCTCCCGGAGGCTAATAGTGTCTACATGCATCCTCACTAACCCACAGTCGACCCTGAAACATTGATTTCTGCGCTACTCCCCTCGTCGGGGAGGAGTTCAGAAATAGATTTTGAGGGCCCTTTAAGTCAACGCAAATGGAGTCCGTGTGAGGATGGGCACAGGTTTATGTCAATTTAACACTGCTAAAGTTGACCTAAAGTCTTAGTGTAGACCAACCCTGAAGGTGGCTTAGGGGTGATTTCTGGGTGAATTCCGGCCTTGCCAAAAGCTGGAGGAGGGGTCTCCACTGCAGGGCAAAAGAACGGTCATTGGGAACTGATTACTGGCAAGGGGAGTGCCCTTCACCCTCTCAAAAGGCTTTTCATGGCCCAGGACACAGTTGTGCCTGGCCCTTCTGCAATGTGGATGAGGAATCTCCCCTCCTTACTCTCTGATTCTCTTCTCCTGATCAGTGCTGGTCACAATCCCAGCCCGTCACTGCTTCCTGCCTAGCCTTCCCTGAGACACAAGCCATGCCAAAGGGGAAAAGGAAGAGGGAAGGGCATGTCTCTGCCCTCCCATCCACAACACCAGCTCTGGGGAAAGTAGCAGCAGTGCTTCTACGGCATCATGCTGCCTGGTTTCCTGCTGAATGGTGCAGCTCCATCCTGCTTCTGAGGCAGGGTTGGGGCTAAAACCAGCCCTCTATCAAATTAGGCCACAACCTCCCCACCCACCCTTTGCAGGGCAAGTTGGTATTTCAGCTGAGTCATTTGCAGCACGAAGAGATTCAGAGCCTTGCCCAGGGTGGTAGTGGCGGAGCTGGAAATGGACGCCAGAAGCCAGGCCTGCCGGGTACCCGCTCCGACATCTGGGCGACGGAGATCTCTGTGCTCTTAGCTGCTGTCCTTTAATATCACACGGGTAGCCACGCAACCGCCCGTCGGAAGGGAACCCTTCTAAAGCTCTTTGAGTCACACAAACAAGTGCTCCCTTGAAGTCGGGGGGGGGGGGGGCGTCCTGTTGCGTTACCCTACATACAGTGATGGCGAAGCCCTCCGAGGAAATCTCAGTGTGAATTAAGCAGGGAGGAAACCAATCTTTAAAAGGAAGCAACATTTTTTTGGCATTCCGGGAACAAAACAAAACATGGGGGGAGGAGGAGGAGGAACGCTGCCAAGCCTGATCAAATTGCCCTGCTTTCAGAGACCAGCAAACGGCTTGCGACAAAGCTTGAGGAAGAGCACATTGCATCTTGAAAACACTCCGAGCGGGCTGGCTACATTCCCAGCCACGGTGCTGCCAAGCAGACCTTTCCCGTCAGAGAAATCACGGAGGAGGCCACACAGTTTAGACATGCAGCATATCAAAGAACTGTGAGTTTTAAAAATGCTCAGAAGGAATTCGCTGTTCAGGCAGGTTTTGTATCTTGAATCTGAGCAGGTGAGCCAGCCCCTTTTTTCACTATTCTGGGGCTATCCATGTAATTATAGAATTGTAGGACTGGAAAGGACCCCCCAAGGTTGTCTAATCCAGTCCCCTGCACTCAAGGCAGGACTAAGTATTATCCGGACCATTCCTAACAGGTGTTTGTCTAACCTGCTCTTGAAAATCTCCAATGATGGAGATTTGACAACCAACCAAGGCAATTTATTCCAGTGCTTAAACACCCTGACAATTAGGAAGTTTTTCCTAATGCCCAACTTAAATTGCCCTTGCTGTGATGTAAGCCCATTGCTTCTTGTCTGTCGTCAGAGGTTATAAAGAACATTTTTTTCCTCCCTCTTCTTTGTAACAACCTTTCATGTACTTGAAAACTGTTATCATGTCCTCTCTGTCTTCTCTTCTCCAGACTAAACAAACCCATTTCTTCCTCAGTCTTCCCTCCTAGGTCATGTTTTCTAGATCTTTAATCATTTTTGTTGCTCTTTGGGTGTGTGTTGTGGGTAATACACACCCATCAGCTCCTATTATCCATTTTCATCTGAGATTCTTGGCAAGATACTAACATGAAAGGGACAAACAGGGACTCACTATTCATCAAGCCTCAGTCAATCTTGTTTATGGTACAGAAAGATGTAGACACAGCTTTTTCCAGGTCACAAGCATGTTGCAACTTCATTATTAATATTAAAGCATGAAAGCCTCATGGCACTTAAAGTGAGAGTCGTACTGGGCATAGGGCTGGCCGGGGGGAAAAATGCAATTCCTTTTCATTAAAAAATTGAGGCGTCAAAATTTGGGTTTCATTCTGACATGGAATGAAAACGGGACTTAAAAAATAATTGTGAAAAAAAAATGTGAAAGGGAAGTGCAGCCCAAAATGGCACCCGGTGGTTAGAGCTTTTAACAGGGATGTGATAGGCCCAGGTTCAAGTCATTGCTCTTTCTGAGTCAGTCATTTGCTCAAGCTCGCCTTCTGTAGTGGTTCTATTTTGTTTAAACAAGGCGTGGTAAATAGCCACTGATTCTATAGCCCAGGGAGTCAGGCAGAGCAGCAACTTGAAACGGCTTCATTTTCCGAGTGCCCAGACCACTGTTCTCTTTCTCCTGTTCTGATTAGAAATTCCATCCTGGACCTGAAAAACCTACCCAAATAAATTTTCATTGCAACCGATGTGCTTATATGAAACGTTTTGGTTGTCATGAAACAGCGTATTTCAAAAGCAAAGGGCTTTGTCTAACATTTTCCAACGGCTGTGGTTGGGAACCTCTTCTTCATTATATACCTCATCACCTTCAGCTCCAAGTGCAAGGCCTAATTCATCAATCTACCTTCTCTAAACTAAACACAGAGGGTAGGTGTGTGTGTGTGTGGGAAAAACCCAAACAAGACTACGCTGCATTGTCCCCCTGGGAAGAGAGTGAGAGAGCGAGCAAATCACACATGACAAATGTTAGTCACATTGCTTAATGGTGCTACTAGAAGGCTCCAGGATACTACAGGAATGATGGTGATATAACAGTCTGTATAGAACAGACTGGACTAGAATTTTCTGACCACCCCCACAGTGTATATAGTGGTTTTGTCTCTGCAAAGATGTTTTACTAGTTCAACCAACTGTTTCATGTTGCATCTGTTTAGTTAAACTGGTCCAATTTAAACTGGTCCAAGTGCGAACTTGCTGCATCAATTTAAGCCTGGGGTACATTAATGTAGCAATAAAATTTACAGGTGCAAGCTAACTGGCCATAAGTCAGGTCTGAACAGATACGAGTATCCACAAATTAGGTAAGCATCAATTTCACTAACTCAGTGCAACATTCAACTTTACTTAAACCACTTCGACTTTGTGCATAGACCAGGCCTCAGCTGCACGACCTTTATGTTTCTTGTCATATGTAGGGTGTCTATTGATATAATAGGCATCATGGAAAGTTAGTGGAATAAGGATAATCAATGGGAGAGGGTAATAATTGGATACAAAATATACAGAAATGACAGAGTAGGTCATGCAGGTAGGGGAATGGCACTATATGTGAGAGAAAGCATAGAGTCAAACAAAGTACAAATCTTAAATGAGTGAAACTGTACCATAGTCTCTCTATGGATCGAAGTTCCATGCTTTAAGAATATAGCAGGAGGAATATACTACTGACCATATGATCAGGATGGTCGATAGTATATTGTGAAACGTTCAGGGAGATTAGAGCGGCGGCACAGACAGAAAATGCAATAATAAGGTTGGATTTCAAGTAGCCTCATATATACTGGGCACATGTCATCTCAAGAGAGGATATAGAGATAAAATTTATAGATAGCATAAATGACTGCTTCTTGCAGTACCTTGTCCTAGAACTACAAGGGGAGAGACCATTCATGATTTAGTCGTAAGTGCCGCACACAGGATCTGATCCAGGGAGTGAATATAGGTGAACTGCTTGGTAATAGCAACCATGCTGTATTTAATGTAACTTCCCTGTAGTGGGAAAATGCCAAAGAAACCCACTACAGTAGCATTTAAACTTACAAAAGGGGAACTACACAAAATGAGGAGACTAGTTTAATTGAAATTAAAAGGAATAGTCACAAGAATGAAGTGTCTGCTAGCTGCATGGATACTATTTAAAAACACCACAACAGAGGTTCAAACTAAATGTATATCCCAAATTATTATAATATATATAAAAAAGCAACAGAACCAAAAAAATGCTACCTTGCTAACTACCTCTTTTACGCTACATATCTGAGTAAAACAGGTGGTTAGGAGCAAAATGGCATCCTTTAAAAACTGGAAGACAAATCCATCTGAGGAAAATAAGGAGCATAAACTCTGGCAAGTCAAGTGCAAAAGTATCATAAGCCAGGCCAAGAAAGAATGTGAAGAGCAACAAAAACTAACTGCATTTTTTTTAAAGTACATCAGAAGCAGGAAGCCTGCCAAAGAGCCAGTGCTGTCACTGGACGAGCAAAGTGCTAACGGAGCTTTTAGAGATGACAAGCCCATTTCAGAGAAACTTGATGAATTCTTCGCATTGGTCTTCATTGCAAAGGTGAGGCGGGGGGATCCCCAGACTTGATTAATTATTTTTAGGTGACAAATCTGAGGCACTCAGTAAAAGAGGTTTTGGAGCAAACTGATAAATTAAATAGTAATAAGACACCAGGATCGGATGGTATTCACTCAAGAGTTCTGAAGGAATTTACATATGAAGTAGTAGAACTACTAGCTGTGGTATGTACTCTATTACTTAAATCATGCATTGTTCCAGATGACTGGAGGACAGCTAATGTAACAGTCAAGAATCAGAGAGGTAGCCGTGTTAGTCTGGAATAGCAGAGGTAACAAAGAGTCCTGTGGCACCTTAAAGACTAACTATAAAGTTTTGAAGCATAAGCTTTTGTGGGCTAATACCCACTTCGTCAGATGCAAGCCATCGGCTTGCATCCGACAAAGCTTGTGCTTCAGAACTTTATAGTTAGTCTTTCAGGTGTCACAGGACTCTTTGTTACCTCTAATGTAACTGTGATTTTTTAAATGTTTTTTTAAAAGGCTCCAGTGGTGATCCTGGCAATCACAGGCCAGCAAGACTAATTTCAATTCCAGACAAATTGGTTGAAACTACAGTAAAATGCAAAGTTATGAGCCATGTAGTTAAACATGATATGACGGGGAGGAGACACTATGACTCTTGTAAAGGGAAAATAGACCTCACCAATCTACACAAATTATTTGTGGGTTTTAAAATGCATGTTGACAAGGGTGATCCAGCTGATACTGTGTACTTGGATTTTCAGAAAGTCATGGACAAGGTCCCACATCAAAGGATCTTATAAAAACTAAATAGTCTTGGGATTAGTCATGTATCAATACTTTGTTAAAAGATAGGAAACAGAGGATAGGATACAGAATTAGTTTTCACAATGGAGGGAAGGAGATAGTGGCATTCATCAATGGTCTGTACTGGGACCTGTTCAACATGTTCAGAAATAGTGTAGAAAAAGGGGTCAACAATGAGGAGGCAAGATTTGCAGATGATACAAAATTATTCATGATCATTAAGTCCAAAGTTGACTGCATGGAGTTACAAAGAGAACTCACAAACTTGGGTTACTGGGTGACAAAAAGGACGATGAAAGTCAGTGTTGATAAGTGGAAAGAAATGCACATTGAAACACATAATCCTAACTATATATACAAAATGATACGGTCTAAATTAGCTATTGGCACTCAATAAAGAGATCTTTGATTCATCATAAGTAGTTCTCTGAAAACATCTGCTCAATGTGCAGTGGCAGTCAAAAAAGCTAATGATGTTAGGAAGTTTTGGGGAAATGATGATAATTAAACATAAAACATCCCAATGCCACTATATCAATCCATGGTACACTCATACATTGCAAAGTTCATGCTGTTCTGGTCGTCCCACCTCTCTCTCTCTCTCTCATATATATATATAAATATATGTGTGTGTGTGTGTGTGTGTATATACATATACACACACACACATTGGAAAACGTGCAGAGAAGGGCAATGAAAATGATTAGGCCTATGGAACATCTTTCAAATGAAGAGAGATTAAAAAGACTGGAGCAGTTCAGGTTAGAAAAGAGATGACTAAGGGGGGAACAGGACAGAAATCTATAAAATCATAAAAGGTCTGAAGAAAGTGAATAATGAGGAAGTGTTATTTGTTCCATCACACAACACAAGAACTAGAGGTTCTAATAATATTAATGGTCAGCAGGTTGAAAACAAACATAAGGAAATACTTCTTCACACAATGTACAGTCAACCTGTGGAACTCATTGCCATGGGAAGTTGTGAAGGCCAAAAATATAACTGGGTTAAAAAAAAGGATTAGATAAGTTCATGGCTATTGACGGGGACACAACTCCTTGCTCCAGATATCCCTAAACCTCCAACTGCCAGAAGCATCTGGCGCTGGCCACTGTCAGCGACACAATACTGGGCTAGATGGATCATTGGCCTGATCCAGTGTGGTCATTCTTCTGACACTAAAAGCCAAATTGTACCTTTTAATATACAGGCTCACCTCCCACTGCCATTAGTAGAAGTTGCTTGGGCATATATGAGGGCAGTATTTATCGCTAAAGTTGAGCAAACGTGAAAGTTTGGGTCACTCTAAACATGGAATTACGGTATCTGCATATCTGTAGGCAAGGTTAATATTTCAAGCACCTCCTAGTTGCTCCAATTCTCCAGTGGCATGATAGTCTTGCATCAGAATTTTCATATGAAACTGAATGGCTAAGATCTCTTATTTATTTTCCATGCATGGAGTAGGTCCAAAATGTTTCATTTCATACATCATTTACTACTTGCCGCAGTCATTTCATAAAGTCATCTTTTGCCTTCTCTAGAAATGAAGAGAAAATAATGTATAAGTCTGGAAATTTCTGTGGACAACATATTGCATTAGATCCTCAGTGCGTGTAAATCAGCAGAGAGCCACTGAGTTGAAGGATGCTCTGCCTGTTTATGCCTACTAGGCCTGACTTAAAAGTCAGTGGAGCTACATCAATAACCAGTACATGTGGGACGAGCAGTAAACCTCTCGTCTGTAATTGGCACTTTGGTTGATGATTCATGTGCATTTATGGTAGGAGATTTGAGCTTTGTCCATCCATGTAGATCCAAACTAAATCTACCTCAAGAGTCAGTCACCCATATATCCATGTCATTTAACATTTTCATACCCTTTTCCTACTGTTCACTATTTTGAATCCCTGTGAAGACCCTTCTCACCAGCTCAAAGACTAAATAGACTGCCACCAAACTCAATCTCCACAGGCTGGTGCACATAGTAACAGAGAAAGCATTGATATGCACAAGCATAGTAATAGAGAAAGCATGGTCATGCACTAAATTACATTTCACACAGGGTGTTGAGATCCAGGTTTATTCAGGCTCATCCCAAATTAATTCGCCCTCCCACCCTTATTCCCAAAATGGAGTTCCTTGCCTTTAAGTCTGAATCAACACACATTTCTTTCTTATAGCAGGGTGGGAGCAGGGTGGGAATGCCATCTGCTGACATGTGCTGTCGGGAGTGAAGCCAGCTCTACACCAAAAAGCTAGGTGGACCCAGCTATGTCACTCAACAGTGGGAAAAATCCACACCCCGGTGTGACACAGTTAAGATGACTTCACCCCCAATGTAGACTGCACTAGGTTGATTGAAGGATTCTTTCATTGACCTGCCTACCACTGCTCAGGGAGCTGGATTAACTACAGTAATAGAAGAACCTCTTCCATTCCTGTAGTATCTACACTGAAGTGCATAGCTATGCTGCACTAGCGGTTTATGTGTAGATAAACCTGAGACATAAACTCCTTTACTTCAGTGGGACTATTCATTGAGTAAATTACTGTTCAATGGGAGTTAAGGTGATCAAATCCAGCTCTAACCATTCAGAGGTGCCACATGATTTAGAAGCCACTTCCTGGCATGTTGTTTCCTACCCTAGCCCAGTAAACAAATACCATTGGTGATATTTGGAATTCAGGTGTCCATCAAATTAAATGAACTGCAATACTTTAGAATGTTAGTGTTTGAACTTGAAGCTTGATTTCCTGGGTATTTAATGACATCAGAAGCAACAAAATGCTTCTAAATACCCCCCTCATTACTCAAGGCAGTAAGGAGAACTGGGGGAGAATGAAAGGTCATTCTTGCTATGTTCCTGGTAGAGCATAAGGCTATAGAGGAAAAACATAAATATTCTGTCTAGAATGTTGCAATGTAACATTACTTTATTTCCAGATACCTAACAGAGACAGACAAAGCAGGCTGCTCCCTAAAGCAACAAGGCACAAATCAACTCACTTTCCATGAGGTTGGTTCTTTTCACATTCCCCATGAAGACCCAGATTACACAGATCCCTATAGATTTCTTTAGCCTGCAAGGTGGATTAAAAAAATCCCTTATAATTTAAAGTGATACCTTGTAATTTTTAACATAGTTTTCAATACACCATTCTCTGAAACAAAACAGAACCCTTAATCAGCTGAGCTTTTCCCCAGTTGGCCTTGGTTCACTCTGCCTATGCTCAGAACTCCTAAGAGCGAGGAAGATGAAGAAAATATAAAAAGAGGAAGGCCAAGCTCAGAGTCTTCTCAAGCACAAGTGCGTCTGTCTTAGTCAAGTGACACGGTGTGAACCAGAAAACCATAAGTATGTAGCAAATCCTCCATCTGCTCAGGCTTGAAATAAGGACTTTGCAGAGCTCATCTGCAGAGGATGTTGCTAGTTAATGTGATTTCCAGCAAACCATTCATTAAATTCACAGCTGCACCTGACACCCATTAATGTGTTCCTACTTATGAGTTTTTTTCTCAAAATAGGCTATTCTGCAACTTCTGGAAGCTGTGCACACCAGATTATAGCAAACTGGAGGAAATGGGGTGGAGAAGGGTAGATGGAAATTGGGTACATTTACTATGGACACGTGAAAACTCATTGAGATGCTAATTCCATGAGTACCCAGCACAACAAAATAGGAATCCAGTCTTCTAAGTCTCTAAACTTCTCATCCAAACAAGATTTAGTCTCTAAACTTCTCATCCCAACAAGATTTGGGGCAGATCCTGGGACAGTCACATAAGAAGGGATGAAGAAGTAGGAATGTCGTGCGCAAACAGTAGCATTGTAGTTTAAATGAGTTGACACAGACTAAATCTGATCAGCCATCTGCAGGGAATTACAGAAGCAATCTGAAGAGAGGTTTTTATAAGACCTGTACACATTTTGGCAGTTTTAATTTGAAGGTCTGAACAAACCCTTGTTGTTTTCATTCACTTCCTGATATTATTAATTTTGATCCTGAACCAAACCAAAAACCCAAAGCAACTTCAAACTGAAAATATCAACTTTTGCCTGATTTCATGTCAAGTCCATGCAAAAACACTGACCATGTTCATATTGTCTCCACCCAAAAATAAATTGATGAAGGTTCATTTGAACCTGACACTGGACTTCCTGAAAGATTCACTATATCTAGGTAAGCCTTCTGGTGTAACTAACCCAGGTTTTATAACAAACTAGCAAAAATACCCGGCGTTGCTCGGGTCCGTCGGAGGTGGGGAGGGGGCAGACAGCTGAGCGAGTGCGGGGTCCGTTGGAGGGGGGAGGGGGCAGAGAGCAAACCTGACACCCCCACAGCACCCCCCCGACCAAACCCGACACCCCCACCTCACTTACCCCTCGACCAACCCCGACTCACATTTTCACCCCCCCACCCAAACCCAACACCCCCACGTCACCCCCTACCAACCCCAACACCCCCTGACCAACACCCACACCTCACCCCCCATAGACCAAACCTGACACAGCCACCTCACTTTCCCCCCCAACCAAACCCGACACCCCTACCTACCACCACAAACAAGCCCGACACCCACACCTCACTTACCCCTCGACCAACCCCCACCCCCCTCCTCACCCTCCCAACCAAACCCAACATCCCCTCCTTACCCCCACACCAAACCCAACACCCCCTGACCAACCCCAACACCCACATCTCACCCCTCACCCACCCCGACACCTTCCCACCCCCCCAGACCAAACCCAACACCCCCGGCTCACTTACCCCCCGACCAAACCCGACACCCCCACCTCACCCTCCGACCAAACCCGACACCCCTACCTCACTTACCCTCCAACCAAACCCAACTCGGGTCCATCGGAGGTGGGGAGGGGGCAGAGAGCTGAGCGAGTGCGGGGTCCGTTGGAGGGGGGAGGGGGCAGAGAGCTGAGCGAGTGCGGGGTCCGTTGGAGGGGGGTATTATGACATCATAACTATGTCACAGAGAACAGCAGCTGCCCAGCTGATGTGATTGGCCTTTAAATAATTTCACCCCTGGGGGGCGTCAGAGGTGAGATTTGAAAAATTTTCGACTCTTACCCTGATTAGGACCCTAAGGCCTATAACGGTACCAAATTTGAAGTCTCTAGCTCAAACGGTGTGGAAGGAGTAAGTGCACGTACATACACACATACATATACGCATACACCATTTGACTTTTATATATATAGATATACAAGTCAAACCTGTTTGTCTTGGCTTTGTTCCAAATGTTTCACAGTGATTTTAGTGAGAGTTTAACACTGGAAAGAGATCCAACAACATTTTCTTTGCATCAATACCAACTTCTCTTCTCTGGCCAGAGCTCTGAGGTCATCTTTGATTATATAAAGTCTTTCTGCACAATGGCCAATTGTTTCAACATGGACTATCCTTAATGTGAGATCCTTAGAATTTTTAGGGTATCTTGCAGCCTTATTGTGTCATTTTAAGGGCATGATGATCAACCAATCAGAGCCCCTTTGGCTGATGTAACGTTTGTACCTAGACATCCCCAAAGTGAACGTTGGTGAATGGAATTTCTGTGGAACCAGGCAGTCTCTTTAATCCTCTTACCTGCAGCTTCAGTTAAGTGAAGATGAAACTCTTAATTAACTTCTACTTTGCCTTCAGATTTTTAAAATTGTTGCACACCCAGGAGTTTGCATCGAACTCAGCAGTGCTGGTTGGTGTTGAGAATCAGATGACTTATTTATATGTCTATATTTGGATGTAGGAGCCTAACTTTAGGGTCTTGGTTTTGAAAGTCAAGGCCCCTAACTCCAAACACCATCTTGGCAGTGGTTATTGCTGATCCCTGGGAGTCAGTATGGGGCATACTGGAAAAAGGCTAGAGTGATTTCATTAGCTATATCTTTACAAGCTGCTTCACTGAGACAGCAAAAGCATCTGGTGCTCTGTCCGTGTTACTCTGCATAACTACAGGGCTTTTCAGCTAAATCGATAGCCGAGGTGATACACTAAGACTGAGACTAGCAATTGGGTGCCAGGCTGACAGGAGTCATGGATTGCTTGTTTCTGCAACACTGGCAATTAAAAGGAGTCTCACACAGCTCTCATTCTTCCAGTCCACTTATCTTGGAGAATAAGTAGATCATCAACCCCTGGCCCTTCCAGATTGAATGACACTGGCAGGGTGAACCCCTACTCCAGAGCTGAGCAAAGTCATTGGACTGACCTCCGCTCAAAAGTGTTCAATTAAACTGTGAAAAGAAGAGTGAAAGGAAACTGGTTCAGATCAAAATTGCTATAACAGGGCACAAAGGGTGTCCTTGATGAAACATTATTGCTCTTTCAAGCATCGGATCTATACCATGGTGGATGCCCTGTTATCTGGGCAATGCTCCAGAAGTTAGATATAGTATTTTGAATTTGCTACAAGTGATTTCCAGATGGCTCAGAGATTTCTTCTTGGTGCATACATCGTTTTGCTGTTGGCATAGCCATTTTCTAAACTTGTAGGCCCTGTGCATAATCACACACCTCACTTGAAGCATGAGGGTGGTCCCACATATGTTGCTGGAACTGCTCACTTGCTTAGAGTTCAGCAAATGGTTCTGTACCTTCCTGGATCATAACTTTTATTAATGTGTATTTACATGTTTTACCATTTATGGATCTTCTATTTATATTGATGGACCTTTGTTGTGCTTGCACAATACTTGTATAGGGCACCAGGAGGTATGTGAGCATTAAATAATGAACCTAGAAGCAAGTGAAATTCAGACCCACAACTCAGCTAAAGTTTTCCACCAAGTTTGCCAGTGCTCAGAAACCTCACAGCAAACTTAACCTAAGTGTTGATTAAAAGGAAGGTGTGCCACAAGCTTACTGATTTACACAGACGAAGAATGGGAGAATGTTACACTCAGTTTTATATCCTGCCTTTGTCTCTGTTCCATTTCTAGCTTTCCCAGCTTTTGATCCCTGAAAGATCTTGTCTTCATATGTTCCTTCAGATTAATTTTGCTTTGAATGTCCAGGGTTTGTTCAAAGTCAGAACTCTATCTGATATGGACAAGTGTGGACCTGTGTGTGTAAAAACAAGACAAAAAATAGAGGTTTCTATGAAACAGCAGCGAATCCATTCACTGTCCCTTTTGCACAGTCCATATTATAATATTAAACCATTTTGTAGAGCAGGTTTTAGACAACCTGTATCACAAAATATTTAAGTGAGGTAAATACTGTGTGTGTGTGTGAGAGAGAGAGAGAGAAAGAGAGAGAGAGACAGACAGAGAAGACAGAGAGAGAGCGTAGGTGAGATAATACCTTTTATTGGACCTACTTCTGTTAGTGAGAGAGACAGCTTTACTTCTGAACCTGAAGAAGACCTTTCTGTAAACTTGAAAGCTTGCTTCTCTCACCAGAAGAAGCTGGCCTAAGAAGAGTTGGTACCTCGCCCACCTTATGTTTCTAATATTCTGGGACCAAGCTATACGGATGCTGCAAACAATAAAACAACTAAATGCTACAATACAGTGAAGGGGGACAATGGAGGGGAATCTGGTGTTAGTACTGAACTCTTCTGCCCTCTCAGGTGCCACCAAAGTTAAACTATTTTCAGCAAACCCCAAAATTACCGGTTAAATAGTTGTGTGATGTCTGATTGTACACACAATGACCCATTTGAACACGGAGCTACATATTTTACACATGGAGCTTTCTCTTTGAACTTGTATAGGGATATTCTGGGACTGGGGGGTGCAAGATAGCTTTCTAACTTCGAATATGTGACCCTCAACATTCAAATCATTAAAGAAGCTGTAAAACCAACACAGTAAATGAGACCGCTGACTTCAAGCTTCCAGATCTGAGCTCTGCACCCATCTTACCACAGTTTCTCTTTTCCCCATGTTGCAACATACAATGAACAGGCACTGCTAGCACCTTCAAAGCTACATTCTGGCATGTAAGTTCAGCTCTTTTTTGTTTTCCTGAGTGTGACAGAGAGAGAAGGCTGGCTGTAGCAAATGCAATGGTGACTGTGTTGGACGCCTGAATTCATACTGAAATATCTGTGCATCTCTTTTGCAGACTGACTATCTCTCACCATGGTATTAGAGGTAAAATTTTCAAAACATCTAAGTGAGTTAGTAGCCTCTGTCCCATTGAAAATGTTCCCCCGATTGCTTCTATAGTATTTGAAGCTAGAAGTCTGTGGAGCATGGTATCACCACTGCAGAAGAGTCCCTAATTTTTGGTCTGAGTAGCTCAGAATACCCAGGACTCTGGAAAGTTCATTCCCCTAATGTGAGTCTAAATTTAGTATTTTAGGCTTATCTTTAAAGGGATGACACACTGAAAGAAATATTTTCCAGTAATTAGTGTTTATTGATTTACCTTGTAGTAGTACCCAGGGGTCTCTATAAGTACGAAGGACCAATAGGTAGGCTCTGTCCGAACACATGCAAAAACATGGTCCCTGCCAGGGAGAGTTTACAATCTCCGATTTATATTATGATTAATAATAATCATTTTCATTCTGCTGGGACCCACACTTTGCCTGGGTCTGTCTACCTAGAAAAGGATATAGTCCCCCAAACAGGTTAGTCTATGGGACTGCCACATAAGCATAAGAAGAGCAGAGTCAAGCCCTAAAAAAGTTATAAAACAAGTTACTGGCAACATTCCTATCAGATACTTATGTAATCCTGAGTATTTCTGTAAAGGGCTCTGGGCTTTCTGTGCTGTTCCTGATATATTTCTCACCAGGAATGTGTCCCTGTGGGTGGCTTTGGGCACAGCTTGTTCTTCGCCCCCCCTGCACACAAGAACTCTGCCAAACCCAGCTGAGCCATCACTTCACAGTGGCAGGGACAGAACATGCTGCACCTCTTAGCAATGTAATGAATATTAGCATTTTCACATACTGTAGCAGCAATTCAGGGGGTGCAACTCATGAATACGCCAGACTGTTTCCCCCTCAGGCCTTTACATTAAAAATTCCTGCAGCGGGGGAAGAGGGGGAGTTCTGATACTTCCACACAAATTCTTAAGCACCCTTAATATCACTCTGTGTCCTGAAACACCACTCATAAACTGTATGGGTGGCTGTCTGTCTGTCTGTCTATCCCCCAGATAAGGTGATTAACCCTTGCTCTATCAAAGTGTTAAAATCCCAGATAGTTCAGTCACCAACTGTCCGCTAACATTTACTTTACTATTAATAATGACTTTATAGCAGCCGATGTGCAAAGCTCTCTATAGCCATCTTCTGGTATTGGCAAGTATTATCATCCCCATTTCACAGATGTGGAAACTTGAGGCACAAAGAGATTAAGCGAGCTGTCCAATTTCATGGCAAAAGTCATCGGTCAAACTGAGACTACCCATGCTCCAAGCATTATTATGACTGATTTATTTGTATTACAGTAGTGTCTTGAGGTCCCATTGTGCTAGAACCTGCATATACATGTAGTGAAAGTTCTTCACACAAATAGGTGGGACAATCAAAAGGATGGGAACACAGAGAGGTGAACTGACTTGCCTAAGATCAGCGGTAGAACAGGGAAGAGAACCAAGTGTGTTGCTTCCTAATCCAGTATTCTAACCACTAGGCTCTGCTGCCTCTCTTGCATGCAGCTGTATTCCCCTCAGTGAGCTTGCTGCAGCTTTCCGCTTCATTTTGTGCTGTGATTGTGGGCAAAGAAAACCTGTTTCAAATCCTAATGCTCTCTGTCCTTTATTTCAGAAATACTGTATTTCAGCCACCGATTAGCCTGAAGAAAAATGTAGGCATCACAAGCTTGTTTTTGTTCTAAATTGGTTATTTAATATACAACTCTGCTGCAGCGTGTTTATCAGAATTTGGTACACCACCTGCAGTTGCTTCAGCTTAACGATCACGAGACTATTTTTACTTTACACCAGTGTTACTCTAGAATAACCAGATTGGTTTTGGTGGTGTTACTCCTCATTTATACCCGTATAGGTGAGAAGAGGATCAGACCAGTATGTTTATGGAGCAGGTTTACTACTGTTGCCTTTCAAAACTTGCAATAAATCCATCTTCAATACCATTCTCTTTGATTAAAATTAAATCATGGATACAAGTAGACCATCAGGGCTCATTTCAGACCTATATTAAGGAATTTATGGGGCTGTTTCCCCATGGAAAATATTGCATAAGAACTCCCGTCTTATACTCAGCACTACAGCATCTTAGTTTGCTTTTATGTTTCCCTTGATCTCACCACAAGGTGGCTGCAGCTTTTGGGCAGCAGGGAGGTAAGAGAAGAAAGATAGGGCACCATCCACCATTTGCAACATTTTTCCTTTAGGGTTTGGGCAGAAATCAGCTCAGAAGTTATTGCTGTGAAACAAACTTCAATGCCCCTCCGTAGCTTCAACAAGATAGGACTAGGGCTTAGCCAATGACAACAGGTTCCCCTAAAGTCTATGCACCGTGAACTAGAAAGGCTAGGGAGCTTGGTTGAGCAGGTGGTACTCTGCAAGATGGTCTCTGAGCTCTCTTCCCTGAGCTCCCCACACATATGCCCTATTTCAGAGGACCTGCCAATGTCTTCATCCATGCCGAGACAAATATTCCCCCTTGATTAGGGTGCTACAGTAGTTTACATAGTTTTGAGCACATATTTTACCTTCCCCTTGGTTTATTGATGGGAGGTTGGCATGTAGCACTATATCTAGAGGACTCATGATCTGATTATTTGCAAAATTCCTTTTGTACAAAAAACCTGGGTGCTGAAAGGTATAGTGTTAAAAATAGTTTTGATAACCATGTTTTACACTAGGGCTGCTGAGTGATTAAAAAAAAACTAATAGAAGTACTGTAGTGAAATCTCTCTGTACCATGAAAGTTGAACTTACAAATGTAGAATTATGTACAAAAAAACTGCAGTCAAAAATAAAACAATGTAAAATTTTAGAGCCTGCAAGTCCACTCAGTCCTACTTCTTGTTCAACCATTTGCTCAGACAAACGAGTTTGTTTACATTTGCAGGAGATAATGCTGCCCACTTCTTGCTTACAATGTCACCTGAAAGTGAGAACTGGCATTCGCATGGCACTGTTGTAATGGCATGGTAAGATATTTATGTACCACATCTGCTAAATATTCATATGTCCCTTCGTGCTTCAACCACCATTTCAGGGGACATGTCCATGCTGATGACGGGTTCTGTTCAAAGCAATCCAAAGCAGTGCAAACTGGCATATGTTCATTTTCATTTTCTGAGCCACATGCATGCCACCAAGAGAAGGTTGATTTTTGGAGGTTTGAGTTCTATACTTTCCGCATCGAAGTGTTGCTCTTTTAAGACTTCTGAGAGCATGGCTCCACACCTCGTCCCTCTCAGATTTTGGAAAGCACTTCAGATTCTTAAACCTTGGGTTGAGTGCTGTAGCTATCTTTAGAAATCTCACATTAGTACCTTGATTGCATTTTGTCAAATCTTCAGTGAATGTGTTCTTAAAAAGAATAAAATGTGTTGGGTCATTATCCGATACTGCTATAACGTGAAATATATGGCAGAATGTGGGTAAAAGAGAGAAGGAGTCATGCAATTCTCCCACAAAGGGTTCAGTCACAAATTTAATTAACACATTATTTTTTTAATGAGCACCATCAACATAGGAGTATTTCCTCTAGAACAGGGATTGATAACCTTGGAACCCCCCCCCCCCCCCGGTTAAGCACCCTTGATGGGCCCCGCTGGTTTGTTTACCTGCCGCATCCACAGGTTCAGCCAATCGCGACTCCCACTGGCCGTAGTTCGCCACTCCGGTCCAATGGGGGCTGCAGGGAGCGGCTCCCAGCACCGCGCCCCTTCCCGCAACCCCCATTGGACTAGAGCAGCAAACCATGGCCCGTGGAAGCCACGAACAGCCAAACCTGCAGACGCGGCAGGTAAACAAACCAGCCGGGCCCACCAAGGGTGCTTCCTCTGAGGAGGCCGCATGCCAAGGTTGCCAATCCCTGCTCTAGAATGGTGGCTGTCATGGTACCGAAATAATTTGGTACCATATAGATCATTGGGGTACCAAATATTATGTGAAGGGGTCATAGCAGGTGTCTATGACCAAGTTATGGAGGGCGGATTATGAATGTGTCATTGATATGTGGGTATCTTTTTGGAATTAAAGTTATGAATATTGAATATAGGGTGCCTGCACTTCAAACTTATGCTTGGCTTCTGGGTGAAATCTCAGACAAGCTGGTGCTAACTTGAATGGCCTGCCTGATGGCCCATTAAAGGGCCATCAACTGCACAATGAACTCTGTCCACACCCGAGGAGCCTCCCGAGGAATGGGACATGCCTGGGCAAAAACTGAATCGTTGAGAGTCTGGTAATTGGACCATGTAGCTGTGGACCTCCAGTTTGCAACCGGACTCTGCATAAGGAGGAGGAGGGTCTTAGCCCACAGGAGGAAGTCTATAAAGCTTGGAAGAATGTCCTCCATTTTGTCTTCTACCTTCAGCCTGCAGCCTGTCTTGCTTCCAGCTCTGGATAGACTTTGCTACACAGGTGAACTCTGGACTAAGGTGCTGACCCATCGCTAAATGGGGTGCTTTCTAAAGACTTTGATTTAAACCTGCAGTTATTCTACCTTTGCTGTAAGCCTGAACCAAGAGATGTGCCATTACTGCATGAACTGAATTCTTTTAACCTTTCCTAACCCTCACCTATACCTTTTTTCCTTGTACAATAAACCTTTAGATTTTAGATTCTAAAGGATTGGCAACTGCGTGATTTGTGGGAAGATCCGATTGGTATATTGACCTGGGTCTGGGGCCTGATTCTTTGGAATTGGGGAGAACCGTTTTCTTTATTTGGGGCATTGGTTTTCATAACCATTGGTCCCCAGGACAGGTGGCTGCTGGTGGTGATACTGGGAATCTGGAGTGTCTTAAGGGGATTGTTTGTGTGACTTGTGGTTAGCCAGTGGGGTGAAACCAAATTATTTTCTGTTTGGCTGGTTTGGTTTGCCTTAGTGTGGAAAAACCCCAGCTTTGGGCTGTAGTTGCCCCTTTGGAAGCAATCTGTCCTGATCTGACACTCACAGTTGGATCCCACCAGGAACAGCACCGTCACAATGGCCAAAGCATGAAGGGGTATACAAATCTTTAGCATATCTGGCACTTAAATACCTTGCAATGCCAGCTTCAAAAGTGCCATGCAAATGCCTGTTCTCACTTTCTGTTGACATTGTAAATAAGAAGAGGGCAGCATTATCTCCTGTAAATGTAAAGAATTTTTTTTGTCTTAGCAATTGGCTGAACAGGAAGTAGGACTGAGTCAACTTGTAGGCTCTGAAGTTTACACAGGGTTTTTTTGAGTGCAGTTATGTAACAAAAAGTTGCACTTTTGCAACAAAGAGATTGCATTACAGGTGAATTGAAAAATATTATATCTCTTGTTTATTGTTTTTACAGTTCAAATATTTGTAATCAAAATAATATTCACTTTGATTTCAATTACAAGACAGAATACAATATATTTGAAAATGTAGAAAAACAACCAAAATATTTAATACATTTCAATTGGGTTTTCTATTGTTTAGCAGTGTGATTAAGACCGTGATTAATCACAATTAATCATGGTTATTTTTTTTCATTAATAACATGAGTTCACTGTGATTAATTGACAGCCTTATTTTTTACCAAAACCTGTTTACTGAAGATAGTTTTTAAAAAATGTATTTTTCATTTTAGTTTCTATGTTGAAAAACCAAATTAGAAATTTTATAATACTCAATACAACATAAACAACACTCCATTGCTGACTGTGCCCCTGGTTTCCCTGAAACAATTTAATTCTCCTTACTGTCGTGGTTTTGTACTTCTCTGGATTTGTTGGTCCACTAGATACTCAATTCAATGCAAGGCGGAGAAGAGATCAGAGACAAAACCAAATGCATGCATGACATGGAGAAAGCCTTGTGGCCCTGCAGTCTCACCAAATCATTATATATATATATATATATATATATATATATATATATATATATATATATATTAGAGGAGCTGCTGTAGATGGCCTTAGATGGATTCATTCTGATGGTTTTTAAGCAATTTTCCTGTGGGATTTAATGAGACATGTTTTTATATATATATATAAAAACATGTCTCATTAAATCCCACAGGAAAATTGCTTAAAAACCATCAGAATGAATCCATCTAAGGCCATCTACAGCAGCTCCTCTAAAAACACAAAGGAAACAACTAACTAAAGAAATCTATAAATAAAATCTTTGCACGGAAAACAAAATGAAAATGACATAATATGACAGATCTGGACTTACTGTGATATTGTTCAGGGTAATACCTCTACTGCTGTGATGATGGAGGTTCAGGGACATCCTGAAACGCTAAGGGATTGTGATATTTTGTCCTCACAGTTTCCATAAAAGAATATTGTGTTGCTTAAATAGTAGGTGTGTAACCAACAGCCTCTAAGGTAATAATATCTAAGGCTGTGAGGAGTTTGTGTTCTGAAGCATAGTTGAAGCCCCATCTCTTTCTGTGGAAGGGGTTGGGACAAACCTGAAACCTGGCACAGATTGCACTTTAAGCAAAACCAATACTCCCCCGCCACCCCAGTAGTTGAATGGAGGGATTCATGTCAGCATGCGATACCAGTGGTTTTACATGGTTTCCACCCCAAAGCAGATGAAGCATGGCTGCCCTGGGTATTATTTTAAGTTTTCCCGATTGAATAAAGAAAGAACTCAAAGACTGGGCTAGAGAGTTGGTAAACTATGACCGCCATTTATAATAGTTTCCAAGTTACCTTCATAGAGTCATAGCTTTTAATGCCAGAGAGGACCATGATTAAATCACCTAGTGCAACCTTCTGTATAGCACAGACCATATACTTTCCCCCCATTATCCTTCTATTGAGCCCAATAATGTGTGTTTGGCTGAAACACGTCTCCAAGAAAGACATCCAGTCTTGATCTGAAGACTTCAACAGATGGAGAATTTACCACTTTCCCACAGTACTTTGTTCTAATGGTTACTCACCACACTGCCTTATTTCTACTTTGAATTTTCCTGGGGTTATGTTCCAGCCATTGCTTCTTGTAATGCTTTTCTGCATTAGATTAAAGAAACCTTTATTGCCTGGTATTTTCTCCCTCTGAAGGTACTTATAAGCCATTATACCAATGGTAAAGTAATATTGGTATGAAGCAATCACCTCTCAGTCTTCTTTTTGATAAAAGGAACAGACTGAGCTCACTAGGTTTGTTTGAATCGTTACCTCTTGTGTCTCAGCATATGTTTAGGCTGTAAACTCTTTGAAGTAGGGACCATCTCTTTGTTACATGTATGTACAGCCCCTAGCACAGTGGAGTCCCAATCCATATTCAAGAATCAGAGAGGTAGTTGTGTTAGTCTGGATCTGCAGAAGTGACAGAGTCCTGTGGCACTTTAAAGACTAACAAAAGTATTGAAACATAAGCTTTTGTGGGCTAATACCCACTTCCGCATGCATTGGATGAAGTGGGTATTAGCCCTGAAAGCTTATGCTTCAATACTTTTGTTAGTCTTGAAGGTGCCACAGGACACTTTGTCACTTCATTGATTCAATTGGGCAGCACCCCAAGATAAAAGGGCACCGGGATCCTGGAGAGACACAGGGATGGGAGAGGGCAGCTCCGGAGCTGAAAAGAGGTAATTCTGAAATGCCAGTAGGAGGCGCCGCGCCGGTGAGTTTTCACCTTGCTACAGATCTAGATATTCAAAAGGGAGCCGTGGTTCTGGAGGCCTCCATTTTTAGGTGTCCAGCACGTGTCACTTTAAAGGGTCTATTTTGCACAGGCTAAGAGCTCTGCACTTTGTGAACACCAGAGCCTGTTAAGATATCAAAATCTGGGTGCCCCAAAATCGAGGAAATTGGTAGTCACTTTTGAAACTCTTGGCCAGTCATGAATGAACTGGGAACCCAGTCTTGCCCATGTAAATCTCATGGACTTCAGCCACAGTCCCATACATTGTGTTCATGCTGGATCAGCCCCATAGTAAACTATCATGTAAGAAAACAGGGAAAGGGTTTTTTCTTGGCTGCTATAGTGGTTAGGTTTTTCTTCCCAAATGAAAGTCCATCTATTTAGGTTAGCCAAACCAACCATGATTAAAAGCTGGAAGGAGGCGAAAGGAGAATGAGTAAGATGTGGTGGCTGGGAAGTTTAGCTGTGCAGCTGAGACAATGCTTTTGAATGGAATGCTGAACTGCAGAAGCAATTGAAATCCATGGTTCAGCTAGCATGCCATATACCAGTTGGCATTTACTGTTCCTTGACTAATAAAATAAAACTCATGGCTTTATTGCTTTACTTTTCCGAGCAGAAGCTTTGTCAGAGAGGGTCGTTTGTTATATTTTTGGTGCATTATGCATTGTTTTGGAAAAGGCCTAAAATGTACACTTTTGTAATGTTCTCTTTTTAAACCTAGCTCTTGGGGGGGGGGGGGGAGATTTCCCCAAACTATTTGGGCTCATGGACTAGTGTCTTCCTCACCCTGCAGCTTCCTGCAATTAAAAACAAAAAAAACATTTTGCTAAATGATCTTTAATTGAAAGTTCAGTGTTTGTAGGAATGTAATGAAAGACAAAAGAAGTGAATGAATCCTCATAGGTTCATTTGGAGAGTTTGGTAGGGGAGAATGTCAGTGGGAAACTTGGGGCCTGATTCTCCTCCCACTTGCACTGGTGTAAATAAGGAGTAACTCCAATGAAGTCAGAGGATGGTTAGTCTCATAGATAGGACCCTGGCCTCCAGGCATTTCTACACACAGTTTCTGTACCATTTAAAGTGGATCAGTTTAAAATCAGTATAGCTGAGATACAGCTCTTAACTGGGGATGCAGTTATACAGTATAAAAGTGCCTTATGCCAGTATAGCTTATGACAATCAATATACTGTAAGTGAATAAGTTATACTGGCATACCGCCCTTTTATTCCCATATAACTATTGTTCACAGTATTGTGCCAGTTGTAAGTGTGTCAAATAATAAAACTGCAAAATCATCACATTTATAATGTTTATTGATGATCACAGGTTCTTCCGAAATTGGCTACACATGGGGACTGACATGTCTCGCAAACGATATAGATAAATCTTTAGTTAACCCTCAAATAAGTCCACTCATTAATATAACTAAACAGCCCAGAGCGACAAACAAAGCAATTGCACTAAACTAGTAGGCATAATACTTACACATTCTAAAGATTCATGGAAAACGAAGATGGAAGGAATCAGTCCTTGGAGTGTGTTTGAAGATTCTGCCCTACTTGACACATTTCTGGACCCCAACACACCCAAAGATACACGCAAACATCCAGACCTTTTATACCTCAAGTTATATGTTCCATGAAGCTCTATTGCAACATTTGACTTGTTCATGTCTATAATTAACCTTAGGCCTTCCTTTTGTCCATGTGAGGCCTTCCAGGTAACCCTAATTACACTTCCAATCACTGACCTAAACCATTGGTGTGAATCATTTTTTTTTAACAAATCACATATGTCAATAAAGTTTAACTGCCTACTTACTGTATTGCCAAGGATGCCAAAACTCTGTGATTGCAAAATTACTTCAGCGATGAAGTACCTATTTGTTTATGGCCACTTGTTCGTCTCTCATCATGAGAGTGCAGCATCTGTGAAATGAAGTTATATGCTTAGGCCTCCCTCAGCTAACGCAAAATCAAGCCTTATCACAAGCGTATCAGGCAGGTCTCTCACTACTAAAAATAGCCTTTCTGCACCCAACAGCCAGTTATTTGTATTCTTCTACTTGTCCCCAGTATATTCCAATGTAATCAGCATTATAAATCGATCTCTATGGTACTCCTTAGTGTCACTACTAAATTCTAAATCCTTCTACCGGCCAACACAATTTAATACATCAGTAAAAAACAATATCCCTAATTGAACTAGTTAAACTGGTACACAATTTGTGCAACCCAGGCCTAAGACTCAGGAGACCTGGGTTTAGTCTTAGGCTCTGATCCTGGGCAAGTCACTTACGCGCTCTGTGACTCCGCTCCCCATTTGTGAAATAGAGATAATAGTGTAACCCCTTCCAGTTGTGCATTAAATATATGACTAATATATAGAATCATAACACTATGGGGCTGAAAGAGATAATCTTTTCCATCCTCCTGTGCCATGGAATATGATTAGACTATCCCTGACATGTGGTTGGTCCTCCCTTGTACGCTTCCCAGTAAGATAAACGTGTCTGTGTGCTGGAGTGTTGGTAAGGGAGCGGGAAGCGGGGAGGTTGGATAAGGGGCAGGAGGTTCCGGGGGCAGTCAGGGGACAGGAATCAGGGGGCAGTGGATGGGCGGAGGTTCTGGGGTGGTGGTCAGGGGATGGAGGGGTTGGAGAGGCAAGGGAGTCCCGGGGGCCTGTCAGGGTGTGGGAGTGTGGATGTCAGGGTGTGGAAGTGTGGATAGGGGTCATGGCAGTCAGAGGACCGGGGGGGGGGGGGGGCTGCATAGGCGGATGTCCCAGGGGGACAGTTAGGGGCAGTGGGTCCCGGGAGGGGGCAGTCAGGGGACAAGGAGCAGGGTGGGAGGTTGGATGGGTCGGGAGTTCTGAGGGGGGCAGTCAGGGGGTGGATAGAGGCCAGGGGGCCAGGCCCTCCATAACATTTTGCAACCCCGATGTGGCCCTCAGTCCAAAAAGTTTGCCCACCCCTGGCCTAGTACAACACTGCTCAGGCATCTACAGGCTACTGTAATTTGTAGCTCTTTGGGTTCTACAAAATGTAGACTCCCTACAGCTCCTAACCCTTCCCATCTTTACTATGGCTTCCTTCAGTTGAAGCAATAGAACATGCTTGCCTCAGCCTCAGCCGCATTTTTGCATATCATAAACCCACCAGACCCTGTGACACAGCAGGCATCATTTGCTCAGGGGAGGTCCAGGACTGATTCTGCCAAGGCTGCTCAGAGTTTCATAGCTGGCAATGATAAAGTAGTGTGGTGAGTGGGCCTGCATTTGCATTGCCTTGCTCAATCCAGAACAGAGCCCTTTGCATTTCCAAGCACTGCATTTCACTGGCAGATTGTTTTTAGCCTTTTTGGTTTTGTTTTCCCCCAGAAGCTGAAGACAAAAGATGGTGCTGGCAGGAGCTGAATTCTTGCTTATGTTTTAGTTTCTAGTTACACATGAGTGGGTGGCAAAGGCCCAATTATTTTGCTCCTTTGATATTTTTTATTTCAGACATTTGTTTTTTTAAAGCCCTACTGGGATCAGAACGAAAACATTGAAGTACAATTTTCTTTTCAGAGTGTGTTTGTTCCTTTTATCTATCTTCCCAATTTGGCTACCTTTCTGTCTGCTCTAGTTTATATCTTGGTCTGTTAGCTCTAAGACAATGGTGGTTTTTAAAGCCAATTTTGCCTTCACTACACCACCTCCAAACTTGCACCGAGTGCCACTCAGCCAGTCTATAAAAACACTACTAGGATCATTATTTCTACTATAATATTGTTTCTGGTAATAGGAAAGAACCCAGTCAGGAATCAGGATTCTATTGCACAAGGCACTGTATAAATAAATAACACAGAGAACTCACAATCTAGGATTTAGATAACACACAACAGGTGCATAAAAAGACAAATAGATGAGGGCAAAGGCAGGAGTGATAGGGCCAGGTAAGAGTAGATGCAGCAGTGTAACCAACACTCCTGATCTTGTCACAAGTCTCATGTTTGATTTTTTTTTAAAGCTCCAGTTTCTGTAGTCATGGGATTATTTGGAAATAGCAACACTCATTTTTTTAAATTAAATTTCTAGCTTTCACAGTTGCATAGAAAAATCTTGAAAACGTGACCTGAAGATGATGTTAAAGTTTCAAAATCAGAAGAGGTGTGTGTGTGTATAATATTGTGATATTTAAGTCAATTTCAATATTGTGTGGGGCCTGACTCCTGATTTTTGAATGCTCGAGACTGGCAGTGCTGCAGGTGGGTTAGGTCAAGAATTTGGGCCTAAATCTGGAATCCATTCTTTGTAAGGTAAAATAAGATATCCCATCTTTTGTACAATACCAACTAATCTATACCACTCCTAGTCATGAAACACATTGTTTAGTCAAATAGTTGAAGACAGGTCAATATGTAGACCTCATTCTCTTACCAATATAGCGTGAACTGATTTTTGAGCCACATGTTTACTTATTTAGTTGCATTGCACAAAACCAAAGACAAAAGTCTCATTGACGTCAGTGGGGCCAAGATTTCATACAACACGAATATTTGAGAGAGGAGGAGATCTAAGGAAGGCATGGGAAGAAGTTCAAGGTATCCAAGAACTGGACTAGGAGTATGCCTGTTGGATCCCAAAGCTTTAGGGGGTCCCAACATTTATTTTGTTATGGACTCTGACATGTGGTAGGTCCAGAAAAACTTGAGTTCCTAGCCTTTATATGTCTGTTTTAATTCTGAGTCCTGTAGTTCTCAGTGCATGTAGAACCAGTAGCAATTTGATTTAACACAGCTTTGTGATAGCTTTGTTCTTCCATTGCAGAGACTCCTTTCTCCAACCTTGTCTTGTCCCCAGTGCACAGTAGTGGTCAGGGGAGGGGGAAATACCTGTTCCTGCTCACAGAGAAATATCAAATTTAGGAGCTAGTATTTCAGTGAAGGAAGCTTACCCAAAAAAGCATGGTTTTGCATTCCTGTTCATCTTGACTAATAGCCATTGATGGACCTATCCTCCATGAATGTATCTTGCTCTTTTTCAAACCCTGTTATAGTCTTGAACTTCACAACATTCTCTGTCAAAGAGTTCCACAGGTTGACTGTGTGTTATGTGAAGAAATACTTCCTTTTGTCTATTTTAAACCTACTGCTTAGGCATTTCATTTGGGGACCCCTAGTTCTTGTGTTATGAGAAGAGTAAACAACACTTCCTTATTTATTTTCTCCACCCCAGTCATGATTTTATAGACCTCTATCATATGCCCCTTTAGTTGTCTCTTTTCCAACCTGAAAATTCCCAGTTTATTAATCTGTCCTGATATGGAAGCTGTTCCATACCCCTCATCATTTTGTTGCAAGCAGAGATCAGATTCATTCATATAAGAATAATGAGGCTATTATTATGGTTATTATTTATTACAATTATTTATTTATTGTAACATCTTGCTACACATTCACAAATACACACAGATTTGGTCCCTGACTGCAATCCATTCAGCATTTTCCTTGCCATCCAAGTTATTGAGAATCACTAGTGTAATCCACACCTTTTGGGATGCCAGCTAAAAATCAAACACTTTGTACCCTGCCTGTCTGCAAAGGCAAAGCCACACATTTCTTTGCATAGATAGAGCAATAATGTTAAAGATAAAGTGGGTGTGATTTCAAAATGCCGAATTCTACAGAATAAAATTGCTCATTTGCTCTGTATATTTCCACTAGCTGAGGTCCACTCATGTGACAGGGCATAATCAATAAATCATGTGCCAGTTGCAGTTATTCTGCATGTCAAGTCATATCTCTCCATATCTGTTTCCAGTCTCTTACAGACTATTCATTTGCTTTCTAATGTCGTACCTTTCCACCTCCTGAGTGTCAATTTAAGGGTTGTTACTTTAGGTTCAGAGTAATTGCAATATATATATATATATAATATTTATATTCCATCTGTTAGTGCCAAAACATGGGCATGGAATGAGGAAAGTAGACATCCTCTGGCAAAACTCCGATCACTGGTATATAGTTAGAGGACCAGATGCTCAGGTGGTGTAACCCAATGCAACTCTACTGAAGTCAGTGAAACAAAGGCTGATTTACTCCAGCGGAGGGTCTGCCCATGAAGGCCAGAGGAGACCACTATGATCATCCTGTCTGAACTCCATCATAACACAGGTTACAAAACTTCACTCAGTAATTCCTGCAGTGGAGGGGCATGTTCTTCACTATTATATAAGTGAACACTTAATAAATCCCCTGGTTGAACACATATGACTTTGGTAAGGAAATTCATGATTCCACATGTTGCATGAAACAAAATGCCTTCCTGATACGCAATCCATGTGACCTATATATGTCATCCACAGTCGCCCTGTGACCAGTGTGAGAAGCCAAAACATTTTTGATATCTACTGGTTAGTCATTCATCTGTGTGTGACAAATCTATATCCATTTTTTGGAAACTATGTTTCTAGATAATGCCTATCTCATAGAACTGGAAGGACCTTGAAAGGTCATCAAGTCTAGTCCCTTGCATACACTAGCAAGACCAAGTACTGTCCCCTGACAGATTTTTTGCCCCAGATCCCTAAATGCCTCCCCCCCCAAGGATTAAACTCACAACCCTGGGTTTAACAGGCCAATGCTCAAACCACTGAACTATCATGAAAGACCCACACAAGCCAAACACTGAGGCCTCATCCTGACCACAATTTCTAATCTTTAGTTCCCGTGTTCATCCTTGGCCCTGCAATGCACTTGCCGTGTGACTCTCAGCAACTCCCAACATTTCAGTGCCTCAAGTCATCAGATGTCTTCACATGTGTCGCCAGGAGGGTGACAAAATTAGAAAAGGCAAGGCACAAAATGAGACCATACTAGCTAGAGATGTAAAGGGTAACAAGAAAACATTCTACAAATGTATTAGAAACAATAAGATGACCAAGGACAGGGTAAGCCCATTACTCAATGAGGGGAAAACAATAACAGAAAATTTTCGTTTTCACCAAGAAGGTTGGTGGTGATTGGTTGTCTAACATAGTGAATACCCATGACAATTATAGATTTTGAAGTCACCAGGGCCTGATGAAATGCACCCTAGAATACTCAAGGTGCTGACTAAGGAGATATTTGAGCCTTTAGTGATTATCTTTGAAAAGTCATGGAAGACAGGAGAGATTTCAGAAGGCTGGAAAGGGGCAAATATAGCACCAATCTATAAAAAGGGAAATAAGGACAACCTGCGGAATTACAGATCGGTCATCTTAACTTCAGTATGCAGAAAGATAATGGAGCAAATAATTAAGCAGTCAATTTGCAAACATCTAGAAAATAATAACGTGAAAAGTAACAGCATGGATTTGTCAAGAACAAATCATGTCAAAGCAACCTGATAGCTTTCCTTGACAGGGTAACAAGTTTTGTGAGTAGGGGAGGAAGCAGCAGACATGGCACATCTCAGGGATTTGAAACTGGAATCACCAAGAGGGCCACATGAGGACTAGTACATTGGCCCCAGGACCGCATTACTGACACCAACTCCCTCCAGCTGCCCCACTCCATCCCTTCCATGAGGCCCTGCCTCTTCCCACAACTTCCCTGCCCCTATTCCAGCCCATCCCCACCCCTGCCACGCCTATTCTATGTCTCTTCCCCTGACCTTGCAGCTCCCCACTCCACCCCCTCGCTCCTGGAAAGCGCTGAGCGCAGCCAAACAGCTGTTTGGTGACAGGAAGCGCTTGGAGGTAAGCAGAGGACCAGGTATGGGGTGCACGGGGGGGGGGGCAGGAGTGGGAGGAGGGGAGCTTGCAGGCAGCAAGAAATAATTCTGGGAGGGGGGTAGGGCACAGGAAGCTTGGCGGGCCACAGGAAATAACCCCGCAGGCTGCATGTTTGAGACCCCTGGTATATCTTGACTTTAGTAAAGCTTTTGATGATGTTTCACATGACCTTCTCGTAAACAAACTAGGGCAATGCACCCTAGATGGAGTTACTAGAAGGTGAGTGCATAAATGGTTGGAAAACTGTTCCCAGGGAGTAGTAATCAGTGGTTGACAGTCATGCTGAAAGGGCATCATGAGTCGGGTCCCATAGGGATTATTTGTGGGTCTGGTTTTGTTCAATATCTTCATCAGTGATTTAGATAATAGCGTAAAGAGTACACTTATAAAGTTTGTGGATGATACCAAACTGGGTGCTTTGGAGGATAGGATTCACATTCAAAATAATCTGGACAAACTGGAGAAATGGCTTGAAGTATATAGGATGAAATTCAATAAGGACAAATGCAAAGTATTCCACATAGAAAGGAACAACTAGTTGCATACAATTAAAATGGGAAATGATTGCTTAGGAAGGACTAATGCGGAAAGGGATCTCGGGGTCCTAGCTGACTACAAGCGAAATATGAGTCAACAGTGTAACACTGTTGCAAAAAAAGTGAACATCATTCTAGGATTATTAGCAGAAGTGTTGTAATCAAAACACTGTCTTCCAAGACAGTGTCTTCCATTGCTTGCATCCAACAAAGTGGATATTAGCCCACGATAGCTTATGCTTCAATACTTTAGTTAGTCTTTGTTACCTAAAACACAATAAGTAATTTTTCCACTCTACTCTGTGCTCAACTGGAGTATTCTGTCCAGTTCTGGGCATCATATTTCAGGAAAGATGTGGACAAATTGGAGAAAGTCCAGAGAAGAGCAACAAAACTGATTAAAGGTCTAGAAAACTTGACCTATGTGGGAAGACTGAAAAAACTGGGTTTGTTTAGTCTGGAGAAGAGAAGACTGAGAGGTGACATGATAACAGTTTTCAGGTACGTAAAAAAAATGTTACAAAGAGGAGGGTGAAAAATTGTTCTTAAACTTTGAGGATAGGACAAGAAGAAATGGGCTAAAATTGCATCAAGGGAGGTTTAGGTTGGACATTAGGAAAAACTTCCTAACTGTTAAGGTGGTTAAGCCCTGGAATAAATTGCCAAGGAGGTTGTGGAATCTCCATCACTGGAGAGTTTTAAGAGCAGGTTAGGTGTTTGTCCATCAGGGATGATCTACATAATACTTAGTCCTGCCATGAGTGCAGGGTTTAGGACTAGATGACCTTTTGTGGTCCTTTCCAGTCCTATGATTCTGTTTCAGTCATGTAAATAGGGATGTAACAATTACCTACATCATAGAAGAGTTACGATGATTAGTTAATGTTGGTGAAGCTTTTTGAAGACATGAAACTATACACATATACACATGCTGTAATTGCCAAGTATGTCAGTTTCTCAGAGACAATGTCAAAGATACAGCAGCAAACTATCCCCATGCAAAAGAATGATAGGAAACTGTGGCAGGGTGCTGGCCAGGAGGGCCTGAGCCAGCCCTGCCGCCCCTTTAAGAGGGAGAGAAGCCCTCTGCAAACCTCCCTGGCAGGAAGGCTAATTAGCCACCTGAGGTGCAGGCCAATCAACCTGCATGAGTTGCACCTGGCAGCCTCCTCTGGGGGATATAAGGCTGCCAGGAAGCAAGCCCAGGGTGGTGGTGGCATGAGCTATTCAGAGCTGTGTGTGTTTGTATGAGCTATCAAGAGCTGTGTGTGTTTGTATCACTGTTAGCTGGACTACCTAGAGTCCCTAGAGCTGGATAACTGTTAGCTGGACTACCTAGAGTCCCTAGAGCTGGATAACTGTTAGCTGGACTACATAGAGTCCCTAGAGCTGGATATTAATGAGCTGTAGAGCTGGATATTAATGAGCTGTTTAAGAGCTGGATATTAATGAGTTGTTTATTAATGAGCTACTTAGAGCTGGATGTTAATGAACTGTTTTAAGCTGTATATATTGGTGGTGGGGTCCTGCACTGTAAATTAAAGGGCACTGTTGGAGCAAAAAAGGGTTTCCCGCCTGTGTTCCTGAGGGGGGGTGAGAGAGACGGTGATCTGTCACACATGGTGTCAGAGGTGGGATCGCTACACCAGCAACACAACTGGTGGCCCTGAGATGGAGGGAACCCTGCAGTGTCTCGTGGAAGAACAGAAGCGGACCCAGCAGGCCATGCACGCCTTGCAGAAACCACCAGCTGCAGCAGGCTCAGTTGGAGCTGTAAAGGTACTGTGGGACTTTTTGAGAGGGCAGCCACCACAGCCGGGTGGGAGCGGACCACCCGGGCCCTCCGTCTTGCTCTGTACCTTGTGGGCAGAGGCCCAGGACTTGGGGACATTATGGACTCCCTGATATTGGAGCAGTTTTGCTCTGCCTCCCCGAGACTGTCCGTACCGGAGTCAAAAGGCACCAGCCAGAGAAGGGGGAAGTCTGCGGTGCACCCGACCAGAAGTACGTGGAGACAGAGGGACCTCGGGGAGAAGATGGACCATGACGGGTCTGGGATTTGGGGCGATGGCCCATGGACTGGGGTTTGGGGGTGGAAACCGTGTGGGGTGATACCCACTCTGCGGGTGCAGGTGGGGAGGAGGTCCCAACCGGGGGTAGTGGACTCAGCCTCCCCCGTATGCTTGTCCGCGGAGCGTTGATCTGCCCTGGTTGATCCACCCTGAGTTACCCACTCTGCGGCTGCAGGTGGGGAGGAAGTCCCAACCGGGGGTAGTGGACCCAGCCTCCACCTGTACACTAGTCCGCAGGGCGTTGGGGCCCTTGTAGAGCTAATCAAAGGCTTGAAGGGTCTGAGCCAGCCCTATGGGGCTAGGCTAAGGGGGGAGGTGTGTGGCAGGGTGCTGGCCAGGAGGGCCTGAGCCAGCCCTGCCGCCCCTTTAAGAGGGAGAGAAGCCCTCTGCAAACCTCCCTGGCAGGAAGGCTAATTAGCCACCTGAGGTGCAGGCCAATCAACCTGCATGAGTTGCACCTGGCAGCCTCCTCTGGGGGATATAAGGCTGCCAGGAAGCAAGCCCAGGGTGGTGGTGGCATGAGCTATTCAGAGCTGTGTGTGTTTGTATGAGCTATCAAGAGCTGTGTGTGTTTGTATCACTGTTAGCTGGACTACCTAGAGTCCCTAGAGCTGGATAACTGTTAGCTGGACTACATAGAGTCCCTAGAGCTGGATATTAATGAGCTGTAGAGCTGGATATTAATGAGTTGTTTATTAATGAGCTACTTAGAGCTGGATGTTAATGAACTGTTTTAAGCTGTATATATTGGTGGTGGGGTCCTGCACTGTAAATTAAAGGGCACTGTTGGAGCAAAAAAGGGTTTCCCGCCTGTGTTCCTGAGGGGGGTGAGAGAGACGGTGATCTGTCACAAAACATATAGCAAGAGATCAATACAGCTGTGTCAGGAGCTCTTTAATGACCTGAATATCAAAAAGGAATCCTACAAAAAGTGGAACCATGGAGAAATTATTAAGGAGGAGTACAAAAGAAGAGCACAAGCATGGTGGGACAAAACCAGAATGCCTAAGGCACAAAATGAGTTACACTAGCAAGGGGCATCAATGGCAATGCAACGAAGTTCTATAAATACATTAGAAGAAAGAGAAAGGAAAAGGAAAGTAGATAGATCAACTACTCAGCAGGGATGGAGTGCTAAAAGCAGATTACATGTAGCAAGAAGACTGTGGTGTTTAATGTTTATTTTGCTTCAGTCTTCAGTAAAAAGGTAAATTTCTTGACACCATTAATATTGACAACAAGGGTGGAGGAACACAAGACAGAATAGGGAAAGAACATGTTAAATAATATTTAGATAATTTAGATGTATTCAGTTTGGCAAGTCCTGGCAAAATTTACCTTAGGTTACGTAAGGAAGTAGCCGAAGCAATTTTGGAAACATTAGTGATTATCTTCAAGAGCTCATGGAAGACAGGAGAGGTCAGAGAGGAATAGAGAAGGGTAGCTTAGTACTTATCTTTCAAAAAGGAGAACACAGATGACCCAGGGAATTATAGTCCAATAAGCCTAACTTTAGTTCCTGGAAAGATACTGGATCAAATGATCAACATGTAGAGTATAAGGTGAGAAGTAATATCCAATGTGGATTTGTCAAGAAATAATTATGCCAAACAACCTAATTTCATTCTTTGACAGAATTACTGGGCTAACAGATAAAGGCAAAGCAATAGACATGACATATCTTGATTTTTGTAAGGCTTTTGACACAATCCCACATGATTTTCTTATGCATAAAGTAGGGAAAAGTGGTTTAGATGAAATTACTATAAGGTGGGTATACAACTGGTGGAAAATACTCAGAGTAGCTATCAGTTGTTCACTATCAAACTGCAAGGATGTATCTAGCAGTGTCCCACTAGGGGTCTGTCTTTGATCTGATACTATTCAGTATTGTCATTAATTATTTGGCAATGCAGTGAAAAGTATGCTTATAAAATTTGTGGATAACACCAAACTGGTAAGTGCTTTCCTTTAAATGACACAATCTAAATTCAAAATAATATTAGTAAATTGGACAACTGATCTGAAATTCAGTAAAGACAAGATAAGGATAGTACTATAAGGATAGCACTTAGGGAGGAAAACTTGAATGCACAGCTACAAAATGGAGAATAACTGGCTAGGTGGTAGTACTGCTGAAAACATCTGAGGGTTATAGCAGATCATGAACTGAAAATGAGCCAACAACCTGATGCAGTTGTGAAAAAGGCTAATATCAATCTGGTGTGTATTAACCGGAGTATGGTATGTAAAACATGAGAGGTAATTGTCCCCCTATACTCAGTACTGGTGAGGCCTCTGCTGGAGTACTGTGTCCAACTCAGGGTGCTACACTTTATGAAAGGTGTGGACAAACTAAACACAAACAAAAGAAAAGCAACAAAAATGAAAAAAAGGCTTGGAACCTGACCCATGAGATAAATTAAAAAAAAAAAACCAAAACATGTTTAATCTTGAGAAGAAATGACTGTGAGGGCACCTGATCACTGTCTTCAAATATGTTAAGGGCTCTTATAAAAAGATGGTGAACAATTGTTCTCCATGTCCATTAAAGGTGGGACAAGAAATAATCAGCTTAATCTTCAGCAAGGGAGATTTAGGTTAGATATAGGGGGAAATGTCTAATTATAAAGAAAGTTAAGTACTAAAATATGCTTCCAAGGGACGTTGTGGAATCCCCATCAATGGAGGTTCTTAAGAACAGGTTAGACCACATAAAGATGATATTTTATTATTGTTAGTCCTATGTATCATTCTAAATTAAGGTTCCTATTGGTGACTGCCATGTTTAGATGGGCGAAATGGAGCCTTTTCCTTCAGAGGATCGTACTGTATAATAAATTACACTGAAACACTCTGTTACAATCATCCTAAGTGACTGTGACGTCTCAATGCGTGGCTGACAAAGGAGCAGATTTGTGGCCATGGCGCTATTTATTTTCCCAGTGCTGCTTGGGGCTCAATCCACGTATAAGCTCATGTAGCTTGAGGCTTACTCTGTCCCCATCTTATTGATTCCACTTGCTCTTTCCAGCCTACAAAGCACAGGATACTTCACCCGGCTCAGTCTTATTTTGGATTTAATTCCAAGCTCCCATCTCTTAAGAAATCTTCTTTCTCCAGCACAGGCAGCTGCAATGCTGATCTCATGGCTGTGGCTTTCTGTTTGGATTCTCTGAAGTTATCTAGTAAGCAGAAGGAAACAGCACATTTATTTTTTTGTTAATGATTCCAAACAAGTTTCTGTGAAGCCTGTTTATTTAGCACACATAACAAGTGTCTCTCTATTGTCATCAAGGGATGGAAGAGCAGCTGTGCTAATTGTTCAGATATTAAGCTCTTATTTCTCCAAACAATCACAAGTCCTCTTTTTTTTTTTTAGCATAATTTGCTCCAGCTGTTTAGGAAGAGGGAATGCAGGTGTAGGACCACTTACTGAGGTTCTAGAGAGGAGACGCCCCCACCCGCCACCCCAGAGCTCCAGATATCTGCCTACACAGATGCCTGAGAGTTGAACACCCTGTGTAGGATTGGAAAAAAAGTTTGATTGACATGCCAGGACAACCAACTGCAGGTCCATATGGTTGGCACTGCTAAAACTTATGACTGACCAAACAGACACGGTGTTTGGGGGACCAGAGAGGGACATAAAGGGTTGGCTTCCAGGAACAGAAGGACATGTAACCCCTCAGTTGTTCTTGAAGCAAAGGTATTCAGAGAATCCAGCAGCCCTGGTCCTACGGTGAGCCACTGAGAAGGGAGGAATCAGTGGAATTTTCCACTTTTGCATGCCCCAGGAGGAAAACAAACATAATTTCCTAGTTCCAGACAGTTTCCATCCAGAAGGAGCCATTAGATCATCCTATCGGCGGCTGCCTGTATATCGCCAACCATTACATTTCACCCAGGTTCCCTTCTGTTGAGTCTAGTGACTTCACTTAAACTAAAGCATTTCGATTCCTCAGGAAACAAAACTGCTGGTTGCCACAGGCAGAACACAGGAGATGCTGAGGTGTCACCAGGGTCTGAGACGCCTCAATTGGTTGAGATATGCCCAGATTGTCCTAGTGGGTGACCTGAGCTCCATGCTGCAGAGGAAGGCGAAAAGCACCCATAGGCACCCACTATTAGAGAGGCCTCTGTACTAAATTGGGGGTGTTCTGGTTGGGAATAGCCTGAGGGCTTCAATCCAGCCTTGGACACTCCCATGATGCCTTGGGGAACAGAGAGATTTCTGCATCCAGAGATGTGGGGAGCCTCCGTTTGGAGGCCGAGGTATTATTAAGTAGCCTCCTTTTTGTGAGGGCTTCAAAAAGAGCAGCTGCTTGTGGTTATAACACATGGGTGCTGACTTTTCGTTTTGCCAGTGGGTGCCCTTCACCTTGCCAGCTCGATAAGGGCTAGTGCAAGTCTGTCTACTGGTGCTGGAAGTCACACCTCCCAACTGCCTCATCATCAGACCCTAAAACAGAGGATTCTCTATACACCACAGAGCGCTAATCTACCCCACCCAGCCTCCCATCTCTCTCTGGGGCAGAACTCTGATGCTTCAGAGGAAAACAATAACATTTAAAAAAAACTAACAGATAACATAACATAACCCCCCACCCCCATTTCTCCTATTCAAGGAGAAAGAGGCATGTACTCGGCTACCTCCCTACTCCAGATAAGGAGGTACAGAAAATCGTTCATAAGAGACACTCTCCGCGAGGTCTCAGCTCACTTGGGGAATCTTAGCATTAGAAACTGTTACCTCCCAGAAGTGAGTGTTCCAAACCTGTGTCTTGGTAGGGTAGAAATGAGTGCGTGAAAGGACTTCAGTCTCTGAGCCCCATTGCAGGTAACATGCTTTGGTGGCAGGCTGCTCCAGGTGACGAAGTGGGATCTTACAGTGCCACTGAATGGGACTCCAGAAACCTGGATTCCATTCTCAGCTCAGCCATGGACTTTCTGTATGATCTTGATAAGTCACCTTAGGCCTGATCTTCAGAAGTGCTGAGCACCCACTATTCATCCTGTCCGGCTTCAGGAGCTTAGGTCCTCTGAAGTTCAGGCCTTTAATCTCTGACCTTTATTCAGCAGAGTAGCTAAGCATTTGCCTAACTTCAATCACATGAGCAATCCCATTGAAATCTGTTTCCCCTCTGTAAGAGCTAAGGATAATTCCCTGTCACGTGTGAGCTTTGGGAGGACAGGTCCTTTGCCAGGTCCTCCAGCAATGTGGTGATGGGGGCCGATATGTGCATCTATACCTCTTTTTGCAGAGCTTGTTTATTTTCATTCCTGCGACATCACTGCACTCACTCCCTCTATCTTCGTCCTCCTCAGCGGGCAATTACAATCAAGACTCGGAATGTGATTTTCTTGTAGTATCATCTCTGTACTTGGTGGATCCACAACAAATGTGCTGATGACATATGAGGCTCCACACATACTTGAGGCTGCTGATAAGCCACATAGTGTAAATGGCCTTCTCAGCCTGAACAATATTCTCTTTGAGCTCACGTTACATTTGGGAGCGGAAACAAGCTGCTGCATTTGGCTGAGTATAATTCCCCAGACTGTAATTTGCAAGATCTCTATTTTCAACACGAGCCATTTAAAGTTCAAGAAAAATCTGTGTGCTGCATGCATTTTTCAATGTGTAAATCTCTTTGCTGGTCTTAAAGCTAGTACCTAAATTCTCCCCAGCACTTCCACGTTACAACACACAAAGCCTTTTGTTTGGGAGCTTGGAGTAAATTTCATCCATTCTAAAAGAAATTAAGTAGTGCTTCCTCTTCCTCAGATCAAAGCTTTTTTTCCATATGGTCAGAGCCCTGGAGTGCTAAGGAATAGAAAAGCAGACTGAGTGACCCAAAAATCTTTTAATTATATTTGCAGAACCTTGGACATGCATAAGCATCTTCACCCTAATGCAGTAATTTGTAATGTCTATATGTATGAAATAAAATATAATAATATCCAAGGAGAGATACTCAGTTACTTCACATTTTCACTACCCCCAAAGAAAAAGGATATTAGTTTAATTTTTAACATTTAAATTTTACTAACTTTAATAAACCCCAACATGCCATGTGAACGTCCAACGTATATCCAATATGGTTGATGTCTAGTACTATATATGACCATTGAACATGAATCATCATATTATTAAGTATATGTACTACAGTTGTGCCCAAAAGCCTTAAATGAAACTGGGGCTTAAATGTGTGAAATGCTGTATATACACAGAAGAAACAGCCTCTGCTCTATATCCTAATAATGAATCCCTGTTTTGTGGACAACTGCAGATTATGAGAGAGATATTTTATACACCTGGGGAGTTGGAATTGGAATCCTGGACCTTCAAGCACCAAGATCACAGGCCTCTATTATTTGAACTGAAGAAAATCTATTTTAGGTCTGTTATTGTCTCCAAGGACTCATCACTGGACGGCAATGTCACACACAAACTAACAAGCATGTCACTGGAACTCGTCAAAGCTTTCCTGCAGAAAACTGTTCTGTTGGGAAATGTTGATTTGAAATCATTGATATGTTTTGTAGGAACTTATTTCATTGAATTTTGTCATCAGAAATTACTGAAAGATTTCATAAGGTCAAAATCTTTCATTCTGAGACATCACAAACATTTTGATACATTATAATATAAAAGTCAAAGTGATAAAGTACAAACAAAACATTTGGACAAGGTCAAAACAAAATGTTTTCAGAATATTTTGTTTTGCTTTATGAAAAAATTCTAAGATTTCAACATTTTGTCCCAATTTGGGATGAAATCAAATTTCAAAATCTCAGAATTCCTCATGTGACAGAAATTCCAAATTTGGACTATCTCTGCACATTACATTATGGCTTGAAGTGTGTGCCAGATGAAACACAATAGTTTCTAACACATTTAGTTAAAAGTCATTTTAACTTAGTGTCATTTTGAGGTTTTAGGTTTATCTGAAAGAAAACTCAATGCACGATGCCAGAGTTGCAAACTCACACTAATCAAAACCAATGAATTGACAAGGAAAACATGCTTTGACTTTGAGAGTGAGGTTAAAAATTACTACCACACAATACTTTTTGCTAAAGAACAAAATTATACGTTGCCCTTCCATTTCCTTTTAATCACTTGTAATTTTGGGCCTACTCTAAAGCCCATGGAAGTGAAATTGTTGACTTCAGTGAGCATTGGATCAGGACATTTGTGAGGTTTTCAGTTTTCATAATCAAAAGGCTCTCAAAGACAATCAGCTTAGGTCTTTGGTCAATGGACAGTGAAAGTTCTAATTGTTTATGTCTACATTTTCAAAATGACCACCAAGGAGTTTGAATATTTTGAGGTAGCCAAGAATAGACACGTGAAAAGCATCTGATTTTCAGAAAGTGGGTGCTTGGATCTTTTCTGAAAATCAAGCTCCTTTATGATATCTCTAGTAAGCACCCAAAATCAGTAGGCACTTTTGAAAATGTAGGTCCTCACATCTCTGGTAAAGTACAGTACAGCTTTATAACTATCAGCTAATGTAAATGGGCTTAACTCCAATGAATTCAGCTGAGCTGTACTAATTCACACCCGCTGAAATCTAGCCCTTAATTCTGCTATTCTGTACTATAGAAGACTAAGTTTTCTGTGATCTTTCTATTATTCAAAAATGAATGTCTTCTGTTTTCTATTCATAATAAAAACATAAGAATATGGAACATGTTCTTATTTTTCCCCAAGTATTATAATAACAAAAGAACTTTCTCTGTGATGAGAATTACATTGTAAATCACTTTTTGCCATTCATACAGCCTGAATGCAGTTATCTGAGATGATTATAATCTTCCAAAAATGCAAATCACCCTTTTTTCACATACTCTGTGTTACAAACACAAATCAAAACTTTATGACACTTGGAGGGCATTTTTATTGGTCTCTATGAGGAGGTACTGTAAGAGAGCTGAAATCTCATTTGTCCATGTAAATGAGCTAAACAACAAACAGACTAGTGTTCCTTTAGTACTTTCTGAAGCTGCAAAAGAATAAATCAACATCAAATAAGATTGGTATTAGAAGTGGATAATAAGGAAGAATACGTTGGTTAATGAGAACACAACATCCCACAGATGAAAAATAGTTACAAAACATCATAAGTCTGATTTTTAGGAGATTTGATTGAGATGAAATTTCGGGTTTTAAGAATGACATTTGGAAAGAACTGATCTATAATTAGAGTTTTCTAAAATATGCAGATGAAATGGTGCATGGAGATAGGAGACAAATAAACTGACTTACAGGGATATATTAAATGATGTTGATAGAATAGATGCTTTTAAGATGAAAGTACTGTTCTGAGAAACAAAACTGCGATTTACAAGAGCAATTTATTAACCAATATAAGTGCTTGATCCTCTGACCATTGATGTCTATGGAAAAGGCCACATTAATTCATTGCTGAAGAATCAGGCCACAAAGCCCTGGTTCTGGAAAGCATTTAAGCATGTGATTAAGTCCTACTGATTCAAACACTTCAGTGAGATTCCATGATTTCTGTGGGAGTTAAGTGCCTAGGTGCTTTTGAAATCCTACTGGGTGCTCATCTGCACATTTAGGTCCCTAAATACCTCTACAATCGGGCCTGAAGAGAACTGCCCAAGGTCACAGGGAGTCTGTGGCAGAGCTGGCACATGAAGCCGGATCTCCTGAGGCCCACTCTAGTGTCTTAACAGCATGACCAACCTTCCTAAACTTGTTTCCTAAATAATTGTATTCTTCACAGTTTATCTTCTTAACAATCATTTCGGGAGCAAAGTATTTGAGGGGCAGTTTAGCCCAGGGGCTCATGCACCAGGTCGTGAGTTCTAATCCTGGCTCTTACCTGGACCTCCTGTGTGGTCTTGAGCTAGTGACTTAATCTCACAACCTCAGTATCTCCATCTGTAAAGTGGGGATAATAATTCTTATAATTACTTACCACAAAGGACTGCTGTGAGGATTAGCTAATGGCTGTAAAGGGTTTTGTGCATGCAAAGCATGGTAGTGCATAGTAAGTAAATGTCTGATAATGGGAAAATATGTCAAATCAACTTATGAGACAGTTTCTTCTATCACTTAGAGAATTTGGGCTGTACTGAGCACACAAAGTTGTGTTATCAATGGAGAGTTATCAAATAGTGAAGCCTTCCACAGTGTTAGCCAACATATATCAGCTGGGTAAACTTTCAAAACAGAGGCTATGTGGGGGAAAGGAGGAAAACAACTCCCCACACTTTTGCAGGTACATTCAAATAAGTAATTGCAATTAGTGAGCAATTAATAGGGCTGAACAGAAAACAATAATTCCATTTAGTGAAAAACATCAGTGTTTCTAAAATTTATTCTTGTCTTTCCTTGGAATGAATTAAAGACCGCTCCAAATGAGTGAGTGGGACAGACAGACAGACATCAACAGATATCTGAGTATAGCACAGCAGTTTAGGACACTCACCTGGAATGTGGGAAACTCATTTCTAGGCTCTGCTCTAAATCAGCTAGAATAGGATAGTGGTGGGCAAACGTTTTGGCCCAAGGACCACATTGGGGTTCAAAATTGTGTGGAGGGCTGGGTAGGGATGGCTGTGCCTCCCCAAACAGCCTGGCCCCATCCCCTATCCAACCCCCACCCAGTTCCCATCCCCTGACTGCCACCCTGAGAACTCCCGAGCCATCCAACGCCCCCTGCTCCTTGTCCTCTGATTGCCCGCTCCGGAAACCCCATCATTCTAACTGCCCCCCGAGGACCCCACTCCCTATCTAAGCACCCCTGCTCTTTGTCCCCTGAGGCTGTGGGGGAAGGGGGATAGCGGGGGAGGGGCCGGAGCAGCCTTCCCAGCCGGAGCTTGTGGCCAGTTAGGAGGAGCCATAGGTTGCCCACCCTGGAGTAGGACCTTGATCCTGCATTTCCTATGTCCCAGATGAGAGCTCAAACCACCACGTTCTTGGCTATCCTGGAGTAAGGGTGCTCTGCTCTTCCTCTCTGCCATTGATTATAATCCCAACCTGGACTTGAGACACCTTCCTGACAAAACATTGTCATAACAAAACCATTTCACGGGAATGTGTCAGTTTCAAAGAATTGTCATTTTCCGATGGAAAAAAAAACATTTTGTCACAAAAATTCCCAATCAGCTCTAGCAATTAGCTGATTTTTGCGTGTGCAGGCTATGTTTTGGGGACACCGCTAGTGCAAGACCAGTGTTATGAATGAACTCATTGTGCTATGTTTTGGAAAATCTGCTCCAGATTATAATCCGAAATTAGACCCCAGTTCAGAACTTTCACTAGAAACCTGTCCAGACTAATCTTCAAATATCAGAATGTTACTTTGTCCTTTGCTAAACATTAATGGCCAGTAAAATGGAAGAAATTAGACACCATATTTCCAATACATCAAAGAATCAGGACTATAGTACATGTGACTTCCTCAATCCTAATGTCCAGGAGGGATTAATAGATAAAAATCTCCAACAAGATAAGCACATGTTTTACAATAGCAATTCTACACACCACTTCTGGTTCATGGTGACAAGCCTAAAATACAAGGAAAGTGTATTACATGCACCAAAGATAATCAGAATAACTAGTTCCTGTGAGGCTCTTTCTGAATCTTATAAATTGCTTGTGGAAATAATATTAAGCCCCTCTACCTCTGTAAACATGGCCCTATGTTATAAGCAATTTTCCTGTAATAAGAATGTCAAGAAACACCACTGGGGCTTCATAAAATAGCTTAGCTGCTATTAATGTGCAATCCTTTTCTTTAAACATTGCTGCCTCGAAGGGGTAAGGGTAAAAACTTATTTAAAAGTCCAAAAGTCATTCAAGGGCTTCCTTCTAAGGTAAAATATTCTGTGGGCCAAAGCCTCAGCCGTTGTAAATTTCATGTAGCTCCACTGAAATCAATTGAGACATGACATCTTATACTGGCTGAGGATTTTGTGCTCCGGCTAACATTATCAAGTGTCTACTAATTTCCAGTGCCTCAGCTTTCGGCTGCCCAACCTGAGACCCTTGGACGGGGATTTTCAAAGCTGTTATCATCTGCTGTTGACTTTAATAGGATGCCCATTACCTCAGAAATTGAGGCTTTTTTAAAGTGCATCCAGGTGAGCAACCAAACATGGAGACACTGAACATAAGTGGTCACTTTTGAAATTTGGGACTATGTGATTTAACTACAATATTAACGGCTACCTACAGAGTACTGTAAAAGACAGTAATTACTATAGGGCATCTTATAGTATAGGTTTTTAAGGTCAGGCTTGACAAAGCCCAAGCTGGGATGACTTAGTTGGGGATTGATCCTGCTTTGAGCAGGAGGTTGGGCTAGATGATGTCCTGAGGTCCCTTCCAACCCTGATATTCTATGATTCTATATAATTAAAAAGAATAATTAACAATGACAAACAAAATTTCCCATTCTGGTAGTTTAGTGATATAGAATAGTTCTCAGGGAATACTGGCCCCTTTTGAATCAATGAAAGTCAGAAGCTTTTAAAGTTGTTACAAAATGAAAGCTCTTAAATACGTTCTTTCTATGAAAGCAACAGGAGTTAATCAACAAAGCTTTTGCAATTAATATAACTCTGTTATGGGCTCTGATACTTCATTATGTTGTAAATAAAGTTTGGTGGGAAATGGTTTTCTTGCCCAATGAGAATTTTCAAGATTACAGGGGTTTTTTCCATTTCTAATCAGGACATTCAAATTTTCATGAACTGAAAATCTGAAAAAACAATCCACATCAAGTCAATAAAATGTGCCAGTTCAATAATACTGAAATATTTAGTTTCAGTTTGGTCCTTTTAAAATATTTTACTTTTTTTTTTTTTTTGCTATGAATTAACTTCAATTTCAAAGCAAAAGTCATAGAACTTCTTAGTTTTGAAAATGTTGCAATGGGAAATTTGTCGAAACTGACGCTTTCCAGAGACCCGTTTTGGTTTTGACAAATCAGCATTTTCTGATGTAAAAACCATTTCATTGAAAAATTCCCTACCCCTCCTCCACTACTATGGTGATAATTGCTTGAACACATTGCGATGGAGTAGGGAGTGGGGAGGATTGAACTGGGGATGTTGAGGCGGAATTTTACTGGTACTGTCTGCATTGGTGATGGGATATCAGTGTGTGACTTCATGTGACGGATGATACCTGAGCATGTAACCTGAGCCCAGGAGAGGGCTGGGAACAGCTGACACCTCCTGCCCAGGAAACTGGACAAAGGCTGGAGGAGAAGCTGAGGTGAGTGGCAGGAGGAGACAGCTGGAGGGCGTTTCAATTTGGAGCTGGATGGGGAAACGGAGGGCAACCCAGGACCAGGATCTAAGCTCCCTGCCTCCAAGTTGGACCTGACTTAGGAGGTCCTGTTGTCTGTACCTGCAAGCTCTGATTTGGACTGTGTTCCTGTTGTCTAATAAATCTTCTGTTGTAATAAGAGTCATGGTGAATCGCAGGAAGTAGGGGGTGAAGGGCCCTGACTCCCCCCAAAACTGGGTCACCCATCATATCCAAAAGTTCACCCAAAGTTCCAGGTGAAGACCATGGGTGGCCACTCCACTCCTTAGTCATAATGAAACTGTCTACCATATGCATATAGCTCATTGGTGCAGCAGATAAAGATTTCCCACTGGCTGGTGTGAGACTCTGGAATGATTGCACGGGGTCAGCCTCCCCACATTCAAGTCCCAGAAGGACCTAAAGAAATCAATGTAATCAAATCACTTTATAAAATCTTATGATAATCCAATAATAATTATTATTTTTTACAGTCTAACATGGCTATTTTATAATCCACCGACATTATCTTCATAGTTATGTATAAACATAAATAAAGAAAACAAATTAAGATCTGAACAGGCCAGTCCCCACAGAAACACAGTAAGAAGAAACTGAGAGTTCCCAAAAGTTTAGGCTGAGTTCACCAGAGGCCTGGTCTACACTGTGTGTGTGTGTGTGTGTGTGGTATCGATCTAAATTATGCAACATCAGCAACGTTATTCACATCGCTGATCTACTTACCGTGATGTCTTCACTGTGGAAGGTTGACGGCTGATGCTCTCCCATGGTGAGCTTGTTTACCTGCAGGGTCCTCAGATTCGGCTGATCGCAGCTCCCATTGGCCGTGGTTCGCAGTTCCAGGCCATGGGGGCTGCGGGAAGCGTCGTTGGCCGAGGGATGTGCTGGCCACTGCTTCCCACAACCCCCGTTGGCCTGGCACTGTGAACCGTGGCCAGTGGAAGCTGCAATCGGCCGAACCTGCGGATGCTGAAGGTAAACAAACATTCCGGCCCGCCAGTGGATTTCCCTGATGGGCCGTGTGCCAAAGGTTGCTGATCCCTGATGTATAGAATAGTGACAACTCCGTTAGAAATGTGATAGGCTTTGTGGGGGCAATGGAGGTTGGACATGGGCGGAGTCATTGACCAAGCCGTGAGGAAATGTTCTGAGAACAATGTGCCTACAGATTTCCCTCAAGACATCTGTGCACTGTTTCTTGCCATTCCTAAAGTCTAAATATTATTAAAAAGTCAAACCTGTCAAGCACAATGAAGCACTTTGATCTGATTTTTGGTAACTCATTATTTCATATGGTACAAATAATCATAAAATCAATTGGTCTCTACCTATAATTTTATAGGTTCAAGAAAAGCAGCCATGTTAGTCTGTATCCGTAAAGAAAGCGAGGAATACTTGTAGCACCTTGGAGACTAACCAGTTTATTTCAGCATAAGCTTTTGTGGGCTATAGCCCACTTCATCGGATGCATAGAATGGACCAAACAGAAGTAAGATGCATTTATACACACAGTCAACCAAGGGTTAAACAGAGATGTTGAGTGGCTTTATCATTATGCTAATTGAATGCATTTTTCTAGTTAAGTCTCTTTTATAGATTCCTATCAACTGTTAGACAGATAGATCCACTAAATTTTCACTACAAAAGGTTTTTTGTCTCCTGCTGATAATGGCCCATCCAAATTAAATAGCCTCTTAGAATTGGTATGGTAATTTACAACTTTTTTTTTTTTTTTGCTTTATGTGTGTATAAAAGCATCTTACTTCTGTTTGTTCCATTCTATGGGCTGGTCTTCACTCGCGCAGCACGGGATCGATCTTCTGGCGATCGATTTATCGCGTCTTATGAAGACGCGATATATCGATCGCCCCGGGCTCCCCCGTCGACTCCAGAACTCCAGCTTGCCGGGAGGCGCAAGCTGGAGTCGACGGGGGAGTGCGCTGCTGAATGCCGCCGCCGTGAGGACAGCAGGTAAGTCAGCGGCAGATACACAAACTTCAGCTACGTGATTCACGTAGCTGAAGTTGCGTATCTGCCGTCGATTCCCCACCCCCCTAGTGAGGACCAGCCCTTCGTATCTGATGAAGTGGCCTATAGCCCACGAAAGCTTATGCTGAAATAAACTGGTTAGTCTCTAAGGTGCTATAATTTTATAGTAATTGCTTCTATATCACTTGCCAGTTTTTTCTATAATAAACTTCATGCATAATTAGAATATAATCTTCAGACATAAATAACACCCTAATTGGGCTGCACTCTATAACTATAATGTAATTACTGACTAGTTATATGCTTGTTTGGACTCTCTAAAATAAAATATCTTTATTAAAGAAATTGAAGGAGAATTATTTAAATTTTGTCTGTGGAGCTCATTCTTGGAGCTGTCAGGACAAAGGAAAGAAAGTTATAACAAATTGTTATTCTCCTTAATCTAAGCAAAGAGGTGATACTAGGGGATAGGTAGCAAGGAATACACATCATTGCTGGGTTTTTAAAGGCAAATCCAAGTCTATCCTGAACGTTAAAGGATGCGGGCAAAAGGAATAATAATATTTAATAGTCAATCAGAGAAACACCCTGCTGTTAAGAAATATGAATAATCACATCTGGAGAAGATGAAGGCTACAGATGGAAAGATTTAGTCACAAATTACATACATTAGAGGACAGCAAAGTTTGGATAAAAAATCTGGCAAATGACACCCAAGGAGGATAATGTAATTACAGCCTTAAAACTGTGACAATATTAGGTTAATTCCATAGTATCTTGACTTCACCTTAGAATTGTTTTTCAGAACTGTGAATACATGTTTGCACTGCAGTACAGTAACTTGCTACAAACTGAACAGTATGTTTTACGATCAGCATGCTCTGTGGCACTTACATTTTCATTGTGAAGTTCAAATGATTGCATATAGACACTGGTATGCGTTCGTTCTTACAACTTTTATTGGTATGGTTTGCAACACAGCAGCACCGAGAGGTCCCAGCTCAGATCACAGCACTATTGTATTAGGTTCTGTACAAAGGCAGAGTGAGAGAAAGTCTCTGCTCTGAAGAGCAAACTCTAAATTAGAGTTGGGCTGGGGGGAAAAAAGGCAATTCCTTTCTGTGAAACATTTCTCAATTTGTTTTTGTTTAGAATGCTGTTCTGGGGGGTGGGCTTTCAGCCAGCTCTCTTCTTAACAGACAATATAGATATGTGGAAGGTGTGGAACCCAGTGTGATTCCCAGCATGGTATCAGTGTAAACATAAAGTGGCTTGCACAGCAACATGGAAGCAAAGTTAGTATTTGGCGCCCAATCTTCTTGACCACATTACCTTGTAAATTTGAGTGTGATGTGAGTGTCTGTGATATTCTAAAACTCACTCTTATTTGGTTTCCTTTTACTACATATTACTACATATGATTGTTGTAACATGAAAGTGGATCAAGTGTCCAGTTGACTGTCCTCTGTGTGATACTGGTGGGTGACGTTTAATAGCTGACATTGTAATTACTGTTTATTTGTTGTTGTTAGAGCTGCATGGGGGAAAAAAATTCCCATCCCATGTGAAATTCTGAGACTTTGACATTTTACATTGTTTTTATCCTAAACTTTTTCATCCTAAACTTTTTTATCCTAAACTGGGATGAAAAATCAAAATCCTGGATTGGTTTTGTGAAATTAAATATTTTGATAAGGTCAAAATGTCATTTTGTCTTTATCTTTGTGTATTATAGTCAAACGTTGACTTTTATAATATAATCCATTGACTAGAAGAGCCTAATAGACTTTAAGGCCAGAAGGGACCATTGTGATCATCTAGTCTCACCTCCTCCACATCGCAGGTCACAGTACCTCACTCACCCGCGCCCCCTCTCCTGAAATGTTTTGACCTTATTGAAAGAAAATATTCTGCTAGTTTCCTATTGAAAAACTGATAAAATGGACGCTTTCCTGTCAAATATTAAGATTTTGTTAAATCAGCATTTTAAAAGCCACTATGCTGGAAATGTCCTGCCAGTTTTCGTAGTGGTTATATTACGGCGAGTCACTTGTGACCAACACTTGCATTATAGTCATACATAGTAGTTGTATAATTTTACTGCATTTTATTCTTCAGTGACTCAAAAAAGTAAATTGTATATATGTGAGAAAGGAAGAAATCCAATTATTTTTGTTTATGGCACCTACAGGAATGAGTGCTTTATAAAGGCTACGTAGCTAGAGGATGATTCTTAGCCCCTTCAAAGCTGCATATGGCCATTTATTCTCTACTACTGTAACAGCCCGTGTACACGGGCCAAAGTGCTTAATGCTGTTTGTCTGAGTCATCTCTACGGCTCGTGGCGGCGCACGCGCAGTGGCCATTTTGTGCCACCGAACTACAACTCCCAGCAGGCTGTTTGTCCGGGCCGTCTGTATGGCTCGTGGCGGCGCATGCGCGGTGGCCATTTTGTGCTGCCAAACTACAACTCCCAGCATGCTGTTTGTCCGGGCATCTCTACTGCGCATGACGGCTTCGGACAAACATCCTCTAGCCTTTTATTATATAGGATTGTTACTGTCCCGCATGAGGTGAAATTCTAAGATTCATGAAGCTATGAGGCTCAGTGGCATCTATAATCCAAATCTGTTATTTATTCTTCTTATGTAAACACACCTAGATGTAACACTACTGTGTAGGCTAGATCTTTTTTCGTCTGTTAGGGTGACCGGATGTCTCAGTTTTACAGGGACAGTCGATTTGGGGGACTTTTTCTTATATAGTCGCCTCTTACCCCCCTCCCCACCCCAATCCTGATTTTTCACACTTGCTCTCTGGTCACCCTAGCGTCTGTAGACCAATTCCCAGGAGTCCTCAAGGGAAGTAGGCCTTTAGGTGGATATAGATTTCATGCTTTTATGTGCATTTAGGTCCTGGACTGCTGCAAAGGTTCACTTCAGTGTAGGGAAAAATCCCCACAGAACCTCGAGCTGGGCCAGTTTAATAGCTACAAAACAGGGTTTGTTTGTTTGTTTTTCTGCTTTGATTCCTTGGTTAATTGAAAATGCCAGCTCCTACTCGCCTCACTGTCCTTTAAGTCAGTCAAATGGGGTTTGACCTCACACCTATATAACTAATTCCTAGAAGCCTAAACACTTACCTACTCTGAAGATTGCCTACCAGTACAAGGAGACCCACTGGCTTCAATGGGGTTATGTGTGCAATAAGGTTGCAATGTTAACAGGGTTGGCAGATTCTGGCTCTGAGAACCAGCGAAGGCCACTACCAACTTGAGTTCTCCTTTCCACAATATGAAAAAACAACAGCCCCCCAGAACCAATTACAAACTTTCCCTTCACTTCTTACTTTAATGTGACTATTGTAATTTAAAACACACACAGCAATATTTTGTAGCTACGATATGACCATCATTTTAAATCATATCTAAACAATGCATGGAAGAGGGTGGATTCTTGTGTTCTTCTCTTGTTTTCCCCTGAGACACTTCTCAGAAATATTTGAATTGTTTTCCTATGCTTGTAATTTCTCTGAAGCTTTGTTACACTAAACATTGCAAATGGCAAATGGCATGGGAAAACAAATAAACAAACAAAAGCAAACAAACAAAAATACCTACCTGTCAGCTTCTTTATACTTGTCTTTTATATTCCCTGAAAAAATTGTCCTCTTGTCATAGAAAAACAAACCTACAAACCTTCCACTTTGCAAAATCGCTACATCCCTGTGCAACACATGCCACTAATAAAGTAAATAATTATCCATTGCAGGTAGGGAAATTGTGTGTAAGAAAAGGAATAACTGCTTGTGGATGAAATGGAGAAGCAGTGGGCAGTCTGAGGAATTTCCTTTGGAGCTTTATTACAGTATTTTGTGTGCAATTATTGTGGGAAGCTCTACTGAACCACGCCTCTCTTCCATTTTGTTCTGAGAGTAAGTTTAATTAATAAACATCTTCATTCCTTCCAGGAATGAGTTCCAAAGTCATGGGCCAGCTGTTGAGAGAACTCCTTCACCAACTAGTTTCTTTCTTTTGATCGAGAAGTTCTGTTTTTCCCCAAGGAATGTCATGTTCAGGCATAAATGAGGAGGTTTAAGGAAGTCTCAGGTAGACTAGGTCACTTGCATGGAAGTCCGTCAAGATCACGACCAAAGCTTTGAACTCAGTATTCAATGAGGTATACAATTATCTGATCATCATCCAATTCTCCACCACATCAGATCTGCTGTTCAGTAAATATTTTATTGTCTCAGAGATATACCACTTGAACCCCACAGCATTTAGATCAGCTCAACATGTGACTGGACTTGGAAACTACTTCATCCCCAAATGGTAATTAAAGCTGCCTATGACCCGAGCTACAGAACTCCAGAGATTTAAAGGGGGGATCATCAACCAGCTGTACATCCTGTCATTTCCAAGAGCCACATTTCAAATGATCCATGATTTCATTTAAAGTTGAAAGCCCCAGAATAAATAGGCCTTGTAGGCTAACCAAAAAGTTAATTTGCTTTCAGTTGCCAAGGCATCCACTTGCCAACTCTCCCAGTTTAAGCAAAATGCTGGGCAGAGCCAGTAACAAAGCCAAGGGGTAAAAAGAAATGGAAACCATGAACAACACAGCAGAAGAGAAGAACTCAGTATAAAAGCAGATGATAGTACTAATCCATCAATAAGAAATGTGGGAGTTTTAAAAACCCTTTGGAGTCACATTTATATACAGTTGCGTGGAGTATCTCTAATTATATTCACAATTAGAACACCTATCTTTAGCAGGGAAACGAGCTGTTAAAATGTATAATGGAATCCACGGTACAAGGAGTGACAAGTAGATCAATGAATTGCAGGAGAAAAACCTTTATTTGAAATTAGAGAAGATGAGTGAGCGAGAAAGAAAGAGATGTAGCTAATACCACTGTAAAAAAAGACCAAATTCACACTCCAAAGTGTCGCAGAGGAGGTGCTGTTTACATTGGATCAGACCAATTAACTGGGCTAGGCAGGATGAGACCATAGGAACTGGGAACCCCAGGGTAGCATTGACAGCTGGGAATCCCCAGAGCTCCTCTGTGATTTAAAGGGACTGGGGCTCCACTGTGGTGGCAGCTGGAGCCCTGCCTGGGCCCTTTAAATCTTGATTTAAAGGGCTGGAGCCTCTTCCAGTTGAGGCCACGCCTCTTCCGGGTGAGGCTCCACCCCCTGATCAGGACTTCTGGCGTACCAGTAAGTCCTTTAACCTACTTTCACCCCTGCTTCTATCACTCTTCTGTATGCCCCTTCTGCGGAGTGAGGGATACCCTGGTGTATGTTTACCTGGAGTGCGCCAGTTGCAGCCCCTCTTCCGGCTCCTCTTAGATGTACTTCTGTACTTTTAGTTGCACTTTTCTCCTCACTTGTTCATCTACGCACTCACTATCCATGGCCCCACAAAGTCATAGGACCTCCTGGTCTACCTCCTCCTAGCCATGGCAAACATGGCCATCTATAAAACCAGAGAGAGGAGGTTGGCCAAAAGGGTCTCCTGTGAGTGTGGGGCCTATTTCTGGTCCTCTGTCCACTCACACATCCAGGCAGAGTTCCTCTGGGCAGCATCCACTGGCTCCCTTGATGCCTTCGAGGAGCAGTGGGTGCCATCCGGGGTTCTCTGCTTGGTGTGCCCATCAGGTTCCTTTTGTTTCACTTCCTGGATCCCAATAGGGTCACTCTTCTGTAGCCATCTGTCACAGTATGTATCATTTTTATCTGAGGTTATGAATATTAACTACAGTATGTGCCTGTATTTCAAATGTTTGCTCATGTGGTAACAACAACAAGGTAATTAGCCTGCACATCCTGAAGGGACTATTCAAGTTAAATGGCTCATTAAGGAAGACTTAACTCACAATGGACCATAGAAGATGCCTATCTACACTTAATGGACTTTCCTGTAATGGCCTCTGCTATGACTAAGCAAAATCATGCATGGATATGTGACTTGTCCATGTGACTCAAAACACCATCTTGTTACCTGTAATTTTCCGGTGAGAATAGGTTTCCCTTCAATTGGCAGAGGCAATAAAAAGCCCTGAAACCATCTCCATTTTGCCTCTTTCCTGTTCAGATCTCTGGACTATGAACTTGTACTAATGGGAACATTCTAACCAAGGGACTGAGGACCTTCCAATGATTTGGAAGCAACCAGAGACTTAACACACCAGCAGTTTATTCCATCACTGCTACAAGCCTGATCCAAGAACTGTGCATTTATTGTAGGTATTTGATTCCTTTAACCAATTTTAACTCTTTCTTTCTTTTTATAAATAAAGCTTTTGATTTTCGATACTAAAGAATTGGTAACAGCGTGATTATTCAGTAAGATCTGAGTTATCCATTGACCAGGGTATGTGGCTGATCCTTTGGGGTCAGAATAACCTTTTTGTTTGATGAAATTGGTTTTAAATAACCACTTATCTTTAAGTCTAGTGTCTGGGTGTTGAATCCAGGAATGGAATGCCCAAGGAGACTACTTTTCTGACTTCTTGTTAGCCCGTGTGGTGAAACTGAACTTTACTTTTGCTGCTGGATTTGTATATCTTCTGAGAGAATAGCCACCCATTTTGAGGTGTGTCTGCCCTATTTCTCAGCAGTTTGTCCTGAATTTGGTGTTCTCAGTTGTGACTCACAGAGGCAGGGTTACAACCACACACAAAAAACGTTTGCAGTCACAAAAATGAGGCAAGCAGTTATTGCCAATGCCTTACTTCTGGGGGATTCAGTGTATATGTTCCTATCTAGGCCATCTTCCAAGTGCAACATAGCTTACAAGGATTTCATATGCTCACCAGCAACAAAAGCCATTTCTAAGTTATAGTGGCTCTCTTGCCTGAAGTTATTACATGACAAGTATACCAGACTAGGATCCACTGAGATGGCAGAATCTCCTGTCACAATCATTGGATAATCCCATAAACCTTTACGCTTGTGATGTTAGCAGTATGAAATTTGTTAGCCCCAGAACAATAAACAGGGTCAAAGCTCCGCAGTAGCTCTCCTACTTAAAATATTTTTGGGATGAAAAGGCATTTCACCACCTGAGTACACTGCTCACTCCCATGACCCCTGATAGGTAGCAACATTTCACACTGAAGCAGACATACTGTTTGGGATAGGTGACCCGACAGCAAATATGAAAAATCGGACAGGGGGTGGGGAGTAATAGGAGCCTATATAAGAAAAAGACCCAAAAATCAGGACTGTCCCTACAAAACTGGGAAGATACTTTGGATTCATTAAGTGGTATTCTGCTCTGGCCTGCAATGGTGGTTGGGAGTGGAATCCATGTTGGTTGTGGTGAAGCTGAGACAAGGCCTTGATTGAAAATTTCCACAACAGAGCCACCAAATGTTGAAGCAGGGATTTTTCCTTGCATGCTTGAACAGCCTGCTACCACGCATATGAAGACCATGTTTCCTGGGGGGGGAGGGGAAGAAGGTAGGGAGGTGGCATTGTGATGCTTGAGACAACTCTCTAGATAAAGTTAATCTAGTTAAAGCAGCTGCTCAAGTTGGTGGGTTTAACGAGCAGATACTAGGTATGTTGATGGCCTCTGATTTGCAGGACGTCATTCTAGATGATCTGGTGATCCTTTCTGGCCTTAAACTCTGACTCTCTTATGAAAATAAAATTGAATCTAAAGCACCAAAATCATCATTGAAACTGGAAGCTAAAGGGAGGGAGGTGGTTACTGCATATATTTCATATAGATTCCACTTCACCTCAGACAGTTGAAGCTTCTAAAGATATATAATTGGGCAATTATGACACAGAGAAAGGAATGATCATTTTTTGTAAGTGTTATAGAACAATGATAAGCCATTAATTGAAACTCTAATTACCCCTTATAAGTGTTTGACAAAGTAGATGTTTTTTAGCACAGTGCTAGAAGCAACACTTAAGGCCTTATTTCCTCAAAGCTTTAGGATTAAATTGCACGACTGTTTAGAGCTACTATCTTCACCTTTGAATGATGTGCCATTCTGAATCTTCGGTTTGATGACCAAGCTGCCCTTTTTGTACTGTGTTTGATTCCATATAATGTATGGAATGGTTAGATTCTGCCACAACAGCTCACTTTGATTAGAAACTTATTTTGCTCATTTATTTTGCTTATTTTGGTTTGATTGTCATAGATTCATAGATTGTAGTGCCAGAAGGTACCATTGTGATCATGCATTCTGACTTCCTCAATAACAGAGGCCACATTTGATGAGCACTTATCCCTATGAGAAGTACCATTGCAGACGATGAGATTGCTTTTCTGAGTAGATGGTTACCAATGTTCCCTGTCAGGGTTCTGAGAGCTGACCCATCTAAAACAATTGGATTTCTTGAAGAGTATTACTAAATATCTGTAAGGTTGGTAGATGCTGGCCCTGAATTCTGTTCTCTCTCAGATAAATAAAAAGAATGGGTTTAATGGGTTCCATAAAGAATAATAATCTAATCAAAACAACTGTGAATATTTGAGTCTTCGAAGAATTTGTAAGCACACACACATTTCTTATTGATAGAAATTGATTCCCATGACTAGTTAAACATGGTCATTGACTTACAGTCCATGAATCCCAATTTCCTTTTCTGTCTCTGCCACTGTACATCACTTTTTTTCAAATAATGGGAAGTGTGGCAAATGGTTGTTGTGGCATCCAACATAAAGTCATTTTAGGAGTGGTTATCCCAGAGCAAGGTCCTGGGGCTGGTTTTATTCAATATCTTTATCAATTATCTGGAGGATGGCGTGGTCTGCACCCTCAGCAAGTTTGCAAATGACTCTAAACTGGGAGGAATGGTAGATACACTGGAGGGTAGGGATAGGATACAGAGGGACCTAGACAAATCAGAGGACTGGGCCAAAAGAAATTTGATGGGGTTCAACAAGGAGAAGTGCAGAGTCCTGCACTTAGGACGGAAGAATCCCATGCGCTGCTACAGACTAGGGACCAAGTGGCTAAACAGCAGTTCTGCAGAAAAGGACCTAGGGATTACAGTGGATGAGAAGCTGGATATGAGTCAACAGTGTGCCCTTGTTGCCAAGAAGGCTAATGGCATTTTGGGCTGTATAAGTAGGGGCATTGCCAGCAGATCGAGGGACGTGATTGTTCCCCTCTATTCAACATTGGTGAGGCCTCATCTGGAGTATTGTGTCCAGTTTTGGGGCCCACACTACAAGAAGGATGTGGAAAAATTGGAAAGAGTCCAGAGAAGGGCAACAAAAATGATTAGGGGCCTGGAGCGCATGACTTATGAGGAGAGCCTGAGAGAAATGTGATTGTTTAGTCTACAGAAGAGAAGACTGAGGGGAGATTTGATAGCTGCTTTCAACTACCTGAAAGGGGGTTCTAAAGAGGATGGATCTAGACTGTTCTCAGTGGTAGCAGATGACCAAACAAGTAGTAATGGTCTCAAGTTGCAGTTAGAAAGGTTTAGATTGGATATTAGGAAAAACTTTTTCACTAGGAGGGTGGTGAAGCACTGGAATGGGTTACCTAGGGAGGTGGTAGAATCACCTTCCTTAGAGGTTTTTAAGGTCAGGCTTGACAAAGCCCTGGCTGGGATGATTTAGTTGGGGATTGGTCCTGCTTTAGGCAGGGGGTTGGACTAGATGACCTCCAGAGGTCCCTTCCAACCCTAATATTCTATGATTCTATGAAGGAACTTTGAATTCAAGTTTGGGTCAGGTGAAATCTGTTTCTTGGAAGCAACAAGATGGTCAGATGTTTTTTTGCTTCTCACTTGCTGTAATGGGTGTCACTCGGGGGTCAGCAGGCCTAGTGGTCAGATCACAGTCAAACAGTTTTTCTGTGTTGTGGGATGGCTCTTCTGGAGCACCTATGGCAGCAATTCTCCCCCATTCCCTGGTAGGCTGCCTCCAGAACGGCCCATGGGAGCCAGAGTGGGGGATGGAATCCTTGCCCCCCAGTTGGGATTGGTATTTTCAAATGTTGTAGAACATGAGGGTCAATTTATGCTTGAGTTACTCATATGAGTTAATCATTAGCGCTCATCGGGAGAATTTGGCTGAGCAAAGCAAGCCAGATTTGGCTCTTAGTTTATTGGCAATAAAATCCCAAAGTGAAACTAATATTTACAAGGAAACAGCTATGATGCCCTGTCCTTTCACGCTGATCACTATACCCAGTCTTTCAATGAACACGGCACTATCACACCTCCCACATCTCAACTTCAGTAAGGGTCCGCTCCTGTGGTGTGCTGAGCTCCGCCAGCTCCCAATAGAGCCAATGGGAAATGAAGACACTCAGCACCACACAGGACAGCACCTGGCAGAATTAGGTCATTAGTAGGGAAAGTGCAGAAGCGAAAAGAAAAAAAAAAGGAGTTTGAAGTGACTTAACATTAAAGGTGCAGGCAGCTCTGGAAAACAATCATCCAAAATGCCTCTGCTGAATCATTGACCCCCAACAGGCTCCTTTGTGGTCTTCTATGCCCAGCAGAAACGGGTTGCAATGGAAAAGTCCTATACAGATGTCACACCTACCTAGTTAAATTCCTGATTTCAGCATCTGAACTCTGCACTAGCCAAGGAAACATCTTCATGAGCAAAGGCTGTGATGAGCTGGAGCTCGCATGACAGGAGGTGAGAGAGAGGAAGAAAAATCACAATGAATCAGCAGCCTCATCAGTAAGGGCGGGAAGACAAAGACAGAGCATTACACGTTTCAGTCAGCTCTGCTTTTCAAATGGCTTTGCTAATTAGTAGTCAGACTAAAATTACAGGCTTTGATTTTTGCCACGTTCCCCCTTTTTCCATTTACTCCTCATGCATTACAGTTGTATGGTGCCACTCTTGCCTGTCTCCCGTTTAGGTGAATGGGGAAAGCTGCCACCCACCATGCTAATTCAGAGCAGAGGGAGAGGCAAAGAACAGTAATAATAATGGCTTTATAAATCTGTGGTGTGCCAGGGTTGATAGGAGAGGGCTGAGAAGAAGTTGGGAGAAAGGGAAAAATACAAGAGGTAAAGGACAAGAAAAAATAATAGATTCAAAGGCTAGAAGGGACCATTATGATAATTGAGTCTGACGTCCAGAATAACACAGGCCATAAAATTTCACCCGGTATTTCTAGAAGAGATGCTGTAGTTCAGGGGTCTCAAACACGCGGCCCGCGGGCCACATGCGGCCCACCAAGCCCTTCCCTGTGGCCCGTGAAGCTCCCCACGCCCCCCTCCCCCTTCCCCAGTTGTTTTCTGGGGCCGCTAAGCTCTCCGTCTCCTCCCTCCTCCTCACACTCCCGGTGCTCTGCTTCCGGCTGCTCTACCTCCCGCCAGGCAGTTCTCTGGAGGCACAGCAGTTACCACGAGGGAGGGGCCAGGAGTGGTAAGTCTCACGCAGAGGGGAGGAGGCCCCGCCAGACTCCCCATGGCCCCCCACCCCACTCTGCGGGTGGCTTGCCGCTCCTAGCCCCTCTCTCCCAGAGAACTGCTATGCTGCCAGAGAACTGCTTGGTGGTAGGTAGAGCAGCGGGGAAGCGGGGGTGGGGTGGGGTGAGCACAGCTTGGCAGCCGCAGGGGGGAGGGGGAGGGTCGAGGGCTGAGGAAAGTTTGTCCCCTCCCAGACACCCAAGCCCGTAACATCCCTCCCTGCTGTGCTGCCAGCACCGGCACTCTCGGGCTCACTGCTTTCCACCGGCAGGGAAACTTCTCCCCGGGGCAGGCTCCAATTCCCCTCCAGCAGCTCTGTCGGCTCCAGAACTGGCTGCAGCCCTCCGATACTCTCCAGTGCAGCTGCAGCTCGGGCAGAGCAGCATGTCAGGGCCGAGCCCTCAAGTTGCCTGGCAGGGGGTGGGAGGGGGTCGGGTTTTCCTGGCTGTCTGCAGCCCTTGGACGCTCCCCTGCATGGCTGTAGCTCCGGCAGAGCAGCAGGTCAGGCCAGAGCCCTCACAAAGGAGGCTGCCTGAGGAGGAGGGGGAACAGGGGATTTCCTCCCCTCCCCTGGCAGGAGGGAGATTCTGGGAGTGGCACCCTGCAGCCCATAGCCTAGGGCCAGCATAAAGTGCTTTTTTAAAGTGCCTGCATATGTCACTGCTTTAATTGCTGTATCAAAGCCTTGTGCCAAGGAAGAGAGGAACAGATAAATAGTTACAAGGCTAAAACAAATGCAGCAAACATGATCCTACAGTGGGTAGCTAAGAACACTGTCAGAAACTGAATCATAGTCTCTTAATTCTGCTGCAGACTCACTGTCCAGCGACTTTGGGGAAGGAGTTTGAAGGGAACAAGGAAGGGGTTGGAAGAAGGAGATCAGGAGTGCAGCCCAGTGCAGGGGTGAGCTTTAACAGAAGTAAAGAAGTTAATAACAAAAGTCAGTAAATTTAATAGCACACTATATTACTCTTCATTTTTGGCTATACTTTTGTATCATTGTAGGTGTAACACAGGCTGAATATGAGGCTCCAATTTGGTAGGCGGTGGAGTAGTTCACCTAAGGCAGGGGTCTCAAACACCTGACCCACAGGGTTATTTTCTGTGCCCCACCAAGCTCCCCGCACCTCTTCTCTCCCCACACTTGATTTCCTGCAGTTGCCAAGCTCCACATGCCCCCCTGCGTACCTCCAGGTGTTTCCCACTGCCAAATAGCTGTTGGCAGTGTTTAGTGCTTTCTGGGGGGAGGAGTGGGGAGCAGCGCACTCAGAGGAGGAGGCGGGGCAGGGGTGGGTTCTCATGGAAGTGGTGGAGTGGGGGCGGGGGTGGGGAGGGGTGTGTGTCAGTGATGCGGCCCTCGGGCCAATGCACTAGTCCTCATGCGGCCCTCGTGGTCAGTTGAGTTTGAGACCCCTGCTGTAGTTCAACCAGAAGTCATCGAGTTTGGCTTGGGAATTACGGGGGAAATGCTATGGCCTAAGTGTTGGAGAATTGACCAGGCCTCTTAATTGAAAGAAATAAAAAAGGAAGGTAGAAAAGCAAAATTGGAAGAGAAACAACACTGCAATGTTGGGGAAAGCGCTCATTAGAATGCGGATTGGAACGGGCCACCTAGGGAAGTGGCTAGAATGAGTTTTATTGCTGTTGAACGTTGCAGAAGACTGCACATCCATACAAGGGCCAGGCATCTGTTCTGCAACCCCCTTCCCCCCCCCACCCCAGTAAAACTACTATATGTGCCACCAAGTAATTATGTTGCACAGCCTGCAGATGTGCACCCCAAATGGGAAACTGAAGAAGTCACCATAGTCACACAAAGGATTATGAAAGCAAGGAATACTTGTAGCACCTTAGAGACTAACTAGTTTATTTCAGCATAAGCTTTCGTGGGCTATAGCTCACTTCATCGAATTCCTTGCTTTCTTTACGGATACAGACTAACACGGCTGCTATTCTTGAACCTGTCACGATGCAAAGGATTATGAGTTTGTCTATGCAGTCACTTGGCTACATGTGCATTTGCGGCAGGCACGTGCATGTGTTGTGTACCTTCTGAAAACTGAGTTTTGATGACAACAGGCAGGAGTAGGTAGCAGATTTAAAACAAACAAAATAAAGTATTTCTTCACACAACACACAGTCAACCTGTGGAACTCCTCGCCAGAGGACGTTGTGAAGGCCAAGACTATAACAGAGTTCAAAAAAGAATTAGATCAATTCATGGAGGCTAGGTCCATCAATGACTACTGGCCAGGATGGGCTGGGATGGTGTCCCTAGCCTCCGTTTGCCAGAAACTGGGACTGGGAGACAGGGGATGGATCATGTGATGATCAACTGTTCTGTTCATTCCCTCTGGGGCACCTGGCATTGGTCACTGTCAGAAGACACAATACTGGGCTAGATGGACCTTTGGACTGACCCAGTATGGCTATTCTTATGTTGAATTTGGAGCTCTTCAACATATTCCAAAGAAAAGCTAAAACCACACTATACTAGCTTGATCTGGGTATTTGACTGGAAACGTGGGGCCTGAATCTTCAACCTTTGCATGAGTAGTTCTTCCCCATGTGAGCTGATTTCAGTCAGGCCCCTCTCCTGAACTATTCCTGACTCAGCTTGTAGGAGTAGACACTTGAAACTCAGGCCAGTGTAATCAAAGCTCTCTCAAAACTGATCCTGTTTTTTGGTTTAATGATAGAATCATGCGGAAGATGTGGCCTTGAGCAGCTCTGAGGTGAAACAAAGCAGTGTTAGCTGAACTCTGCTTTGATATTCCAGAAACCTAAAGTGTAACTTCATTAGGTGCAAACCCACGTGGATTAATTTGAATGAATAATTTGCCTGGAGCCCTATGAAGCCCCAGATTTCCATGGTGTGGCCAGCTGTTCTTTCTTTCTATGCTCTCTCCATGATGCCATTAAAGCACATTAAAGACCGGTTAAGGTTGGTATCAGCAGAAATGTTTGTATTTAAAAACAAGAAACGACTAAAATTAGACACAAAGCGCTGAGCTCTGGTTCTTATATTTGACAAAGGTTTAGGTTTTACCTTGGAATAGGTTACAGAGAAAGAAGGATACTCTCATTAAAGCAACACCACTACATTTTTGGGGAGAGAAAGCTACACACAGGTGGTGGCTTAACAGTGCAAATAGCTGCTTGTGTTTTTGACACTGTTCTTGTAATGTTGATGTGATATACCAAAATATCCTCTTCTTTAAAAAATAAAAGGAGCAAAGAGAGCACAGAAGATCATATAAAACAATGTCTGAGAGAACGGTCTTCCTTCTGAAGTCCTTAAAGAACTGCGCTTCAAAGGAACTCACTAGCATAGCCGCCACCAACAGAGAATTTTCTGTGATAGCAGCTGTGAGTGAAATTACATCCATCGTGATTACTGTGCTGGCACAGACCTTTGTTGGTGGGGTGTCAACCAGCCAAGTGGGAGCTCTGGGAGACATTAAGTTTTCACCTCTTCAGAAAGTGCATGACAAGCCACTGCAAAAGGGGCAAGGGTTGTATACTGGCTAGTACAGATTCTTACCGGTACACCATACCGGCTTGTACCGGCCCACTTTCCACCCTGCTCTAACTACTCAACCATCCTTCCTCTCTGCTTGTGGATGCCATTTTGAAGAGGCCTGATTTTCAGAGGGTGTGTGGGCAGCAACTTCTGAAAATACGTGACTCAAGCAGGGCAAAAACAGAAGCACCCTACATCACTGGTCATGTGAAAAGATGAAGCTGCGTCTCTGGTCTCATCCCTATAAGACCAGAGACTACGGGCAAGCCAGGAGCAACCGCAAGGGAAAACTCACTCCTTGAAATAGGCCACTAGTGTTATTTGTTCGGACAATATCTCGCGGTGTCTATCATTGGATTGGGTCCCAGATATTCAGAGCACAGACCTGTGGGTGGAATGTTACCAAATTAAATGACCATCATTCAAGCTGCCAAGTATCTGAGCAGCTAGTGTTTTATGTAGCACTGTGCAAGTGCCTATAATGGCTGCGCAGCATCTGGTTAAAATGGCATCACTGTGCTACTGTGCTTTAAACTGGAAAAAGCGGGGGGAAATCCCTTTTTTTGTTGTTGAAAGCTTGGGAAGCAAATTGAAAAGTCCCCCCCCCCCTTCCCCCAGAAATACTGACTTTTGAGTCAAGAGCATGAAAATTAGTTCAGCTGGAGGGAAACTAGTCCCTATTCAACCGTTGTGCTCACTGTACTTTCCCTTTTCCCATTTCTCATCTGCCCCATGCTCCTTTATGCCAACAGGGGCCTTTCTAGCATACCATTTAGTCTTGCGAATGTCAACTGCTTGCCTGGATTCATTTATCAGTCTTTTAGCCATACTTTCTTACTCCACCATAAGAAGAACTCTGAATTCAATCCCATTCTTCAAAACATATGTGTATAGCTAAGTGGGGCCGGTGGTATTGAGCTGGTTAGTAGGTAAGTGAAGAAAATACTGCCCTCTGAGGGATCCAATCAGGACTTCTCTACTGTTTTAACATAGCTTCTATACTGCTAATAGCCAAGAGAGATTTTCCTTTCAGTCCAAGTAGCAAGCACCTGTGCTTTTAGGAGCAGGAGGATCTGAGTTCTATCCCTACTGCTTCCTTAAAATTAAAGACTACATAAAGATGGCAGGTTTCTTGCTACCCTCTCAGGGGGAATGCCTCTACCTGAAAACCTGGCCTTGTATTAGAAAACAAGCCTCTTCCTATTATAAACTGTGAGCACAGCTTTTGCTCCCCTCTTCCCTCAATTCTCTATTTCATTTCATTTCATTTCCCTTATTTTTCATGGGGTCTGTCTGAGAACCAGAATTTTTTGGAGCTTTGTTATATCCTTTGTATTTTCAGGTGTGCTGTCAGTGCCTCAGGCCTAGCATTACAATGGAGTTCAGGTGGTTTTGAAGTTTGCCCAGCAGAGAGACTTGGACATGTTTTGTGGTTTGGGGAAGCGATATGGGAGCAGCTGGGCATATTTCTGTTCACTTGCCTTGGGCATTGACTTTCAGTTCAGGGGTTCTCCTGCCTGGGCAATGCTCAGGGGGACCGCAATCTATCTATTTTAGGTACTTATATGCCCTCTCTATTACCACAATATGTGAGTAAAAAAAATTGTTCAGACACCAGCATGTGAACATTTTTAATGACAAATGAACTGACAAAAATGATTTGTTTTACTGAACAATAAAAAATAGCTACTGAAAACAATGGAGAGATTCCCATTGACTTCAATGGACTTTGGATCAAGCCTTACATTTTCAAAAGTTGTATTCGTCTCTCGCCCTGTGAGCCCAATCATAGTAAATGGGAATTTATAATGTGAGTCACTCTCTCTCCCCAACAACCAGACTTTTTTTAAAAAAAACATGGCCCACTAATCAACAACACAAAATATTGAAATCTTTATTCCATAATTTTTCAGTGCTAACACCGGTATACTGATTACTTTGCAATGGTCTAGTGCCAGGTAATGTTCCCCATATCGGTGTTCTCTGTTGAAGTCAGTCAAGTTACTTTGATTTACACTGGTGTAACTGAGGGGAAAAAAGGGCCCAATTATTGTCTCAGAGATTCAACTGGAAATACTATTTGGTGAGCAGCATTTTTACAAACAGCAACACAATGCCTGATATTCCTTAATGTTCTCAGACTCCCCTACAAACCTACATGCTTTGTGCATTTTTATTTTTATTTAAAGGAAACTTGTGTTTAGTTCCCAAATAACTTGATGTTCATTTTTAATTTTTTCTTTCTTAACTGTTTTTTATTTCACTTGTTTTACTTTTAAAAAAAAAATATATATCCGAAATTCCCCTGTCATATCTTTTCCCCATCTTTGATAATGGTCTCCTCAAAGATGTTTTGGGTCAGCGGTTCCACACCACAGATTGCTGGCTTTCTTCTCTTCAGGTATGCTCAGGAATAGAGGATGACAGATCCCTCAAGCCCCAGTATCCTACTTCCAATAGTAGCCAGCTTCAGGTAGAAGCTGAAGTCCTGTGGACATCAGACATTTTGGGAGACCTTTTCCAATAAGAGAGGGGAAGGGGATGTAATCAGAGCTGGTAGCATTTTTTTTCCTGTTGTAAATTTTGACAATTACAAAAAATCATTCTAATTTACTACAGAAAATTTTGAATTTCCATCCAAAACCAAAAAACCTGCCTTTTTGTTTGTTTGGTTTTTGATTATTGTTGTTTTCAGATGAAAACTTTTCGGAGTGTGTTTTAGTTTAAAAAAAAAGTTGACATTCTCCCTGGGAAGCAAGCACTTTACACAACAATTCGTGTTTAATGGGGGAGGAAAACAATTTTCCACTAAAAACCAGTTTCAACTGAAAAGATTTGACCAGCCCTAACTGGCCTAGACAGTGTGATCATATCTCCCTCTATTGGATGGCCTTAGCATCTACACATTCACAGGTAGCAGAGTTGCTCTGTTAGATAATGTGGTTGGGCCTTTGGGATCAGTCCACTCTGAGTACTGTGGTGTCTGCATTTATAAGCCATGTGTTTATTGTTATCACTACACATAAATGGAAGGAATTATTTCTTGGCCCCTAGGATGATCATTTTGTAACTTGGAGCCTGAGATCTAAACCTAAAACTGCAAGCAAAGCTCAGGCAGAGGGGAGCCCATCCAGAACGAATGTTTGCACAAACCCTGTCAAGCGAAACAGCAGTGTCTTGCACAGCTCTATCCTTTGACTATAACATAGAAGGAGCTAGATTGTAATAACATCAAGATTTTATTTCAAGTCCACTAAATCAGGGGTAGGTAACCTATGGCACAAGTGCCAAAGGTGGCACGCAAGCTGATTTTCAGTGGAACTTACACTGCCCGGGTCCTGGCCAACGGTCTGGGGGGCTCTGCATTTTAATTTTAATTTAAATGAAGCTTATCCAACATTTAAAGAACCTTATTTATTTTACATACAACAATAGTTTAATTATCTATTATAGGCTTATAGAGAGAGACCTTCTAAAAACGTTAAAATGTATTATTGGCACGCAAAACCTTAAATTACATTGAATAAATGAAGACTCAGCACACCACTTCTGAAAAGTTGCCGACCCCTGCACTACACCAAGGAAATTCTGATTTAAGATTTCCTCAGCACCATCAACTCAGCTCTGTTATACAGTACAGTAAAGAGGGCACAGTCTGCTAAAGCACCTTGTGAAATACTGTACTTGAATGTTCTTCAGATCAACATATTGTAGATTAGCCCCATCACCACTACCATCGGATATTTTAAACGTCCCCTTGAAAACACAGTAGCTGGTAGAAAGTCAGCAAAAGGGAAAGTATGCCAGAATGCATTCCAAGACAACCAAGGTTAACATACACAAGTAAAAAAAAAAAAAAAAAATGTAGCAGGCTAGCACACAATTCTTTACTATGTTTCAAACAATGTTTGATACTTGCAATACACTTTGCAGGTCAGGTAAATGGCCCATGGTCTAATACATACATAAATATCAGGGATGCGAGAAAGGCTAGTGGTGAGGTTTGAAAGTCAGCAGGCCAAAATGACTAACTACAAGTAAACTTAAAGCAAGATTACCAAAGCAGGTCAAGATTACAATGGACCTAACTTGAAATAGGGTGGACAAAGTCTAATCTGTCCATTCTAAGTGGCTCCCAGCGCTGGCTAATCACAAATATAAGTCATGGAGGACAGAGCTCCTGGTTGGGCTATCCGGTTTAGGATATTTAGATAGTGACAAAGTCCTGTGGCACCTTAAAGACTAACTAAAATATTGAAGCATAAGCTTTCGTGGGCTAATACCCAGTTCGTCGGATGCATGCAGTGCAGTGCATGCATCCAACGAAGTGGGTATTAGCCCACGAAAGCTTATGCTTCAATACTTTAGTTAGTCTTTAAGGTGCCACAGGACTCTTTGTCACTTCTGCAATTCCAGACTAACATGGCTATATCTCTGATTCTTGGTATTTAGATACTTGCTTTCCTTTAAAGTTAATAAAAGATACAACTCTCAATCTATTAGAGCCACTGCTTTGAAAACCTCAATCCATACATCTCATCTCAAATAAAACAGGTTTCTACCCAGTCAAAGCCCAGTTTTACAACTCGATTGCCTTCAATTAGGCTGCTATAGCCATATAGTACGTAGGCAATTTAGCACCAGTTTTAGTCACTTGTGTGCTGATTTAGTTGACTAAGTTATCATTGGGGTGTCTATAATGAGTATTTATTGGTCCACATATGGATGTAAGTGCTTCAGTTTAGTTACCAACATTTAAGAACTGGGCTGAAACACTCTTTTTGGTCCCTGACTGGATGAGTGTAGCGGCATGATGACTCACCTCTGCGGCGCCGCCTGCTGGTTGTCTGGAAAGTAGCTCTTTTCGGTGTCTTGCTGTTGCTGTCCCTCCTGAACCACAGTACCCCTCTAGCTGAAGGTTCTGCCCCTAGCAGTATCCCCTCACTCTCAGGGTCTCCCCTCCGCAGGGAACCCCAACCCTCTAATCCCTATCTTGCCTCAGTCTAAGACTACTGTCAGTCATCATCAAGCCCCTGCTCCCTGCGGCAGACTGCAGTGTAACAGCTAGTCGTCATAGGCAAGGGGTTTTTTTTGGACCTGCTACCTTTCCCTGCAGCCTCGTACTCTTTTCAGGCCTTTCTATCAGGCCCACAGCCTTGGAGGTCGCTCAGCCTGCCCCTTCCCCAGCACTTCTCCATCTCCAGTACCCTTTATCTCTCAGGTAGCTTCTATTTGGCTTCCCAGGAGGTGAGCGGGCCTAAGCCCGCCCATTACTAAAGCCCCTCCCCCAGCCTTGCGGGAGGGACACTGGACCCAGGTCCAACTCCACGAACATTTGTGCTATTGCCTTTAAGTGACCAGGCTGGAACAAGGCTGTGGCTACTGCTCCAGAATCCAACATGGCAGCTCTGTGCTTTTGCCGTGAGGTGGGGCTTAATTTCAGCTACCAGTCCCAGCCACGCTATCCCTGAAAAGAACCTGGTGGCTCTTGTGTTTTGCAGAAGTGGATTTCAGCAAGTGAACACTAGCCCTTCCTTGCCACCCTTATTCACAGGAACACTCTTCCTGCATTCGGAGGGGTGTATCACTAGGCCGTAGCTCTCTGCAGCTAATTAAACACAACTGAATGTCATGGTAACTTTCTGCAAAATGTCACTTTTTGAGAAAACAAGTCCTCGCACATCTGGAGCTGCTTAAAATCAATTTCCTTTTCCTCTTATTTTTTCTGCTCTATAACTAAAATGAGCCTAAACATTTTACATCTTTTTTAGCAATAAATAAATAAATGCCATCTGGTCTAACAACTCAGTTGCCACTTATGAGCCTGGAGCAATCTGAAACTGCCAGATATTCAGCCCCCAAAAATATGGTTTCCAATAGAAATGCTAAGAGAACCTTTGTTATGGCTCTGTGCCAAGCTATGGTGCCATGCAAGCACTTCCTTCTATCTCACAACAATTTGCAACAAATCAGTGCAATCTGCCTTACAGGAGAATTAATGCATTATGGTAACTTGCTTAATAGCATCTCAGTTCAGTACTTACTGTTTTATCTTCTTTTAATCCTAGATGAATTTTTTTTGCAAGCCAGCTATATTCCTGATTATCAAATCTTCTAGAGTTATATCCTAGTTAAAAACCATGTCTAGAAGTTTGCAACAAATGCAAGAAAAAATATCCACTTGAAATAAGTAGTCCAATGTTTCTTTGTGAAGTCAAGGTATCACCATGGTCTATTAAACCTCTTAAGATGTGGGTTCAAAGTATGTCTAAGAGCATGTGAATCATCGCAAAACCAGTGAGGTTTTTAACGTCAAATTCCAAACAGCTGCTCAGTTTGACCCGGTTTTCCCATCTTTTATTCACAATTTCTGCACAATCATTAGAACAGAGTTTTGGTTTGTTTTTCAGCACATCTGGAGACAGGCTGCTCTTCATGTGTAGAACATACAATTATGCAAGATGCAAAAATTAGTTCTTTGCCATTTACCTATTTATAATATGTCATTCAACCAGTTAGGAAGCAGAAGCAGCATCATGTGTTGTCGGTGATCAATTGTGTACTGTGCAAACCACCTAAGCTTGAACATGGGTTATCCAAATCATTCGCTGAATACTTATGAACAGCAAAGACAGTCACAGGAATCAGAGTAGTGTAGGAACAAATCATGAACCGAAATAAGGGATACATGCACCTGAGACATTATTTGCAATGAATAACTGAACCAGCTCTAGTTGGGAGTGAAACTTATGCCCTGATAGGAACATAAGAAAGGCCGTACTGGGTCAGACCAATGGTCCATCTAGCCCAGTATCCTGTCTACTGACAGTGGCCAATGCCAGGTGCCCTGGAGTGAGTGAACCTAACAGGTAATGATCAAGTGATCTCTCTCCTACCATCCATCTCCACCCTCTGACAAACAGGCTAGGGACACCATTCCTTACCCATCCTGGCTAACAACCATTAATAGACCTAATCTCTATGAATTTATCCAGTTCTTTTAAAAACCCTGTTATAGTCCTAGCCTTCACAACCTCTTCAGGCAAGGAGTTCCATAGGTTGACTGTGTGCTATGTGGAGAAGAACTTCTTATTTGTTATTGTTTTAAACCTGCTGCCCATTAATTTTATTTGGTGGCCCCTAGTTCTTATGTTATAGGAACAAGTAAATAACTTTTCCTTATTCACGTTCTCCACACTACTCATAGTTTTATATACCTCTATGATACACCCCTCCCTTTAGTCTCATCTTTTCCAACATTTTTTCATGAGAATCATCCCACAAGGCAGATTTGCACATGTGAGTATAAAAGTACTCAGGGACAAGTCAGAAGAGAATAAGGGAAAAGACAGTGAGAAGTCTGATTTTAGGCCTCCGGCACTGGAGTGGGACTCAGGAGATATGAGCTCATTTCTCAGCTCTGCCACGGGTTCCCTCAGTGACCCCAGGCAGGTTATTCTTTCTGTAAAATGGGGAGAATAGCATTTCCTTTGTACAATTTGTCTATTTAGATTCTAAGCTTTTGGGGGTGGGGTCTGTGTCTTGTTATCAACAGTACTATTCACACAACAGGGGCCCCATTCTTTGCTGGGGCCTGTAAGTGCTATTGTTCCATACATCTATCTATATATATAAAAGTCAAGTGGTGTATGTATGTATGTATGACAGCGAACTCCTCCCGCACCGTTTGAGCCAGAGACTTGAAATTTGGTACAGTTAGGGGTCTTGGGGTCTAGATGGTGGTAAGGGTCGAAAAAATTTCGGATCTCACCTCTGACGCCCCCCAGGGGTGAAAGTCTTTCAGGGCCAATCACATCAGCTGGGCGGTTAGGTGGTGATGATGTCATAATACCCCCTCCAATAGACACCGCATTCGCTCAGCTCACCCCTCCCTCCTCCAACGGAACCCCGGAGATCCCTCAGTTCTCTGCCCCTCCCCCCTCCCCAACGGAACCCCGGACTCCATCAGCCCTGTGCCCCCCCACCACCTGCGAAGGTCCCCGGAATCCCTCGGCTCTGGGCCCCCTCCCCGCCTGCGACGGATCCGAGTTGGGTTTGGTGGGACAGTAAGTGAGGTGGGGGTGTCGGGTTTGGTTGGGGGGGTGGGAAGGTGTCGGGGTGGGTGAGGGGTGAGGTGTGGGTGTTGGGGTTGGTCAGGGGGTGTCAGCTGTCTGCCCCCTCCCCACCTCCGATTGACATGAGCAATGCCAGGCACTTTTGCTAGTGATTAATAATAACACAGAGATTTCAGTGGGACTGTTCCTATAAGTAAGGGCTCTAGGATTTGGCCTGGAATGAGTTGTTTTCACTGACTCATCCTTGCATAAACTGGCCATGATGATTATGAGACTTTCCTTTTAAGGTGGCCAGGGAAGGATTAGCCAGGGTTTTGGAGGTGATGTTTACGTTCCTTTAGCACAACTATAAGGAGAAATGGAATAATTCTTGCCGGGTGCTACAAGATATGCTACTTTGAAAGTCAGGGATACAGAGGAGAGTTGGTTGAACTACAAATGGCATGCAGTGGTAATACAGAGTGCCTAGCAGACCCTACTGAGATGAGGGGGGTCTGTTGTGTAAGGCACAGTACATGCACAAAGTAAGAGAAAATCCCTGCATCTAAGAGCCTGAAATCTGCATAGACAAGACAGACAAAGGGTGGACTTGGAAAAAGAGGGCTAGAGAGGCGAAGAGACGTGTCCAAGGTCACACAGCAGGTCAGTGGCACAGCTTGGAATAAAACCTCCTGACTCTGAGTTCAGTGATCCATCCATTATAGCATGATGTATCTCCCCCGACCTCTCAGCGAAGTTATCAGACTGTCTAGAGTGGCTCACGACTGGGAGTGCCTACCTTAGGACAGACTGTCGAAAGCAGGGCAGAAAATCTTAAACTGGTGGTGTGCTCTCTAATTAGATGTCACCAAGCCAGTAACGAATCTGGACTCCTGAATCATGCCAGTCTCACCAGGGTGTCAGACAATCCACTTCTATTCTCCGGGCTATCTTGCCTCCCAGACAAACTGGACGTAGTGATAAATAATCATTCATCATAATCACACCACTTTCAGGTTACTCCCACTCCCAAGAGACTAGTCACTTACCCCAGTTCAACTGGGATCTTACATGAGATCTTACAAGAAAGATAACACTTGTAGCCAATCCTGTAATAAACTATATAAGGCTTATTCACTAGAAAAGAGAAATCAGAGATCTATTTACAGGTTAAAGCAAGCAAATGTATGCACAAATGAATTGCAAGCTAAATCCTGAAGTGACAGAATTGTAGTGATCTGTCCATTCAACATGTCTTTCGGGGCAGACGCTGGCGTCAGCCCCTGGGGATCTCTAGCTTCAGTTTGGTGTTCTGTGAGAGTTCAAACAGCAATCTGGCCATCAACTATTTTCGTTGCCCTCTTCCATCATTTAAAGAGATGGGACTAGCCTTGTGCACCTACTTCTCCCTAGGTCGATGAGGGTAATTAACAAAGCTTTTGTTTTATAATGCCCTGCTTAAATTTTGATAGTCCTGGATGAGTGCGGAAGGGACGATTCCCATCCCTGGGTTCACAAGTTCAGAGCAAGCATTTGCACAGTTATAAAGCAAAACTTACTGTGTCCCTATAGCATGGAACACGGACATTATGAGGGAAATTAACACATGCAGCAATTTGCAAGCATTTCACGGAGTCTAAACACTAAATACATTCTTGTAACACTGACACCTATTTTGATGAAAACCAATATATAGGTGAACTCGTCCGGTCTCAAGTTATGAGTTTGTCAGTTCTTAACTAAAGTTGCAGCCTTGTCAAGAGCAGGCACCTGGCTTGCCAGCATCACAATGGTTACAGTTAGCCTCTTTGAAAAGGAGACCAGACCACCCTTCTTTAAAACTTACCCTTCCAAATGAACCTAGATTTCCAATACACACAGAGAGAAGCACACCTGATGATGTAACATACTGGGAGACTTTCATGCCATTTACAGGAACAAATGGATCAGTGCTGGAGTTCCAGTGTTTGACTGATCTCCATTTTTCTTTAATCAGCTTCTTAGTTCCAGTTGTCGTCATTGTTGGTTTTCGGTTGTTCACTTGGTTTTGTGTTTAGAAATGTGGTTAATTGTCTTGGGGTAAAAATCCTAGCTATGTGTGGTGACACGCGTAAGCACCACGGCGCTTCCAAGCTCTTGTATATGAAACCCAGAGTGGCTATGGCTACCAACACAGTGGGGGGGGGGGGGGGAGAGTGCTGCACCACATAGTGGCTGCTTCCCTCGTTCCCTGCAACCTGGCTCTGCTTTGCTGTGATCTGTGAACCTTTGCCCCTCCCTCTCCTCCCCCCCCCCCCCATGCACTGGAGGAGAACATTTGTCCAAGTGACTAACAGTTTACTCTGGAAGGCTTACTCTGTGTGGAGTCCCCACAGCTGGGACTAAGGCCTTCAACGGGCACATGAAGCGAACCAAAGTGGATGCAATCTTTGGTCAATACCCTGTGCTACACAGGACGGCAATAGAATAAAACCGGTATGATAGATCTGCCCAGGGGTCTGATCAAACCCACTGACGTCAGTAGAAAAAACGCTGATTATCTTCAGTGCGCTTTGGTTCACGTTCCTGTTGTGCAATAGTGCGCGCAAGGCAGGATGACTCCCCGACCTTATGATGCCTTGAAGCAGTGACTTTGATTATCTTCATTTGAACCTGATTTGCTTCCAGAGGTAGTGTCTCTGTAATGAGCCATTCTCTTGTACGGCTCCAGGGTCCCACCCACCGTTCTCTCGAAGTGGTGCATGTGTGTGTGTGTGTGTGTGTGCGCACACAGATCCTAAACCCAGCACATATGGCGAAACACAGTGAGCACAAAAATTTGCACAGAAGTTTGCACAGAATAATTTTTTTTGCACCCACGGCCTGTCAAAAATTAGAGGGCACATTGGTCCCACCACAGGGTTTTATTCACTGACTTCACTTGCAAGAGTAATGCACAATTTGACTACGCAAACAGCTAGAGGACGGCATTCTCACGACTGGATTTCGGCTGGGTTTACCCCTGTCTGCATTCCTATTGGATCCCTGAGGAACCCCCCTATTCCCTCCATTTTGCACCCACCCCACCCCATGTCCTGCTTCCCCACACACTTAGGCCCTTTCTTTGGGCATACAGAGTGAGGCAGCCATCATAAGCCTCTTCTGCCCTTTTCCCACCGCAACAGCAGATGCTGCCCTCCCTGTGCTCTGTGGGACACTGGCTGCTCTTTCCCCCCCTCCCCCCCCCCAGGGAGCAAGTCACTGAAAAGGAGGCAGGGTAGGGACAGGACCAGCACATCTCCCTTCTCCACAGCAGCCCACCATGCAGGGCCAGATAATAGGGACAATCTGCTTCAGCTGCGTGGAGGGAGCATGTCACACCCACCCTTCCTTCCTTTGGCTCCAGGAGAAACTCCCTGCTTTGGGGCATAAGCTCTCCCCACTGCTCCTCCTCTGGGAGCACAGCTCTGATCTGTCCCTACACAGGGCTGCAGCATAGATCTCACTCTCTCGATTCAAGACCTCATCCTTTGGTTATAGACATTTCTACAGCACTCCACAGAACCGTAGGCCTTAGTGCCTAAATACCACGTGCCACATACCATCCTCCTTGCCTCTCAGAGCCTCTTCTTCTACAGACCTTGCTCAGATAAATCATTTTCTGTTGGACCACGCGGGACTCTGCTTTTCTGCTCCCTGATGCCCACCACCTTCCAAGGGGCTGAGCATGAAGTTGCTGGGCAAACCAAACCCTCGGATTTATCAGGGCACAAGAGCCCTTTACCCTACGACTGTGGCCCTGGGCCCTATTTGCTTCTAATGATGTAAGGGTCATCAGCATAGAAACAAGAGCATGGATCATGCTAGGGAATAATATTACAAGGAGTAAAGCACGGGGATGTTAAGTAACAACAGGCCCATTATAAGAGATTGAGCTGAGATTTTCAAAATAGCCTTGCTCCCTTAGGCTCCTTTAAAAATACTGACTTCAACCCCTATCATCCCTTCTGGTGTCAGGTTTTCTGTCTGGCACAAAGAATGCAGGAAGGATGTGGTTAAGAGACCTTCCCGTGTATCACTTTTGTGCATAGGAAGTGGGGGGAAAGCATAAACTAACGTCTGTTGGACCAATAGGATTGAAACTGTCTGCACACATAGAGCCATCTAAGCCTACATAACATTAGACATAATCAAGTGGGATGTTGTCATAATCGAGAGTGGCAAAAAGCAGCAGTCAGATCAAGCCATGCTACAATGTTCAAGCACCAGAGTCAGAGCACATTAATAAACCAAGAGAAAAACATAGGCTAAAGCAGACTGTGAGCTGGGCAGGGCTGAAAATCCAGGTTGAGATTTCTTAAACAATACAGTAAGCAAGGCACAGGTCAGTTGCCTCTGCCCTTAAACACCTGGGGTCACAGTGAGCCGTGCTCTAAGCAGTCACAAATTCAGGGAAGGGATGTTCAAATCAGAGGGGTCCTCCTGGCTTGTCCTGTAGATGAAGAACAGATAGGAAAATCAGGCTTGTATTGGAATGTACCCAAAGTTCAGGCATGTTCTGTGAGTTTTAGTCCTTGTCCCTATGCCAGTGAGGCGGCCATAAGTATCAATTGAGATAAGAGACGTGTGTCCGTAAGTACTGGACTCAAAGCATCAATTTGTTTTCCATAGGCCAGCAAGCAGACATTAGGTGTTTTTCTTTTTTTCCCGTTGCACTGATCTGACTTGGGTTTGATCTAACAGACGGTATCTTAGTAGCACAAGTCAGAGCCATGCAGCCCCTAGAGCCTTTGGAAGTTTAAAGATGTAATTTTCCTGAGTTGAGGCTCTTTACCAGATTTCTGTTGTACAAAAAATTCAATTCACTCTTAAAACTAGTTGTAGCCAGCACAAAAGCAAGCGCTGTGTGGCAATAGAACATATCACAATGAAGATTTTCAAGATATTCTGCTGGTATAAGATTGAGAGGGCAAATGCCAGATTGCAAATTTTAACAAATCTACAGTGTGTTTTATTAAGTGATCTTTGTGGCCTTTGATAAACACCCTCATTAACCATAAGAGCCAAGCAACATTTCCTGATAAGCGAGAAGGCTGAAACTATGACCTTCTGATACTTTCTGTTGAAAGTATTTTTTTGTTTGCATTTCAATATACTTCTCAATGGAACATTTTATTCCACTAAGTTTCCCACAATTAGCAGTTGATAATATGTCCTAATATTGTGAACAAATTGCTGGGGATCTAGGTTCTTCAGCAGACTTGCTGAATGCAAGGTACTTTATCTCTCTGTGCCTCAGCTGTCTATCTGTTAAAGGGAGATAATAACACATCCTTTCCCCCATCCTTTGGGGTATCTAATTGTATCGTAAGCTCTTTAGGGCAGGGATTGTCTGCAACTTTGTGTATGTATAGTACCTAGCATAATGGGGCCCTGGTCTTGGTCAGGGTACCACAATACAAATAATAATTAACGAAACATACCTGGTTATAGCTCCATAATGTTTATTTCTTTTTCCTCCACCAAGCAGACCAACAGCTACAAACTTTAGCAAACACATAACAGAGCTAATGATGAACTCATAATACTCATATAATGCATTTCCCAAAACACCACTTGCACTTGCGTAGGAAAGCGAGCAGTTTGACTGTATTGATGGCCAACTTAAACCTTCTCAGCTAGTCTTAATGACTAGGCTATAGTGGTGCGCGGGATTCTTCCGTCCTATGTGCAGGATTCTGCACTTGTCCTTGTTGAACGTCATCAGATTTCTTATGGCCCAGTCCGCCAATTTGACTAAGTCACTTTGGACCCTATCCCTACCCTCCGGCATATCTACCTCTTCCCCCAACCTTAGTGTCATCTGAAAACTTGCTGAGGGTGCAAACCGTCCCATCATCCAGATCATTAATGAAGAAGTTGAACAAAACCGGCCCCAGGACCGACCCTTGAGGCATTTCGCTTAAAACCAGCTGTCAGCTAGACATTGAAACCGACAATCTACCCAGCTTTGTATACACCTTATAGTCCATTCATCCAACCTATACTTCTTTAACTTCTTTAATACTGTGAGAGAGCTTATCCAAAGCTTTGCTAGAGTCAACATATATCACATCCACCATTTTCCTCATATCCACACAGCCAGTTGTCTCATCATAGAAGGCAATCAGGTTGGTCAGGCATGACTTGCTCTTGGTGAATCCATGCTGGCTGTTCCTGATCACCTACCTATCCTCCAAGTGCTTCATAATAGATTCCTTGAGGACCTGATCCAGGATTTTGCCGAGGACTGAAATGAGGCTGACCGGTCTGTAGTTCCCCACATAGTCTTTTTTCCCTCTTTTAAAATATGGGCACTATATTTGCCTTTTTCAAACCATCCAGGACTTCCTATGATCACCACAAATTGTCAGAGATAATGGCCAATGTCTCTGCAATCACATAAGCCAACTCCCTCAGCACCCTTGGTGCATTAGATCTGGACCCATGGACTTATCCATGTCCAGAATTTCTAAATAGTCCTTAACCTGTTCCTTCACCACTGAGGGCTGCTCACCTCCTCTCCATACTGTGCTGCACAGTGCAGCAGTCTGGGAGCTGACCTTGTCTGTGAAGACTGAGGCAAAAAAGCATTGAGTACTTCAGCTTTTTCCACATCTTCTGTCACTAGGTTGCCTCCCCCATTCAGAAAGGGTCCAACACTTTCCCTGACCTTCTTGTTGCTAACGTACCTGTAGAAACCCTTCTTATTGCACTTCACATCCCTTGCTAGCTGCAACTCCAATAGTTGGTTGGTCTTCTTAATTACACCCCTGCATGCTCTAGTAATATTTTTATACTTCTCCCTGGTCATCTGTCCAAATTTCTACTTCTGGTAAGTGTCCTTTTTGAGTTTAAGCTCATCAGAGGTTTCACTGTTAAGTCAAGCTTGTTGCCTGCCATATTTGCTATTCTTTCTGCACATCAGGATGGTTTGCTCCTGCACCCTCAATAAGGCTTCTTTAAAATACAGCCAGTTTTCCTGGACTCCTTTCCCCCTCATATTAGCTTCCCAGGGGATCCTGCCCATCAATTCCCTAAGGGAGTCTAAGTCTGCTTTTCCGAAGTCCATGGTCTGAATTCTGCTGCTCTCCTTTCTTCCTTTTGTCAGGATCCTGAACTCAACCATCTCATGGTCGTGCTGTCCAGGTTGCCACCCACTTCTAGTTCCTGAACTCAACCATCTAGTTCCTGAACTCAACCACCTCATGGTCATGCTGCCCAGGTTGCCACCCACTTCTAGTTCCCCTACCAATTCTTCCCTGTTTGTGAGCAGCAGGTCAAGAGGAGCACGGCCCCTAACTGGTTCCTCCAGCACTTGCACCAGGAAGTTGTCCCCAACACTCTCCACAAAGTTTCTGGATTGTCTGTGCACCGTTGTGTTGCTCTCCCAGCAGATCAGGGTGGTGGTGTGCTCAGCACCTTGCAGGATCAAGGCCTTTCCACAAATGAGAACTTTATCCAAGTTGTTTTGTCCTAGACATTTTGAATGTTTCACATCACAATATTTTTTTCCCATCTGCAATTGATAAAACGTGGAGCCATATTGTTCCTGGTCCTTGCATCCTGGGGGAGAGGCAGCACTCACCTCCACTGCACAACCTGCTAAAGGATAGGGACGCTTGTCGGCTTTGTGCCTGGGGGAGCACCGGCACTGTTCCACTGGTCGGCCCACCGAGGATCCATCCACCCCGAAGGAGTGAATATGATGCAGAGCTATTCCCCTGCCCCCCTCGCCTCCATCCTGGATTGCGATTGTTGGGAATCAGGCTGTACCATTGCTCTCAGAGATCCCATTAAGACATTTTTGCTCTACACTCCAGCCCAGCACAGGTCAGGACACAATCTGTCCTGTTAATAACCGAATCTGAATGACCAACAACCTGGCATCAAGATCACAGACCAGGTAACAAGCCATCCAGTTATTGATATTTACACCCACAACCCATTTTCAGGAAATTCAGGATTAATCCTGATATCTCATCTTGTGCTTGAAAAATACAAGACAGGTTAAGGCCTAGACGAACACACAGTGCCCGAAGTCCTGATGAATGTTAATGTCTCGGTATGAAAATATTCCCATAGGAAAACAAATGCCATGCAAACTCTTGCATAACAAATTGACGTGTTTCTGAAAGGTGGTAGACTGCCTCCTGCACAAATGAAACTGTCTTTTGTTTTATTAGCCTGGTAGCATTCAGCCACCAAGATCAATTTTGAATTCAGAGTGAAACGGATAAATCACAGGACATCCTCCCCTCCTGCTTAGACTATATTGTTTCCATCAGAAGAACCACCAGGGGGAATTATTTCTTCATTTACCAGGATATCTCCAGTTAAGCTTACTCAGCTGGTGTGATCAACCTGTATTGTCTGAACCCATAGGATATTGGAGAGATTATTTTTAGTAACCTTCTCCAGCTGAATCTCTGCCACTCAGATACTCAGTTTAGCAAGATCTGGAGAGGACTCTTCTTTCACTGGACTGGAGTGACAAACTCTGGCATGAAAGATTTCTCCATTGGGCTGCAGTCAATACATTGCATCAGCTGGAGTTTATTTTTATTTCCCTGAAGATGCCCTGATTGATAAGTCAACAACAAGTTAGTTCAAGCTTGGTGCAGAAATCACTGGGTGGAATTGTATGGCCTTTATTTTGCAGGTCAGATGTTATGGGTTTCACTGGGACAGGCTTTCCCTTTGCCTCCTGGTCCCAGGGCCTGTTCAGCAAAGCATTTAAGGGGGGAGGGGGGAATTTTCAAAATCTGTCAACATTGTCCTAACTCTGCTCCCATTGAAGTCAATAGCTTTATCCTTTATTTCAATGGGAGAAGAGTTAGGCTACTGCTGAGTATTTTTGAAAATTTCACCTTTAAGTATGTGCTTAACTTTAAACAAGTGCTTTTGCTAAACCCAGGATTGTGAGTTCAATCCTTGAGGGGGCCATTTAGGGGTATGGGGCAAAAATCTGTTGGATGATTTACTTGGGGATTGGCCCTGCTTTGAGCAGGGGTTTGGACTAGATGATCTGCTGAGGTCCCTTCCAACCCTGATATTCTATGATTCTAAGTCCATCCAGCTTCAGCAAAGCATTTAGCTCCGCATGTGCTTAACTTAAGCTAGGGTGACCAGACGTCCCAATTTTATAGGGACAGTCTGGATTTTTGAGTGTTTTTCTTATATAGGCTCATATTACCTTCCACCCCTTGTACTGGTTTTTCACATTTTCTGTTTGGTCAACCTAACTTAAGCACGTGCTTAAGTGTTTTGCTGAACCAGTGTGTTGGTGCCTACGATCAGGAGAAAAGCCGATTAAAGATGCACACTCAGAAACCTTTGATACTTTGGGAGCTGATGGTACTGTGCATCCTTACAGAACCAAGCCCTGCCTTTTCAGTCTTAGCAGAAAGATCCTTGCAAAAGCAGAACTAATAATAATAATAATAATTAATAATTTTTAAAAAGAAATCCAAAGGGCCATTTTGACTCTCAGCTTGTAAGCTCTGCACATATTGTTTAATACCAGTCACACTGAGAGTAAAAGAAAAAAACCCTCACGCTGCATACACCAAATGTCAGAAGAATCACTTTGTACCAGACATGGAACCTTTAACCACATTTAATAAATCTATTGCTAATTCCACTGAGATTACATGAATTAGCCTTTCCTTAATTGGTAGTTCCAAAATAGTCTCCACAGGAACATTTCCTCTAACAGAAGATTTAAAATTCCATTAGTGGCAATGACAGCATTGTAGCTGAGTGAAGGTAGGGATTGTCTGATCTTTTGTCTAAAATATTCAGGGTAATTGATGATAAAAATGGAGAAACCATTAGCTGAATGATTGATACTGGTCCCTTTCTAATTACATCAGCCCTTTCCAGTAGAGACAGGTCATAGAACTTATAGATCTACAGCTACAGGTTTCAGAGTTTTTGACAAATAACCATAATTTAAAACACAATTATTAAAAGATAAGATAGATGCTATACAACTTTTTGAACATATAGGGCAGCCAGGGAAGTGCAGGGATTTTTTTCCTGTTCTGAATACAACAAGGGTTATACTTAGAGCTGTGATACCCCACAATAAAAAGAAATTGCTCTGATCTTAAGAAAATGAAATTCTTTACAAAGAATTGACTGAGCGGGTGCATGTCATCCTGTAAAATGGTAAGGAGTGAGAAGATATGTGGAGCAGTTTCAAGCCTGGTATTATATTTTATTTCAAACAGGACTCCTGTAACATGGGTGTTGTGGTTTTCATGCACACATCTGTACAGTACATAGATAGCCATGCCAGAGAAAACCGTTTGACCGAGAGTTACACTGGTCATACAGTGGGCATGGATCAAATTTTTCAAACATGGGGGCCTTATTTTTGGAGGCGTTAATCTTCCTTTGATTTGTGTTTGAAGTGTAGGAGCTCGGCACATTTGAAAGTCAGGACCTGGGCTCCAAATGTTAAGTTCTGAACATAGATTTAGTTACCTAAGTAAGCAGACAGCTTTTCAGAGATTCTAAGCACTGACAACCCCAATTAAAGTCAGGGGACAGTAGTCTACTGGCCATTAAAGTAGCCACTTAGCATTTCTACAAGGAGCCTACTTAAGAGCTTAACTTTAGGCACTAATATTAAAACATTCAACCTTTGCCTCAGCATTGTTCTTTAAGATCATTTGCAGGAGCTTTCAGACTTTCCCCAGCTTTACCCATGTAGACTGTTGGTGGAGATTGTATTGAAGATGATAAATGACAGGTTTATAGAGCTGGCCAGAACATGGCAAGTATTTAGTGTGAAATATTCTAAAAGAAAAAAAAGATATATATTCTTTTAGAATATTTCATACTAAATACTTGCCATGTTCTGGCTAACTCTATAATATATATATAATGCACATGCACACACACATACATTATAATTTTGTGAAAATGTTCTGATTTTTCAATGAAAAACTGCAAATAAGATTTTTTTCTTTTTAAAAGCTACAAGCAACCTAGATCTGCTACTTTTTGTTTCCATGTGTTTTTCAAAATATAAACAACAATTTTGATTTGTTTTTTTTTTGTTGAGAAGCTGGACAAAAAACCGAAAGAAATATTTCCTTTGCAATTTTTATTTTTGACCAAAAAAAAGATTTTTGTCCCAAGTGAACTGAAAATGTCGAACAGATCTAGCACACAAGTGAACACTCAAGGAGCCCATAATGATGCTGCCCACACTACAAGAATATGTGTAAAATAAGACAGGGCAAAGTACCCTCCTAGCAGTATGCAACTTTGCCGGGGCACAAGCATTAAACCACTCACGACAGTATTTCCAAGGAGAGAGCAAAGTACACGTTGGCCCTTTCACTCCGAATGCTTTACTGCCATGTACAAAACACGTCAGGCATGTGACTCTTATGGATTGGAATTCAGGTTTCTGCACTACCTTCCAGTAGCTGATAGTTCCAGAAGCAATAGTTCAGGACCAGGAATAAACCCTGAAGATTATTACATTTTAAATAGGTCTACATGACAGGTAGAACCAGACTATCAGGACTACTTGACAAAAGGAAAAAAAAGCCCTTATACTTTTTAGATTGAGGACCACAAGCCCAAAATAATGTGTCTCTTTGAATACCACTAGGGTTGCCCACTCCTCACTAAATTATACTTAGTGTTATTCTCTCTATATATACCCAGGCCCCATTTATCTCCAATGTCCATTCTCTTGGGCTGTTGATGAGCTTTCTTGGATATCTGCTACCATTTTCTTTTCTCCTTCCCTGTACTTGCTGGAGCACTGGCCCTTTGATTAGAAGAACGGATGACGCTGCCTGCCTGGCTTTACTGTACAGTGAATACCGTCTAACGGGGGTGATCTATAAATTGTGTAAACACTTAATGTTACACTAAACACAAACTAGTCCTAATTCACTAAAAGACAGCGTTAGAGTTGCTCCCACCCCCAGCCACCACCAAAAATACCCCCCCAAACACTCACCGTAGCACTCACCATATTAATTGGCCAATCCAGTCTCTTTGCTGTGTGATTGTAAAGTGCCTAGCACGATGGGGCCTTGACCCATGACTGGGGACCCTACGCACCCCCACAGTCACTGTTCCCTGTAAGCTCTGTGTGTGTGTGCATGCACACAGATCCTAAACCCCGCGCACACAGCGAAACACCACACACACAAACATTTGCACAGAAGCACAAATGTGCACAGAAGAATTTTTTTGCACACACAGCCTGTTAAAAAATTTGCACAAAAAACTTTTTTTTTTTGCATACACGGCCTAAGAAAAATTAGAGGGAACATTGCCCACAGTACAAATAATAAATAGTAATGGCAATATTTCTCACACACTGCTAGTTCATGGATAAACCCTCAGCCGCAGAAGTGCAGTCCCTAGAACAGAACCTTGGACAGCTCCTATAGAAACTGACACTGCTCTTACTGGAGCCAATGAACCCCTTGCTATTAATGTTAAGGAAGAGGATGGGGTCCTTGAGACCCAACCCTGATCACCCTGCTAAATGCAGCACGCAGCCAGCCAGTGTTAAAGCTGCCCTCCTTTTGTGGAGGGGGAGGGTAGAGGCAGTAGCACCACCCTCGCCAAGCCTTCCTCAGGTGAGGTGCCCTTCAGGCGTAGCTCAGTAAATTGCACCCCTAAGGAGAATCAAGCCCAAGCTATCCATTCTGTGCCTAGTGCTTTGGCAGCAGCCTTTTTTAGACACCTCCCTGACAGCTTTTTCTCTGCCCACTGAATAGCCAGTTAACAAAGGTTTTGCTGTGAAGTGATGGGATTCCAAAGGAGTTAATGAAGTTGATGGCTGCCTAAGGAAAAGAAACGTCTGTGTAACATTTAACTCAGTGCCACTGCACCGGAATACGGGCTTCCACACACCTCCATACCACAAGGATGTAGACAAACTGGAGGGAGTTTGGGGGAAAACAACAAGCATTCTCTGGGAGACTGGAAAGATCGAACTATAAGGAAAGAATAAAAGCTCAGCAAAGGCCATAATTTTCAAGCTGTGCTTTAATTCAGGAGAACCTTTAAAATCTCTCTTCAGGCTACTGTATAAGAGGAGACTAACTTTCAAAGATACTGAGTACCCGCAGCTCCGACTGAGTTCATGGCATTTTTAATACGTTGGTATAAATGTGCGTTATGAGGCTAAGCAACAGCTAAGAGGTGGGTTCAAGATGACATCCTACAAGTATGTGAATGTTATGAATGCTAATTAGAGAGAAGAATTGTACAATGTATGTTGGACATAAAGAAAACATTTCGTGAAGACTCTAGGCTCAGTTTCTGAAGAATATGGTGGAGGCTCTATTGTTATTTAAACCTTGCCAGGAATAAATCTCCTTTAGCAAGAGGATGGAGTAATGTCTCCATACTTAAATTTTATGATTATAAGTCAAGTTTCCTTTAAAATGATCACAAATACATTTGGTACGTGACAAGTTAAGTACTTTGGTCCAGAACATAGGAAAGAAAGAGGCACACAAAAACCTCATACAAATGTCCTTTTTTTCATGTATTTCTAGGTTTTGGACTTCTCCCTTTACAGTGCCAGACCTGTGTATTGATTCACCCAAGCTTCCTCGTGTACTGTCTCTGGCCTGACACGTAGATAAATGAGACTCAGAAAGACTAGGGACCAAGCATGCATCAAAATTTTCTAAACAGACTCATTGTAGGTTCCCAACACTCTCACAGAAATTTGGACTTGTGTGTGAAATTCTAATGCTTGTAAATGTGTGATAGGCTTTTGGCAATTCCCAGCATTAGAGTGTATCATTTTAATCCCTTTAAATAGCTTCTGCATTCTAACTCCCTATATTAGACATATGCCACACAGCAGCCAACTTCCAGTCGGATTATGAATACACAAATCAACCCAAAGAATGAAATTCTGAGCAGAGAGTTCTGAGCTTTTTATTCTCCCCTGCACACATTCTGTGTCGCTGGTAATCCTGGGTTGGAGCCGCACACAGGGAAGTAATAGAATTTCTCCCAGTCACACTCATTTGCATCTAGCAAAAAGCCACTGAGCTTGACCCGAAGCTGATCCTGAAATATACTGGCTGGAAGAAAGAGTGGTGTAGCTCAGAATAAACATAATGCTGGCAAATGGACGTACTGAAGAAGAAAGTGAATGCAGAACCAAATCTGTGTATGGGCTATGATATATCGTGTAGATCATTTAACTTAACTATCCTGAAGCATTTAAAGTCCCTAGCCTGGTTTATTTTTAGTCCTTTATTTCTTCTTTTGAACATAATAATCCACCAGTGTGAATTTATACAGCATCTTTCAATGGAGAATCTCAAAGCACTTTCAAAAACATTCATTAATTAAACCTCAAATTCCCATCTGAGAATGGTAAATATCATTGTACCTATTTTACAGCAGTTTAATTAAGCATCAAAGTGTTAGGGGGCTGGTGTGGAGCCCTTGGAGCCCCTGAAATCCTACAGTGGGATAGGGTGAGTCTCTAAGTGTGTATTACAGTGGGCCTTGTATTAGCTACCACATAATCTGGTGCCACAGGAGAGATTGGGGTCAAATCAGTGGCTGAAGTGGAGATCCAGAACATCTGCAATTAAGTTATTCCAGAGAACCTAACATCCTGGGCAAGGGATGTGATGGGGCTGTGGCCTCTTTATCAGCTCACAGGCTGGCGTCTCAAACATGAGAAAGGGAAGAAAACTGAGCTGCAGACTTAGCCTGACTCTCAGGTAGATCTGAGAGTTTCCAGCCTTCATTACCTACCTGGACTGGGTGAAGAGAGAAGAACAGTCCACTGGAGTGTCAGATTCCCAGGGTCTTCATGCCTCCTGATTGGAACTTGATTTGGAAGTCTTGTCACTCTTTCATCTTCCTGGACACAGATCAGAGAGGAAGAAAATTTCCTCTTTCATTCTGACAGCTTTTAAGTTACTTCCCCTTCTTATCTATCTTGATGAGGCAAGCTGGGTGGCCTCTCCAAGTGAACAAGCTGAACAACTTCTCCAGTAGTCCCTCAGTCTGGCTCCCTTCTGAAGGGAGTTAACCCCATTTCCTGTCTGATTCAACATGACGTGTTTGCACCATAACACACCTACATAAATATTCATACTTTATTGGGGATGAATTTCATCCACAAAAACCCAAACATTATGGCCTGGCTTCTCATTTTGAGGCCCTTAATTTAGGGATGCCTAAATTCAGAAAACCTTCTTTGAATGCTTGGATATGGATTTAAACGGTAATCACTCAAGTCTGAACATTTTGCTTTGCCTGTATGTCAAAAAAACCAGAGACCCTGAGTATTAAAGACTACTTTTGAAACTGTGTCCATAAGCCATTGTCACACAGTGATTCCCTGGCAAAGCTGGGAAGGAAACATCAACTCCCCTTTTGAGCTCAAACCAGCAGCCCATATTGTCCTCCTTATTAACTGGCATCTGGTTGTAGACTCTGAGCTGCTGTTCAGACATATCTATTTGTAAATAATTGAGCGGAGAGTGTTCAAATCTGTGTTATGTTCACAGAATACACACAACAAACTGTCTTGCTGGAAGGCTGCAGTGTAACAATACTGTGTTTCTTAGAATTCAGAACAATAACACACAAGAACTGAAAACCAGAGAGAGATGAAGCAGGCTGCTCCATAAAGCAGGGAAGCATAATTCCCCCCTTTGTTGGTCTAGATTAGGTGTTTTGAGATTGATTAGCAGGCAATGTATTTAAATGTGCGATCAATCTCTAAGCAAGACCAGAAAACAACCACTACCACCACCATACACACACACATACTTGAAGTGATGGTTCACAATTCCAACATAGTCTTCAATATGCCATCCTTTAATGTGCGCTTGGATTTTTTTGGGGGGAGGGGATTATTTTTTTTAAAAATCTATGCATTACTGACATATGAATTAGACTTTTCAAAAGGAGCTCTAGAGAATTTTGCATTAAATCCTATTGTGCCCCCTTCAATACCATCAATAGCTTTTTGGATATAACTGTAAACTAGAATTTCCTTACCACTGTGCCAGATGATTTAGTTTTTGAATCTCTGACTGTTGTATTAAGACTGCTTATTATCTGTCTTGCAATGGTTCCAAGATTCAAAAATCAAAAAGATCAGTCAGTAATTTTGACACTTTTCACAAAAGTATTAACATGTTGCTCTTTAAAATCTATTATAGACGTGGACAAGAAAAATATAACCATTCATAATCTGGCAATATTATGCCACTTGTCCCGATTTTTCTTTTAAATGACTATCATGTGAAAGGCAAGAATAACAACACTGGATACAGAATGCCTCTTCTTAGTCAGAGAATAGACGCAGCACTATAACTTCAAAAGCACTTTGAACGGGCTAAAATATTCATTGCATTCAGAAAACTGAGTACAGATTCTGATCTCATTTATACTAGGGTAAGAAGAGGTAACTCCATTAGTTTAAATGGAATGTAAGTAACATCAGAATATGGCCCCAAACTATCAACCATATTTCTGAATTAAATGAGTATTTATCACTGGCATACAAATTAGCTTTAGGGATTGCTTTATGGCCTCTATCTTGGATTCATTTATTCAGGACAACCAGTTCCAGCAGCAGCTAGTTTTCAATCCTTAAAAACTTTAGTTTTGACTTGAGAAATATATGATCGAGGGTGTACTTCCAATCAAACATACAAAACTTTTATTCATTATTGGGTTTGAACAGCCTCACTCAACAGAGAGATGAATCCAAAATGCAGGCTTGGATTTGATGAGTTTCATGAAATCACGCAAAAACTTCTCGTTTACTCCATACAGTTCTATCATACATTTTCTAGCAATAGAACAGACAAACTCTGGAAGTATCAATTTTCATGCACTATGGCTCTGTCCTCCTCTGAAGAAATCAGTACCTTCAATAGCAGTGATTCACAACTTTTCCAGGAAACCAAACAGACGGGAAACTTTCAAAACCAAACACAAAAGTCAGAAGTACCCAGGGTTGGTACAAGAAAAGCACCACTGTTCTTCAATGTGCTTATAAATATAATGGGTTTGAGCCTCCTTTTACACCAGTTTTACACTGGAGTATCTCCACTGACTTTTGGAGAGTCACTTCTGATGTATACCATCTTAAGTGAGGTGAAATGTGGTGCATTAACTCATAGAAAACGATAAATGTGGGATGGGTTCTTCTAATATTTATTTTTTAGAAATTAAATTAAATAAATACCATGCTAAGGATCATATTCTGCTCTCACGGGAAGAGCTAGTGCATATCCCAAGGCCCTAACTTTATAAAAACAGAATCAACATTAACTTGAACATGTAATATTTAGATTATGCAAAAATGCAGAGCCTATTCACCAGTCAATTCACCCATTTTACACTGGTTTAATTCTACTGAGCTATTCCTGATTGACACCAGCATTAGTAAGAGGAAAATCAGGTGCACATTTAAACCTGTACCTAAAATCAGCCTTTATCCAAGTAAGATTGCCCGATATATATGTAAGAGTGTGAAGTGAGCTACAATAATCAAATATTATTGCTAATAAACCCCCTTTCTATAGTTAAGCCAAACTAATTAAACTCTCAGCATTGTACAAATGTCTCTGTTGTCATTGACTTAAAGTAAAATGACCTGTTAATCCTGCGAGAAGCAGCTTTCTCTATTGTCATTACCTCCCGTTGAAAGACGGGAATTAGTTGAAGGCAGAAGAGGGTTCCAAGTGCAATTACATAAGCACTAGCTAGTTATTTCCCTCATATTCAAGGAGATCTCTGGAGAAGGGAACAAAGACAGATTCTAACTGATCTTAGACACCTGGTTTTTTGCAAAAGAGACAGGTTGAACTATTCTTGTCTTTTTCCAGAAATGCAGAGGAACTAGGAAATTATCTGATCATCTAAGTGAATGATTTATAACTCCCTTTTGGCCCCATGCAAAGATTTTCCCTGTACCATTCATCTTTCTAGATGTAATTGAAGGTAAAATTAAAGCAACATTACGCCTTGATTCATGGGGATGAACTGGGTCTGGACATTAGTATTAGCATTAGGTAACACATCCGTTAACAACAGCATGGAATATTGTGTTTTGCTGCCCAAAAAAGGAAAAGGGAGGGAAATAACACATATAACAACCTGCTAGTAAGAAATCAATACCTCCCAGGCATGGGATTGTACCTTATCTAGAAAAGGCTTGAGTAGAAATTACATGGTATTGGTAAAATCAGCCTATGCTAAACCCTATTGTTATACACCACATTGTAATATAATGAGGGGTGCTAATTTCTGCTCATAATCCTATACCAGCAAAGAATCAGTTACCTCTGTAATGCTTGGAATATATTGGTATGTGGAGACAGATCCAGTCCCATAGTCCTGGCCCAAATTGGAGAACCTTCTTCTGCAGAAGAAAAATCTCTTCTTGGTGAAGAGACCTGATTATTCATTTGTAGAGAACCAACACAAAGAAACAAGTTCTTTCATACTGGCCCCTAGAACCTTCAGCTGTTTCATCAAATGAGGCTCTGCTACACAAGACAGACAATGGGACGTGCATTCGGAACAACCTCTCGAGGAATGAAGCTTAATTTTCTCCTGGATTTTTGCCTCCTTCCCTTTGGAGGATAGATGAATTGTGGTGAAGTCACTAGATTGGGACTCAGATGTTCTGAATTCATTTCCCAACTCTGCCACAGATTTTGTGTGTGATCTCAGTCAAGTCACTTAGGCTGGATTCTGATTTCCTACTCTTACTAAATAGCACCTTACTCCATGAGCGGGACCAATCGATTTCAGGTGGAACTACCTGAAGATAAATTATTTCTCAGAGTAAATAATGGTGTCAGAATCCGATGATGAGTCTCTCTGTTCAGTTCCCTGCAAAATAGAGATAACAGTATTTCCCCGACATTGTAACCATGCTGTCAAGAATGCATTTCTTAACATTAGTGTGTCTCTCAACTAACTGTTGATGAGGGCCTATAAGCGCATACATAGAATTTGCCTCCTTTGTTATTTCCCCGACATTGTAAGCATGCTGTCAAGAATGCATTTCTTAACATTAGTGTGTCTCTCAACTAACTGTTGATGAGGGCCTATAAGCACATACATAGAATTTGCCTCCTTTGTTAGGGAAACTGGGACTTGGGGAAATCATGACCATAAACTGTCCATCATGGTATACTTTGCTTTTCACACGGTGTCACTGTATGAACAATTAATAGCCCCACATGCAATTGCTTGGAAGCAGAATCGAGCATTCAGTGTAACTTGCTATTGTGTGTTACATAATTAAAGGCTCTTTCTCCTCACACTGTTTCTTTTTCTTCCTGTTTTTTTTTTTCATGTTCAGAAGCCACATCGCCTCTTGGGTTTCAGATGCACCATAAGCTCTTTTCCCCTCTGTCATGTGTTTTCAGTGCAGAGTACTGTCCATGGGGAATAGACTGCTAAATGAACCTGCTGTTGACACTATATCTTCTGCTTTATGCCAAGACAATACAAGCGCCTGCTGTGTAGTTTGAACTAAGGAAGAGAAACACCAAATGCAAAAGTGAAGGGGACGGAGGATTTCAAATTTGCAATAAACCTTCCCACAACTGGTCAGCCTCAGATACAATCCCACTAATTAAATATAATTATAATTATAATTGTTGTTTCTAGAGGCAGCAAGCAAGATCAAGGGTCCTGTGGTGGACCAGGTGCCCTATCCCCATGAAAGTGGACTAGATCAGGCTAGAGAGGCTGCGCGGGCTGGCGGCCAATCACTAAGGGCCTGTGGGGAGCCAATCAGGGCCAAGAAAGAGCCATTCTATCAGGGACAGGCTAGGACCTATATAAAGGCTGCTGAGCAGAGCAGTGGGCAGTCTCTCCCTGGCTAGCAAGAGAGCAGGACTGACTCCTGAGACAAGGAGTAGCATCACAGACCAAGCAGTGCTCGGCAGGCTTGGGGGAGCAGAGGAGAGCTCCAGCTCATTATCTGCCCAGCTGCGGCCTCTGTTTAAAAGTGCAAGTGGACAAAGTGGAAGTGCCCCAGGGACAGTGGTCAAACAACGGGAGAGAAGGAGGGCAGGGAGGCCACCACTAGAGAGTCCCTGGGTCAGGATCCAGAGTAGCGGGCAGGCCTGGGTCCTCCCTCTCCCTCCTTGTACCGCACCTTCTCGTGGAGAAGCAGCCGGAGCAGACTGCAACAAGCCCTTGAGCCAAGGGGTAGGCTGAGGGACTGTGGTTGGTCACTGAGGCAGAAGCGGTTAACCTCCTGCCCCCAAGAAGGGGGTGCGATTGAACTAGGGGGCACTGCTGAAGGGCAGTGTCCTGAAGTAGACTGGGGACTGTTCGAAAGCAGACGCCACCGAGCAGGGAGCAATGCAGGTCCAGATACTGACAGAAAGCAGACAACGGATGGGACACCACTGGCAGAGGGTGCTCCAAGACTGCTGTGAGCTAATTCCTGGACTAAACAGCAGGAGGCAGTGCGGTGGTGAGTCCCAACCCCATCACAGGCCCCTTGTGCTAGGCACTATACAAACAGAGAGCAAGAGATGGGGCTTTCCTGTTGGAACTTACAATCCAAGTACACAAGAGGAAGAGTTACCTAAACCCCCAGTGAGATTTGAACTCTTGAACCATGGCAGAGAAAGCCAGTGCACTCTTAAATTAGAGGTCTCCTGAAAAATGGCATCTGCCCAGTGACTTATGGGGGATAAATGGGCATGCTCAGACAAGTAACTTTCTTGTGAACTCAGCCTCACAGAACCCACCACCACACTTAACACCTCTGTTGTCAGTCTGAGGAGAGGAGTCGAAGATTGAATGGGAACTGAGGATAAAGCTCTCCTCTCACCATGAGAACTGTGTCCTTCCAGGTGAGGTAGAAGGGGGAAGAAATCCTGGCTGTTACCTGTGCTGAAGATTGATTGGACATCTGTCAGTCAGAAGCTATTAAAAAGAAAACACAAATGCATGCACACACACATAGACACACATACACACCCACCCTTTCCCACATTGCAGAAGCACTAATGGACCCAAACTAAGATTGTCGCCCCATTGTGCCAGACTGTACATTAAATCCTTGATCCTGCAAAGGCTGACGTCCATATCTGAGTGGTTCTATTTAAGTCAATGGACCTACTCACATATAGAAAGTTACGCATGTATATAAGCCTTTGCAGGATCAGGGCATAAGTGATTTGCCCCAGGTTACACAGGAAGTCTTTGACAGAGCCAACAACTGAACCCACATCTCTTGGAGGTCCAAAGTAGTGCCCTGACAACCAGATGATTTTTACTCTGTCAGGTTTATAGCTGGTGGAACTTAAGAACCCAAATTGTGCAGCTCAATGTCATAAAAATCTCCATACTTCCAAGGGATCTATTACCAACACTTCCCAGACCTCTGTCCACCAGAAATTTATGGACCAGTCCTTCAAGGATATACCTTTGCTCAGAAGAGCAACTAAGTTAAAGGAAGATCAACCTAATACATTTAGCTCTTCCTTTAATGCTCCAACAATGAAAGATTATAGTAAGGCTTTACCAAATAACGAAGACATAAGACATAAGGGAATGAAAACTGCTCAAATTGTCAACACATTTTGTTTTGCTGTTCAGTATAAATCTTTTCTTTGCAGATGCAGATGTTATTCATTATGTTGTAGATAAATTCAGAAATGTGGTTTACACTGATTTAGCATTGTACTTAATTTGTTTTAAACCTAATGCATTGAAATAAGCCTTAAGTGCTACTTTGCTGTGGAATTTAAAACAGAGTAGTACTGTAATTTTGCTATGGTTGGATTTTTCCTGAAACAAATACACTTCCAGAATTTCTCCACGGGAATAAAAATTCTCCTTAAAAGAAAACGCTGTATTTGTTAATGATCAGGATTTCTAAAAACCCACATCCCAGGCTCATATTATTCTTGGGCTGAAGGTTTGTGCAACAGACAGTATAGCAAATCTGAAATCATGGCATTTAGCATTTAACTCCTGATAATGCAAACAGCACCAGACTATCAGCAAGTGACAACTGGTGCATCAGGGTGAAGACCACTTAAAAAGGCTAACAAATATAGCAGATTAGTGGCAGAATTGAACACTGAACCAAGAGTAAAACTGTACAAATAACTGACGTTTTGGTTCACTGGCCAAACTTTGGGGGTGGTGATAGTGGTAAATGTTTTATTTAAAAAATAAAATGAAATGAAATTGATAGAAATTCTATAATGAAATGTCTTTCTGAAACAAAAATGCAAAATGTTTCATTTCATAAATGCCAAAAAGAACTGTTTCAAAATATTGCTCTATCTATCTATCTATCTATCTATCTATCTATCTATCTATCTATCTATCTATCTATCTATCTATCTACTGAAACAATTAGCTGAAATCATTCTGAATCTGAAAATTGCTTCAGTTGACCCAAATCTGCATTTTTCATTAAAAAAAGGGTTTGCGTGAAAAAAATCATCCAGCTCTGTTATTGAGTTCCAGTCCAGTGCCTTAAGAACAAGAGTGTTCTTCCTTTCCATGCTATAATGTTTTTAATCACTTAGGGGCATGAAAATTATGGACAAGCTCAAGACTATGAGTTATTTCTGATTTTTCTCAACTTTCTAAAGAGACGAGCTTCCAGGCTCACGGTGAGCTCTTCTTCAAAGCGCTGTGTAAGTTTGAAAGCCTGTCTTTCTCACCAACAGAAGTTGGTCCAGTAAAAGGTATTACCTCACCCACCTTGCCACTCTAATCTCCTGGGACAAACCGGGCTACAACCCTGCTAACAACTTTCTAAATGGGTATATCACTGTCTTTTGAGGATAGCCACGGCAGGCTTCCTCCCTCCCTAATTAGTTATTGTTTCTTAGGTTCTTAAACAGACCACACAAGCTAAAGAGGAAAGATATATCAGCTAATTTATTCATAAACCTAATAAAAAAACAATATACAAAGGGTGAAATCCTGCAGCCGTAGAAGTCAATGAAAGTTTTGACATTGATGTCAATGCAGCCAGGGCAAAAGGAACACTAAAAACGAATGGCCCAACTCCTCCACTCGTCTGCAATTATTTAGCATTGAACACCTAAAAATGCAGTTAAATGCTGTTAAGTTGAGCTGGTCGCCTGCCATATTTACTATTCTTTCTACACATCGGGCTAATGAACTCAATGCTTTTTTTTTTTTTGCCTCTGGTTTCACAAACAAGGTCAGCTCCCAGACTACTGCACTGGGCAGCACAGCATGGGGAGACCAGCCCTCTGTGGAGAAAGAAGTGGTTCAGGACTATTTAGAAAAGATGGATGAGTACAAGTCATGGGGCCAGATGCACTGCATCTGAGGGTGCTAAAGGAGTTGGCAGATGTGAATGCAGAGCCATTGGCCATTATCTTTGAAAACTCATGGCGATTGGGGGGGAGGTCTCGGATGACTGGAAAAAGGCTAATGTGGTGTTAAAGAAGTATGGGCTGGATGAATGGACTATAAGGTGGATAGAAATCTGGTTAGATCATCGGGATAAATGGGTAGTGATCAACGGATCCATGTCTAGTTGGCAGCCGGTATCAAGCGGAGTGCCCCACAGGTCGATCCTAGGGCCGGTTTTGTTCAATATCTTTATCAATGATCTGGAGGATGGCATGGAGTGTACCCTCAGCAAGTTTAGTGACACTAAACTGGGAGGAGTGGTAGATCCACTGGAAGGTAGGGATAGGATACAGAGGGCCCTAGACAAATTAGAGGACTGGGCCAAAATAAATTTGATGAGGTTCAACAAGGACAAATGCAGAGTCCTGCACTTAGAATGAAAGAATCTCATGCACTGCTACAGACTAGGGACCGAATAGCTAGGCAGCAGTTCCGCATAAAAGGACCTAGGGCAGGGGTCAGCAACCTCTCCAAGGTGGTGTGCCAAGTCTTCATTTATTCATCAAACTGTAAGGCTTCGCATGCCAGTCCAGAAGGGGTGCGGCTTCCGGTTGAAGGGGAGGGGTTGAGGGGGTCATTCCCTTCCCCCCACACTTTGGGGTTCCCCCCGGGGTATCAGCCCGCTGCCAGCCTGGGTGAAGGCGTTGAGTGGGGCTGGCGGGGACCCCAGCTGGCAAGGGGCCAGCAGGGAGAACCCCAAAGCAGCGGCAGGCTGAGCTCTCCGCCGCATGCTGGGGGAAATCCGCTCGCATGGCACTGTTGGCACGCGTGCCATAGGTTGCCAACCCCTGACCTAGGGGTTACAAGTGGACGAGAAGCTGGATAGGAGTCAGCAGTGTGCTCTTGTTGTTAAGAAGGCCAATGGCATATTGGGCTATACTAGTAGGAGCATTGCCAGCAGATCAAGGGAAGTGATTATTCTCTTATTTTCGGCACTGGTAAGGCCAAATATGGAGAATTGCATCCGTTTTGGGGCCCCTCACTACAGAAGGGATGTGGAAATATTGGAGAGAGTCCAGCGGCGGGCAACAAAAATGATTAGTGGGCTAAGGCACATGACTTATGAGGAGAGGCTGAGGGAACTGGGGTTATTGAGTCTGCAGAAGAGAAGAATGAGGGGGGAAATGATAGCAGCCTTCAACTACCTGAAGGGAGGTTCCAAAGGGGATGGATCTCCACTGTTCTCAGCAGTGGCAGATGGCAGAAGAAGCAGCAATGGTCTCAAGTTGCAGTGTGGGAGGTCTAGGTTGGATATCAGGAAACACTATTTCACCAGGACGGTGATGAAGCACTGGAATAGGTTACCTAGAGAGGTGATGGAATCTCCATCCTTACAGGTTTTTAAGATCAGGCGTGACAAACCCTTTGCTGGGATGATTTAGTTGGGGACTGGTCCTGCTTTGAGCAGGGGGTTGGACTAGATGACCTCCTGAGGTCTCTGATATTCTATGATTCTGAGATGTAAGTGCCTAAAATGGCAGTTAGGCACCTCAGGACTTTTGTGACTCTAGCCCCATGTTTTGTAGGAAACCAATCACAAAGCAAAACTAGCAAATTATCAAAGCAAACTCTGTAGAACCCTGAATGAGAGGAGCCAAACTGGACATGGGCCAGAGACCATAAAAATTGCCTTATGGCAAGGATTTCCACAATGGATTTTAATGGAGTAAAATAAAGCTGATATTGATGTTATGTGAAATGATAGAAGCTTTTAAAACAGGGAGCTATGTGTCCTAATGATGAGGGTTAGTTTCATAGGGGATCAAGGGATCCTATGCAGATCCCTAGAAGGTCTTGCGATGGGTTGAGAGACAGAATGCTAATACATCTATTGGAAGGGGCTGCTTCCAGCTGAAGCAACTCACATTCATATGCAATACACCCATTGCTACAGCTTGTGAGAGCAATGAAATTAACTCACCACTATTTTATTATAAATAAAACATTAAATCACCATGACCTTTTGATATGCTCCTTTTTCAGTACATCATTTCACTGCAGTTCTTACAAACTAATATCTTAGCAAGATGTCTACACCTTTCCCTCAACAGGCCTTTTAAAGATTGCCCAAGGATAGTCTGATAGGCGTAAAGAGAATTTTTCAGAATATAATGCAATGCTTATCAGCTCCAAGAGATCTAATTATTAAGGGCTTCAGTAACAAACACTAAGGATACCTGTACTCTTTTTAAAACTCCTGTAAACGCGTGGTGAATTTTTTTTCTGGTTGTGAAGCCTGCTATTTTTATTAGCAACAGGATAGATCATCATATTAATTCAGATGCCACAAAGTCTTATTTGTTGAAACTGAAGGCAGCGTTGAAAGAACACAGAACTGTAGAGATATCCCAAGAGTCCAGTCAATGCCCTCAGTTCTGACCTTTTAACTATATCCTTTTCTCTAAGACAAACATGTAAACCGGGGGCAGCTGAGCATTGGAAACCTGATCCAAAGCCCATTAGAGCGGATGAGAATCCATCTGCTGAGTTCAGCGAGCTTTGGATCAGACCTTAGGGAGCTCTGGGGTTAAGCCATGCCAATAAGATCCTATCTATTGGCAATGGTATAGCTACTGGGTAGGCTGGCAGATGGGCTGCAAGGTGGAGTCCCACCCACTGCATCTGGGGATTCCTGTCTCCTGCCTCTGGATGTTCCTGAATCATTGGCTGCCATTGGGAACTCTGCATGGGTCCTTGTAGGTCAGTGACTGCAGAGCCCAGAGGGAGGAGGCACAGAGCAGGGAATAAAGGGTTTTGGGGCTAATTAAGAACAGGGTGTCCCTTTTCATTCCCTGTCTGCCCACTTCCTCATGAACCTCATTTATCTCCCATCACCACACTTCCCTGTCACAGCCTCAACCACAATATCGCCATTTGGAGAACACAATCAAGCTGCTGAGTGGCAGGGGATGGGAAGTAGTTTGAGGTTCCCAGCCTGTAAACTGCAGACCCTCCACTTACAGACCTTCCACTTACCCAGGTTTTAACAGACACCCCTGCCAAGTGAATCTTGTAGTGTCTACAAATCACACCACTGGAGCCGGGAGTGATTTGTATTAACAATCCATCATGGTGATGGTTACCTCAGCATTTCCTCTTCACTTCCCTTGTGCTATCGGGAGGAGTGAACCTGAACTCTACAAATATGCAGAGTAACTGACTCTGGATCTGTTATTTAGTCACTGAAGGCAACGTTTTACAGCCCAACTGTTGCACCTGAGCTCTGATAGTAGATTCCTTATACACCAGGGGCTTACATTTTTGCATGAGTTGCAGTAGTTTAAGGGATAATCTCCCACAGAGAAGCTGTAATCCATCCTTTGAACTTGTACATTAATTTTATTGTGGCTACTGAATATTTGGGAAAAATCCTGAACACCAGTCTGAGGCAAACCTTCAAGTAATGTCAATGGGCCAAACCCCAAGGAAATGTCCAATATGAACCAAAAGAAATCATATTTCCTAGTTAAAATCCCAAATTGAAAAGATTCAACCAAAGAAAGAATATGTTTTGATTGCCAGGTTTTTGGTCTCTCAATGGGAAAAAAAACAAGCTCTTTCGAAGAAAGTGCTTCACAACATCTTTTTTTTATTTAAACCCTTTGCAGGAAAAAATACCCACAAAAATCTACTGGTAACAAAAACCCAGCATAAATCCTACTTTTAAGCCTTCTCCAGTGCATGAGCATCCACAACACCAGCAGAAGTCATTGGCAATTGCAGGAGCTCAGCACATCTGCTAATCTGGCCCATATAGTCCTGGAAGCAGTGACTTTTTACAGACCCTCACCCTGCTGAGGGCAAGAAATCCCCTGAACTGGTGGACTTTCATATCTCTCTGTTTCTGCACACCTAGCTTGAGGCAAGATTTATCCCCGAACATTACAGCAAGGGAAACAATGAATTTCCTATATGAATGAGGCTCGATTCAAATACTCTTATTATTCACACAGAATATTCCTTTATTCTGGGACTGTCACACTGAAATCAATGAGAATCTTCCCAAAGTAAGGTACTATTCAATATAAAGGCGTCTGGCCCATGGTGCCTAGGCCCGGTTATTTAATACAATCAAATCTTATTGTAGTCTTGTGACAGTAGCCGACATGTGTTAGACAACAGAAGATAAGGTGTGTGCAATCACATAGTAAAAGCGGATTCAAATATGATTGTGAGATGGGAATAAAATGGATTTTTACAAGTCAAACCCAAATTGAAGCTTGATCCAAAGCTCTAGCTTATGAAAAAATGTGAAATTTGGATCGCCAGAAACATGTGAGAGACCTAAGGGATCTCATTAGTTAAAACACGTTGCCTATAATGTGCCTGGCTTCAAGATTCACATTTGCATGTTTCAAAGGTTTATAAATACAAAGGCAACTATAACACTCGCCCTCATTTATATGTAAACCTCACTGATCTGTTGCAGAGTGAGCTTCACTCTGTGTAGCAGCTGTTAGGAGAAACATATAAAGCTATATAGGAAAAGTGTGAATTAGATGCGGCCCACTTGCTTAAAAAATATAATCCAAAAATACATGGACTTTAACTAATGTAGCAGAGAGCAGAGCTGCTGTTTATTATATAAAATGCAGCCATGTTTGAAAGAGCCCTCATGAAGTCTTCAATAGAAAAGCTGTGCTAAGATCTCATTTAACTATATTATTTTACCCCATAAAACAACTAAAAGGAAAAATAAATATTTCAATTCTAAGGGAGTGAAAATGAGCAAAGGATTTATTGATGTATGGTGTCTGTTTTTTTGTCTGCAATGGTTAGACTTTACATGGAAGGGTAAGCGTTTGACAGTGTAATCCTTCAGCTCAAACAGTAGCAGCTTAGGCTTTTAGGTATGAAGGCCCTGGATTCAACCCCCCTCACTCCCCATCAATAACCCATCAGGCTGTGTGGTTACCATTGCAACATGCCACAGGTGTGATGTCACTCATTCTCACTCCCTTATCTGCAGGGTGCACGAACCTCTGCCTTAGAGCTTGGCAGATCTAGCATTGGCAGCTTATGGGCAGTACGTAATAAGGCCCAGACTCAGAACGCTATTTGAGAATGTATGCAAATTGACCTCCCTGGGATTGCTCACATGGTTAACATTTCATCTGTGGTGAGGTAGAGTTTATGTGCCAAACTTGCTGCTCATCCTTTCAGGAGCACTGCTCAAGAAAGGAAATCCAGCTCAGCTCTCAACACCCTCACCTTCTCCCCCAAATAATTGTAGTTTTGGTGCATGAATGCATTATCTTCAAGAAGTTTTTCATCTCATCTCATGCAGGGGGATCAATCCTGCATGAGTCAAGTTGTCACTGAACGAATGAGAGAGGTGAATCCCAAAGCAGGTGTTCGAGATGGGCTCAGGAAAGATAAATTCCCCATCCCATATAGGCTCCCTCACCCTGGGAATGATCCAGCTCCCAGGGAAGTCCATGCCCACACATGGAACAGACATAGGCTATCCCATTCCAAATCACTGTAATGGAATCAGAAAGAAAAGGGGGCCTATGTGTCTTGGAGGAAATGGACTGACACCAGCCCCCAAGCTTTGTAAACAATAGCGATAGCCATTATTAGTCCTGCCCTAGAGAAGGAGTGAGGTCCTTGCTCAGGTCCCAGATGGCAGGAAATGGTTCCAGATACTGTGACTGTCACATGCCAACAGAATTCCGCGCTGAGATGTATTTCCCTGCCCATGGTTTCCCCTCACGTCAGGTTGCTTTGTGACTCCACTGGGGTGTACTAGTTCCCTACCCGTTAGTGGTGAGTGCTCCTTCCATGTGCTCTCCAGTAACCAGGGGCCTGTGCTGCTAATCACTCACTAAGCGCCAAATCCTGAGTCCAGCACCCTCCCTCCGCAGCTTAGAGGAATCCGTCCTGCCTACCTTCAGCATGGCTGTCGAGCTGCTTCCTAGAGGCTGCTGTAACCCCATGGCTGGACTAGCTTCTGTCATAAGTGTAAAGTGCTGGAGAGGGTTAATGTTATCTGAGAACAAGTGATGTAAGAGCTCCCTGCCATGAGAGAGGGAGGGAGGGGTTTTAGAGTTTAGTTTTCTTTTGCTGGCCACGCAGCAGAGGTCAGGGTCTGAGAGCTCATCTCTAGCTGTGGAGATGGCTCAACTTTCCTTCTTATATTCCTACTTAGCTAAATGTAAGTAATATTTTGATTTTGCATCAAGTCTGTGCCTATCTGGGGTGTCTCTGTCCATTTCAGATGAGAAGTAGAGAATTCTAAATTGTAAGCTGTACTGTGCCTATGTTCTAATCTTTTTCTTTATTAAATCTTGTTAGTTATAAAATGTTTGGTTTACTTCCCTTAAGGCTTCCTTTGCTTCCAGGCTGGGAAGAGAGGGGGGAGGAGGGAGGGAGGTATAAGAAACAGCTCAGGGTATGAGCTAAGGAACGAAGTCTGCCTCTTTCTTCAGACGAGAAGGGTGAAGGGGGAGGGGGAATAAATGGAGGTAGGGGAGAGTCTGAGTACCCCCATCCAGGGCCTTGGATATCTACTCAGATGGTGGCAGCCGTGGTTCCCCAAGAACCCAACTGGTAAAAGGGGGAGTCTTGGGGTGTAGAGAATTAACTTGGCTGGGAAGCAGCCAAAGTTAAGTGGTCTGGCTAAAAAAGAGTCCCAGTCTTTGTACTCAAGAGCACAGAGGCTGGGGTACCCCCACTCTTACAGCTTCAATGACCCCTGAGGGATCACCACTGTGTAGGAGCTCCCCAGCTCCCCCTGGCTCTCTGACAGCGGTACAAGGAGAACCTGCCGCCTGAGATTTCATATCACACTGGGAATCTATACACAGTCCTTGCATGTCCCCAGATCCTCCTCCTCACCTTGGGCAGAAGAGCCTAATTAGCTCCACTGTCACAGGTCCCTGTTCAGCTACTCAGGCAGGCTGAGGATTTGTTCCTGAGGGTAAGCCAATCTTCTGATGAAGTCAACGGCAACATTGCAAAATGAGGAGCATAATTAACCCAGGCTCGAAGTGGGGCTGGTGATTGGAGAGAGCATCTTCTTCTACCTTGCCAGCCCACATAGAACTAGATCCCACCCCCATGAGTATCTGCTAGTTTATTAGATCCAGAGGGAAGCACAGAGATAGGAATTCCTAGCTGAGCAGAGCTTTCTTTGCCCACAGCAATAAGCCTTAAGTGCAAGATCTGGCTCTAGCTGGTCTCTATTAGGGCCAAATTCTGCTTCCCTAACACACTTGAGTAGTGAAATTGATGTCAATGGAAATGCTCATGTGAATAAGTGGTATACAAACTGGACTGCAAGGAAAAGCAGTGAGACAGTTTGTGATATTTATTTTGTCTAATATAATATCATATCCAAATAAACTTGTTGTGTGTGTGCCTGTACTTGACACCTGAACAGGCTGCACTTGTACTGGGCATAAAAATGTCTTCCTTTAAAATTTATGCAATATCATGTGAGTGCAGAAGACAGAGTTGTCAAGGGGGAACTTTTAATGCATCACACTGAGATAATTCACACACTAGACTATTCTAAGCTGTTCTCACTTTCTCTGCCCCAGAAGTTGTTCGATAGATAGTACAAAAGGCTTGTGCAGTGAGCAGCAATGTGGCAGACATCTTACTAGCTAAGAGGAAGGCTGGCCTGATGGTTAAGGTTGTGACCCACTGTACCCCAAGTGACACTGTGTAGCCCCTTTGTACCCCAATCTTCACCACTTTTGTATGGTTATGATATATTTGGTACAAAGCATGCCTTGTGAGGTATTTACAATTCACCTGAAAGATGCCTTGAATCTTATGTACACCAATGACGGCTTCCTCATTTACCTCTCCTCCCCCACCTCAGCACACAGCAGCTAGATCATTTGGAAGACAAAGAGAAGCATCATTGAACTGGGAAGGGTGGCCCCCGGCTGTAAGGAGACAGCCCGTGAAATGTGCTGCAGCTTATGGTGAGACAACCTGTTTTTCTTTTTAGAACCGTTGGCCTGGGTAAAGTTTAGGAAATAGCTTGCGTGTTTATCTTGTTTTTTTCTTTCGTAACCAATTCTGACTTGTATGCCTTTATGACATATAATCCCTTAAAATCTATCCTTCGCTAGTTAATTAAAAAAAAATAAATTAAATAAATGGAGATATACCAATCTCCTAGAACTGGAAAGACCTTGAAGGTCATTGAGTCCAGTCCCCTGCCTACACTAGCAGGATCAAGTACTGTCCCCTGACAGATTTTTTGCCCCAGATCCCTAAATGGCCCCCTCAAGGATTGAACTCACAACCCTGGGTTTAGCAGGCCAATGCTCAAACCACTGAGCTATCCCTCCGCCCCAATAATAAATGTGTATTATTTTATTTAAGCCAGTGTGTTGGAGTGAAGTGTTTGGGGGACCTACACTCAGGTCAATGAAGGCTGATGCATATTTATTACCCTTTGATGGAATGATGAACTTATAATGAGCTTACCCTGTCCAAGGTGGTCTTGAGCAGTGTAAGAAGCTGTCATGAGTGTGAAGTGCTTTGGAGTTGCTGTTTTACCTGTATGGGGTTAACTGAACCTGAGAGGGGGTGACGTAAGAGCTCCCATCCCTCAGGACAGAGGGGGAGATTTAGTTTCAGTTCACTTCAGTCCCGGGCTGTCTTCGTGCCTGTGTCTCTTCTCCCCTCTCCTAGCTTTAGGAGAGATGGAGCACCCTTCTATTTCTAAGATTATACTAACTGTAAGTAACATATTGAGTCATAAGTTTTGTACTTGATTTAGAGTGTCACTAACCTTTTCAGAGGGAGGGGTTAGAAAGCTTTATATCTGTGAAGTTGTATTGTAAGTTTTCTCTTTTCTTTATTAGACCTTTTTGTTATAAAGAGTGTTTGGTTATTCCCTTAAAGTTGTCCTAGCTTTGAATTTGGCATGCTCACAGTTCATGAGCCGCTGTGCTACGTCTTTCTCTCTGCTTTTAGGCTGGAAAGGGAGGGGGAGGGGGAGCAGTGTCTGAGTGTTCAGATCTCTCAGGGAGAGGGAAGGGGAGTTTAGGGTGTTCATGTGCCCCTCTCCAGGGTCTTGGAGATTCGCATGAATGGTGGCAGCATGGTCCCCATTTCCCAACTGGTAGAGTTTGGGTTTTGGGGGTGGAAAATACTTAACTTAGTCTGGGGAAACAGCTTATAGTTAAGGAGTCATAGGAGAGACCCCCCCCATTTCTACCCTAGTGTTTAGAGGGGGGAGGAAGTTTTCTCTTCACAGAAGCACATTTCTGGGGTGCAAGGCTGGGACTGAGGGATATGCAGGTATCACCCTATATCAGTTCAGGAGTACCTGGGAGAATATGGGTGTAACTTTGCTGGGTTTGCATTTACATACTAATGGCTGTGTAAACAAAGCCTGGAGGGACTGCTATTCACTAGCAGAACAGGGTAAGAGACCGCCTGATCTGGAGAATTAAGGGGACACCACTGTTCAAAAGCCCAGGTTGTACCTTGGGGGATGTCACAAAGGGGCTGCCTGGAGTATGCAGAAAAGTGGGGTTAAATTCCCACCTCTTCTGTAGACTCCCTGTATAGATCCTTTAGTCTTTCTGCACATCAATTCCCTATCTGTAAAATGGAGACAATACTTTCTTTGTCTGTCTCGTCTATTTAGAGTGAGGCAAAGATTGTTTCTTTCTGTGCATTTATACCAAGCACAATGGGACCCCATATTTTGGGAATTTCGAGACACTATAGTAACATGTATAGATTAGAGCATGATTCAATCTCAGTGTAAATGGGATGGAAAGATGCTATGGCACTATTCTCCTCACCACTATCGATTTGGAATTTTTGCGGAGTTGTAGCATGTGTTGGGAAAGTTTACACACCTTCCTCTGCACTGTAAAACCACACTATTTTGTAAGCCTATTAGGCACTACCATGTTGGAACCAGGTGCATGACAGTGCAGATAGGACCAAAAACTCTGGATCCCTGTGGCCAATCTTCATCTAGTGTAAAACAGCTTTTAACTTCAGTAAAGCTACATCACTCGAGGATGTGGCCCCTGATGTCTGCTGTCTTTCCTTAACACTGTAGCCCCTTTGACACTACCCTGGTTATCCTGAGTGCATTTTGCTGGGCTGCATTTGTCAAGGATCCATTTTGATGCAGGTGGGATAACAATACAGACCCATTTTTCTTAATTTCTGGGATTGCTGCTAATTGTCTGAGGCCAGGCACTTCTCCGTGCCTCTCAGGTTGTGCTTCCTGGAGCTTAAAATAAGGATGACTGGATATTGCTAATGAGTACACTAGCAATCTTAGTGTGCTTAGCTTTCCAATTTAAGGGCGAGACATGCTTTAGTTGCAAAAAGAAAATCCATAACAGAGATAATAATTGCCAATTGTGCAGAGAAATCATTGTGGGTGTTTTTTGTTTTGTTTTGGGTTTTTTTTCTTTGCAACACGCAAAAAAACACTTAAGAAATCTAAACATTTGCGAGTTCAGGATTAATCATTTTCCAGTCTCCCATCCTCCTACAATGCAGCCCACTTACAATGCATCTTGTACAAAATTAGTAACTGATGGATGGGGCTAGCCATCCAGTTTAGTTTATGAGCTCTGTGGGGCAGGGATCATGCCCTTCTGGAGAGGCACAAAGCAACCTTTGAGTGCTGTGATAAAATACAATGCAAAATGCAGCAACTGCAAATTCCAAATTTTAGGGACAGCTTTTTAGCACATGGAAATCCAGGTAACTTCACCGGCTTCAGCAGAATGATGCGAACTTACACCATAGAAAGTAAAGACCTGATCACGTTCATGACTCCATGACTGGGTCTCTCAACCTCCCACTCCACAGTGTCATTCCTCTCCATCCTGCAGTCCCCTCTTCCTCCAGGGCTCCCCATGGAATCCAGGGAGATGGAGTGGTGAGCGGATCAAGGGACTCACAGTTCATTCTACTACAAGCTCTGTGGAGATTGGATACAGTCAGTGGCTGCCTCACTTTTCTGTGTCCCTTCCTGCCCAGCTCCATATTGGGAGCTAAAGTTCACCTTGAAGTGAAACTAGCAGCATGGCACAATGGGAATTGCAGTGATGGTGGGAGGCATGGGAGCTCCATGGCCACCGTTGGAAGATGCTTGGATGCCCCTGTGTCCTCCCCTGGATGTATGTGATCTCTGTGACTCTTGATGTTTTTTGGGCCAGATCTTCAACTTATTTTCTGTGAGAGTCTAGCCCTCCCCCCCTTCCCCCCCACACACACTCACAATGGAAGGATACAAGCACAATTCCTGGAAATGAGCCCCAGGGAGTTTTTTCTGTCCCCTACAATATAATTACAGCATAAGGCAACTAACAGGGTGTCAAAATACAAATCCAGACACAGTGGTTTTATTTTGCCATATAATCGGCGAAACTAAGGTGACCAGACAGCAAATGTGAAAAATCAGGATGGGGGTAATAGGAGCCTAAATAAAAAAGATCCAAAAATCGGGACTGTCCCTATAAAATCGGGACATCTGGTCACCTGAGGTGAAACATAAATGCCGAAGTTGATAATCCAGGGATTTGTGAGGTTCACATTACACATCTGGATTTTGCAGCTATGCTCCATTTTATATGAGAACACAATCGGTGCTCTTTGAGACATAGGCAGTCAGCATCCACTGTCCAGCTGAAGTCAATGGGAACTGTAGGTGTACAGCACATCTGTAAAAACAGGCATTTGGAGCATGGGGCAAAGGATATTGCAACAGTTAGGGTGCCTGCATAGGACTCAGGAGCTAGAGCAGTAGATTCAGCTGGCTGTGATGTAGCCATGGTCACATATAGTCCTGATTTTTTGGATCATTTTTCTTATTTAGGCTCCTATTACTCCCTGTTCCGATTTTTCACATTTGCTATCTGGTCACCCCTAGTTTCTCCCATTATATGGCAAAATAAAACCACTGGATCTGGATTTGTATTTTGACACCCTGTTAGTCTCCTTATGCTGAAATGATCAAAGCTTTCCTTTCCTAGGAACTGTGTATTTTAGCTTTAGCTTAAATAATGCTCCCCGGACAAGATGTCCTACCAGTTGGGATGAGCCTGTTGACTCTTATTGTCTTTAGCTCCAAGAGGAAGCTGAGTTTTGGCATATTCACAAGGAGGATTGCCACCAGCTAGTTAAAAGAGTAAAGAGAGAGAGAGACCTGGAGTTGTTAAAACATATTTTCAAGGCATATTTTAATATCTATATACCTTACAAGTGAAACTGTACTGATTTATACCAACTGAGGAGGATCTGGCCCCTATATTCAAGTGCAGCTGCAAATGGAATGAGTAATCTTCAGAACCAAGAAATGGTGAGCAGCCAGGTAAGAATTATTTGCAAACAAGCCACCTTAATTACATGGCAGACGGAAGATAAATGGAGAGGAATGTAGTCTCCAAAATGACAGGGATCCTACTTTTATTACAGCAGCATCACTCAAACCACTCTAAAATAAGGTTGTGTGTCAGCAATTCTATCATGAACTCCAATTTCTAGGGTATAATACCTTGGCCATTTCAAATTGCATGGAGTTGAAATTTGAAATATACCTTGTCAGTCCAGATGAAACTTTCTTCAATTTAAAAAGTAAATATTGGGTTGAATCTCTTTTTGAGCCATAAAGCAGGACACCCTTTTTAAAAAAAAAGAAAAATCTGGTTTCAGACCTTTATTTATCTATTTTATCACACTCTAGCTTGATAATAGTCACTTACAATGAGTGAAATTGTACAGGAAGAGAGCCCTTAACTCTTGTAGAATCTTCCCATTCTTTTCTACTTAGTGACACTCTACAAAAAAGGTAAAGGACAATCAAAATGCTTGACATAGATAGATATTAATCTCCTGGAATCTATCTATCTATCTATCTATCTATCTATCTATCTATCTATCTATCTATCTATCTATCTATCTATCTATCTATCTATCTATCTATCTATCTATCTATCTATCTATCTATCTATCTATCTATCATCTACCCAACTCCCACTGTGAGGCAGAGCAGTTGTAGCATCTATCTTAGATTGAATTGATAGTTCTGTGTTAAACTATAGGACTCCTAGGGAGTGAGCTCCGCTCCTGTGGTGTTGCAGTTTTCAGATCAATATGGTGAGGGTTACCCTTCATGATTTTCTTAGATTGGGAGAGTCTTATGAACACGCAAAGAATGAATACAGTGACCACAAACACAGGGCTACTGACTACTACACCAGCCATGTCAGAGTTAACAGGATAAGAAGTGGTGAAATTCCATTTCAAATACTGTATTTCCTTTCTGTTCTTTCACGTCTATAACTGAAGGTTGTTTTGTCACCTTCTTTAGGAAGACTTCAGGTAACCATCTCTTAGATTTTAACTCATGCCCTCCTTTATAAGTCAAGCAGAGTGGCCTAAAAAAGGTTGAAAACTATTTTAAGCAATTGCTTTTGATATTCTTAACCTGTCCTTTCTGGACCAATCAATTCAAACATCAGGAATCATGCTCTCAAAGGTGTTTTAAAAACACGTGCATCCTTACTCCTTCAATAAATCTTGGAAATGTGATAAATGTGTTAGGTGCTAAAGTAAAGATAAGTAGTGGTCATAATTACATGTTATAAGAAATCTCAGTTGCATTGTTGTTTGGGTTCAACTGCTTAGCTTTATCCCTACTCTGTGTCAATGCAAGACTGTATAGGCATATGCAGTTCATACCTAGAACACTGGTTGTGTCTACACTTGAATGGTGAACTTGCTTGTATATTAATGTGGTACTGGGAGAATTATTAAATGGTTTATTGATTAACAGTAACCAAGTGTCTTGATTTGAGAAATAATGTTCAAAATTGAAGTTGACCAGAAAACAATCTAGTGTTAAATTAGTAAGCTAGCACGACTTGGACTCAAGACAAAAGTTTTATCCTACTAGATTCCATTTCAATACTGGTCATAACACTTATCCAACTGGTAAATCAAATTTGTTAGATTTCAAATTTGAAAAATAACTTCCACCTCGGCAAATTCATGAAATTGGCCCCTGTCGTGCATCCATTCTGAAATCAATCATTTCAGCGGAGCCATGCGGAATTGTGCTGGCTGAGGACCACGCCTCTTGATGAGCAAACCTCAGAAAGTTTGGCGTTTGTGTTTGGTTTGGATGCATATCTGACCTCTTGACTACAAAACAGGGCAGTCTCTTCAGATTTTGGTCGCAGTTATTAAAGCTGGGGCGTTTAAGGGACTGAAGGAATTAGGTTCTGGTTGCCTATTTACTTTTGGCCCCTGTGGAAATCCCACCCTAAACCATAAGGGAAACAAACCCATTGGAACCTAAAACCAAAGTTCAGTTCTGGAACTGGGCACAAGTTTGAGGGGAGGGATTTTTCCTACACCAGGTCCACCCCCCATGGGTTTGCCCTATTCGCTCAATGCCCTAGGGATCATACCACACACCTCATTTTCCTCTACGGTGAAAAAAAATTTCAAAGGTGAAAAATCGGGATAGGATTTTGAGGGGTAATATGAGCCTATATAAGAAAAGACCCCAAAATTGGGACTGTCCCTATAAAATGGGGGTGTCGGGTCACCCTATTTTCCTCTTAAACTCTGCCCACTTGCAGGCTTGCATTCCAGCTGCCAGCCTTCCTGGTCCACAAGGACACTATGTGGAGCCCAATAATGAAACACAGTGGAGAACTGGGATACCGTAGTACTGACTGCCTTATGATCCACAGTCTGAACATCAAACTGCCAGCACATCTCCTGTTCTGTTGAACCCATGTTGGTGCCCATTCTGTTCATTCAGTTCTACTGTATAACCCCCATCAGTGGTCTCGGGCAAAGGTTTAGTAGAGGCTTGCCTAGGACACCCTGTGTAAGTTGGATACTGAGATGTACTGGGATGTCGTACAATTTAGTTCACTCTGCTAATGCTGTGGAGTGTTGGGTGCTCTCCTTGCACTGGAGTTAGAGCTCTGTATCGCTGCAGACAGAATGGGGGATCTCTGAGTTAAAAACATCTCAAGTTTCAAAACATTTTCAGCCAAATAATCTCAACCATTCTATCAAAAAGAAAACAAACAAAAACTAACAACAACCCAGAAATACCCCCCTCTCTTAAACCCAAACAGATATAGAGGTTCTTTATTTTTTTTATATATATATATATATATATATATATATATATATATATATATATATATATATATATATATATATATATATATATATATATATATATATATATATAAACACCCACCCACACCTCTGCATTGGGCCCACAGAGAGTGAGGAGAACACAATATTTAAAGCATATAATATAACAATATCCATTATTTACTCTATAAAATACAGAGCATGAATATTTCAATTCATGTCAACCAACGCATGACATGTAAAAGACAAATGCTTAAGTTTTCTTCTTAGAGATTCAGACATGACTAGCTGGATACTAAAAGTTATATATTTCCATTAGTGCAGAAAAACCCAAAATCTTGAATGTTTTGACTCCACTCCACAAAAAAGCTCCCACAAAAAGCTCCCTTAATGCTCTTAACACTCAACACTCCCACAAAAAGCTCCCTCAATGCTCTTAACTCACCTTCTGCTGTGGTAATACAAGGTAGAGTGCCATCAACCAAATCAAGACACTTGGTTACTCTTAACCAACAAACCATTTAATAATTCATCCAGTGCCACATTAATATGCAATCAAGAGTTCAACACTCAAGTGTAGACACAACCAGTGTTCTAGGCATGAACTGCACATGCCTACAAAGCAGGGGTGGGCAAACTTCTTGGCCCAAGGGCCACGTTGGGGTTTCAAAATTGTATGGAGGGCCAGGTAGGGAAGGCTGTGCCTCCCCAAGTAGCCTGGTCCCTGCCCCCTATCTGACTCCCCTCCCACTTCCTGCCACCTGACTGGCCCCCTCAGAACCCCCCACCCATCCACCCACCCTGCTCCTTGTCCCCTGACTGTTCCCTCCAGAGACCCCCTGCCCCTAACCACTCCTCCGTGACCCCATCCCCATCTAACCCCCCCCCTGCTCCTTGTCCCCTGACTGCCCCCTCAGGACTCCCTACCCCTTATCCAACCCCCCTGATCCCCACCCCCTTACCATGCTGCTAAGAGTGGCATCCCAGATGGAGCTTGCTGCGCCCACGCAACCCCTCCCCCGCAGGGCACTGGAAATGTGGCAGCTCAGCTCTGGGAAAGGGGAGAAGGGGGGGGGGAGGGGACAGGGGGAGCTGTCCTAGCCAGGAGCTCAGGGGCGGGCAGGATGGTCCCGCAGGCCGGATGTGGCCCATTGGCTGTAGTTTGCCCACCCCTGCTATACAGCCTATTCAGCACCAGGCATTGTTACACGGCCTTGCTTAGAGGGAATGTTAGAACAGCAAAAATATAGGGGATAATAGATAACACATTACAACTGTGGGCACAATGTGACTTGCCAGCCTCCTCTGGAAAAGCATAAACTACAGCACATTGTTCTTTGGTCTAATTCTCCGTTATGTCATTTAGCTACTTTCTGCCTGCGGCATTTGGTCTCTTCTTTCACATCTGCTGGCCAGGATTCGTTCGTACGCCTCTTTCCTACTCTCTCTGTGCGGCCTTGTCTACACTAGGGATGTAGCCTTTCACCCACTGGTGGCTAGCGATCAGTGTAGTTGTACAAAGGTACAGCCACGCCTAGACAACTCTTCAGCACTGGCAGCTCCCTCAGCTAGTGAGTTGTCATGAGCTAAGACTCTCCCTTTCCGTTCCCTCAGCATGATCCTTTGGGCCAGACCCCTCATATAGTATTGTCCACCCAACCCTTCAATCCCTTTCCCCCACCGACCCTGCCATGTTCCCCCCACTTCACATGCTGGAAATGCCCCCCCCCCTCCAATGCCATAGATCCTCAAGTACTGATCCAGCCATGGGTCATGAGCACAGACGCCACTGTTGGCCCTATTAATTCCTCCTCAATATCCCCATACGCCCAGCCATGACCTTTCACATATATTCTCCTTCCAGCTTAATTAATGCTCCCAGGTCCAGCCACTGCTTCCCCTTCCCCCATGCCATTCACTAACTAATGACTAACCATCCAGTGCTTCTAGGGTTAGTCAAGCTGTCTAGGAGACTCTTAGTCATACATGTGTTGACACCATACCATGTCCTCTGGATTCATCATAATATTCAGTCAAAACAGTGACAGCAAAAAAACTAAAAACCCACTGGTTCCCTGCAAGTACCCCAGGGCGCTAGCTGCTTCACAAATGACTAGTGGAAGAGTCTCTGTCCCCAATAATCTTACAATCAAAATAGACCAAGCAGAGAAAGTCACTTGTCTAAGGTCACACAGAAGACCTGGCTCTTTTGGGACAGATCTGTCTACACCTAATAGTGTGAAGGACCCAAGGAACTCATTTTGTCTACTTTGTCTGGCCTACATAAGGGCCTGGCATAATTGTAGCTCCTGAACTCTGAGGAGCACATAGGATGTGTTCCATCCTTACTCTACTCCTCTATAGGATTGCAGTTTATACCCTCTCGCCCTCTGCACAGCTGGACAGGTCTCCTGACCCCTACTAGAGTCATGGCCCCTTGCTCCACTTAGCCCCTTTGGACTCTGTATCACTGGACATCAGACACCTGGAAGACATTCTTTACTGCCTGGTGCAGAGTACATCCCACTGCTCCTTCTGTCACAGTAGAGGCCTGTTCCTTGCCCCCTGACCGTCCCCTCCAGAGATCCGGTAGAGGCCTGTCCTTCCCCAATCATGAGCTCTGCCTAAGTGGCACAATCTAACCCTCAGCTTTGACTCTTACAGGCCATCATTCAGCAAAATACTTCATCCAGTGATTATAGGAACTTGCCTAAATCCCAGCAAAGCCAACGGGATTTATGCACGCACTGAAAGCTAAGCACGGGCTTAAGTGCTTTGCAGAATCTGGGACATAGTTCAAAAAGTGATTTTGGTCTCAGTGTTTTTTTAAAAAAAACTAAAGCAAATCTTTCCTAAGTCGTGTGACTAGATACATCCAAGGTGTTTTTTCTTTGATAACTGTAAAACCACGGATGACTTAATTTACATTTTGTTGGCAGTTGTTACCCAGAGAGCAATCTCTTTGTTTATGCAGAGGAGAATTACTGTAAAGACATTGATCCCGAGAGCTCTACCTTACACAGAACCACCTTGTTTCAATAAGGAACAATTGGAGCGGCTAAATGACACATCCATTGATATCATACTGACACTGCCACCGACATTCTTCTGAGAGCTGGTGACTATTATTGATAATCTAAATGGAGGGCACGCACTCAGGTGAAATTATAACTTCTGCCTCAATGGAAGTGTGAGCCATTTCTATTGAGAGTATAGTAGCATTTGGGTCAGCATCATGCCATGTCTAACACATTTTCCCAAACCCATAGTCCTTGAGACGCTTCTGCTGACAATACGTCCGCATGCGGCCTCCCAGCGATTGAGCTATTACATCATTGGTGGAGTTGGCACAGATGAACCAGCTCTTAAAACTCTCTGTATCTCAGCTTGATTCCCAAACCAAACCTTTTGTTTGTAAAATACTTGGCTACAGACCCTCTTTTCTTTTGCCCAGTCCCAAGTGGGCATCTGAACTTGGCTGGATTCAGCAGCAACGGCATTGTGACAGCTCTCCTGGGAGGTTCATCCTGACCCCTAGGCTTTGGGATCAGAAAAGTCCTATTTCTTTAGGATGAAGTGCTGCCCCACTGAAGTCAACAGAAAACTCCCACTGACTTCAGTGAGGTTAGGAGCTCACCCTAAATGCTCACTCAGGACCTGAGCCGATGCCCATTGATGTCAATGGGAATCTTCCTACTGACTTGAGTCAAAGCTGGATCAGATCTCCAGCTTTCTACGAGCGACTCTGGTATCTTTTGATCCAAGTGCACATTTGTGCACATTTTCCAAGCACGGTCCTCTGTACATGCCTGGCAATGGCATGCCCAGCGTTTGGGGGTGCAGCTTTGCATTCTCACAAAAGGAGATCACGTAGGGTCACATTTTCAAAGGAGCCACAAAATGTCCCCATGGTGGAATCAAACAACATTTCCTAAACAGTCACGTAGCATGGGAGGCAGAACCTTCCAGGTCCTAAGGCAGGCTTGCAGGCAGAGTACGCACACACCTCCTGTTTTTAAGATGCCTCCCATCCAATATTTAGTACAAGAAAAAACAAAAACAGATGTGTTACATCTTCCCAAAACTTTGAGTGCTTGGCTTGTAAGGCTGTGCTGAAGCTTTTTCTCAGACCGTCCTACCTCTTGGGAGCTCTTTGCTGCAGCAAATCGTAAATTCCTTCATTCAAAAGCACTTCAGAGCAAAGCCGGTCCTTCTTAAGTGCCTGGAAAGTGTGGAGCCCTGAGTGGGCCTGACTCCAAATACATAAATAAATAACTAATAAGTAATAATGAGAAGGTGAAGCAGTAGTTATTACTTCAGGGCTTGACACAGCAGAATTTTTCACACTGACTCGTTCCTCCTGACTTCACCTGACTCTTTAAACTAGCTGCACGTTGTCCGTAATGTCAGTGCATAATCAGGAGAGAGGCTGATTGCTCAGCCCATCCAGATCTTCTCTGGATCAATCTAGAGAAAGGGAGGTGTTGCCCCCACAGCTTTGGGCTGATAAAAGGGAAAAGTGATTAACTAAGCGAAGGCTTTTCCCTATCTCCCTTCCCAAGTTTTGCTATGCTGCAGCTACATTCCACTAGTCCGTTATCTGCTTACAGCCCTTAAAGAGGAAAAGTAGATAAAAAAGGGATGGATTTCTCTCTACTCTGGGCCAGGGGAGCTGGCAAAACACTGCAACAGTTCAGAGCAGAGGAGGAAGCAAAGGATAATTAAATGCCACCCCTAAGCGATTTGTAGCAGAGATATGTGCACATGAGGAAAATGATTCCCAGGGCAGGAGTGGCTAGGGACACTTCAGGGTGAAATCCTAGCCCCATTGAATTATTGGCAAAACTCCCATTGATTTCAAGAGGGGCAAAATTTCACCCCTAGGTAGGAAGAAGGGAAAAGATGAAGCTCTCTCCCATCTGTTTGGATTCAATAAACAAACATGTAAAAATGGGAGTTTCCTTCCTTTCACCTTTGACCTCTAGGGTCCCTCCCCCAAACCCAGGATAGTCATTTAAACAATGGCAAATCACAGGTTCAAGCTACTATATATTAGTATATGAGAGAGGCACAGACCTTGTCCACACTGGAAGTTTTCCCTGCTTCTAACAGTTGGTGGCCAGCCCCCGATGTAGCTGTACCACCAACGAAGACAAGGAAAGCCACGGTTTTCCCCAGCAACCTGAGTACATACTCAGAGTCCCCCAGCGGGTTGCACGGGGGCACCTAACCTACACCAAAGCACGCGCCGCTCCAATTATTACCTGTGCCAGCTAAATTAAAGCTAATGCAGATGTATTTACCCACACGGCAATCACAGTTTTATTTGTGACGTGAATGTATCCTTAGCAGAGCTTACCAAGATTGCAGCTGAGCTCTGCCAGTGCCAATTGTGGCTTTCCTCATCTAGGGATGGATCCACACGGAGCTTCCATCGATATCAAACCTCCTCCCCTTTCCCTGGCCCCCAAGAAATCTCAATGACACAGCACAACTGCAGAACAGCTGGGGAGCTTTTGTGTGCAGGGGTGTAAATCACGGAATATCCATGCGAGGGAACCAATGCCATGAACCACAACAAATTTGTCTAACACAGACCAGGCGTAAGGACCCAACCTACCAACTTCAATGGAAGACTTGCTGGCATATGGTCAGGCAATTACAGAGAGTTTACCACAACGTTGTGTTGAATGTCCTGTTTTAAATGTGCTCTTTTTTTTCCCCTCTGGGAAAGATTTACCAGGGTGTGTTTGAAAGGCAGGGAATCCTTTGTGCACAGTAGCAACAAAAAGGGACGGGATTGGATTGAACACATTCCTAACTGGAGCAGACTGATGTTTCTTTCCCCCAGCAATTGCAAGCTGCTTACAAGCCACCCCCTTTCAAATGCAAAACCATTATCTGCCACATTTTCTCAGTCAGTTCAAAGGGAGGAAATAACAGACTGGTTTGCTGCATCGGCCAGCACCTGGCTGATGTTTTATTAATGATTTCTTTTACACCCCGCATATGCTTGGCATGAATGATGTTATTTCCCCCCCCCCCCCCTTTCTCCTGGTTCAAATCAGGTATCAGAATGGTGGGAGAGGAAATGCCATTTCTTTAAACTTGCACCAGGCTGCCTCAGACAGAACAGGCTCATTATAAAAAAACAAGACACAAAGGGAAGAAGAGAAGAGTGTGACACACAAGCACCCTGGAAGTCTGAGCAGAGTACATTTCTGCCTGTCCCATGCGATTATGCCGGGCACAAATCCTAATTAACACACTCTGAAGGCTCAGATCTGTGACTTTGAATGTGTGAGGAACATGCTGCCTCCGGCTGCTTTTATTCTATATGTATTTTATCCACCACGATGCTGCAAGGAAATTGTACATGGTGACCCCCATTCCTCCTTCCCTGAAAAGCAGGCAGTAATGATTATGTCCCGAAGTTTCCCGTCAGATAATCCCACCTGCTGGCTCTCTGAGCCGTTCCACTGGAATGTAATTTCTGTCAGCCAACTTGGAGGTTGTGTTTCAATATGTTTCTGTGCTACCGAAGGACATTTTTATTTTCGTATGCTGTTCAAAACGTTTGTGCCAATGATAATAATAACCATTGTGTCTGCAAGCCCTTGTGATGGACCGGGACTCGATTATTCTCTGGCAATAGATGAGAAAGTACAACTCAACTTTATTTTGTAAAGCAGTTCCATACAAAGGGCTTTATATTTCCTGAAATCCACTAGGGATTCGTGAATTCTATCACTTTCACATGGAAGGCACTTCGATACGAGAGTGCAGTCTGATAGAAAACCCTGAAATAGATCTTAAAATGCTTTACGTGGTTAACTGAAAAAGAGCAGAGGAAGGGAGAAAGTTAGAAGAAGATGCAAGTGAGAAAATACATGATTTTTACCTTTGGGTTTGCAGAGATATGAAGCCCAGTCCTGTTACACTGAAGTCAATAGTTGCTTCAGCATTGATCCCTATGCGTTAAATCGGTGTTTCTCCTCCAGTGGGGCACAACCGCAGGATGGTCAGGAAAGACAATCGGGGGGCTGTGAAGCGTGGAGAATTTTGTTACAATCTAAAGCAAAGAAAATCTCGCTGCTGCACACCCTGACCTTTCAGAGTCAGGTATTCTCTGTTAGCCTCTCGAAACGCACACAAGTCAATTCCGTAGGATTATCAGTGTCATCACCAACAGGTTCCTTAGTTTTGCAGTTCATGGAAGGGGGTCATGAATTTTTTTGACTTGGAATAAAGGCTCACCTACCTGAAAAGGTTCAGAAACATTGGATTGTATTTCGCCTTTACATGCACCATTAAGCAAGGGGTGACTGCTAAATTGAACCACTCTAGGAGCTGCACTAGAGGGCAGGGTGACTAAGGGCCTGTCTACATTACCCACTGGATCGACAGGCAGCGATTGATCCAGCAGGGGTCGATTTATCATGTCTAGTCTAGATAGCTCCCAGACTACTGCACTGTGCAGCACAGTATGGGGAGAAGGTGACCAGCCCTCTGTGGAAAAAGAAGTGGTTCCAGACTATTTAGAAAAGCTGGATGAGCACAAGTCCATGGGTCCAGATGTGCTGCATCCGAGGGTGCTAAAGGAGTTGGTGGATGTGATTCCAGAGCCATTGGCCATTATCTTTGAAAACTCATGGCAATCGGGGGAGGTCCCAGATGACTGGACAAAGCTAATGTAGTGTCCATCTTTTAAAAAAAGGGAAGGAGGAGGATCCGGGGAACTACAAGCCAGTTAGCCTCACCTCAGTCTCTGGAAAAATCATGGAGCAGATCCTTAAGGAATCAATTCTGAAGCACTTAAAGGAGAGAAAAGTGATCAGGAACAATCAGCATGTGTCAAGGTTTGCCTCCCCACTCTGAATTCTAGGGTAAAGATGTGGGGACCCCGCATGAAAAAAGAAATAACCCCCCAAGCTTATTTTACCAGCTTAGGTTAAAACTTTTCCCCAGAACACAAACTTCTCCTATGTCTGGTCTTGGAAAGCGCTGCCACCACCAATTTAAGCCCCCAAAATCATGGGTTAGGGTAAATTGGAACCCCTACTTTAATCACCCCCAAATCTTCTCCCTTTACCTGGGAGAGACTTGAGAACAAAGACCAAAACCCTCACTTTCTGTGAGACGTGCCCAATCCAAACCAGGATCTATCCAATAGAAACAAGCAGACAGAATCTTAAAAGGAAGATTTTAATAAAAGAAAAAACAGAAGCATAAATCCCTTGTACAGAAATTAATAGAATAAACAACCCCACTGCATCACACAGTATCCTGACTCCCTCCCTAGGAATTCTTAAAAGAAACACCGTGGATCAATTATCAAGTGATACAGCTCAAGCATACAATTCACTTACTACTGGACTTGACTTCTTAGAAGATTATAGAAATGTAGAATAGAGACAGAAGGTTGGTCCGTCCCATAGCCGGGCGAACAGCAGCACGAGTGAGACAAAGGAACTAAAACTGAAACTAAAAAACTCTCTTTTTGTCTCCGAGGTTGATTAGCATCTCTAGTACGTCATCCTCTCAGGTTACTTCAGTTTAACCCTGTACAGTGTGGCAGGGTGGGCCTGACCCAGCCTGCCGCCCCTTTAAGAGGGAGAAAAACCCTCTGCAAACCCCCTTGCAGAGAAGCCTAATCAGCCACCTGGGCTGCAGAGTAATCAGCCTTATGGGTTGCACCTGGAAGCCTCCCCAGGGAGAATAAAAGCCTGCCAGGAAGGAAGCCCAGAGTGGGGGTAGTGTGGAGGAGTGAGATAGAGAGAAGGAAGCTAGGGAAGCAGGAGGGAGGAGTAAAAACAAACTCTGGATCCCTGTGAGCCAGGAGGAAGAGACTTGCCTACCTGAGCTATAGCCTGTTCTCCCTGAGCTGGGAAGTACTGAGCTGGACTGTAGAGCTGTGTATAGTAGGTGGTGGGTTTGCACTAAGCTGCACTGTATAAACAAAGAGCACTGGTTGTGGAGAGGGGCGAGAAGGTGATCTGTTACAACAGGTAAAACAGTAGTTCTAAGCTACTTTATACTTATGACAGCATGGATCAACCAAGAGCAAGTCATGCCTAATTGCCTTCTATGATGGCAACCTAATTGCCTAACCTAATTGCCTTCTATGATGAGGTAACTGGCTCTGTAGATGAGGGGAAAGCAGTGGATGTGTTATTCCTTGACTTTAGCAAAGCTTTTGAAATGGTCTCCCACAGTATTTTTGCCAACAAGTTAAAGAAGTATGGGCTGGATGAATGGACTATAAGGTGGATAGAAAGTTGGCTATATCATCAGGCTCAACGGGTAGTGATCAATGGCTCCATGTCTAGTTGGCAGCCGATATCAAGTTGAGTGCCCCAAGGGTCAATCCTTGGGCCAGTTTTGTTCAATATCTTCATTAATAATCTGGACAATGGCGTAGGTAAAGACAGAGGCAAAAAAAGCATTGAGTACATTAGCTTTTTCCACATCATCTGTCACTAGGTTTCCTCCCTCATTCAGTAAGGGGCCCATACTTTCCTTGACTTTCTTCTGGTTGCTAACATACCTGAAGAAACCCTTCTTGTTACTCTTAATGTCTCTTGCTAGCTGCAATTCCAAGTGTGATTTGGCCTTCCTGATTTCACTCCTGCATGTCTGAACAATATTTTTATACTCATCCCTGGTCATTTCTTCAATCTTCCACTTCTTGTAAGCTTCTTTTTTTGTGTTTAAGATCAGCAAGGATTTCACTGTTAAGCCATGTAGAGGTATGGCTCTGGAGGGGTGTACGATCAAAGTTTAGCCCTATGTGAGCAGAAATGGATCCAGAGAGGTAAGGAACAGTGTACTCAGTTGGGTCCCCATGGAGGGTCTGATCGAGAAGAGGAGTGCCTGATTCCCAGAAGAGATTGGAGCTAAGGAGCTAATGAGCCCATTAACCAGGAAGCTGGATAAAAGAGCACAGGAGGGAAGTGCCAGGGGAGAGGGGGAGTAGGGGCCTGATGAAAGGGAGTTCTCTGGGAAGAGACACTTTTTCTCCCCACACCTTTGGAGAAGGAGTAGTACCAATGGAGGACATTGTAAATCCTGTGACTACACTAGCATGCAGCAGGTGGTGGAGTGAAACACTGAAAATGAGCTGCATGGGAGTGTCTATATGACAGGAGATCTCTGAGCAGTCTGTCTGAAGCAGAGGATGGGAAAAGTGGGTGCCTCACCTCAGGGACACAGTTAGGGCTTTCCTACACCCCTACGGTGCTTAACTATGATTCAGCCCTATAGGGCCATTGGCCAGTGGGTAAAATTGGAGCAAACTGTGTTATTCTATTACACCAGGGACTGACCCAAGGTCAAATGAGTGTTATTAGCCAGGATGGGCAGGGATGGTGTCCCTAGCCTCTGTTTGCCAGAAGCTGGAAATGGACGACAGAGGATGGATCACTTGATGATTATCTGTTCTGTTCATTCCCTCTGGGGCACCTGGCATTGGCCACTATCAGAAGACAGGATACTGGGCTAGATGGACCTTTGGTCTGACCCAGTATGGCCGTTCTTATGTTCTTATGTTCTTATGTTATGTTCTCCTATGAGCTTAAGTTGTTCCTTGGCAATAGGCATTGATCAGTCCCAAGGCATGTGTTTTAAGCTAAACCAGGTTTAAGTGAGAGGAAATAAACAAATTCAGTCCTGGTATATTGTGGCCTTTAAACCCATTATAATCCTTCAGAATAAAAGATGCTATATAAATATCATATTATTGTTATTGTTATACAGAACTGTCTATCGCCTTGGGCTCCCACTGACAGTTTCCAATGCAAATGTCTCTTTTAAGGCCAGATCCAAAGTGTATTGAAATCAACAGGAGTCTTCCATGACTTCACTAGGCTTTGGATAAAGCTTTTCCTTCCCCAGCCTGTGCTGGAAAGCCTTCCTGTCCACCTATGGCTTTGGGGGAGCGCAGGGCATTTGCGGGAACCGTACTCTGAGCACTGTCCCAACATTCTCTGTAGGTGTTTGTTCTAGAAGATATCTTGCTGCTGTGGGTGACGGAGGAAAAAAGGGAGGGCATTCTAATGAGATGCGGCTTCCGCCCACGGCCATATGCTGCTTGCCTCTGTGCAGCAATGTTCCCCCCACCCCTTGTAGAATAGTGGCGGAGACTAGTGACCGTGGCCGGGACAGGGGCCACGCTGGCTCTCCCGAGAAACCTGTGCAGGCACATTGCAAGAGCTCCTTTGAAGAAATAACTGATGACGATTACTGCGAGGTGACAGACTACATCAATGCACTATTCCACATGTAGGCAAGCATCCCTTTCCACCCTCGCCCAAGCTGTCTGCCTTCCCAATAGAAAAGTAGCTGTACCTGCGCAATCCGCTGCTGCTGCCCTGCCACCTGCAACCACCGGACGCTGGTGAGTAACGTAGCTGAAGTCGGCGTATCGACAGCTGACTTACTTGCCGTCCTCACGGCAGCGTCAGTCTGCGGCGCGCTCCCCCGTCGACTCCAGCTTGCACCTCTCAGCGAGCTGGAGTTCCGGAGTCAACAGGGGCGCCGCTGGCGATCGATTTATCATGTCTTGATGTGATGTGATAAATCAACCACCAAAACTTTGATCCCTCCCTGCGGTAGTGAAGACAAGCCCTATGTTTTTTTAAGGCACTATTCACTTTAATTCTTTTTGCCTTGTTCTCATACTCGATGCAATGCCAAATAGTCCCATCTCCATCTATTTCAGGAAAGGTGTATTAGCAGCCATCTCTTTATTCAGATCAGATACTGGAAAGATCTTAACCCCTTTCTCCAATTTATTATAGAAAAAGATTATTTAAAAAAAAAAAGTCTGGCTAAGAGAAAATACTAAGCTCACATATGTGCATATACCTTTGAAGTTAATGGGACACCTGCAATCCCACATCCAAGGGCCAAATTTGGCCATTTTTTGCATTTTCAAGACGAGACCATACGGGCACTTGCAAATTCTATAAAACTGGCATCCCTATTTCTGGCTCCGCTGAGAACTTAAGCGTTGGGCTGGCTTTAGATCTCATTTGCTTCAGACTTGACATGGATTGCACAAGATATCAGCAAAGCTAACAGGACCCTTATGGTAGAAAAGGATACATCGGACTCGGTCTGAGAGGCATGGTTAGACAAAGAGAGGGACAGGGAAGAGAGAGGAAAGAAGAATATCTGGGAAGACTGAAGAATCAAGAGAAAGAATATTCATATGACATGGAATCATCTAGAAAGCAGATTACTGTAGGAGGGACGGTTGGGAGCAGGGTCAAAGACTTGGGAAGGAAAGTAAGAATTGGGTCAGTAGAAGGGAGATACACCTGACTGGAAGGAAACTGGGGGTGAGGGACAGGATGTGGAGAAATGCTAAGGGGTGTCTAAAGTTTGGGTTAAATTGGGCAACTTCTCTGAATGTCTTTGTTTGCTCAGTCTACTGTACTGGTTAATCCTAATTAATAAAACAACTGAATTCTTGTTGTTTTCTGGACCTCACTTTTATCTCACCCTTTAATATCCTTTTCTAATAACTCAGTGGGATGTGGCCTCACCACTAATGCCATAGGGTGTGCTAGAATAATTTCCTGACTTCCTTCCATAAAGCCTTTAGCTTTCCCACTTGTTTCTAAGCATTGTGCCAAAGGCTTTTGAGCTCTTCTCTCTGCCAAAGCCCTTCTATCACCACCACAATCTAGTATTGTACTATGTACCCTGGAAGATATATTCCCTTTTGACAATATTTACCCATAGGCTCACTGCTTTATGTTGCCCAGATTTCTGAATTCCTTAATCCTCTGTCCTTCCTCCACTGCCTCTCCAAAGGACTCGGAATGTCATTCCCCGGCTGCTTTATATTAAATGTTTCACCCACCAGCTTTACACTGTCACCTTGCTGCACAATTCTTCGCTGGTGTCAAAACAGGACTTCAGGACTGTTAATGATCCCCGTAATGGCTTGGGCGGCAATTTAGCGCCAGCTCGTTCCATCTTAAATTATCTTCAGTCACTTGTGCCCTTTTCTTCAGACACCAAGCCAAGCTGCAGCTCCCCTGGAAAGTGGATTATTTGCTGACCTGTTTATTTAGTTTAGTGTAGTACACCACTCGGCCGGGACTTGAACTCCATATAAATGATGCCCACAGAGCTCTCTCTCCCCTAATATCTCTGCATTTCTAGGGACAGTTTTCACAGGCTGTTGGAACATTCAGTTTCATCAGTTTTCAAAATGATTATTTATTCGTATTAATCATTTGTATTATTGTAGCGCCTTATGTGCCTTACTTACGTCAAGGCCCTATTGGGCTAGGTCGGGGTGGCCAACCTGTAGCTCCGGAGCCACATGCAGCTCTTCAGACGTTAATATGCGGCTCCTTGTTTAGGCACCGACTCCGGGGCTGGAGCTACAGGCGCCAACTTTCCAGTGTGCCGGGGGATGCTCACTGCTCAACCCCGAGCTCTGCCACAGGCCCTGCCCCAACTCCACCCCTTCTCATCCCCTCCCCTGAACCTGCCATGTCCTCACTCATCCTTCCTCCCCCACCCCCGAGCCTCCTGCATGCCATGAAACAGCTGATGGCATGATGCTGATTAATGGGGCTGATGGTGGGTGGGAGTCACTGGGAGTGTGGGGGAGCTGATGGGAGGGCTGCTGACGTATTACTGTGGCTCTTTGGCAATGTACTACATTGGTAAATTCTGGCTCCTTCTCAGGCTCAGGTTGGCCACCCCAGGGCTAGGTACTATACGCCCATAGTAAGAGACATTCCCTGCTCTGAAAAACTTACAGTCCAATAGACAACACAGATGAAGAATGGGGGAAAGGCAGTATTATTATCCCCATTGCTCAGGTGAAAAACTGAGGCACAAAGGGACCTGAAGTGAGTTTCCCACTGCTACACACAAAGTCTGTAGGAGACCTGGGAAATTAAACCCAGTTTCCTGAGTCCCAGCTCATTGTCTTAATGAGCCTGCCACTAACTCTTCAGCAGAATTTTTTCTAGTTGTTTAATGAAAGTTAAAGACAGGTTAAGTGTAGGGGAAGTTGGGGGTAACAGAGAGCTACTCTGCCACAACAGATTTGTGGTAAATCTAGTCAATGCCTGGGGGACTAATAGGTTCTCAGTTGTCCTCCTGTATTCATGTGTGATGCTCATACCCACTTCAAGCCCCAAGGGTAAAACAAGTCCCTCTTTAGCAGCAGAATCAACTCGACCAATCTATGTCAAAATGGCCCAGCTCTTCTCAAACTCTGATAGTTTTTCTTGAACAATGTAGAAATAACCAATCCTTGTTACTTCCCAATAAAACTAAAAATAGCCTGCTTCTTACCTTCCTGGCTCTGCTTCTGAATCTAATCAAGCCACCATGCTTTGCTCTAAATGCTCTCAGGCCCTGTCTCTGATTAGTTTTGCCAGTGGTTTCCCTGCTGTTAAGGGCCAGTGTTAGAAGCCTGAAGGTGACAGATTTAACTTCATCAGCTTCTCTTGAGCACTTAAGTACTGTGACTGCCTCTAAGAGCCCTTTTGGAACTTTCCTTACCTCTCGTTTGTCAAGTCTACTTCTCTGATCTCATCTGGAATACTGTGTGTAGTTCTAGTCTCCCATGTTTAAGAAGGATGAATTCAAACTGGAGCAGGTTCAGATAAGGGCTACTAGGATGGTCCGAGGAATGGAAAAGCTGTCTTATGAAAGGAGACTCACGGAGCTTGGCTTGTTTAGCCTAACCAAAAGAAGGCTGAGGGGAGATATGATTGTTCTCTATAAATATATCAGAGGAATAAATACCAGAGAAGGAGAGGAATTATTTCAGCTCAGTACCATTGTGGACACAAAGGCCATCAGGAAGTTCAGACTTGAAATTAGACGAAGGTTTCTAACCATCAGAGGAGTGAAGTTCTGGAACAACCTTCCAAGGGGAGAAGTGGGGGCAAAATACATATCTAGCTTCAAGACTAAGCTTGATGAGTTTATGGAGGGGATGATATGATGGAATAGCCGAATTTTGGCAATTAATTGATCTTTGACTATTAGCAGTAAATATGCCCAATGACTTGTGATGGGATGTTAGATGGGGTGGGGTATGAGTTACTGCAGAGAATTATTTCCTGGGTGTCTGGAAGATGAGTTTTGCCCACATGCTCAGGGTTTAGCTGATTGCCATATTGGGGTCAGGAAAGAATTTTCCTCCAGGGCAGATTGACAGAGGCCCTGGGGGGTTTCACCTTCCTCTGCAGCGTGGGGCACGGGCCATTTGCAGCACCATGAAGTCTTTAAACCATGATTTGAGGACTTCAATAGTCCAGAAATAGGTGAGAGGTTTATTGCTGGAGTGGGTGAGTGAGATTCTGTGGCCTGGGTTGTTCAGGAGGTCAGACTAGATGATCATAATGGTCCCTTCTGACCTTAAAGTCTATGACTCTATATGGCGCCTTTTTCTGAAAGGAGCAACTTTTGATGAACCCATACTCTCGGCTCCCGGCCTATAGAGTCTGTGCATCTCTGTGCTGCAGAGCTTTAGGGCAGGCATAGGTGGGTCCATTATTATACAGATTAGGCAGCCACTCCCTCCCACCCAGGTAGGAAGCCAGAGGTACATTAGCCCTGAAGGTTATTCCAGCCCTGGGTTCGTCGTAGCTGCTGTGGAGTGCTGCCACTATCATTTTGTACTAGAGGAACAGTTCCTCCCCCCAGTTCAGAAGAATACCCCAGCACACTGCAAACTGCCGAGACTCTCCCCTGGAGACAGGATTTGGGGCATATTTAACTGAGATTCAGTAACACCCAGTTGCTAGTGAAGTAGACTGAAAAGCCCTGAATTGTTCCAGTACATTGCAATGTTCCAACTGTGATTCCATTTGTAAATTAACATCAGCTAAGAGTAAATTTTTCAGTGTCAATTAAAATTAAACAGTTACCTTCAGTAGGTGAAGTTTGGTCCCATAGGATTGCACTTCGTAGATCATTAGGGTATGTTTTAACTCGGTGTGTTGGAAGAGAAACAAATGCTATCAACTTGTAATAAAAATAGCCAAAGGGGACAGATGTCCTATGGCACATAATGGGACAAGCACAGAGTCAGTAAGGAAAGGAAGTGCGAGATCCTCCTTTAATGGGGATGTTGCTTAGAAACTTAAGGTGCCACCACAGCTGGCATTTTAATCATGACAAGATGGCAGCTGATTGGGAATTTTTCAATAAAACCTTTTTTTTTTAGTCCAGGATGGAATATCTGGTCTGAGAGTGAGCGAGCAACAGAGACCTCGACCCACCCTAGAATAGCCAATAGGCCAGTGGCTGGGTACTCACCCAGGTTGTGGGAGAAGCAGCATTAGGGCTGGGCCATGGGAAGCTTCTAGGCATGGAGTGAGCTGCTCAGGATCTGGGCTGGAAGTCAGAGACCAACCCAGGGCCAGGCTAGGTCAGAGCCTCAAAGTCAGACGCCATTACCAAGCTGAGAGTATGAGGCAAGAATCAAGGTTCAGGCAGGGTCAGCAGTGGTATTAAGCCAAAGATGGAAAACTGGGGTCAGGGTTGAGAGCTGAGCCTAGGTTAGGAGTAGGAGTCTGGGATCAAGACAAGTCAGGGGTCAAAGGGAGAAGCCCATCAAAGGCTTGTGTTGCTCAGACAATTCCCAGAAATGTCTTCCTGGTTTATGTGGGGAGTGCCAGCCAACCAGGGAATCACGGAGGCCTGTCGTTAAGGCAGGACTTTCTGCAGGGCTTAGCTGAGGTACAACCTACCTCCCTGTGCAAAATGGAGGTGATGATACCGAGCCCGATTTCAAATGTCCTGTAGGATCTATGGTTAGAAAGCACTACACATATGCAGAGTATTGTTATTCTCTAAGGAAACATCAATGATCTAACCGGCAAAACGACTATAAACCTGCTGCTTCTCCTTTCAATCTTCCGCAACTCTTGCGACAGGCAGTTGAGATATGTTAACAGCATGCACGTTGGTTACTGTGATAAATTAATGCAGTCCTGTGTACGAGTTTCGTGTAAGGCTTCTCAGAAGGGAATGGGGATTTATAATTGATTTGAAAACCTTATTGCAGCTGGGCAAGTCAAAGCAGGTTCTCCGACTAATAAGCTTGTGGGAATCATGCCGTCTGATTGAAGTTCATTATAAAACAATGCTGCACATAGAGTAAGAAAATAACAAGGCAGCTCTGTTGCTCTCTTGTATTTCACCCATTTCAATCACTGTGCAAAGGAACTGCTCTCCAGCAGGGGATGAGGAGAATGCTAACCATTAACATCCCATGTTTTCATCATCCCTTGAGACTTATTACCAATAATTCCTATAGTCGTCACTCCATCTGATGCAATGATTCACTCTGGATCATCACCATTTCATGGGAAGCCATGGAAACTACTTGAAATGGCGTCGGTTGGAGATATAGCAAAGCACCGCATGGGAGGATCCAACCAGACCTGTATATTTTAATCTAGCTCAGTTTCTGGCTAGTTTTGTAAGGTTCATGTCTTCCCTTTTCCACCTTGTTTAAAATTCCTGTTAAAACGTCTGACTAGAGAAATGCCCTCCTCTTCTTGCTAGAGTGTTATTAGAGGGTTATTAGCCTCTTAATGTGGTAGAAGCTGACTAGTTGAGGTTTAGCCTGCTATTTTGCTTGGTAATGTCTTGTTAGAATTCTTGCTAATGTCAAACTTAATCAGGCCCTGTAGTTTTATGCCATTGAAGGTGATTATCATTTAATTTTCATGTTGGAAATTTTAAGTACATAATTTTAGATCTATTTTTAAACTCTTACGTTGAATGGGAGACTATCTTTTCATTTTAGCCTAATCCAGCAAGGCATTTTTACGGGATATAGCAGTTTTAAAAGGCTGACTGAGGAAAAGCCATATTGTCCAAATCAGAATTTCTATCTGAGCCTCCAAACAAAATTATTTCTGGACTCGGTACATGGGCAGCTTCTCTTCAGTACTATAAAATGATTTATAATGTGTGCTCAGCTGATGGCCAAACATGTAACCCAGTTCAACCAATTAGCAGTGTCTCCAGTGGCCATACTTGGTGGTATCGTGTATATTATCTTCAAGCCAGGAATTGGATCATCACCTGTATGATACAAAAACAGCTGTTCTTCTAGGTACGTCCAGATGAGAATCTTTGATTCTTTTAGAATAAGGGGTGATCTCCAAACAACTTAGAAGACATAGAGAGAAGTCTCTCTTGACATAGCTTCTTGTTTAAGGGACAAAGGCAGGGAGAGGAAGGTGGAAATAGTGTGTGTGTGTGTGTGTGTGTTACAATAATTCAGAACAAAAGAGCTAGAAGAAAAGGTAGCAAATGGAGGAGGTTAGAACTAGGCACAACTTTCACAATCAAACACAAGAGGCAAAACTTTGCCAGATTTCCTGTTTTGATTAAAAATGCAAAAATAGGGCCAAATTCACCTTGGAACCACAAAGCTTCGGAGTAAATCTCAGAAGAGTCATGAGTGTGTCTGGGCCTGGTTTCACGTGAATCTGGGCCAATGTATTATTGTGGGTGGTTTTGCATGATTTCAGCTTAAAAACTGGGCAGAACTTTGGTTGTTTTGGCTGAGCCTTGCTTTGAGACTTTGGGTTTAGCTCAAAGCTACGTTTACAGGGTGTTCAAATTCATTCAAGTCATAACTAATCAACTAGATTTTCACAGGTTACGGCAAACAAACCACTGGCCCCTATGCACATGATACAACTGCAAAACCCCTTGTCTCCAAAGAATGGAGAAAATAACAATATTTGAGAAACAAAAATCAAAAAATTGAGGAAACATGGGAGTTGTGAGTCAGCCTGCTAATGAGTGACTTAAAAATCAAATTAGGGGAAAAAAGCACAAATCTCTGTGGATTCTTTAGTTCATATAGACCCTTTTGTCAAAAAGAAAAACCAAAACAAAACCTCACACCAGTGATTATTATTGGCTAGCTATGAAAATAAAGTGTTACAATATTAGTTATATAATACTACAGCTGTTTGGCAAATAGACTTCCGTTATTTTATTATTATTATTTTGCTGAAAACTCGTGATGTTTAGAAAATTAGACGACCATTTTCCATGAAAATCAGCATTTAGCAATTCTGTTATAAAATAGTTTCAGTGAAAAACTTTCATGATCTATAAATTACTACTACTAATGCACCCTCAAATGAGTAATTATTAACAATGGGCTTTCTGATGTGAAGAGAAAATGTACAAAGAAAGGCAGGTGGATGGAGTCAATGGAAGGAGGGGGTGATGGAATGGACAATTTAACCATGCATCTTGGGAATTCAAAGATTCTTTTGTTAGTTATTTTTTGTGTTTACAAATCTCGGTTGACAGATTGCTTGTGTGTGTGTGTGTGTGTGTGTGTGTGTGTGCATGTATGTGTGTGTGATCTAATACCTAAACACTGTTTGAAAGATATTTATTTTAAAGAAAAAGGTGCGGGGGCCATGTCAGACTGAATCAGGAAAGTGATTATAGAAATAATTGTGACCATCCCTTGGGATAGGCAATGTGGTCAGCAGGTGAACCATCCTCATAGTCTGGGATGGAAATTTGACAGGAGTCATTGACTCATTTTCATTGTAAATGAAGCTTGACAGACAATGTCAGATGCTCACTCTCAACCTGTCAGTGAAAATCGCCAGGCCATAACTGGGCTTCTATTAACTACAGCTCAGCTCTGCCAGGAAAGACTATAATTCTTCATTACTTGATGGGGTGGAGGTGGAAGTGGCAATACAGGAAGCAGGGCTGTGATTCCATTTCTGGAAGCTGCCCGTTCCACGATTTGTGGCATCTGAAAGATCACGGCATTAGGTGAACACCCAAAGCTTGGATTTATTTTGAGGAATTCCAATAGTTAGTTGTTAATCTGAAGTTTAGGTGGAACGATTTGGTATGAAGCTCTCATGGCAATTGCTCGTGAGATTCCCAGTGCTTCTTGTTTTCTAAGAAGAAAAGCTGAACCAAATGCAGCTTTTTTGTTTTGCAGAGCTTTGTGTCAAACATGGGACAGATAGTAATAATAGGATGAATTCAGTGGTGTTATATTGATTTACAGCAGCTAAAGATCTGGTCCCTTGTCTTTGTTTCAAGTATCACATGCTGAGTAATAACATACGAGGGTTCCATGTTTCTAAAACTAAAATGGCTCTTTTTTACAGGACTTATTCATTGGAGGGTTGCAATTACAGCCATGAACACACAGCACCTCTTCCAAACTCTTTACCTGGGTTTCTCTCCCCGCAGTTGGGCTGCTGGTAAGTGTTTCCAGCAAAACACCTTCAAAAGAAATGCAAAATGTACTGTGCACCTTACAAACAAATAATAAAGACAGGCCTCTTAATTTTAAGCATGTGCTTAAGTTCCACTGAAGTCAACCCTATTGAAAGCGAAAATGAAACGTTTGTTGAAGTAGTTTCCTGAATTGGACCCATACCCTAGAGAGGTCACAAACAAGGATCTAACAATAGTCAAAGGTGGATAAACAGGCAAACTGGGGGGATGGTGGAAAGACAAAGTAGCAGCAGGGACTCTTACATTAGCACAAGTTAGTAAAAAGTATTTTGAGATGTGTACTTTAGAGCCGAATGTCACAGCTTGCACGGGATCCACTCTGCAATTTTTCCTCCTCTCTGTCTGATTCCCCCAGCCCTCATTTGCTTTCCAAACCCCCCTGCACTTTCACTTCACCTCTGCCCTTGTGCATTTGGCAAAGACACCTCGATTCCCAGATGCTAAAAAGATGAAATAAAAAAGCAAATGATATATCAGCAACCTTGACTTTTTTTTTTTTAATCACTTGAGGCACAAACTTTCTTTGTGAATCATGAATGAAACACCCGAGTCCCCTTTGTTGGAGACAAAAGGAAAAAAAAATTGTTTTAAAGTCAGTTTCATGCCAGTGAAAGGTTCAGTGTGACAGCCCTAAAGACTGAAGTCCTCTAGTCTAGTTATCCTCACAGGAAGTACAGTACACACAGCGGAGCATTGCAAGCTCCCCTCCCATCGCCTCATCAATGTACCTGATGAATGAGTTCTGGAGGAATCATTTCTGAAGGGGACACAATAAGTCCATTGCTCATTTGGTCCTTGGCCTCTCACCCAAAGAAATAATGTACTTATAATAACTTACAATTAGGAAATGTAGACTCTAATCCATCAAGGTACTTATGCATGTACATACTGTTAACCTTTTGAACGCAATGGGACTTCTCTGAGCTGAAAGTTATGCATGAACTTAAACACTGGACTGAATCAGGGCCTTAATATCTTACGAATAATAAAATTAACCTGTAATTTGTAGCAAGATTTAGTAATTTCTAGTAATTCTGTATCAAGTTACTGATTGCTTTAGTCTTAGGGGGAGTTGTGTTTGTTTGTTTTACTATAGCAATTGATTTACATCCTACTTAGCTACAATAAATTTCAGAGAGAGTTGGTAACTTAATAAAAAGAACAATACAAGGTGCAAGTTGGAAGCAAGACTTGACCCACTGAAACGGAGAGTAACAAAATATCAATCAACCCGAGTTATTAAGGAATAGAGTAGTCCCTTCGCTAAGGGCGCAGGAGGACAGGAAAGCTCCATGAGACGAACTTCACCATGGGTCATAGGTTATCACTGGTATTTAAGCAGAAGTCTCCAGTGGCATAACATGGCCCTGAATCTCCAAGGAATGGTAGGATCAGGTGCTAGAGGTAGGCATAAAGTGGTCCCAGGGTTTGGCTCCCCAGTCACACACCTCCTGGGTATCTAGAAGGAAGGAGGTCTCCAAATGGGCAGAGGCAGAAAGGCAGGTATAACAGCCACTTGGAGGGCACAAATGAACAGTGGCTGCAAAATAATAGGTCATAGTAAGGCATTCGTTATTCTTCCATCCATGGGCCAGATATGCACATTCCATTGACTTCAGTGGAGCTATGCTAGTTAATACCAGCTAAGGGGACCTAAATCCTTAGCCTCACATTTCAAATCCATGTACTCAATCTGGATCCATTACATATGAGGCATCCTGCTATGAAGAAGGCCCCTGGCTAACAGGCTGAATAGGAACCCTAATGTGCATCATTCGGTTTTATGCAACATTTACCTGCATACGTTAACATTATGCAGCTAATTCATAGAAGTAGTAAACTATATATTACTTCATTTAACTGCAGGATCCATTTATCCAACACATTTCCTACTGCCGCTGCTAAATATTCACAGCTTATAAAATGCTGTGTTATTGGGGAAGGGGGGAGGTTGTTTCTTCACGCTCTTATTGTAGTCATTTAGATTTCCCTTTGAAGGATAGGGATGGGAACTGTTGCTCGAAATGAGGTGCAAATTAGCTGCCATTTTGAACCCTGATGCTTCTGGACAGTTCACAGACAGGGTGTTGATCTATATTTAGGTTGTAATGAGTGACCAACTGAAGTTCAGTGCCTCTAAGCATTAAAAGGCAGTTGTGTGAAAAGAAAGACAAAGGTTACAGAAATCCCTAGGTGGGAATATAGAAAAAGGCGCTGTTTCTTCTGAGGAATGAGAGGGCAAAAGAGGTGCGTGAGAGCCAGCCGTAGACATCTAGGGGGTTCAAAACAATTCTATAAGCACTTCATCCCCAAAAGTTGCTAGCTCTTTTCAGCCACAGTCACTCACTATGAGCAGACCCAGCCTCATGATCTATAAAAGGATTATGACAGGACAATGTTCTTCAGGCCACCACCAGCCTCCTGCTGCTGGAGATACCGTGCTCAAAGCTGCGTGTCCTGGTCTCTGAGCATCATTTCTAATGTCTATAGGGAGGTTTGCCAGCGATGGCTGTCCAGATAACTAGGGAGCTGAGTCACCAGCCACTGGCCAATGTTGTATCCATGCTCCGGTTAATTTTAGCACTTCCCCAGCAACATCAACTAATTAACTGTCACCATGGTCATCCCTGTGAGGATGACTTGTCCCAGAGAGTTAGTGTCACAGCAGGAGTCACAATCCAAGAGCCCCTTGTTGTCACTCAACTAGACTAGGTTCACTTCCATGCTAATGAGATGCCCTAGCTGTGGCCAGACTCATATGAGTGGCTCAGGCCTGGATCTGGGTTATCTGCAAGCAAGCAGGGAGAGAGACATCTTGTGGTGTCACCTACTTCAGACAGAGGGACACAGCCCCTCTCAGCCACACATTATATCACGGTCCACCTAGAACTGAAGACTTAGTTTCCCAAGTCCCACAGATCAGCCTGGTTGCCTATAGGTTGGCCCATGTAGTATAAAAGCACCCAGTGCCCCAGTGAGGAACTAGACCCCTTGTGCTGGTAGCGGTGCAAACATACATCCCCAAAGAATGGATTCACATTTTAGATGAAATCTGAGATGATCCTTTATGCTCATAGGGCTCCAAAATCAGGCAGCAGCTTCTCAGGTCCCAAAGGCCTCCATGTGCCAGGCCAAAATGGCACTTTGATCATTAAAGGAGCCCCGCACTCCAAGGCTCAAATCATACAAGTGCCTTCTGAACGCAGCTTTGTATTTTTAAGAGGAAAGGCACATGAACATCCAGACATTTGAGGTTTCTGTTAGGAAAGGGGTTGCTAACTTTTACTGATAAATCCTCTCTCTGCGAAATGCTGAATTCCCACAACTCCCAGTGAACTCAACTCACTCTGCCCCATAGCCAGCAACCCATGCTCCCTCTTGTGGTACAGTACACTAGCCCCAGCTGCTTTCCTAGAATAGCTGTTGACCTCATGGTAGGTTTTCCTATGTCCTTCTCCCACCCTCATGTGGGGGGAAGGGATAGTTCAGTGGCTTGAGTATTGGCCTGTTAACCCAGGGTTCTGAGTTCAGTCCTTGGGGGGGGGGCATTTTGTGATATGGGGCAAAAATCTGTTGGATGATTTAATTGGGGATTGGTCCTGCTTTGAGCAGGGGGTTGAACTAGATGGTTGTCTGAGGTCCCTTCCAACCCTGATATTCTATGACTTGGCAGCACAGAACAAGAGTCATACCTCTCTCTATATCCTTCTCTGGCATCTACAAAACTCTCACCTATGTATAGGCAGCTGGGGTGCTAAGACTGGTGCTTATTACACTGATCACAAAGGCTAAGATTTTGTCATGGTTATTTTTAGTAAAAAGTCACGGACAAGTCACGGGCCATAAGCAGAAATTCTCAGAAGTTGTGACCGGTCTGTGACTTTTGCTGCTGCAGCTCCATGGTTTCCCAGGCCACTGTGGTGACTGGGGGCTGTGGGATCAGTTCCCTCTCCCCCCAGGGTAGCTGGAAGAGAAAATGGGGCACCCCAGCTGCTTGCCGGAGGTGTGTGCCTCCCTCCTTCCCATTCCCCCGCGGCCATCGCTGGAACCCTGAGGAGGGCCCCCTCAGAAGTCTGTCATCTGTCACTGGAACCCCTGTCACTGTTGTTGCCTGACGCTGGAACACTGCTAGAGCCCCACTGGCTGCCAGCTCCAGAGTCCTGCAGCCCCAGGGGCTGAAGCAGAGAAGGTCAGGAAGGTTTCTGGAAGTCAGGGATTCCCTAACTTCCATGACCTCCATGACATAAACACAGCCTCACGGATCATCTCCGTCTTCCCATTCCCATGGGCTCCCACCACCTGTTCAGCATAGCCACCTGTTATCTTTTGTCTTATATGGAGATTGCAAAATCTATAAGGAAGGGTCTGTGATTTTGTAATATGTTCGTACAGCACCTAGCATGATCAGCCTTTACCCCTGACTGGGAGTTTGTGGTGCTACTGCAGGGCCAATATAATATTAATAGTAAGTTAGATAGCTAATGTAACGCCAATATTTAAAAAGGGCTCTAGAGGTGATCCTGGCAATTACAGACCAGTCAGTCTAACGTCCGTACCGGGAAAATTAGTTGAAACAATAGTAAAGAATAAAATTGTCAGACACATAGAAGAGCATAAATTGTTGGGCAAAAGTCAACATGGTTTCTGCAAAGGGAAATCGTGTCTTACTAATCTATTAGAGTTCTTTGAAGGGGTCAACAAACATGTGGACAAGGGGGACACGGTGGACATAGTGTACTTAGATTTCCAGAAAGTCTTTGACAAGGTCCCTCACCAAAGGCTCTTACGTAAATTAAGCTGCCATGGGATAAGAGGGAAGATCTTCTCATGGATTGAAAACTGGTTAAAAGACAGGGAACAAAGGGTAGGGATAAATGGAACTTTTTCAGAATGGAGAGGGGTAACTAGTGGTGTTCCCCAAGGGTCAGTCCTGGGACCAATCCTATTCAACTTATTTATAAATGATTTGGAGGAAGGGGTAAACAGTGATGTGGTAAAGTTTGCAGATGATACTAAACTGCTCAAAGTAGTAAGGACCAAAGCAGACTGTGAAGAACTTCAAAAAGATCTCACTAAACTAAGTGATTGGGCAACAAAATGGCAAATGAAATTTAATGTGGATAAATGTAAAGTAATGCACATTGGAAAAAATAACCCCAACTATACATACAATATGATGGGGGCTAATTTAGCTACAACCAATCAGGAAAAAGACCTGGGAGTCATTGTGGATAGTTCTCTGAAGGCATCCACGCAGTGTGCAGCGGCAGTCAAAAAAGCAAACAGGATGTTAGGAATCATTAAAAAAGGGATAGAGAATAAGTCGGAGAATATCTTATTGCCCTTATACAAATCCATGGTGCGCCCACATCTTGAATACTGCGTACAAATGTGGTCTCCTCATCTCAAAAAGGATATACTGGCACTAGAAAAGGTTCAGAGAAGGGCAACTAAAATGATTAGGGGTTTGGAACGGGTCCCATATGAAGAGAGATTAAAGAGGCTAGGACTTTTTAGCTTGGAAAAGAGGAGACTAAGGGGGGATATGATAGAGGTATATAAAATTATGAGTGGTGTGGAGGAAGTAGATAAGGAAAAGTTATTTACTTGTTCCCAAAATAGAAGAACTAGGGGCCACTCAATGAAATTGAATCAGGGTGGTAGCCGTGTTAGTCTGGAATAGCAGAGTTAACAAAGTCCTGTGGCACCTTAAAGACTAACTATAAAGTTTTGAAGCATGAGCTTTCGTGGGCTAATACCCACTTCGTCGGATGCAAGCAGTAGGTGTGCAGCAGGTTTAAAACAAATAAAAGGAAGTTCTTCTTCACACAGCGCACAGTCAACCTGTGGAACTCCTTACCAGAGGAGGCTGTGAAGGCTAGGACTATAACAGGGTTTAAAAGAGAGCTGGATAAATTCATGGAGGCTAAGTCCATAAATGGCTATTAGCCGGGATGGGTAATGAATGGTGTCCCTAGCCTCTGTCTGTCAGAGGGGGGTGATGGATGGCAGGAGAGAGATCGCTCGATCATACCTGTTAGGTTCACTCACTCCGGGGCACCTGGCATTGGCCACTGTCGGTAGACAGGATGCTGGGCTAGATGGACCTTTGGTCTGACCCAGTATGGCCGTTCTTATGTTCTTATGTTCTTAAGTAATCATAAATAATCTCAGAGCTTTTAAGCAATATGAAAAACAACTGTTAGCAACCATTAATGTTCTCTGAGAGGGGTCAGGCTGTTCCAGAACCTGATGGAACTGATGGCTTGTGAGAGAACTAATCCCTTTCCGTAGGCTTGATAAAGAAAACAGTATTCCACTTGGAAATAAAATATGAAAAGGAGTAGTTTGAGTGGCTGCGCTGGCATGTTATCGCAGCTGGAAGTGAGGGTTTTGCTTTCCTTTCCCCTCACCAATATCAGAATGTTGAACACATTCAATGTGTAATATCCCTTTCCCCTGCTACTCTTTAATAACTCTTGCTATATAGCTTTCTCTCTGGATAAAATGAGTAATTCGGCTGTCCATCAAACGAGGATATAACTGCATGTAGAGAAAATAAAAGTGTTGGTGTTACAGATATATCCTTGGTCGCACTTACTCCCTACAATGTCAATTCCCCCTTCCCATATCCCCCAGCAAAAGGTGTTAATATCAAGCTATTTAATTAAACACTAAACAGAAATTAGATATCTAGTTCCCTAAGACTTTCTGGTGCTACTATAGTTACCGTACACTCCATATCTCGTCATTCTGGTGCTATTGTAGTTGCCAGACTTTCAATATCTCTTCTTTATATTCAACTGATATAATTGTCAAATTGCAGCAAACTGCAATGGTTAGCTGCTCCTTAATAATCGGAGATCTGCAAATACATAGAAAATGCACTGGAGTAAAGAATAGGAACCCAAACAAGACTATTATGAGTTGGGTTACTCATTGTAGTAAGAGACCTAGAGATGGTAATGGGCATCAGATTAGACATGAGCGTACAGTATAATGGAACAAAGAAGGCAATGAAATTATGGGCTGCAGACCTAGCAACATGGAACAGGAAGTTGATAGTCAATCTAAGCATCAATGGTCAAAAGACTAATAGAACCCTGTGCTCATTGCTGGGCATCTCAGGACCAGAAAATTGTCAACATAGTAGAATTTGGAGAAAAACAACAAATGATTAAGCATCTGGAGGGATTGATTTATAAAGGAAGAGAGACGGAACTAACTATATAATTTGGCTAAATGATCCGTGAGACTTATACAGCATCCCGAGATGGGTACAAAGATGGTACGGTTCCCTCTTTTCCACTTTACGAAAAATGAAATAGAGGCATGAAGAGGTTGTGTGACACACCCACATTCACCCAGCAAGGCAGCGCCAGTCATACAAGCGTCCAGGCTCCCAGGCCCAAAGTCCTTTTTCCCACATTCCACGGCTTCATTGCCTGATAAACAACTCCATGGGTTAGAAGGTTCTGAACACCACCGAAAAACAAACAAAATAGCCTGAAGGGAAAAATAGTATGAAGCTGAGGTGAGAAGAAGTTAGGCTCAACAGCAAGAAAAAATCAACCCAAACTGATGGTTGTCTATGATGGAAACCACAAACCCAGGTTGATCAAGTATTGTATATAATATAGGGAACAACCCTACCCTAGCAATTAGATAACAATGGATTTTTTCTTGTTCCGCTTTCTATGAAACCACCCTGAATCAGGTTTCTTGCCATCTCTCTCTGCTGGGAGGTGCAAGATCTTTGCAGTTACACTTAAAATGCTGCTATAAGCAGCATCTCTCTTCAGGGCAATCAAATGTCTAGCTGAAAAAGTGTATTGTTAATAAAACAAAGGGTTAGTACATTGATTTTATTAAGGCTTACTTGGTCCCGGAGCCAGGATAAAAGCACCTGGGTTTTTTTTTTTTTCATCTTGTGGGGAAAATAATAAAGCCAAAATTATCTTCTATTCTAGTCTATTCCATATAGGTTTCTAGACAGGACTCCTCACTGTAATATCTGTGCATAAGCAACATAATGACACATTTGTCATGTGGGGTTTGACCGCTCATCCTCTGGCCGGAGGGAGAAGCACGTGTGTGAAGTGGAATGTCTTGGTTTGGTAAGGATTTTGGGGGAAGAGGAAATGGGAGTTATGTTAAATATACCTGTTGCTATGTGTTTATATTAGAGGAGGCAGGTCAATGCACACTTTACGAGCTTTATGATACTTTAGAGCAGAAGTAGGCAATCTATGGCATGTGTGTCAGACTGATTTTCAGTGGCACTCACACTGCCTGGGTCCTGGCCACCGGTCTAGCGGAGTCTGCCTTTTAATTTAATTTTAAATGAAGCTTCTTAAACCTTTTTAAAACCTTATTTACTTCCCATACAACAATAGTTTAGTTCTATATTATAGACGTATAGAAAGAAACCTTCTAAAAAGGTTAAAATGTATTACTGGCTCGCGAAACCTTAAATGAGAGTGAATAAATGAAGACTCGGCACACTGCTTCTGAAAGGTTGCCGACCCCTCCTTTAGAGCATGTCTCTGCCACCTTTATTCACAAATGGCTTGATCTAATGCCCAATGAAGTCAACAGAGTCTTTCCATTGATTTCAGTGAGTAATGGATCAGGCCTGCAGAGCAGGACCTTACTATGCAATCAGTCCTATTGATTCCAGGCGCTCTCCCCTGCTTATGGCCACAGTCATTTCATTTTTAAAAGGCCATCGTGACATGTTCATTTGGAGGATCATTATCCTGAGTCAGACTCAGCCAGGGCAGCAGCAGGTTTAAGTCCCGATGGAAGTTGTATCTGCCTTGGCCAGGACTGAATTTGTCCCCCACAATTCCTGAAATATCGAAACTACAAATAAAATGCTCCCGCAGCAGGTTTCTGCCCCCTCTCTGCTTACCTCTCTTCCCTCCATCCCTTCACGGGCTTGCTGCTCCCTCCACCCATCCTGTTGTTTGTTTATATTAAACTGAAGCTCCTCCACAGAGCACCACAAACAAGTGTGGGCCCAAACCTGCATATTTTGTGCAACTCCATTGCCTTCGGTCAGAGCTTCAGGTGCGTAGGGAACCCAGGACATGTCACTAACTAAATAGGATCTTTCTGTCCGCAGAAAGAAAATGCGCCCGGGGAAGGGTTTTGTTTGCATACTCAAAACAAGGCCTTTTGTTTTGTTTTTTTAAAGCAGGGTGACCAGTGGGTAGGACGATCAAAAGTGAGCCAGTCTGACATTCTGCACTGAAAACGAAACAGTTTGAATTTGTTTCTCTTTGAGATCTTACCTTTATTTAAACCAAAAACTCAAGCTGAACCTCTTCTGGGCTGGGAGGGGGTTAAAACTTTGCACGAGCTGAGGGAACTGTTCACAGTCCGGAGAAAGCTGAAACGGCCAAGTTTCAGGAGGCTCCTGAAAAATAAACACCCTCACACAGCCCCTCATGGGATTAGCAGTTTGCTAAGCACAGTTAAGAATGCTTATGCCTTGAATCCGATGCACCATGGCTGGTGCTTTGCCTCTCTGAAATATTTAGCAATTCCTAGAGGATCCCAATAAAAAAAGCAGCGGATGAAATTCTGAATTCCCCTTGGACAGCAAAGGTGCTACATGCTACTATGAAAAACCACCTTTAAGCATCTGAGGCCTTGGGAGCACTTCATCCAGGGCTCTCCTGCCAATGCCTTTTTATGTATTTTACCCTCCTTTATTAACTTTTACCAATGTTTTAAAATATGACACAGTTAATAAGTGAAACTATAAATAAGCTTTTTTTTTTCCTTCCTGGGTGCAAATACAGTATATTAGGTTTGAAGCCATCATTTCTGTTTTGCATAATTGACATCATTATCTGTCAGGTTGCTCGGCTCAGACTGGCAGTCATTATGAGATCATTAGAAAAAGGGTTGTAATAAGTTCAGAAGGCCAGTCGGCTGTATTCTAATCACTGGAGAGGAGAGTGCTGATGGGGGCCTCGGGGAGAAAGTATTGAAGCAACTAGAGGATTTTTAATGACCAAATCAAGTTAGGAAAATCACCACCTGTGCCTCACCGAACAGGGTAATTTCGGCTTGGAGTGAGGGCGCGCATAGAATGGATGTGTAATCACTTCCCCCTCACTCCCCCCCCCCTTTCCATCCTTACAGCTGATTGTGAAGCTTTTGAACAGAGCATCAAAACAAATATCCAAGTAGGGAAAGGGATGGCAAAGGAAAATGAAAATAAAATACAGTTTTCAATAAGAAATTATTTGGAGAGGGGACATGGGGCATTGCAAACTCATTTAAGTGTCAAGCTGTTCAGAAGCCAGGCAGGATAATCTTGTGGTTAAAGTGCTGGAGATCTAGGGTCAATTCTTAGCTCTGACACAGAATGACTGTGTGGCCAGGGGGAAGTCATTTTAACTATGTAGGCCTCAGTTCTCCATCTATAAAGGACATGGTTTCTCCCTTTTTTGTCTCTCTTTTCTATTAAGCTGGGAATAGAAGTGCCACCTTTCTTCTTTGTCTGTTCAACTGTAAATTAACCAGGGCAGGGACTGTCTCTCGCTGTATGTTTGTACAGCACCTAACGCAGAGGTGCTGCATTCTCAGTTGAGGTCTCCAGGTGCCTCTGTAATACACACAATGAGAATTAGGCTAAACTAGGGGACTGCTTTGTTGTTGTTAGCCATAACTTTGTCAAAATACAAAAAAACCCACAGAGATAAGAAGAAAAAAATCCCACACATTTAATGGAAAGACGATTCATTTGAAAATCTGCCTTTCTACAAAGTTCACTGTATTTCCTAATTCAGCAAGACCTATTACCAGGAGTCCATTTACTCTGCAACTGACAGAAATATAATGGGAGAGTGGAGAAAATTTAGAGAGAGGAACGGATCATGCTCAAGAATGAATGCATTGCTCAGTAGTGCCATATAACACATCTTCCATAACCTATAGTATGCAGTTCCAGTAACCTCCCTATACCCAGGCATCACTATGGAGACTGGTGCTAAAAGACCGTCTCAGGTAAAGACTTTTTTTTTCCAATGGAAACCTTTGACTTTAACTACTGTAGAGTTCAACAAAGGAGGTGATTTAAAACTGAAGACAGATGGTGGCACCTCTCCTTCAAGTCTCCAATATTTTAAGGCTCCTGATTTATTATGTTCAAAAATAGCCTGCTCTTGGGGAGCTTATGACCTATGGTGTGTAAAATCAATACCTAAAAATGGCCAACACATAAATTAATAGAGCACCTACTAGTAAAATATGGATCTGAAGAACCCCCTACACAGTGTAGCCCTATGTGGAGCGCCCTCCAGTGGCTGCAACAGAACAGGCATGTCTACGTCTGTTTCCCTCCTTTAGAGTCCCCACCAAATCCATACGCGCTTTCTTGCCTCAGTAAGACCCCTCCATGGGGCCACTAATTATCATAGTCTAACACTAAAGTCCCAAAACTTGTCCATTTATCACCCCAGGACCTGTAGTCTTTAAAGTCATAAGACCTCTAGTCCCTTGATGCCCCTCATAACATGCTCTGGCATCTTCCACTCCACCTGCCGTCTTCATCAAGTCCTCTCCTGTCCTTCTGCCAGCACAGCCCACCCAGCCCTTCCAGCTGGAGTGCAACTCTGCTCTTCCCAATAGGAACCCACCACAGTCCCTCTGCTGGGTGTTCCTCCTCACCGGAACATCATCTCTCACTTCCTCAGCACTCTCTGGCTCCAGCTATCCATCACCAAGATGCCACCGGGTAAGCCCTCGCAAGCCTCCTGCCCCTAGCTTTCTGACTTTGGGAGGTCCACCACAACCTGTGGTAAATTGTTCTAATAGATTATTACCCTCACTACAATGTGTAAGACTTTTTGCTGCAAACAGACTCATTCAACAAGATTCTGTCACCCTCACTCACATTAATAACTACCTTACTAAGTACGTAGGTTCATTGATTTCAATCAGGCTAGCCATTAAAAAGATGCCTTTCAGTGTCAGTAAGAGTAATAGAATTGGGCCCATAGTTATTCCTGATATACGTTGTAACAACTGCAACGTTTTCCTTTTCATTTTAAATGCACTGCGTTTCTTTATTAAAAGTAAATAGAGTTTCTGATATTTGCTTTGAAAATACAGTTTCTTTCAACATGGGATGTGGTTTCCAGCGATGGTTTTGGGAACCTAGCATGTACTGTTTACTGAGGAGCTTCCTTTCCTAGCCTTTGAACAGCACAGAGAGGAGTATGAATCTGATAACTGCATTTTGCATAATTATAATTCTCTTCTCTAAAGAATCAGTTTACTGCAGAAGTGGACAAATAAGTTCACATTTCTGTTGACAAGTATGGACGTGTTATGTGGTTCTTCATGATATGGTTATGTTATTCATCTAATTAATTCTGCTTTCACATTTACCTTTGCCGAGAGCAGAATAAACACAGCAAGAGAACAATAAAAACATATCTGTCATCATTTATAGTTACATCTTTCAGATGTCTTTCTTTCCCCCTTTTAGTTTTTACCATTACAGACAAATGCACATGGTTAGCTATTTCCTCTGGATTTAAAATCACTCCATCCAGAGACGTAAAGGGGCTGGTGGCATTTATCAATAGAAACTTTGCAAAAGTTTTTAGTCCTCAACCGGAGAAACCATTTTGGATCAATTTATGCCCGGTGTATCCATCCCATATTGATTTCCTTCTGAGCAGATGGTCCTTGTTGCCAAAGGGAGGTCACTGTAGCAGAATTTTAAAGCCAGCTTAATGGTTGATTGATGTTTAAAAGTAAAAACAAACAAAAAAAACAACAATAACAATAAAACCCACACCCAAGAACCATATTATATCTTCAATAAAATCAACCTCCTTTTTGCTTCTTTTATCTACTAAAGATATTGTCTTCCAAATTCTTTCATGTAAAAAAGGCCCAGTTCTTAGGCTCTCCTTGCAGCAATTCTTGATTGCATACAGTTGGTAAAAGGGTTACCCTTCAAATGTAATGTACTTCTGCGTAGCCTTCATCATGCAGATGATATGAATGACAGCTGAGGAACCACTTATGAGGCACAGGGTTAGGAGTGATGTAAATGAATTTTATCTTTAGCAGAAAGAAGAACAGGGAGTCGGGCATAGACGTGATAATACTACGGGGAGTCTGGTTGCACCTTAAAGACTAACAGATTTATTTGGGCATAAGCTTTTGTGGGTAAAAAACCCACTTCAGATGGCTGGAGTGATTTTTTTTTCTTTTTTGTAGATACAGACTAACACGGCTACCTCCGATACTTGACATGATAATACTGCCATTCTGGACCAGATCAGTATGGAGGAATGGGCTGATCTAGTCTAGCATCCTGTTTGTTGACAATTCTGAAAAATCAGGGAAAAATTTATTTTGGATCAAACAGAAAACTGTTTTTGAAACCTGGTGAATCAAAAAGTTGGAAAAAAATGTTTTGGGTTGAAAGAAATATTTTGTTCATCCTCAAATGAATCTTTTTTTTTAATTTCAACCTTTTAAAAGTGTTTTTTTTTATTTGTATTTTTTTAAACCAAAGCTATTTTCGTTAAATTGACAAAACAGTCACAATGTGTTTTGGTGTTGCCAAATCTTCAATCTTCAATGACAAAAAGTTTTATGCCACAAATTTCACCTAGCTGTTGTGGCTAGTCCCTTCTCCTTCAGAGGCAGGAATCCTGCGGTTGGCAGTTATGGGGTACATCACAAAATGCTCCCTCCTAACCTCCAGTACAGGGATTGGCAACATTGGCACTCGGGACCGCAGGGTAAGCACCCTTAGCGAGCCCTGCCGCTTTGTTTACCTGCTGTTTTGCCGACCACGGCTCCCACTGGGCGCGGTTCGCCATCCCGGTCCAATGGGGGCTGCGGGAAGCGGCGGCCAGCAGACGGCAATTTCAACCAGTCCCTGCTCCAGTAGCTAGAGGTCACTTTATGTCCTGAAGCTTGAGGCTTTATATTCTAAAGTTCCTTTTTGTAATATTTGCTGTTATACTTCTACATATCCATATAAATATCCAGTCCTTTTTCAGTCTAGCAAAGCTCTAGGCATCCATCACCTCTTGTAGCAATGAGTTCCATGGGTTACTTGTGCATTTTGTGGAAAAAAAATTCCTCTGTCTGATGTGACAAAGAGTCCTGTGGCACCTTAAAGACTAACTAAAGTATTGAAGCATAAGCTTTCGTGGGCTAATACCCACTTCGTCGGATGCATGCAGTCTCTGATATCACTTGACATGTACTTGTATCTCGTATCGTACTCTCATCCCAGCAAAAAGGAGGCCCTACCACTATCAGAATGAAACAAATTGGCTTTCACCTGATTTCAACTCCCCATTCGCAGCTATTGCTATTTTAACTTTTCCCAATGATAGATCCTTGTAGGGCAGCTGCTATGTTGCAAGTGAATATCTCAGGGGACCCCAAAGCATTAGCAGAATTTAATTGACCTGCCTGATAGTCACTAGGCAGCACAGAGGGACACTTTCAAATGGTGAATTAACAACCTCATATACATCTAAGATGAGTTATGGCACCCATCTTCAATTGTTGGTCTTGAACACTACTCTCCTGGGTTTTTTTCTTACCAGCAGAGGGTGCTCATGAGTCAGTGTTGCCCACTGTTGTTGAGAATTTCACTAGAACTCTGCCTATTGTTTTTTCGGGAACAAAGGCATTACCATATCTGACCAAATCCATTGTCTCTCCAGTTTGGTGCCCTACCTTCAGCACCAGCCTACATTAACAACTTCAGAGGAATGTAAAAAACAGCTATCCAGAATTATATCAGGAATTGCAATTGACCATCAGGTTATTCCTTAAAGCACAAAAATGGATAGACTCTATAGTATTTATCCTAGCATGAATAATGGCATATGCTATCCCAATTTCTACAGTAGATATCTAATCCTTTCATTAAGTTCTCTTATGCTTAAATTTACTAATGAGCAATCTCCTGGGTGGCAGATTTATGCCTTATGCCTAATTCGCTTTTTAGGTTTTTTTCATGGTGTATGTCTCTATTGTGCCTCATGTTTCAGAAAATTAGAAATAAAGGAGAAGAAAGAACAAGTAATCTTCAGCTATCCTCCCCACAGACATCTCAGACAGAGACACAGTTTTTATCGAGTCAGTCCTCAGAAAGGATGATCTCTCTCCCACAAACGCCAAGTCTTTAAAATACTTGGAAATCATAATAATTAAATGTGGGATGTATTTAGTGCAATAATCTGCAATTTGACACTCCAGTTTTCCTAAGGAGCATCCAGGTTCCAGACGGAATCACTGGAGAACAAATCATTCTATTTATCTTCTAAACAGGGATAGCATGGGCAGGAGAGGTGCACATTTCTTAGGGCTTGTTCCACAAAGGGATTTAGATGCCTAACTGCCATTTGAGGCACTTAAACCCCAGAATTAGGCCCCTATGAGATTCACAAAATCCCTGCTCATCTGCCATCAAACCCTGTAGGTACCTAAACTCACTTGGCTCTAATTTTTTGCTGTAAACATTCCCTGGGTGCCTATGTTTCTGCCTCTGAGCATATAGACTGCATCCTCCCTGTAGGTGTCCTGATGCCCAGCCCCTGGAGAAATTAACATCCTGTGAGAAGATCCTTGTTCCCCCATTGAACTCACCTGTGGGACTTGACCCAGTGAGCATGCTCAGACCTCACCGACGGGGTCTGCCCCGTAGGTAAACTAGTCCGAAACATCCAAGATGGAGGAAGCTGTCCATCATAACTTCTAACCTAGTGGTCAGGCTACTCAGCTGAGGTGGGGAGACCCCTGGTTCAAGTCCCTGCTCCATCTGAGGAGGAGAAGGGATTTGCCACCTCTTATGTGAGTGCCCCCAATCACTGGCATAGGTGATATTCTGGTGTTGGGGTCTCTCCTGTTGAGCCTGTTCCACTGTGAACAAATATGAAAGAATCATTGGGTCAGAGAGAGAGTGAGCAGGAGGGACTCTGTAGGCTGGTGGTTCAAGCACTCACCTGGGTGGTTGGGAGCTCCTGATCCATTTACTACTTATAATGATTTATTCACAGTGGAATAGCTTCGATTGAGCTGAGAGATGGATCAAGCTGCCCCCCTCCTCTGTCCCAATATCCTGTGTCTGTTACAGCTTTCCCCCTACTCCATTTTGTCTGTTACAGCTTTCCCCCTACTCCATTTTGTCCGTTACAGCTGTCCCCTTCTCCATTTTGTTTTTGCTCTCCTGTGGCCGCCCCTCCCTGGCTGTTAAAATTATTTACCAGGGCCACTGCCCTTCTCAAAGGGAGGGCCCCTTAAGTTGTTTACAAAGAGCCATTGCCCTTCTCAAAGGGATGGCCACTTGTGCTTAAGTGGGATAACTGCCCTGTTCAAAGGGTTGGTCCTGTTATCACCTTGTTAAACCTGGGCTCGGTGTAGGGCAAGGCTCTGTCCAAGCTGTAAGATCAATGTACTTTGAAGATCCTGGGCATGAGTCATAGGCCTCATGTGCTTTTGAGTCATGAGGGGGAACTCTGTCCAGGCATGTCTCTATACTCACCTGTAGTTTTTCTCTGAACTCCTCCCCTGTGACAGAAGGAGCCTATCAGCATTACTGGCAGGGAAACTGCCTGAGTTTGCCTTTAAGAACAGGCATTTTGAAACTAGCATCAGAAAGGTTCCTGCATTGCTACCTGGCCTGATCAGGCAGGGGTTCTGGGGGGTCCTTTCTCCGCTCTCGTTTTATTATTGAGCGTACCCCCGTTTTTAAACCCCCCCCGCTCTCGTTTTATTATTGAGTGTACCCCCGTTTTTAAACCCCCCCACCCCCGCTCTCGTTTTATTTTTGAGCGTACCCCCGTTTTTAACCCCCCACCCCACGAAGACCGAATTGCTGCCTGAGAGACCTATTGCTGATCAAGACCGTGCTGAGCCCTCCTGGCTTCTTCTGATGTTGATTGCTGCTTCAGTCTTTGCTGCTGTCTGAGGACTGGTGAGAACCTCTCTTCTGTGAAACTTTCTATACTTAATCACTCTAGCTGCTGGCTCTGTTTCCCCAACACACAGACTTAAACTCTGTGTCTTAAAACCTCTCTTAAACTCCTTGCTTAAAAACCTCTCTTAAACTCCTCCTTAAACTCTGATTCCCCAACACACAGACTTAAACTCCTTGCTTAAAACCTCTCTTAAACTCCCCTTGGTCTGTGTCTTAAAACCTCTCTTAAACTCCCCTTGGTCTGTATCTGTAATCTGTTTCCTGTGTCTTCCTGGACTGTACCTGGGCACACAGCACTCTGCCCTCTGAAACTACCCCTAGTATAAGGTGCACCCATTAGGTTAGATTTTGTCTTTTAGTCTAGATAAGTTGTAATTTCATTTTGCATAGCTGTAGTTAAGTTAGGTTTAAGAATTGTTGCATTGTGTTTTGATATTTGCTAATTTGTGTAGTTTTGGTTAAGTTAAATCATAGATAAGATTTTGCTGTGTTTGTATAATTGTCCCTCTGCTGTCTGCTCTGTGTCTCCCTGAGTTTAAATCTCCCCCCACCACGTGCTCCTCTTCCCCCATTCCCCAACCTTTACTTCTCTGCTGTTTCAACTTGCAGCCTGTCTGCTCTGTGTCTCCCTGAGTTTAAAAATCTCCCTCCTCCACGTGCTCCTCTTCCCCCATCTCCCAACTTTTACTTCTCTGCTGTTTCTACTTACAGCCTGTCTTCTCTCTCTCTTTCTAGCATAAAACCCCATTGGTTACCCCCTTTTCTCTCTAATACACCTCACATTCTACATTTACATTGTTACCTGAAATTGTTGGTTGTTTAACACATTTTATCCATGCTGTTAGTTGATTATATGCTGCTGTGACACACTCTTTACATAGAAATTGTTAGCCACCTGTTACATTTATGCTTCAGTGTTAGTTGGTTACCCCACTGTATTGTACCCCACTGTTGAAACCCCCTACCCCATTTACTAAAAGAAACCTCTCCCCAATTGTCCACTTTAACCCCATACCCCTCACTATTGAATTTTCCCTGTTTTTGCATTTTCTTAATAAATTTATTTTGCACCCCACCTGTGTGGTAATTGCTCCCCAAGATCCTATATACCTGCTGGCAGGGACATCCTGATGCCCAGTGGCTAAGGCATGGATCTGAGAGGTGGCAGATCCCTGTTCATATCCCTTCTCTCCCTCAGGGGAAAGGGAGACTTGAACTGGACATCTGCATCCCACATGAGTACCCCAATCGCTGGGCTAAACATGCCAAAGCAGGGCTGCCTCCTCCTCCCCTGGCATCTTGCTGAAACAGCACAGTCACCTAACCCCAAGAGAGGGTTTGCAGCTGAGAATGCCAGGCACAGGGAAATGCCTCCCTGTGTCTATCTCCATGAGAGAGGCAGGGCTTAGCACACACCCCTCAGCTTGGCGTCCTCCACTAACAAGACAGAGAACGGACAGGAGGAGAAACAGTCAGAGAGATGTGAATTGACAGTGGCAGAGCTGCAGGGGGACAGCACGATCTCCAAGTCTCGAATTTAGTGCTGTTCAGAAACAGAATTTCTACTTCATGGGAAATTCTGATATTTTGACATTGGAATTCTGACATTTTGACCTGAATCTGGCCAGAAAGCTCAGATAGCAACAACTAGCCCAGGATGAAAGATTTGGATTTGGCAAAGTCACCATGAAAAATGTTGATATTTTCAATCGAAACCAAACGTTTTCGATCCGTTTGAAAGTCGTCTCATTGAAAAGTCCGCCTTTGGGACATTTTCAGCATTATGAAACTGAACGTTTCATTTTGAATTTTCCCATTTTAAAAATCAGGAAATGTCATCAAAAATCAGCATTGTCCCAGAAAATGTTCAATGCCTACAAAACCTCATATTTTGTTAGGAAAATGTACGGTTTAAATGTTGTGACTTGCTCCTGTCCTAATTCAGTGACTATCCCCTAGATCATACTCAGTGCCGGCCCCAGGCACCAGCCTAGGAAGCAGGAGCCTGGGGTGGCAAACAGCAGAGGGGGTGTCATTCCAGGCACTGTCATGGCGATAGTCATGCGGCTTTCAGAGGCATGCCTGCGGCAACTCTTTTTTTTCCTTTGCCACTTGGGGCAGCAAAAAAGGCAGAGCCAGTCCTGACCATACCACCTCTCAAATGTCAGACCTCAAACTTCTCATTTACTTGTGGGAAAGAACCCTACACAAACTCCAGGTTCTTGTATTATCACACAGTGCTGGGCTTCCACATAGTTTGAAGGAGAGCCAGTACCACCTATCGGGAAAGGCAATTTTCTCAATTTCCCTAATTTCTCAATTTCCCTAATTTCTCACTTTCCCCCACATGAAATATCCCATAGTCAATCCCTGATCAGAATGTTGCCACTAACTTCACCCCCAATGTGTTTTTGTGGTTACAACATTGGACTGGGACAGACAAGACCTGGATTAAATTCCTGCTTCTGCCACTGGCCTACTGTGTCACCTTGGGCAAGTCACTTCTGTTGCTGTGCTTCATTTTCCCCTTTGTAAAATACTTTGAGATACACAGACAAAAAGCTCTATTGAAATGCTAAGTATTACTATTCCGATATAAATAAAGACAAATATATACTCTGAGTGACTCTCAGGCCCAGAACTTTCATTCCCAAGTAAATACACCTGATAAGAGGGGACGATATATTTTTCATATTGCTAGGGCTCATTTTGTCAGTAGGTGAAAGTATAACTTTAATATCTCAGTGTTGATGATATTAAGGCAGGTAAATATAGGCCCGAGTTCATCTCTGATTCTTGCTTCAAACCCTGCTATTTTCAGTACATGTATATGGTTTGCTAGCTGAATACTTAACACACCCAAGTGGGCATGACCTTTCTGTTCAGACACATGCTATCATCAAGGAGGACAATAGAAAAAGGCAAGTGGTAATTTTTGATATATATTCTGTATGCTTGGTGGGTTGGATATGGCCCATTTTACTTCTCAATGAAATAAGTGGCCCTGAACACACATTCATTTCTGGTAATTGCTTTCTGCTTGCATCACCGAGCTGGAGGAGGTATTTTTTGTTTTCATTTTTCTGCTGAAGTTTATAAGGCTGCCTAATGGACTTGTTTCTCTTTCTTTTTACTTAACTTGCGGTTTTTGGCATGGTTCTTGCAGAAGGAGCTGAGTAGGCAGTGGGTATCGCCATGGCCAGGTTACACCTGAGTGGACAACTTGCAGCATGATGCATTTTGGGGGAGGTAGCAGTTTCCATGTTAGATTCAAACCTACAAACTTCTCACTAGTATTAATCATGCTTATTACAGTAAAGCCCAAGACCACCCCATTGTGAAAACACAAAATAGTAGACAGGCTCTGCCCCGAAGAGTTTAGAGCTAAATAGACAAGACAAACAACGGGTCTGGAGGAAAGGCTGGACCACACAGACAAGCATCATAAGTTCTGTTTTCAAAGGTTTAGGTTGTGGCTTTGGGTACATCTCAGAGCTGGGGGTAAAGTGCACCACCTCAGCAGGCTTTGCACTTGACACACAACTGTGAGACACAGGTCCCTCCCTGTTCCCCCCTTCTCAGGGGCAGGGGAGTAAGTGATTTCACCGTCTGTGGAGCTGTTTATTCATGCCAGCAAGCAGGGGAAGGTAGAGCCAGGCACCTCCCATCTTCTCAACTTCCTTCTGTTTTCTTGCTCTTGGGAATGTCTGCCCTTGCTCTCTCCACCATGGCTGGAGTCAAAATCGGAGCAGATGCATAACTGTGTAGATGTGTGTGGTGGGGAAGGACATCTCTATCACTTTCCTCAACACGTCCAAGGGCTGTAACCATCTAGCCCAAAGAAGGTGCAAAAGGTGAGCCTTTTGCAACACCTAATTTGAAGAATCATTTTCACAGACCTTGGTCTGCAATGTTATTAGGCTACAACTCAAAGTCTTTATTCAGCTTTTTCCTCGGTATAAGGACTGCAGAATTTGGAGCACATAATGATAATACTAGACCCGTTTCATATGCTTATAGCAACTTTAATCCTTTTGAGGGTACTCCGGAATGAGAGTCACTTCACCCACCTCTCAAATGCAGCTTCTGTTTGGTGGGTCTCAGTAAAGCTAAGCAGGGGATGAAGAAGAATTCTGTAGTCAACAAAATCTGCAGGGCAATTCTCATTGGCAGAATGGAATGGTACCACTTGTATCTTACCCAGAGACCTGAAGTTATGGCTGGATCTCTGGATAGCAGTGAGGTGAGGTCCTTCATGGCTTTGATCTTTGTGGCTTTCTCTATATTCCATTCAAAGTATGATGCCTCCAATAGCTTTTAGCACTCTCCAGATCTGAAAATGGGTCTTTCATTCACATGCTGACCTACCATGTCCCTAGTTAGCTCGCTCCATAGCAAGTGATTTTAGCATTTTTGACCTGAAAAATCCATAGTGCTCTGACCCATCTGCCATGGGCCGTACGGAACCCACTGAAAGATGCAATAAACAAAAGTGTTGTTAATCGTTGCACATCATATTATTTTCTCAGTTGCTCTTTAGTGTTTCCAAGTCCAAAGTGAAAAGATAGCTGATGTAGTCCCTGGATATAGAAACTGCCTCCAAAAGCTCATAGGTAGAAACCACTGCTGCATGTCCTATGTCACGAGGTATGCCAAATAAAAACAAAGGTGTCTAATTCAACATACAGCATAAATCATTTCTCTACTGTGAAACAAGCATCCTCGTGTCACAAATATTTTTCTTGTTTTGGCTGACTGGTGAAAATTTCCACTCTCCAAGGAATAATGGTGATATACTGAGATACATCTCCATTGTTGGTTCTCACTAAAAGCCTGATCCAAATTGCACTGAAGTCAAAAGTATGTGAGGTGCTGAGGTAACTCAGTGCGGAAATTGCCCTCTCATGTGCATACAGCACCCTAGCACAATGGAAAGCCAATCCCAGCTTGTGTTCCCAAGGGGGTTCAAAGGCAAAGGATGAGGAGTCTGGACAAAAAGCCCATGGGTTCCCTTACAAATATCATATAAGTGAGATGGATACAAGGTAATATGATGTGCAAATTCTGCATTATTTGTCTGCCTGAATGAAGACCAGGTAAAATACATCTCCCTCACAGGCAAGGCAGATTCCCTTCCAGACATAAAGGTACATGGGCTTGAGCAGCAATTGAAGTCACCGTGGAAAACCAAGGGAGCAAAACTAAATGAAACACAAATGGAAGGAAATGTCACACATCAAAGGCTGACATAATGAATGGTGCAGTTGAAGGGAAGTCATATGGAAGAATGCAGCAGCTAGGAAAGTAGAAAGATCAGCAGAAGGCAAAACATCTAAGGTGCCTTTCAACTTACCAACAATGCTATCAAAGGTACTTATGGGGCCTTTATTACTGTAGTATCTGGGCATCTCACAATAGCCTTACATGGGAGGGAAGCTCTATTATCCCCATTTTACAGATGGGGAATTAAGATTCAAAGAGACTTACCCAACATCACACAGGAGGTCTGTGGTGAAAAAGAGAATTAAACCCACCTTTCCTCACGTGCTAGGCTGCACCCTAGCCACCAGACCACCTTCCTTCTCTGAAAATGACTCTCTCCCCCGGCCCCCTCCCCGTTATTTCAATACAGCCTCCCCTTCTGTAGTTAGTTACATTACTATCGCACTGTGAGGTTTCGGGACCTTGCGTATTCCTGAGTTTGGTGAGGAAAGCCGTAGGGTGTCCCATTGACTTCATTGCAGCTTCTTGCGTGCCTAGAGTGAGCACATATGTAAGTGTTCACATGGCTGAGCCTATGTAGCCATATTGTGTGCACAGCTATTCACTGCTAAATGATGCTCACATTATTGACACCCATACGACCCCATCTGCATTCCCCTTTGTCCTGTCAGGCCGGGCAGCTCCCAGACAGTGGTGGTACACTAGCCTTAGAGTGCTAAAGGCCCTTTTCCTTATGACCTAAAAATTGGTTAGCTCAGGTCAACAAGGGACAGTGGAGTCCAATTAAGGGCTGCCTGTGACCTTTAACTGCCCCCCCCATTTCTAGTGAAAGAGAAGAAGCAAGCAGAAGCAGGGCTAGTGGCAGTATGGAGAAAAGTCTTCTCCGGGAAGAGGCTGCTCTTCTCCCTAAAGAGATAGCAACTGAACTAATGGAGGGTTTGGCAAAGGACTAGCACCAAAGGCCAGCATTACAAGGTAACACTTTGGAGAGGGGGCAGGGAATATGGGGGTTTTGGTTTGGCTGAAGAGTACTGCTTGGGCCTACCCTGAGGCCCGCCTTGTAAACATTGCAAAATAAAACCCAACTGGGGAATAAAAACTCTCCAGTGTGGGAACGATTTTCTCCAGGCCCCTTCACCACCAGAAAAAGAAACACTCAGCCTGGCAAGGTGTTGGAGCCTCCTTGCCATTGCCCCCATCTGTTTATTTTGTCATCCATATATGCGTCTTGTTCATTCTCAAGATTGTAAGCTCTTTGGGGCATAGACTGTTTTTCCCACTACATGTAGTTATAACACCCAGCTCAATAGTGTCCTGATTTCTTAGTACAGTCTGCGGATTCTACTGAAATACTCAAAATAAATAACTGTGATTATAACAATGATAAGTATTCTACTTTAGGGGATGAAGCAGATGAGAGCAAGCCATAGACAATCTTGGTCCCAGCAGTGACCAAGAAATGAGGGATAGGGAGCCACTTAAAAAAGGAAGAATGGATGGGTAATTGGTAGATTAGAACTCTGAGCTGAGGTATGAGGAGCCCAATCACTGTAACAGGAATCCACAAAACAATTCTCTGTTTCCGCGCTCAATATTGCTTCATCCTGAACTTTGTGCTAGTAGGAAGAATCCCTTTTCCTTGATAGCAACATTGCACACAACTGGCCCAAGTGAGTATATTGAAGGCAGAATTGTTCAGCTCACACTGGAAGTTCAAGTTTTAGCTGTTGGAAGAAAAATCAATCCAGGCCAGACTTTTGCTCGGTCAAAGTGAAAGCCCCTTCTCGTGTTGCAACCCAAGAGATAGTAATAATGACTAGTTTAGAGAGACGACAGCCCTGGGCACTAAATAGCACAGAACAAATACATTGTCATTTTGTCTCTAGAGACCAGTTGAGCTCAAAAGTAACCTAGTTCTGTTAGTATTAGATTCAGACTTTGGGAGGCCTTAATGTCATACCACTTTTACGGTAAACTGATGCTTTTTTTAAAAAAGGCAGCTTTAGATATCTTGCAAAACCACATCTGTGGTTCTTAGTTTAACGGATCCTTCTAATTACCGCAAGCTGACCATACTCCCTGTTCTCATCGCAGAGAACTTTAAATGAGGGGGAATCACTTATTGTTTGTAGTCAATTTCTATGCAAGATGTGGTTAAAGCAAAGTAGGTGGTACTTTTGAAACTCCCAATGGACTCTATGGGTGCTCAGCACCCCTAAAAATCAGACTGTGGGTTTAGATGGCTGTAGCAACTTTTATTGGGCCAACTTCTGTTAGTGAGAGAGACCATCTCTTACGAACAGAAGTTGGTGCAATGAAAGATATTATCTCACCCACTTTGTTCCTCGAATACCCTGGGACCCACCTGGCTACATCTACACTGCATGTAATGATTTTAGGCACCCAAGTTTGAAAGTTTGGGCTTTGATTTATTGATGCAATTGTCTCTTCTGTGAAAGGGAATAATTATATTTACCCATTTCTTTACTGTGCTTTAATAACATTGGATGGGAAACTCTATATGGAAAGAATAAGAATGATTATTATTAGATTCCAATTGGAATTTTGCCTTAGTAAAGAGTTCAGGATTAGATCCCAAGTATGCATATCATTGAATAGTTTCCTACCATGTATATCTAAGACACTTGTGTACATATCAGTTATATTTTTCATTCCTGCCCAGTACAGTTGGCCATGTATACGTAAAAGTAAAGTGTGTGATTATTTTCCTCCAAACGGGTTAGTATTCCCGTGCTTCAGGCTGAGTTCCTCTGCATTTCACTCTTTTCTAGCACTGCTAGCTTTCCAACATCAGTCTCCATATGCTAGGGAGGGACACACTGAGTGTTCACGTGTGCAATTATGGCAGGTGCACAGCTCTCACAAAAGAAAATAATGGATGGGAAAAGGAAATATGAAGCCTTTTGTGGCAGGAGAAAATCAAGGACACAGAGACGCAGATGACTCAGTGGTGACAAATTCAGTCCTGTCTTAAAACAATCTGTCACTCCATCAAGCACAATCCCTCACAAACACCGTGCAAAACTTCTAATCACAGGGGGACCTTTCAGTGGTGATGGGAATGTAATGAAGTATCTGCTGTGTTGAACGGACTATAAGATAAAGCTAGAGCTCAAAAGAAAATGTGCAGGGAGATGCCAAAAACCATCTAGCGATAAGCACACTGTAAAACTAACTACTTGCTCAGAGACTGTAAAACAAACACCTCAGGTTACCTGGGCCACTACCTAGCAGAACTAGGACTTTGATTTTATTACATTCTGCGGAGAGTATTTTAATGGACTAATTACACATATTAGCCACTAGATCTACAGTAGAACTCAGACCTGTTGTATTGGTGGGGGGAGGGCAGCTGGCTGCCTCTCATTTACACCATTAGTATAAAAACAAATTCATTTTTGTGGCTCAGGCCCATGTCTTCTTTTCACTTTCTCTACTCAAAAGCAAGAGTCACTCTGCTGTAGGAATAATAAGCTCTTTGGGGCAGGGGCCATCGATTTTGTTTTACATTTGTACAGCACCTAGCGTAAGCTGAACCTAGTCTATGACTGGGACTCCTAGGAATTACACTATGCTGCTATTTATTATTGGTATTAAACAGGCACTCAATGTTTCGATTTGTGCGTCCCCCACACCGCACAATATATGTCCACACATTGGCATAAAGTTTGATACTGCAAAATAATAGCGCTTGTGGCAATGTAGGACCTTTTTCACTCACCGTCTTGCATTTGAATGTTCTTTTTTTTTCATTTTGGTATTAATTTGTCTAGGGGACGGGAGCAAAAGGCGACTGGGTTACCCAACACTTAACTGGTGATTTATTCAAGACACAATCCAGACAGGTGCCTCGAAGTTGCAATAGGAAAAACAAGGAGGCAGCTTCAGACTGGAGAGAGACAGAATGATTAAGAAAGGGAAACTTCAGTACTGTACTGAGAAGGAATGATATCATTAGTTAGATCAGCCGCTGGAAAGTTATCACTCATGACTGGTACTTACTGTGCTTGACAGATACTGAATCTCTTGATTTAGTTTGGTAATATTACAGAAGGAATCATTTTGCAAATCTGGCCTCTTCTTCCATTTACAATGACCCAGGCTATCCAATTATGCTCATTTGACACTGATGAGACACCATATTCCAATTGTGTCCTAGGCAGAAAAAATCTTTCCTTCAGCACCACGCTGGGAATGACACATTTCCTCATGCATCCATGGTTTTAGGGTAAAAGTGAACCCTTGCAAAAATGGGATATGCAAAAACATTTTTGCGAAACCAGTGAAACACCCCATCTTGACTGCCATGGTACCCCACTAATGTATCTAAGAGCCTTGCAATCTTCAGTGTATTTCTCCTCACAATGCACCTACGAGGTAGGGAAGTGCTATTATCGCCATTGTTCAGATGAGGAATGGAGAGGCCAAGTGACTTGCCCAAGAGCACACAGGGTGTCAGTGTCAGAGTAGTGAACTGGACCCAGGTCTCCCAGGTCCCAGACTAACAACCTAATCACCGATTTTATTTTCTATAGAAAGAACTGAATCTAGTTGTTATAGGGGAAACGCTATGGGCGAAGAAGGGAATCTTGCCATTTTAAAATCTAGATTGGATACTTTTTTAACAAATCTGCTCTAGGGATTATTCTGAGGATATTCTCTGGCCTGTGTGATACAGGAGGTCAGACTAGAGGATCACAATGGTCGCTTCTGAGTGGTGTCACCCACTATCCATCATAGTTCTGTTGCCACATCCGTGAGTATGTTGACCCAGAGAAGGTTCCCAATCCCCGAGGAAAATGAAGCATACATTTCAGAATTTGGCAGAAAATCTGTTTGCTGGGCTTTGTGGAATCACTATTCTGAAAAAAATAGATCAGGATCCTTTTTGTCCTTTTTCATCTGAAACTTCAGCTAAAAATGCAAATTTGGGTTGACGCCTTCAGCTGCCTCCTTAAACCCTCCCCAATTAGTATGGCCTTCTTCTCTCTTTGCTCAGTGTCACACCAACTTTTAAAACAAACAAACATCTAGATGAATAGTGCCTTCCATTAGTCAATCCTGTCTGTCTCTTGCCACCTCGCCCTCAGATGTGTGTAGAGAGGTCCTCACTCTGTGTACTGCCTATTTTAAGGGTGGACAAATTGCAAAGCAGCCCATGAGGACCTACTGCTTGAGCATCATAAGTAAGGCTAAGATTTTGTCATGGTTATTTTTAGTAAAAGTCACAGACAGGTCACGGGCAATAAACAAAAGTTCACGGAAGCTGTGACCTGTCCGTGACTTCTCCTGCTGTGACTCCATGGTTTCTACTAGTGGCTGGGAATTGCAGGGTTCTCTCCCCGCAAGGCTGTCGCCCGTCACTGGAACCCTGAGGAGGGCCCCCTGAGGAGGCTGTCACCAGTCGCTGGAACCCTGCCAGAGCCCCGCTGGCTGCCAGCTCTAGTCCCTTGGCCCCAGGGGCTGAAGCAGAAAATGTCAGGGAGGTCTCTGGAAGTCACTGATTTCATGACTTCCGTGACATAAACGTAGCCTTAATCATACCCCAAGGCTTCTGACAAGACTAATTTTTTCAGGTCATGGAGCAACCCCTGAGCACCTCAGGATGCTCTGAAAAGGCTATTTGAGTAGTCACCTGGCAGACCACTTAGAGCCACTCCCTTGAAATGCTCAAGTCACTAGTTCCTCAGACAATTTATCACATCCAAACACCAGCTTGGTAAATTCCCTGGGCCTCCAACTCCAACATGTGCCTTTAGATGGGAGCCCAAGTTCACGGAGCCAGGATCTCAAAAGAGGTGGCCTTACTCTTTTTGTACCTCAGACACTCATCTACATTTGAGGGTCAGAACTACTTCCCCAGACTGGCAATGTGTTTGAGATGTACAAATGAAAAACATCAGAGGGGGCTGATTTTCAGTACTGCTGACAATCTGCAGCTCCTACTAACCTCGACTGGAATGATGGGTGCCCAGCACTTCTAAAAATCAGGCCCAGTCAAGGAAGAGTTTTGTTTTTAACATTTTAACTTTCTAGAAGTGTACACAGGTGGCTGACCCACTGGGGGTTTCTTCCTTACTTAGTTAATAACATCCACAATGCAGTACCAAACAATCATTTTATTTCATACTAGCAGAAATACCCGGCGTTGCTCGGGTCAGTTGGAGGGGGGAGGGGGGAGAGAGCTGAGCGAGTGGGGGGGCATTGGAGTGGGGGGAGGGGGGAGATTTTAAAATTTTTCTTTTCTTACCTGAGGGGGGGAGAGAGCTGAGCGAGTGTGGGGGCCATTGGATGGGGGAGGGGGAGAGCTGAGTGAGTGGGGGGGCTGTTGGGGGGAGGGGGAGAGAGCTGAGCGAGTGCGGGGGCCATTGGAGGGGGGAGGAGGGAGAGAGCTGAGCGAGTGAGGGGTCCATTGGAGGGGGGTATTATTACATCATAACTATGTCACAGAGAACAGCAGGTGTTAACCTGTTGCCCAGATGATGTTAATGGGCTTTAAAGAATTTCATCCCTAGGGGGTGTCAGAAGTGATATTTGAAAATTTTTTGATTCTTACCCTGATTAGGACCCTAAATCCTATAACTGTACCAAATTTCAAGTCTCTACCTCAAACGGTGTGGAAGGAGTAAGGGAACGTACATACATGCACACATATACCATTTGACTTTTATATATATAGATGAGTGTTGGAGTAATAAAGTGGGGCTATCTTTGAAGCTTTTGTGAGATGCCACATGCTACCTCCATCTCAGTCAGTGGAGCTTCCATGCTACCTGCATTTGTTTCAGGTGAGGTGATGTCTCTGCCTCGTAGAGCTATTTTTGTAGGTTTTCATAATTTATACTGTATTCGCAATTAAGCTTTATGGTAAACAGCTGTAGCTAAATCCCATTTGTTCATATTTCATGTTCTCTCGTCATTTTAGAGAAAAAACTGCTGTTGAGCATTGACAGTGACAGTAATAAAATGAGATGAGATTCATACTGTATATAACAGTACCTTTTATTCTGGTCTCTAGCACTGTGTCATATGCACACTGGAGGAAAGCAGCATGAGAGGAGAGTTCAGGCTGAAAAGGAACAACATTTGTGGAAGACTTTTTTAAAAAAACAGATATCAAATCAAGGTAAATAACCCCTGAAATTGCTTTTGCATTATCACAGGAAATGTCAAAGCTAAGTTATAATAGTAAAAACATTTTGGTTAAGGCTGGTCAGAAAGTTGTTTTGAAAAAATGGATTTTTGACAGAGAAATGGGGATTTAGCTATACTTTCCCCTCCTCCCGAAACTGCTTTCTGCAGAAACCCAACCTTTTTTTTTGACCAAAATGTAAACTATTTTAATTCTGATATTCCACCATGGAATCTAAATGGAGTTGTAATTAGACTACCTCATATCTTCAGACCATCTCCCATGGTGCACCATGATCATGGGACTCCTTTAGTGCATTATTTCCCTTCACCAAGAGGGGAGACTGTAATGCATCATAGGAGATGTAGCCTGACCTGGGAGATTTTAAGTTTTCACCAAAAAGTCAAAATTTCAGGAAGGGAGGGAAAGGTAATTCTGACCAACTCTCATTTTGGTTAATTAGTTAAAAGCCAAGCAAAACCTTGATTTTCACAATGATTTAGGTTTATTGATTTATTGCTGGATCATCCTGACATGCCTCATAAGTTGCATCTTTGGGAACTGATCCAAAAGAGTATTTTCAGTGACGTCAAAAGTCTTTGGATCAGGCTCATTTGGTTTGTTCAGGGGTCTGGACATGATTCAGATAGAAGGAGGCATGGTTCACATCTAGCTTGCTTGTTGAAGTGGCTAAAACCTGTAGAGTTCTCTGGGCCAATTAGGAAAAATGGCTGGGGGGGGGGGAGGGAGGGGATAAGTAAAAACAATTTTAAGCCAAACTAGGACTTCTATTTTGCAGAAGTTGAAAGTAAGGTTGTATGCAACCCTAAAAAGAAGGATCTAGTACATTTCAATTAGTTCATTCATTTTTATAAATTGGGAATAGGTATTTTATTTTGGCAGTTCAAAAACCATCCACTATCAGAGATAATATTGTCCAGTGGATAAGCCTGGGGACTGCAAGTCAGGACTTATGGGTTTTATTCCAGCTTTTCCCATTAAATCAGCATGTAATTTTCAGCAAGTCATTGTGCCTCTACTTATTCATCTATGAAATAGAGATAATAATACTTACCTCTCTCACTGGGTGTCCATAATTAGTGTTAATAAATGACAACATTTTAAAGTTTGCATCTAAAGTTAGGCACCTAAATTCATATTTAGTCTTTAGGTAGATAAGAGTGGAAAATTTGGCCTAAAATAACTGGCCTATATTTCACAGTTGGTGGCAGAATTGGGATCTCAGAACTCAGATCTTCCAACTCCAAGACTTGTGCCTCATCAGTCCTTCATAGTATTGACATTGTGACTTTATACATAGAGTCATGATCAGTCTCCGTAAAAATGTGCCATATGAAGACAAGTACTTCAGTTAGCTGTCTAGTCACATTATGTAATTTTGTCATCTTAATGGGTCCTCATGCAAAATACTACTGGTTACCTATTAAAAGCAGGTAATGGTAAGTGCTTCTCATATATAATTTGTGAGACACATCATTCTTCTTATTCAGACCTATAACAGAAGCATGATGATACATGCTCAGCTTCAGCTTGTTCCCAATAGCAACAATATCCTCTGGCCTGGCATGACTGCACATAATAACATTGTGCTACAGAAGAGAGCGGCATGAATCATAGGATACCAGGGTTGGAAGGGACCTCGGGAGGTCATCTAGTCCAACCCCCTGTTCAAAGCAGGACCAATCCCCAACTAAATCATATCACAGATTTTTGCCCCGATCCCTAAATGGCCCCCTCAAAGATTGACCTCACAATCCTGGGTTTAGCAGGCCAAAGCTCAAACTCACAACCTTGGGTTTAGCCGGCCAATGCTCAAACCACTGAGAACTGAGATTGCTTGGGCAAAGAGACTGGGATGAAGAGATGGGAGTAGATTGAAATTGGATGAGAAGCCCTGGTTCCAGGATATTAGAGAGACAAGGTGGATGAGATCATTTATTTTATTGTACCAACTTCTGTTGGTGACAGGGACAAGCTTGTGAGTCACACTGAGCTTGACAGAAGAGCTCTGCGTAGCTCGAAAGCTTGTCTCGTTCACCAGCAGAAGTTGATCTAGTAAAAGATATTACCACACCCACCGTGCCTTATTTAATAACCTTACATTTCAAATGCTTTAGCTATTTTTCCTCCATGTTCATATCTTTAATAAAAGGGTAACCAGATTTTGTATGGTGTGTTTGCCATGATAGTACGCAATCTGTGGTCTCTGTAGATCAACCCCAAATCTTGTTTAAAACGGTTTAATGTTGGAGAGTGACTGGGGTCTGTTAACATCTTTGGCCCATTCATCCCATGTAAATTAAGACATCTGTTAACTATGGCAGTGTGTCTGCTGTGGCACAAGTAGCAACAGAGGCTAGCTGTCCCAAGTACAGTCCCACACGGGACCCTAAGTACATACCTGGCCAGGCTGCCTGTCCCATCATGTGTGCCACCATGGCAGTGCTTCAGTCAAAAGTAGTATGAATACCTCTGTCTGAACTAGAAATAACAGCTCCAGTGTAGATATACCCTTACTGAGACCCACGTCTCCCGTCTGAGAGTTTTTTGTCTTTCACCTATTCTTCTGCGTACTTTTGAAACACCCAGTGACAAACGCCCCCCCCCTTTCCTAGCTAACTGTTCCACCCGCAGACTCCATCTATTCTGTGAGTCACCCCAGCTGCAGTAGCAACTAGCAACCAGCACTGGCCCAAATGTTCCAATAGGAGATTTCCTGTTGACTTCAATGGGAACAGAGTTAGGCGAATGCTGAGTACTCTTGACAAACCCACCCAGAGAGGTGTTCTTGAATGGATTGGTTTGCAATTGTGAATGCCTGTGTCTTCATATTATAAAGTTGCCAGGGGGCAGGGATTCTGTCCTTGGGCACATTCTGCTCATTATAAAGAGTCATGCATGCTTACCTCAAAGCAGAGGAAAGCACTTTAACAAGTTTGCAGCCGCGGTGCAGCCTCCTTTGGTTAAAGAGGCCCAACCATAAATGCTCAGTTCAAATGTATGTCAGGTATGTTCCCATAATCTTCACTAATGCTAATATCTCAGATACCGGCATCTGTAAACAACGTATTCTATCATCTGTCTAGGAAGCTCCACCCCACCTGGGAAGTTAATGAACTAGCCTAGTTAATGATCTAACCTAACCACACACCTTTGTCACTTCCCACCTGGATTCAATCAACTCCAATGGGCTTCGAACAAGGCCACATGCAGATAAATAAGGCACCTTCAGACTCTGAAATACTTCACTGTGAATCTCTCTCTTAGCAAACATCTCAGTTTGAAGAGTAGGCTGCTTCTCTGGGTGTCCATTAAGTGGCTTGTATTGTATTCCAAACATATGGTAGCTCAGTGCAGCATAGAAAATAGTTCAGCTCCAGGCTCTATGCAGTTCTCATTTCAGGACCACCTCCTAGCACATATTTCAAGGTATGCAAAGTGACATTAGGAGGGTTTTCTAAATAACCTGCTGTTTCCTAGCCAAGACGAACAGACCTTTAAAATTCCTCCTCCTTTAGCATGTGCAGCCGTGTCAGGCGCCGTTTGGTGACCATGATTATATATCTATTTTCATCCATGCAGCCATATGCCATATACAGACGACAGAGGATTATTCTGTATCTGGCTCCAAACAGAATCCAGGGCCATTTAATCGCATCCATCATTGTCTGGCAAGGATTATGTCACTGATACCAAAAGTAAACACCCATCAATTTATTCCCGAGATCCAGTACACTTAAGCAATTTATGGGAGATACTGTATTTGCAGTCAAAATCAAATAATTGATCTCTGTGTAAGTTGCATTTGGTTCACTTCCCCTGAATCACATTCACCCAGCAATAAACAAGTTGATTAACCAGCCGAGGATTATTAGAGAGTTCACTTGAATATTAAATAAATAATTTGCATTTTAAAAGTATGATGGCTTTGTCCTTCCAGTGTAAATGTGACTCATTATATATTTATTACATAGCTGTGTCGATTCTTGGCAAAAATATCTTACTGGCAAGACTTTACTGAGCTTTAATTTTTCTTCCTCATCAGGAAAGATTTTATTTTACAAATGTCTTAATTTTCAGCTTGGAAAAAAAAATAACCCAAGTTTCTCTTCAATTAAAGTTAATTTATCAGCAGTTATGATGGTAGCACAGAGACTGTGAACAAGATTAGGGCCCCATTATGCTAGTATGCTGTAAAAAACACATAGTAAGACACATAGTCCTTGTATGGAGTAGCTTACAATAGACAAAGGAGACAGAGACAAATGATCAAGGTAACACACTAGTCAGAGGCAGAGGATAAATCCCAGCGCTGAATTCACTGGAATACACCACCTGACTTATTGGAAATACACTCTGAAATTTGGATTTGACAACCTTCTTTCATAGTACACAACAATGTCCACTGATTAATGCTGCAGACAGAAGATTGGAAGATCGTTCAAGGTTAATACAATCATAAACCATTACAGAACTTAGGATGCAGCAGAAGCCATGTTGTCTGACAACTCTATACTTTTTATGGTGGCCTCACTGTAAGGCAACCTTCTCCCATACATGCAGACATCAACTAGTCACATCTCAGTACTGTCGGAGGTGATTGCTGCTGAACGTAAGGCCACTGAAATCACCCTGAACCAACAGCTGCATCCATTGCTGAGAGAGGAAGTACACAGTGGGCGTAGTGTCAGGCTGGCAGGAAGGAATATGTCAGTTCTGATCTAGGGTCTGCCACTGAGTCTGTATGGCCTTTGAGCAAGTCTTTTAAAAGGAAGCACTCCAGTCAATATTTTCCATTCTAAGCACCTAAATCTACCTCAATCCATGGTGTGAGTTCCAGAGGCGCTGAACACTTATAGCTCCCACTAATATCAGCGTCTCTGAAAACCTGGCCACTTAGGACAAGCCTAAATATGGATTTAAGGAGGTAACTTCAGCTCTCATGTTTTCTCCCTCGTCTTGGAATGGGTTCTGAGGACAAGGCACATGGTGCAGTAGACTGGCAAACATGAAGTGGGGGCTGGAGACCTGGGACAGTTAGAGCAGGGGCTTGGAAGTGGGGTAGGAGACTTGGATCATAGAGGAGGTGCTGGGGGCGCAAGGTGTATGGATGGGGATAAGGACAGGACCAGGAAGAACATGGAAAAGAGATGAAAGGTGTGGAAAGAGAGCAGGGAATTGGATGGAGTGCAGCATTCTGGAGAGCTAGAGGAGGTCAAGAAAAGGGGCAGGGAATTGGAGCGAGTCACAGATAGGATCATGCAGGGCAATAGGGCCTCCGTCTTCATCACATTTTCTTGTTTAACAATCAGTTCTGCCACTACAGAATAAAGATAATGATTCCGTTCCACTTTTATCCACACTAACCCTGCTGAAGTCAATGCAGTTACAGTACTCTGCACTCAGAGTGGTGTAACTAAGGGTTTGATCCAATGTTCAGTGGATTTTTGATTGGGCCCTAATTGCAAAGGTCAGCCTTGTTTCTTCAGATGGGAAATGAACTTTAGGACCAGATCCACAACTGGTATAGAAGGATGCAGCTTCATTAGAGTGAAGGGAGCTACACAACAACTGAACATTTGGTTTAAAAATAGGGATATAGGGCTAAATTCTCATCTCATTTACACTAGTATAAAGACAGAGTAACTATAAAGTAGCAATCAACACAGTTTCTGTAGATTTTCATGCCCACAGTACAACTCCATCACTGTTACAAAGAGATGCATTTCCTCTGAAGTCCATTTTGACCGTAGAACTCAGTAATGAATATCATAGGTTCTTTTTATCACTCAAATACCTTTAAGAAGCCACTCAAGAGAAAAAAAGCAGAAAATATAGAATTTTCTATATAGCCACAGTTGACTCAAAATACATTTTCCGCCATCAGTTTCCTAGAAGATTTCAACAGCCTGTCAGTCAGTAGATCTGGGCTTCAAATTGTCAGTTTCATTTTTCAAAGAGAGCAAGGAAAATTGAAAACAGACACCTGACAGTAACTCTTTCAGATGTTATTACTACTGATGGGGCTCTGAGGGGAACAGAGGTTTTAACAACAGGGCACTGCAATGTACCAGGAAGGTGTTCATTACCTGGCAAAATTTTGCAGCAAGCAATGAGGTTTTTTTTCCCAAGTGCAAGTGAACTTTTTGATGTTCCTGCAATGCCTAGTTTCTTGCTCTGTGCATGGTGCTTCTATTTATACTGTATAGCCTGTCAGTGTGATTTGTTCTAGGGTGAACAAACACAACCTCATTCTAGCACAGCACCACTCAAACATATTACTATTAAAATGTAAGCCCAAACCAAAAGCAGGTTCGTGAATTCTTCTGATGGATGTTTCATCAAGTGAATAAAAATAGTGTTCTTTAATTTAAGCAGAAACTGATGGGCTGCTGCCAAACTGGATTCAAATACTAGCATGAAAATGTTAAAAAGTTGTGACAGGAGAGCTTCTTTGGGTTAAAAATTAATTGTTTCAGACAAGTTGTCAAGCACTTAACGTTAACATGCCCTGAATCTAAAAAATTATATACCCAGAGTCCCAGATTCACACTTGATTGTACCTGACTAAGAGGTTCTCAATTCTGTAATGATTTTTGGCATTGGAAATATGCCTGCAAGGTTCAAACACTTTAGAGGAAAATTGTCTGGCAGAGTCTATGCAGGGTTGTTTGATTACAAGATCAGAGTGAATTCACTATAGATGTTAGGAAGCAGTTTTTGGTCCTCATTTTAGAAACTTTGAGAACATACTGTGAAAGCTTATGAGCAAGTGATAAAATACCACTGGCTACATATGCCATTGTCCTGTAGAAAACAGAATTGAGCCATAAAGGGAATCATTGCTCTGAAGCCCCAAATGCTTTAGGAATTAAAATAAAGCAGGACTACATCCATTGCATTCATGGATAGGATTCTGCAAAAAACAAAAACATACCTGTTTTTGCCCATCTCGAGGGGGAAATTCATTTGTGGGAATGCCATTTCTAAAATGGGCTTCGAATGTCAAAAGACAAGACATGTCCACTAGGGATAAGTAAACGGGCTTAAACAAAATAAGAACCAACCTGTGCTTTTGCCCTAAATGTAAATGGAACTGAAATCAAACTTTTTGTAAAAGGTTAATGTACTTTTTTATTGTTTTGCATTTCCTGTCTCACCCTGTCCCTGTAGTATATCTGGACTGGCCAGAAGCAAAAAGCTGTAAACCTTATAGATGACCTCTTGTCATGAGATTTCTCGCGTAGTTTTGTTGGCCCAAGATATTCCAATATGAATTTAATTTTCTTGATGACTATCTACAATGGAATAATGCTCCTAACGTTTTCCAGGTGAATCCAACACTAATTCCCTGTTTCTACCTTCTCCAGAAACTCACGCATAAATAAACCTTTCCTAAAGACTAGGGTATCTCCTTAACACAGAGTTCAGAGACATTTTTATCATCACAGGAGTACATACAGCTAGAACAATGAAAAGGACTGACTTTTTGGTTTGATGGCATGCATGGCTGCATATCCAGACACTGCTAAGGGAGGAGGAAGTTTGGCAGACAGATGGCATTCATCCACTAGATTATTATTTTTTTCCCTGCCAAATAAAAAGGTAAAAAATAAATTGGATGGAGAGGCTTGGGGGAAAAAATGTTTGACCCAAACCAAAATGTTTTTGTTGTTTACGAGTTTTTTTTCTCTATATTTTTAATAAAATGAAAGTAAAATTCTAAAGAAAAAGTCATTTCAAATTGAAACATTCCGTTGATAAAATGTTTAAATGAAGCATTTCAATTTTTCCAGCTTTTTTCTGTCAAAACAGTATGATGGATTTGACCTGACTTTTTCAATTGACCCAAATAAACATTTTTGGGGTGAAAAAATTGTCTGGATCCCCTGGCTTGTCCTGCAACATGGCAGAGCTGTAGACAGAAACTCATTTTCTGCATTGGACCATGCAGAAGGCTCTGGTGAGGGCTAGCTGGGAAATAACATGTTCAAGGGAGCACGATACCTTCCAGTGCTCCTTTGGGCAAGTGGCTATTTTCAAACCCCCATAATCTGTTCAAATCAAAACCAATTTATTCTGTATAACAAATGCAAAGCCACACTCCTAAGTGGGTTGTTAATAGCGGTGAATCAAACCTAAGACCTTTGCATCTAAACACAAGTCTCTACCGCCTAACTTAGGAGACCCGAATCTTCTATCCGGCACTGTAGCAGGCTCATCTATCACTATATGTGATCTGTTGAGGGGGACAGAACACTACACTGAGTAAGCGTGGCTTAGCTCTCACTGAAAGCGATGTGTATCTTCTTCCACAGTTTAGTTTTCTCGCCCCAGCCATTTTGTCAGTGGAAAACAAAGGCTACAAAAGGCATTTGTTTTTTTTTTATAATTCAAAAAATGAATAAATCCACCGCAGACCATTTTGCTGATCATCAAAAAATGTCCCAGTCCCTCATTCACATAAACAGGTTAATCAACAATTTATCATTCCTGCCCCAATAACAGAGAAACTGGGGGTCCCACTGTAGCCGAAGTGACCATTTGGGCTGTTAGAGTGCAGGCTAGGTGCAGTGGGTGTGTCTATGCAAATAACATCCATTATTTAATAACTGATCTGGTAAACTTCAGCTTGAAATGGGAAAGTTTTGAAAAGCTAAGTGACTGAAAACATGATGTTATCATGGAAATCTCTCAAACGGCCTTAACTCTACAGTAGCTGTCGCTAGCACTTCAGCTATAACAGAGATACTTGTAACTGGCTGCTGACTGACTGACACAATTAGTGTCTCCATAAAATATCATTAAAGACACACCACTGGAATTCTTGTAGATATTTAGGTTGCTTGAATGCCTGTGAATATAATAACGAGTGCACTATAATTAACAGAATTACCATACAAATTAATAATGCTATGCTGCTTATTGTAAATAGTCGACACTTTAAAACAGTAATTTGGAGCCCAAGCCAACAGATCCTGAACAGAACATGAGGCACCTAGAAACAGAAATAGCCTTAGTAAGGAAAATTAAAATGTTGAGTATAAAAGATTCTAAATGAAAGGATATTGCATTCCTGGTGATTTGTCAAGAAGGACCTCTCTGATTTAATGAATACCAAGTCCCATGATGCTTTTCACTTCCACAAGCAGAGCATAGCAGAAGCCAGTAGGGGGGAGAGGTCAGAAGGGAAGTATTCTTATCTTGGCATCCTCACTCTTACCCTGACCCTGTGGAGACGGGGTGGGCAAACGTTTTGGCCCGAGGGCCACATTGGGGTTCAAAATTATGCGGAGGGCTGGGTAGGGAAGGCTGTGCCTCCCAAACAGCCTGGCCATGCCCCCTATCCGATCCCCACCCACTTCCCACCCCCCAACTCCCAACCCATCCAGTACCCTCTCCCCCACACCTTGTCCCCTGATCACCCCCTCCAGAGACCCCCTACTCCAACTGCCCCCCAGGACCCTACCCTCTAAGCCCCCCACTCTTTGTTACCTGACTGCCCCCTCCCAAGACCCTCCACCCTAACCCCTCCCATTCCCCTAATCCCCCTTGCTTACCTTTCAGCACTCAGGCCCCAGCCGTGGGCTCTGTGGCTGGGCTGGGGCTGCATCCAGGTCAGGAAGCGCGTGGCCCCACAGCTTCCTGTGAGTCCGACTAGCTCAAACATCTGAAAAGGTCTCGGTAACATAAGGGTGGTTAGAGAAAAGCTCCTGCTATGGATAGGTTATTCCCTAATTGTCCACAATGCAGTTTCTTCTTCTTTTCCTTCCTCTGAAGAATCTGGCATTAGTCAGTATCAGAGCCAGGATCCTGGCCTGATCCAGTATAGCAATTCCTACATATTTTTCCCCTTACCTTTTACAGCACCGTGAATGGCACCCGTTCAATTACACACCACCCCTGTGTGCTTCTAAGAGGCAATTCTTCCCCTCTCACAAGCACAGAGTTTGAGTGTAGCAAAGAGACATTTAATAGAAGGGGAGGGACTAACTTGGCATTCATTTATGGAAACACCGCAAACAGGAGTCATAACTATAAACCATGTGCAAAAGACATCCCGCCAAATAAGTTGAGCAGTGTCCTTTCCCCTCAGGTTCTTAAGTCCAGCAACCAAAAGTCCCTTTAATGAGCCCTTCCCTTCTCTGCACTCTGCGCTCACAGTTGCTCTCATTGGTCAGTGAAGACCCAGAGTTCAGAGGTGCAACTGTGGAGTTCACCTCCTGTCCTGGGTGGAGCAGGAGAGAAAGGGTAAGAAGGCACCTTACTCACTCCGCTGCTCAGGCACTCGCTCGCTTCTCCTTGCCACCAGCCGCCCTGCTGGCCGATTTCTGTGACTCTCTGCTGGGCTCCACTCTGATCCTCTCCACCAGCAACTCTGCTGGTCAACCACCGCACTTCTCTATGGGGTCTGGCTCCAATCAGCCCCACCAGTTACCCTGGCCGATCACCATGCCTTTCCCTGCTAGCTGACCACCAATCCACCAGGATATTTTCAGATCCCACCACTTAACACAGCTCTCAGTAATTTCAGCTGTTAGTGGGGGAACCTCACTGCTGGGGTGCACACTGCGTATCTTTTGCATCAGTGACACTGTCCAAAAGCAAGTCTAACCCTTATACCTAGATATCAGTGACTTCAGCTTTGCACTATGCAACAAAACTCTCAATTGAGTCTAAACTAGCTCTTTTACTACACTATGGAAATAAAAATGGTCAAACAGTAGTTGAGGCCCTTGAGCAGGATCCACACCTCTCAGTACATATTCCTATCCTCACTCTCTGTCAGCTCACTGTGCTTTGGGAGCCATCCTGCCTGTTTAGTGAGTGCCATTTAAGTGAGGGTGAGTCCTTCAATCAGGGTATGCCAAACACAGTTCTGCTGCCCTTGATGCACACAACAAGACTAACAATCCTTTATTAGTCCTGTCCCAATGACAAGGAGACTGGGGGAATCCAGCTGTTCTGATTAACACTGCTTGATTCCATTGCTGCTTTTTATTTTTAAGTGTCAATTTCAAACACTCTTTGATGAAAGTAATTAAGTTTGAATTCCTTCTAGATCTCCACATCATCACCAATTTCTCCTTCCCCAGACGTGCCAATGCAGCTCATGTTTGGCAATGATCATTTGGGCAAACAATGCCATCATGCTGCACACCTAGGCATGGTGAGTGTGTCCATGCAAACGAGATCAGCTTCTGACATTCTCTGCCACAGCTCATCACTAAATGATAGGGGAGAGCTCATTCAGACCCTCCTTACATCATTATTATTGTAAAATATTTAACAATGCTGCTGCCAGCCTTTTATTTTCTCTCTCCTTAAAAATTTGCATTTGAAGAGAAGAAGCGAACATGATAGTGTATTTAGTGTGCTGGGGACTCGGTACAAAAGAGAACTTAGAACACTCTTATTGTATCCTTAGTTGCCGTCACCAATCCACCATATCACTTGAGTTGAAAAAACTATAATAAAAAATGAAGAGCAGCTTTTCCATTTGAAAAGAGGTGTTTATTGCTTTATATTTTCAGTGGGAGCTGGACTGTTATTACAGTGTATGGGGGACATTGCAGAATAAGTAGTCTCAATAATCCATTGAGGCCGAGGAAATAAAATTCAACCTATTTCTGACTTTCATTTACAATCTTTAACTAGTGGCTACATGCCCTTTCTCACCAATAAATAAATAAAAAGTAATAACTACAAATGTCTCCAGCTGTTCTGATTAACACTGCTTGGTTCCATTGCTGCTTTTTATTTTTAAGTGTCAATTTCAAACACTCTTTGATGAAAGTAATTAAGTTTGAATTCCTTCTAGATCTCCACATCATCACCAATTTCTCCTTCCCCAGACGTGCCAATGCAGCTCATGTTTCTAAATCAGGCACCCTGCACACTGGAAAGGGTTAGCTACTATAGCTTATATCAGTAACTTTCACAAAATACGCTATACAGACTAAAGTATCAGAGGGGTAGTCATGTTAATCTCTATCCACAAAAGCAATGAGGAGTCTGGTTACACCTTAAAGACAGATTTATTTGGGCATAAGCTTTCTTGGGTAAAAAACCCACTTCCGAAATGGGTTTTTTGCCCATGTAAGCTTATGCCCAAATAAATCTATTAGTCTTTAAGGTGCCACCGGACTCTTCATTGTTTATACAGATTAAAGGAACTCTTTGCTGCTATAACTACATGCACACTAAGCCCTGGTCTACACTAGGGGAGGGACTGATCTAAGATACACAACTTCAGCTATGAGAATAGCATAGCTGAAGTTGACGTACTTAGGATGACTTAGTGCTGCATCTTCACGGCAGTGAGTTAACTGCTGCCACTTTCCCGTCTACTCTGCTTGTGCCTCTCGTGGTGGTGGAGTACTGGAGTTGACGGGAGAGCCCTCAGGGATCGATTTATTATGTCTAGACTAAATGCAATAAATCGATCCCCGATAGATCGATCGTTACCCACCAAACTAGCGGGTAGTGTAGACCTGCCCTATGGCTTTCATTGGCATAGCAAAATCAGTTAGGGAGTTGACCAAGGTAAGAGGCAAGAGGTAAGGTAAGAGGCAAGAGGAAAGAGGACACAGGATGAAGTGAGAACAGGGGAGTAACTAGAATCAAGTGTAAGTAAGTATAGTAGAGTCAAGCACACTCCACCCCCCTCTGGAACCTCCTTATTTCTGGGATGCCTCGGCAGTGCCCTGCTAAAAATTTCTACCCTCTCCAGAGTTCTTCCACTAAATTTCCACCAAACAAAGTCTCCAGGCTCTTCTGTCCAGGCTTAGTGTTCCTTGTTCATTGTTCCAAATACAACAAACCCACATTTGAAAACAAGACAGCCATTACCGTGCTGCTCTGAGGGTATGTCCTCCGAAGTATTCTTCCACAGGTCGCTGACAAGCTTCCCGTCTCCGTAACTCTCACATCCCCCTTCATTGCAGCAGCCTGATCCAGAACCAAGGTGTGGCTCCTTCCGAATCAGAGTTTGCTAGCCCTAGGCCCTTCACCCCTTAAAAGCAAGCCACCCTATTACAGTAGCCCTAGGAACCTCCCAGTCCTGTGTACTAAATAGCACAGAAAATAGCCAGCGTCTGTTGCAAGACAGACCTTCAGCCCAGTCCTGGCAACCAAGAGCCAGCTGATACTCTTGCAGAAAGAGAAGGACTTGAAGCATCCAGGACCAGAGGCCTGTATAGATACTTCCTGACTTATGCAAGCATTCTGTTCCAGAATGCCTTGCATAGGTCAAATTTTGCGTAAGTCGGAAATGTATCTCCGACCATTACGCAATACCCTCCCCGCCTATTTTTAGATTATGGAATTTTTTCCGTTAACTCGGATTTGCATAAACCGGGTTTTGTGTTACCTGGGGAACATCTGTACCCTCCTGGCCTGAAGAGAACAAACTGATTTATCATGGGACTGTCCCCGATACAATAATTCTTCTTCTTCCTTGCATTAATCCCATCAAATTGGTTCTGTTTTCTGAGTCCTCTTCCTCCAAAATACACTGTTCAGTGGCATGTCTTCCTTTATAACATCCCACCACTTTTTCTTGGGTCATCCTCTCTGTCTTCTTCCTTCAGTATTGATGTGTTGGACTCTCTTAGTCACATAATTGTCATCACACTTTACATGACCAAACCTTCTGAGCCTCTGCTCCTTTCATTATTTTTTCATTTATGGGTGTTACTTTGAGCATGTCTCTAACATACCTATTCCTCACATGATCTTTCTTGCTTACATCACTCATCTATCTCAACAGTTGCATTTCTGTGGAACAGATCATTTGCCCAGGTTCCTTCTTTGTTTTCCAACACTCAGTGCCATACATTAAAATGAGATGGACTTCCCCTTTTGAACATATTGGTATCTTCCTGTCACATGCCACACCACTCTTCTTTCTCCATTTGAGCCAGGCATTTATTATCCTAGTTCTAATGGTATTCTCCGTTTCCTCAGCTTCTCAGATTCTGGAACCCAGATATCTGAAACTGTGTTTTCAATATTGTGTTCCCATCTGGTTTCAAGAATAATTTTTCAGTACTCACATTATTGAAATTACATACCATATACTCCGTTTTTCCTCTGCTTTTTTTGAGCCCACATCTCTGCAACACATCTATCAATTATCAGGATCCCCTTCTAAACTATCTTTCTCCTCACTGCATAGAAAGAGACCATCTGTGAACAGGGCCGGAGACAGAAATTTGGGGGCCCCCTACTCTGATCGTTTGGGGGCCCCCTCAGCCCAGCTGGCACTTCCCCCCCCTCCCCAGCTGACAGCGGCTGGGGGGCCCCCCAGCCCAGCCGGGCCCCCCCCCAGCCCAGCCGACAGCGGCTGGGGGGGAAGCCCAGCCGCCGCCCCCCAGCCCAGTCGGTGCTCCCCCCCCCCCAGCTGACAGTGGCTGGAGGCAGTGCGGGGTCCTCCGGGAGCGGCGCGAGCCGCCCTTGCTGCTCCCCCCCCACATGCCCTTTCTCCCCCGGACTGCGCCGCTGCCGCCGGCCGGGCTCACTGCTCCTGCCGGGGACACACGTGCTTGTCCGCTCCGGAGGATAGCCGCGCCGCCTCCCCACCCCTTCCCCGCTCTCCAGGCCCAGCGACAAGGGGGGATGACTACGGGTACTGCTATGTACCAGGGCCCCCCTAAAGTCTGGGGCCCGGTACAGCTCTACCCGTAGTACCCCCCTGTCGCCGGCACTGTCTGTGAAAAACATTCACCAAAGAGCCTCCTTCTGTGTCTTCTGTGTGAGGGTATCCAGGACAAATATAAACAAGAAAAGTTCACCTTTTACAGCACTAGAGGTTTTGACTGTTGATGTTGCATCTAAACCATGGCTTGAACAAGCCACATGTGAAGTTCTGGTACCATTTTCTCCCTAACACACAACCAGATGACTTTTCTTGGAACTCATCTCTTTGGGGATCACGGAACACAACGTGATTATTTTTTTCCTTTTCTCTGTAAATTTTTCCACTGGCTGCCTCAGTGCAAAAATAGCATCTATTGGCGGCCTCCTTGGCATGAAGCCACATTGATTTGCATTAATATCTACTTCACTTCTTAGTCTTTTTATTGATGACTCTCTCGCACACTTTCATTGTATGATTCATCAGCTTTATACCTGCTACAATAATTAGATAGTATAAAATAATATTCAATAGTTATTATTTTTTAACAGAACCCTCTTCCTCCAGCTCAATAAAAACAATTGTCTATGCCCCTGCCTTATATATAGAAATAGCTCTGGAAGTCCCACCTGTTATTCAAGCTTGTCCATGACAGCTTTGAGATTTAGGACTCAGGTGTTCCTACTGCCCAGATTTGTATGAAGTACAATGGGGCCTCGAGGAGTCATCTTACTGCTTCAGCTAAACATTCACTGATGCAAATTTTGGAGTGAAAGTAGATTTTTGATTTCTCACTTGACACAAAATGTCTAGGTTCCTTTCCCACCCTCTCAGTCCACAATAAAATAAACAGTCAAGGCTATAAAACCACCCAAGATGAATTAGAGAAAAAAACTTCCACTTATTTTCACGAAAATCGTGGACCACTTTCACCTCGTTGCTACGATTAGGCAGGTGGATGATGTGACAAATGTTTACCATGATGATCATAATCATGGTATCTTGCACTCCATCAGTCTGCTTGCACCCACCTGTTCTCTTCAGTCTTATACTTAGATTATAAGAAATTTGGAGTTGGGACTATCTTTTTACGATGTGTTTAGACAGCACCTCACCTAATAGGATCCCTGATCAGGGTCTCTAAATGCTTGCGTAATACAAATAAAAAAAATGATTATAATAATAAATAATGCAAAACTCAGTTACTGCCTTGAGGGGGAAAGGGACGAGACTAACCAACCAGTATTTATTACCTAAAATAATTGTATAAGAAAGAGCGATTAATGTGAAAATGCAAGTGTCAAGGCTCTGCGGATATCGTACATTAATGGTGTCACCAGAACTGATCCAATCATGTCAACTGTTATGATGTACCAAGAGACTTGCAATATATTTACTAACAATACTTAGAATCAGAGAGGTAGCCGTGTGATTTGCAGAAGCAACAAAGAGTCCTGTGGCACCTCCAAGACTAACAAAAGTATTGAAGCATAAGCTTTCTTGGGCTAGTACCCACTTCGTCAGATGCATGCAGTGGAAGTATCCTACATATTAATACATAGTTGCCAACGAGTCAGCGAATATTCGCTTATGCACACACACTCTGAAAAACTACTTTAAAATAACATTATTAAGCACTCAAAAGTTAGGAAATGCCAAAATTAAGGTTACCTTAACTTGGCCCCCTTGTGCATATATAACTAGCGAAAATACAAGGCGTTGATCGGGTCAGTCGGAGGTGGGGAGGGGGCAGACAGCTGAGCAAGTGCGGGGTCCCTTGGAGGGGGCAGAGAGCAAACCTGACACCCACACCACACACACCCTGACCAAACCCGACACCCCCACCTCACTTACCCCACGACCAACCCCGACTCGCATTTTCACCCCCCGCACCCAAACCCAACACCCCCACGTCTCCCCCCTACCAACACCCCCATGTCTCCCCCCTACCAACACCCCCTGACCAACACCCACACCTCACCCCCCCGTAGACCAAACCTGACACACCCACCTCACCCCCCGACCAAACCCAACTCGGGTTCGTCGGAGTGTGGGGAGGGGGCAGAGAGCTGAGGGATTCTGGGGTTCCGTCGGAGGGGGGAGGGGGCAGAGAACTGAGGGATTCCGGGGTTCCGTCGGAGGGTGGAGGGGGCAGAGAGCTGAGCGAGTGCGGTGTCCGTTGGAGGGGGTATTATGACATCATAACTATGTCACAGAGAACAGCAGCTGCCCAGCTGATGTGATTGGCCTTTCAATAATTTTACCCCTCGGGGGGCGTCAGAGGTGAGATTTGAAAAATTTTAGACTCTTACGGTCATTAGGACCCCAAGACCTCTAACTACACCAAATTTCAAGTCTCTAGCTCAAAAGGTGTGGAAGGAGTAAGCATACATCCACACATACATACATACATACACCATTTGACTTTTATATATATAGATATGATCCAATCTTTAGTTACACAATTATATACTGTTTTTTTCCCCAAGATCCCTGCCTTATTCAGTAGGGATGGTTCTCACTTAGTGAGAAGCTATTCAGTGTTTTGCTTTGTCTTCATTGTTCAATGGACTTACTTATTGCATGCAATTCAAACTCTGTTCTGAAGACAGAATTATTAATTTCCTCCTGGCTTCTCTGTGGTACTCATCAATATAGTATTTGACTGCTTCACAAACACTAATTCATGTATTTTCATTACACCCTGTGAGGTCAGAGGGTGGCATTATCCCCTTTTTACAGATAGGGAACCGAGCTATAGAGAGATTAAGGTTAAAATATCCACTAATTTTGGGTCCCCAATTTGAGACATCGAAGACCTGATTTTCCGGAGTACTCAGCAGTATACAGCACTTTATATAGTGAAATCTCAGCCCCCGTTGACTTCAGTTGTAGCTGTAAATTCACAGCACTGCTGCAAATCAGACCCCTGGGTCTCAAGTCAGACACCCAGAAAATGAGGAATACACAATTAGTGAGCACCAGTGAAAAGTTTGATATGCTGAGCCAGAATTTTTTAAGATGGGCAAAACAAATTTTCTCTGCCCTCATTCTTGGAAACAGCTGAACAGTTTTCACTCAAAATTTCCAGAAAGCTTCAGCTTCAGGCAGATACCTAGCACAGAAAATTTGAGTTTGAATGGTTAATACTGGGTGAACTGTCACACATGGTTAATAGATTGTGGTATGGCTCCACCTATAATAAATATATTTTGATACATATGGCACAGTAGTTGAAAGGAAAAATAACCCAGTAACACAGGCGTTTTCAACACTGATATACATGCATGTAGATGAATATTTCTTCCTTAGTCATCTAATAAATCCTTCTTTGAAGAAAACATAATTATTTTCAGATTCTCCACAGGAGTACATTAACCTACTTGTATTTTCCTGATTTCTTTTAAGCAGTAACTTTTAAGAAGTAAAAACTTCCCAAATATCCTTCTTTCATCTTGCAAAATAGAAACAAATTCATTTCCCTGCTCCTAGGAGGTTTTGAGGACGAGAGCTTGGTTATTTTACATAGATGTCTACCACTCACTACTGCACACATCTCTGTGAAAGCAATGTGAGAAAAACAACTAATTAAATCCATCCTAGATCATTTCCTTAGTTATCACAGAAAGCTTTGGATTGCGCAGAGTGGATGTAACTGCTGCACCTCAGAGAACACTGTAGTAGTTTCATTGCGTTTTATATGTCTGGAATATCAAAAAAATATTTAGATTAATCAAGCCTAGTGAGGAAAATCGGAGAGACCGAGCCAAGTCGACCGAGCGTCAGCACAGCAGATGAAATTCAGTCTTGACAAGGGAAGCTCATGCACATTGGAAGAAGTAATTTGAGCTGCCCATTGCCATCTCTGCGCCCCAAACTAGCTGTAACTGCCCATGGAAAAATGACCTGGGTTTTGCAGTGGACAACTTAATTAAACCACCGTTCAGTCTACAGCAGGGGTCTCCAAACTATGGCCCGCGAGGCCCTCTCATCCGGCCCGTGGAGATCGGTCGGGAACCAGCCACGGGGCCGGGATGCGCCGCGTGCTCCGCGGCCGCCGCCGGCCGGGACGCACCGCGTACTCCGCGGCCGCCGCGGGGCCGGGACGCGCCGCGTGCTCCGCTGCCGCCGCCGGCCGGGACGCGCCGCGTGGTCCGCTGTCGCCGCCGGCCAGGGACGGCTCAGAGCTGGGGCCGGGACGCGCCGCACCGCCAGAAACAAGGAGCCACCCACTGCCAGGCGGCGAAACGGTCTGTGGGGAGAGACCGGGTTGAGCGGGTCAGTTGGGGGGGGGGGGTAAGGAGACCGGGTTGAGCGGGTCAGTTGGGGGGGGGGAAGAGACCGGGTTGAGCGGGTCAGTTGGGGGGGGGGAAGAGACCGGGTTGAGCGGGTCAGTTGGGGGGGGGGTTGGAGGAAAGGAGGTTTGGGGGGGAGAGACCTGGCTGGGTGGGTCAGTTGGGGGTTGGAGGAAAGGAGGTTTGGGGGGAGAGACCTGGCTAGGTGGGTCAGTTGGGGGGGGGGTTGGAGGAAAGGAGGTTTGGGGGGGAGAGACCTGGCTGGGTGGGTCAGTTGGGGGGGGGTTGGAGGAAAGGAGGTTTGGGGGGGAGAGACCTGGCTGGGTGGGTCAGTTGGGGGGGGGGGGTTGGAGGAAAGGAGGTTTGGGGGGGAGAGACCTGGCTGGGTGGGTCAGTTGGGGGGGGGGGTTGGAGGAAAGGAGGTTTGGGGGGGGAGAGACCTGGCTGGGTGGGTCAGTTGGGGGGGGGGGTTGGAGGAAAGGAGGTTTGGGGGGGAGAGACCTGGCTGGGTGGGTCAGTTGGGGGGGGGTTGGAGGAAAGGAGGTTTGGGGGGGAGAGACCTGGCTGGGTGGGTCAGTTGGGGGGGGTTGGAGGAAAGGAGGTTTTTGGGGGAGAGTCCTGGCTGGGTGGGTCAGTTGGGGGGTTGATGTGTAGTGTTCATGTGTAGTGAACAGGTGTTCATGTGTAGTGTTCATGTGTAGTGAACAGGTGTTCATGTGTAGTGTTCATGTGTAGTGTTCATGTGTAGTGTTCATGTGTAGTGAACAGGTGTTCATGTGTAGTGTTCATGTGTAGTGAACAGGTGTTCATGTGTAGTGTATCAATGTGTTATTAAATAACTGAATAAAATAATATTAAATAAATAATTAAAAACAACATCCATGTTTTGATTCTTTTTTATTTGGACCTCAAGTGTGTTGTCGGCCCCCGAACTGCTATTTGATAGTTAATGCGGCCCTCGGGCTGAAAAGTTTGGAGACCCCTGGTCTACAGGAATAGTCCAAAAGGCTGGCAAAATATTAAGATAGATGAAGAATGCGACATAAAATAATACTCAGAGTATTGTAATGCCATTAGGTGGCACACCCTGGCATGGATGTCCGTGTTCAGTTCTGGCCACCATGGGCCACATTTCCAAAGGTATTTAGGTGCCTAAATTTGCAGATAAACACCTGAGTAGGTGAAAATCCAAGTAGGGGCCCAGCTGCATCTTAAAGCATCTTAATACCTGTGAAGATCTGGGCCTATTCCTAATAAAGATTGAGCAGGAAGAGAGGGGGTTCGGAGAAGGACACGGTGACTGACTAGAGACATGGAGAGACGTCCCTATCACATGGAACTAAAAAGGACTAGGACATTTGAGTTTAGAGAGGAGACAAATACAATGGGATATGACCGAGGCAGAATCAAAAGGATGAATGATATCAAAAAGGTAAGTTGGGCTTTCCTGTTTATCATCTCTCAAACGAAGTGAATAGGGGAACATACAATGAAATTGAAAAGAAAAAAATGTTAAATTGAGGAGAGAAAAAAACACTTTTTTTGCATATCACAGTTAGTCTGTGGAACTCACTGCTACAAAATATCACTGAAGCCAAGGGCTTCACGGGTGTTAAAAATACACAGTTAAAATAGTCATGAGACAAAGTAGGATTGATATACACCTGCCTCTTTCTTGACATATACTAATCACTAACCTATGGGTGTTAGGACAAAAATTTCTCTCTGGGAAGGTTATTCTATGACTCTACTGTGGGGTTTCTGGCATTTTCCTCTGGGGCAAATATTTGGTTCTAGCTGTTGTAAGAGAGAGAATAGTAGCTGGATGCACTATTACTGGTCTGTTCCAGTATGGCAAATCTTATGTGTACAAGGTCATTTATTTGCAGTTATACCCACCATATGCTACAGGACACAGACATCAAGAGCGTTCTGACCTCTAACCCTTCACAATCTAAGAGGCCCACCACCCACAAATGAAGCATACAGCTTGTAATACAGAAATGGTGGAAATGTTACAAAGAGAGCAGTATTGAAATGTATAGTGATCTGCTCTAATGAGCTGAGTCCATGGCTAGACACCCCTACATTCCCAAGGTCTAGACCCAATGCTGACAGTGACTTCCCTTGTGGCTTTGGGTAAGGCACTGATCCTGTTTGCCTTACCCTGTCTGACAGTACATTTGTGTATTGTGAGGATTGCTTCCCTGAATTCCACTATTGCTTTCCATATGTTCTGGTCATGTGTCTTCCCATGGCTCCCTTTGCCTGCTCCATGATTCCCCCACATGCTCCCCAGGACAGCCCATCGCTTTCTGCCACGTCTGTCAGCCCCTTGTGTCTGCACCCAGCAGCCCTGCTTCTGCTGTCCCTCTTTTTCCTAACACTTCATGTCACTTTGGGGAGGGTGGCGGCGGCTGCTACCTCAGGCGTGCTAGCTGATTGCTCCCCCGTACCTCTTACACATCACCCAGGTGGTTGCATGGTAGGGGTGGGTGAAGCAACCCCTGCGTGTCATTTGCATGAAAGTCGTTAAGACAGAAGGTGTTCCATACAGGAAAGAGCATTTACTGTGGGATAAGCCTTGATGTGGTGTTCTTTGGGGGGGGGGGCGGTTAAGCCCTCCAGCACACTGCTTCCAAACGCTCCCTGCATCTGCTCCGCGCTATTAGCTAGAGATGACTAGAAAACTTTTGCAGCAGGCAGAAGCTGCAGACCTGCATTTAGAAATCCTCCCACTCTCATTAGTGCTGCTTCATTTCGGATTACCTGGGGATGTCTGTGCTGGTTATTAACACTATTCCTGGAACAGATAAGCCACCAATAGCAAAGACACGACTGTACGGAAAACGACCCTTGCAGTGAAATTAGGGTAACCTAGGATGTTTTCAAGCCTGCTATCAACCAGTGTGTAAATTCCAGCTTGATTTACAGAACCTTCCCCTAGTACTCTCCTCTTGTTGATATTACCTTCAATGATTCCTGTACAATAAACAGGCAATGAAAAGCCCAGTCCAAAGCAAAGCAGATAGAAGGTCTAACGTTTACAATGCTGTGATGAAAACTGAATAACCATTCTCCTCCCTTTTCCCTCCCTCCCATTCTCCAAACCCCCAACTCAACAAGTAGCAAAGGCAACAAAGCACTAATAAAAAAATAGCCTTCAAAGAGGAATCATCGCTCTAATAGAAAAGATGTGAATTGTCTCCTTTTTTGTGCCCTTCTATTAAAGCACTTACTGCTCTTGCAATGACATGTACATTTGCATATGTCATCAGAGCTTTGATGTCCTTGGACATAATGCACTGTAAATATGTACACAATACAAAGTATTATTATTAGGGAGCTACTGCGGCACCCCCCAATTACTTACAAAGTCATTGTTATTGTTATGCCTTGTCGGCTCACAGGGACTCATTATTCTTAAAGATGACTACTGTATTTGCATAAAAACTTGACCATGATTCTCTCCTTTTTAGTTTTAGGAAGGGGAAGGATTGTGTAGTCGAGGGTAAAAGTCGGTAAACATTGTTTACGCACTTCTCATTTGGATAATATGGAGTTTAGTTTACCCACTTGGCTTTTTATACCTGTTCCACTGAACCGGGGCATCCACCAAACGTCATGGTTTCTCCCTCCCAGTGCCATTCTACAATACACTAGAAAAGACCAAGGTGATGAAATTTCAGCTTATGTGGTGACAGTGTACTGTTTCTTTAAAAAAGTAGCAGAGATCAAGTTGGGGAGGGTGGGGGAGATGTGCAAGGCTGTAGGCCAGGCATGGGAAAACTTTTTGGCCTGAGGGCCACATTGGGGTTGCAAAATTGTATGGAGGGCTGAGGAGGAAAGGCTTTGCCTCCCCAAACACTCTGGCCCAGCCCCCTATCCAACCCGCTCCCATTTCCCGCCCCCTGACTGCCCCCCTCAGAATTCCCAACCCATCCACCCACCTCTTCTCCTTGTCCCCTGACCATACCCTCCAGAGACCTCCTGCCCCCCCCCCAACCATCTCCCTGGGACCCCACCCCCTATCTAAGCTCCTCTAATCCTTGTTCCCTGATTGGCCCCTTCCGAGCCCCCCCTCCCTAACTGCCTCCCCAGGACCCCGTCTCCTACCCAGATCCCCTGCTCCCTGTCCCCTGACTGCCCCAACCCCTATCCATAACCCACCTCATAACTGCCCCTGGGACTCCCATGCCCTATCCAACCTCCAGCGGCCCTGCTGGAGTTCACAGCCCTTCCCCCTCACCATGCCGCTCAGAGCGGCAGGAGCTCAGGCCCCGCCGGAGACAGTCATGCTGCTGCAGCGCTGCTCAGGAGAACAGCGGGAGCAGGGGTGGGGGAGGGACTAGCCTCCTGGAGATGGGAGCCCAGGGGCTGGGCAGGATGGTCCCACGGGCCTGCTGTAGGCAGAAACTGCCCAGTGCAGGAGGAAGACAGAATGAGCCAGAACTTCATCTTCTGTGTGTCAGTGACTTCACTGGAGTTATGACTGTTTAAACTAGCTGAGGACCTCACCCACAGCCTTTTCAGAGGACGCTGTTTTCCTTATTCGAATGAAGTTCCTTGTTAAGCTCGGAAGAAAGCAACTATTTCAGTAGATCTTTATCGTGGTTGGATGTCCACCTTCTGGTGGCACTGGGCTGTATGCTGCTTCCTTTGGAGCTATTCCAGCAGGTCACTGGCGATGGATGCAGAGTTTCTGTTCTCCCACTGAACCCTTTGCCAGGCTGGAGAGTAAAGCAGAGTAAAGAGTCACAGCAAGGGCAGCCTAAATGCACCTATTAAGACAAGGGACAAATTACTATCTAAAACCAACAGTAGAAAATATCCCCATTGAATTAATGAGCACATTCAATCTTTCAGTTTAATAAGGGCCGGATTGTTCCACCCTACTCCCTTTGAGCAGCACCCTGCTCTGCATGCCGCCCCATTGTTGTCCATTGTTGTCCATGGGACCTTTCAGTGACATAGGTTGTATTCATAGTGACAGAGGTTGTATTCAACATAGGGAATCCGTCCCTAAACTTTTCTGAATTGGCCTCCAGGGGTCTGACAATGATTTCTGATGTCAAAATCTAAGCAATAGGGACACAAAGAGAAGAAACTGAAAAGGTCCAGAGGCATTCTGCAAATTCGGGGTAAAGCCTTATAAGTCAAGCCCAGGGGGCCATCCTAATAGGGAGTAGGGTCAGGTGTCTTCCACACTCAGCTAATCTTCCTAAAGACACCTGGTTTTTGGCACCATCTGCCTCAAGAGTCCATTACTGATTAGAAATTCCTTTCTGGCCAGCGTAAGCAAGCTGGTAAATGGCAAATAAACTGGTGATGAGAATCCACAGAGTGGGGGGTCTGGGCAACATCTGCTTTGCTGATCTTGTTATTACCAGAATGCTCTGTCCTAGTCTTTTGTTGTTCCAGAAATCTTTCAAGCATATAATAGGTAAAGTTCTAACATGTCAGAACCTCCAGCTTCAGCCGACATCATGGTAATTTGTTTCCCATAGCAACTCATTCAGAATTCCTGACCTTGATAGAGTGGCTAATGTGGCCATTCCTAAGGTATTTTCAACACCCTGGTTAGGTCGCAAGTAAACAATGAGAACATTTGCTGTCCAGATTGTTTTTGTCCTGATTTCTTTCTCTTATTGATCCTTGCCTGCTATGCTCCACTAATGGTACCTGCCAAGAACGGTTTCCTTTTGGTCCACTCATACAACCATACAAATTAATACATAACACCCTATGGACTAGATCCTCAGCTTGTATAAACAGGAGCTGCTCCAGAGTCTTTTTTATCCACTGAGCATTTACAAAGCTGGTAGCCCTATTTCATAGATGAGGGAACAGAGAATAGGGTGCAGCGGAGGCATCTAAAACTAGAAGACAGTTGAAAATGGAGTCTTAAGAGACTTATCTATGGTGACAAAGTGAATAAGCTGCATTTTATGCCTTCTCTTGTCTCTGCAAGGAAGCAGAATTGTCTGGGGCAAAGCTGGATTAAATCAACATTAAATTCCACAGGGAAATCCTAGCCCCATTGAAATGAATGGGAGTTTTGCTGTTGACTTCAATGGGGCCGGGATTTTACCTGTGTGTAACTTAATTAGGGCTGCTTGGAAATTTACTGTAAACCATGTTAATAAAAATTGGTGGCTTGGCTAAACAATATTTTTCATGAAAACTGTTTGCTTTCGTGGAAAATTTCTGCTTTTCACCCCCAAACTGAACACCTGCAAACTGAAAAGTTTTGGGGGGGTTGCTGAAAACCTGAAAATCTTCAGTCAGAAATGGTGCTTTGCTGCTTCCATGGACTTGTCGTGTCATATGCCTTATGCCCCCATTCGCCTCTATGGAAGAACGCCCTCGGATGGACTACATCTCCCATGATGCACCACAGTCATGGACTCCTATTATATATTGTAGTGGCTCAACAAGAGAGGTGACCTTGGTGCACCATGGAAGATATAATCTGACCAAGGAGCATGGCCCATGGAGAAAAATGCAAAACTGAAGCACTTGAACTACAACTCCAGAGACGCTACCGTGGTGTCTTTGAATCCAGGGTTTCAGGAGAAACTTTTCCGTTTTTAACCAAAAAGTCAATATTCGCCATGAGAAAAATAAAATCCCCTCCATCTTTAAACTTCATATTGTTCAGTTATTGCTACTCAAACTAGCAAACATGCAAAATCCCTTATTCAGTGAATATGTTCTTTGCTTTTCAAAAGAAAAAAAATATGATGAGTGGTGTGGAACATCATCTTTCCTCTCCTCTAGTACTGTGTGATGAGGGATAAAGGGGTTTCTGTGAATAACAAAGCTGAGAATAAATAATGCCAGATTTATTCAGTTTAGGGGTGGTTGATATATATTTTTTTTAAATTGAATCCCTGGACCATCACTAGTGGTCAGTGAAATAGTCAGGCCATTCTCCGATGTAAAGACCCAAGCAGCAAAACTCCTTTGCAATTTAAATGTACATGTTCAGTTTGCCACAAGAAACTATTGGGCAACATCCAAACATTATAAAAACCTGCTAGCACCCTATGAATATTAATCATACTACAAATTCAGGGCAGAGCAGCTACAATGAGAAACCCAATAAACAATCATTTTGCTAGGAAAGGCAATATGCAATAATTAAGCCATGGGTAACTAATACGTTATAGTTTATACCTTAGTCCTGTAATTCTGTGAGGAAACCTCAGCAAGATTTTAAGCATTACTGGGTCTTCTGTAACTGCTACCTTTATTTAATGAACAAAAGAGTGAAGGAGATTGCAGAGTCTTTTGCTTACAAAGCAAAAATGCCTATCCAGCGGATTTGTAAATAGAATAACAAAATGTCATCACCCTTAGCTACATAATAATGATAATAGCATATATTTATTGAGTATCTTTCAACATAGAGGGACTTAACATCCATATATAAGCTACTGCTAACTTGATTCAGACTTTACACCAGCATAAATCAGGAATAACTCCACCAACAGAATAACCCAGATCAGAATCAATCCCAAAGCCTGCAGGTTATTATTTTATTATTATTATTATTCTCCAAGAATTCCCGTTTTCTTAAGCCACAAAGCTCCCTATGGTTGCTGTCCTTTCTGCTGGCTATGTATCTTATGGCAATGCAGGGTTAGCTGTATACAGTCACTGTCACCAAAAATGCAGCTAGGAAATATGCAGGCATGTTTTGAAAAATGCTATGCCTTGGGCGCAATTCGAGTAGGTGCAGGTGAGCTGTAAACAAACCTCACTGCTAAGCAGCTTCTCGGCTTTTCATGTCCTTAGCAGATGGGCCTGCAGTACACAGCACAGTATAGAAGGGCTATTGTTACACTTTAATCTCTTTTCAGTATAGGGAGCTACTGTTCTCTCTACTGATAAAACAGAAATTGCTTATTCTACAAAGCAGCCTTCTTCTGACCACTGTCTGCACACCCCTCTCACTGGGCTCCTGCTAATCTCTCTCCACTTCCTTATAGTCTGTGCTCTGGTTAGGAGTTTGACCAGGGGTCTCAAACTCAAATGACCATGAGGGCCGCATGAGGACTAGTGCACTGGCCCGAGGGCCGCACCACTGACACACACACATACCCTCGCTGCCCCGGCTCTGCCCCCACTCCACCCCTTCCATGAGGACTAGTGCACTGGCCCGAGGGCCGCACCACTGACACACACCCTGCCCTCGCTGCCCTGGCTCCACCCCCACTCCATCCCTTCCAAGAGGTCCCACCCCTGCCCCACCTCCTCCTCTGAGCACGCAGCTCCCCATTCCCTCCTGGAAAGCGCTAGGCACCACCAACAGCTGTTTGGCAAACAAAGCAAGAGCAATATAGGAAGTCCAGAGCTAGAAACACGCGTGGCCCAGCCAGGCAGCAGAGAAGCCTCCACTTCTGGCCCCTCCATCCTGCAAACTGCTATGGAGGGACCGGGGGAGGGGAGGGGGGGTGGTGCCAGGAAGCTTGGCAGGCCGCAGGGAAGGGCTTTGCAGGCCGCATGTGGCCCCCGGGCCGCATGTTTGAGACCCTGAGTTTGAGGGATTTCTTTATAAGGTCATGTGGCCTCATACAGAAGTGGGATTAGTGGAGTGGCTGTGTGGGGAGGGGGAGTTCCTTTCCTTCCCTGCCTGTGTGATGAAACCCTATGGGGAAAAAAACAGTGGAGGGGAGGCAGGGAAGAGAAATGTGCAGCCTGTTATCAAGGCCAGTGAAATTTCAAACCCAGACCATGTGTTAAATTTCATATTGAGTGTGAACATCAATAGGTCTGTAGCCTCGTGAGCCAAGTCTCCATGCCATACTGGAACTATAGAGATCCCTAGAGGTTAATAATAGGGGGAAGATTCTCAGCTGATGTAAACTGGCAATGCTCTGTTGACTTCAACAAAGTACACCAATTTATACCTGTTGAGAATCTCTCCCCATACTTGTAGGTGTCCTGGCCACTTACAACTCCACCTGAAGTCATTTGGGAGCTGCCAGTGCTCAACATCTTTGGAAATCAGGCCTCCTATTTTATTTATGGAGTGAGACTGTAATAAGAAGGAGATAAAGGATAATACAGAAATATCGTTGTGCTAGCATAGAAGTCAGTGGGGCACCTTGGCCTGGAATTCTCTGTGAGCGTCTGGTTCAATGGAGCAGAGAGCAGACAGAAAAAGCCCAGAGAAGTGTTACAAAAATTATTATGAGGACTCGGTGAGAAATTAAATAGAGGAAGAATTTTTAGGAAGGAAAGGAGAGGATTGAAAATGAGGCCCAGAGATAAGGAATGTAGTGCAGGGTATAGAAAAGGCCCTCAGGAGCTACAGTTTGCTCTTTCCCATCAGAGCAAGGAGACACCGGAAAAAAATGAAAATGTAAAATATAAAATGACCAGAAGGAAATACTGTTGAATGTAAAGTGTGCCACATGAGTGATATCCTAGGACTATAGAGGAGGAGGAAGTAGCCTGTATTATACCCATTTAACTTACTGACCCTCCGAGTCACACAGGAAAATCTTCAGAAGTTTGATAGCCAGGGCGCAGGACTTCAGCCCTGCTCCTGCTGAAGACTTGAGACCCCGCCCTTCCTTATGGGAGAAACCCTGAGACCCTCCTCCTCACAGGGAAGAAGTCTCTACCCCACCACCCTGCTGCATGGCAGAGGACCTGAGCTCCCTGCCCCCAATCTGGTAGGTGGATAATGAGGAGGAAGTGAGAAGGCTCTGGCCTGGACTACAGTAGCGGGGGGGTTCGAACTGAGGTACTCAACTTCAGCTACACTATTTACATAGCTGAAGTTGAAGTATCTCAGTTTGAATTACCTGGCCATCCCCACAGCGGTGAGTCGACCGCGGTGGCTCCCTTGTTGACTCCGCTTACTGAGCTGGAGTTCCGGAGTCGACGGGAGTGCGTTTTGATACATTGAACACTACCCGCCGGAGGGGCGGGTACTATAGACATACCCTCTGAGAGCTGCACTTTAACAGTAAAAGTCACACGTGGCTCTTGAGCCACAGTGTGGCCACCCCTGCCATACAACAGGAAAAATAAAAGACCAGGGTCAGACTTCAATAGGGCTCCACACTTGCTTAAAGTTAAGTGTCTGGCTGACTTGAAGCCTCGATCACTTGCTCAAAGTCACAAAGTAATTAGTGAAAGAACTAGGAACACAGTCTAGGAATTTTATTTCCCTACCCTGAACCCCACTCCGCACCTCCTTCACCCTCCGTCCCTGCCGTTATTCAGAGGCCTGTGTTCTCACTAGCAGACACTACTGCTTTGTCATAATTAATACACATTGTATTTATACCTCAAGATTTGACTGGGGAAACTATCTTTCCATTATCCTTTTGGATTAATGATTCTTATGGCATGAAAACATCCAGGGGGAAAGTATCTTCTTGTCTGATTCTTAGTCTAGGTTTGTCTGTTCTTAGACTGTACACATCAGTAAAATCAGCCAACCCTCTTTTGAAATATTTGCAGTAAAGCCATCAAAGGCATTGCCTTAAGGAATGGATTCTGCCAGACACATCCCTAAGTACACAAAGAGGGCAATACCATGGTACAAGATCTGAGGTTGGACAAGGGAACTGAATCAAAGGAATAAGGAGGATGAAATTAAGCAAGGATGAACTGAGCCTAAATACCAGCATTCCATTTCCCAGCAGTGAGGAGTATTAGACTATCAAATAGCTTCACTAGTTGTAGGAGCCCCATCTCCAGAGTCATTTAAAACTAGGGTGACAAATCACTGAAGTGAAAAAAGACGGTTACTTACCTTTTGTAACTGTTGTTCTTCGAGATGTGTTGTTCACGTCCATTCCAATTAGGTATGTGTGTGTCTCATGCAGGAACGTAGGAAACTTTTTCCCTTAGCAGTTCCCGTCGGGATGACAGGGGAACCCCGTAGAGTGGTAGAACACCTTATGGCGGAGTATATAGTACCCTGCCGGCTGACCCCCTTTCGGTTCCTTCTTGCCGTTGACTCCGACAGAGGGGAAGGGGGGGTGGGTATTGTAATGGACGTGAACAACACCTCTAAGAACAATTACAAGAGGTAAGTAACCGTCTATTCTTTTTCAAGTAATTGTTCACATCCATTCCAGTTGGGTGACTTCCAAGCTTACCATTGGAAGAGAGTAGGAGTCATGGAATGATTGATTGAAGAACAACTCTGCTGACCACCATGGCTTCTGGATATGGCTTCTGGATACCGTGTGGCGTAGTCAAGGATGACTAGTACATGTCGGTGGCCCCGTGCTGATTTTTCCAGAGGGCCCACTAGGTCCATGGCTATCCTTTCAAAAGGGGCTTCAATAATAGGCAAAGGTACTAATGGGGCCCGCAAGTGAGGTCAGGGACTATGCAACTGACATTCTGGGCAAGAGGTACAATAGCGTTGGACCTCTGCGCGTACTCCTGGCCAATAAAATCTCCTTAGGACTCTATCAAGTGTCTTATCTACTCCTAGATGTCCCCCAAATAAATGACTGTGAGCTAACTCCAGTACTGCCCTCGTGTGTTTCCGCAGGACTAAGAGCTGCTCTACTTCTTCCCCTCGTATTTGCACTATATGGTACAAAAGATCACATTTGATCACATAATATGGCCTCGGGCCTTTGGTCTTTCCTTCCACAGGCACACCATTTACTTCCACTACCTCCTCCCTCACATTCGCATACAGGGGGTCATTGGCTTGGTCCTGCCCGAAATTCTCACGTGCGGTACCCATCTGACCTAACTCCATGGGACCTATTTCTACTCTGTCCCTTTGGTTGCCCCTACTTGCGCTAGGAACTGCCTCTGAGTCCTCACTGGCCTGAACTGTCTCCTGGCCTTTTGAACGGGTTCGCTTACCCACAAGGGAGGTTTTTTGGTTTTTTACTAGAATCCTGGTCCCTAGTTTTTTATCTGCCCTCTTTTCCCGCCTAGACTTTCGGGATTTCCCAGGGGATGAAAATAGCTCTGGGGCAAATTCGGCAAAAGTTGGGGTGAGGCTATCTGTAGGTGCCTCCGTCTCAGCCTGGGGGTTGCTACCCTCCTCTGGCTCTACTGGGAGGAGTAAACGCTCAAACCCGGGGAAGTCCCTACCAATTAATACCGGGTAGGGGAGCTTGGGGACAACCCCTGCAGTTACCCTGGTAGTCTTCCCCTGGATCTCAATCCATACCGGGATTGTGGGGTAAAAATTTACAGTGCCATGGACGCACGTTACCCCTGTGTTTTTGGCCCGGGTTAGTTGGTCTTGTCCCACCAACTTCCCTGAGACCAGCGTAACAGCACTCCCGGAATCTACTAATGCTGTGGTCACAATACCGTTCATTTTTACTGACCTTGTATACCCATGTGAGGTCATTGTGACCCCTACCAGGCCTATTAGGCCACATTGTTCCCCATGATCCCCCAGATTGCACTGCATAGGCTCTTCCCTGTTGGGGCATTGGGCTGCTATATGCCCCCATTCCCCACACTCATAACACCGACCCCTTATCCTAGTTGCCGCCCTCGGCCTGGGGCTATTTGGTCAGCCTCCCAAACCCCCTCTTTCCAAACCCCCAGGTCCTATCTTGGCCTCGGCCCAGTCCTCGGTATCTTTCCTCCCGGTTATGGTTCTTCTATAGTTCTCAACAATCCGGGGCCTTGGTTTTGGGGTTGACTTCCTGGTTTGTCGTGTCTCACCCCCTAGGGTTTGGAACAGTTCACGGGATGCCAGCTGTCTTTCCACGAGAGAGACCAACTCATCATAGGTGGAGGGGTCATTCTTGCCAACCCAAACCCGGAGGCCTGGTGGTAACCCTCTGTTGCAGGGGGCTTATCTCGTTGCCGGGAGAAACGAGGCCTCACACAGGTGGCTAGTTGGAAAGTGGTGAATTTATTGGAGGGGGCGGCATTTCGTGCTGGGGGGCTTATCTGCCAGCACGGCCGCAATACAAGATGACTGACACACTTAGGGCGGTGTTCAGAGTGCCCAAAGAGGAAGCCCAACCCAAAGAGGTGTGTCAGCACAGATATACCCATGCTCATTTGCATCTCATACATACTCATCTCATTAATAGCAAGCAACAAACTGATTGGTTACACACTTGTTGGTTACGCAGTCCTGCCTTAGTTTCCCCATTTGGTTTCCCACGCATTCATTCTCACACCGACGGGGTAAACACTCATGCAGCTGGGAACTGGTTCCCAAACACACAGATAACAGCAAGGTCATTCTCAGATAATACCACCATTATGCACTCTCCTGGAGTTGACTCAGAAGCGTAATTGCACTTCCTAGAGATTGCCCGTCACAATGTCTTCCGGTCCTAACACCCTCTCATATACCGGTCCAGTACCAGCAGCTCCATCATTTTTTCAGAACTGAGAGCCTCAGGGCGCAGCCATTTCCGGGTCAGGTGGATCAGGTCAAACAATTGGGATCGCGGTGTCTTCTCCTCGGTATACTGCCATTCATGGAACCTCTGGGCTCGCAATGCCGTCGTTACTCCATATCTGGCTAGGATTTCTGCCTTCAGTTGGGGGTAATCTGCCGCAGTTTCTGCGGCCATATCATAGTATACCTTCTGGGCCTCTCCACACAGGAACGGGGCAAGAATACCAGACCACTGGTCTCAGGGCCAGGCCTCCCGCAGGGCTGCTCTCTCAAAAGCCAGGAGGTATGCTTCCACATCATCCTCCTTGGTCATTTTCTGCAGACAGTAGCTGACCCATATGGTCTACGTCCCTTCATACCCGCAGCTCCTCTCTGTAAGGGCCTTTACCTGATTCATTAGTTCCTGTAGCAGGGCTCGGTCCTGGGCAGCCTGAGTCATCAATAGACGATTAGTCTCTTGCTGCACCCAAGTTGCCTCCTGTTGGGCAGTTGCTTGGACCCAGGTAGCCTCCTGCTGAGCCGCAGTGGCTTGTATTAGGGCCTTGACAACGTCATCCATCTTAGAGACAGGAAAGTTTTGGCTAACCCTGGTTTAAGTCCCCAGCGCGTTGATCCCACCTCTAACACCACGTGTGGCAAATTACTCCCACGATATTGATGGGTCCTGCGCTTTCTCTTCTTGTGGGGGAATTCAAGGAGCCTCTTTCTTGCCTCTGAACAGGGTATTAACTGTCCCACAAGTATCCTAGAGGGGAGAGGGAGGGACCCGGGCCCGCCCTCTACTCCGGGTCCTAGCCCAGGGGCCCTGAGGATAGCGGTAAACCACTGGGATTAGCTACTCCTTCCCCTGGACTACTTCCCTCTCCTACTCTTTAGCTTGTGGGGGGCTTCCTGCCCTCTCTCTACACAAGCCAGGTGTTCCTTTACTTAAGGTCTGGGTCTTTCTTAGCTCACCACAGCACTTCTTCAAACTCTCTCTGCTCCAACTTCTCCAAACTCCTTCCAAACACCCACACCTGTCTGCCTGAGACAGGGTTTTTTATTAAGGCCTTAATTGGCAGCAGGTGCTCCTAATTAACCTGCTGCCTGCTTCCCTAGTCTACAGGGAGCCACGCCCTAATGAACCTGGAGCTGATATATCTCCCCTCAAACACTCTGCCACAGCTCCCTGGCCTTCCTCTATCACACTAAGAACAACTCTAACTCAGAGACTGAAAGGCTAAGAGATCACTTATGAGCAAGAGAGAATGTTGCAGCGCTCCCATGGACGGTAAGAAGGAACTGAAGGGGTGTGGGGCTGGAAGGGTACTATATACACCGCCATAAGGGTGCCACTCTACGTGGATCCTCTGCCGTCCCGATGGGAGCTGCTAAGGGGAAAAGTTCCCTACGTCCATGCACGCGATGTGCTCACACCTAATTGGAATGGACGTGAACAATCACTCGAAGAAAAACTGTAAATTAGGGACCAATCTTGCAATGGCGGAAGGATGAACTAGATCACATTAGAGAAGGAAAACACCTGTTATCTTAACAGTCCTATTATAGGGGCAACACCATCCACCTTCAGGCACCACAATTTCCCCAGGAGGCTGCCACCAATTTTCTTGACATCTCTGATCTCAAAATACCACCCTCCAGGAGGTGATGCCCTGCAGATCAGCATTACAGTGTCAGAAATCTTGATTTGCTAGCCCCACATATTTTTTCTTCTTTGACGCAGAAAGGTATAAGTGCTTTGGGTCCACCCACTGCCTTCCCATAAGCATCAGAACACCCCCGGCTTTCATTTTGTGATCATCTCATCAGAGACAGAAAAAAGGATGTCTTATTTATTCTAGGCACTTTTGTTGATGAGATACTGGTTGCCATAAAAGCTGGAAAGTCAGATCAATTTTATGAGCAATTAAATAGGGTCTATTCAAAGGTAATTAATTTTATAGTGGAGGTTGAACAAGGTGATCGTATAACATTTTTACATGCATTGATGAGAGAGGGAAATGATGGCTCACTGACTATTAAATGGTTCCAAACGCTCACACAGCAGGTCATTATTATTATTTTAGGTCTGTTCACCCTATTGCTATAAAAGAAGTTCTCATCTCCTGGATGGCTTTTAAAAAGCAATTTATGCACGCTCTAATGAATACTATGTATGTTGCAGTCTTTATAAAATTAGCTCTTTACTTTATTGATTGTGGATATCTTATGCTCATATGCGATGTGACCAACAGTTAGATGTATACCAGTGGAGATAATACGAATCAGAGAGGTAGCCGTGTTAGTCTGGATTTGCAGAAGCAACAAAGAGTCCTGTGGCACCTTAAAGACTAACAAAAGTATTGAAGCAGAAGCTTTCGTGGGCTAATACCCACTTCGTCGAATGCATCCCGACGAAGATAATAGTTCCTTCTGATTTCTAGAGAAGAAAATGGAGGAAAGGCATGTAATAAGCAACATTAGAGGTTAGATTCCTTGCGTCTGTTGGGTTTGCTTATGTGAAATTTCACATTTAGAATGCCGTTAACAACTTGCATATAGCACCACAAGAGCTTGCTCGGGGAAGTGAAAAATCATCACCACCCTCTAGTACTGAGAGTGGGAGGCCAAAGACAATGTTAAGAACCCAGAATTTGCCATGTTGGATCAGACTCAAAGTTCACCTTTCTCAGTATCTTGTCATTCATAGTAGCTGGCACCAGATGTTTCAGAGGAAGGTGCAAGAAACCTGCAGTAGGCAAATGTGAATAATCTGCCCCTCACATAGATCCATCCTAATTCTAATAGATATTGGGTCAGGCCATGAAGCATGAGGGATCATCCCAAAAATTGTTATCTTTAATTATGATAACTGGATATTCCCGATACCTATATAAATATTCAATCCCACTTTTTTTTTTATCTTGCTACATTCTTGGTCTCAACCACTTCCTTTGGCAATGAGTTTCACAACACCATTACATGCTCGGTGAAAAAGTATTTCCTATTATCAGGTTTGAATTTACCAGCTTTTACTTTTATTAAATGTGCCCTGAATTCTGCTTTAAGGTAGAAAGAACAGCTGTTCCCAATCAATCTTCTCCAGGACATTCATTATTTTATCTTTTTATCATGTACCCTCCGACTGGTCTCATTTCTGAGAAAAGCAATCCTAATCCTTTCCATTGCTCTTCATATGGGAGTTTTTTCCATGCTCTTGCTCATTCCTGTTGCCTTTCTTTGAACCCCTTTTAATTCGCCAATACTCTTGAGATGAAATGACCAGGACAGCATAAGCCCTCTTTTGAATGGTACAGTCCACCAGGGTAACTTCACCAAGTGTGCTACTTCTTCTTCCTTAAGCTCCAGGGACAACACAGTATAACAACAGGTGAACTGATGACCCTTCCTACTCCCTGAATTAGCTTTTTATACTGCTTTCTTCTCCTGGGTTTTCCTATAGGTGTAAATGATACTTTCTATGCTTCCAAACCCATTCAAGCCACCTAACTCCTTCCTATTCTAACCACGCTTGGTGTCCCGGATGATCTAAGTGTGCTGGCACACTATCACATTAAGTAATTAAGTTAAGTTAGTTAAGCCATTCAAGTTAAGCACATGCTTAAGTGCTTGGCTGAATTGGTTCTTATAGAAATACTGTACAATTGTTAAACAGACAGACAAGACTTTAATTCTATTTATTCTCAAGTGTTCTTTGTGGTGATGATTAGATCGGTGAGCAGTTCAACTGTCAGGGGATGTTTCAGCAACATAAATTGGTGTTTTCTGTTGTGTATATTTAAGAGGTGAGCCACACTGAGGTACTGGAGATGCTGAGAGATGTGGAAATATTGCATACTCCCTGGAATATGGCGTGGGAGGCACTAACCCACATTGCTGAGCTGATTGCTGTGTCTGCTTCTGAAAGCTGCCTGATTCTATGACTTTAATGAAGATGATTAAGGGAGTGAGCTGGAATGTGGAGGGTCTGCTCTGACTGGTTAAAAGCAAGAATGCCCAAATCTGAAGTGCTGTTTCTGCAAGAAATTCACTTGTGTTCTCAGGACATGTCAATATCAGCAACAGAATTGTTACAATTTTCTGATAGAAGATGTAATAGCTCTGAAGCAAGAGATCTGTTGAGATCTCTGGTATGTGTCCAGTAGAACAATATCTATTGTTAGTCTATTTTAAAAGTAAAAGGAACCTTTTCAAGAATAATTAAAGTAGCTGAGATAACTGGCTGAGTAGCTTAAAAGTTTCATTGACAGAGGAGGGTTGATCTCTCAGTCCAACTCACTTATCCACCAAGGCTGTCAGTGTCCCTCCTTCCTCATCAGCTACATCTCCAGACAATTAAAAAGTGGTATGGATGGACTTTTAAGGTGTCCTTATCCAGTTCTTGCTGTTGCCTAAGATTCATGACTTTCTGATAACAGAAAATGTGACTTATTCAATGTTCTAGAAATGCTCCCTGTGAGTGGACTCCAATTCCACTGACGCAATAAGACTCAATAGAAACTGTTTTAAAATAATGAATTATTATGGCTTTGGAAGTACTTCGTTCATGGATCATCACAATGGTATGCTATGAATCTTAATTGTGTATTACACTGTCAATGTGTGCTTTATTTAAGGATCCTACTTTTACAGCTGGCCAGAGAGTAAATTTCATCCTGTGCAGTGGTCCAGAACAAGATGTGTATCACGTACATCGCATATCAGCCCTCATGTAGATATAGATATAGATAGATATAGATATAGATATCTTAACAGAGACATATGTGGCACATAGGGCTTGTGCTGGTCCTTTTCAAAGGGGTGAATTTCATATGCACCTATCATAAATGAAATGAAAAATATCAGCATTAATGAAATGATTTAAAACCAAATTTGTCACACCTGGTATAGTGAGGCAGCTTCCACTCCGTGGGAAACAGGACTAGAACAGGCCAGAGTGGCTGCGCAGACCAGCAACCAATCAACAAATGCCTGTAGGGAACCAATCAGAGCCAAGGGAGAGGCAACCAATCAGGGCCAGCCTAGGCCCTATATAAAGACTGCCTAGCTGACAAGCAGGCAGTCTCTCCCTGATTAGCAAGGGAGAAGAGCTGACTCCCAAGGCAAGGAGGGAGCACCTTGGACAGAGCAGTGCTGGGCAGGCTCAGGGGAGCAGAGAAGAGCTCTGGCCCATTACCTGCCAGGCTGTGGCCCTGACTAGAAGGACTGAGAAGGTGCCTGGGGACAAAGGGAAAGTGGCCCAGGTAACATAGTCTTACAAGGGGAAAGAAGGAGGGCAGAGAGGCTGCTGCTAGAGGGTCCTTGGGTCAGGAGCCAGAGTAGCAGGTGGATCTGAGTCCCTCCCTCCCCCTTGTACCTCACAGGAGTGGCTGAGATGGACTGAAACAGGCCCCTGAGGTAAGGCAGGTGACAGGCAAAGGCCTTTTGTTACCCCCCACGCCCCAGAAGGAGGTGAGACTGGAGTAGCTGGCACTGCCAGAGGGCAGTGTCCTGAAGCAGACGAAGACTGTCCTGAAGAGCACGTCCCTTTGAACCAGCAGAGCAGACAATGGACGAGACACCCCACGTGGAGGGTGCTCAATAGCTGACTGAGATCATTCTTGAACTAACCAGCAAGAGAATCTGTGGTGGTGAGCCTCCACTCCATTACACCTGGATATGAACTTGCAGAGTAACTCTGGGTATAAAATTGCTATGAGAAATAATTGCTGCAAATGCATAGCAATAGTGACTGATTTTTGTCAATTATAACTGGCTCATTTAACTTAAAATAAGATGATTCAGCAGCAGACCTCCACATCTGGGATCTACCCTTACCAGCTCCTCCAATTCTCACACGGAGTTTCTCCATCGAATTGGCATTGCAGCATCAGCCATGGGCCATTTACAATAGATATGGAATTAAAATCATCTTAGTAGGACAACCAAGTTCTGGATTTATTCAATTTGTATCCTTCCCATACTGTTTACGGCTGTGAGACATGGCCACTACTCTGCTCAGACTGGACAAAGCTGGAGTGTTTCCACACAAAATGTCAACATTGTATATTGGACACAAAGTGGAATGACTTCATCTGTAATTCAGATGTTTATGGTCGCTAGGGTCTAAAGATTACTGAGGCCATTGCCTTATGGTTTTTAGACAAGTCAAAAGGATGCCATAAGATGTTCCATCAAATGCCATTCTCTGGGTGGCTTTTAACATTTGGGATGAAATCGTCCAACCGAGGGGTGGAGGCAGCCCAGAGACAAATCCCCTATTACATGAGTTCATCTAGTCTGATATTGGACTCTCAGGCAATCAAGCCTTTCCAATTGTGCAGGAACAAACCAAATGGTGAATGATCACTCTGGCTGACTGTCTGGTTAAGCATTGAAGAAGAAGAGTAATCCGTGTCCATCCTAGTATACAAATATGGATAAATTGACTTTTTCAAAAACTTGTTTAAAAAGTCATTCTAAAACTCAGATAATTTCTTGCTTGATCGGTCTTACTCAACATATTCATAAATGATCTGGATAAAAAGGCAAACAGTGAGGTGGCAAAATTTGCAGATGATACAAAATTATTAAAGATAGTTAAGACTCAGGCAGAATGTGAAGAGCTACAAAAGGATCTCTCAAAAGTCAGTGACTGGGCAACAAAATGGCAGATAAAATTTAATGGTGATAAATGCAAAGCAATGCACATTGGAAAGCATAATCCGAACTATACATATAAAATTATGGGATATATGTTAGCTGTTACCACTTAAGAGATCTTGGAGACATTGTGGATAGTTCTCTGAAAACTTCCACTCAGTGTGCAGCAGTAGTCAAAAAAGTGAACAAAATGCTGGGAATAATTAAGAAAGGGATAGATAATAGTTCAAAATATGTTGTATCTATATAAATCCATGCTACATCCACATCTTGAATATTGTGTGCAGATGTGGTCGCCCCATCTAAAAATATGTATATTGGAATTGGAAAAGGTTCAGAAAAGAGCAACAAAAATGATTAGGGGTATGGAATGGATTCATTATGAGGAAAGATTATAAGACTGGGACTTTTCAACTTGGAAAAGAGATGGCTAAGGGGAGATATGATTGAGGTCTATAAAATCATGACTGGTATAGAGAAAGTAGATAAGGAAGTATTGTTTACTACTTCTCATAACACAAGAACACCATAAAGACTAACTAAAGTATTGAAGCATAGCACATGAAAGCTTATGCTTCAGTACTTTAGTTAGTCTTTAAGGTGCCACAGGACTCTTAGTCTGGAATTGCAGAAGTGACAAACACGGCTACCTCTCTGATTCTTGACAAGAACTAGGGGTCACCAAATAAAATTAATAGGCAGCAGGTTTAAAACAAATGAAGGGATGTGTTTCTTCACACAATGCACAGTCAACTGGTAGAATTCCTTGCCAGAGGATGTTGTGAAGGCCAGGCCCATAACAGGGTTCAAAAAAGAACTAGATAAATTCATGGAGGATAGGTCCATCAATGGCTATTAGCCAGGATGGGCAGGAATGGTGTCCCTAACCTCTGTTTGCCAGAAGCTGGGAATGAGCGACAGGAGACAGATCACATAATGATTACCTGTTCTGTTCATTCCCTCTGGGGCACCTGGACTGGCCACTTTTGGAAGACAGGATACTGGGCTAGATGGACCCTTGGTCTGACCAAGTAGAGTCATTCTTACGTTCTTAAACAAAGTAACATTTTTTAGAGACAAGCAATTGCTTCTGAGCTTGGGATTTTGCTATGCAAATGCTGATAGACCTTTAACCAAAGTGGCACAAGCACTGCTAAAATATTAAACAACGTATCAGTATCTTCTTTTTCTTGGTTCATCAGAACTACTCTATTCTCCTTTTGGAAAGCATGAAGTGTCATGAAGGGGCAAGTTTGCCATTTACATGTACTGTGCCGTGTGGGACTACTTGCAGAGGAAGATACTGTTTCATGCAAGGGTGGCAGATATTGGCCCAAATATTTTGCAGTTATCTAGCCTCTCTCCTCTGACGACTCCAAAGAGTTCCATTTATCCTTTACAGAAGATAGGTACAAGGACTATGTGTCACTTAATTCCCATTTAAGGCCTCCGAACTTTCACTTTACAAATGAGTGCTTTACAAATATTGATAAATCAGGATTTGAGGCACCCAGGTTTGTATATTTCAACCTGTGAGGAAGAGTGGAGAATATAGCTCAAGATTTTTCATTTTCAACCTCTTGTTCTAGCCACTGGAATGCATTTCCCCATATATGTCCAGCAGATAACAAAATCTTAAACAGTAGATCTATCCAGAGGAATGGGATACTACAGTTAATAGAAAAGGAAATGCACAAGATGAACTCTTCTACGTTAGCCCCTCCATTATATTCCATTTGATGTGAGATAGTAGCCACTGCCTAGCATGACTCTTAGGCGCCTGTGACTCTTAGAAGGACATAAAACAAACTAAGTTCTGTCTTTGTGATCAGGTATGGAGAGAAATAGCAGGCTGCTTACATTATCACTATGCCTCACAAAATAAGTATTTCAAGTCCATTAAAAATGAAAAGGGCCATGAATGTATTAATAATGGATTTATGAATTACTATGAATCATTTCCCCTCTCAATTTTATCAATGCGCAAGGAAGACGAGCTCTTTTTTAAAAAAAAAATCAGAATAAATTTACAGTGTCTCAGCTCAATGAGAGGCAGTGTGACTATTGTACTTGGTACAAAAAGAGCAGGAAGATCTATAAACATATACTCTGCCATCTTTTTCCTTAAATTCATTACAGATAATGCAGCTCTTCTTGGCATCCATGCAAGAGTCTTGGACACACAGAATAACATAGGAGGAAATCAAATCTGCCCCATTTCTTTCAGCACAGAATTGAAAAGCAGCAGTTGAAATGAAGTCTTAAGCCAAATGCTTTAAGATCTGGAGGAACTGTTACAATCCGTAACTGATTTCAATGTTGCTTCTAAAACTTGATTCGCTCCACAGTATTTGGTTATTTGACTGCAGAAAACTCGATTGCACTGAATCTCCACTTATACTATGATAACTGCATGCCATCTTAGAGGATCTTCTGCTTAAGGTACAAGAGACTGGGGTATCCTTCTCTGGACATTCATGGACTTCCAATGTGCCCTGAGGCAAGTCTCTTAAGATTTCTGTTTCAGTCTCTCCATCTGTAAAAATGGAACAGTAACAGTACTGACTTACCTCAGAGGCATTGGCCAGGATTTATTCATCTTTGTTCCATGTTTGCATTGAGACTTTTCAATGACAAGTGCCATCAAATGATCTGAATGAGCAGTTTCCTCTCCATGGAATTAGAAGATCAACACTTGACTTCAAGCCCATACGATTCCATTGATTTCAAATTATTGGTGCTCAATGACACAGCATTTCGGCTCAGTATCTGTTGATTGCCGCCAAAGGCATAGATTCACCCTTTGTTTTATTGCACTCCCTGCTGTCTGGTCAAATATTGCAATAGTAATAATCTGTGCAATAATCTTACTCACTTGCACGTGAGGGTGAGCTGATCACCATTACACTTTGTGTATGGTTGTGGAGATGAATTAGTACTTTGATTCTGCCCTTATCCTTACTAAAGCTGCTCTTTTCATCTCTCTCACTGAAAATGGAAAGTTTGATTTTTAGAACTGAATTATTTCAAAGCTGGTCAAACTTTAGTGAAATGAGCTGCTGTGCTGAAAGGCGCCAGGATTGAGAGCCAGGGTAATGTCCGTTTCTCAATGTAAATACTATAGCATGCCATAGAGAGCAGCGCAAGATGCTCCTCTACTAGTGGGTCCTCTACTAGTGGGCTTCAACCCAGGTTTGAGTGGCCACCTCTACTTATGAGAGAATGGCTCATTGAAGGCCTAATCTAAAACCTACTGAGGTGTTCTCCTTGAATCCAGGGGGTTTCAATTAGGTTCTTGGATTTTGACCTTTGTATTGAGAGTGCTATCCGTCTGGCTAATTATCATTGGTGGTTCAGATGATGGGGCATTGGGAACATGACTGAAAACAAAAAACTCACTAGGCATCTTTCATATGTAATGCCTTCTGGTTACTACCAACCTGTGACCAAGTTTGAACCAGTGAGGTGGAACAGAAAAGTTCCATTGGTTATTACCAATCTCCTGAAACAAACAGACTCATGCCAAACTCCCCTTTTTTTGTTCAGAAGTGCCACATTTTTTTGAAGTGACCCCAACGCTGTCCACATACTGACATTCCCCCCCCACACACACACACTCATAGAGGAATAAGCTGAGAGGGGTTTTTTGTGTGTGTTGTATAACAAAAGTTAGCATACTCGGGGGGAAAAAGTAGTCCTGAAGTAAGTACTGAAACAAAGTAAACCGAGTTATACTAATTATCATACTTGCCTCCCATGCTGCTAATCTGAGGTTCTATCATCATGTAAAGACATTGACAAGAAATAGGCACAAATTGTGAAAACTAGTTTGACTGCTAAAAAAGTTAGGCAAAAGGGAGTATACTTACTGCATAAAAATGTGAACATGGGAGGGACAGGAACTGTCTCTCCACTCCATTTACACCAGCTTTTCACTGAAAATTGGTGTAATGGAGTGCAAAATCATTATTATTGAATTAATTTATTACAGTACCACCTAGAGGTCCCAACTACGATTGGAGCGCCTGTGCTAGGCACTGTATAAACACAAGTAAAGGGCTTACAATATAAATAGGCAAATCGGTAAAACAGTGTGAAACAGGAAGAAGCATTGTGCCCAATTTCTACATGGGAAATCGAGGCACAGAGCAATTAAGTGATTTGCCCAAGGTCACAATGTGGTAGAGCTGAAAATTGAATCCGGGTTTTGTTCAATGCTTTATCTCCAGGACCAGCCTGCCTCCATCCAAAATCAACTCCATTATAGCAAAGTATCACTTACTAAAGTAGAGCCTGATTTCCCACTGCCTCACATCTTGTATAGTCATATACATCTGTGCAAAGTGGTATCATTTGTAGAACTTTACATGCATCTTTGCTCAGGTCTGTGGGTTTACACCGGGTGCAAGGCAGCAGAAAATCAGGACCAGGAAAAAAAAAAACAAGAGGATCAGTCCTTCCAATGGAAATGCTGAATCTGCCAGAGTTAGGCAGAGTCTCACCAATGCTGACCAATGGGTTCTAACGTTCAAGCGAAGGATCATCCTCCAGTTTGCAGAAGATGTTGTTGCTCCTCTCTTAGATCAGAAGACTGGCTCCTCCCCTATTGCACCACTCACCCAGTCCTCACTGCTCTTTCCCTGGACTGCTTCCTCCTCTGTCTTTGCAGCTTCCTGCTCTTCCCCCTTGAACTGTTTTAGGGAGTGCAACGACCGGTTTCCTTCCCCAGCTTAACAACTTCCTCTCTTTAGATCTTGCTCAGCTCCTTCCCACAGCTGGAATTCATCCGCAGCATTGCCTATGTTTCCTCCAGGTGCAGCCCAAGGTTAATTGACCTAATGTACTCCTTCAGGCCCAGTGTGGGGGAGACACCAAATAACTGGGAAAGATAGGTGCCTTAGATGGCGATTCACAAAAACCAGCATGCTAAGTAAGAAGTTGCCTAAGCTAGCCAATAGGAGATGTTAACGAGAGAGGTATGTACTAAGTGTTGCCCTTCTCTTAGAGATAGGCACCTCATCCAGGCTGCAAGGAGGCAGCTGGCCCTGCTAGTGATTCTCAGTCAGAAACACTCTTTGGAGTTAGGTGCCTATGATGGATTTGCAAGGGGTTGGGGTGGGGAATATCTCCTTCATAAAATTCAGTCCACCGGTTGGGGTACTCACCTGGGATGTGGAAGACCCAGCTCAAGTCCCTCCCCAGGGGGATGAAAAGGAATTTGAATTGGTAACTTCCAGATCTCAGGTGAGCACCCTAACAATTGGGCTATGGGATATTCTGATGTTGGTTTCTCTTAGTCTCTTCTGTTGAAGTTATGTGACTGGAGATTTAACAATTAAAGAGCCGTCAGGGCTGGAGAGAGCAGAAGCATGACAAGGATTCTGTAGCCTGCTTGTTAGAGACCTTACCCAGGATCCAGTCCCCCTCCTCCAATAACCCTCTATGTATGCATCCACCGTGGAGTAGGCTCAGCAGGAGAGGCTGAAGGAGCCTCACCTCACAATCACCCATAGTCCAGTGGTTGGGGCACTCAAGTACGATGTGGCACGGACCAGTTTAAATTCCTTATTCTCCATTGGAGGGGGGCGACATGAATTGAGAGTCTCCCACATCCCAAGTGAGAACCCCAACCATTGGGCCAAACGTTCTGAGGGAGGTGCTTGTCTCTGCCCCTCTCCCGCACCTGCCCTGTGTGTACTTGCCTGAGGGGCCCAATCCAATAGGGAGCCTCTGGGAGTGCCTACCAGATTGGTCCCCTCATGTGACTTGGGTGGCTGAATGCTCATCTTCTCCTGATTTGTGGTTCTCTGTGGGCCTTAGGCAGGGGACAGGTACCTAGGAGCCTAGAGTGAGGCCACAGTGCTCAGAGCACATGCTCAGAAGCAGAAAGTTAGGCACCTAAGTACTTTTGTGAATCTAGGCCTAGATGCCTAACCGTGTGCATATGCTAATACCTGATTTGCAAAGGCATTAACATATGCAGATATTTGCACAAAAATGTATTCAGACTTCAGGCCTCTTTTTTTCTAAAAGTCAAAGTCTGAATTTATAATATTTTTATAAAGTTTTCTCCCTAGAAACACCATCTTCCTATTATAGGTTCCATTTTATGCATCCAATGAAGTGGGCTATAGCTCACGAAAGCTTGTGCTTAAATAAATTTGTTAGTCTCTAAGGTGCCACAAGTACTCCTGTTCTTTTTACTTTCCTGCATAGTCCACTGGTACTTACCATCTTCTCTAGTGGAGCCGTAATGTACACCCGATTTCCTCGCTGAATGCAACAATGTAGGATTTCCCACGCTATGTCAGATGCCATGCTGTTACTAATCTGCCTCTGACAGTGTCCCATACCAGATGCTTCTGGGAAAGGTCAGACATTTTCCTCTTCCACCTAGGTAACTGTACAACACAGAACATGAGATGGGTAAATGTAACTAAGGTAAAATAAGGTAAAAATAACTAAGTAACAGAGAAAAAAATAAATAACAAAGGCAAATTAGCCAAGTAAATAAATAAAAAAATAACTGAAAAAGCAAAAGAATAAATAAATAACACAAATATAAATAATAAATAATAAATAATTTAAATTATTAATTTTAATTTATTTTAATTTATTTTAATTTCATTTAAATAATAAATATAAATAAATAATACGGCAAAGAAACAAATAAATAACTAAGGGAAATTAGCTAAGGAAAATAAATAACTAAAGTAAACATATGACACACAAATTTTGGAGCATTTCCATAGCAAAGGAAATTTTGAAAACATTTGCTTTTTATTCCAATTTGGAACAATAACAGATTTTGAAATGTCAAAATTTCCTGTCAAATGGATATTCCATGTTTGGGCTCACTCTGCCCACCACTGAAGTGCAGTGTTCTTCAGGTGGAATGTAACAGCAGATTAACAGGATGATAGAATAGCAAACACAGGTCTGGGACCCAGAGGAAAAAACTATTGTGCCTTGTTAAAAACACAGGGAGAATTTTAGAAAATATAGCACCTGGAGTTAGAATTTAGCTAGGATTTTTGGGCTGATATCACTATTGTTTGGAAGAGTATTATGGGTCTTTTAATTACCATATAGCCAGAAGCTTGATTTTATTTATTTTTTTCTTCTCTCAAAGACAGTAACTCTATTAACAAAGTGTCCTGGAGACCAAGTTCGGGCAGTAGTTTAATGTAAATTCAAAGGGAAGTGCACTCCCTCCTAAATCACTTTCTGCAATACATTAAAAAAATAGATGCATTGGTTAGGTAATATACCCTGTGATGCTTTGCCTGGTAATCTTTACCAACAGATCCCAGACATTTCTGAACCAGTGCTATCTTTTTTTTATAACATATTATTGTGAACCCATTTGCAGAACAATAATATATTTCTATATATTTATATAAATGCCAGAGATAAAAACATGTTTAAATTGTATGATTTTATAGCCACGATTTGTCCAGGCATAGGGGATAAAGAGGATTAAAGCCTTATTTTTTTTAGATGCAAAATGAGGCTGACAAGCAGCAAGTAACAGATGTATAATTTAAAAAAAGCTATTTTACCAAAAAGGACAAAAATATAAACATGAGTAAAAATTGTCCAAATCGGGTGCTTAAAATTCATCCAGGATTTTTAAAAGTGACAAGTGATTTGTGGTGTGTCTGGTTTTGGATACCCCATTTGAGACACCTCAAAGGGATCTGATTTAAAAACAAACAAACAGAGCATCCATCCACTAAATCACTTACCCAGAAACTGACGTACCCAGAGTTACTTGTCACCTGTGCATGTGACCTGATTTTCTGAGACCTGATGTTAAATAACTAGCACAAGGTCACACAATATGTCTGTGGCAATGCTAGAGGCAGATCTTGGTTTTCCTGATTCCTCACCTTACCAAAAAGGCCAGCCTTCCTCCTTTTTCTCCTGGCTTCCCGTGAGTCTCAAAACTCAAAGGCAAGGGGGTGAAATCCTGGCTCCATTGAAATCAATGGTCAACCTCGCATTGACTATTCTGGATCCAGGATTTTACCAGGGGTGCAAATGCCCACAAATCAAAGCCTTCAAAGTCACTAGTTGAGACTCATGTCCACTGAAACAGTTGCACTCCCTTCAGACTTTAAAACGTACTATAAAAGCATGGTGGTTTTGCTGATTACTGTTCATATGTTCCCTACCACTTCACAGGCAGAACTTGGCACAGTTGTAGACTTAAATCCCAACGGAACATTCCTCAGATCCTCTCTATTGTATGCCTTAGAGGAAAGTCTCCAAAACAAAATGGACCCAGACAGGTGAGGCGTCCTGTAATGCTAATCTCTGGGGTGCCATTTTCTGCAGCTTAATGATCAGGTACAGCAGCTACCACACCAGCATGAAAAAGTTCAATTGGTGTTATCCTGCTCTTAATTGATGCCTACAATAAATTACAAGTTTGCCTAATTGCAGCTGCCTTCTAGGAGCAAGAAGGGCGGCTCGGGGGGGGGGGGGAGGCAGAAGGGTGAAATGAAAATGTATTTCCAAAAATAGATACCGCATAGATCACTCGTTTATTAAAAATATTGTCAAAACCTTGAGCTGGTGCTGCAGGCTTCAGGTGGAGCTGGAAAACAATAAGCACGCCACTGACAAGGTGGGCTTGGATTCAGGCACTCTCTGGCTATGTCTACACTGCAGTTAGAAACCCGCATCTGGCCTGTACCAGCTGATTCAGGCTTGCATGGTTTGGGCCGTGGGGCTATTTCATTGCAGTGTAGCTGTTCGGGCTTGGGCTGGTGCCCATGCGCTAGGACTTTGCAAGATGGGATGGTCCCAGAATTTGGGCTGCAGCCTGAGTCAGCATGTCTGCACCATACTTAAATAGCTCTTAACCCAAGCCCATCTAGTTGCAGCAGAGACATACCCTTGGCTGCTCCTGAGCCATTCATTCAAGGATACATCTGGTTGGAACATAATCGGCTATTTTGTTTTTATTATTGAATTATGCTATTTTGCCAACACCAAGATGTTTTGCCGAGATCTTTCAATGAAAGTATGGATGAAAAATTTCCTCAGGTCCAAGGTGGATTCTCTGGCCATTTCCAAACTTGCATAGTAAAGCAACATCTGATTGCTAGTCTTAGGGGCTACAAAGGAGATGCCAAATTAAAATAGACCAGTGGCCAACATCAGTAATTGCCAAGAAAGATTTTAAACCCTTCATACGTACACTTGGTGCAATACATATGATGGAGAGTGAGCTCTTTCTAAGCCTGGTTGGTGATCACCTTTATGCTTTGAAACTCGATAGCAGGTAGCTTTCAAATAGGGTGGCCAGACTGTAAGTGTCAAATCAAGATGGGGGTGGGAGGTAATGGGCGCCTATATAAGACAAAGCTCTAAATATCTGGACTGTCCCTATAACATCAGGACATCTGGTCACCCTACTTTCAAAGGACTTGATTCCTACACAAGCACCAAAGCCACTACCTGCCTGAGAGAGGATGTTGGGGGTTGCACCAATAGTATGTCAGTTAGCAACAATAGGTGTGCTCTGTATTCATGTAAGGATGAAATTCACTTTTGTACAGAGCAGTGAGCCAGTTAAATCCTACTTAAGCCCTTAGAATAGGTCTGAAATGAGATTTATCAAATACACGGGCTTTTTTTGTTGGCCTCCTGCACAGGGATGCATTTCACTGTAAGACTCTAATTCTGTTTTGAGTTTACTAAGCTTTTCACTTCAACGATATCTTGTGGCAGCAAGTTCCACAGGTTAATTTACGTCGAATATTTTCCCCGTCTTTTATTTTTGACCCAGCATTTTAAATTTCCTCTAAATTGCCCAAATCCAATATGAATTCACAATATATAGCTGCAAAAAAGACCAATGCAATTTGACACTGCACATGCAGACGCATCTTGTCACAGAAAAGGGAGGGGACAGCCTCTCTCTCTACCAGACATGCACTACTGCAGTCTGCATTCTGCAGAAAACTAGTGAAACTTCACAAAACCTTTACACACCATACACTTTTCTTACTAGCTCACTTATGTAAGACTGTTGGAAGTAAGTTAATGTGCCTTGCCTGCCTATGTGATAACCAAAGGATTCATACTGCCTCCAGATATGCACACACAGCTCTAAGGCCTGGCCCATAGATACATAGGTGCCCTCTACCGTGAGCCTGAACTCCTGCTTGGCTGCCACCTAACATCTAAATCCACTCAACACCTGAGTTTTAGTAATAATGATTTCCTAGGCTCCTATGTTTCTGCCTGCCTCTAAGCACCCAGACACCCATAAGAACATAAGAACGGCCATACTGGGTCAGACCAAAGGTCCATCTAGCCCAGCATCCTGTCTACCGACAGTGGCCAATGCCAGGTGCCCCGGAGTGAGTGAACCTAACAGGTATGATCGAGCGATCTCTCTCCTGCCATCCATCACCCCCCTCTGACAGACAGAGGCTAGGGACACCATTCATTATCCATCCCGGCTAATAGCCATTTATGGACTTAGCCTCCATGAATTTATCCAGCTCTCTTTTAAACCCTGTTATAGTCCTAGCCTTCACAGCCTCCTCAGGTAAGGAGTTCCACAGGTTGACTGTGTGCTGTGTGAAGAAGAACTTCCTTTTATTTGTTTTAAACCTGCTACACGCCAATTTCATTGAGTGGCCCCTAGTTCTTCTATTTTGGGAACAAGTAAATAACTTTTCCTTATTTACTTCCTCCACACCACTCCTAATTTTATATACCTCTATCATATCCCCCCTTAGTCTCCTCTTTTCCAAGCTAAAAAGTCCTAGCCTCTTTAATCTCTCTTCATATGGGACCCGTTCCAAACCCCTAATCATTTTAGTTGCCCTTCTCTGAACCTTTTCTAGTGCCAGTATATCCTTTTTGAGATGAGGAGACCACATTTGTATGCAGTATTCAAGATGTGGGTGCACCATGGATTTGTATAAGGGCACCCATCTCCTGCCTAAGCCCCAGAGCGATCCAGAAAGCAGAAGATAGGCGCCCCTCTGCTTAAATCAAAGATCCAATCTAGCAGGTGGTCTCACTTCAAGACAAAGCAGCTGGGGGAGAGGAAGTAAAGCAGTGCTCCCGCAGAGCCTTTAGCTCAGTGGTTAGAACACGCCGCTGGGATTTTAAAGCCTACCAGTTCAAGTTCCCCTGCTACCTGAGGAGGTGACATTGTCTTGTGTTTGTGTAGCACCAATATCTATATATAATATATCTATATCTATATATAATATACCTATATCTATATCAGGATTTGAATAGGGGAGTGGCCTAACACCAGACTATGGAACTTTCCTCCTTCCCACTCTCCTCCCACAATCTCTCCTATTTAAGTTACCCCACCTTAATTGAAGAATTAAATATGAATTGGGCCAAAGCAAATGAGAGTGACTCTATAAGCCCAGTAGTTAGGGCCCACATCCTTTAAGAGTAAGGGAGAGGCCCGTTCAACCCCTTCTCCTAATGACCAGTTCAAGTGCACCCTTTTCCTGATCTCCCATGTGAGGGCTCTAACTAGGAAACTAAAGGTTATAAGAGAAGTCTTTCCCCCTATGTTGTGTGGCTTACACAGCTTCTGAGCACATCTGTCAGGCCACACACACCACTTAGGCAGAAGAGCATCTAATTTCCTCTGCTTTGTGGCCCACTAACAGTGATAGGTACCTACTCATGGCCTGGACTTAGGTGGTTAACTCCATGAGAGGGATGAGGCTGAAGACACTATGTCTGCCATTGACTAGCATAGGCAGCCCCTTCCTAGAGTGCTGGTTTTCTGGGCTCTGTTCTAAGGTTCTTACCTCCCCTCATTCATTCTATAAGGGACCTAGGCATCTAATTCAGGCTTTGCATATCAAAATATTATTCCTGGGATTTTCTAGACACCTAAAAATTAGGCGTGGCAACACCCAAGTCTCTTTGTGCTAGGCCTTACTGACATTAGTGGGAACTGTACAGGTATATTTGATGGCAGAATTTTCTCTTCATCTTACGAACCTGAAGCCTCATAAACAAAGAAACAAAAACTAATAAGCATAATACTGAAATAAGACATTTAGGTTACCTGAGATAAGAAAGTCTTTTCCACTGATTCGTCTGGATCTGGTTCTAAATCTAAGGCAAGGAAGTCAGAAATCTTAGACTGAGTGGTACACATGGACCACTCCAGAGAAGGGTGAAGGGCAATAACGTCTGCTTTGTAACATATTTTCTCTTCCCGTGGGAGCAGCTGTGCTGTTGCCTCTCATTCTGCACCTGTGACTCCTGTTAGACGATTGTGTTTTTTTCCAGCTGTCTGCAGGAGCATATCTCTTGAGAACTCTCCAAGGACACTCGTGCTCCAGAGCTGTTCTTGTGCTAAAAGGAGCCTCTCTGTTGTCAGGAATGAATTGTGCTGATGACATACCTGCTTTTCAGGTGACATCTGTGTAAAGCTAAATCTCCAATCTTGTGCTGCCCTTCCAATCTTTTGAGGTCTGATATGATCCCAGAGCAAAAGGGCATGGCTGCAGACCATGAGTAGAGCTTCAGGGCAGGGGCTGTTGTATTGTCTTGTGTTTGTGAAGCACCAAGAACAATGGAATCTTGGGCTACCACACTACAAACGATAGATCATAATAAGAAAGATATGAGAACCAGGAATCCTTAACCCCGACTTGTCCTTACTCTAGCTTGCTGTGTTGGAGTTGTATTGAGTTAGGAAACACAATGCACACATATAGCCAACACACTGTTGGGATATATCTATATCTATATTTATATATCTATATATCTATATATCTATATCTATCTATATATATAGATATAGATATACACACACACACATTGTGAGTCATATATCCATGTAATATGCTATAGGTCATTAAGGCCTGGAATGAATGACATGTGCTTGACATGAAGACGTGTGTTGCAAGATGGCAACCAAAGCAAGAACTTAATATCAAAAATTATTAGAACTATTTGTGCAAAAACAACCTTATGTTCCGGGAAATATTCAGAGAATCAGCAGAAAAGGAAACAACACCAGTTGGACTGATATAAAATTGTATAAGAATTGGATCAAATGGCACACCTTGGATCATGGCGGCCCATCCAGGATTTCCTCTTTGGAATTGTATGGGGAGAAGGCTTAGTAAACATAGGCAAAGAACCAATGATGTGACGGAATTGACTATAAATGGATGCCTATGAGTTCTGCAAATCGGAGTCATTTATTGATCCAGAGCCCAGCGTGGATATAGATAGTTTTTGCCAGCTCCCCGCATCTTATGATTGGAAGGAATCTTGACTGGCCATTGGGACCATTCTTACCTTTGGACTCTGGTATAGTATACTTGGGGTGTTAATGTGGAGTGAGTAAGGTTTGATTAGTAATGAATAAAGAGCACTTAGAGTATTATATAACAACACTGTGTCTAGTATCTGCCTGCTCCGCATCCTGTAGGGAGACCTCTATTGCGGGTCCAATAATATAACTTCTGAGTCCTGGATCATATTTTGCCAGCAGTCACACAGCCATGCTACTTTTCTCTACCACTGATTAGCAGTTATTTGATTGACAGAATTATACAGAACAGACAATGATTCAATGTAACCTCCTAGTTGCTGGTGACATGTGGACCCATCTTAGCCGCAGTCCTTTACTCTTACTTTTGATTGATCATTTCAACTAGACGGGGCTGCCTAGAGCACCTTGGGCTGCATCATCTTGACCATGAACATATGGAAGGAGGAAAGTTATTCACCAAACATCTGTGGTTCTGGAAGAGTTATTGTTATGCCACATTTTCCCCTTTGAACATGTGGTCAACGTTGTTGCATATGGGGTGGATTTATGTCTTGGCAAATGCAGGCCCCCTGGAACAATAAGACTAAACTCTTTGTGGATCTCATGACATTCACTAAGTCAGTCACCCAGGTCCCACACTGGTACTGACAACAAGACTATTTTAAATGCATTGCTACCAGTGGATGGCTTACTGCTTGCTGTATGTATGTTATAATAGCTTCTGGGGTTGCATGCTGCATAGTGTGCCTGTTCTTTGACTCTACTCTCTCTACCTGGACGTATCATCTAATGTAGGATTCAAAATATAGGCACTATCTGCATACCCACAATGACACAGAAACAGAATGCACTCCTCTTCCTGTGGCCCCTTCATGCTTTTGCTCACCCCCTCCTCCATGCTGCAAATGGAGGGAATCCTGTATTTCCCTCCCTAGTGCATTGTATTCCCCAATTGAATCTATTCATACGCTGGTTCAAGAATAGCATCTGTGTTAGTCTGTATCCGTAAAGAAAGTGAGGAATACTTGTAGCACCATAGAGACTAACTAGTTTATTTCAGCATAAGCTTTCGTGGGCTATAGCTCACTTCATCGGATGCATAGAATGGAACAGAAGTAAGATGCATTTATACACACACAAAGAAAGAAAGAAAAGAAAAAAAAGTTGTACATTACCATACCAATTCTAAGAGGCTTTTAAATTTAGACAGGCCATTATCAATAGGAGAAGAAAATACCTTTTGAAATGGATTTCTGTCAGGCAGTATTTAACATCTGAAGGTAAATTTACATTGAAGGTAAATTAACAAGGGAAATGTAATCAATTAGTGTAATGAGAGAACCATTCGCAAGTTCTGTTAAGCCCTTGGTTTATTGTGTCCAATTTGAAAATTAATTCCAGTTCCTCAGTTTCTCGTTGGAGTCTGTTTTGGAAGTTTTCTGTTTCAAAACTGACACGATCTATGGCCATTCCATTAAAGACTTGATAGTGTCAGTTTTGAAACAGAAAACTTCAATAAACCATGTTGAAATAAACTAGCTAGTCTCTAAGGTGCTACAAGTATTCCTCGCTTTCTATTCCTACGCTGTAGTCTTGGAGAGTCTGTTGACCACTGCAATAACGAAAGGTTAGCTGAAGCCTACACCAGGATTTATTTTTTCATAGATTAGGATATCCAAGTTCCTCTCCTCACTTGAAGTGCCGAGAGAGGACACTCTTTGTGACATTTGTGTAGTTGCTTCAGCACTCTGAATCTCCTCCTAGCTGGAATTCTGTTCCACTGGTTTCCTCTTAACTGCTGAGGGTGTGGCCTAGAATGGGTTCAAGTCTCCACAGGGCATGATTCTAGCATCACAGGATAAGAATAATTGGATCTGTATAAAGTTTTCTTTATGTTCTGCTTCTGGATTGGAGCCAGAGCGGTTGACAAAAACTGCTTAGGCTAGAAGGCTATCAAAGAGTTTTGGACACATTTAGTCTCAAATCCAAGCTATTCTCAAAAATCTGAATAATTTTCAGGCACTTCCTACCTTCCTAAAGGCCTAGCCTGGGGCTAATAAAAGGGGAACTGAGGGGGTTTTCAGCTAACTGGACCTGGAAAATAAAACACAGCACTTTTTTGATATGACTCTCTCTCATTTAACCCCCCTGGTTTACATATCATGTAATCCCTAAAGTATTCAGTGCTGGAAATAGCCTTTTACAATAGCCAATCTTTCCCCCATGCCAATGCAAGTGTGATCTTTATATCACAGACTCCAGTGCTTTTCCTAGACTAGAATTAAATGACACAAGCCATGATACTTCCTTCCCTACATTGGAGAGACTACTCGATAGCCTTCTAAATCTCACTGTCACAAATTTTCTTCTAATACACAACAGATGAGACATGTGCTACTCTGAAGAGCTTAGTCACTGTCCCTGTTTGGGACTTCCTGGGCCTATTCTTATGGTTGCCGACACTCCCAAATTCACCAGGATCCTCCCAGAATCAAGCTCTATCTCCCAGAGGCTATTGAAGCCCATCCAGGAGATTTTATGCCTCCAGCAGCACAGCAAGATTAAGGCAGGCTCCCTGCATGCCCTGGCCAGCCTCATGCCTCTCCCAGAAGTGGCCAGCACCTCCCCATGACCTTTCAGGGGCACAAGGGGTCTCTACACGGTGTCCCTGACCTGAGTGATGACTCCCATTGGCAGGGAACTGCGGCCAGTGGGAGCTGTGGGGGTGGCAGCTGCAGACACAGACAACACATGGAGTCCCATGTCCTGCCCCCACCTCTGGGCCGCAGGGTTGTGCCAGCCACTTCTGGGAGTGGCGTGGGGCCGTGAAAGGCAGGGAGCATGTCTTAGCCCTGCTGTGTCACCAATCAAGAGCCACCCAAGGTAAGCACCAGCTGGCATCCACACCCCTCACCCCTTCTTGCACACTAACCCCCTGCTCCGGCCCTGAGCCCCCTCCAGCACCCAAACTCTCTTGCAGGGTTTGCACATTGCACTTCCTCCTGTACCCCAATCCTCTGCCCCAGGCTCAGCCCAGAACCCGCTCCCACACTCTGAACCCCTGGGCCCCAGCCTAGAGCCCACTACGCCATCCCCAACCCCCTGCCCCAGCATGGTGAAAGTGGGTTCAGGTGGGGGAGAGCGAGTGACAGAGGGAGAGGGGGATAGAGTGAGCGGACAGGGGCCTCGGAGAAGAGGCGGGGCCTCAGGGAAGGGACAGGGCAATGGTGTTTGGGTTCAGGTGATTAGACAGTTGGCAACTCTACCTGTTCTAGGCCGGTTTTCTTTGTACTTAGGGTGTCCTCTTTACTTAGTAAGAATCATTTTTATAATCTTTTTCTTCAAACTTTCTTATTCGTTTTCACTCCCCAGGGCAAACATTATCCATTGTGTTAAACACTCCACAGTTCATCTCCTCACGATTTGTATCACTGTCATTGATTCTGGGAGGGCAGAGGGTTCTAGAGAGTGGGCCCCAGCCTGAGCCCAAATATCTACACAGTAATCTTTAGCCCCATCACCTGAGCCCAAGTTAGCTGACCTGGGCCAGCCACCACCGTGCAGATGGTCTTTTATCCTGTGTAGACACACCCTAGCCTAGGCACTAGCCAGCAGAAACACTGAGGGAAATGCCAGTCCCTCTAACACCTGCTCTCTAAAGTGCTACGCAGGATTCCTGCCTTCTTATTGCATAGGGATGAAGAAGGTGGAGCCTCTGTGGGAGCTGGTCAAGGTGACTGTTGGAGAGTGGACCCTGAGAGCAGAATTGTGACAAGTCAAGAACTGTAACAGGCCAGAGGGTCAGACAGAAGGTCTGACTAGACTTGTCTGGCAAGATGGGCTAAATGAGGGAAGGTTAGTAGAGCTCTGAGCAGGGAGCATGAAGAGAGCTCCACTTGGTGTCCCTAGCCCCAGAAGCTTACCACTTCGATAGATCGTGGTGGGCTGAGGAGGGGAGAGATTCCTCAGAGAAAATGAAAGACTCTCAAAGTCATCCCAGTAACTCAGCAGCAAGGGTTAGTGCTGGGAGATAACCTCAGACAGACCAGTCAGTACAATACATATATTTGTAAATAATGAAGTTGCTAAAGAGAGACTTGCATACAGAGCGTAAGATGAGCACTCTCAGTGTATAAAACTATTTCCTTAATACTTCCTGCTCTGTGTTAGAAAATTATATTTGTTCTTAGAGTAATAAATAAGATACTTTATCTTCACCAAGACTAAGCCTCAGATGGGCTACTAAGTCATTTAGACACCACACTGCTGCTTCTTGAAGTAGGGCTACATAACAATTACCACATGCTGGAGTTTATTTTTGAATGCCCAGTTCCTAGGGAGGAAAAAACTAAAACTTTGACATTCGGTTCTACATTACAGACCTATATTAGTATAACTACGTCTCTTAGTGGCGTAAAAATCCATACCCTGAGCAACGTAGTTACACTGACCTAACCCCCATACAGACAATGCTGTGTAGGCAGCAGGTGGATTAACAAAACCCACAGGAAATATCTCTCCTGTTGGCTTAGAGAAGGGGTGGGCAAACTTTTTGGCTGGAGGGCCACACTGGGGTTGCAAAACTACATGGAGGGCTGGCTAGGGAAGGCTATGCCTTCCCAAACAGCCTGGCCCCCTCTCCTATCTTCCCCCTCCCACTTCCTGACCCCTGACTGCTCCTTTCAGAATCCTCAACCCATCCAACCCCACCACCCCACTGGGATCCCACTCCCATCTAAGCCCCTATGCTCCTTCTCCCCTGACTGCCCCCTCCAGAGACCCCCACCCTAACTGTCCCCTCAGGAACACCCTGTACCCAACCTCCCCTTTCCCCTGACTGCCCTGCCCCCTATCCACCCCTGCCCCCTGACAGACTCCTGGGACTCACATGCCTATCCAACCCCCCCCCCATTCCCTGTCCTCTGACTGCTCCCCAGGACTCCCTGCCTCTTATCTAACACCCCCCCAGCCCTGACCCCCTTACCATGCACCTCACAGCACCGTGTCTAGAAGCTGTGCAGAACCAGACATGCTGCCCTCCAGGAGAGAGCAGCCCTGCCCCCCAGAGCATTGCCCGGGGCTCCAGGGAGGGGGGACGGCAGGGGAGAGGCTGGCGAGCCTCCCCCACTGGGAGCTCACGGGCTGGACAGAATGGTCCCATGGACTGGATGTGGCCCACGGGCCATAGTTTATCCATCCATGCTTTAGAAAATACAAGATAATTCATTGGGGCAAAATCATCAAAAATAATCAGTTATTTAACAAGAAGATACAGTGGGTCAGGCACTGAATTGGGAGTCCTGGGACTTGAGTTCTGTTCCTGTTTCTCCCACTGTCCTTCTGTCTGAGCTGGGGCTAGTCACTTCACCAATCTGTTTCTCCTCCCACCCTTTGTCTGTTTTAAGGCCTGAGACTGTAAGTTATTCAAGGCAGGGATTGTCTCACAGTCTGTATGGTGCCTAGCGCATTAGAGTCCCAGTCTTGGTGACAGCCTCTATGTGTTATTGTAATACAAATAGCAGGTGACAGCTGAAGGAGGAGACAGAGGCAGATGACTGAGCTCCACTCCAGGATTCTCCTGGGGAAGGGATGTCATTTACATTGTGTCCATACTCCGCCCTAGGCATGGGGGGAAGGATAGCGCAGTGGTTTGAGCATTAGCATGCTAAACCCAGCATTGTGAGTTCAATCGTTGACTGAAGATGATCCAGGACTATGGACTCACTTGAGCAATAGCCCAAGGGGCTTCCTTGTACTGCATGGGCCACAGCAAGTGAAAAACTGTATGTTTCCCAGAGTCCTATGGCACCTAGAGTAAGGTGCCACAGAACTCTTTGTCACTTCTGCAATTCCAGACTAACACAGCTACCTCCATGTTTCCCAAAAAGAATGAAAATAGAAGTTTCCATCTAACAGATTACAGGCATGAAGTTCCCAATGGTGACAAAGTAGAGAGGCCATGGCCTATGTACCCCAGAATGCTGGATACTGTTTTTGTTACAAACTCTTCCAGTCTAATATTCTAGCCACATTGGGTTCTACAGGAACAAAGGACTGGAAAAATCTGTTTAAAAATCTGGCCTGCCATGAGAAGGCAGCAAATCACCAGAGAGCATTCCATAGGTGGAAAGAGCTTGAGATGAGAATGAGGTTAAAGATCACCATAGAGGATAAGCATCAAGAGAAGATTGCATCAGAGTCTCTTTACTGGCAAAATGTTCTGAAAAGTCTCATTGCCATTGTGAGAATGCTTGCTACTCAAAACCTAGCACTGTGTGGCAGTTCAGATCAGCTGTATGTGCCAAACAATGGAAACTTCCTTAAAATTGTGGAACTGATGGCTGAGTTTGATGCTGTACTCCAGGAGCATCTAAGAAGAGTTACCATGCAAGAAATGTACACACACAAAAACAATTGAAAATGAGATCATACAGTTACTGTCAACAAAAGTCAAATGGAAGATTGTGGCAGATCTGAAGTCAACAAGATATTACTCTGTTTTTCTGGACTACACACCTGACATCAGCCATATGGAACAAATGGCTTTAATGGTGCGTTTTGTAACAACACAACCTAGTGAAAATGTCTCTGCAATGGTGACTGTCAGAGCATTCTCTAGAATTTGTTGACACTGATGATACTACAGGAGCTGGTACGACAAATGTTGCTTCTTAAAAAGCTGGAAGATATGGGAATTGTGAGAGGTGACATGAGAGGTCAGGGTTACGATAATGGTGCCAACATGAGATGAAAGAACAGAGGAGTGTAGACACGGGGATCCGAGAGTTAGAACCTCAAGCTTTTTTTGTCCCATGTAGTTCTCATTCATTGAACTTGGTGGTCAATGATGCAGCATCAGCTTCTAGTGAGGCTGCTGAATTTTTAATGTAATATGTATTTTTCTCTGCATCAATGGCAAATTTTGAAGCAACATCTGGGAACATCCTCTCTGACCTGAAACCACTGAGTGCCATATGATGGGAAAGTTGGAGACACATACTGTACCTGACAGACATGGGGTCCTGATTCTGTGTGTTAATTCTTATGTTACACCTCAAATAGAGTTTTACACTGGAAACCTTCATAGGAACAAGAAATAACAGGAACACATGGGTGCAAATGGTAAACAGCAGTACGCTATTCAAACAAATAGTATTTACAAAATCATGTGAATTCCTTGAACCCAACACTGACTAAATAAAGGGAGTACAACTATTAGCTGTAAGCTAATATAAAACAGTATTTATAAAAAAAAGGTAATCTCTTTAATGTTTATAAATGTGTTTACTTACATATGAATAGGATATTAACCTATAGCTCTAAATGGTTTAATTAGCCTTGGAATATTGTCTAAGTGTACAATGAAAAATAACTAATTCACAAAGGAAAATGAAAAGGAAATCTGCAAGCCCAAATGAGGTCAATTAATTAAGCAATTTGCATACATTTGAATGGTTATTTTCAGGGCATTTTTTGACATTTTGCACTTCCCATTCCCATCACACCAACAAAATACTTTTCTGTCACCCTATTTATGCAATACATCAATCATCCAACAGGCTCACTGACTAGCCGCATGCACCGCAGTATAGCAGTTTCCACACGCAAGCTTCCTGAACCATGCACAATCTAGCATCCCAGTTACAGCTGTACTATCTTATCATTGGCAGATGCATTTACAGACTGCTATAGCTTCATTCTTACCACCAAATAGAGAAAAGGATATTAAATCTGACTTTATTGTCAGTGTATTTTCACATCATGAAACCCAAGCAGATGGTAACAATTACAGATGGGTAGACATTTTTCACACAAGGGGCCAAATGCTGCATATTTCACCAGCTGAAATCTGGAGTAACTCATTTAATTTAACTGTTGTTTCTACGTATTCAGATTGGTGAGAGTGAGAGCAATGAGAGCCCAATATCCATAGTCACCAGTGGAACCCTGAAAAACAACCAGAATAGTTTTCTGTATTTAATGCTGCAGTTACCACAGTTATTTTAAATTATAATTATAGGGGAAAGTTTGGGACCTCAAATACCACTGGATAGTAGCTTGTTCCCAAATGGCACCATTGTTTACGCTTGTTCCCCAATCCAGTTTCTAGTAGCACTCTGCTTTACTACATAGTTAATTTGTCCTGCAGACAGGGCCGGCTACAGGGGGGTACTACGGGTACAGCTGTACTGGGCCCCGGACTTAAGGGGGGCCCCCTTAAGTCCGGGGCCCGGTACACAGCTGTACCCGTAGTCGTCCCCCCTTGTCGCCGGGCCTGGGTGGGTCCCATCATCCGGCCAGGCAGGGAGGGAGGCGGGATCCGGAGGGGGGAAGGGAATGCCCCGGCTGGAAGCGAAGACCAGAACCATAGAGCACGGACTCCGCGGAGGGCTAGACAGGCACATTCTCGGTCCCTTCCAACCGCCTCGTCTCGGTGCTCGCTGGCAGTAGGGCACGCGCGGCCTTCTGATTGGCCCGGAGGGCAGCGGCTCCAGACTTGGAGACGCAGACCCGGGCCACAGGGCTGCCGGAGTCAAGTGCGGGGAAGAGCTCGCCCTGCTCAGTCACTGGCCAGCCAGGAGCCGGAGGCCACGAGGTAGGCGCCTCTCCCCATCCTCGGCCGCTCTGCCCCCAGAAACCAATATCACCTCCCCACGTCATCCCCCTTCTCCCTCCTCACCCAGAGCCCCCTCCCCATCCATCCCCCTTCTCCCTCCTCACCCAGATACCCCCTCGTCCATCTACCCCCATACCCCTTCTCACCTAGAGCCCCCTCCCCGTCATCCCCCTTCTCCCTCCTCACCCAGAGTCCCCTCCCCATCTACTTCCCATCCATTCCCCTTCTCCCACCTCAGGAGCGATCGGAGAGCGAGCGCCGCTCCGCGGGGGTGGGGGCCAGCGAGCGGGGCTGGGGAGACCCGGGGCCGGGAGCCAATGGCAGCCCAGCGGGGGGAGGCGGGGCAGCCGCGGAATGCCGAGCCCACCGGAGCTGGGAGTGACGCTGCCACTGGCGCGGGCGAGACACCTGCAGGCCGGCCGCCAGGGAGCGTGCGGGGCGGGACGCGCGGCGGGACGCAGCAAACGCCGGGCAGGCACCGGGATGCTCTGGGCACCTACCCACTGCATCCTGGGTGATGCCGGGCCTGGGCAGAGCGCCCCCCCACCTGCATCCTGGCCGGGATATCCGATGGGGAGGGCGCCTCTGCGTCCCTAACCCCGCCCACCTCAGGTGGGCCACCTCTCCCTGCGCATCTTCCCCCGTGCCGAGCCGAGCCGAGCCGAACGGGCCACGGCGGGGCTCGCTGCACAGGGCCGGCAACAGGGGGGTACTACGGTTACAGCTGTACCGGGACCCGGACTTAAGGGGACGTGTCGCTCCATCTTCCCCTCCCAGCGAGTCACGTCTGGAGCAGCGGGACCCAGCGGGTGACCCACGTAGGCCCGGGCGTGGCAGGGCGCGGGCGGCAGGAGACCGGCCGGGGGGAGGGGCCCACAAACTATCAGAGTATGGGGCCCCAAAATTTCTGTCGCTGGCACTGCCTGCAGATAGGGTTGTTCTGTGTACTTATGGAAATGCAGTAAGTAAAGTGACAAAGACCTTGATTCTGCAATTGACAGTGCACAAGAGGACTGCTTCCCGATTGCAGTGTGGCTTTGAAATCATCCTTATGCTGTTGACTTCAGAATTGCGGCCTAAAGCTGTAACCTCTGAGCAGTCTGTTCTCCTTTACTGTCGTCCTTAGGCTAAATAAGCACACACATGGTGCCGTCAATCCTGCAGCTGGGGATCTCTTTGGTTTTGCAAAACATTTGACTGGGAAATAATGCCCCCATTCTCCACTTGCGTGCATCACATTATGTTTGTAACAAAGTAAAAACTTGGCCCAAATGAAGTCAAAGGGAGAACTGACTTCAGTCAGGCCGGGATTTCACCTATCAGATCTAACAGCTATCTCATAGAATAGTAGGGAAAAATAATACCATATTTTTCGTCCTATAGGACGCTCCGGCCTATAAGACGCCCCCTCATTTTTTAATAAAAAAGCCGGACAAAAAAAAAAAAGCGCCTCACTCTCCCGTCCCCGCCGCGCGGGCGGGCCGCCGAGGTTCCCCCCTCCCCGCCGCGGGCGGGCTGCCGGGAGCGTCCCGGTTCCCCCCTCCCCGCCGCGGGCGGGCTGCCGGGAGTGTCCCGGTTCCCCCCTCCCCGCCGCGGGCGGGCTGCCGGGAGCGCTCCCGGCAGCCCGCCCGCGGCGGGGAGGGGGGAACCGGGACGCTCCCGGCAGCCCGCCCGCGGCGGGGAGGGGGGAACCTCGGCAGCCCGCCCGCGGCGGGGAGGGGGGAACCGGGACGCTCCCGGCAGCCCGCCCGCGGCGGGGAGGGGGGAACCGGGGCGCACATTCGCCCTATAAGACGCACCAACTTTTCCCCCCCCGTTTTGGGGAAGAAAAAGTGCGTCTTATAGGGCGAAAAATACGGTAAGTTCTTTTCATTAAGGACTAAATTGAATGCCATGAGCAGGACAGTTGGAGTGCTCAGATCGTCTTACAACTGAACTTGGTCAGAACCTATTCAGCTAAATGTATTTTCCCTGAAATCTGGTATTTTGAAGCCAATGCATTTAGCAGCAACATATCAATTTAGATTAAGATTTCAATGGGAAAGTGTCTGAGGTCCAGGGCTCCCCGGTCAGGGAAACAACAAGAGAGAGAATCAAAAACCTCTTCATATCATACTTCATACCAACTTTCATACCATAAATGACTATTTCAACACTAATTTGTTTCCTCAGTAACATTGGAAAGATTATTTTTTCAAATCAGTGCGTAACAAAAACAAATGTTAAAACTTTGCAAGTTGTTATGAAATGTTTGCACTAAAGGGAAAAGTCGATTTAAGCTATACACTTTGAGTTATGTGAATAGTGTAACTCAAATTGACATAGCTTAAATCTACTTACCCTGGGGTTCACACTACGCAGTATTGACAGGAGATGCTTTCCCATTGCCTCCCCTTACTCTTCTCGATCAAGTGGAGTACAGAAGTTGACGGGAAAGCGATCGGCAGTCGATTTAGTGGGTCTTCACTAGACCCGCTAAATCGACCGCCAATGCATCTATCACTGCACCATCAATCCTCCAGTAAGTGTAGACAAGCCCTGAATTGTCATCCTCTGGTCTTCTCTACCTTAAACTCTCCACCCGCACAACTCTCCTGGCAGGATATTAGGCAACAACATGCAGAAATGTAAAATAAATCATTGCATTCTCAGACCAATCTTTCATTGGCTGGTTAGTTATCCTAAGGTTGAACCTGGTTACCTAGCGACTTCTAAGAACTTATTAACCTGTTTATTAGTGTCACAACCATCCTGGAGAGGCTTAGTCATTTTTACCTCGCATCAGTGTTTTATAGCTGATGCTCTCAGAAGTGGAAGTCATGTATCAGGAAAGGATAAAACTGCTCAGATAAATGAAAACACAGTATGAACATTTCCCAGTATAATCATTTGCATGATTTACTCCCCACCCAGAATCACAGCAGAGCTTCAGGATTTATCAAATGCAGTCTTAAAGGACACTTAAAGGATCACATTTGCAAGAAGAGACAGAATAAACGTGTGGTTCTCCCTCTTCATCCCCACACACAGCCAGTTGTTAGAATGCAGCAGGAGCCACAAAGCACAGCCAGGCTGCATTATGTCCTAAAACTAAATTTCTGTGGCCACTTTATTTTCCTCAACTTTTTTCTGTTGTAAATGTTCCGAGACAGACTCTGTAAACTTGGGCATTAAAATGGGGATAATTGTGCTAATCTGCTTCATAATTTCAGCAATGATTTTAAAATGCTATAGACATAACATATATTAAGTCCATATAATAGCAAAGGAGGCTTTCCTATTACTTATTTGTTTGTTTGTTTAAATTCTGACCTGTGACTCCGAATGCTTCCCTCTGACTTATTTTCTGTTCAGATAGGTCTAATGCTTGGTATTTATCAGCTCCTGCAACATGATATTAATTCTCCTGGAAAGTATATGTCAGAACATTTGTACTTTACTTCACATGTTATCAAGAAGTAGGGATCTTATGTATCCAACTGTACCATTAGTGGGTGCAGTATTTAAATCTTCTTATTTTATTTTCATGTATTTAGCACAATTTAGCAGAAGTCACCTATCAAAAGGCATTGTTATTTATTTAGATAGTAACCAATGGGCCAGCTCTTCAGCTGCTATAAATCAGAATAGCTCCATGATGACACCAGAGCTACCTTGATTTACCTCAGATGAGAATCTGGCCCACAGAGTCTTTTACAGAGTGCAGTGTATGAAGTCTTCACACAGGGTTTTTGTGTTTGCTTTTTTTAAAGATTGGCTCCCAAATAATACAAAGTAGAAGAGTAAACAAGTTCCTTTGTCTTACTTATCATGTCTCTTCTCTGATGCATAATTGCAAAACTCTATCAAACAATAGAACGACTAGGCAGACTATGCTGTCTGTCACAGATCATGACTAACTGGGACTCTGGCTTCATTCTGTGGCTAAGTATCTTAACATCTTTAGAGGGGTAATTGTAAATATATTATCCAAGTCACTAAAACATACTAGAAGGGGAAGCAACTTCCAGAGCTTTCACTGACTTTCCCTAGAGATGCTGCTCACTATAGCCTTGTCTATAGTTATCGATTATTTTAATGAATTACCCACCCTAATGGGAGGGTTTACACATAGTTAATTTGTGAGGGTTCAGCCAGCCACAAGAGTGACCATAGTAGAGAGGTTATTAATAGAAGGGGGGTGCTATGGGGCACAACTGGGACAATTCAGTGCTCTTTTTGTACTTTTTTATTAGCTAACCAAACAACAATATACACACCGCACTCTGAGAGAGAAAACAATTCTGAATGTCTACCATTGACGTTACTCACACCATCCTAGGTGGCGAACACCAGAGTGTCAGTCATCATCCTCATCTTCATTCTAACTATCATCATCCTCACAAATGGTCATCATCCTGGCATCCGCCCAAGGCATGCAGGCTGGGACACAGGTCCTATAATGGGTGGGATATGTAAGGGTTAAGTAAAGACCTAGGAAACCACCGGTGTGCAGTCATGGCAATCGGGATTAAAGACACAGGCAGGTACTGTCTCTCTGCTTGATAGAGTTGCCACCCTTTCCCCACCCCTTCTACTGGTTAAGGATAGATAATTGTTGCAGCTGCATGCGGAATGTGGTTGTCTGAATAAGAACAGTGAAAACAATTGGCAGGTAGTAAAAGGTTTGCAGAGGGGAATAAGAGGCCATACATTGCAGAATCAGGTCAAGTCCGAACCAGGCCTGGATGCAGCACTTCCCATTTCCTTTGGTATACAATAGAATCTGAAGTGTTTAAAAATGCCAGGAGGCCTCCGGTGCACTGTGTCGCCTGCCCTGCGGAACTACTTATATCCTGCCGCAGGGGAACAGAATCCCTGGATTGTGATGCAGGCCAGAGTGCACCAAAATCCAACTGAGAGGCATTAGTCGCAGGAAAAGAGGCACATAGGCCCACAGTTCACTTCTGAAAAGTCGCAGTGTTTGGAGTGCTGTGGCAGGTTGCCAGGAAGCTATAGGTCGTCTTGGTCAATGGAAAACCCTTTGGGCCAATTTTTTAAACGGTGGGAGTTAGGTGCCTAGGCACTTTTGAAAATTCTGCTAAGCACCTATCTGGAGCTTTAGGAGCCTAAACGCCTTTCAAAATCTGGCCGTTAGGGTCTAATCCAAAGCCTATTGTAGTCAATAGAAAGATTCCCATTGATTTCAATAGGCTTTGGATCAGGTCTTTTCAGGCTGGGAAGCGGGTGAAGTTGTTTGATTGCAAGCATCTCCTTCTCACGATGATATTCAGGTGATCAGTACTGGGAGTTTGGAAATGCTGTACCATGCAAGTCCCCTTCAAGCCTATTCAAGCCCTGAGGATTAAAGTGGAATGTAAGTGGTGCATAGGCCTGGGGATGTATCTCCATGCTGGGATGTGTGATATGATTTAGATCCCATGTTTGAAAAGTACAGCACTTGCTCCTGAGCTGCTGGCAACCATACCTGTAAAAAAGGAAAATAAATAAGTGAACTGAAACCCACCACACACATTCACACTAGAAAAGATGTAGGCCCAGTTGTAGAAACCTTACTACAGAGGGCTCAGAGATTGGGCCCTATAAGTTTCAAAAGTATCTGGTCAGGTCATCTTAACTGTGTGAATAATACTTTGCCCATATCCATCAACTTTCACCCAAGGACCGGAATGCTCTTTTCAAGCTTCCACTGAATCTCACAACATCCTGATGAGAAAGGTACATCTTACAATACCCATTCTGGCTGGGATGATTTAGCTGCTTTGAGCAAGGGGTTGGACTAGATGACCCCCTGAGGTCCCTTCCAACCTTGATATTATATGATTCTACAATTCTATTCTATGATGCCACATATAGATAAAGTGAGTGATTCAGTAACTTCTCCAAAGTCACACATCAAGGACTAAATGCAGGCTAGAACACCCAGTTCCCTGCTCTAATCACTAGAGAGAACACTGTCTCCAACATAATGTACTGGGGGCTAAAATTTGCAAACTTGGGTGCCTAAATTTCGGCACCTAAATCCATATTTATTAAGGTACACAAGTAGCTGATTTTCTGAAGGATTTTGCACCTGCAGCTCTGAGGGATTTCAGTGGGAAGAGGGATTCCTTAACACAGCTTGGACTATTTTAGCCCACAGATTTGGACTATTTTATACCACCTAACAGACCAGAAGATGATCCACAGCTGAGAGTATTTAGCAACTTATACCAAGCCACATCCTCCACTGGTGTAAATTTCCTTGGTCCCATTGAAATCAAAGATACCAGGCCAATTTACACTGAGAATCCGGTCCATTTTCTTTAATCTCTTAAACTGCTTTTTTAAACAGACAAGAGAAACGGATGCAGGCTTCTGCCAAAATCAATGTCTTTTTTGTTTTGTTTCTTCCTTTTTTTAAAATAGTTTGGTTAGAAAGAACTCCTCAAGGGTGTTCCAATACTTTAATCTGAACAGTGGCTAAGCATGAAATGGATGCTGTTGGACTAATGGCCTCTGGGTAGGTATTCTGGGCTAATGGAATAGCATTCAAAAGCTTTGAGAAGGGAAAAGAAATGCTGAGTGAGTGTTGTGTGATTTGTGTGAAATACCTACATTTGCAGCAGGGCTAGGGAGTTCCATAAAGGTCTGTAGCGAGGAATTATAATGCTTTAAGCTAATTATAATGCAAACTAGAGAAATTCACATTGAGAAGGGAAGAAAGATCCATTCCCTAATTGGAAATTTATAGAAGTCAAGAAGAAGTAAGGTTATTTTTATCTGAGAGCTATTCCTCGACAGATTTGTAAATATACAAGGACACTGTGCTACCTTTGTTGTGATTACAGACCTTTGTTACTAACAATTATATCCACTGCTCCCCCCCAATTTATATTAAAAAATAGTTCTTTCTTGGTGTAGCATACACCTCAGCATCATCAGACAGACTCATCAACCTCTGTGACTCCATCTGCCATTCCCTCATTGGGCTCATCTTTTCAAACTGCCTGAATTCTAAACCTGTGTGGCACCGAATACATTCTGTAAGATGGCTGCGGTAGCGTCCCTGTGAAATTTGGTGAAAGAGAAGAACCTGGTTAAACTGGTGATGTTATAGTTCAATCGCTGAAAATGAAACCTGCAAGCACTGCTTCCTAGAAAAGGAAAGAGAGGGAAAAGGGAAAAGGGAAGGAAGGGAGTTTTTCTAATGGCTAGAACAATAAACCAGAAGTTAGGCCTGCTGGTTACTCATTAATTTTCTGTGTGGCCTGCTGTGAGCCACATAGGCCAAATTTTTCAAACCTGGGAATTAAAGCTAAAATCTTTAGTGCGTGTTTAGGCACATAAATAAATGCCCTCTGATTTTCAGAGGCACTGCGAATCCACAGCTCCCGTTGTAGGGTCAAGTTTCAAGAGTGACCTAAGCCATGTCTACACTACAAAATGCTGTCAGCATACAGTCACTGTTATAAAATCATTTGTGTGTGTGCACATTTGGCTCTTTATGTGGGTGATGTGTGTCCTCACAAGGAGTGCTCTTATCGACTGTATTGTCAATGTAGAACATTGTGGGATGGCTCCGAAAAGCTAGTAACCATCGACATAAGCAATGCAGTGGCTACATTGATACTGCGTAGATCCAATTACATCAAATGTGACACTACACTGCTTGGGGAGGGAGTGTGGTTACTAAATTGGCATAGAGAGGGAGCCAAATTTAAGGCCAGGTCTACACTGGGGGTGGGTCGACATAAAATACGCAATTTCAGCTACACGAATAGTGTAGCTGAAGTCGACGTATCTTAGGTCGACTTGCCTCGGTGTCCTCATGGCGGTGAGTCGACTGCTGCTGCTCCCCCATCGACTCTGCTTCTGCCTCGCACGGTGGTGGAGTTCCGGAGTCGATGGGGAGAGCACTCAGGGATTGATTTATCACATCTACACTAGATAAATCAATCCCCAATAGATCGATCACTACCTGCCGATCCAGCGGGTAGTGAAGACTTGGCTTAAGTAAAGACATTTCCTCAGCTAGGTTGATGCAAAGCAGCATACATTGTCCTAACCCTATAGCGTTGACCACGCTGAAGTTTGTGGTGGCACCAGGGAATTTCATCCTGTCTCTTGCGGGCCCTTGCACTCAAACACTAGGGCCTCATCATGTAACATTGGCTGCTAATATCACCCCAACCCCTCTGCCTGCCTGTGCACCACTCATTGCTAATGAAAACCCTGAACATCAGAGCATTTTCCATTCCCTTCCTAACTATGGATTACATGCCTAACTTTAGACCCTCTAACTGGAAAACTTTTGCTTTAACCTGTTTCTATTTACCTGGCTTTAAAATTAATATAATACTTACTGTTGGGAGGCTAAGGTGCTCAAAGTTTGCAAAGTTCTCTGAGATCAGAAGGATGATGTGGGAGAAATTTTGCCTTCAGTGGCTCCCATAGATTTTGATAGTAACCTCAGCTGGGCATCTGAAGGGAGAATGTATCATTATGTAATTGTAATAAGCCAAACACCTAACTTCTCCAACTGTCGGGCTTGGTGTTTTTGTTTAAAGGTATTTTTGTTTAAAATCAGTTGCAGTTTGGTTAGGGAGGCTTGTTGTCAACTGATTGGCTGTTTGTTTGAGACAGTGATTCATTTGGGTCTAAAAATGAATTTTTTAAATAACTTTTGTCCCCTCTAACATGACATTGAATTTTACAATGTTAGCTGCAGAGGCCTGATTCCATACTCCCGGTGCAGCTCCATTGCAATGGAGTGGCAATGATACTTTGTATGAAATCTATAGTAGGTGTCACAAAAGCTACGACCCGGCAGGCTTCAAATCTCAGACATGGGATCAGATCCTTTGTTGTTGTAAATGAGCACTGCTCTATTCGGGTCAATACCAATTTATACCAGGTGTGACGCTTCCCTTTAATTGTACATATTGAGGGCCTGTTTCAAGCATACAGCTCACAGTGAATTTGATGGAAGCAGTGTCTGTGTAGAATGTGACCTTCTGCAGCAAAATACCTCCGATAACTTTTATTGGTGTATCCCGTCAGGAGAAGATCATAAAACCTTGTCTCTCCTAAGTCAAACACATTTATGATTTCATCTCTGTTGTGCCTGACGGGGGAGTTTTCCACTTGATTTTCTGACATTTAATAACAAATGTTTAACTGCAGCAGAAACCAGTGAGACCCTTTGCTGAAAAAAATGCTGATGACGTTCCTCAGCTTCTATATAGTACTAGCTTTATTAACTTTTAGATCAACTGTCATGTCAAATGATTAGCTGATCAATTTCCCAAGATAGATTATAAATCTGATATTCTTCAATGGGATGTGTTTGCATTCAATGGTTTAACCACACTTAGTAGAGCACCATCCTAAGTCCTGTCTGTTTCCACTATGGAACCAGTAAAGTTTCCTCGTAGAACAGAAGCCATTGGGTCATCTGGGGTCTATATGAACAGTGTGTGTGGAGCTTATAGGTTACGCTTCAAATTTTGATCAAGGAGACAATCTTCTGAGATCATGAAGCAAATCAAAACAAAGTATCTGAAAACCATGGCAACAAAATCACTCCTGTTGGCCTTCGGTCAGACTTTTGTAGCACTTGATAATATCTGGGCGTCATACATGAACAAAACCAGGCAAGCTAGAGGCAGTGGTGCATTACAGAACTCTAGGTAAATGGGATATGCGTAAGTGAACCTTTCCCTTTTGAAGCTAAACAAGTATGGACTCTAGCCAAATTCCTCACTCAGAATGAAAAGTGCATCAACTTTTCTCCTCCACCCAGTCTGGAGAAACACCAGGGAAGAGAAAGCCGGCGCTTGAGAAAGAGAAAGGCAGAGACAAAGCTAACATGATGGTATGATGTGTTATTGGTGCTCAAACACTATTTTGATGTGGGCCCCATGAATATCTAGATACAGTTTTTAGAGGCTTGAATCTGAAACAGGCACATTACTCATGAGCAGCAAAGCTATGGATGAGTTTTCCACGTAATCTGGCAGGAGCGACAGCAATATTATCTAAGCTGTATTGTACATATATAGTGTTTTCTATTTCTGGTTTAATGTTAAAGTTGCATCTTAGTACATGATGGTTTGTGCTGTAAACTATATACAGAGGGAGAGAGAGAGAGAAGGATGCTCCAAAGGACCAAGTTAACATGGCTACTGGAAGCTTATTTTCCTGGCTTCTTCTTCTTCTTTTTTTGTGACTGTGCACCCATAAAGTTGAATATTTTGTGTGTGAGCAAGAGAGAGAGAGAGAGAGAGACATAGACAGATCGACAGAGTTATAAAAACGCTCAAACATTTCTGAAGCTTGGAAGTAGGTTTCTTTTCTTTATTCAAGATATGAACGCCCAGCATTTCATACCCAACAGGACACCCACTTTGAAATATATGATTGATATTTTTTACGTCTCTCTTTCCCCCTCACAATTCCATATTATAAATAGCAGGATAGTAAATTGCTTAGATAAGGTATGTTTTTAACCCAAGGAAATATATGCTTTCATTACGGATGGGCAAACATGTTTGCATAAAGTAATAATTCTCTGAAAGTCTAGTCAAAACATGGATCTATTGTATCATTTGAATTGAAAATAACTTGGATGCTTCATAACCCAGACAGCTCTGTAAAAAATGCTTTAAAAATCAGGTAAGGCAAGGGCAAAGATCATTTTTTTCACAGTTGTGTGTATCTCCATTCTGCCCAGTAGCAATAACATAGGACTATTATAACAAACCTGACCTTGACTGTCTGTAGGGTTTGATCCCATGACCTTCAGCACGGACCTGTTCGTGCAGCTTCTGAGAGTGCCACTCCATGGACTTTGGATTAAGTAGATGAGATGGTCTGTACAGTGATCCCTAGCACAGTAGTAACTACCATTAAATACATTTTAAAATACACAAGACATTTTAGGAAAAAATATGAAAATATTGAAGTCTGAACATCAGTAAGGGAACTCTACGCCCCACCTCATCCTCAGGGATGAATGGCTTACAAGAACTCTGGAAGATCAAAAATTAAACACCCCAGTTCAGCAAAGCAGTTAATCCTATTGTTTAGCTTTAGGTATATAAGTACTGGCTTCCCCATTCAAAGTGTTTAAGCATAGACCTTAACGTTAACCCTGCCCTTAGGTACTTTGCTGAATTGGGGCCTACGTAAATACAAAGTCTATTGTTTCTCTTTTGGTATGTCTAAATATCACGTCCTAACTAGCAGAAATAATATTATCTGCCACTTACCCTTTGCCATAGCACCGCTACCATATGCTTTTTGGAAGTAAGAAGCAGCGTATCTTAGAGACATATGGTATCAAATAAGTACAGACTCATTATAATGACTTACAATGCTTAAAATGTAAACTATGAGATCAACAGACAGAATGCCGATTTGCCCAACAAGGAAAAGGTAACAGAAAGTGGGTTCCTCTGTGCATATTTCCCCCTAAGTGTCAAAGATTTAATTCCAAAATGCAAATCTTAGGTTTATTGTTAATACAATTCAAAAAGCAACCTCAGCTGTATCATTAACAAAAGATAGAGTGAGCTATTTTAAACAAATTTCTGTCCAAAAAATGCCTTTGTTTTGTATGACTCTATTTTAGTTCCATGGCTCAATCCAAAAAAGGAATCGACGTCTCAGCTTCTTCAACTTCCTAACTTGGAAATCAGAGATGATGACTAAATTTTGGCTTAATTCCAATCCTTGAATCAAGATTTTATTTCCAGAAGCAGGTGCAGAAAGACCCTGTGCTATAATTAGGGTGGGAAGGATTTGATTTTAAAAAGCAGTTGACGGTAATTGTCAGTTGGATTTTAAAGAGGAAGGGTGAGGTCTTCAAAAGATAGTTAGGGGGATACACATGCACAATTCCCATCAAAATGAATAGCGCTATATCCCCTATACAGCCCTGTACCCATTCAAATTCTCCTAGTTTTTTAAGTGTCTGAGTCTGCAAATATTGTGTAAGTGCTACATAGAAATTGGGCTGAACCCCTGCAAGGAGGAAGGGGGAAATGCATCCAGTCTGCCCAAACAATGATGAAAAAATACTTTCCATAGTTAGTAACTGAATTGTTCAGAGTTGGAAAGTTCACAAGCACATGTTCCACTTGCCAGCTAGTTTATTCTGTCACTATTAATTCTCTGTGGCCATCAGCCAATTGTAATATTAATATCTTATTAAAGTGTTAAAATTATTATCAACTAAATCGAAGTCATCATGAGTCTGGATTTCACCAGCCCTTACATCTTCTAAGAACAATTAGTATCTGATGTTATTCAATTTCCTGATAATACAAGAAATTAAAGTGATCTAGATATAGAGTTGGAAATCAATATGACTCATCCAGTTGCATAACATTAAAAATCTAATCTATCCAAACCAAATTGCTCAATCCTGAGGACTGAGATCACACAGTATTTGGCCTGAGTAAGAACTGCAGGACTGAAGTCTAATTATAATGAAGTTGTCTCTTTTTAGCTTTGCCTGGATGATTCTTCACCTCTTCCTAGCTCCGACTATGGTTCTGCAAGAAGGCTGAATTACTGCTGAAAAAAGATCAAGAGACAGAAAAAAATAGTTCCTGTAGCTTCCAAATAACATTTCAGCTGAAAAAATCTTCAATTGTTTATTCGTAAAAATCAAAACATTGATTTTGATTGATTTAGGAAAAAAGAGGCTTGCAAAAAACTTGCACTATTTATGAATGATGCTCTTGGTTTTTTTAAAAAAAAACCCAAAGGGAATTGCTATTATTGTATGCAATGCAGTGTAGCTATATCTAGATAAGCATATGAATTCAGTATAAATCTCAATCATTCCTCATTTTCCTCAGGCTTTGCAATCCATACAAACAATTTGTCCATCTGCTTTCATTTTTACCCTTCCAATCAAAGCATGTGGCATATATTTCATTGGATGTATGCCCTTTAAGGTGTCTGTAGACTGTTTAATTGAGATAATGTTAAGATTTCAGTGCCTATTCATTATACAGACATTTTACATACAAGTTTGCCTTCTTCCACTTTGTTAATTTAATTTCCATTTTTATTTCTTTATTTTCCCACCCCTTATTTTGTAGAGAAAAGATATTTTGCCACACGAGTATCAGGATTGTTCATATGAACTATAAAACTTCAGAGCCAGATGCTGGCCAGACAAGGTAGAGAGACACAATGAGTTCTTCCCTTTGTGCATCCTTGCTAGACTAAATCCCTTACTTACTGATCCCCCAGCAAATCTAGGAGGAAATCAGAAGAGCTCTACTCCCATTTAGGCACGGTGATGGATCTGGAGCTGCTCTAATAACTTATAACTGTTTTCAGGTACATAAAAGATTGTTACAAGGAAGAAGGTGAAAAATTGTTCTCATTAAACTCTGAGGATGGGACAAGAAGCAATGGGCTTAAATGGCAGTAAGAGCGGCGTAGGTTGGACATTAGGAAAAGCTTCCTGTCAGTAGCTAAGCACTGGAACAAATTGTCCAGAGAAGTTGTGGACTCTTCATCACTGGAGGTTTTTAAGAAAGGTTACACAAACACCTGTCAATAATGGCCTAGTTATTACATAGTCCTGCCTTGAGTGTAGGAGACTTGATTAGATGACCTCTTGAGGCCCCTTCCAGTTCGATGATTCTATGAATACTATATCTTGGCCTAAATATGGGATGTTTATGGTCTGAATAAATTGGTTTAGTTTTCCACTTAGCAAAATTTGGAATGGCTGCTCTGCAGGAAATCTGACATTTCAACATTTGTTTTCATCCCCAAAGGGGATGAAAAATAGAAATTTCAAAATTTTTGACAGAATGGAAGCCTCAAAAAAAAATTCAAAAACATTAAATATATTTAGCTAAAACTAAAAAAAAATGGACCTTTGTAAAACTGAAATGTTTTGTTTCACTTTGCTGAACTGACCTGAAACATTTCTTTTTGAGTAAAATAACATTTCTCTTAACTTATATGAATTAGAGGTTGGGCCACCTTTGTGTCGCATGGGCCATGCACCTGGGAGGACTATATCTTCCATAATGAAATGCAGACCCATATGACCAAGCTCTGTGGTACATAAGGAGAGTAAAATGGCTCAGGTTGCATCATGACAGACATAACCCAGCCTGGCCCCTGCACTATATCAGGATCCCTGGCTTTACAACTGATTTTTGAAAGACCTTGGTTATTAAAGTTATCTGTGCCTCAGTTTCTTGGTAAAATGAGGAGTACTATAGTTCCTTACCTCACAGAGATACTGCGAGGCTTAGTTGAAATATTTGAAGATCACTTTAAGCCCCATTCTTTCAGTTACTCTCGAGTGCCTCCATTTTAATGCAATAGGACTCTGTGCATTAGGGTCCTATGCCTGAGGGTCTGATTATAGAGCCAGTCTTTTGGCTCAGTTCAGTGTAAAGCGAGAGGCCATTTGCTAATTTCCTATCTAGGTTCAGCTTTACATCCCCAAAGTTCCAGGGTCTTTGGTTGTGCACTTGTGGATCAGGACTGCTTTACTCCTGGTGCTGTCATGGCCCAAGTTGCTTAGCAAACTGCGAAAAGCTGTAGACACATATGGATAAGAATTTCCATCTAATGTACTTACCTCATCACCACCGTATCTGAGCACTTCATAATGATTAGCGTGTTTCATTCTTACAACACTTCCATGAGCTAGGAGAGTGCTAGTATCTCCTTGCTGAAGCACAGAGAGGCTGAGGATTTTTTTAAAAGGTATTTAGGTGCCTTAGGACGCGGATATGTATCTAGAGGGATTTGATTTGCAAAAGCAGCTAGGCACCTATTTGCATCTTTTGGCTCCTAATACCTTTAAATACCTGGCCCTAGGAGACTTACCCACAGGAAGTCTTGGGTGAAGCAGGCACCTGAAGGTCACCCAAGTACTGGGCAAATGCCCTAACCACTAGGTTCCACCTGTTTTGAGAATCTGCACCGGCTTCAGTGGGGCTACACAGGGTGTCATTTGGTGCAGAATTTGGTCCCGCATCAGAAGATACAATTACAAGAGCTGTGTATCAATCCTCAAACTTAAAAGTGTACGAGGAGCTCTAGTTGCATTGGGCAGAAGGGAGAAGATAGAAATAAAACAAATAATAATGGCCCTTCTCTAGCACTTCACAATTTCAAAACGCTCCAAAAAATATTTGGACTTTCAGCCCTCTGGCCCCATTTGTACTCACACAACCTTGTCCACTCACGTTCTTGCACCTGTAAGTGTAAACACCTGCAAGTGTAAACACCTGCAAATACAATGGCTCTTTGTAGAAGGGCTGGTCTATGTGTTGTGTGATTGTACACTGTCTAGCACAATGGAGTCCTGGTCTGCATTGTGGCTTCCTACGTACTCCTACAATATAAATAATAAGTACTACTTCACTCATCCTTGTGAGTGCCCTTTCAACAGTCTGAACACCTGTGAAAACAAGTGGGCAGCATTTGTATCTACAAAAAACTACACAACAACATAGGAATTGCCATCCTGTATCAGACCAGGGTTCTCCTAGCCCAGGATCATCTCTCTGTCAATGGCCAGCGTCTGACGCTTCAGAGGGAGATGGAAGAAACATCACAGTAGAAGACAAAGGTAACCTATCCTCCATGAAGGCTTCATCCTAATCCCAAATAGAGATTAGTTTAGACCCTGATGTTTAAGGTTTTACAGCCTTTCAAAATGTTTGCCATTGACTTGAATAATTCCAGGTATTCTTGGTGTCCATACAAATGTTCATTCATCTCAATGACTTTTGCAGAAAAAGATAGATGCCAACACTTGTGTGACTTGTTAGGGCCATATGCAAGTATCAGAATTTTAGCACAAAGTCTAGGCTCATGTGTGTGTGTATGTGTGTGTGTGTGTGTGTGTGTGCGTGCGCGTGTGCGCACAGGAACAAACAACGAGGCCAAGAAGATTCCCACAGAAAAAATTACTATTTATCACTTAATTACTATGGTGCATAAAAACTTCTGGTGTTGAGTACGATCAGAGGACATAGTCCTGCATTAGGATCACCTAAAGCGGACCCTGTGCCTGGGTCGAACACAGTGCTACTGTATCCAAGTACAAAACTGGAGCCAAACCAGACTAGACCGAGCACCGCTCCATGTCATTATATGATTCCCGTGTTTCTCTGCTGTTGAATCACACCCGGTTTGAATGTCTTTGGATTAAAATGAATATGCCTGGAAAGAAATGTGATACCGTCTGCTGTGGTTTGCAGAAGAATGTCAAATTACTTTCCAAATGATTCAGCCAAAAGTTCTAAATGACTTGCAGTCACACAATCCATAGAGCTTATAATTAAAAATATGCAGGTGCATGAATATGGGTGCATTTTTCTCAGATATGCTTCTGAGATCTATAAAAGCCTCAGAAATTACTAGGAATGTGCCGAATTAACCATAAATAATTCAGGTCGCCAGAGAACCTCTGCATCTGCTGTTTTGAAGAGAATCTGCACACACTGTCATTATCTTTGCCTCCATCCACTATTGTTCCGACTTGCTACTTGTATGTAGGTTAGATATGTGAAGAAAAGGCCACTTTAAAAAAAAATCCAGATATGTTATGCTGAGTTATACTCAGTTGTGTCAATACATTATTTCAGTGTCACTGACTGATTTTATGTGACTCCAAGTGTCAAATATTGGAGAAAAAAATAAATTGCTTCTCAGCGCTGGATACTTGTTGTCTGTTCCTATACTCAACAGCCTATCTAAATTCTTGATTGCTTTATAAAAGATCATGCCCCTAATACAATTACTTCTCCCTCTGCAGCTTTTAATACTGCTCTTTTTTTCTTCCTTCACCTTCTCTTCCTCCCCACCCACACCTAACCACTATAAAATTGGTCCTGGAAGCAAACTTATTTATTCTGAAACAATAGTAAGGGGAATAAGTAAGAGAATTAATGGAACAGAGTAGAGCATTATGACCCCAAAGAAAAAAACACATCTGAGATCTGAAAAAGAAGCTGAGTCCGTTGACCTGAGTCCATGAACCGGGTGTAAAAACTCTTTTGAGTGCTAAACCTGGCTCTGCCTAAGTGCTTTGAGCCAGTCAAAACCCAATTACATTGCCATGAAGATCAGGTGAACTTTTATTTACCCCCACTGAGGTGTTGAAAATATTCCAGAGAGGAAGAACAGTCCTGGGGTGAGATGCTGACCTAGGCCCTGGAAGAGCAGAATTCAGTTCCTCCCTCTGCTGCCGGGTTCCTTGGAGAAGCCTTTTCTTCACTCTGTGCCACAGGCCATTACCCGTGAAATGAGGAGAGCAATTCTATCTCCTTAGCCTGTCAGAACCTCGGGGCCAGGGCCAGTACAAGGATCTTTTGCGCCCTAGGTGAAACTTCCACGTTGTGCCCCCCCCCCCCCAGCCCAGGGAGCCTTGCGGCAGCTCCCTGCCCCCCGTGCCCTGCGGAACACCTCCCCTTGCAGCAGCTCCCCACCCCACCCAGGGAGCCCTCCTTCCCTGAGCATGACGGCACCGCTCCATTTCTCCCGCCTCCCAGGCTTGCGGCACCAATCAGCTGTTTGGCGCGGCAAGCCTGGGAGGGATGAGGAGAATTAGAGCGGGGCGGCATGCTCAGGGAAGGAGCCAGAGCGGAGGTGAGCTGGGGTGGAGAGCGGTTCCCTTGCATCCCCCCATTACTTGCTGTGGGCGGCTCTCCCTGCGCCCCTCTGCCCCAGCTCACTTCCGCTCCACCGTCTCCCCATACCATGCTTTTTGGGACCCCCAACCACTCTGCACCCTAGGCGTTCGCCTAGTTGGCCCAGTGGTTGCACTGGCCCTGCTCGGGGTCATGATTGTCTCTTACTACATTTATACAGTGCCTAGCACAATATAGCTCTGATTCTTTAGGGCCTCTGGGTTCTATTGTAATACAAATAATAAAGCTAGTGGAGGGAAGCCATCAACAGGTTCCACAACTTCTGAGATCAACAATTAAAGTGGTGAATACAGCTGTGCAAATAATGTATTTTTCGCTTAACATAAGACTAGCCCTACTGGGTCAGACCAATGGTCCATCTAGTCCAGTAACCTGCTTTCCAACAGTGGCCAATGCCAGGTGCCCCAGAGGGAATGAACAGAACAGGTAATCATCGGGTGATCCATTCCCTGTCACCCATTCCCAGCATCTGGCAAACAGAGGCTAGGGACACCATCCCTGCCCATCCTGGCTAATAGCAATTTATGGACCTATCCTTCATGAATTTATCTAGTTCCTTTTTAACCCTATTACATTCACAACATCCTTTGGCAAAAAGTTCCACAGGTTGACTGAGTGTTGGGTGAAGAAATACTTCCTTTTGTTTGTTTTAAACCAGCTGCCTATTCATTTCATTTGGTGACCCCTTGTTCTTGTGTTACGAGGAGTAAATAATACTTGCTTATTTACTTTCTCTGCACCCATCATGATGTTATAGATCTCAATCAAATCCCCCTTTAGTCGTCTCTCTGCCACCTCTCTGGCAGTTCAAAAAGAAAACTAAAATTTGCAAATAAAACAGCTGTAAAAAATGTCAGTTTGACTGAACTAAGTGTTTTGTTTAGACAAGACAAAAAACCCTGAAGGCTAATGTTTTAAATAAAGTGATAAGAAATTTTGAAACAAGAAGTCATTTCAAATGGAAAAATCAAAACATTTCCTTTCAGCAGGTCTACATTTCCTTCTATTATAACTCGCATTAATTTATTCAGCTTGCTCACTCTCTTCCTACTGGTCAGTATCCATCAAATTATTTTTGCCCTCTCCCATGCAATGCTGATATCCACTGATGGATTCGTTTGTTTACAAAGACTGCAGCTGAGCAGATTTGGAAAACTGCTGCAATTTGGAAGTTAATCATTGGTTTCCCAGCTCGCTGGAGGCCGGGATTAAAATGCTCTTTATCTTGAGACTGTCCGCACAACATAAGGTTCCAGCTTGCAAAATTATATCTCAGGCACAGCAGCGCATACAATAACAAGAAAATGCATTGCCTATCTTTTAAACACTTAGGAAAACGTTTGGGATTGACACTGATATGTAGGTATGTGAGACACTTACAAAACAAACCATTTTGGAAAACATTTTGATAAATGATACTTCCTTCCAACAATCGGTCTGCAATGGGAGCTGTGTCACTTTCTAAGTGCATCTAAATTGCCCAGGACTATTAAGAAGTCATTTTAAGCTCTGGCAATGTTTTGTCTGGTTCTGAAATTGAGCACTTAAAATGTATGCCTTGTCCAAACACATAATGAAAACATTATTTTTTCCTTTCTTTCTAAGCCAGCCCACCCCACCCCACACATCCCAAATAATCAAAATAATAAATAACTGATGACATATCACAGCAAGAGTGAGTGAAATAGGAGCCATCATAGTCCAGTTTGAGAGCTTTCTTCGAGGACTGAGAGTGATATTAAAATCGGAAGATCCTTTTTACCACTTTATCTGATCCATGATTTAAAAGCAATATCTACAGGCTTCACCGGCCAGAGAAAAGCAATTCTAGATGAAGACAGAGAAATGCTGACTAGGCAGAAAGCTGCTCTGATTAAACAAAGCAGCCAAGTGAAGGGGAGTAAAGAAACTCAAGTCAAATACAACCTCGGTAGAAGAATGAATAAAATAGTTATTAAGCATCTATAGCACAGTGAAGAAGGCAAGGCTTCTGTGGCCCTTATCAGATGCCCCTCATAAGAGGTTAGAACGATGGAAGTTCTTCAGGACAGGGAGTGCCTGTTTCTACCTGTTTGTTCAGCATCTAGTGTAGCACATAGGGCTAGTTTGACTTTACTGCCTTCCCTTGTTATTCTGCCTTTATTATATTCAGAAGTAATGCAAGGAACCTACAGGTCTGTATCTTGTAAGACGTTGGTGTCAGCAGTTAGCACAAGGATTGAGACCTACGAACTCTGGCACAGATAAATGGCCTAACAGTAAACTCCCTCCTAAGTTTTGAGGACCTGGATATAGAGTGTAAGGGAGCATTTTGTCCATAATGACATCAGCTAACCACAGAAATGTGAGCTAACATCAGCCTTTGGAAAGAACATCCAACCACAAGAGTGTCATGGCGATGAATTGGCGTGTATGATAAGTTGAAATCATAAATGGTTTTATATCATAAATTATTGAACTTATAGAGCAGGGGTCTCCAAACTACGGCCCGCGGGCCGGATGCGGCCCGCGAGGCCCTCTCATCCGGCCCGTGGAGATCTTTTTGTCTACCGCACTTCCGGTAGCGGCGTCACTTCCGCCTGGCCCTGCGCGCGCCCGTCGCTCGGGCTCCCACTCTCGCCCTCGCGGCGTCTCGCTTCCGCGCCCTCCCGCCGGGCGCGGTGAACCAATCGGGACGCAGGGCGCGGTGAACCAATCGGGAAGCGCCCTGATGCGGACGGGCAGCGCCGGGAGCCAATGGGCGCGAGGCACCGGGCCGGGGAACGGGGCTAGGACTGGGGAGGTGAGGGTGTGTGTGTGGGGGGGTTCGGAAGGGGTCCTGGGGGGTTCTTGGGGCTGGGCGGGGGTCCTGGGGGGTTCTTGTGGGAGGGGGGCTGGGCGGGGGTCCTGAGGGGTTCTTGGGGGAGGAGGTCCAGGGGGGCTGGGTGGGGGTCCTGGGGCCGTTGGGCGGGGGTCATTGGGGGGGCTAGGCGGGGGTCCTGGGGGTTTCTTGGGGGAGGGGGGCTGGGCGGGGGTCCTGGGGGGTTCTTGGGGGAGGGGGTCCGGGGGGGCTGGGCGGGGGTCCTGGGGGGTTCTTGGGGGAGGGAGTCCAGGGGGGCTGGGCAGGGGTCCTAGGGAGGGTCCTGGGGCCGTTGGGCGGGGGTCCTTGGGGGGGCTGGGCGGGGGTCCTGGGGGTTTCTTGTGGGAGGGGGGCTGGGCGGGGGTCCTAGGGAGGGTTCTCTCCAGATACCCCCTAACCCCCCCAAGACCTCACCCCCCCATCTAAACCCCGCTGCTCCTTTGCCCCTGACACCCCCTCCCCCTAATCACCCCCCGGGACCCCACCCCCATCCAACCCCGTCTGCTCTGACCCCTATCCACCCCCCCGCTCCCCCTGGGACTCGCACAAACTCCCCCCTGTTCTTCGCCCCCCGAGACCCTCTGAGACCCTATTAATATTAAATAAATAATTAAAAACAACATCCATGTTTTGATTCTTTTTTATTTGGACCTCGAGTGTGTTGTCGGCCCCCGAACTGCTATTTGATAGTTAATGCGGCCCTCGGGCTGAAAAGTTTGGAGACCCCTGTTATAGAGGAAGGATACTTCAACATTATTAAGAGAGGAAATACAGATAAGGGAGAGGGGAGAACTCCCTACTGAATATGCATTAGTCATGATAGTGTTAGCATAACATATTATTAAAGTGGTATCCCAGCCTATGGACAGGGGAGAGATATAGCCCTTGGGAGGTACTGGAATCATAGAATCATAGAAGATCAGGGTTGGAAGAGACCTAAGGAGGTCATCTAGTCCAACCCCCTGTTCAAAGCAGGACCAACACCAACTATATCATCCCAGCCAGGGCTTTGTCAAGCTGGGCCTTAAAAACATCTAAGGATGGAGATTCCACCACCTCCGTAGGTAACCCATTCCAGTGCTTCACCATCCTTCTGGTGAAATAGTTTTTCCTAATATCCAACCTAGACCTCCCCCACTGCAACTTCAGACTACTGCTCTTTGTTCTGTCATCTGCCACCACTGAGAACAGCCTAGCTCCATCCTCTTTGAACCCCCCCATCAAGTAGTTGAAGGCTGCTATCAAATCCCCAAAGCAGTAACATTATCCCCATTTTACAAACGGGGAAACTGATGCACACAACAGGCATTCATTTGGGTAAGGTCAGCAACCAGCTTAGTGGTAAAGCCAGGAACTGACCCCACAGCTTCTGACTCCTAATCCAGTGCCCTAGCCGTGAGGCTATACTGCCTCTTCTACTAGGCTGTCATAACCACCGGTGAAGCTGAGGAAAGTGACACTGATGAAGTAGATAATGTCTAACATTTCAGGTTGTTATGCAAGGGATAATGTGAATATGGATGTACTGTCTGTATCATCGCTATCTACCTTACTGAGTTGGAGTGTTTGTGATTTCTAAATGCATTAATAAATTACTTGTAAACATAGAAGAGTTCCTATAGTGTGAGTGTTGCAGCTGCACAGCGGCATTCCCAATTATATAGTAAAGTTAATAATACTGGACCTGATCTTGGGAAAAGAACCTGGCAACCCGCAAAGTGATAACTGGGAATTCTGATACATCTATCTATATATATAAAAGTCAAATGGTGTACGCATTTGTGCGTGTATGTACGTTCCCTTACTCCCTCCACACCGTTTGAGCGAGAAACTTGAAATTTGGTACAGTTATAGGCTTTAGGGTCCTAATCAGGGTAAGAATCAAAAAATTTTAAAATCTCACCTCTTACACCTCCTAGGGGTGAAATTCTTTAAAGCCCATTAACATCAGCTGGGCAGCAGGTTAACACCTGCTGTTCTCTGTGACGTAGTTATGATGTAATAATACCCCCCTCCAACGGACCCCGCACTCGCTCGGCTCTCTCCCCCCCCCTTCCGACACCCCCCCACTTGCTCTGCTCTCTCTCCCCTCCCCCCCACTCCAACGGCCCCCCCACTTGCTCAGCTCTCTCCCCCCTCGCCCCCTCCAATGGCCCCCGCACTGTGTAGCACAAACATAATTAAATACACTGGCTTTTTTCCTTAAAAAGAACCCTATTCATTATGCCGCGTAAAAAGCGAAAATGTATCAGAGAAACCACATATAAATGCAAGAGAATGAAATTACTTAGACAAAATGAGACTTCTGAACAAAATTTGTATTAATAAAAAACATTGTAGTCTTTTTACATCCCAGTTTCCAATTACAAATACCCCGAGCAACGCCGGGTATTTTTGCTAGTAATCTATAAACCAGGCTGCCCTAGAACAATGGTGATCATCTGGGCACTAAATTGTACTATTGTATTGTTTGAGAAGTGGTGTGTGCTAATGTAGTAAAATAGTGTGAAACAGTGAATTTGGTAATTGCTTTATGCAGAGGCCAGATCCTCAGCAGGTTCAAATAGGAGCCGTTCCATTGACTTTTACACTGACTGAGTGTCTGACCCAGACTTCTACCTTCTCTGTTATCAGAATGTCCTTGTTGCTGACTTGCTACTTCATTGCTCCAGCTTGGATATTAGGTTAGTGATGGTGGGAATCTGGAACCATATGGCCACTTTAATTGCTACAGTATATCAAAACTACATTTTGTTGTTTCAGATCTTCCTGGCAACAATATAGTACTTCCATAACATCCATTTGATATCAATTCATTTGATAATTTAAGGCCCCAATTCTGCAAACTGACTTAATGATGAGGAAGAGTGTAGAACAGATAAAACAGGGGCATTGTTTGGCTTTAACAACAGTACACTAGATGACTTCGATTGCCAGCTCTCCTAAGTCACAGCTCAAACGACATGCAACCAAAGATGGAAAACATGTCCAGCATACAAAAAGGTTAATAATTAGTTATGATTAAAACAAATATCTAATGAGAACCCCATCTCAAGCATGATGTTAGAAGGCCAAAGGAATACAAGAAGTGAGTCAATTCACATACTATGGTTTGGTATCCAGAAGGAAATTATGACACGAATTGCCTAAATTGGAGTTGAACTCACCAGTTTAACCAAGCTATGGCTGTCAAAAATCTGCAGCTTTAAGACCCAACTACAAGTCATCAACTCAAACGTTATTTCTGCATTCACTGATGGACAGGAATGCTGGAAATACACCAAACGCATAGATGGATGCCCAAGTGCCTTTGAAAGCAAGAAAGTATTAGGTATTTGTAGAGGTAACAAGGAGTCCGGTGGCACCTTAAAGACTAACTAAAGTATTGAAGCATAAGCATCCAACGAAGTGGGTATTAGCCCACAAAAGTTTATGCTTCAATACTTTAGTTAGTCTTTAAGGTGCCACAGGACTCTTTGTTACTTCTGCTATTCCAGATTAACACGGCTAAATCTCTGATTCTATTAGGTATTTATAACCAATGGAAGGTTTGTCAGAGTTCAAAAGCTGCTTATCTCCAAACTTATCCCGAAAAGAAGATGGAAATTACTGGGATATGCTTTAAGAAGAAATCCCGAACATCTGTCACAGCAGGCATCCTATTGGAAGCTGGAGGAACACATAAAGGGGCCAGCTGAAAAGAAAAATCCCTCCGAAGTTTACTTTAGGGAAAATGTATGGGTCTCACTTAATAATAGAGGGGATATGAAAAGAGCTGCCCAGAATAGGCAGGGATGGATGTTTGTGCCCTAAGCAATTTCTAAGGGTGCAGAAAGGATTCCAAATCAGAAGTCAGCAAAGCCATTGCAGCAGGCCATGCTTACAGCTCAGCATGTGTTGAAGCAAGGCCTGTGTCCTTGAGCAGCTGCTGGAACGACAGAAAGCTACAGTCTGCATAAATCACTGTGTGTCCTCGTATCAGATGATTAAGACTGGCATTGTCCTGCTGACCTCCATAATGTGAACGCTCAAGGACCCCTTTCCTAGCCATCGCCTTGACAGCCTACCTATTTATGGTGACCACTGTGGAAATTACAGATAATTACAACTCTTTAAGGAAAGCATTTCAGCAAGTCACAATCTTTTGCTACAAAAGCTTTTGCGATACTCATGTATGAAAGATGCACTTCAAAAATAACACCTGACGTAAGGCAGTACAGTTTGAAACAGCACTGTATGATATTCGTGTTGTGTGGGTATTCTTATAATGAATTGCAGTGAAACGGAGAATTGACCCTAATTTTCCATCTGAAATGAGAACTGGGAGTATCGCTATAAAGGAGGCAGTTTATTAAATAAAGACGACTTATATTGTTGGATAACAATCGTATCTAATTTCCAGTGGTTTATTAGCAATTGAATTTAGGATTGGATTCATTCCAGAAGATTTCAGTATCTGATCTACTCTAAAGCGCAATACGAAAACAATGAATAGAGTAAATCATTAAGCTATCACTGCAATAGAGTGAGCCAAATTCAGCACTGATGTGTAAGGTGGTGCAATTTAGACCTCATTGTACCAGTTTAAGCATCCTTAGACCTAGGGCTTGGTTACACTGGCACTTTATAGCACTATAAAGCCTCCAGGAGTGCTATAACTCCCTACCCATCCATACTGGCAAGGTATGTCTTGTGCTATAAACCCACAGTTATACCGCTCCTGGTAATCCTCCCTTCCCTGAGGATTAACAGCTATCCTCTGCTCCGTATTATCGCAAGTGTGAATGGGTATTACGCTATAAGTGATCTCTGGCACGCCTCTGAGCCATTTAAGGCAACTGACATCTCTTCGCTTTGTTTTGAACTCGGCAGGAGGAATGCAGAAGTACTTTCTCTCTTAACTGGACAGATAAGTACTGCAAATGTTTACAAAGAGAGCTGTGTGACCGAGAAAATTAGCAGGCTCTGAATTTCAAAGGACACCCACTGACAAGACTCTCAGCCCGTAGAAAATCCCCTCGCTCTCTCTGTCTGCATACACACAACACGTTCCCCCTCATCTCCCTCGTTTGAAAAGCACGTTGCACCCAGCTGAATGCTGGGATAGCTGCCCATAATGCACCACTCCCTGTGCCCCTGCAAGTGCCGCAAATGTGGCCACACCAGGACATGCTATAGTGCTATACCTAGTGCTGTATATGGGGACAGCTATAACCAAAAGCACTATAATCCTGTAAGTGTAACCATGCCCTGACTCACACTCAGCTTACTGATAGGGAAGTCTACCGATGATTCAGGAGGTGTAAGACAATGTAAGTTCCACTCGATCAAGGAGCCATTATCACATGCCACCCAAAGAGTGACTGGTGTGAAAATGTCAGACAATCCAGACATTAGTACCGCTGTCCACCGGATTTTAATTCCAACTACAAACTCAAATGGCTCACAGTACATTCAAGATTTAAGAAACACCAGATTCAAATTATTCTTATTTTTTATTTGTATAATCATCACACGTAACAGTCTCAGTTGTGGACCAGGACTCCATTGTGCTTGGTGCTGTACAAACACAGAACAAAAAGGCACTAATCAATTCTTTGTGTAGAAATCCAGCATCTCTGAAGCTATACTTATGGAATCAGTCAGTGAGCCATAAAAAAAGATAAAGATAGCACAACCCCAGGTACCCAACACATCATCCCAGTACACTGATTGGTTAATCCGCCTTCAAAATGCAGCTAATGAATGAAGAGTTTGTCAGAAACCTTCCAGTTTGAGCATTTATGGGACAGAATGAGCAACAAAAAGAGACACAAAGAAGCTTTTCTTGAGAGTTTTTCCTCAGTCTGTTATTCTGGTTCAGCTAGAGGAAAGTACCCGACCTGACAGTCACTGTTAGGCGATTTCATTAAATTCTTAATATTCAAATCATGGGTCCACCTGAACAACAGATGCAAAACTAGATTTCTGACCCAAGATTGCTTGTTTTGTTTTTCATAACATTTTACTTAATCATTCTGGGAAATATTCTTATGCTGAGGCAAATACTGGCAAAGCATTAAAACTGGAGCTGAATCTGTACCATTTTATTGTTAATCACCTAAAAATCTCAGATTTGAGTAAATAAATTACAGCACATGATTGTATGGATTAGAAACAACGATAGGCAGCTTAAACTACTTGGTTTTAGGATCACCTTGAAACTTTGGTGCTAAAGGCAATACATGATTGCTGTGAGGATGCGAGATTTTTTAAAATCTGTTGCAGAAAGACAGGCAGGAGTGACCAGGAGGGGATCCAGGGCAGGCGGCAGCTCTCCAGTGAAGCAAAGAGAGAGTGAGAGGACTGTCTTAGGAGTTATGTTTTCCTTATTCTAGTGAAGTTGCTTGTTCAGTGTTAGAAGAAAAATCCTCGAAGTGGGTATTAGCCCACGAAAGTTCATGCTTCAAAACTTTATAGTTAGTCTTTAAGGTGCCACAGGACTTTGTTAACCCTCCTCATACTGTGATTCTTTACAGTGCTGTAGGATACTCACTAAAGTGATGAGAAAATGCTGTTAAAATTTTTACTTAAATCAAGCAGACAGAACTATCAGGAGCTTTTTGAAAGTCATTCCGCCTCTCTATGCCTCTGTTTCCACTGCTTCAAAATGGGAATAGTGCTACTGACCTTGGTTCTGCACTGTGAGATCTATTATTGAAAAGTGCTTTATAAGAGCCAGATGGTCTAGGTACCACTAGAAGGGGACAGAACACCACACCCAGCAGGCATGGGTTACAATGACAACTCTTAAAAGGTCAACCTTCCTAAGGCCAGGTCGACTCTACAGACTTACCGCAGTATAATTACATCACTTAAGGGTGTGAAAAATCCACATCCCTGAGCGACACCATTATACCAACCTCACCTCTGGTGTGGACAGTGGTCAGTGGGAGGCTTCTCCTGTCAACACAGCTCCCTCTTCTCATGGAGGTGGATTTATTATGCCGGAAGGAGAAAAACTTCACTAAAGTGGTTCAGCTGCACCAGTGCAGCACTGTAGGTGTAAACAAGCCCCAAGTCCTCTAGAACTACATGCTTAGTAGCATTTTTTAAAAATGTGGTAAGCCTCAGGAAGGTGACGTTTAGGGTCAGTCATCCGACATCTGAGTCATTCAAGTGGCGGTTCCCAAGATATAAGCCTGGAAAAAATAGTCATTTAACTTTTGGGGTGGGGGAGGTTGCCCACAGTTAGACACGAAACTATTGATGTGAGGTGAGTCCAAATGGTCGCCGTCTGTTGAGCTTTATCCAAGGTATGGCACTCACTAAATCTGTGGGGGACCCAAAGTGAGAATGGTATTTAAGACCATGTTCACGTCTTTGCTTGCATAGTTTTGCCATCAGAGGGATCACAGGGTGCATGCACCAGTAAAGGAAAAAAACCCAAGAGTGGGTATGTCTGCCTGCTGCCATTGCCCCAGCGAATACTCCACAACCAAAAGATCTACTCTGAATCTTTGTACACCTGTGTAATAAAGATTTAACAAATTGTGTTGCTTGTTACAAGTTGTCTCTTATAATACATGTTTAATTTATTTAATGGGGAGGTTTATTATGAATGGAGCGGAATAGACAGCAGCACGCTAACCACAATGGTTGTTAGGTGACATGGGGATTTGAGGGTCACAAGTATTTTAGAGAAGGAAAAGGTGGGGGGAACAGAGACAAGGAGAGAGGTTGTGGTGGCAGAGGACTTGGGCAATGAAAAGTCTATTACAAGCCTCTGCGGAAATGACGGCTGGTGGCAAATCCCTGAATGTAGGGCAGATGAATGTGGTGTTCTCCAAGACATATAGTGCAGAGGTTTGGAACTGACAGCACAGGTACCTTGACCACTGAGGGAAGAGAAATGTGTGCGCTGCTAGGGTGGCCACGTGTAGATTCTGGACAGTTCGTGGATCACAAGGCTGTGGAACTTTGTGGGAAAGAAAGGAATACACCATGACATTGGGATTGCTGATTACAGGCTGGTTGGACTTGTTATGCAAATTATGGGACATGATATGTACAACTGCATAAATGACTCCTAACTACAACAGATCTTTTCCAATTCAAAAATCTAGGAAAATCAATGGCAAGAATCTACATTCATGCAGAGTTAAGGTTGCTCAGTGGTAGGCTGTGCCCTTGCAGAATGCTAAAGTGAGCCAAATTCAGCCTCTGAAAGCCAGGAAATGTAAAGTTAAGGATGCCAATTCAACCTAAACTCTGCCTTCTTTCAGTAATGTCTCAATATGCTCCATTAACCCACACACCTTCACTCTGCTGAGGGAATGACACACTACAAAGCAACCTTAACTCTGCATTAACATTGTTTTTTGTCACTGAATTATTATTAATAAAGAACTTGTTTTGGGAGATTGTCTGCTACTCTGACACTATCTCAAAGTCGGGACTTCTGGGTTCTATTCTTCGGTCTGTCACTCACTAGTTATGTGTCCTTTGACTTTTAAACTCTCTCTTCCCCATACTGAACATTGTAGGGTTAACATGGCCAGCTCTCGTGATATTACTGTGAGGTCTCATGATATCTGGTGAGGTCTCATGATAAAGCCCCGGCTTTGGTGCATACATAAGTTTCTCAGCTTTCATTTTAAAAATTGGGTAAGTTTCTAGATCACATACTTTCAGAGAAAAGCTTGAAAATGTGATCTGAATGCCCCCTAAAGGCTCAAAACCCAGAAAGTATATGTGTGTGGGTTTTTTTTAACCTCATGATTGTTTAAAGTTGTAGGACTATAGAATACAATCTGGAAGCACGTTTTCCTTTCGTTAAGTTGGTCTAATAATGCTCGCGGACATCACAGGCACGATTTGAAGTTCAATTAATTAATGTTAAACATGAGGCCCTCAAATGAAAGGTACTAGAATAATTTGATCTTTCACAGAGCCTTCCATCTGAGGCTATCCAAAAGTGCTTCAACGTCACTAAACTGCAGGCACCCTGGAATGCAGGCAAGTACTGTTATCCAAAGGAAATCTATCACAGAGCCAAGGAAATAATACCCATTTCTACTGATTCCCAGTCTTTTGCTTTAATCACAAGGAGACCTTTCCTCCACCTTGGCACAAAATATCATTAAAAGGAAGTTAGTCCAGGAGCTAACCTACAACAAATGTTTGCATGCACCTCACCAGTTGGACAGAATAAAGAGTAAAAATGGGATGTGCTTTCTCTTTTGTAGAACATTGAACAAGGATTCCTAAGTGCTGCTCTGAGGGCAAACCTAAGGCAGGGGAAGGCAGAAAGAAAGAGAGCAATGAAAGAAAGAGTTGATTTCAAATCAGGTGGCAAAATCACAGGTTTGATCATTTCCAACATCTATTGCATAAATAAAAAATGTATGGCACAAATCCAAGAAATGGAAGCTGAACCCTTTAGTGTCACTGCATCATCTGACTAAACAGGATGTCTAAGTATGGTATTTATATATCCCCTCTCAGTGCAGTGCTCATCTTCAATGAAATTATCATGGTATGTGGTAATGCTACTATCCCCATTATATAGATAGAGAACGAGGCACACGGTTACACAGGAAGTCTGTAATAGAGCAGGGACTAGAACGGGGTTAACATAAGAACATAAGAAAGGCTGTACTGGGTCAGACCAATGGTCCATCCAGCCCAGTATCCTGTCTACCGACAGTGGCCAATGCCAGGTGCCCCGGAGTGAGTGAACCTAACAGGTAATGATCAAGTGATCTCTCTTCTGCCGTCCATCACCCCCCTCTGACAAACAGAGGCTAGGGACACCATTTATTACCCATCCTGGCTAATAGTCATTATTAGACTTAACCTCCATGAATTTATCCAGTTCTCTTTTAAACCCTGTTATAGTCCTAGCCTTCACAGCCTCCTCAAGCAAAGAGTTCTACAGGTTGACTATGCGCTGTGTGAAGAAGAACTTCCTTTTATTTGTTTTAAACCTGCTGCCCACTAATTTCATTGGGTGGCCCCTAGTTCTTATATTATGGGAACAAGTAAATAACTTTTCCTTATTCACTTTCTCCACACCACTCATGACTTTATATACCTCTATCATGTCCCACCTAAGTCTCCTCTTTTCCAAGCTAAAAAGTCCTAACCTCTTTAATCTCTCCTCATATGGGACCCGTTCCAAACGCCTAATCATTTTAGTTGCCCTTCTCTGAACCTTTTCTAATACCAATATATCCTTTTTTAGATGAGGAGACCACATTTGTACACAGTATTCAAGATGTGGGTGCACCATGGATTTGTATAACGGCAATAAGATATTCTCCGTCTTATTCTCTATCCCTTTTTTAATGATTCCTAACATCCTGTTTGCTTTTTTGCCTGCCGCTGCACACTGCATGGACGTCTTCAGAGCACTATCTACGATGACTCCAAGATCTCTTTCCTAATTAGTTGTAGATAAATTAGCCCCCATCATATTGTATGTATAGTTAGGGTTATTTTTTCCAATGTGCATTACTTTACATTTATCCACATTAAATTTCATTTGCCATTTTGTTGCCCAATCACTTAGTTTTGTGAGATCTTTTTGAAGTTCTTCACAGTCTGCTTGGGTCTTAACTATTTTGAGCAGTTTAGTATCATCTGCAAACTTTGCCACTTCATTGTTTACCCCTTCCTTCAAATCATTTATGAATAAGTTGAATAGGATTGGTCCTAGGACTGACCCTTGGGGAAAACACTAGTTACCGCTCTCCATTCAGAAAATTTGCCATTTATTCCTACTCTTTGTTCCCTGTCTTTTAAATAGTTCTCAATCCATGAAAGGATCTTCCCTCTTATCCCATGGCAACTTAATGTATGTAAGAGCCTTTGGTGAGGGACCTTGTCAAAGGCTTTCTGGAAATCTAAGGTTTTCCAAGGCCTAATGGTAGCCTATCACCCCAGTCACTAGACCACACTTCTCCGAGGCACATCTGCTTACTAGTCTTTTAGGGTCCAATCCTATGCTCTGACCAAGATTCTTAGGTGCGTTCAAACACATGCTTATCTTTAAGTACATGCTTAGCTCCATCTCTTTTTAAGCAAGTGCCTGAGTCGCATTGATTTCAGTATGATACAAGCATGTGTTTAGAGTCAAGCGTGGCTTGTAGTGATTCACTGAATAGGGGAGGGCTTGAACATGGGCTTAAAGTTAAGCACGGGTTTTGCTGTGTCAGGGTCAGATTGCGTGGCAACAATAATGGCGGAGCATTTTATGTGTCTCATTACTTACAGACCATCAAAAGTCACCCCTGTCAGAGACAAAGGCAGGCCAAAAAATCCAGAAGAACTTGTTGACCCTGATGAGGGCAAATGTGCTAGAAGGTCCAAATTCAGAATGGAGTTATAAAGATGGCAGGTGGTCCCTTGTGCCAGCACCTGCTATTTGTCTTTTCCTGTGGAAAGGGATGTTTTTCCTTTGGGCCTAGTCCTTCACTGTCACCTTTCTGCCTCCGGCCAAGAATAAATTGTATGGCAGATGTGACACTTCTTTAATATCAAAAAGTGTCCATCTCCTGCGGTGAACTTCCAGGGTGGAGTTTAATAGATTTGAACAATACAAGGGAAACACAAGAAAGGATGTTACAGCTCTTTGCTGTACATACTCAAAGAAAGCCTCTTGAAATTGATTTCCATTGTTTGTCTTGTTCTTACCTAAGAAAAGACAGGGCCACCTAGATGTAGATAAAGCAGAGGGAAATCAGTCTGTCTCTCTCTCTCTCTCTCTCTCTCTCTCATTTTAAGAGCTAGCACTGTCTTTTTAAGTCAAAATTCTCTAGGGAAGTAACAGTGACTTGGCTGCATTTGCTTTACTCCTACCAATCTTGATTCATAGGAATGTCCCAGTGCAACAAATAACACAGGAACTACAAAGAGGCACTGGATAGAAGCATTAAACCTCTCTCATTTTGAGCAGGTTGCAACACTCCACTGAAGTACGAATTGCTGAATCTATTGCCTCAAAGATTAAGCCTCAGTTTTATGAGTTGACAGAATTGAATAGCAATTGCCAGTTCCAGGAAGGAAGGAAGAATGCTTTTTTTTCAATCCTGGAAGGTGATAGGCACTATGGCCCCAGTCCACTTACATACATGTTTAACTTCAAACACGTCCTTAAATCCCATTGACTCTTCTGAATAGAAGTGCTTTCCTTAATCAAGGCTATTGAGTTTAATGGATTACTCATGTGGTTACAGTAAAGTGTTAGGCTGGGTGGGGACCTCAGCTCCCAGCATTCTGCAGCATTATGTACACTGGCGAACCTTTGCAAAAGCTGGCGTTTTGAATACCATTGCGTAGCATTAGCAAAATAGAACATTTTAAGGGAAAAAATACCTAAGGAAATCTATAAAAGGCTGAACCTAAATTAAGGGTAAATGTTTATAAAGCAGTATCAAGATGAAAATCTCTCCGGTGCATTGGCTGCTGATATTATTGCAGCTTTGCATAATGGTAATTAAAATTTAATGAACATAAAATCTGATTGCTCACATAATTTACCACAATGATTGATGATAAAAAAAATAAATAATATCTTAGTCATACATCTACATAAACAGATAAATGACCCATTGTGGGAGAATGGGTGGGTAACAGTCACCAAAGCTGTTTATTGGTAGACCTTAGTCAAAAAATGGTGCAAATTTTTTTGTGGAAGGTGGGCAGGGAACTGAACATTTTGTGAGGGAAAATAATGGTCAGAATTTCAAGTATTTTTTTAAACTTGATCTGCACGCTTACAGCAGTTTATGGGAGTGGGCAGAGGGAAATCAAAGTTTCCATCTTTTCAGCCCAATTTTGAAAATTCAGCCAACTCGAATTGCTTGTAACGGGAATAATGCTAATACTGATTGTTAAAGGGAGAGGAAACAATTTTGGATAAAATAAGAATCTTCTCCCCACACCTACACCAGAATATGAGCTGAATCCAAGCCAACACTGTACCGAAGCTTGTAAGGGACTGAGTAATTTTTTAGTCATTTTTCAATTACGGGCATCTAGGTTGCCATCAGAACTGGAAGTGAAAATGTTGGCGTCCCAGGAGAGAGGCTGTTATTACATGCTTTCCAGCCCTATTTTACCCACCCAAGAAATCTAAATAACCATCAGCCTGGTAAGTATTAAATTCTTTGGGTGTTTACCTCAGTTCTTCTGAGCAGATCTTCCAAATGTTAGCAGGTTTAGTCAGTCCAAACATAATTGGGTCTCTGTATTTTCCCCCGATTTCTACTAAAGAACAATATCAAAGGGGCAGATTCCTCCCTACCTCCCAAATTAATAGTGATACACAGGCATTACTTTGTCTTTCCTTTGTCTCCTTCCAGGAGGCAAATTAACATTAAATAAGTCCCTACAACCACTGGAATGGAGGGGTGCCTAAATTGTTTGGAAATCCGGCCCTTAAATTGGAGGGAAAGTTTTCTAATTTGACAATTAGATGTCAGGTCTTAATCATCTCAGAAAGGATCACACTGAATGCACAAATCACTAAATCTGGATTTAGGACATAATTCAGGACATAATTCAGCAAAGCAAGTTAGTACATGGTGAACTTTAGACACTTTGGCCAGCGTGGTGAGCTCATCAGCACAGGTTGCCATACAGTCCCAGAATCACAAAAAAGCTCCAGCATGGACTGAATGCTGTATGGGGAGACGAATCCGTGCTATCAGACCTCAATTCCAAAAGAAGTAATGTCAATATATAGATGCCAAAATCTCCAAGGGCAAATGCAAGGTGTTTACAATGCTCACAACTGCAGCCGTGATCTGAGCGGGCTCCATGCTTGCAGTGCTATAGCGTCTGCATGGGTAACCAGCGAAAAAGCCGCAAAACAATTGTCTGTCATTGCTTTCACGGAGGGAGGGGCGACTGACGACATGTACCCCAAACCATCCGCGAGAATGTTTTTGCCCCATCATGCACTGGAAGCTCAACCCAGAAATCCCATGGGCCGCGGAGACTACGGGAACTGTGGAATAGATACCCACACTGCACTGCTCCGAAAGTTGACGCTAGCCACCATGGTACTGTGGACATACTCTGCCAACTTACTGCATTTAGTGGGGATGCACACAATCAACTGTATAAAATCTGTTCTGAAAAAACGACTTCCATAAAATCAACTTAATTTCGTAGTGTAGACATTAGAGCAGAAAGCTCTCTGTCCCATTATCCAACCACCTGAGTCTCCCAGTTACATTTGGCTTCTAGATGAAAAGTCAGGGGTTTTCCTTCACGGCTTGGTTTCATGGCAGTTATGTCTGGGAAACTCCTGACCTCTGCCACACCTTTTTCAGAGCTGCCCTGCTAATGAACATTCACATTAACTGAGAAACATGTTTTAATATCATTCTGTGTTCTCTGCTGTTCAGCCACCCTGTTAATACTGTCTATTGCTCCCCATCAAAAGAATTTTAAAGTGGATTCAGTACATTGTAACATGATTATAGTGAATATTTTACTACGATTAGCATCTGTTCTCTGCCAATGCCATATAATGCACCTTAATGTACACTGTTCTAATCTCCTTTACAGAAGGTTTTCCTGCTTTGTGGAAATTGTTGCATCAACAGACAGACCCCAAGTGGATGTAAATCAGCAGAACTCTATGCTGATTTGAGGATCTGGCTTGTCATGTTTAGTTCTTGGGTTTTTTTAATCTATGCCGTTAGACAGGCCACAGGTGGAAACTATCCACCGCTAAGAGGTAAACGGGTGGGGCCCACGCAGTCCGCCCGGAGGATTCAACCCGGCGGGTTTCGGTCAGCCGGCCCGGCTCCGGCGGCTCCCCCCTCGCCCCCACATCCCCCTCTCCGGAGGGAGCTCTGGGGGGTGCCAAGACGGGGACCGCCGCCCGGACGGCCCCGGCCCCCCATCAGGCGCACTTCCACTGAGGCGGTGCGCCGCGACCAGCTCCGGGACGGCTGGGAAGGCCCGGCGGGCAGGAGGCTCCCCGTCGCACGGCGGGGAGAGTTAAAGCCGCCGGGCAGCAGGCTGTCGCCGTATCCCGGGGCCAAGGGAGAGCCTGTGGACGGTGTGAGGCCAGTAGCGGCCCCCCCGGCGCGCCGGGACCGGGTTCTTCTCGGAGTCGGGTTGCTTGGGAATGCAGCCCAAAGCTGGTGGTAAACTCCATCAAAGGCTAAATACTGGCACGAGACCGCTAGTCAACAAGTACCGTAAGGGAAAGTTGAAAAGAACTTTGAAGAGACAGTATAAATTAGTTACACACTATTTGAATTCTGAAGAAGCAAATCTGCTAAACAATGTTAGTGATGGGGTTTTTCAACACTTTGTTCAGATTTTTTTTCCCGGGGTGTTTATTTGGTTTTTAACTTTAACACATGAGTAACAGCTAGAGATGGAACCCAACTAAATCTCTGTATCCAAACTCTCAATCCAGTCCAGATCGGAAATGCACAGCTGGCCTGTAGGTCTGTATAACACATGCTAACACAATAGAGCTGTTTACCCCCTCTAAAGGCAAGCCCATTAACATTCTGCCACCTGTAAGCTAATGGACCTGGTCCCTTACATCAAGCAATAGTAGTTCATGTTTTTAGATGAAGATGCCATGGGGTCAATCCTTGCAGTCAGCTTCGACCAGAAGTGTGATTAATTATAAAATAGGCCAAACCAGAATCCGGAATCCAAACAGCTGTGGACCAAGTGTTATTCAAAATTAACTTCCAGATACACATTTCGAAACACAAGCCCATGTCCACTAGCAGCCCGCGTGGAAGGGAGCTATATGGGAGGAACCATTACCAGGAGTGTCGGGGAAAGTGCCACCAATGCCCTGACAGATTTCTTCCCTGGCTGTTTAAATAGCAACACTTTCTTGTCAGTATTAATCGAGGAAAGAGCCAGGAATCGTGAATAAAAATTTCATTCCATAAATCAGTTTGATGTACAGTAGCTCAGTTGAAATATACGTATTGGTGATCACCAGGAAATTAATTCAGATGAGGGAAAGACAGTGAAAAGGGAAGAAATCCTGGAAGAGTTAAGATTTGCAAAGAGCAATATCAACAAAAGTTATATTTTTCTGCCATCTTTCCTCAGCACTTGTTAACAGGACTATTGCCATTCTGGGGGGGAGAGCGGGCATTGGCATGTGTGGCGACACATGCCAAACCCCATACCAGCTGGCATCTTGTTAGATTCTCTGTGAACCTGCAAATATTTCCATTCCTCGGCCAACCATGAATCCAGGGATACTGCAAAGAAACCAGAGCTTCTTTACACAGGTTTATACAAGGAGCTATTGCTTCGCACAATACATGGCACCTATGACAAAGTGCCTGTGTTGCAAACAGCCTCACCCTATGTTGTAATGAGAGACATACACACAAGCAAGACTGCAGTCAAGACATAAGGCACTCTGGGTAATCTCGAACTGCTGACTGAGAAATAGCTGGTAAGCCTTGAATGTGAAAAATACTAAGCCCTGAGAAAATAAGGGGAATATTGTAGTCACATTCTTATACTAACTAAGATAAGCTACCTGGGTCTGTTGTAAACAGCCTTATTGTTTGTTGCTAATGTGTGTAGAACAGAATGACCTTCAGAGGTAAGCCTTAAAACTGTTGCCACCAGATAAAGACCGGGGGGGGGGGGCGATCTTGAAACTGTTGAAGATCCGGTTTATACATAGCTTTAACCATGTAAGAGTATAATTGAATAATCAATGAGCCTAATGAATATGTAAATCTGTATGCTATAAATATGTGCCAATTCTAATATTGGGTTGTTGCCCTACTTTTACTGGACAACCTTCAGCGCGCTGAATAAAAGTTTAAGTTTTAACCCTTTACCCTGCTGTTCAGTGTGTAAATAATTGGAGTAAAGCAGCTGGACAGGACTGTCATTGGAGGATCCTCTGCACCCTCTTACCACACCTGTCATGTGCACCTAAGTCAGGGAAAAGCCCTATTGTATATCATGTGATCTAACCCTGAGAAAGGAATACAAGTGGCAGCTCAAATTCATCAAGGCAGCTTGAGCCAAGTTCTGCTCTTCAGTACACCAATGTAAAAACAGGCCGAATCGTCATGTAGTGCAAACTGCTGTGCCGCCGTTGACTCAGTATACTCTAGTGAACTACATTGATTTCCACCAGCTGAGAATATGGTCCAATGTATTCAAGTCAATGGCATTACTAGACATTAACGCAGGTTTGCTTGGTAGCAGAATATGACCCCATATGTGACACAGGGTAGCTCGCTATTTTTGAATCATAACTGGCAGTTGTGAGCAGAAAAGAACTTGTAGACACAGTAAAGTGAAAATTACATGATCAAATTAGGTGGGTGGATGTGGGAGCTTGGATGAGGATAGTGAATCAAATGATGGTAATCAGAAAAATACATGAGAATTTGGCAGCTTTGGAAGTGGGGAGAGAAGTGACAATTCCATCCAGCCTATAATAGGAGCTGAGAGTGGACTAAGCTTCAGTATCTAATTCCATACCCAGATCTGGACATCTCCAAAGTTGAAGGTTGTAGATGACCAGGAAGAGTGGAAAAGAAGAAGAGCAATGTATCCCAGAGCCAGCACAAAACTGGACTGTATTTACAGGGCACAGGCTCCCAGGCTCCAGCTGCTAACGGAGTAAGTCTGATAAAGGTGAGAGACACACCATTTTCCTGTGAGGAGATACAAGGAGCCATGTTATTTATAGAGGGGGTATAGTCACCACCACAACATACATTTAATGCACACAGACTACATTGTAGTTAGCATTTGTAATTCTATGAATAACTTTTTGAGAAAAACTATGAAACGGTAAATCTACTGGTATTCCTTTTGCAGACTTCCCCCTTTTGTTTGTATTATAGACATTCAAACCTAGGCTATCAATAAAATAGTGTCTATACTTTAGCACACACATAAAAACTCATCCCTTCTGATCTTGTCTCAGAGATGCTATCTCAGTCTTTATAGAATGATGATAATATGGAGTGTGTGCCACCGGCACTCTGCAGGACTAGAGGAGAATGGTAGCATCTCATCCCTTCAGAAACCTGCCAGCAATTAGAGTCTGGGGCTAGTCCAGCCCTTGGGTTACCACCTAACTGGTCTTCTAGTTGCTGGTGAAACAGAAATCCGCAGCCTGTATCTAAAGTGTACAGGCCTCAGGAGAAGCATATAAAATATCCAATACTAGGACATCTAAAAAGCTTTCACTGTACTGGGCACCATCTTCTCCCAATAAGATCACCTAAGTCAGGTAAGGATTCACAAACCCTCACCTCACTAAGTGCTTCCCCATTCTCTTTAACTGAGACAGAACCCCGATGTAGGGCTATTAACCGATAGCTAAATGTAAGTTCCATAGCTTTGTAGCCTTTAGGGGTGACAAAAGCTCTCCCTCTGTGTATAGCATACACTGTGGTGGGCTAAACATGATGCCAATGAAGGGCTTCCCTAATAAATAAAGCTGGAAGAGCACTGGCCTGGTACAGGGATTGGGAAACAGTCCTCACAGAAAACAGTTTTTCATCCTGCACCGATCAGCAGCTGAGTCTACAGGTCTCTTTTAAACTCCTCTATTTATAGACTCCCAATTCCCTTGCTGTCAAAGGGTGACTAGGGTGTATCCTGCCAGCTGGGTTGCATACAATGAAATCTTCCTATACAGCTACTGAGCACATCTGGCAACTACTACGCCCTATTTTGTGGAAATTTCTGGGTCTTAATAACTGAGTTGCTCTGCCCTGCTCCCTGTAAACGTGTAAAGCTACAGAGTATCCAGCTAAGATCTTTGGCTCCTCCCACTGCTTCTGGTCCCCTGGAGAAACAAGTTCAAATACTGTAGTATACAGCATGTGGGTTACATTAGCACATTGGTTCTCAAAGTGGGGGTCGGGACCCCTCGAGGGGTCGCGACCCGATTATGTGGGGGTCACGAGCCCCTGCTGCCAGCAGCCGGCCCTGACCCCTGCCGGCGGCACCCTGAGCCCCGGACCCGGTCCCTGCTGCAGCAGGCTGCCGGCAGCGCCCTGAGCCCCGGACCCAGCCATGGCTGGCTGCTGGCGGTGCTCTGGGTGGCCCCTGCTGCGGCGGGCTGCTGGCGGCACCCCGAACCCCAGACCTGGCCCATGGCGCGGCGGGCTGCCAGCGACACCCGGAGCCCCGGCCCCTGCTGCAGTGGGCTGCTGGCAGCGACCCAAGCCCCAGGGCCTGTCGGCGGCACCCCGGGCCCTGTCCCGGGGGATTGATGGCACCCTCCCCTGAGCCTGGCCTCTGCCCCAGGGGGGCTGGCACCCCACACACACACACCCCAGCTCAGCCCCTGCCCCGGGGGGTTGCTGGCACACCCCCCTTGAGCCCAGCCTCTGCCCTGGGGGGCTGCTGGCACACCCCCCCAGCCTGGCCCCTGCCCCGCCCCCTACCCCTAAGGGGGTTCACGCTTAGAGGCCTGGTGTCCAAAAGGGGTCACCTATAGAAAAAGTTTGAGAACCACTGCATTAGCACGTCTACACCAATTGTAAGCCCAGTTGTTGCAAAGTGAGTGCATGTTCATAAAATATTACAATAACTTGTAATCATGAATTTTGATAGAAGAGATACACAAAGGAGGAGATGGAAAGACTGGATTAGTCCAAACAAAAAAGGACTATTGATGAAACCCAAGGACTATGCTGGGGATGTGACTGGTAAAGAGGTGAAGGGAATCAGAAATCAATGGACCAAAATTGCATTGTTGGAAATGAGGCCTTAGTGGTGAACGAAATAAGGAGGGGATGGTCTATTCCAGTTCCCATCCTGCTTTTTGAAGCTTTTAAAAAGGAAGACTTTGGGGACTAAAATAGTGGAATGGAGGATTCATTAAGGAAAGGCTGACAGTCCTCTGCTTTGATCCAGAGACTCTTGTCTTTTGTGAGTAAGCCTCAATCACCAGGGCATCTAGACCAGCATGCTGGTGAGGACACCTGACCATCACCATTGGACCAATCCCAGCCTGATACACCTGAGATCCAGCTCCATTTCCCTCTCTATGGAGTGTTCCTGTCTGTCCCCACACTATTTTCTTCTCGTGCTCTCTCTCTCTGGGAGCTGGGAGCTCCAGAAGTGATTTAAAGGGCCCGGGGCTCCCAGCTACTATTACCACAGCTGGAGCCCGGGGTCCTTTAAATCTCGATTTAAAGGGCCTGGGGCTCTACAGGTCCAGCATCTTCCAGTTGAGGCCACGCCCCTTCCGGTTGAGGCCCCACCCCCTACCCAGGACTCCTGTGTACTGGTAAGTCCTTTACATTACTTTCACCCCTGCCCATTGTTCTTCAAGGCACACTACAAAGCCCATCTGTTTGTGACGGTTTTGTGGGAGAGACAATTCAGAGGGGAAATAACATGTAAATTTTAACAGTGAAGGTAATTAACCCCTGGAGCAATTTATCAAGGGGGTCATGGATTATCAAGGGGGTCATGGATTCTCCATCCCTGATCATTTTTAAATCAAGGAATTATTTTGAGGAAGTTCTATGGCTTGTATTATACAGCAGGTCAGACTCTGTGATCTCTAATTTTGAAATCTATCAATCTACGAGTCCTGGGCAGGCTGGTGTTTATGTTACTTCTTTGAATCACTAATTGGTTGCCCTACTTTACTTTAGTTGTGTGTGAACTCTCTGCTGGTGCCAGGTGGTTACTGCTATATGGGCTGGGATTCTAAATAATTTTCAGGGCACAATGGATAGGAATAGGTGACCAGATATCCCAATTTTATAGGGACAGTACCAATATTTGGGGCTTTTTCTTAAATAGGCTCCTTTTACCCCCACACCTCTGTCCCAATTTTTCACACTTGCTGTCTGGTCACCCTAGATAGGCAGCCTTTTTTAGTATTCAATTTAAATAAATAGCCATTCATGAGAAAGTTTCCATTTCCTTCTCTTGCAGACAAATCTAACATTACTTCCAGGACTTATTTATGGACTATTGTGGGTTTGTTGTTGTTGTTGAGTGACATAACCCCTATTAGAAGTCAGAGCTGATAAAAAGAAAGAAAAAATATAACTATGGTTTAGGAAAGGAGGGCAGTGGTAACCACATGTTCAGACAATGCAAATTAGGCTCCTTGCTGTGTGTTATTTACCATTTCAATTACTGTATTAATAGCTAAGAGCAGGTGCTAGAAAGTGAAGCTGACAGGGTCATTGAGGGATTCTCCACTGGTGAATGTAGTAAGGAGGGCTTGAGGCCATCAGCAGAGAAAAGTAATGACTCGTGTTGGTGTGTGCACAGGAATGTGCATGAATGCAACACAGAGGGAAAGATATGCGTTGCTTATATTTACACAAATAGGCAATACTGGAGTTGGATTTGAACAATGTAAACTCTAAATGATGGGGCAAAGGTGTCATTTCATCCTTGGAGTTCAAAAACAAAGCAGTAAATGGCCGAATTCTCAACTGGTGTAAATTGTCATAGCGCCACTGATTTCAGTAGAGCTATATCAATTTACACCAAGTGAGCATCTGGCCCCAAATGTTGCTTTCTGTGCTGGTAATTATTACACATGCTGTGATTTAATTGACAGTTATTTGGAAAGCAATTCACCACATTTCACTTGATTTAATGATAAGCTTTGGGGATCTATTCTCCATCTACACACAAGCGAACTCCCTAATTAATGTCAACGGGACTTCTGCAGAGGTAGGGAGAACAGAGATCTCCCTAGAGAGGAGCTATCACAAATGTAGAGGCTGTTGGTCAGATATTGTCCTAGATCTCTTGGTCTGCCTGGGGACCCCCTACTGTCAAAGAAATGTTGTGTGTGTGAAGTTAGAGCAGAATATGGCTCTTGGATATTATTCCAAACAGTGAGATTAAATATTATGGCAAAAAGGAATCCAATTTAGTCTATAAGCATACTTAGAGAAAGTTACTAAACATTTTAACTCATAAAACCACAACTCGCCATTACAAATCCACGTTTTGTGAACCAGAAAGGAAACAGATGCAGAAACGCCAATGATTTTCAAATGAGCCAAACGGGCCCAACTCCCACTGAATTTTAATGAGATTTTGGTGTTTCATTTCCTTATGTCTTTTTGAAAATCCTTGCCTAATCAGTTCCACTGAATGTCTGTGGTTATACAATTGGCTTGGTGGCTTTGTGGCTGTTTTTTCTGTACTTTCTGTCAGAGAAATTACTTGAATGGCCTGATTCTTATCTCCTTGCTTCTGCAAAATCCCATAATCTTAAATGGGGGTTATATTCCCAGGTATGTATCATGGACCTGACTGAATGCCTACTGCAATCAACTGGAATGATGTCAGTGAGCATTGCCTCAAGCCTTATTTGTAACAAAAACTTCCCTGTCTATCTAAACAAATTCCACGCCCACCGTTCTTGTTAGGTAAAGAGGATGCTACTATAGTGCTATAATTTATGTCATCAAATGTATTGCAGGGAACAATCATCCAGATGGGAGGACAAGATTTCTAAATAGTTGTTCCCCCCTCCCCCTTTCCTCTAATATCTAAAATTCTCTTATTCCCAAGAGTAAGATTTAGTGTCAGGGTGATAAAAGGTGAGCACGTTTGGACAAAAGAGGAGGGTCATTCATTGCTTTGGGGGAGATTAAGAATGTATGCCAGGCACAGGGGTATTATATTACACTAATCTATTTTTATTTACAAATGTACCATTCTCACAGGCTTTGAACAGAATGGATTTGAACAGCATAATCAGCACATTTCAAGCTGGCACAGACAGACTTACAGCAATGATTCCTGACAGTGTACTCCAGACAGTTGTTTGTGTGCACGCATGCACTGATATCATTTAGTACTAAAATATAGGGACTAATTTATGTGTGCAATACCCTGTGAAGCAGGCTGCTATTTATTATCCCCATTTTACATCTGGTAAGACTGAGTGAAGGCCACAAAGAGGTGCAACTGGAACTCATGAGTTCCTGTCTCTTTATTTTGTCCTCAGATCACTTCACACTCACCACTGGTAACATAGTAATATTCCTTATTATACTCAACAAAGCTCCTTATACTAATTGAACACTATCCCCACTATATCTGATTCTTTTAAAAACTGTCCCCTTTGATACAATTTAATTTTTAATTAAAAGAGAGTCTGAACTCAGCTCTGCTTCCATGAGTTGATAAAGAGACACTAATCCTTGGATGCTTGGTAACTATTTTGTTATATTTTCTTTTACTTAGTCCAATCAAAAAAAAATTCCCTACAATATTTGTTTGTTTGTCACATTAGTCTTTTGAGCCTATTCTTCAGGGACTACTGAGGGAAAACATGCCAAGGAACTACTGTATATATAATTGCCTATTAGATCAAAAGCTATTATATAGCAAGCAATATAAAACAAACATAGTTCATATTAAAATCAATACTCATTTACTTTTCAATGCAAAGCAGTCTCAAGCTAGAGAGTTTTGGTCTCCCTTATTTCTTGCCTTATATCATCTCCAGTATATTTTAATTTCTGTTTATGTAGCACTAATCATCCATGGATAATTAAATGATTTGCAAACAGCGACTATATAAGCAGTGTTTCTACTCTCTGAAAGTGACTGTAAAAATGACACCTTCCTATTGAATGGTTCTGCTACCTGCATGTGTTCAGAGTCAGGTCTCCTGATTTTACTGATATGCATAAGATTTTAGCTCCTATTCACCTTGCAGAAGCCACACAAGAGATGCAGGCATCACTGTGGAACCTTTAATATGGATGATAAATCATGAAAATAAAGACCCCAGCTTGCCACTCAGATTCTGGACAGTATTTATAGGGCTGGCATCCAGAAAAAACATATCTTTTTATTATTAGCTGCATTATAGTAGCTCCTTGAGCCCCCAACCAAGATCACTAGGCCATTGTTCTACGCAATATACGAACATAGTGACAATCCCTGTTCTGAAGAGTTTACAATCTAAATAGAAAAGATAAAGGTGGTGTTCTTATTCACATTTTGCAGATGGGAAATGGAAGCATGGACTGATAAAGTGACTATCAGCAGGGTGACACAGGAAGTCTGTGGCAGAGCCAGTATTTGAACCTATGTCTACCAAAAGACCACCCAGTCTCCTTACATAAAAAAAGTGAGCACATTTTTGCTGGGTTTCATTATGAAAAAATAAAAGTGGAACCTGTAACAACAATTGTACAGCCACTTTTCAGAATGGAATCACCCTCTGAAGATGAAAAGTGATTTAAAAAACTGTTAAATCTGATCAGTAATGAACATCTTGCAAGTTCCTTTAAGCAAGGTAATTATTATTGTAACACTCTTCAGAAAAATCCTGACTCATGATTACCTGCAAACAGACATGTGATGAGACAATAATACATTTCTATTCTTTCCCTTTTCACAAGTAAATTGTACTACAAGGTGATCCGCAAGACTGGAATCCAAATTTGACCAGCACCAAAGTTCAAGTCTGTTCAGATCTGAAATTTAACTTCAGTCCATTCTAAAGCTAGGGACCAATTATAAAATTAATTGCAGAACTGGATGCAAAGTTCCATCCATTTTCACGAATGTTAGAATTCAAGGTTTTGCTTTGGGCCAATCTGTAATAAATATTGATTTGTTGGGGTGAATATCAATGTTTATTGGCCCTTAAGGTAATTACTGAGCTTGTTCTCACCTTTGTCAATATTTACTTCTTAGCTCAATAAATCATGACAAATTAATTTGACTTAATGGGATTAGTTCCAGAGTAAAGGTTGCAGAATCCAGCCATCAGTAAATAGCTGAAAAAACCTTTAGATTTAAACTTTGAGATATCTGAAACCTGGAACTAGATCTGGAAGCTTCAGTCCATCTCTCTATAAAATCCAAATGGAATGTCTCTTTGGATCTATAAAAAAGTATGAACGAATTTCTAAGCCAGTGCACCGAGTTGTGATGGGCAAACGTCACAAAGTGTGGATGTTGTTTTTCAGTTTGGATGAATCCTGCAACAGTCAGTGTTTCGCAAACCTCACAGGTCTCATTTCATCCCCTCCTAATCACAGTGGAGACCAATCTCTTACCCTCATTCTAGTATTTCCCATCCTTCTACCTCCCCAAACCTTTTCCTTCTTGAGTACAATCAGACTGGTGCTGGAATCACACCTCCACCGGAAGTCAGCAACTTCACTTTCCCTTTGCTGTATGTTTTTCTTTTCCCTCCCTCTCTTGATCCAATCCAAGGTCTAATTCTGCCATTACAGAAGAAGGAAGCCTTCTGGTTAAGGCACCGAAGTGAGACATGGATTTTAATTCTTGGCCCTACCACAGGCTCCCTGTGTGACTTCGCCCATCTATTTCTCTCAACTGCACATCCCCATTTGTAAAAATAAATACACTTCCTTTCTCTCACCTTTTCTCTATTTACATGAGGAGCTCTTTGGGGGCAAGGCCTATCTCTTACTATGGGTTTGTGCTGCACCCAGGACAAAGGGCATCTAAATGCTAGTGGAATACAGATAATAACTAAGGACATTACTGATATATTATCAGGTCTTTTAACCCCCTATAATCAATTTTCCCCAGGAAATACACACATATAATGGAGTGTCAGGATCGAACGTCCTCAGCCCTGCACAAAGGTGGTCTCATCAGAACACCTTCTGCCCCACAGAAGCTCAAGAGCAAGTGATATTTGGAGACAGCACCTCTCAGAGTAGAGTCATCGAGACCTCAGATATTTGGAGACAGCACCTCTCAGAGTAGAGTCATCGAGACCTCAGAATGCATTCTACAAATTAGGTCAGCTAGAGCCTCTTAGGACTCTACCATGGTAGCACGGGCAAGAGGAGTGTCTTCTCTTCCAGAGAGAGGTTGGAGCCACTCCTAATTCAAAAGGAGGCTTTGTGATGCCCCAGATGGAGAGCTACAGTATAGGAAAACAGACTTCCCTAGTTCTGACACCTGACCTAGAACACTGTCATCAGAAAGGTCACTTTAGGGTACAGAAGAACTTGGCTCTGGTAGGGAACAATGTATGTGAATACAGTATTGCCAACTCATACCATTCAAGAATCAGGAGTCAACCCTACCCCACCCCTCCACTCCCCACCCACCCCAAAAAAACCCCATGAGACTGGGGTAAAAATCATGAGATTTTTTTTAAATACAGTTTTTATTTTCCTGATTTTTAAACCTTTCAGGTACACAAGGGTGTGACACACCCAGGATACAACCCAGTCTAATGAGTAGCTGTGTCAGCCCTGCCCTCAAACCTGGGGAGCCCTTTACAATGCTTTGCTGCTGTAGCCTCCAGCCTGGACTGCTCACAAACAGCCTCCAGCATGCAAGTCACTCCCGGCTATGTCTGTGTGTATGCCGCAGCCAGCCACCCCTTGGCTCTTACCAGCCTGGGCTATATTTCAGGGTGACCCCAATGCACCCCCCCCCAGTCTTAAATATTCCCCAAACCCTCCTAGACAATACAAATGTATATAAAGTCTATATTTCTTTAATAGAAAGAATATGCACACACCTTGTTACTTCAAATGGAGTTTCCCAGACACTTCAATTGATCCACACTGCATTAGATAAAACAATAAAATGAGTTTATTGACTACAACGAGATAGATTTTAATGAGTGCAAGTAATGAGTCATGAAAGTCAGAAATGGAGATAAGAAAAATAAAAACAAAATGCAACGAATGCCTAACTTAATAGACTATCTTAAAGTCAAAGCACAGTTTTTTCTCACCACATACTCTTAGCGGGCTTACTGACCAAACTTCTTAGGCCAGTGCTCCTTTTCCAGTCCAATGGTTGTTTCTTTTTCCCTTCTCATGCAATGAATCAATGGACAGAGAGAGAAAGGAGTGGGGTGACTAGGGGTGTTTGTCACTCCTTATTCTGATGTCAGTACCCCTCTTGGAAAACATTTCCAGCTGAGATTCTGGAGAGAAAAAGTCTAGGGAGAAGGATGGTCCCTGCTGCTCTTCCTTACCACTTTGAGGTTTCTTTGTCTACCCTTCCTGCTTAATTACTCTATTTATCAATTAAATGCAAATTAAGGAGCGCACACATTCCTTTGTTTGAGACAGTCTTGTTTGCCAAGTTCTGCAGTGGTTCTGAACAAGCTCTGGCTGGGATGATTTAGTTGTGGTTAGTCCTGCTTTAAGCAGGGGGTTGGACTAGATGACCTCCTGAGGTCCCTTCCAACCCTGATATTTTATGATTCTATGATGTGTTAATAACATTACCCAGGGAAATCCTGTAACTTCACATACAACATTGCCTCACATATTTTATCAGGATAATCTTGGCCAGCAAATTTTGAGTTTTCAGATGATACCTCACAAGACATACTATGTACAAAGATTCTTACAACAATAGGCAGAGTGTGAACAAAGGGGTACAGTCTGTCACAGTTGCGGACATTTTGAAGTTTTTCAGCATGACCATGAGGACTAGAAACTTATTTTTTTTTAAATTAAAGCTCAGATTCTCACATATTCACATGATTCCAGGAGCTGGGACTTCAGGAAGACCATGAAATGGCATGATACTCATCATAAAATCATGGGAACTGCCAATACTGTGAACACTCAAAACAGCTTGAGTTCAGGCTAGTAACTGACCTGAGGTCTTGAGTAAACTGTGGTGTGTTATATTAATTTTGATGGAATAGCTGGACCCAAAGCATCAAAGGCGTTAGCATGCATCCAGTCACTGTCCCAACATTAAATAGTGTTAAATAATGTTCATAATTTGGGATATACAGTGACCTCAGCCTATTTAGAAGTCAGAAGACACCATTAAAAATCTTTTGAAGTTTTTATTACAGATACTGAAAAGAAAGAAAAACAGTTAAAACATTTGAAACATAAAATATTAAGTAAGGGTTTTATTCTAACAACATCCTGTGTTTCCTTTCCCTTTAACTGTAGAGAGTTTTTAGAAGGAAAAGGCCCCTTGTTTGACAATGTCTAGAAGGTAATATCTGTCTTTCGGGGGGCGGGAGGGAAGAGAGGAGAAGAAGTTGGTTGAGATGGGCTGGAGCTGCCATTGCTGTTATTGTTAAAGTCTGATCCTGTTTCTTAAAAAAACAAACACATGATAGAAGGGAAAGAAGAGAACAGCAAAGAGAAAATGAAACATCTGTCCCTGGTGCTGACTCACTTGCAACCTCACTGCTGAAGAGGCCTAGCACATGGTCTGATCACACACTCCAAGACCTGGCAAACTCATTTAGCATCAGGCTTTAAGGCAGTGCTTTTATCTCCCTTTTGTTCACAGGCTCAGAGCAGTGCTGCAAAATAGACCATTGGCTGGTTAATCCCGGCTCTTATGAGAAAGAAGTAAACGGGAGAGAGATAGGAAAGAGAAGAAATAAGCAGGGGAAGGAAAAGAACACATTGGTGGTGAAGGAGGGAAACAAGGCCTTATATCCCAGGTGATGTTTTGGATTTAGCTGGAGTCAGTGGAGGTGGCAGTACCATCATCTGTGTCACTCTCCCTAACCCGGTCTGGTCAGGACACCTCTCGGGATTCGGACATCGAAGATCTGGGATCTCAGGAGATGGTGGGGGTGGCAGCCATGATAATGAATCTTGCTCTTTCACGGTCTTTCAGTCAGAAATTAATGTGCTAGCCAACTTTTTCCTCCAATTCTCTTTTTGAGGGCCTCAAAAGGGAGTGATGGACAGACTAGCCCATCCCCTCTTTGTTTTACCTCTCAGGCCTAATTTCAGACACAGCAATTTCGGTTCATTGATTTTTGGTCCCAAATTTTTCTTGTTTACCAGGCATTATCTTAACACAGTCCTTGAATTATACCAGGAGACCTTTTAGTTGTAACTACTTGTTTGTTGTTGTTGTTTCCCTTTTGCACCTTTTCCCATCAACATGGATTGGTATAGGTTATTGTGACACTTTATAAACTTGCACTCACTTTTTACAACTGAGATCACAATTAGGGTAAATTTGTAGACCCAGGTTTAAGATTAGCAGCCGTGTTAGTCTGTATCCATAAATAAGATGAGGAATACTTGTGGCACCTTAGAGACTAACCAGTTTATTTCAGCATAAGCTTTCGTGGGCTATAGCCCACTTCATCGGATGCATAGAATGGAACAGCTTGGTTAGTCTCTAAGGTGCCACAAGAATTCCTCGTCTTATTTGTAGACCCAGTTATCACAATCAGTGCTGAATTGGTGCTCTCATATCAAATTATAGATGCTGTTCTCTCCTGCACATGCCACAGATGAGGAGGAAACTCTGTCACTCTGTCTGCATATTTTTACAAATCTTAATAGGTCTGAAAGGCAAATCTTACACTTTTGAATACATGTTCCCAGACTAAATGAATAATCCCTCTTAAAAGTGTGTGGGTAGCATCACTTCCAAGGTGATTCCTAACACACATGACAATGCTCTGTAATAGATATTAAACACTTGCAAGAAGGTTCTTAAATTAACTAATTCGTTCACCAAACATTCAGTTTAGCAATTCAAAATTCAGAAAATTAAAAATATAAAAGATTAAATGGTATGTGTGTGGTGCTTGAGCTCCACATTGGTAGCAAATCTACCAAGGAATTACCAAAGAGAAAAAAACTACAAAACACCAAAACAAATTTCACCGGACGTGCTTAACACCTACCAGACCATGAGTGACAAAGAGTCCTGTGGCACCTTAAAGACTAACTAAAGTATTGAAGCATAAGCTTTTGTGGGCTAATACCCACTTCGTCGTCCGAAGTGGGTATTACCTCACAGGGGCATTGTGACAATAAATTCATTGTTTTTAAGTGTAGGATTGTAGGCCTGCCGTGACACAGGTAATTAAACATGGGAGAGGCCTCATGTCTTGGAAGACAGGAGTAGAGAGGTAAATTGATTAGCCAGCTGGAAATGGAATATTTGTGCTAACTGTGATAAGTAAATGGGTCAGTAAGATAAGAAGCAGAATGTCTGATCGAGCCAAAATCAGAGCTAGAACACCCAGGGAACCATTTACCATGAACAGGATAACAATGGACAAGATAAATCAGGAATGGAAAGATGAGGTAAAGAGTAGGCCAAGCGTGGACTGTGCATGAATTTGCATAATGTACAGGGATTGGTTCCTACAGAGTAACCAAGCCAATCCCAAAATGTGTGATGCAATGTATAGTAAATGTTCTTAACAGGTTGCAAGCCAATGGTCAATTCAACATCATGTTACAGATTTTGGAAACTCCCAGGCTATAACTCTTGGTCATAGGTGAGAAAAATATTTAGTCATGTACAAGTTGATAATCATGTGTGTCCGACCCACCATTCAGTACTCTGACAATGTAAAGTATCCCAATTGCATAGACCTATCGATGTATTCAGGTTCTATTCCAGCACCTGTTACCATACTATCTGGTGCAGAATATGGTATTACATAACATGACTAAGGCTGACAGAATCATTCTCTACAGTGCCTACTTCAATGAGGTCATGACCTCCAAGTGCCACCACAAAACAAATACTGAATAAATAAGAGGATGGTTCAGGCCCCAGAAAGACAAGAGGGGACAGGGATATGATCAGACCATTCAGAATTTGTACATTGGCATTTTTTTAAAGTTATCATAAGTAGATAAATATAATGCCTATTATCCTTATCTGACGCTCATACTACTGTCAGCTAATCAGGTGATTCTCCATAAACATTGGGGTAGATGCAAGTCTTGAAGAGATATTGAAAAGTTGTTAACATATTAATTCAAGAGAACTGAATTACATTTAGTAACAGAAACTCCTGCTCAACACAAACATTCAGCCAGACGCTGTTTTGTTACTCTACAGGCTCCACTCTGGGAAGGTTGCAAGTGATTTGGAAGATTAAAATTCAAAATGATCTGGACAAACTGGAGAAATGGGCTGAAGTAAGTTAGAGGAAATTCAATAATGATGAATTTAACGTGCTCCACTTAGGAAGGAACAATCAATTGCACACATACGAAATGGGAAATGACTGCCTAGGACAGAGTACTGCAGTAAGAGATCTGGGGGTGATGGTGGGTCACAAGGTAAATGAGAATCAACAATATAACACTGTTGCAAAAAAAGCAAAAATCATACTGGGATGTATCAACAGGAGTGTTGTAAGCAAGACACGAGAAATAATTCTTCCACTCTGCTCTGCGCTGGAGTATTGTGTCCAGTTCTGGGTACCACATTTCAGGAAACATGTGGACAAATTGGAGAAAGTCTAGAGGAGAACAACAGAAATGATTAAAGGTCTAGAAAACGTGACCTATGAGAAAAGATTGAAAAAATTAGGTTAGGTTAGTCTAGAGAAGAGAAGACAGAGAGGGGACATGGTAAGAGTTTTCAAGTACATAAAAGCTGTTAAAAGGAAGAGGTGAAAAATTGTTCTACTTAACCACTGAGGACAGGGCAAGAAGCACTAGGCTTAAATTGCAACAAGGGAGATTTAGGTTGGACATTAGAAAAAACATTCTGTCAGGGTAGTTAAGCACTGAAACAAATTGCCTAGGGAAGATGTGTAGTTTCCATCACTGGAGGTTTTTAAGAGCAAGGTTAGACAAACACCTGTCAGGCATGGTTTAGTTATTACTTAGTCCAGCCTTGAGTGCAGGGGACTAGACTAGATGACCTAGTGAGGTCCTTTCCAGTTCTGCACTTCTCTGAGTCTAGCTCTTCTCTGTCCAAACCTGCATCCATTTAGGTCTTCATCCTAGCCCCTCCCAGAATAAGATAGGACTCTAAAGTCTGTGAATGGGGTAGTGCAGCACTGTCATGCTCACATATTCTGGGTTATGGTTTGTTGAAGGCAGCATTTTGCTTTTTAGCAAAAAACCACAGTTGATATTGATCAATAACAACTGCTAATAGAAAGAGTTGAATCAATCTTATCAGCTGTTTATTGGTTTATATATTTAAAAGAAATAGCAATCATCCCTTGAAAAACTGTTTTAATATTGCTAAATTAACTACAGATTCAGGAAGCTGCATGGAAAGTGTTACTGACTAGGCCCCATGTATTTCCTGCTAGTCAAAGGAAAAGACAGTAGAAAGATTTTGAAAGTTAATGTTATCTAGTAATTAGGTGATGAGATTGTCAGTCAGGACCCTTACATATTATCCCTGATTGCTGCTGTCGTTTAACATTTTCATGTCTCAGTTTACTAATCTATCTAATGGAATAATGTCTACATTGCAGGTGCATCAGAAGGGCAATTGACTAATATATGTAAAAGGTTTTGAGATACCCCGATGGGTTTCAATCCTGCAACACGCTGAGGACCATAGCTCTGATCCAGCCAAGCACATAAATGCATGCTTAACTTGAAGTGAATAGGACAATTTGTGTGCTTAAGGTTAACCATAAGAGTGTCATAGAATATCAGGGTTGGAAGGGACCTCATGAGATCATCTAGTCCAACCCCCTGCTCAAAGCAGGACCAATTCCCAGTTAAGTCATCTAATAAATTTTTGCCCCATATCCCTGAATGATTGAACTCACAATTCTGGGTTTAGCAGGCAAATGCTCAAACCACTGAGCTATCCATCCCCCCCATATGCTTGAGTGCTTGGCTGGATCAAAACCAGAATTCTCAGCAGTACCTTGCAGAATGGAGCTTTTGCAAGAGTAATATGTAATTCCCTTTTCCAAAAACTTGATGGGCCAAATCATGAAATCCTAACATACTGTATTGATTCTACCACTTCCATTCGCATTCAGTAGCAACTTACTCTGTGAGTAGTCTCACTGATAGAAATTCTGAGACCCTTGCTCACCTTACAGCACGAATGCTCCCACTGGAGTCAATAAGACCACTTGCACAGAACAGGCTACTTAATGAGTAAGGGTATGAGAATCCAACCTTAAATTTGTATTCAGTCCTAACTCAGTGAAAAAATCCACTGACATTACACTGAATTTCACCTGAGAAAGAACTAAGCAAATACAAGTGGCCAAATTCTGCTCTGTTACAATGATGTAAATCCAGAATAACCCCACTGAAGCCAATGGAGTTTCTCCGTGTTTGCACCAGTATAAATGACAGCACCACCTGGCCCTGAATCAGTACCTTAGGATTTGGCCCTTAATTATTGAATGAGGCAGTTTCACTCCCCCTTCAGACCGCTTCAGTCTGTGAGGAAAAATATTACTAATAATCATGATGAAGGTGAGGGCAAAAACATTAAATGCCATTATCATACAAATCTACAAGTGAAAGTGCATTATGATTCTACATTAAAACGCCCTACTAGAGACCACAAGCAAACAAGCAATTTCTCCCTAACACGTATGTTCTGAAGGCGATGGCAAAAAATGTCAAATCAGAATACAATTACACTCAGTCATCATCAGCACGCTCTCCCCCACCCCAAGCGAGAGAGACTCTGCTCTGCTTACTGAGCGCGTTTGATTTAGGGGGACATAAACATACACAATACTGCCGGTTTCAGAATTCTAATGGATGTCATCCTGCCCGGCAGCTAACACTAATCCAGTGGGGAACTAGCCAACACAAGTACTTACAAATATGCCTAATCCTTTTACACACAAGGCATTTGTCAGACCACAGACACTGGGCTTTCAATTCCACCAGGAAATGCACTAGCAATTCAAGTGCATAAACAGTGTAATGTGGAGCCATTATCCAGCTACATAGGTTGCTGAGCGGCTCGAGACTTTAAGTGTCAAATGTAATTGTGTGGATCTGTGATGTGTGTAGATTTTTTCGACACCGTCTCAGTTGTTACATTGATTAAACCATTTCAGCTATCTGGGTCACCAGCGCAGAGTGCCAAGTCATTGATTTCATTGTACAAGAGTAAGGAAGGGAAACAATCATCTTTCTTTTCTTTTTTTAACCAAATGGTTTAATGCTTTCTGTATATGCAGAGATCTTTGCATGCAACACAAATTTGGAGAGAATAATGTTAAGTAGTTGAAATTCATTATCTGTCTCAACTACACAGCATTGCAAAATACCCTAGTACCCTTGGGGCAAGTTTCTTTCTCCCTGGAAGAAATGAACAGTAAGCTAAATTGGTACATTATTTTACATCCAATACTTCTGGAATCATTACATTGATCAATGGAGGCAGAAATCTGGCTTAATTTCACATCTCATTGTACTTCCAATGTTTGGACAGAAGTGTAACAGAGCCTCATGTTAAAAATGAATAAGTTCATTAAAAAGATAAATTTAACTAATGGCTTGGTGTTTGCTGAAAATATACAGATGTTGTAACCCTAAATCAACTAATGCCACGAGACAGAATTATGCAGAGCATCACCTTTTTGCCCTTTCATATCTATTCACAATCAAATACCCAAGAGTCAGAGAATGACGAGAACATAAAAACATAGGGTTCCCATCTGGGCCATTTGAAGTTCATAGCGAAACTCCCATTAACTAGTACAATTGTAGTGGTCTTTCTAAGCTTTAGCCTCAAAAGGTGCTGGTACAATATAGCAAGGGGTACCAAATGGATGATAATAATAGAAAAGAAGATGAAATAAATAGTAAATGGAACATAATTTTAGTGGAAACTGAAGCAGCTCCATCGATTTCAGTGGAGCTGTAACCTTCTACACCAGTGAGAATTGGACTTTGGGGCCAGTCCAGCTGAAGAGCAGAGATGTTCACACCATAAAAACTATCCCACGTCTAGGTCTATTGTTGGGAGCTAAGATGAATGGGCATAGAAGCTGAATTATCTTCTCACACAGAGGTGAGTTGTTGCGGTCAGGGTTGAAGCCTGTTGATGGGGTTGGGTAAGGAAGTACTTTCTACTGCTATCCATGCTGTATCTCTAGAAAAATTGTTGGACTTCTGGACTGTCAGACCAGCACCTTTGGATGGTCAATCCATTCTTATTATCTTGGGCAAAATGGATACACCACTATAATATCTGAGAACTTCAGTCTTTTTAAGGCATTTATCCTCACCACACCCCTGTATGGCAGGGCAGTGCTATTATTCCTATTTTGGAGGAAAAGATGGGAAATGGAGGCACAGAGAGGCTATGTGACTTGCCCAAGGTCATACAGGAAGGCTGTGGGAGAGTACATAATTGAATACTGGTCACGTAAATCCCAGGCCAACACCATGCCTATCTGTTACGATAACTGGGCCTAAAAATCTACCCTGATTTTAAGGTCAACTGGTGAAACGTGGGTAAAGGTTCACTAATAGTCACCATGGTCTTTTATCTATATCTGTGTTAAGATTATGACTGGTTAACCAAAGGAGCAGAGGATTGGAAATCAAGGAACCAAAACTGGTGTATTGGAAATTCGGCCTAATTAATGGGCAAAATAATGAAAGGATGGATTATTCCACCCATAGCCTGCTTCGGGCTCTTAAAAAGAGATTTGGGGGGAGAACACAACAAGAGTTTTTACCATCACTCTGCTTACAGTAGAAGTGTTGTTGCTGCAACACCAGACCTTGGCTCAGGATGCCTGATTGCCATCCTTGCATGAGCGAGGACTCCAGCCTGATACCTGTGAGATCCTGCTCTGTCTTCCCCTCCCTCATATGCTCCTTTCTGTCCCCCGTTCCGTCTCTCTCTTCCTCTCAGCTTTTTTCCTGATCCTCAAGTCAACTGCACCTACACGGTGAGATGAAGCAGCCCATCCAGCTCCCCCAGGCCTAAGAAGGACAAGTGAATGACAGGGACCTGACTAAACTACTAGATGACGTCTCTGACCGGTGTGGTGAGCTGGGATCCAGAGCAATAGCTGTCATTGCCAACATGCCAACCCAAAGCATCCATCTGTGACTGACCACCCACACTGTATACTGAGTATTTCAACAGAAGCCGTATTTTCCCCATTTTCCTGCTCTTCTCACCCTTCCGTGTCTGCCTGATTTGTCTAACGCAGCAAAGTGACTATCATTCTCAGTTTGGAATTGAACAATAGAACTGACTCTTTCTTCCCACCGAGGACTGTCTGACTGAATAATACACATCAACCAATATTCACTGCCCCCAAAAAGGACTTTAATAGATTTTAATTGTTTGTTTTGCATAAGCAATCAATCAGTTTCAGTTTCAGTGTTCTTTACCTCCGTTTGATTCTTTTCCTTTTGTGTATTTCAATTTATAAGTTTCTAACCATTTGGTTTGAATTTTATAGTTAGTCAGGGTATTAATCATGCTAAGGTCGCCTTAGCTGGGCAGCAAGTTGTATAGGCCCATGGTGCCTGTGCTCCAAGAATATTCAAATTACAGTGGCCCGCCAATGTTCGGGGCCAGGTCTCTCCCCCGGTCTTTTCTGCCACCAGGCCTGTCCTTACCCATACACAAAGTATGCAGCTGTGTAGGGCACCAGGAAATTTGGGGCACCAAATTTCCTGGTGCCCTGAGCAGCTTCATGCTGCTCCAGCCCCTGCCCCGGCTCTTCCCCAGCCCCTGCTCCGCACCCCACTCCCCTGAGCTCTGCAGCAGGGCTGGACCTGCACTCATCAGTGGTGGGAAGTGCTGTGGCCCGGCCCCAGCCACGCCGCCAGTGAGTGCTGGAGGGTGGTTCCCACCTGCCTCCAAAGCCCCCCTGCTCCTCCCCATGGACGCCTGTGGCTAGCCCTGCCGCTATCCGTCCTGCAGAGGCCTGCCCCCTATCCCGATGTGGGGGGTCTGCATAGGGCCCCAGAATAGCTAGGGACTGCCCTGCATGCCGCCCCTGTGTGCCTCCTGCCAAGTGTCTCCTGGCTCCACCTGCCACCCCTGGGCAATTTGAAAGGGGCGGGGGGGCCCGCCACCACCACTGGCAACAAAGTGGGGCTAAAGGGGCTTCCTGCCTCCATATATTATTATACAATAAATTATTCACCATACCAAGAATAATATATTGAAGAACTAACAAGCAAACTAGAGAATTTTGTAATCTGTTCATGAGCTGAGAGAGGAGAAAGAAAAATATCATAAGAAATTATTTGTTGCAAATTATTACCTCAGATCTATTTTAATCCCCCCTCTTTAGAAATAATTCTGTGTCCCTGGAGCTAGTTTATACTCTTTGCTTCAATATACTTCCCCAGCTTTGTGTCCTATACGTTAATCAGCTTTTTCATGAATCACTACTAAATGACTTTGGTATCTAAATCCATAGTCTCCTGGCATTCTATTTAGAGTGGAACATATAAGGATAATCTGGCAGGATTATCCTATTTTGATTCGGAGGGAAAGTGGGGACAGTTAATTGATTTACATCTTTTGCTTAGTTCCTAATGTTTTCACAGATTCTGGTGGTGCCAACAGACTAAGCAGTTGTCCTTCTACAGCTCTCTCTTAACTCTCATGTCCTTGCTGTTTTATAGCCTTGGGAATTTTCATCAGTGATGCACTATTAGTTCCAGATCTTTCAGTGTGTTCTCACAGGCAACAAGCTTAACTGTCCTATCATTCTCTATTGCCTTCCCCATCAGAGACAAATTCTTACACATCCTGCTGCAATTGTTTATTTTTTTCTTGTGAGACATCTAGTCCAATAAATGAACTTTTTAGACACATTTTTTCCTGGGGTTTATTCTCCTGTTGTCCATTATTCTTGCTAAACCCGGATATTTTCAGTACTGGACAGTTTCCCTGCAAATTATTGAGACATTTAATTCAGGAAACTCTATTCATCTCCTCTGCCTTTTAGCTACTTCCAAGATGCTGCCTTCCATTAGCTTCAGCCTTCTTTCAAGGGGAATGATTTTAAAAAGCAGAATATTTAGTACCTATATGCAACTCCCATTAAATGGATTGTTCTTTGGAGATTATTTTATATAGAAATCCAATCATTTTAAATACATCAGGATCACCTTCTCTTCCATTTAATCTCTATTAAAATGTTTTAGCATGACAAAGTGTTAGGGAACAATTCACAAAACTGAAGCAATGCAGACTGGCTACACATTCTCTGCTTTTTTTCACCCACTTGACAAGGAAGTCTATTTGTAAAGTCTAGCTATTATCTAAAAAAGCAGAGGCTAAGATTCTCCTTAAAATATGCCATAGAAATCAAAGATGGAAAAGACCTAGTAGATTACATAGTCCATCCTGCTCCAGAGCAGCACTCTGCCATATTGTATATACATTTTGCCCAGTATAGTATTAAACGGCCCATGTGGCTTTCACTAAAACGTTAGTATGAGAGTGTGGAAAACCAAGGATGGTCCTGATGAAAGAAAATCAGCAAATAAGATACTTGCATGGATGTTACAGGTTACTTTTCATATTGCCAGGAAAGAAACTCTGGAACATCTGGTGGGAAAAGTTTGCCAGACACAACCAAACTTTAACAGAGCAGGAGACTCAAATAGATTCTTCAAGTATGTCTTCACTATACTGCCCTAGAGTGTACCAGCCTGGGTGCAGTGCCCTATGGTGGCATAACCCAGCAGTTTAGATACAGCCTACACTGGCAGAAGGGGGGGGGGATTAATTTGATGTAGAAACAACACCTCCCTGAGCAATGGTAGCTACGTCGATGGAAGCATTCCTCCATCAACATAGCTGTGTCTACACTGAAAGTTAAGTTGGCGGGAATATTTTAGCCAGGGGTGAGGATTTTTCACACCCTGACCAACATGACTGTGTCACCCTAACTTTAAGTGTAGACTAGGCCTTTGACTGAGACTAGATAAAGAAGAAAATCCTGAGAGACTTCTAACAAGACACAGATAAAGTATCGTTGACAAGATAATAAATAACTATATATTTCAAGATCCATGAACGTCTCAAGGTCAGTGTCTTTTAGGGCTGGTCTTCACTACGGGGGGGGGGGGGGGGGATCAACTGCAGATATGCAACTTCAGCTACGTGAATCATGTAGCTGAAGTTTGCGTATCTGCAGCTGACTTACCTGCCATCCTCACGGCGGCGGCAGTCGGCAGCGTGCTCCCCCGTCAACCCCAGCTTGCGCCTCCCGGCAACCTGGAGTTCCAGAGTCGATGGGGGCACTGTGAGCGATCGATCGTTACCTGCCAATCCGGCAGGTAGTGAAGACCAGCCCACAGCTGTACGTGTAATATGCATTGTTTCATAGCGGGGGCTCTGTCAGAGATCCACGATTGAGCTATTGTCTCCAAAAAGAGCTCGTCCTTTAACTCACGCAGGAGAGGCTTGTGCCTTTGGATCCAGAGGTCCTGATGTGGACCTGTCCAGACTCCAGAGGCACCAATGCAGATGCATCTCAGCTACATTGTCCTCTAGCCCTTCAACAGTAGCTCTGCCTGTTGATAGAAGTTTCTGATATATTTCTTTATCTATATCTTTCTTTTCTCATGTTGCCAAGTACTAAGAACTTGTTTGGAGGTAGAAAGTAAGGTTACTCTTGACACTATTTTTAACCACTCCCTTCCCGGGTGAGTCAGTTGTAGTGTTGGTCTCCATAATTTATCTAACATGTGGAAATGTTTTTCAGTTGTGGAATTTGTACATGGTCCCTTATTTATGCTGTGATGATCAGCCTATATTAATGGCTTCATTATTCTAATTCCCTCCCAACCAGGCTTCTGTGCCACCCTCAGCGTGTTCAGAACACTATAGTGTGCGTTTGTTCACTGGTTTGTGTGATTTTGATTTCATCCCATTACAACGAGTTATTCGCAGTGGTGCCCACTGAAATGATGAGTGGACTTTAAAATGGCTCCTATTGATTTCTAGAGACACACAGCGCAAATCTCGGTTGTATCCAGAGCTTCCTCCTGGCATTCTATTTAGAGTAGAACATATAATGATGTCTCATCACCACAGATATTTGCACTTAGGTGCCACCTGGTTTTTTAAAGTTTCATTTTAGGTTGGCAAGTACCAGTGCCTTGGCTATAGGCTGGAGACTATGGAGGTGGGTCCCCTATCACGGCTCATGCACTTTTAACAAGCCCCTAAGACTGGTTCATTTTCTGTGGGCCAAACTGGGAATTTTCAAAGGAGCCCAAGGAAAGCGAGGTATGCAATTCCCATTGCATTTCAATAGGAACTTACATGGCTAACATTTGTAGGCTTATTTGGAAATCTGACTCCCTGTCCTTACTTGTCAAAACCCTCCCCCCAGTCCCTGGGAGTTGTAATGCAGTGTGAAAATGGAGTAAAACACTCAGTTAAGATTTGGCCGCCCGTGTTTTCTATTTCAGGATTGGTGGTTGTTTTTTTGGTTTTTTTATGACCATTTTTACCCCCATGTTTATTACTTTCCTCTACCCATCCCACTTGCCAGTCTTTCTGTTGGTGGTACTGACTTGTTTACATTGTAAGTGGATTGTTTTGTAGCTGTGGAGCATGCTTAGCACATCACTGGGGGTGTGAGGGAGTGAGAACTGCTTTTTAAGGTAGTGACAGAGATTTCCAAAAGCCGGCGCCTAACTCCCACTGACTTTCAATGGAAGTTAGGCATCTAAGCACCACTTGTGCTTTTCAAAATCTACCCCATTTACATTACTGCAATTACAAATCCATGGCTGACCCGTGCCAGCTGACTTGGGCTAAGGGGCTGTTTAGTTGCAGCATAGCCACCCAGGTTCGATCTGAAGCTTGGCTCCAGGACCCTGCAAGGTGGGAGGGTCCCACAGCACAGGCTCCAGCCCAAGCCCAAACATCTACACCACCATTAAACAGACCCTTAGCTCAATCCCCACGAGCTCAGGTCAGCTGGCACAGGCCAGCTATGGGGTCTAAATGAAGCACAGACATACTCTCAGAGGCCCCAGTCAGGAATGAGGCTCCATTGTGCTGGGTGGTGTAGACACATAGAGGGAGTCATGGTTTCTGCCCTGAACAGCTTCCAGTCTAAGATGAGCAAAATCTGAACCGTAACAATTAGAGATGCATCGTTGTCTAGTGGCTAAGTTACTAGCTTATGACTCAAGTGACCTAGGCTCTTGTCCCAGTCTTGTCACTCCGCCTGTTTGTTTCCCCTTTGTCTTGTCTATGTAGACTATAAACTCTTTCTTACCATGTGTTTGTAGAATGTTTAGCACAACAGGGTCCAGATCTCAACTGGTACATCTAGGTGCTATTGTAATACAAACAATTAATAGTATACACACCCCATGCTACGCCCCAGCCTCCTGCCCTAGCGCCTAAATTCTCAGGAGGTCCTCAACACTTCATACATTTGGCCTTAAATTATGATCAGTAGTAATAATAGAAACAGTACAGATTGCAAGCAGAAATTCATGGACTTTTAGGAGTTGGGTCCAATACAGCTCCTATTGGAGTCAATTGGAAGATCAGTGGATTAATTGGGAGGATGCTAGAGTTATGTTTATTAAAGCAAATTTCATCAGAGCTATTTCATTCTTTTTGGGAGGAGGCACCTTATTTAAGATTAATTGCAGGCAGTTTTTTCCTATCTGGATGTAAGTTTTTGCAGTGGCTTCAATGACACATTTAAAGTATTGCTCAGAATGTTTCCAGAATTCATCCAGTAAACTGGTCTGGACTAATAGCCCTGACTCTTATTTCAACTATCTTTCACATTAATATTCAGTCACATGTTTTTGTAAAAATACAAAGCAACAACATCACACTATCCAGAGCTGTTCCATGACCCCAGTCCATTTCGGACTCCAAGTAACTGACTTACCAAACATTTGCATAGGGAAAAAGTAGCCCCAGGTAATTCAGTCTCTCTCAGTAATTCTGAGGTAAAAGTTTAGATTATAGAGTCATAAAATGTAAATTAGTTAAGTGCTCCCCTGCATCAGTCCTCTAAAGGAAAGGAAGTTGGTCATTCTTGGTTTATTTCACTAGGGAATTATTTGCCTGGATTACTTCAACATTTAATTAAATTGTCATATAACGCACATAAAATATCAAATAAAATAGACTTTTGCTGTGTCATTACATTAATTTCCTGTCACCAAAAGTGTTTAGCTTGTTAGCTATCTAACTTAAACCTGCTCAGTGGCAATTAAGCATTATATTTGAATATGTTTAGACCATTTACAGTCCTCTTTTTACTGCACTCCTGTTAAACTTTTAATTTTCTTTTTGTTGTAATTAGCATTTGGGGAGTTCAGTTCCTCTAATAGGTTCTGCATAATTTACACGTTATGTTATTCTACTTGTTTGTCAGGGAAGCAGTGAAGAAACACAGGGAAATTGCTGCATAAAAATTATTACATCAAAACTACACCGTTCTGTGAAACATTTTGTCTGCAATCAGTATGTGACCTGAATTCTTCAGAATTTACAAACTTACCATAATGGAAAATACTGTGAATTTCCTTGCAATAATGCATTTAATTGATTCATCAAGTGTATGGTCCAGAATTTAGCATGGGTAGAAAGATTGGCCATCAGACTCCTGGGTTCTGTTCCCATTTCTAACACTGTATATTTATGTGACTTTGGACACTTTCCTTGCACTCTCAGTTCTTCAGTTTATACATCCATAAAATGATTGTAATAATAGGGGTTGGTGTGGCTTAATATCTATAATGTGTTCTGAGATCCTTGGATTAAAGGTGCCTTATATGTACCAAGTCGTATTGGCCTAATTGTCAGGAGTATGTCTACACTCAGAGTTGTCACTGCAGAAGTTGTAGATGTACCCCGAGTTTTCATCTGGGTAGTTTGAATAACAACAGCAGTGAAGACACAGCAGCACAGGGTGTACAAGCGCACATGGTGACCCTGGGTACCTACTTGAGTGGCTAGCTTATGCTGCTACTACTTCACTGCTATGGATATTGCAGTTATTTAGATCAAAGCTAGCTTGGGTTTGCTTACATGCCCCACAGTCACATTCCTGATTGCAGTGGAGACACACTCTATGTCATTACTGATAAGGCAAACCCACCAGAAAATGCCTATATTGCTTGAGTAAAGCCGGCAGCAGTTGGTCCAGTGTCACAAATTATCCCAGTAGCCAAAGCACTTGAGTACTCTCCTGCTCCCTCTAGTTTGCCAGATAACATTTGGACAGAAATTTGGTAACTTTCTCCCTCCCCGGACCCATGGCAGGGTAGAAATCCGCTTTACTCACTGCCACTCACTCATTACCTCCAGACCCTTAGGGTACATCAACACTTAAAACGCTTCATTGGCACAGCTGCACGGCTGTAGTGCTTTAATGAAGCCAACAGAAGAGAGCTCTCCCTTTAGTGTAGTTAATCTACCTCCCCGGGAGGCAATCGCTATGTCCACGGAAGAAGCTCTCCTGCTGACGTAGCGCTGTCTACATGGGGGGGTTAAGCTGGTATAACCCCGTTGCTCGGGGGTGTGAATTGTTCCAACGCCTCAGTGAAGTAGTAATATCAATATAGTTCTGTTGTGTAGAACAGGCCTTAGGCTGAGTAGTTACTGAGATCCATTGTTTACTTGGCCGCATCTAGTTTCCTAGAGGTCAGCTGTGTCTCAAGTCAAAATCAGTGTCAACGTAATCACTTCGAAATTGAGGGACGATAGAAAGGCACCTTGCGCTGTTGGAACCGTCAGAATGTGGCTGACAGTTGCTTCTGTCTCTCTTTTTCATTGGTGCCTATTTCCCCAATGCCTGGCTGAGGTGCACCTGGGCCAGCAGAGTCCCTTGTAATTTATTCAAGATACGAGGGGAGTAAAGGAAGTTGATTCAAAAGCATATGTGGCCTGCTCCCGTTCCACTGAAGCAAATGGGAATCTTGCCTTTCATCTCAATAGGAGCAAGATCTCTTGTATAGAGAGATGGCAGGATGAGGCTTCGCCCCATCACTGGGGGTGAGGTATCTGTCCATCCCCTGTCAATGAGTTCCACAGTTCAGGAGTGCTTTGAGGCTCAGATGTCTTTGACAGACTTTTTTCAGTTGTGTTTAGCATGACGATTGCAACAGTTACTTAGTGATATAACCTGGCCAGTCCCTGTCCCTGCCTCTTGATCCGCCAGATCAAACTATTGCGATGGGACTGCTCTTAAAAATCTTTCAGCTAGTACAGGATACATAGGGTTGGCAGAATGCCATTTTTAGTTTTTTATCATTATGAGAGATAATATTGATGGTTACTTTAAGCATATTTTCCAATTATTTTTTATTTAATTTTTCATAGTTGTGCAATATTAATTTTAAGCACTTTGTAATGTTTATTTAATTTTTCACAGTCATGAGAAATTATGGGGGGCAGGCAAAGGGGGGAAAGATAATTATTAAATTATAATCAATGTTCAGATTCAAAAAGTTAAAGCTTTATAACCGTTAAAACACAAATTGTCAACTTCACATGTCAAAATATATAAAGTTTCTGTAACTCAAACTTTAATTCTCAAACAGCATTTTTCCCACTTTCCCTATCTGTACATTTCTATTATCACTGATGGAAACAGAGTCATTCTCGTTCTCTCTGTCCCAATTAATATTTAATTATTCCATTAAAGTGGAACAACTTCACTTGGAGAGATTGAGGTAAACCCATCGCAGCATATTCCATTGCCATCTCATTGGGGGGAGCGGGGGAGGGCTTGAAGGAAGGATGCTTCACATCCTGGATGAGTTACTCTAGCCACTGTGCTAAAGGTTATAAGGGAGGTCTACTTTCTCATCCCCGCTGTTTTATTGGCACTCAGCTGCAGGACCCAATCTAGTAAGCAACTGAACTTGGGCCCTGCGTGCAAGTTAGGTAGCTAAACACTTATCTTCCCCGGCTCATGACTTGCTCTGGAGCTTAGGTGGGAGATAGGGGCCCAGACATCTACAATGAGGCAGCAGTGTGCTTGCCCAGAGGCAGAAATTGAGTTGCCTAGGGCACTTTTACTGCAAAAACTTAGGTGGTGAGCTACTTGAGAGCTCTACAAGGGTAGGTGGCAGCTGAGTGGGAATTTGTGGATCACAGTGGCACCTACAAGTAACATTTAAATGTACCTAAATACCTTTGCAGCTTCCACCAAATAGCCTCTGTGCTAATTTACACTTCACCTTGAAATTCAAGATGCCCATAGATTTGCCTGTTTTTCTTATTTGATCTGTACTCTGATAAGTCATGAAATTTTGCAGTCAAGAGCTTTCATTGATGATGTCATGAGAATGATGGTTACTTCTAATTCTCAGTGAAGCCATCTGCATAAATCCAAGAGCGAGAGACCATCTTGAGAAAGGAAGTGTTTCAGAGAAGAAATGAGCAAGTGAAATGAGGGCAGATTATGAGGAGGGTTGTAGTGAGGTACTTTGGATTTTGCGAGACAAGGCACACACACATGTGGTTGTAGAAAGTAGATGAGTTTATTGGAAGGCCTCGGTCCCTCAAATAGGCGCTGAGGGGCCCGATTCTGATCAGCGCGACCGCAGAAAGGGTTACCTAGCACTTCAGAGCCGTTGCCAGGTCGGAAGAGTCCATGAGCAAATATGGGAGTGGGCTTAAATACACTCACACATTTGCATCTCATACATACTCATGTCTCATTTGCAAGCAACAACTGATTGGTTAGCACTTGTTGGTTACACAGTCCTGCCTTAGTTTCCCCATTTGGTTTCCCACGCATTCATTCTCACACAGACAGGGTAAACACTCATGCAGCTGGGAACTGGTTCCCAAACACACAGATAACAGCAAGGTCAATCTCATAGCATCATTATGCACTCTCCTGGGGTTGACTTAGAAGCGTAACTACACTTTCTAGTGGTTGCCCGTCACAATGTCTTCAGGTCCTAACAAGGGTTATAAAGATTATAATGGCATGATTTGAGTTATTGAGCATCTGTAACACAGGGCTGAATTACTACAGCTAATTCACAAACCAACGGGACAATCCACCAATCTTTTTCCACCTGAGCAAATCTTATCCCAGTGGTAAATTCCATTGGAATTCCATGAGAGGAGGATTATTCCCATGAGTTTTGCAGGATCTGTCTCTGGCTAAGATTCCCATGTTTGTTGTAACTCAGCTGCAGAGGTTTGAAATAACGAATGAGAGGTGGAGTTCCCTCAGATTGAAAGGCCACTGAGTCATAATCATCCACCAGGGTTTCTTTGCAGATGCCAGTTGCTGTTACTGACATATTCCTGCTCTCAGTGTTTCATAAATACATTGGTCTGTTGCATAAACCCTGCCCATGGATCTGGCATCTTTGCAAAAAAATTAAAAATCAAATTAAAATTAAAGCCAGCAGCTGCCCCTCGGCCCCATGCCGAAAAAATAGCCAACCACAAAACGAGTCCAAACAACACCCTCCTCCCATACAGATATCAGTCCTTATCATTCCAGTCTCCCCTGAAACCTTCGTAAAGAGTTAGGGTCTTGCAGAGCAAGGCCACAGAAAGTCTGATGAAGAGCAGTTGTCCAGCTCCACTCTCTGCAAATCCTCAACAAGGTAAGAACAGACCCACCTCCCTCTTCTGCTATCATCTGCCAGCAAATTAACAATACCTCAGGATCAACAGTATTGAAGGCAACCGATGGATCTAACAATGTCAATATGGACATCCACTCTTCATACATAACCGTTCAGAGTTTGACATTAATACAGGAGGACTGAAGGCTGAACACTTCAGTAGATACAGTAAAACATCACAATTACAAACACCAGAGTTACGAACTGACCAGTCGACCACACACCTTCTCTGGAACAATTAGGCAGCAGAAGAGACAAAAGGAAAAAGCAGACATAGCACGGTACTGTTTAAAAAAAGGGAAAGCAGTGTTTTTCTTCTGCATAGCTAAGTTTCAAAGCTGTATTAAGTCAATGTTCAGTTGTAAACTTTTGAAAGAACAACCATGATGCTTTGTTCAGTTACAAACATTTCAGAGTTACGAACAACCTCCATTCCCAAGGTGTTCATAACTCTGAGGATCACCAATATCTTGCTGCAATGAGTCCTATAGTCAAACTGTGCATAGAGTCGGAAAAATATTTATTTGTAACCAATTTTAAATGTGCTTGCTTTTAGTTTTATTGAATTTCCCCTTGTTTTCATACTACAAGAAAGGATAAACAAGTGACTGCTCTCTGTACCATTTACTGTTTTGTATATTTTTGCATGCCATCTCTTATTCACCTACTGAAATACAAAGTATCATTTCTGAACCCAGGTTTGATTACTTAAAAAAGAAAATCATTAAAATAATTATTTCTAAAAAATCATTCATACTAAAATTCATGAAATTTTCAGGTTTCTCAAACACTTTCTCAAGGTGTTTTGAATACTCATAGATAACATGAGTGATACTTTCAAAAGCCATTTGACAAAAAAAAAATCAACAAGACTTTTGCTCCTAAGTCGCGTGGGTGCTTTTAAAAAATATCTCACTCAATATGTCCTCCTGGATTACTTTGATCCAGGGGGATCCCTTTTATTTATAAAAATATTTGCAAATTAGTTTTACTATTTAGACTTCAAGCTGTTCAAGGCTGGGACTGTCTGTCACTATGTGTTTGTACAGACCCTAGCATAAGCGGGTCTCTGATTTCAGTTGGGGCCTTTAACAGGATTGTAAAACAAAAAACTAATTCCTATAGAATAAAAAGTTATTTAAAGTTAGTAAAGGTTGCCCTGATCAACTTCAATAACATTTTCCTCGGGCTCTGAAAAGCTAGCAAACACATCATTGAAGGTCAATAACCATACTTCTTTTTCTCTATCTAACCCAATAAAAGTCTGATCAACAGTTATCTATTCCCATCCTTCTACCATAACGTATTGATAACACCCAAGGCTGCATAAACTACCACACAGCTCTAATGCTGTCAACTTTTTAACATATGGATGCTTCTTGTATGTATCTCAGTGCTGCTTCAATGCATATAGCAATCATTTTCTTTGACCAGCTCTATTTAGGAGTAAACTGTGCTTCTAATCCATTTTCCATTTCATTTTGAAATGGTACATCCAGGGATACACAACCAGCCACCACTACATAGTGTTTGTATATTACATGTGCCGTTCCTAAAATTTATATCAAAGGATTAGCAGTAATAGGCTTGGAGGCACAATGTTTAGGGACTGAGTGAGGCAATCACAGAGCTGCTGGCAAGACAGCTCCTGATCTGGTGATAATCCAAATGAATCTTGGGTTGTTGTTTTTTAAACTTGTTGAAAGATTATCTGCATATAAATCTCCAATGGATTTAGTGCCAGCACTTTTCCAAATTTCCCAATGGAATAAATGATCATTAGATTTTTAGCTTCTCATTCCCCTTGAGAGGAAAACATTTAGGTAAATATCACACTGCTACTCAATAAACCATGAACCAGATCCCAAATTTCCTTGTTTTTCAAAACTGTGTTCTTGAACTGCTTGGATCCTATCCCTAGGATTAGTGAGCATCATTTCTCTTAGATTCTCATTTTCTCATATTCAGTCATACTGAGATTTCATAAACAAAGTGACATGAGTCCAAGACCATATCCACGATGTAGATTTAAACTAGGGACATTTAAATATCCTGGTAATTTTCCCCCAATGTAGAATTTTTAATTTTAGCCTTTTTTCCCCCACCTTCCCTTGTGCTTGTTTTTGCACCTGTTAATCACCTGTCAGAGAAGTTTACTGCAAATATAATCACCAAGACTTACTCTTATGAAACCCCTGGCAAAACTCCTCCAAGCAATGGACTCAATACCAACTTGTATTCAACACTCCACGGGTCCTAATCCTCAGAGGGGATGAGCACCCTCAGCTTCCTCTGACATCAAGATGCCAGAGTGATAGGTTCTACATAAAAAAATATACTATAGTTATATAATCACATTAGATAAAGATGCCATACAAAATCAGATCCACCCCATCCCGCATCCTGCTATAACTCCCACTGACTTAAATGGCAACAAAGTATGGCCCTCAAGATCAAGTCATACCACTTTTACTCATGCAGTGTGGCATCTTGTCTGGAGTACTGGGGTGGGACTCAGCACCTCTGGGCTCTGCCACTGACCTGCTGTATGACCTTGGACAGGCCACTTTACTCGTCTTTCATTCTTTGTCTTGCCCATTTCTCAATTTTTAGAGCTCACCCAGCGCTCTGGTCGTGAGGTCATTGAGGCAAAAACTTTCTCTTACTATGTGTAGAAGCTGTACAACTCCTAGAACACTAGGATCCTGATCTCGTAGAGATCTGCAATATAAATAATAATACTCCTTCCTCACACAAGTTGCATCATCGGGCCCATAATTAGATGCATCCCCTTTCTGATGTACGATGATACTGCTCATTGATTGTCAAGGGAGAATGTAGCTAATGTATACCTCTAGTTATCCTTTGAAACTGCCAGTGCAAAAAGTATTGTGCACTGAGAGAATGGTGTTATTTAAACTAGGAAAGGATCATTGAAATAGGAACTGACATGGATATCACCAGTTCTTCTCAACAAACCTTTTCTGAAGTTCACCCTGGCTTGGAAAGAACTTTTTTTTCTCTCTCCCATCATGTGCTTCTGCGTTCCCTGGTTTATGCTGATCGAAATGCCACAAGAAAGGCTATGCTTGGGGTATTTCACATGTCCCCACTGAAAATACAAAGTGCTAGAAATCTATTTGGAAACACAGTGCTTTCCAGAGTCCCCTGCCTCCCCCACAAACTGCATTTTCTGCTGCCATTTCTCTGGCCCCCCTGAGTCAATTCTGGGGAAGGCGGGGGAAGGTGGTGTAGTTCTCTGGGCAATGGATAGAATCATGTCAGATTAGCATGCGACTGGTCTCCTTTCAGCACAGGTTGAATAGGGGACCAGACAGTCCTGACAGCAGTTAGGGAATACGTGTTTTATATGGCACAGAAACAAAGGCGGAAAGAGTACTGCAGCAGTCGCGGCTTTAGGCACAGAAATCATCCAACCCCTTCCTCGCTTCCGCTGCGGAAAGGATGTGGGAGGAGGAGGAATCTGCCTTTATTATTTGCACCTCCTCAAAATAAATATTGTGTGTTCTCATCAGGATTCTCTCCGTAAAGCAGCCAGAGTGGAACAGTGCCGCAACCTCACTGCAGCTCTCTCTCCGATAGCCAGTGCACAGCCGTGTTCTTGTTTTGCTTAGGACAAAAGGTTTTAAATTGAATGTTTCAAAAATCAGGCTTATTCTCTCTGTGGCTGACGTGCCAAGCAAACCAGGATGGGACTTCCCCCCCCTCCCCCCCCCCCCCACCTCCCCCGGGACTTCAGTTCACATAGACACCCAATCGCCTGACAGCTGGTTTTCTTAAATGACCAATGCTAATAAATATGAGCAAACCCCACTCTCCCCACTCAGTTATGTTGTGTCAAGGGGATATTCAGCAATGTTCGTCAATTACTGCTAAATAAGCATCTGAATTGTGAGCTTCCACAAAGCCAGATTCCTCTGAGTCTATGTTAGCGTCTATAAGTTCCAGAAAGGGCAAGATATTAAATCTCAGGTCCTGCTCCCGTCAGTCCCCCATTGAGTGTGGACCTGTACACAGAGATGAGGAGGAAAAGCCTTGCTTTGTATTAAAATGTGTTCGGTGTGTGTCAAGGAGTCAGAACTTCAGTTGGTGCAAGTCAGGGTAGGTGAGGAATCTGGCCCAAAGACCCAAATTTTCAAATGTGGATATAGTAGGAAGTGAGCCTGAGACATAAGCCCTTGTATCAGAGGCCTGAGGCCTGGGCTAAAGTAGTAGTCAAAGCTTTGCTGACATAAAGCAAAGATAAGCTGTGAGCAAGAGGCTGAGCCTGCTCACAGAATCTGGCAAGAAGGAGGCTGATATTGCTTAAATACACATTTCTGAGAAGGTCTAAGCACAGAGTAGTCACTGAAACAAATCCCGATATTAAGTGGTGCCAGAATAGTCCGATATCAGGGATGATACAGAACCATTCCCCAATGTTAAAGGGAACACACTGACCCCTCCTAAAAGCTAAGGTCAGGATAACAGTAGGTAACTGATATGTTCTGATCGAACCAACATGTCAGGGGGCAGTAACTATGAAAAGGGGCAGTACATAACTTGTTTGTGTTGGGGCATAAAGATGTATCTCAGAAGGAGTATCTTTGTCCAGCCAAGGGGGAAATGGAAAGGTCTGCCATTCACTAAGCTATATCCATTGTCCCAGGCATACATGTTTTAATATCCTCATAGAGTCTGACGGGTGTTATTACCGTGCTTTGTCAACAATAAAGCTGGCCTGGTGCCTTCAGACCTTAACGCATCTTGTTGGCATTGGGCGGCTCACTCAAGGTCTCCTGTGCCGGCTGTCTGCAGAGAGCGGGGGCAGCACAGAGTGAGAACACAGAGAAAACACACACAGGGAGCCAAAACTCTTACTAGACATGACCGCTAATCTGGTAAGTAAGCAAGCCGGTCCTCACCTTGGGATCACCACCTGTTCTTGCCAGATTCTGTGAGCATGCTCTGCCTCTTGCTCACAACTCATCTTTGCTTTATATCAGTAAAGCTTTGACTACTTTAGCTCAGGCCTCATATCAGGCCTCTAATACAAGGGTTTATGTCTTGGGCTCTCTTTGTACTACTCTTCCTATGCCTATGTCTGAATGTCCACTTCAGCGTATATTAGAATTTAGCGTCCCACACCTCTTGCAGAGATCAATGTGGAGTTTCCCAAAGCTTAAAAACAGATCTTTGAGCCACTTAAAAATGGTAAAATCCAAGAAACTGCTCACCAATATAGTGATAGGTGCTAGTAAAACCAGGCAACTAAGGGTGCATCTACACTTATGGTAGCGTGTAGTGTACCGACAGTGCACACTCAGCTGGCCTGAGCATAAATAGTAGTGTAGATGGTGAGGCATAGCTTAGGTAATTTGAGTGGAGTGCCCTATACACCTGAACCCCCAGATATGTCCCCTACATGCACTCTCTACACACCCAAGCAGTGCTTCTCCCATCTAATCTGCTGTTTTTATCAGCATAGTGTCCCCTTGCCACCCCACTGCCGGAGCCTTCCCCCACTGCAGTGAAAGGCTCTGGAAATGGAGGAAGGCTGGGGGAGAGGGGAAAGGCTCTGGAAATGGAGGAAGGCTGGGGGAGAGGGGAAAGGCTCTGGCAGCAGAGATCTGCAGGAGCCTTTCCTCAATGCCTCCAGGCTTCATCTCCCCTGCAAGAGCCTTTCACTGTGGCATGTAGCTACCTGTGTATAGCCTATACTTTACAAACACGCTGCCCTAAGAGTCAACATAGCCATTCGTAGTGGTGCACTAGTGGTGCACCCTGCATACCATAAGACTCTCCCCAAAATTCCTAGAAATCCTCTAGCTGCCATGGAAAATCCTCAGCACACTGGTCTTAACATCAGGGGGTAAGGAAAGGGCCCACTCCCTGGCATGGAGAAGCATGGAGAACACCCCACTCTTCCATGGATACTGAGGAGGACGCACTAGCTCAAGTGATCTCAGGTGGAACAGCATGAGAAGCAGGAGTTTCTGGTGTTTGCAGCCTTCTGTCCAGGAGGTAGGTCAACAGTAGAACCCCACATCTGTTGCAGCTCGGAGATTTTATGCACCTCGCCCCTGCACACATCTCTTTCCTGGTTAATCTGATTAATGCACAAACTGGTGAGAAAGAGAACAGAGCCCAAGCTCTAATGTGAATGGGAAGCCTCATGTAATGAAGTACACAGCAGGATCAGTAGCAATGGCAAAAAATGCCCAAAGGTTTTCCGTGCTCAAAATTCCTTTTCAATCAAAATGAAAATTAAAGTGGTCATTTTTAAAATTTTCAGTGAAAACTTGCAATTTTAAAAACGTTAACATTTTTAGATTTGTTCTGGTATTTTTCAATTTGTTTTGGTGGGAAACTGTCGTCTCTTTCACTCCTCTCCCCCGTCCCCCTTCACCCCAGACATAACTAAATTAAAGTAGTGAGAGAGACTGGGGGAGAAGGGAGACAAGTTTCTCACCACAATGAAATGAAAAGATCAAAATATTTTGATTTTTTTCAAAAAGTATGGTGTACATTTTCCATTTTGCATAATGATTTTTTTTAAATAAAGTTCTAAAAATCCACTTCTTTCACAGTTATTCCTGAAATATACTTACCTTTTTAAACCAGCTCGGCTAGTGAATACTACTCTGATGCTGTGATTGCCAAAACCTGCCATTTTCACATCACATTCCTCATATGGTAGATTGTGTGTTCATTCTATATAGGAGTTAAATAATAATTAAGATGGACCAAGAGCTGTCTGGTAAGTAAAAAACAGAGGGTAAAAGTGAAGGGTGGCTTAGTATGGACCCTGAGATGATTTCATGGCTTTATTAAGTAAATTTAGTCCAGACCAGAACATGGAAGTTCTTTTAAAATGCAGAGAACATTAAAACAGGCAGGATAATTAAGACCATGAGGGATGTGGTTCTTTCACAGGATAATCCTGACAGATTAGATGAATAGGCTCCAAAATAGAATATGAAATTTAATGGGCCATGATGCGAATGCAGTTACCCCAGGGATGAATTTGGCCCCAAAAGGTATATTAGGAAAGAAATAATACCACAAGAGAGGTATGGTAAAATGCATTGAATTAATTAAATTGCCGAGAAGAAGGACCTGGGTTTACTGAGAGGCTCAGCATTAAAAATTCTTAGGCCAATGTGTAAGAGCAAAGGAGAAGGTCAGTAGGATGTTTTCTTGTTCAGCTATCAATTTCCAAAGGATTGTATGGGGGGGGGGGAGGGGCAGGACTCAGTTCTGGACACCTCCCTGAAGCTAGCTGTCCAGGTATGACACACAAGGATGAAGTATAAAGGGGATGGGGGGGGGTTACATAGGTGAAGACAATTTTGGACACCTGCATTCAGCCAAAACCACCTGTTGAGACTCTTCTGTAATTAACATAAACTGCTGGAAGGAAAGACCCTAATGTACATCATCACATAAATACTGCTGTTTTGCAGGGCATGTCTACGCTGCAATAAAAACCATGTGGCACCAAGTCTCAGGCCTGGTCTACAGTAGGGGAGGGGGGTATCGACCTAAGATACGCAAATAGTGTAGCTGAAGTCGGTGCATCTTAGGTCGACTTACTTAGCCGTCCACATGGCAGCGAGTCGACCACTGACACTCTCCCGTCGATTCCACTTCCACCTCTTGCGAAGGTGGAGTACAGAAGTCAACGGGGAGCGCGCTCGGGGATCGATCACTACCGCTGATCCGGCGGGTAGTGTAGATGTACCCTCAGAGCCCGAATCAACTGATTTGGGCTCACAGGGCTCAAGCTGTGTGGCTAAAATATAGCGTAGGCCTCCCAGGCCCAGGTTCTGAAATCTAAGGGTCTCAAAAAGCGGGCTCCTGTCTGAGCCTGACCACTTGCACTGCTATTTTTAGCCCCATGAGTCCAAAACAGCTGATCTGGGCTCTGAGACTCGGTGCCATAGGGCTGTTATTGCATCGTAGACATACCCACAGGTACAACTGTTTTCAGTTTCAAATTGTGCTACACAAATCACCTGCGTGATTTCATTTGCCTACCGTAGGGTTAAACCGGTAAGTCTGAAGACTCTGTAAGGCTCAGTTGTAATCAGTTGTAAGCAGTCTCAAATGTAATTGAATACGAAATGTGAAGAGTTTTTCCTCTTCCATCTATCTTGTGTTTGTTAACTGCTAAATACATTTGCACAGCTGGAAAATCTGACATAGAAAGCCACCAGGACAGCACATAAGTGAGAATCCCACAGAGTCATGGCGGTGCTTTTTTATACCGGCTTTGAAATGTGAACAATTAGGATAAGCACTTACATTCATGTTAAATCCAATTATGAATGTTCGGGTTTCATGTCATTTAATCTTGTTCACTTTAAAAGGCTTATCCCCTCTTCAGCCTCTGATATTAAAAAATGTGTTAGCAAAAGAAAGGCCTGCGTCATTAATGACAAGAAAGTACCAAGAAGTGATAGCACAAGAGATAAGAAAGAATCCAGAGCCCCAGACTTTGATTCTACTTCCTTAAAAAAAAACACCCATAAAAATTATGTTGGTTATTGCAGCAAACATAACTGCAGGGAAACATTGTTCTAACCCAATTCATTCCTGTTAGGAATAAAGGTCAAACATTAGTCCCTGCTGAGATGCTATTGGGTAATTATATTAAGCTCAGCAACCATGCCAAAGAAGATACTAGAAAAAGTTATTTTGCCTGATTCAAAGAAACCATTTACATACCCCTCAGCCCTCACACACACACATCATTGGAACGTTTGCCCTATCTGTTTGAGTGACACTTCAAGTAGAGATACTCAGGAATTTCCCATCAAAATGATTTTTTGACAGAAAATGCAGTTTCTGCAAAATTGATGTTTTCCCTTGGAAAAATAGATATTATTGATTTTGTTTAAATCAGTTTTGCATTTGGAAATTCACAATGAAATATTTTGTTCAAGCCAAATCAAAATATTTCAGTTTGTCCAAATGAAACAAAACATTTTGTTTCAGTCAGCTGGGCATTAAACTTAATCTGCCTACAATGCTTCAGTACCTTATGGCAGAAGTAGATCAGGTGCCTCATGCCCCCATTCTTTCCTATGTGCCAGGTTCCCTCTCCAGAATACATCTTCCGGGATGAACCATGTTTCCTGAGCCATGTGGTGAATCATGGAAATCACATGGCTGCAGTGCATTTTGGGAGACGTAGTCCAGCCTTTGTGAAGACTAAACACATATGAAGCACTCTAACTCTGCTCCCAAAAGTAACCATGACATCCAAGGAAGATGCAATTAATGTCACACCGAGTCAAAATGTTTCAATTAGATTTAACACACTGAAAACAATATGTTTCAATTCAGGCATGTCAAAACATCAGAATCTGATCAATAACAATTAACTGTTTTGTTTCAACATTCCAGAATCAAATATTTTCCACAGTTTTCCGGTTTCAGTGTTGAAATATTGGAATTTCCCACTGGATGGAAATTCTGATTTTCACTCAGTTCTACTTGCAGGTTCTTCAGGACCAGGATCATATTTTAGTCAGTGTTTTGGAAAGCACAGTGTGTATGTATTGCACTGAAAAATGCCTTTGTTAAGGTGAAGCAAGCCTCTTATAAGTGTGTAGCATACAGTACTCCAGAATAGGTGTATAGTACTCCAATAAAACAGCCAAACTAGGCTGATTGGGGAAGCAGCCAGAGCTGTGGCCAGCTCAATCAGGGCCCAGCTGGCCCTTAAAAGAGGGCTGGCGGGCCAGGAATTGAAGGAGTCTCTCTCTAGCTTTGGAGGGAGAAGGACTTGACTGCCTGGGAGCAAGGTACAGAGCAGAGCAGATCTGTGGAATAGGTCAAAGGAGCTGGGGAGCTCCAGCCTGGTAACCCCCCAGGCTGCAGGCCTTGGTGAAGACCTACGCAGGTACTGACTGGGGTTGCAGAGGTGAAGCCCAGGGTTAGGCAAGGGCAGCTGGCCCAACCCCTTGCCAATGATGAGTGGCCGTTACAGACTGCAGTCTGCCCCAGTGAGCAGGGGCTAGATGATGACTGTCAGTAGCTACTGAGGCAAGGTGGGTGAGAGGGTTGGGGATGCTCCTCTAGGAGGGGAGACCCAGATCGTGGGGATATTGCAGTGGACAGAGCCCTGAGGAAAGAGCACCATGGTCTGGGAAGGACCCAGGGAGGGCTAAGGCAGGCAGATCATCAGCCAGCAGAGGGCACTCTGAGCTGGAAGCGAGCTAATTCCCAGGTGACCAGCAGGAGACACCCACATTGGTGAATCTTCGCCTCACTACAAGTGATTTCGGTGCATAGTACTTATCAAGAATGTTAGGGTTAAAACAAAGCACAAACAACTCTGGAACCTAAGAAATGCAGAGTTAAGGCAGAGATTCTCAATCAGGCCACCCAAATTTCAGAAACACGGAAACAAACCATTTTGTTTGAACATTTGAAATGTTTTGTTCAATCTGAATGAACACCTTCCAGTTTTCTTGTTTCAGCGGGAAACACCAAAAGATTCATCACCTCTAAATGTACACACAGTAATAGAATTATTTTTTTAAAGAGAGAATGTACATTTGTACCTTTGGAAATCTATGCAATAGTAATTCATTACATTAGTTCTTTCGTTTTTGCCTCCCTGAAGTTAATGGGAACTTTGCTATTTATGTCAATAAGACTATGATTGGGTCCTAATGGAATAATTATCAGTATAGCAGTTTGGTTTTTAGCATTATTCAGAAGGCTGGCAGCAGAATCATGATCATTTTTTTCTTTAAAGAAACAATTCTTGTGAAAGATTGTTTCAGTTACGAACAACGTACTCCAACCACTTGCTTCCCATTTAATTCTAGATAATTTATTTGTGAAATGTGCTGTCAGAACATTATCTTTCTGGAGGACATCTACACACTTAGGGTTTAGAAAATTCTGAATAGAAAATTAAATACTGTCATTGAGCAGTTCTGTAACATTTAAAATATCAAGTGAGTCTATTAAAGGAGGAAAATCCATTTTTTGAGAGTGACATGACATTTAAAAAAAAATGTCTGTCGCCATCAATTTCCCTTTAAACCTTTCAAAGTACTATAAAGCAACAAAAGAGTCCAGGAAGCAGGTCAATATCTCTTCAGTATCATTACACAAATGGTTGGTTGCACTTTTACATGGAAAACTCCAATTTCAGTTTTGTTTCAGTTTAAGGAAGCACATTCGGGAATTATTCTAGAGGGGAGCAAATGTTTTCCAAACTCACGGGGATGCCAACTTTACTCACTAACCAAGCTGACTTTTGGATCTCCTAGGGCCAAGCATGGAAGATGGATTTTTATTGACTTTGATAATACTGTTAAATCAATATTGTTATCTATCTCACGGCATGCAAGTGTAAACAACTAGTGAGTGTGTTACAGGTCCCCTCTGTGCCTAGTTAACAGAGATTATGAGTGTGTTACAGCCTCGTGTAGCCAGGTTTATCTCAAGTTATGCTTTTAGCTCTTGAGGCCCCTGTTTCAGTTCCTACTGTGTTAGCCAAGATAGCAGCCATTACATTAGAAAGGAGAAGGACAATCATATTAACAAGATTTGCACAATCTACTCTGAGTGTCGGCTCCCTTTGGTAGGCTTGTGAGAAATTACCATTTGTTTTCCTCTTCAATGTAGGAGCTGAGGTTAAAGAGCCCCCAAAAGGCATTTGTGTCCTTCCAAGGCGCCTAGAAGACCCCACTGGTGAATTTGAACCCAACTGAGGGGAAGCTTAACCGAAAGACCATGCACAATCCTATTTTAACCTCTGCACAAGACACTGAGATGGCAAACAGAGATGATTCAAGTGGGTGAGACTTATTCTGTGGGTGAAACTTGAAAGAGTAGCACTGCACTTTCCCCCACCCCTAATTATTTGTATTAAAATAGTGACCAGAGGTCTCAACAGATTGGGGCCCCATTGTGCAACGTGCTGAATGAGCACATAGTAAGAGACAGTCCTGCTCCCTAAAACCTTACCATCCAAGGCCTCAATTCTGCATGTGCTTCACTTCACACAGGATCTAGCAAACAAGCTCAAACAAAATTGTTTGCCTCAATGGGGGCCCAAGTTTAAAGACCCCACAAAACAAGCGGGAGAGACAACCGTAACTGTGATATGAACATGTTTTGCATAGTCTAGCCAGGTGCACAATCGGTAGATGCTGATTTAATTTAAAAAAAAAGAAATAAAAATATTAGTAGCACATGTCCTGGCTGACCACCAACCTCATCACTTGGCAGTGCGCTAGAGTCATTGCAGTAAAAGTGCATGTGAAGAGAGGTTTTAAAGAGGAGACTACAGTGGCACCCTATAGTACTTTGAGGGGGGCATTCTGAACGTAAGGAGTGGCATGAAAGACTCTTGTGTGAGAACAGGATAAATGGGTACATGAAGTTGGTGCTGAGGACAGAGGAAAGGAACAGCTGGTGGTGCAATAAGGATGTTTATCTGGAATAAGGTCAACTCTTTTCTCCAACGCTGTTTCCGAATTAACCCCATCCCTGATCAGGATAGCATCTAGGTTAGTGATTCTTAACCTCTCACAACCCTTTTCTGCCAGGGCCCTTCTTCCATCTAGCCACGACCCTTCGCCCTCAATACTAATACACAGCTTTTATAAGTGTTTTTCATCAGTAGATCTCAATGCACTTTACAAAGGATGTAAGTATCGTTATCGCCATTTTATAGATGAGGAAACTGAGGCACAGAACCTCACCCAAGTTCACACAGCAGGCTAATAGCAGAGGCAGGAATAGAACCCAAAACACTGAAGTCCCACTCTGGCACCATACCCACTAGGTCACATTTATCAATACAGATAATGCACAATGTGTGTTTGTGGGGTGGGGGGATAGCTCAGTGGTTTGAGCATTGGCCTGCTAAACCCAGGGTTGTGAGTTCAATCCTTGAGGGGGCCATTTAGGGATCTGGGGCAAAAAATCTGTCAGGGGACAGTACTCAATCCTGCTAGTGTAGGCAGGCGGATCCTGCTAGTGTAGGCAGGGGACTGGACTCGATGACCTTCAAGGTCTTTCCAGTTCTAGGAGATTGGTATATCTCCATTTATTTATTTATTTTACTTCTATTGCAAGTTGTTCTACTAACAACAACAAAATCTATAGTTTTTTATATTTATATCTAGCTATATGTACATTATATATATACACATATGTACATATATAATTGTGTTATTGTGCTAGGTGAAGAGATGAAATTCAATCACATATGTGTGAAACAGAGGAATTTTAGCTCTACATTATGTACTGATCCACAATGTCACCATGGCATCAATATCAATATCTCCATAATTAAAAGATTACTGGTTCTTACTGGCCAGCCCTAAAGTTAAGATTTCCTCTTTTGTGCAAATTATAAGTTTGCTTATTTATGTTTTCTTGCAATTTACTCAGCTTTAAACAACAAAGGATCTGGGACAAAGACCCAAACTCCAGGGGTGAAGTCCCGGCTCAACTGAAGTCAAGGAGAGTTTTGTCATTGACTCTACTGGAGCTAAAGTTTCACCCCAGAGGCCTGACCTGAGGAGATTGTATCGATCTCTGACAAATACCCACTGCTTTTGTCTCTTTTATATTCTGGCAACACGTGTATAACTTGTCAGATCAACAAAGTTTTACTGAATTGCTTTGATGCCATTGAACTAAGCTTCCACAGTGCCAGCGATTTCTAGCACCACTGATGATTGCAACAATGGTTTCTCATTTCTAAAACTCAGCTTTTGACATGTAGTGAGTGTGGTTCTTCCCTTTCCCAAGCTTGCTACACCACTCACTCCATACCTTGTCTTACCCTCTTTCTTTGCATTGATTGTCACATGGAAAGATGGTATTCTTGCCCAGTGACTCTCTGTGGAGCACTGATGACTGTATTTCTCTTCTATTGTAAAACACTGAATGTAGAGGAGTGTCTACAGTGCAAGACAAAATAGCTCTTAGAAATCCAGTTTGGCTTTTAAACAAACAATCAAAGCATTTTAACAATTTGGAGAAAGCTTTTATTCCCAGCTCTCTCACTTGCTACCCAGACCGATGATGTGAAGTAGAATGTAAAGCACCACTTGAAAGTACCGCTTGATTTCCTAAAGAGAGACTTCTGAAAAACGTTTGACTTTTCCTCCCCCCTTCACTGCTGTGTGTTTCTTATTATTTATATTCTTTTTTTCACTGAGGTTTGCAGGTCAGATGAGTAACATTCTGAGCAAGATTGGATCACAGAGAAAGGAGAAATGCAACTACAAGGACTCTCTGCAATGCCTCTTCCGCCTCTGTTTTTTTCAAATCAGTTCAAACATTCTCCAGCTTTTTTTTTTCAGATAAGCTTCAAAGAATATTTACAAAAAGGCTTTTACCTTTCTTTAAGCAGAAAGATTAACAGCCTCTTCCTCATCTGAATGAAAGGCACCTATGTTCTTTCATCTCTCTGTGGTTTTGGACAGGGCTTCCTAATTCTGGGCTTTAATCCAAGCTGTTATATATACACACACATATGCTGTGATACGTGTGGCATCACTGGGAAGAGGTGCTAGGTCAGACATTCATTTCATCATTGCATTCTGTGAGTTTGTCAAGCTGCAGTGGCATTGCCCTATGCTGACCAGGGTTGCCAACTGATCATGTTTTCACAAGATGTTCCCTTTTTTGAGGTAGCTGCAAGGACAGGGGGTGTGGGTTGTCATGTCTCCTGCATAGAGTCAGGCGCCTGGACCCAAAACTGGGGTCAGAGTCCAGTGCCAAAGCAATGGTCAGAGCCAGAGGTCAAAGCCAGAGTCTGTGTGAGGGGTAGAGGGTAGAAGCAGGGACCAGGAACAGATGGGAGTCTGGGATGAGGAGGGCAGGAACAGGCTGGGAGGTGGGGATCAAGAGTCAGTTAAATAGGCTGAATTGATAGTAGCACCCAGCCAGGGATTGACTGAGTAACTCAGAAAACTTCCTGAGCCTCTTTCTGGCTTTGGTAACACGTCCCAGCCAATCGGTGGGGTTGGAGATCAACCTCAGTGAGGAACTCCAGGGCGGGGCTCTTTGTGAGCTAGCACTTCACTAGTCCCTTGCTCCAGTGGCTCAAGTGAGCACTAATTGTGGGCCTGGGTTTGAGGCCTATAATCCCTTGTCATCGCTTTCCTAGCAAATCTGTAAGAATGCACACTGCTAGCTGTCCAGCTTAATGGATTCAGGACCATCCCAGGAGTCCTGGATTTTGTACCTGAGCGGTGGCAACCCTAGGGGTGTTTTTTCCCCCAGAGCCTATTATAGCCTTCACCGCACAACTCCCACTAAAATCACTGGGAGCAGCCTGGCTAAAGCTTTTCGTTAGGTTTGGAAATTTCAAGCTGAAGATGTAGAAAGTGGGGTTAGTGGTGCTAAGGGGTTGACGTTTTTGCTGCTAGGAGCTGGCGATCACAAGGCTGTTGCTAACTGACACCTTCTGATGATTATTCTCTCGCTTAAGTAGTAGCGCTGCAGATCTGGGATCTGAACATCCTTGTGTCACGTCGTGGCATGGCATGATTCCTGGGAGTGCCATCTGAAATCCCAGAAATAGTGATCTGAAGTTTTACAGCAGTCATCCTCTAGGGCAGTGGTGGGCAAACTACGGCCTGCAGGCCACATGTGGACCACCGGCCAATTTCATCCGTCCCGCGAGCGCAAGGCCGGGGTGCGGGGCGAGTGGACCCACACTCCTGGCCCAGGCGAGAGTGCCGTGATGCAGGGCCCCGCCTCCCAGCCTGGGGGCCAGCCGAGCGCAGCATGCCGTGGGGCACCACCCTCTCTGGCCGGGGTTTGGGCCCAGCGTGGCGTGCCCTGGGGCCCCGCACTACCTGGCTCGCGGCCAGCCGGGGGCGGAAAGCCACAGGGTCCCACGTTCCCAGCCCGGCAGCCTGGCCCAGCGCGGCAAGCTGCGGCACCCCACACTCCCAGCCCGGCAGCCCGGCCCAGGGCAGTGAACGCTGGAGCGCTTGGCTGAGTATGTAAGAAGGGGTGGGGGCTAGGTCGTGGGGTCCTAGTGGATGGTGCGGTCCTGGTGTGTAGTGGTTAGGTTGGGGGATCTGGGGAGGGGGCAGTGAGGGAACAAAGCAGGGGGGCTTAGATTGGGGGTAGGGTTCCAGGGGGTGGTGGTTAGGGTCGTGTGTTCTCAGGAGGGGGCAGTCAGGGAACAAAGAACAGGGGGGCTTAGATAGGGGGTGAGGTCCTGGGGGGGAGGTTAGGGTGGGGGGTCTCTGGAGGGGGCCATCAGGGAAGAAGGAGGGGGTTGGATGGGTCAGGGATTCTGAGGGGGGAAGTCCGGGGGCGGGAAGTGGGTGGGAGTCGGATAGGGGGCGGGGCCTTCCGTACCCAGCCCTCTGCACAATTTTTTACTCCAATGTGGCCCTCGGGACAAAAAGTTTGCCCACCCCTGCTCTAGAGTTTAGAACTAATTGTATATCCCACAAACAACAACAGCATTAGCCTGGGAAGGAGAAAAGCCAGAGTGGACATGACTGGGTTGGTGGAAAATTACGAAGCGAAATGAGAAACAAGCTAATGTCCCTATCTGTGACCTCATATCTACCGAATTCTTTTAGGACATGCTCCAGTCATTCCATCTACCCACCTCATCTGCAACTACCATCAGTCCCCCTATGATAAGAGTCTCTCTGTGTCTACACACTGTCTGCAATTCAGCACATCACTCTGCCTGCTATTGATTCTTTGAAATGTCCACATTCTCATGTCGCCCTGAAAGGTTTTTAACTCTTGGCCATACGCTGGTCAGTGGAATCCCTCGGCTTCTGAAGACACACACAGCTTCTTATTTTTCCTCTTGTTTAAATTTGTAGGTCATGTTCCTTTTCGAGATTCAGCATGAATCAAATTTTCTCATTATATTAGCCAGATTCAGGTCACCACCTTCCTCAAATTGAAAATTATTGTAGATGTGCCTCACACTTTCTCTCTGCTGCCCAGGAAAGACAACAGAGATCTTTTCTTTGTCTTTTTGTCTGTCTCAGTTGCTGAAAGAAGGAACTAGAATTTGCTGCAGTAATTCCCTCATTTGCGAATCATAATCACGGCTAATAACGAAAATGGGGCACCGTCCGAATACCGTTCACCCAGAGGGTGTCCAAGAACTTTGTAAACACAAGTTAATACTTACAATTTATTTCCCTTGGCTGTCTTATGTATGTTTTGCAGATGGGCTAACTAAGACACAGAACTGAAGGGCCCGATTTTCAGAGGTGTGTAAATCCCGTCTGTCGAAGCCTGAACTCACCACAGGTGAGCCCCCTCACTGCTGGGCCTGGCACACCAGTTTACTCATCACCTCGTGCCTCCTGCCAACACTTGCTCTGTGATCTTCTCATGGCTCAGTCCTCCTGCTAGGTCACTTTACCTTGCCAGAGTATGAACATCTCACAGAGACAGTGTCCCACATAACACTAGGCATCAATCTGCCATCTTCCCACCTCTCCAGGCCTCTTTTTCCATTTCAGGCCTCACTCAGAACAGTGGCCCCAGGGCTTCACCCAGGAATCTCTCAACCAAACTCAAGAGTGAAACAAAACACACCAAAAGCAACGTCTACCCCTTCCCTGGGCTTGATCTTTAAATCCATGCCCTCCCTACCTACCGCACTGTATGGATCTCTGCCAGTGCTAAGCCTTATTGACAATAAAAACTCTTCAGGACAAGAATGTGAAGAATGCAAGTGCCCTTCCTATTGCACTGTATAAATAAAAACACGCCTCAAGCATGTTACATTTCAGTTTTATTCACCCATTTAAAGAGATGCAGATCATCACATCCTGCCTGTGCAAATCACATCCATTAAAGATGGAAAGGACCCATTAGGGCTTTTAGCCCATGCTAAAGTCAGACTGCACCCCAGAGTGAACCGTCCAGCCCTACTCTAAATGGTTAAGCTGTAGAGCTTCTATCACTTTCTTCTGGAAACTATTGCACATTCTAATAAACAACAATGTTATGATTTCTGTGAACAAATAGCTACTGTACATGTATTCCATTATTCCAACTACATTAGTGATGGGAGTCCTTAAAGCATCTGGGGCTATGAGAGGTCTGCATGCTGCTATGTGTTGGACCCATCTCAGTCTCCAGGGCTTTCATTCCTGATGCATTCGGGTGTCAGGTTCACATGAGAGCTCAGTTATAACAATGGGTCTTCTTGCCATGGTGATGCTTAGCCACTAGAATCTGGGTTGAGACCACCAATTTAATACACAGAGGCCACCAACCAGCTTTAAGAGGATAATGGTGTTTGGTCATTACCCATGAGCTGTATTTGAAACTAGCTAACCTAGAGGTTAAAAGACTTCACCATCTGTAACCAGCCCCTGAACCATCCTATGCCCTAGAGGTTTGAGGGCTGTTTGTTTTGTGTTGTTTTTGTATGTACAATAGCTAGTTCTTCTTGTTTTTATAGTAATATAAAGCATGACACTGAAACTTGTGGCATCTGCAGCAATGAATTTAACTGGTGTCTGCTTTATTTCCCGGTAGTGTAATGTATATTAGAAATATGAAGCAGAACTCACTGTGACCAGCCCTGGAATTAGATATAAATACACCAGCTGGGACACTAGATAGCATAAAGCTGGCATTCTACAGGATAACACATATTTTCTTTATCACTTTTATAGTCAGTTTTCTGTTATTAATGTCAAATGATATAAACATGTTTACTAAGGCCGGCAGTATTGCTGACTCTCAGTCACTCACCGCATCTTATTGTATTCTCCAACGCTTTCTCTGGGATGGGAGCAGGAAGACTGTCTCCTTCTCTCTCTTGAAGCCTGATGTCCTTCCCCCTGCTTGTGTCTGTAGGTCTCATGCAACCTCACAGCTGGTGTCATGCAGTGTTCAATTCATGGTTGTACCTACATGCATGTCTCTCTCACACCTCCCTCCCTCTCTTGATGTACATTTACATTTTTCTTTTCAGGCATTTTTCTCCACTATCTCTCAGAACCTGTATTTACCCATCTTTCTTCCTTCATTGATCTCTACCCTGTTTTTTCACTTACGTTTTCTTCATTTTCTCTGTTCTTCGGCTTCAATATCTCAATCTTTTCGTCTTTTTTCTCTCACTAATGTCACATTTGCAACTATTCAGCCTCTTAATTTTTGACTCCTCACCCCTCTTCTGAGATGCTATTTGCTCCAGCAAGGATGAGATATAGAAATCCAATCTATGTTCTCCCCTGCCAACTCCTCAAGTCCTGGCCAAATTTCTCCATCCCTATGCACACTTCCCCACAGGGCTCATTGGCACAGACAATGAATGAACAACATTTGGTTTCCTTAATGTTGTCCAGATGATTTGTCACCATCATGCAGTGCTGCCTTGCTAGTTTAGGGCCACCTGCTGCAATCTACTGGGTATTTTGTCTTCATCAGCTTGCCAAATAATGGTCCATAACGAGGCTAGTGAAGGAAATCCAAGATAATTCTCTCACTACTTCAGCCTGGTGCTCTGTTCTTCCTCACACTTCAGTAATAGTATATCCAAGATGTTCTCTTCCTCTCCTGATTCTCTTGTCTGCATAGAGTGAAGTTTTGCATTGAGCTCACTTCCTTTGTGCTACAAACAGATATTTCATTTTGCATGACACACACCATCTATTCTTTTTAGGCTCCTCCTTTTAGACGGCTCATCATTGTAGTATCTGAGCCCCTTCCGTGTTCCTATCCTAAATATGGAATGGGCCTCCGATTTTGTGTTCCTTGGCTGTGCGGCCTTGTTTCAGTTTCTATATGGACTTATTTTGTATTGTCAGAAGTCAGTGGGTGGTAAACCTTCAAAAGAATTTAGTGTCCATAATTGGAGCCAGATTTTCATAAGAACTTTGCTCTCCATCTGACATAAAAAATAAGTGCCCAGATTTAACCAAAAAAAGCTCAGTGTGTTGAGAGAGTGGATCTTTTAAAACCTAGGTGCGGATCTAGCTCTGTTTGGACTTACTAAAGACTCTGCCTAAGAAGCCAAGGATTCATAGATTTTAAGAGCAGAAAGGACTATGAGATCATAGAGTCTGACCTCCTGCATAACACCGGCCAAATAATTTCAACCAATTACCCAATCACTTGTGTTCAACTAAAGCCGATAGTTCACAGATAAATAGATTCTAAGGCCAGAAAGGACCACTTTGTTCATCTAGCCTGACCTCCTGCAGTCTTGATTTGAAGCCATTGAGAGATGCAGACTCCACCACTGCTCTTGGTAGTTTGTTCTGAGGGTAAGCGCCCTCCCAGTTAAAAACACCTGCCTTTTTTCTAACTTGAATTTGCCTGAACAGAACTAAAATTTAAATAACCTCTTTTCGTACATCCATCTATCCAAAACACCTCCACAAGCAGTATGAGAGAAAGCCAAAATCATATTGAAAAGGCCCACCACACAGTGCCTAAATATAACAATGAAGTGAAAATCAGCAAAAATGTATAAATATACAATCACACTCCTGAGCGCTGATTTTTTTTGAAGGCTCATTATATCTGATTTTAACTAAACAGGAATGCACAGACGGCTTGTGCTCAGCCTATAATTAAGAGACCCTACCTCACGAACTTGAAACTACACGAAGAAATAGGATTTTTGTGAAAGGTTCACAGGAGCTTTCTTTATAAATTAAAATGGTTAACTCTGCATTACCTGCGTCATCATTAATATTGTGTACTGTGTTCTTCTTGGACCTAATTATCTCTTTGTTAAATAAGGACCTGTTCTCTCATTGATGTAATTCAGATGGTTTGCTGGGCATCAGTTACACGGAGGCACCTTTATGCCCCTCTGGCATATTAAAGTGAGCAAATGCAGCCTACTGAGAATACGTGTGTGTGTCTCCATGACAGTTCTAGAGCTGATATGGGGTTTTACGCACTGACAGCCCCCACTGTAAAGAGAATATAGAGAGGTATGACTAGAGTGTACTGCACAGCAGCTATTCTTTGCTTTCCAGATTCCATAGGGAAGGGCAAATGGAGAAGAGAATAAGTTAGAGCATCCTTGAGGCTGCAGTGGGCCAAAATCAAGGTTCAGGCTGAATATTCTTCTCTCTACGTGGGATATTGGGGCACAAAAATGTGTCTCAAAAACAAAATAAACAAACCTCTGTAATGTTATACAATGGCAAGTTTGGCTTCCCAAGTATCATCTGCCAGGTGAATGTCTACCAGGGGCCCAAGTGCAACTGGCAGTGAATGTGGCATGGATAGAGGATCAGCAACCTTTCCCCCTCAATCTTCTTCCCCTTTCTTGTGGTTTACTTCTGTGGCATGTTAACAATCCAGAATCTGAAAATAACAGTGGGCTGAAGACGGATGTAATTCTACTTGTTGCCTTTTCTCTAGGAGGGATAACCCAGTAGTTAGGGTGTTAGCCAGAGACTTGGCTTTAATTCCCTAATCTGCCACCAGGCTTTCTATATTTCCCATATGATCTTGGGCAAATCACGTGGTTTCTCTGTGTTTCAGTTCATGGCTCATACAACAGGGATAATAGGGTTTCTCTACCTGAGAGAGTTGTTGTGAGAATAAACACATTAGTGATTGTGAGGTGCTCAGGGACTGTGGCAATGGGGTCATACCTGCAATAGACAGGCTGCCTCTATTAAATTTCACCTTTAGCTAAGGTAGTAGCATGGGGCTCAAGGAGTCAGGAGTTCGGAGTTCTATGCCCAGCTATCGCTGACTTCCTGTGGACTTTGCATGCTACTTCACCTACAGTTTCCTCATGTGTAAGAGAAGAGAATCAAACCCAACTTTTGAAAAGAGCAGTGAGATAAAGAGAGGCTGAATGAGAGTTTCAGTGGCGTGACTAAATCTGCTGGCTGGCTTCAAAAGTCTCAACCAGGATTAGATCACTCATGCAACAAGTGGTAACCTTAAATATATGTGCCAGAATATTACTTATTATTACTATATTATTACATAGTGCTACCAGTTTGCTACTTGCTTACAGCCCATGCTGAAGACAATGACCATGCTTATGATCCCAACAAAAATGTATATTTACTCTATTTTATGATACAGCCAAGGTATCTGTGATCAATCCATGGACTATACCTGTAGACCCAGGTCCTCTGTCTATCTAAGGTATGTCTTTAGCTCTCATCACAGAAGCACTGTGCTAAGGTATCAAATGGTTAAAAAAAAACAGATTCCCTTGAGTGATGAGAGAGAGGGAAAATGAAACAAGTTCACTATAACCTTCAAATTTACAACCTAAGAATAGTTTTCAAGACGGAAAAGCAGTCAGTGATCAGACCATTAAAATCCCAGCTGAGAGGGCCTTTTAATAGTTACACCAAAGTCCTGGCTATTTGAAGGAAAAAACGATTGCAGTTGCTGAACTTTAAGAGGAAATAATTCACCAGAGCTATTGGATGGTTCTTGTACCAAGGATCAATTCGATCTAGAGCTACAAAGTCAACTTACTTCTGGGTGTGAATGTGAAGATGTATTGAGCCAGGTCACCCACTGATGTATATTGATGTAGCACCATTCACGTCAGTGCAGATTTGCACCAGCTAGGGATTTGACCCCATGGTTTTGCAAGGAAAAACATCAGTTGTGACACTAAAGTCCTTGCCCCTGATTAGTCAGTGGTCAGCTCCAGCAGAGTCTAGCAGCTTTTCACTTACTCCTGATCCTAAAACAAAGCTATCCCAGAGGAGGTCACTTCAAACAAATTTTCCTGTCCAAGTGGAAAGCAGTTTCCTCTGTTCTGTCTGCAGTTTTATGTTCCGATCGATTTCGTATGGAACTCTCATTCCCTTCTCAGGTTTGGACCGTCAGTGCTGAGCTGTGATGGAAACTTGCATCATTTAGTCACAGAATTGATGGGCCAACGTTGCCCTCAGAATCTTGCCCCAGGGGGAGGTCGGGGGCAGGGGGTGGGCTTCCCCGGGCATCCTGGTGTGCATGATGACTGAGCAGGGTGCATCTTCCTTCACGGTCAGAGTGTGTCTTGTCCTTGCACAAGTGCATGGGGTGCAGGGTGGAAAGCCCTGCAAGGATCACATCCCCCACTTCACACAAAGGCAGGGACTGTACCTCTCTGCATCCCCGGGGTCTCACACACCCTAAAGGGAATGGGAAGAGGTGAAGCCTGACCCCATCATAAGAACATAAGAATGGCTGTACTGGGTCAGACTAAAGGTCCACCCAGCCCAGTATCCTATTTACCAACAGTGACCAATGCCAGGTGCCCCAGAGGGAGTGAACCGAACAGGTAATGATCAAGTGATCTCTCTTCTGCCGTCCATCACCACCCTCTGACAAACAGAGGCTGGGGACACCATTCCTTACCCATCCTGGCTAATAGCCATTAATGGACTTAACCTCCATGAATTTATCCAGTTCTCTTTTCAACCTTATTATAGTCCTAGCCTTCACAACCTCCTCAGGCAAGGAGTTCCACAGGTTGACTCTGTGCTGGCCTGCAGTACTGTCAGGGTGCTTCGGAGGTAGCATCTGGCTGGTGCAGCCTCAGAGTCCTCCTGCATCCCGGGTCATTCAAAGAGACACTGTGCACCTGAAGTGCATCCCACTCCTCCATCTCACATGGCTGGAGCTGCACACTGCGCCCTGCAGGGGCTACAATTAGGTCCTTAAGACAGTGCAATCAGCTCCCTTACTACCTATCGGATATACTGCAAGAGGTGGTGGGCCAAGGCCCTGCTTTCTTCCTGATTTTCCACCCCCACCCCCATCACTGTGTGTCACAGAGTTGCACCGAGAAAGCAGTCCCTGCCCTGTTGTGAGCACAGGGCCTTCAAGTGTGACTTGGAGTGCAGGGCACCCAATGGAGGGGGAGCATCTTTGCTTGCTCCCCTCACAAGAACCAGGCATGTACACACACACACACACACACACACACACACACACACACACACACACACACACACACACACACACACACACACACACACACACACACACAGAATTAACATCCATTCAGCGAGTTCCACCCAAAGTTCTTTGTAAACAATATACAGGGTAGAATCTCTTCACTCCAGACTTATCTGCAGCTACTTCTGGGGTGGAACATGGCACCTGTTTAAAAGCAACACTCCCCAACTGTTTAGAAATGGGTGCGAAGAAGAAGGGTATATCCATTTGAAACGGTGCGGGAAACTGGCCTCTCACCGGGAAAGCGAGGCTGCCGCTTCTACTAGCTGTGAAATGTGTCCCCGGCTCTTTAATGAGCTCCCTTCTAAGCCTTTTAGACTTTTCTTGCTGTTTTATTTGCCCAGAGACCAAAGGCCTTTCACTCTCAGGGAAAGTCTATAGGCCATTCTGGAGAGAGCCTCTCCTCACACTAGCCCTCTAAATACAACTGTACAGAATGTGCTTTGAGATGCAGCGGGGGCTGGGGCTCCCCTCTGAAGCCCATCCCTCTTCTGAGATTTCACAATTCAAGTGCCCGCCAGAGCAGCAATTGCAAAATGCAACCACTACAGCTGTTTTTAGAGCACCCAGGCCCCACTAGCCCTGGTCTGCCCACCCAGGTTGGGAGGCCTCTCCAAAATGCTGTGGAGCCCTCAGGGTTCAGCTGACTGAGTTACTTAGAAATATTTTATTTTTCCTTTTTCTTTCTTTCTGTGTGTATAAATGCATCTTACTTCTGTTCCATTCTATGCATCGGATGAAGTGGGCTATAGCCCACGAAAGCTTATGCTGAAATAAACTAGTCTCTAAGGTGCTACAAGTATTCCTTGCTTTCTTTACGGATACAGACTAACACGGCTGCTATTCTTGAACCTTAGAAATATTAGCAAAAACAACAAGGAGTCCTTGTGTCACCTTAGAGACTAGCAAATGTATTTGGGCATAAGCTTTTGTGGGCTAGAACCTACTTCATCCAATGGCTTCTAGCCCACAAAAGCTTATGCCCAAATACATGTGTTAGCCTCTAAGGTGCCACAAGGACTCCTTGTTTTTGCTGATACAGACTAACACAGCGACCACTTAGAAATATTAGGAAGTCTGTCCATCTTTTATGCAGTCCAGAAATGGATTAGATTCTTAGGCCAACTGCCAAAATACTTGGGATTCTAAGGAGAATTTTTTTTCCCCACTCTGTAAAAAGTAGACATGCAGAAATGTGAACGGAGACGTCAATAAATCAAGAAGCAGCTAAAAGAATAGACATCTTTCTTGATGGGCATTAGCCATTATTTCTCTCTGGTCATTAGCACTAGAGAGCTGACTGTGCATGAATTTGTACAGAAGAATTAATGGGCCACATCTGAAAAAGACAATAGCTGGGCTGTTGTGGATAAAAAGAACTGCAAGGAAGAGCAGGGAATGCAGAAGAAAGATGAGGCCGGAAAATGCTGCACCATGAAATATATAACAAATGATTTGCTTAAGTATCAACTTACTTTTCTAGAGCTCCTTTGCTTTGCAAGGATCCCAGAGTCCTTTAGTTCAAGAATCATTTCACCCACTGCTGTAATGCCAGTGGAAGGTGCCAGTTAACAGGGCACAGCATCATTATACCACAATATAGTGCATAATGTGAAAAACACCATATTCAAACTGCAAGTTGAATTTAGTGGGCAGAATGCAAGAACCCCAATTAAAACTTGGCAAAGACACTGGAATTAAACATTTCACATGTAACAGATGTTAGTCATGTCCCTTAATGCACTATTGGAAGGTGCTCAAACACTGTGATGATGAGGGTGGTATACGAATCTATATATAATTGAATTATTTGCAAAAGTTGTCATTTAGATCTCTCTTTAAGACTGCTAATATAGTCATCTGTACAGATAAAATACTTAAATATGCAGGTTCAAAGTGTGGAATTATATACAAGGAAAAACATAGGTACTTGGTGCAGTATTGTTTTATACAAAACTAGTGTAACAGCCTGTGTACACGGGCCAAAGTGCTTAAGGCTGTTTGTCCAGGCCGTCTCTACGGCTTGCGGTGGCGCACACGTGGTGGCCATTTTGTGCTGCCGATCTACAACTCCCAGCATGCTGTTTGTCCGGACCGTCTCTACTGCGCATGACGGCTTCGGACAAACATCCTCTGGCCTTTTATTATATAGGATTGCCATATGCAAGTACATAGATAGACAATATTTGATGCAATGTCGTTATGCACCAAGTCCCCAAGCACTGAGATTTGCAGAAGTCTCTCTTATGTAGGTAGGTACATGCTTAATTGGTGCAGAATTCTTTTGCTTTGTTAGCTATGTGCCTATTACTTATTGAGAATTGCGTATTCCTGAAATCAGTGAGCATTCTGCCTGTGTAAATAAACAATTTAGCTCTTTCAAGATATGCCTCTAGGAAAACATCTCTATTTAAGAGGACACTTAAGCACATGCTTAAGTATTGTACTGAATAGGGAAACACTTCACCACATTCTTATGTGCCTTCCTGAAGTCTGGGCCATGGTGTAATTCTGTTTTAGCTCATGCTCATTGCCGTGACTTGCCCTTCACAATAACACGTTGGCTAAATCTGTGGTATCTTTAATGACTATAATGACAACATTTCATCTGAAGAATGGGAAAAAAATCATATAAGGGTGGTATGGAAGGATAATCAAAACAGTGCAGTGGATGAATAAAATATGCAAATATTTTTTTAAAATCCCACAATGGATGAAGCAGAAACAGAAGTTTATTAGAAAAACAAAAAACTAAACCAAAACCAAAAAACCCCATAAAGCCCATCAACAACAAAGAGCTTTCTAGAAATCTGTCTCTTCACTGGCCATAGAAACAGAAAAGGAAATACAATTGTATAGGCTCTGTAACTAGTCCTGCTACCCTATCATTAGGGTTTTCTGAAGTTTCCTACATGGTATAAACTAAAACAAGCTCAGAGAGTGAAGATTTAAATATAGACGTTCCCTGAACTTTTCCTCTCCATATGTATTCTGGTGTGCTGTGGAATCTGCTCCGTCACTACTTTATGGAACATGAACAACCAACTGCCTCAGTTCCTTTACCTTCCTGGATGTTAAGGGACGTGACAGTGAGTTAAGACGACTCCTCTATTCTATCCTCCAGCACCATCACTCACTTGCATATAACCTTTAGCGCAGGGGTTCTCAAACTTCATTGCACCATGAGCCCCTTCCTACAACAAAAATTACTACATGACCCCACGAGTGGGGACTGAAGCCTGAGTCCACCAAAGCCTCGCTGCCCTGGGAGGGGGTGTGTGGCCACTTCCAAAGCCGGATGGGGCCAAAACTGAAGGTTTCTGCCCCAGGAGGGGGACCTGTAGTCTTTGCCCTGACACCCAGGGCTGAAGCCCTCGGGCTTTGGCTTTGACCCTGGGTGGTGGGGCCCGGGCTTTGGCCTTGGCCGCAGGCTCCAGCATGTCTAATGCCAGCCCTGGTGACCTCACTGAAATGGCCTGTGACCCACTTTGGGGTCCTGACCCACAGTTTGAGAACTCTGCAAAGTCTAGTCGGACATTTAGGACCAAATTTTAAATCACGCAGCACTCAGCAGCTCCCATTGCGACACTTAAGATCACTTTTTTAAAAGCACTCAGTACTAGAACTGGTGAAAATTGCTATTTGGCAGAAAATTGGGTTTTCTACACAATGAATTTTTTTGCAAAAAGCATCTGCTTTCCATGAAGAAATTAATTTTTCCACCAGAAAATTTCAGCCAGAAAATAGAAGACTTTTGCCAAAAATGGGATTTGTGCTATGCCCCTCCTGTCCTCAATCTCCTCCATGGGAGGGATCCCCAACTGGAATGCATCTCCCATAATGCATCATCTCCCTTGTTAATCACTTGTGTACTTGACTGTGGTGCATTATGGGAAATGTAGCCCAACTGGTGATCCTAGCCCATATAGAGTAAATGGGGCATGAAGAGAAAGCTACAACTCGCATGAGGTGCTCCTACTCCCAGTTTCCAGCCAGAATATTTTGGGTTTTGCATTTGAGGAAAATCGAAGATAACTGTGAAAAAGCACAGCTTCCCCAAAGAGGTGTTCTGAGAATTAATGTAAGTATTCATCTCAAAGCATTCAGACATGCTATGATAATACGTGCTGCATTAGTGTAAAGTGCTATTCATTTATTGTTATTTATTATTGATGTTACCTTGCCATGTCACATGTGAAGAGAAATCTGATACTGGAAGCCCAATTTTCTCGATTTAATCCTGTTTTGTTTACACCTCACACTATTAGCTTTTGCAGAGGCACTGCATTGATTTGTAGGCACATAGGAATTGTCACATAGAAACAGATCAATGGACCACCTAATGTAATCCCCAGACTCTGACAGTGGCCAATGCCAGATGCTTCAGAGAAAGGTGTAAAACCACCAAAATGAATCTAATTATGCAATATAATACACTAGGGTACAATTCTTCCTGACCTTAGCTGATCACACTATACTATGAAAATGAGGATGGATAGCCATCATAACTGTATTCTAGATATTGTAATAGCTGTTGCTATTCTTGTTTACATTAAATTCTAAACCTTTTCTTAAAATCCACTAAACTCCTTGGCCCAATACTTTCCTCTAGCAGTGAGTTACACAGTATAGACAGAGATAAATAGTATGGACAGAGATAAACAGGAGAACCTGAATGACCATCAAATACCAACTGTTATATCCAACTCCTGTACATTACCTCCTGGTGCACTTTTCCTCTCTCAGTGAAACGGTTCCAGATTGTTTGTTTTTAACCTCTTCTTGTACAGCAGCTTGCTCAGTGTATGAACTCAGCAGAATACTGAAGCCTGTTCAGATGTAAAAACTGTCGAGCGCTAGCTGTTTCCCTGGAGTTCACACCATAGGGGTCATTTACAACAGTTGTAATGAGGCCTTTCCTCGTTAATAAACAGCTGTCAAAAAAAGAGCTTCTCACAAACTACTCTTCTCTGGCAGAGAGGAGGAAGTGGAACCAAGATGAGGCAGAGAGTAGGTATGTATGTTTAAACGAGACATTCTGAACATTAGGCCCTGATTTTGAACTGGCATTAATTTGACAGTGGTATAACTCTATCAACTTCAATGGATTTACTTTTTATTGACATTGATGTCAGAGGTGAAAGTAAACCAGTACGCCCCGGTACGGCATACCAGCAAGCGACCGGCTTCCCCAAGCCGCAATTTAAAGGGCCCGGGGCTCCACTTTGCAATAGTGGTGGCTGAAGCCCCTGGCCCTTTAAAATGCTGCTGGGGCATCCAGCTTCCGCTGCTACCCCAGGGCGAGGATCGGGTGGCAATTTAAAGGGCCCAGGGCTCCCACCACTGCTACCATCCGGGGCCCTTAAAATCGCCACCCGAGCCCCACTGCCAGAGCCTTGGGGTAGCGGCAGCGGGGCTCGGGTGGTGATTTAAAGGGCCAGAGAATCCCAGATGCTGCTGCCACAGTGGCGCGCCCAGCCCTTTAAAGCTCCACCAGGGTCTGGGGCCTCAGGGTAGCTGCGGCAGCTGGGAGCCCCAGGGGCTTCGTCGGTGATTTAAAGGGCCAAGGGCTCCAATGCAGTAGAAGCGACTGGAGCCCTGGGCCTTTAAATTGCCGCCCTTTTCAGTTCAGACCATGCCTCCTGCTCAGGACTCCGGAGTACCGGTAAGTCCTTTAAGTTACTTTCACCCCTGATTGATGTCAGATGAGAATTAGGCCCTGTGCCTCATACTTCAGTTAAGCAGACAAAAAAACAATCTATCTCAGGGTTGTCTTATTTTAAACTTGAGTAATATACAGCAGAGTCCAAAAGCCCTATTGTGCAGTAGATCTGTAGTCTACTGTCTTTTGTTTCTATAAGGGGCATCACACAATGTTTGGGTTTGGGGGATGTTTTCTCTGGGCTAACAGGTCTGATCTACAGAATATAGGCCACTTAAGGTTCTTATCTGACAGGAAATGAAAAAGACATTCACGAAATACATACAGGTAAGGAAAGGCTAAACATATTACTTTTACGTTTAATGCAGGGGTGGGCAAACTACAGCCCGTGGACCACATCCGGCCTGTGGGACCGTCTTGACTGGCTCACCTGAGCTCCCAACAATGGTGGTTGTTCCCGGTCCCCTCCCCTACCTTTTCTGCTCTCCTGGAATCTCAGCGCACTGCGCGGGCAGCACTCGGGGTGGGGGGGGAGCTGTGCATTCCTCCAGGAGAGCGGTGCAGAGTGTCTGGCTCCGACCAGGCCACCAGCAGCGTTGTAAGGGGGCCAGGGCCAGGGGATTGGATAAGGGGCAGGGAGTCCCAGGGGATAGTCAGGGGAGAGGGGGCTGTTGGATGGGGCGGAGGTTCTCGGGGTGGTGGTTAGGAGATGGGGAACAGGTGGGAGGTTGGATAGGGCATGGAAATCTTGGGGGTCTGTCAAGGGGTGGGGGTGTATGGGGTCAGGGCTGTCAGGGGAAAGGGAGCAGGGGGAGTTGGGAAGGGGGTGAGGTTCTGGGGGGGAAGTTAGGGTGGGGGGTTTCTGGAGGGGGCAGTCAGGGGACAAGGGGCAGAGGAGTTTAAACAGGGGATGGGCTTCTGGGGGTGGTGGTTAGGGGCAGGGCATCTCTGGAGGGGGCGGTCAGGGGACAAAGAGCAGGTGGGGTTGGATGGGTCTGGGATTCTGAGGGGGGCAGTCAGGGGGCGGGAAGTGGGAGGGGGTTGTATAGGGGGCGGGTCCAGGCTTGGGGAGACACAGCCTTCCCTGTCCCTGCCCTTCGTACAAGTTTTCAACTGTGATGTGGCCCTCGGGCCAAAAAGTTTGCCCACCGCTGGCTTAGTGCCTTGTTCTCCTCCATCTGACTCTCCTTTAGAAGGGAATGCTAATGGAAAAATAACAGGCCACCTGAATGCTTTCTTTGCTCAGACCACTGCTAAACATTATCGCCTTAAAGGAACTCTCCTCTTCTCTCCCCCTTAAATGCTGAGAAAGAACGGTCAGTTCTCGAAGTGGAACATTGATAGCACTTGCTAGGAACAAGAACTTGAGTAGTGCATTTGCAAGCGTATCCCTCTCTTCGCCACCAATGCACTTAAATCCAGCACCGAGCAGCTCCTTTGCTGCTTCCGTCCCAGACCTCCGGTGAACAGGGACTGTTAATTGCCTTGAACTGCTGTGCTGCACAGCAGTTTCATGATGCAGACAAACTCACCAGAGATGAGTCGTCTGCAATGCCAAACTGAGTTCATCTGAGCCAGATGTGAACCCCAGTCTCCTGGGGTAACAGTTGAGTGCATTAGCCAAGTCTCAATAGAGCTCTCATATCAAACATTTTTTCAACCATGCGGAACACAGCTCACGTCTACCACTTTAATATACGCAGAAGTTTTCCATAGAACCTCAAGATGTTAGCCTCACCTTAGCTCACCTCACTAGAGAAAAGTGCCTGGATGCTCTTTTTGTGACATCCTATGATACTCCTAATCTAACTTTCCTTTTAAAGTCACTTCCCATGCATCTCTTTGTATCTTCTCCCTTTATTCCATATCCAGCTGAATAGCTGCACAGATTCGTCCATTGTCCTTCCCTTCTACCCGTCTCTCATTCTTCTCCAGATTCTTCTTCATACGACAGGTGTGGAGGCCATTGCTGTTACAGTTCATCTATCTAAAGATGAATTGCTCAAATGTGTCCACAGGCAAAGTCACTTTAAAGGCATACGCACAGCAATACATTAACATGGGAATGGTCCTTTGATGATTTAGTGGAGCAATACATCAGAGGGATGCAAAATGGCAGAAAAGCTCTCCATGTAGTCACCCTCATGAATGTCAAAGAACCAGATCTTCAGCGGATGAGAATTGGGGTAGCTCTGCTGATTTACCCAAGTTAAGGACTGGGATTTTTTGCCCAATTATAGGGTTTCTGAGAGTTTTCTATGCTCTAGGTAAAAGAGTTCCAAGTAGGCCTTTGGAACAGGTTATCTAGGGAGACCATTATAAGGCACAGTCACGAGAGATGTTCAAGGAGACGTTAAATGCAATTATGGAAATACCATTATAGAGTCCTTTCTATATTCCGAGATGCAGGAGACCAGACAAGAGAGTTCAAGAGGTCTCTGTCAACTCAGATTCTGATGCTCTTACTCAAGTCGAATAGTAGTACCTTAACCAATGTGAATACTCAAGGAGAAAGGTACTAGTCAGTGTAAGTCAGGGTTTCAGAACAGGCCCTAAATCAGAACTGTTTTCTGTTATGCATTGCATTCCCATGGGTTATCTAAAATAATTGTTTTGTTCCCCAGCATTATTGTGCCTGATTTGGATCATCTTTACTTGGTATAAATCAGATGCACTTCCTTTAAAATCAGTGGAGGTGCACCAAAGTAAAACCAATGTGAGATTAGAATCAGCCACGCCACTTGTACCCTTCAGATCATTGTAGAAAGTTTCCTGTAATGGTTCAAGATATTCTACCTGATCCTGCTTGTTGTATTGAAGCTTTTTTCAATGGTCACAACAGGATAATTGTTGAATCCATTCAACATATGAAAGCGGCTAGAGTGACTTCTGGTGCCATAAGAGTTTTTAGTTACAATACTAAGATAACCAATTTCTTTTTATTGTTCCAATGTACAAACTCAGATGAACAATTTGTACTCACAACTCTCTGTGACTAGGAACTTTACATGCACATGCAAAAAATGGCCACTTGCAACTTTTGTATAAATAGGTGCTAGTGCACATTTTGCACAAACACAACTATTGGATCCTACTGTGGAGCTAGTAGTGTAAGCATTTGACTTGCCTCAATTTCAAATTACATCCCCACTTTTAAGTACATCCAGGCACACCCAAAGCCAAAGTCAGGAGAGTCAGATCCTCAGTAGGGTGAGCAGATATCCTGATTGTATGGCGACAGTCCCGATTTTTTGGGTCTTTTTCTTATATAGGCTCCTATTACCTCCCACCCCGTGTCCTGATTTTTCACACTTGCTGTCTGCTCACACAAGATCCTCAGTGGATGTAAACAGGTATAATTCAATCAGCTTCAATGGATTTTTGCCCACAAGCTGAGGACCTGGTCTTATATCCCATATATTTTGAATGTCCGTAACTCATCCCCCATCTATTATTTCCTCCCCTTCATCTATCACTTTTCAAGAGCTAATGGATCAACAAAGAAGCAGAACATTCTCTGTTACCACATTACAAATAATAAAAATAATAATTATTAATAAAGTTGATGGGAAAACAAAGGTACTTCCAAAACTCTGAGAAGAGACAACTAGTGGATTATGAAGACTTTCATATTTATCATTTCAGTTGCTAACAAAACAGCAGGTTCAAACCAGAGTTCATTTTATGCAGCTTCAGTATTCTGCTAGTATAAATCATCAAGTTTAAGTATTACAGTTCAAACCATTTGCACCAATCCTAAAAGAGATCCATCATCTTAACTGCATTTTTCTTATTTCCTAGGGAATACATTAGTCCCAAAACAGATATCTTCCTACTAATTACAGGTATCCACCCAAAGGCAAGTAGCAAACTAAACATACTGGTTATCTAATAGCAAATTCATTTTGTCAGGTTATCATTGGCTTAAAGACAGCTAAATTTATCTAACTCATGATCTCCTTTTCACTGAGAGAGAAAATCATTTTTGGACAGAAAGTAGTTGATAAGGTTTTAAGCCAGCAGAATTTATACCAAAACCTTTCTTGGCTGAATCACAGCTGAGAGTCACCAGTTTGTGTTTGATTTGGTATGGCACTGTGTTGCCACAGGTTTCCCTTAGCTTACCTGCTTACAAGTAAACAGGAATTCTAGACTGCTTTATACTTATGACACAGACAGAGAGCTCTGTACTACCTCAGAGAAGCAAAATGTCTTTGAGCATCCTCACATGCTACAGGCTGGTCCCATTCAGCAGGTCAGTACAGGGGAGTGGTGCGTTGGCCTTGTCCCACTTGGGGTTCCATTTCACCCTAGCACAGGGAGCGCAATTGTGACTGGCCTTCTCATGGGATGAGCAAGTGGGGAGGGGAAACTCTTTGTGAGCTACCCAACATGCACAAAATTTACATGTCTTAAAGTTTTACTCATTTACCCCAGGTATAAGAGGACAGCAATGCTGGAGTGACCAGAGACATTAGTTAGCCATGGATTTTGGCATATTTTCCCCTGAAATGCCATTAGCGGCCCTAGTAATTCAAGCAAGTACATCTAGTTTTGATTTATTTATACTCAATGTAATATTGCATTACCTGTCACAAAGGGCAACGTAATGTTGCATCTTAAATAGATCTGCAAGAAAAATGTTTTGTTTTACAAAATCGTGAAGTGTTGATGGCTTCCTTTAGCCAAGCTGACATCTGGAATTTTAATAGAACAGTACCGTATTTTTCGCCCTATAAGACACACTTTTTCTTCCCCAAAACGGGGGGGAAAAAGTTGGTGCGTCTTATAGGGCGAATGCAAAAAAAAAAAAAAAAAAAAAAGCGCCTCGCTCTCCCGTCCCCGCCGCGCGGGCGGGCTGCCAAGGTTCCCCCCTCCCCGCCGCGGGCGGGCTGCCGAGGTTCCCCCCTCCCCGCCAGACAAAAAAAAAAAAAAAAAAAAAAAAAAGCGCCGACTCGCTCTCCCGTCCCCGCCGCGCGGGCGGGCTGCCGGAAGAGTCCCGGTTCCCCCCTCCCCGCCACGGGCGCGCTCCCAGCAGCCCGCCCGCGCGGCGGGGACGGGAGAGCGAGTCGGCGCTTTTTTTTTTTTTTTTTTTTTTGGTCCGGCGGGGAGGGTGGAACCCCGGCAGCCCGCCCGCGGCGGGGAGGGGGGAACCTCGGCAGCCCGCCCGCGCGGCGGGGACGGGAGAGCGAGGCGCTTTTTTTTTTTTTTTTTTTTTTCCCGGATTTTTTATTTAAAAATGAGGGGGCGTCTTATAGGATGGAGCGTCCTATAAGACAAAAAATACGGTATGTTACATATAGTATTTGCATAATGGTTGTCTTTGAATTCTAGAATGGCCATGTCATGTTACGACTAGCTGCATCAATTAACCTCCATGTTCGAAGGAAAGTCCTTGTCGTGGAGCTAAAGTTGTGAATTTACAGTTGTTGTTAGGTTCTATTAATTCCCTCTGAAGCATCTGACATTGGCCACTGTCAGAAAACAGGATACTGGGCTAGGTGGACTATTGGTCTGAGCCAGTAGGGCTGTTATGTATTTTGTAACAATCTCATATATTATTTTAATTTCAAAATGATTGGCTGGGGTGAGCCTATGACTCAAAGGCAGCATCAAACTGGAAGAACATCAGTAAACCATGAATGGACCCTACATGTTTTTTGAACATCAGGGCTGTTCAGGCAAAGACCCCTTCCCTTTCCAGGCATCAGAGTCCTGGAGAAAAGACCGAGTGATGCCTTGTCACTGAGAGATTCTGCCCAGGGGTGAACATATGTGATTCTAAAATGGACAAATTCATTTTTCAGGTAAGAAAAAACATGGGCACTATCATAGAATCTCAGAGCTGGAAGGGAGGACCTCAGATGATCATCTAGTCCAATGCCCTACTCAAAGGGGAACCAATCCCTATTCCCCCCATCCTCCTAAATGGCCCCCTCAAGAGCTGAACTTGCAACCCTGGGTTTAGCAGGCCAATGTGCAAACCACTGAGCTATCCCTCCCCCATATCAAGGGGCACAAACTGGCAAGGAGCATCAGGACACATTTCTGGATATAAGTCAAGTCATAGCACAAAAACCCTGAAGATTTCATCTGCTATAATAAAAAAAAACCATTGCCAAAATGTCACGTTGCACTTGTTGACAATATCTATCCAACCACTCATCTAGGCAATAACTAAACACCTCACAAATGTTAATGAATTCAAACTCATAACATCCCTGTGAGTTACGGAAGTATTATTATCTCAATTTTAATTATGGAAAATGAGGCACAGAGAATATATGACTTGCACAACATCACACTGGAAACCAGGAATTGAATCCAAGGTCTTCTGCCACTTAGTCTAATACTTTAACATGCAGGCTATCTTTACACAAAGAATGTGAAAGGGTAAAATCTAGCTGCTCTTTTCAGAAGTGGATACTGAATTTATCTATCTATATATAGAGAAAGAGAGAGAGATCTATAGATATATAGATTGTTTTCATTGTCTCTTTCAAATATATTTGTACGTCCACTTGAATTTTACTTTTAAGACAATAAGGCAAAATATAACTCTCTGATTTGAATTTTTCTGCTAAAGATATGTTAAAAACAAGACATTTCTGATAGCAGCTATTCATTCATCCTAGTTTGTCTTAAAAAAGATCTCTTCTTCCCTGACCCGGGAATGTAATGCATAAACCCTTTCATAGCAAGATATGCTGGAGATTAAAGAAATAACTGTCTTCCATAATTCACATATAGCAGGGTGAAAAAAAAAGTCTGTTATTATCTAGAGCAAAGAAAGAGTAATTTATAGCCAGTAATGAATACTTAATCATTAGACCAAGTGATGTTGCCCATATTAATACAGCCAAAATAAACCAGCCCTTAAACTTACTGCAGTCCTTAACATAAAACAAAGATAAATCAGCTATGCTTGCCGCTGAAAAATCTGTCTGTTGTATAGAATTACTAAGAAATAATTGCTCTCAGGAAATAACCTAGTAATGATATTGAAAAGGAGTGTTAGTTTATTTATCACAAGGCAAATATTCTTTCACAAGGTTTCATAATGTCCATTAGACCCCAGAGTGAGCCAAAGATCACATTTTGCTTATATTTTTCCATACCAAATGCCTTTGGGGCTCAAGTGATAAAGCTCTGTCTTCTAAGCTGTTACAGTGCCATTAAACATTATTGTTAATGGGCTAGATAAAGCAGGGTACAGGGCCTTCAGTGCCAGCCTAGACTAAAGAAACTACATGATGCCTGATGCCCGGGCATGCAGACACAGACACATACCCACAGGCCACCAGGAAGGCTGCACGATTAAGGCAGTGAGGCAATTTGTTGACCCGTGTTTAAATACATCCAGTGCAGAGGGCCTGCAGAAGGGCAACACACCACTCAAGCTCTGTTTTGAGTGGCAGATGAGCACTTTGCATAGGTGTGAATGTCCCCCTCAATGAATCCCCTTAGCAGCCCCCTCTGATGAAGCCACTAAGGAGCCACCAAAGGGAATGAAGATTGTGCCTTGGCCTCCTTGCATGTAGACAGCCGTGGAAACCCACTTGTCCCACTTGTCCACATCATCAGTGGATAGAAGTTTTTTATTTCAATGTGATAGCACCTACTTAGAAATACAATTGTGCAAATTTAGACAACTCGGAACCTTAGTGCCTATGGTCAGATCACCCAATAGACGTATCCAATCACCATTTGGAAGTTTACTTGAACTAGCCAAATGTGTGAGACTCCCACCAGGCCATTGGACTCTTCCAGTAAGCATAGGTATCAAACCTTCTCAAAGCAAAACTCTGTGATCTATTTTACCCTTTTTGTAGCATGTTCGCATTTTCAGGGAGGCAGGGGAGTGTTTATCCAAACTTTCTCCAAACAACTAACAAAGGTGGTGAAAGTCTCCTAAGGGTCCTATTTTAACATAATCAGGTAGCCTTCATAATTGCCCATATATGTCTGGTGCTAATAAAATGATTTGGATAAATTAATTACAGATCATCTTTTATCTAAGGAAGCCACAGAGACTTCATTGCTCTAAGTTAAACTATATGGTGGCATCCAACAAAGTATGGGGAAACCCTTCTGTGAATTCCCCACGAGAAACAGTCAGAAATTCAGAAGTGCAAGCAAATTAGGATAAATGCCCCATTTTAAAAGAAATATCCAAATAGAAAAAAATCAATTTATTTTAAGCTAAACTCCATTTCATTAATGATGGAGACTGAAAGAAAGTATAAGGTCTTCAGATTAAAGTGATGGGTAAGGACAGGGTCTTCAAAATACTCTCATTTAATTTAAGTCAAAGAAATACATTTACTAATGAGAACTTATTTTGAGACAAGATTGTTGAAAGGAAGATTAGAAGAGTCTAGGAGATCTCCATTAATGGTATGCTGTCACGTAGTTAAGACCCAAAAGTTCGGTTTTATTTTTTCATATAATAGTTAGCATTTGTCCAATATTTTACCTTTGTCATGTACCATACAAAATACAATGATGCTTCTTCAGTGTTTTGATAGTAAACAGTACTCGGTATGGATTACCAAAAAAAAATAAAAAAATCCCTCTCATGAGGTCAAAGTACAATGTGAACAGCAAAGTTTTAGTAGTTAATTGAATTAATTTTTAGACTTTTCTTTGCAGCACTGGGAACACAAGGATGGCCATACTTGGTCAAACCAACAACATTCTATCTAGTGCAGTCCTGTCTTCCAACAGTGGTCAATGCCTAGTGCTTCAGAGGGAATGAACAGACCAGGTAATCATCAAGTGATCCATCCCCTGTCGCCCATTCCCAACTTCTGACAAACAGAAGCTAGAGATACTTCACTTCAGAGCATGATTTTGCATCCCAGCCCATCCTGGCTGATAGCCATTAATGGACCAATCCTCCATGGACTTTTCTAGATCTTTTTGGAACCCTGCTGTTGCAGGGTACCTGTTGCATCCCATAGAGACGAGGCTCACACACAGTGGCTAGATGGAAAGTGGTGAGTTTATTGAAGGTCGCGGCATCACCATGCTGGGGGACCCGGACAGCACAGCCGTGATACAGGAGATCTGGCACATCGGAGCAATGCCCAGAGATGAAGCCCGACACACAAGGGTGTGTCAGCACAGAAATACTCATGCTCATTTGCATATCATACATAAACATGTCTCATGAATAGCAAGCAGCAAGCTCCTGATAATTACACGCCATTCAGCACTTGTTGATTATATGCTGTTCTGCCTCAGTTTACCTGTTTAGTTTCACATGCACTCGTTCTCACACAGACAGGGTAAACAGCTCACACAGCTGCAGAGCAAAGAGGCCTCTCACAAGGTAAGCTCTGAAAGCCAAGGCCGTTCCCATAGAGATGCAACAGAAGTGAAATAGCGCCACCTAGCACTTGCCGTCACAATAATCTTCCGCTTACTACACCTGCCATAGTCTTGACATGCACAACATCCTCTGGCAAAGAGTTCCAGAGGTTGACTGTGCGTTGTGTGAAGAAATACTTCCTTTTGTTTGTTTTAAACCTGCTGCCTATTAATTTCATGGGGTGATTCCTAATTCTTGTGTTTTAAGGAGTAGATAACACTTCCTTATTTTGTTTCCCCACCCCAGTCATGATTTCATAGACTTCTGTCATATCCCCCATTAGTCATCTCTTTTCCAAGCTGAAAAGTCCCAGTCCTCATATGGAAGTTGATCCATACCCCTAATCATTTTTGTTGCCCTTTTCTGTACCTTTTCCAATTCCAATATCTAATTTTTGAGATGGGACGATCAGATATTCATGCTTTATTCAGTTGGTGGGTGTACCATGGATTTACACAGAGATAATATGACATTTTCAGTCTTATTATCTATCCCTTTCCTAATGATTCCCAACATTCTTTTAGCAATTTTGACTGCTGTTACACATTGAGTGGATGTTTTCAGACAACTATCCACAATGACTCCAAGATCTTTCTTGAGTGGAACCAGCTAACTTAGATCCCAACATTTTGTATGTATGGTTGGGATTATGTTTTCCAATGTGCATTTATCAACATTGAATTTCATCTGCTCAGTCACCTAGTTTAGTGAGTTTTCTTTGTAACTCTTCACAATCTGTTTTGGATTTGGATTTGTTTGGAACCCAAACAAAACAACCTGGTTAGTGTATGAGAACAAGGTGATTGCAACAGAATTATTCCAAGTTATGCAGTCCAACCTGAAGAAAATGCAGGAGGTTAAACAAAACAAAAAACATAAATATTTAAAAGCAAATTACATGTTTACAGTGTTCTATTTTGATTATCAGCATAGGTATTGTCTTCACTGAAGCTCAAGAGCCATGCAGATGCAGTGATTTAAGGCTATATCTACATTATCGTTTATGTCAGCAGAATTTATGACGCTCATGGATGTGAATTAACCACCCCCAAGCAACATTAGTTACACCAACATAAGTGCTGGTGCGGACAGCGCTATGCCGATGGGAGAGTTCACCAGACACGCTGCATTGATGCAGCTGTGTCAACAGAGGATTACCCTGGATAATTACCGAAGTGCTGTATGTGTAGACGTGCCGTAATCCTAAAATCATGGAATCATAGAAAATAAGTGTAAACAAGCCCCCAGCATGTCACAGCTAAATACAAGGTGGGACAGATTGTTTAATATTAGTAGTTAACACATAGTCTAAGTGGCCATTCTATATTAAGTGGCCTGTTATTACCTCTGCAATCATAGGGCAAAAAAGGGGTGTTAGCGGGGTACAGATTCTTGTAATAATCCAGTGTCTTTATTAAGACCAGAATTTTTAGTGTCTAGCAAAGTTATGAATTTAAGCTCCCAGGCTCCTCTTTTGAAGGTGCTGTGTTTTGAGACTGAGGCTGGAGCCGTCAGCTATTGGGTGATCGGTTTGTGAAAAGAGTTTGGGTGATATGATGTTTTTGTCTTACTTTCTGGGTAAGTTCATTCCAGAGCATTGTGCTTGTCTGGTTTCACCCACATCATTGTTGTTGGGGCGTTTGGTGCAGTAAATGAGGTACACCCCATGTTGTGAAAGATGTGCTGTGGCGGGTATTGAGCACTGTAGCAGTGGAGATATGTCGGCAGGTTTTGCATCTGCTGTTCTGGCAGGGAATGGTGCGGCTTTAAGTAGGGGGTCTTGCTCCATGAGGAGCTTGCTCCTGCTGATGAGATTGGCAAGAACAACAACAACTACGTTACAACAAAAAAAGCTGGCAAATGATGAAAAAAATCAAAGCCTTTGGCAAAAGCTTTGAGTTTTGAAAAATGAATCATTTGGATTTTAAAAAGGGAAGAATTTTGACCATTCGGTCACTGATGCTCTCCCAAGCGCCTACAAAAGGGAGCAGCGAGACATGTTCGGGATACAAGTGAAGGCCACTCCTGGGCTGGAAGCTCCAACATAGAACAAGATCTGGATCGAATGAGGTAACGAATGTTGTGCTTTTGTCCTTTGGATGTGTAATGCCATTTGGAGGACGTGGCTTGTTTGGCTTGGCCCTTAAAGGGTCAGAACACAGCTGAGGTTTCAGAATAAATGCCTGATGCGCCTTGTCCCAGTTTCACATTTTATTGCCCCAACCTCCATGTCTGGGCCTCACACATCATCCAGCAGCTAAGCTGAATCTCCACCTTTCACCTAGAACAAGTGTTTTAACCAAAAACTTTCGCACCTACTTTTGTTTACCAGCCTTTCTAAGCAGCAAAAAAGTGATGTATGTTCAGAACTATTCCGTTCCCAATATGGCTGTAATATGCAGCACTCCAAATAGCCACTTCTCCCCTTCTTCTTCTGTATTGTCATTTACAGGTCCCTTGCTGGCAGCTGGAGACAGAAGCACTCTCCAAAGGGGCTGAGAAGTGTGGTGATCCAGATACAGCAAAAGCACTACTCCAGTCATTGGACTCGGCCCACCTGAGGAGATGGAATGAGACAGGGGATGGTCTTGACTTCATCCATTCCAGCAATAAAGCCTGGGGACTCCTCTGAGAGTTGGGGTAGCTGACCCAGTAAAACACCTTCAACTGAAAGTGGCGGCCAGTGCTTTCACCTCACATCTTTTCTGTAAGTCGAAGACCAACACGCACAAGCGGACTAGACAGATGCCTGAGAAAGAGCTGCTTCTAACATCTGGACATTACTGCAGACCTATATCGGTATAACTGTGTGGCTCAGGGCTGTGAAAAATCCACACCCCTCAGTGATGTAGTTACACTGACCTAACCTCCCATGTAGACAGTGCTATGTCAGCAGGAGAGCTTCTCCTGTTCCCCGGGGTTCTTTCAACCCAGCTCTTGGCAACGTTTACTCTGTGTGAGGTGGTGTCAGGAAATAAATCAGGGGAGACATGTCCATCCAACCGATAGATGGCTGGCACAAACAGAACAACACAGGCGTGCTTTCACCTAAAGCTAAACTGTACTTGGTCTTAAGCACTCACACACGTCCGCAACAGGTTAGTAAAACACCCCCAACCCTTGATAATTACCGAAGCTGAGTGTGGCTCTCGAGTGGCACAGCAGCAGCCTGTCTGCCGCTGGGGACTGCGAGATGTATCCAGAGGGAGAGTCCAGATAAGTCCAACTACCTCATACTTCCCCCCCTTATTTATACATTAGTGTGTGCCTTAAAGAAAACTTGTTACAACCAGTTTCAATGGTCAAGCAAGAGGCCTCCTTCTGATTATTGATTAACCAGGTGTGGGTTTTTCCAGAGTCTGCAGTCTTGAGATGTTCCTGCGCCATATCCTGCTCTTATCAGCAACTTCAACACAATTCTTATCAGGAAGGACGCGGGGTCAAACTGTCCTTTCTGTGGCACCTAAAGACCCCCTCCCCTCCTGCCTTGGTCAAGCTGAAGCTGTGACTTGGCCAATGTACAGCCTGCTATCTTGACTGCTTTGAGCAATAAGCACAGTGGTTTCAGGCATTTTACTGCTTTGCCAAAAATCTCCCCATACACTCCCACCAACATGGCTACCACCTTTCGGGGAGATGGATGAACTACGCCAATGGGAGACCTCTCTCCCGGCAGCTTACAGCAGCTTCCTTCAACCACTGCCAATGCCAGCATGGGCGTGCCCTAAACATCCAACAAAGCCCTTCCCCACTTCACCGCTATCACCCCGCTGTGCTACAGAAGCAATATATCGGGCACTTGTGGCCACTAAAAGCAGAACCACTGCTTGCCTGATGGCATTTTATCCTGAATTCCTCGGGAATTTGGAACCAAACGGAGATGCCTGGTTGGCAGAACTATTTACCGCCAGACACTGAAAGGGGGGGGGGGCAATGATCACTCCTGAAACATGAGAAACCACCAAGTGATGTCACCAGCTATTGTTCAGCATCACACCTCCCCACAATTCACATGGGAATGGGCAGGGTTTTAGTGGCCTCTCGCACCCTTATTTTTGAGGTTATCCTGCCCCAGGAAGAGACCGATTGCAGGCTGGGAGGCAGTTGCTGGGACCACATTTTTGCCCTTACTAGTCTGATTGAGCCTGGCCTCCAGCGGAATCTAAAAACAGGAACTGACTGGATAGATCGATCTGTTATGGACTTTAAAGTGAGTAGAAATAGTCCCATGAGAATCCCGCCCGGGCAGACAGCCTCTCCAATTGCTGTGAGAGCTGGTACCCCAGACCTGCTTCCAGCCTCCACCATAGTGATGGCTTGGAGCAGGTGAACTATGGATATTATCTAATGCCCTGGGGGTCCAGGTAGGCCCCTGCATGGCCCCCCAAATACATGGGATGCTAAACCATCTACCCCATCCTCCCACCACCAGCGGCCCCATCCCCATCTCCATCCCTGCTGCAAGCACAGGAACATACCAACTGAGTATCAGGCCTTTCGAGACAACTTCCACCCTGAGTATTGATAATGAACTCATTGATTTCAATGGGAGTTCAAGGGAATGTGCCAAAGATCAGAAATTGGCTTGCTGTGTGTGCATGAATGTGTATGTCTACACCAAGGTCAGCTCTGGTATCACTGTGGTCCTCAGGGAGTATCAGTTCAGCCAGATGAGCCAAGGAAAATTGTCTCCTTGCAAAGCCACTTTGATCCATGCTGGGATTCTCTGCCAGGAACTACCCTGCCACCCATCTCACAGTTTGCCTAGAGCACAATGATGGTTTTGTCACAGGCTACAGCACCTGCCTTAGCTTCCTGCCTAAACATAAAACCTGGATGTGTTACCAGATTCTAATGACCTATCCCTTCTTTCCTCTTTGATTTATGCATTACAGCAGTGCTGGGAACAGCGAACCGCGGCCACTGGGAGCTGCGGGCGGCCGTGCCTGTGGATGATCAATGTAAACAAACTGTCTTGCGGCCCACCAGTGGATTACCTTGATGGGCCATGTGTGGCCCGTGGACCGCAGGTTGCCCATGACTGCCTTAGAGAGGATGGAGCCAGTGATCGAGATTAATGGACTGTTAAGCGCCAGATTTTTGGCAAGCTGCAGTGTGACATACTTTTTAAACAGGGGTAGAACAAGTGCCAGAGATCCGTGTAAAATAAGTCAGGCAAGAGTACCAGACACATAGATTACGTGAGGTGGAATGAGAATGAGGGGAGATAGCGGGGGAAAGCTGAGGTAGAGGGGGGTGGATCTCATTCAGTGTGTGGACAGCGGAAAGGGGTAACCACATGAGCAAGAAAAAAAAATCGAGGAAGAGGGAGAATTATTTTATTGATTTTGGTTAGTTGATCAAATTTCCTCTTTCCAGGGTCTTTCCTTCCTCCTCCAGGCTTGTCTCTCAACTGCCCTGACCTAATATATGGCAGTATTCTAAGTTAATAGCACAAGAGGAAATTTTTATTTCTATGCACTGGAACAAATCAGCATGCTTATAAACAACTACAAAAAATTGTAAACTTAGCCACACTAGGTCTGGCTCAATCTTTACAGAGCAGCCATCAAATTCTGATTAACTGTGATACAGAACTAATCTTTTCAATTAATGGAAATGAGCTGCACTTTTATGTAGTCTATTACCAGAGGGCATTCAATGATATTTTTATTCACCACATTTGACCTTAAAAATGTTTTGTAGTCGTCAAGGATACAATTTTTCACACAGTGGGGATGTAGGAACAGCTAATTAAGTGGTGTTTAATGACATTTGTTCCTTAAAGGAGGGCTGATTAAATGTAGCATGTAATTTTTTACCAAATCAAGAAATTCAGCCAATTTTCAAACGTGCTTAATAAGCCGGCCAAAATAATTAGACAACTTCTGTAGTATTGCCACGGTCACAATGATTTGTGGTTTGGGGTATTTAATGTGGCTTATTTGCATGTCTTTATAGGCTAGGATTCAGAATTCTGACCTACTCCCTCTCTCCCCAAATTTAGTCCCACCCAGCAATAAAAGAAACAAGGTCAGATTTAGAAAATCAACTGTACTGAAAGCAATGTATTAAATTCACGTATGCAGCAATCTGAAAAATATTTCAGAGCGACCTGGGCTTTCACATAACCCAGTGAGCAGCAGAATAAGTATGTAGACTATTATTGACATTAAAATAGCACCTAAGGGTCCCAAACAGGGTCAGGGCCTCCTTGTGGTTGGTGATGTACACACATAGACCCTGGATACTTGTATTGTGTAGCAGACAGAGTGCTGAACCTGAACCAGCGTAATAGCTTGCCCACAAGCTACACAGTGCTGTCTGTGATAGAACTTGCTTGTTTAACATTCCTGAAATCCTCCTTTTCTGCCACTCATATCGAGAGCAACAGAGTTAGTGACAAAAGCAGGGGAACAAATTGTGACATTTTAATCCCATGTGTTGCAATTTGAGATTTTACAGTTTTGATCAGGTCTAAGATTTACATAAGGATACATAAAAGGTTGGTACAAGACAATTTGTTCTCTTAACGTCAGAGGATAAGACAATGGGTTTGAATTGCAGCAACGGTGGCTTAGGTTGGACATTAGGAAAAAAATTCTACCTGTCAGGGTGGTTAAGCACTGGAATAAATTGCCCAGGGAGATTGTGGAATCTCTATCTATGCAGATTTTTTGGAGCAAGTTAGACAAACACTTGCCAGCACATCCCTTGGCCCGCACCATTTCCCGCAGCCCCCACTGGCCTGGAGCGGTGAACCACAGTCGGTGGGAGCTGTGATTGGCCGAACGTGCGGACACTGCCGGTAAACAAACTGTCCCATTTCCCTGACGAGCTGCGTGCCAAAGGTTGCCCTGGTCTAGTCCATAGATTTGGTATTGAAAAAGGATGGAGAGATTTAACCACCTCTAATGGACTTCAGTCCTTCCACATTGGTCGCTGCTAGCAACCAGCTTTTTCGGGATGATAGTGAAGCTTGAATTTCAAAGAGATACTTGTTCAGAGCAGGGTTCTCTTTTCTGACTTTGGGATGTACCAAATGGCAGATATTAAGTTATATACCATACTGAAGTGTGGGGTGGAGGTAAGGTTACACCACTGCTCTGCTCCCATTTGGCCCTTTCTTTTCCTTTTGGGATCCCACTTAACTGATTTTATTCTCTCTCTCTTCTTCAGGTATTCACAAACACGTAAACAGATTATGGGGGTGTCAAAAGGTACCTGGGTCCCTTTGAAAATGTCAGTTGGGCCCCGACCTTCCCTCTTTTTTGTCATAGTCTGAAAGGGGGAAACTGGGAAATAAAATCTTCCCATGTTGTTTTTGTACCTTCCCTATTTTGCAAACACTTTTTTACTCCTCTTGTGTCTCAACTGGGAGCTTATGTCACAGCTCAACTCTGAAATAGGACTGGTTTTCTGCTGAGAAGCAGTGGGATTTTTGCTATATCCATTAAATAGTGACATATTTATATCCTTCAGATATATGTGTGGGGAAAAACAAGGCAGGAAAGCTGTAAATATGATCACAGAGGACAGAGATTGGGAGAGCCATTGTAGGTCAGCCAGTCCATCTACCTGCCAAGAGAACATTCCTCTCTACAGCATGTTTTCCTAGTATTTTGTCCACTCTTCTTTTGAAATGCCTCAAGCAATAACTTCTCCACCACCTCCCTTGTAAGATCATTCCACATTACAATAGATCTTGATGTTAGAAACTTCATCCTGCTATTCAGATGAAATTTACTTGTTTCCTGAATGATTTGTAGAAATTTCTCACATGCACTGTTTGTGTAAAGTGATGGACTATATCAAGTTGCTGGGTTAGTACATACTTACTGGGGTGGGGGGGGTCTATGTATTATTGCCACTCTTCTTTTTTATTTCCTGTTATTCTTCACTTCCCATCTATATTTTTATTTATTGTTTCTTTGTCTCTTTTGTTCTCTTTAATGTACTTTCATTCACAGGCTCCTCTCCCACAACAATCTATACATCAAAATTAACATTACCAGCTATGTCACATTTACATGGCTCATTAACTATCTTTAGAGGTTTGTATTTCCTAATCAGTGTTGAAGAAGGATGGACTTGGGGTTAAGGCACAGGCTGGTGATTCCACAGACTTAGTTTCTGGGTCCAACTCTGTCATATACTTCCTGTGTAACCTTGGACAAGTGAACTCCTGTTTCTCTCCTGTAAAATAGAAACAAACCTAAGACACGCAACTTAGTTACGGGAATAGCGTAGCTGAAGTCGACGTATTTAGATCGACTTATCGCGGCATCTTCACAACGCTGAGTTGACTGCTTCTGCTCCCCTGTCAACTCTGCCTGCGCCTCTCACGGTGGTGGAGTACCTGAGTCGATGGGAGAGCACCCGGGGATTGATTTATCGTGTCTAGACTAGATGCTATAAATCAACCCCCAATAGATTGATTGCTACCTGCCAATCCAGAGAGTAGTGTAGACATATCCTTAGTCACCAGCTAGGGAAGGCATTCAGTTGATTTGCTGCCTTGGTAAATCAGTGTCTCTGGTTGTATACACAGAGCAGGGGTCTGATGTCACACCAGGGCTAGGCTAGAGGAATTCTGCAAGAATAGCTTTCAGCCATGTTTATTCCTATGCCATCCTGGAAGCAGGAACACTGTGTCTGAGGTGACCATCACACCATGGAGAGTGACTATTCCATGTTAAATCATCACAGACGCTCCACATGCTGCCGTCTGATTTCTCATCTAGACTGAAAGCTCTTTCGGGCGGGCACAGTCTCTGGCCATGGGTATGTACAGACCCTAGCACAAATACAGCCCCAAGGCACAGTGACTAAGCTTTTATTCCCCTGAAGTCAAGCCTGGGGGCCTTTACAAAGCTGCCAGCCCATCATATCTTCATTGGAAAAACAACAGTGTGTGTTGGGGAGGGGGGCCGAGAGTGTTGCCATGGTTCGTAGCAAAGGCAAAGACACAATAAAAATGGTAGTCCCTGCAGAGGATATCACTGGCTCCATAGTGCTGCCTCCTCCCACCACTTCCCATATACCCAAGCTGCCATTGGCTGGGCTCCCACCTCCTGTGCAGTCACACAGGGAATATGAATCATTGCTTAGCATGGAACATCCTCCTTTCAGATGATACGAGTCCTACCCCATCTCCTGGCCTCATCTCCTCTACTACTCAGAGCCCAGCTAGTAGCTGTTGGTGGTCCTGAGGTAGATTTCTCCCCCTCATCTACCTGTGTAGCTTCTGAACACATTTTGCCACTTGAGCTGTGTGCTATTTTACTGTCCCTTCGAGAGGTGTACTTTCTTAGGAGGGATTGCAAAAGGTGCTTCCAGGACATTAGGTAGCAGATGGAGGCAGACAAGGAGAAAACCAAGGCATCAGCTGGGAGTAAAGAAGCCAGACTTTGATATGCAGGAAGCTATTGTCCAATACACTGAGGCACGTTCTGCCTGGCTTGACAGGCAGCAATTTTGCTATTTGGAGCTTTAAATGCTTATACCCCCTCCCTTTCCTAAGAGCACCTGGCAACAGATTCATACACCTCACAGTCCGCTCTCTACTGATGCCCTGTTCCTCTCCTTTTCCAGCTGTCCCTGTCTGAACCTTCCTCCTCCCCATCAGCACTGTTAGGGCAGACTCAGTTTCCCTTGCTCCTTCTCCCCATGTATTCTTCCTCACCAGCCATCACATAGTTAAACCCCCAAGAGTGGCAAAGCATTTCAGTAATAGTGCTGAACAACAAGTTGTTTCTGTATTGTTATCTATACCAAGAATGTGACCTTGCCTAGACAATCACGGGCTGTAAGCCCCATGAGATGAGCTAATGTGTTATATCGCCAGATTGTATCTATATGTATGTAACAACTTCACTAGGAAATAGACTCGTATTCATAAGCTTGTTGGCATCATGTAAGCTTTCTCAAGGTCTACACACCAGGTGCCTCAAGAGGGCAATGACCTAGGCGTGATGTAAGGGTTTGCTAATGTGCATGCTTCACGTAGGTCTTTTCCCGCCCTCTACCCATTCCCCCTCCCCTTTGAATATACTCTATAAAAGTCTGCTTGGTACTGATAATAAACGGAGCTGCTGCTAACCCCCTTTCTGGACCGAGAGGAGGGTGCCTCAGTTTCCCCTTTGATCAAAGTTAACTTGTGTGTTTCTTCAATGGTCTCTGACAGCTTGTGAGCTCCTTGCCGCCACTACTATCCGGAGTGTACGGTAAGAGGGGAGAGACGTGCCATTAATTTTCCCCTGACAGCACCACCAAAGAAGTTCCTCTCAGTACAACAGTAGCTGAGTGCATAAGCAATGTGCTGATGACAACATAGCATAAAGCAGCTCTCAGGTTCATACCGATACTTTGAGTCACATCCATGACCAAGTTCGCTACTCCCAAGACATTTTTGCTTCATTCCCTTATCCATAGCTGTATTGCTATTCCTAGCGGGGAAACCTTGTTCTTATAACAGAGATCTTGTGTATAATGCAGTGTTTCTCCTCCCTTCTTCCCCCCTAAGTTTAACTGAGGTTGTCATCCACGTGAAAGCCTATAGACACATTGTTTAATGTCATTCTAGGCACAACTGAGGTCCGGGATTGCCTTAATAGATTCCTCTCTCTGTTTCAACAGGTGGCTAAGCAGGATAACTTGACTTAATGATGCTGTTTCAGCATTGACTTCTCGGCAGCAATTGTAAACAGTTTCAAGATAGGAACCAGGTGTTCCAACATGCTTCATTGGGCAGAATGCAGAACAATGCCCTCCCAGATGTCATTGTACATGATGTATTCAATGATTGCTACTTTCTGATCAAGAATACATTCACACTCTCAGCAGGTAGCAATCCAGCTGCTTTATAATCTGGAATGAACTGTTGAAGTGGGGAACTGGAAGGAAGGGTCTGGAGAATCTCACAAGCAGGGGTGGGTGAATGTGTTTTGCTTATTTTCTAACCCAGCGGAACACTGGAAATTTGACTGACTTGAAGGTTATCATGCTGACATTCCACAAAGGAGGGGTGTGGGTGGGTGGGAAGGGAACCAACCAAAATATTGTAATAATATTGTTTTTTAAAGTCATTTCTATAGGCCAGATCTTCAGCTAGTGTCAGTCACCATAGCATCATTGATATCATTGGAGTGATATTGGTTTATACCAGCTCGGGCTCTGGTCCCATAACATGAAACTCATTTGTGACAGTCTAGTGTTGCATTCCTCTATCCCTAACACCCGTAGTTACAGGTAAAACACTGACTCTACTAACACTGCATCTGAAATACAGTTTTCCTGTTCTAATTATAGAGAGATACTGCAGTATCTTGGATACCATCATGAGGTAACTGTTGGCAAATGTTTCCTTTTATCCATGGTGACCACTGCACATAGGATAGGATTTGCATAAGCAAGAAAAAACCTTTTTTTTAAAGTTGAATCAGCTTGGAAGCAGAGGGGGATGGATTTAAGTGTGTACAGCACCAAGCACAATGGGGTTTGGGTCCGTGACTTGGAGCTCTTACGTGCTATCACAATACTAATAGGGGAAAGAGGCTTGTAAACCTGCACTTTGTGAACTCAGCAAACCCACAACGTAATTTGCAAGGATCACAAAATTTCACACTCCATGGAACTGGCTGCAAACTAGTAAGTTTTGGTATGTGCTGTTTAGAATTCCCATATATCCTACCAACCTGCTCATCACCTGAGAGCCAGAATCAAAATAAATATCCTGGAGTGGTCATTTTAAGGCAATGGGGGATGTAGTGCATGTAGCTATGTGCTTTTTATGACGTTGTTTTGTTCTGTAATGTACCTTTACATTTCTGTGGAATTTACATTCTATGGAATTTGCCTGTTTGAAGGGGTAATTTGATAGGCAGCATTGATGCATGGATAAGACAAAAACTTCATTTTTGCTTTTTTTGGTTTAATTATTTCCTGTAGCAGGATGGTCATCCCGCTCCTGCTCTGAAAGGGTTAAAAGCCAGCCCTTGGAGAGGGCTGGGGCTGAGAGTCAATCAGGAAGAAGAAGGAGGCAGCCAATCAGAGCTGATGAAGCCGGTATAAAAGAGGGCAGAACAGAAGGGGAAATCAGTCTCTCTACAGTCTTTGAGAGAGATGTATCTGGCGGCCTGAAAAAGCAAAGAGTACCTTGCACAGCGCAGTGCTGGGAAGAGCAGGAGGAGGAGCTGGGGAAACTCCAGACTGGAAAACCCTGAGGCAGAGACCTTATTGTGAGGGCCAGAAGAGGGATTAGGGCCATGGAGAGGTAGCTAGGGGAGGAAGAAGCAACAGGCCAAACCCCCTGGCCAATTATGAGTGGCCACTCCAGACTGCAGGGTTGCCCCTGAGGGAAGGGGCTGGATGAAGACTGGCAGTGGGTCACTGAGGTGAGGTGCGATTAGGGGATTGGGGTTCCCCAGAGAGGGGAGGATCCAGAGTGTGGGGGTGCTGCTGTGGGGCAATACCCAAAAGAATGGGCACTGTGAGCTGGTGAGGGGCATAGGGCCTGAAGTACAGTGGTGGAGACTGACTAGGAAGTAGGTACCGGTAGGGTCACACCAGCCAGCAGGAGGCGCTCTGAGGCTGGGATGAGTCAAATCCAGAGTTAACCAGCAGGAGGTGCTGCAGGGGTGAGTGCACGCTGTGTTACATTTAACATTATCCCTAACAAGGCGTTTGTACTGGCACTTTTTGTATGGAAAAATGCACCAGTCAAAGCAACCATAGTGAGTTACACCACAGTGTGCTCTTATGTAATAGTGAAGATGCTGCTTCTGAGGGGATGTGAACATTAACAGGATATTCCAGCTAATGTGGAAGATTCTCAGCTACCCACATTTGTAGGAAAAGTTAAACTTTGCATCCAGCTGTATTTGTCTGCTTATGTCTCTGTAGGGGCCATTGTGAGGCTCTCTGAACTGGAGCTGGAAGCAAAGCAGTGTGTGGGGGGGGGGCAGGTGGAACTTGTAGGTAGAAGTTCTGCAGTGAAGCGACGAGAGAGAGAGAGAGACGAAGAAATGTCAAAATCAGTATCTCCTCTGATGTACTTGTTCTAATCAAGCTCCTTGTTAAGCATTAAAAGAAAGTGATTCTTTCTGTGATTCTTTACCATTGTTGTACGATAGCTATGAGGTAGAGTAATTTGTTACCTCTGCTCACCTGCCACCTTTCTTTAGGACCGCCACCGAAGTGTCCTGTTGTCTCACAACAGAAACTGAAGTGAGACGGAAAATTTGAGACACCAGGTTTGCTGCTGTTATAGATTTGGCCTCCAGCAGATGGAGTAACGAATAAAGCCCTTTTTTTCAAAAAGAGAGGAAGTTTGGGAGAGTATCAAGAGGGACACATGCCCTAGAGACTATTATTTAATATGGTTTTGTGGAGAATATGGGAACTTTCTGTATTGTTTTATGAAAAGCTTGTGTGACGTGGTTTCCCCACTCACTTTTATATTGTTACAAGAGCTGGATGAATAACTGATTATTGGGTTTACTAGCAATTTTAAAAAAAATTGGTTCATCCTGAACTGAAACTTTTCAGCAAATTGAAAAAGTCAACGAAAAATTCATTTAGGGTCAAACAAAATGTTGTATAATGAGGATTGAGTGGGGAGGTCTGAGTTTGAATGGAGTAACCTTGCAGCTGCAATGGAAAACCACTGACCAGGCCCTTAACGTCTAACGATTGATGACCAACGGGGCAGGACATGTGAAAACAGCGTGATTGGATCAAACTTCTCTAAGAGCCAGCTGTACAAAGGCAGAGGTGGCTGAATGCTGGACATGTGGGCTAGGCGGCAATGCTGCAAGCTGCCACAGGCACATAAGTTTTGCTTTACCATTTTAACTTGGCATCCTTAAATATAATATTCCAGTTGACTAACGAATGCCGGCTTGGTTTGCAAAGGCTGGCTTGGGTCGCTGCAAACGTCTCCTGGCTGCCTAGCTCCCAAGAGAGCATGTTTCCAAAAGGAGTGCAGGCTCCTTTGCACCTGCTGAAGGAGCCACCCTGAAAATCAGAGATGCTGACGCCAGGGAGCCTTCTCAGATCAGCAGAGCTATGGGGTGCCCGTTGCAAGAAGAGAAGGCCCAGGGTCTGGCACCAAGAGGGGGTGCATGCCCAGAAAGTCTGAACACAACACACACACACACGAAAACACCAACAATTTTAAGCAAACTTATGGAAAAAATATTTGACTAGCTGTTGTATCAAGCTAGGATATATTTTGGATCAAATCAGACCCATGGGGCCACCCTGGAAAGTTCTCACCTCTGCCTTCTGGAGTCTTGTTTAAGAACAGAACACTTTGCCTTACCCAATTCACCAACCTTGCTGATAGACTCCAGCTGTCTGATCCAAGGCTCACTGAAGTCACCGGAAAGACTCCTCTAGAGTGCATTGGGGCTTTGGCTCAGCTCCTAACAGAGAATTAAGAATGACATGATTGAGCCCTATTATTAACACATCACTGAATTTAATGTTGAAGATACTGATTTGATATTAAACAGGTTTTCTGACATGTACAAAACACTAAGAATAGCCAGTGCCCATTGATGTCAATGGGAGTTTTACCGTTGACTTTATTAGCAGCACAATTGGGCTGTTAACCTTTAATTAGTTTATTTATCCCATCCTCAGTGCACACAGAATCGAGTGATTAAGGCATTAATGGCTTGTAAATTTCTTCCAGAAAAAATCACTAGTTACTCTTCATTAAACAAAAGTTTACTTTCTCCTTCTGTTTTCCAGTCTAGTACAATTGCCTTGAAAGGAAGAGGAACATTCTGTTTCATAATTTATGAAGATTTTATTGTAGAATAAATTTGGCTAAAGAGATAAGAGGAGATGATTTCAGATTAAAAATTTAATCTCTGAGAACAGCAGCAACTGCAGAAAATATATTCACAAGCCATTTGGTTTGCACAGTTTCTTTCCTGTCAGCTCTTCATCTCATAGTAATACATGTTTGTTAGTGCCAAGCTTGTTAAATATGGCAGGAAATCTGGAAGCATGCTATGTAATAATTTATTTCCATTGCATATTGCAGTCAGAGTGACTTCATCCTGGCACATCATATTTTGCTTTAAAAACAAAAACAAAACAAAAATCCCAATATGAAGATGTTTTCTCTGCTAAAGCTAATGCAGAGGAATCCAATTAGGTTGCTTGCACTGCTCCTTATGAAACCAAAAGAGCATAAATGGTATGTGTCCGGGGATCCTTTTTGTATATTCATGAAGACATCCTCAGCTATTCTGGTGTCTAACTAATGAAATTTGCATTGTGTTTACAGTAGCTTTTGTATTGATATAAATGATCAATTGAAAATTAATTACTGAGATGCTGATTTTCTTCCTTTTTCAGGTTGGCTTACCCACACCTTCCAAAAGGGTGTCTCTCTACTAGTCAAACCAGATACTGTTTAGGGTAAGATATGAAGAGTGACACGTTTCATTTAGTAATCAGGTCTCTGAATGGAAGGGGCAAATGTTCTTTTGGTCCCTCCTCTCTCTCACTGATAGAGTCTGTGTGGCACCATTGCATTGTGTCAGTAGATACAGTTTTGTAAATAAAACAGCTTCATGCTTCATTTGTAGAAAAAATAAATACAAACAACTGATGGAGAGAAAGCAGAAATAACAGAAGGTGGTCAGGAAGGTTGGTAAGAAAAAGTAGCCTTTCCCCCATCTGAATTTTGTTTTGTTTTTTAATTATGTTCAGTAAAAGTTTCTGGTACAAAGTTTAGAGTGTTTTTCATCCATAAGGCAAAGTGTGCTCTTCCCCCACTGCCTTCTCCCAGAAAGAACTGGGGGAGAGGTGTAAAGAGGAAGGAAAAAAGAGAAAGGGAGAAAAAAAGCCAACAGACACGAAAGTTTTGTGTAAACACCTGCTCTCTCAAAAAGCCATCTTATCCTCTCCCCTCTCCATACACACATACATTCACTCTGTAACAGGACAGAGGGGCAGAATACAGTATAGTCCATGCTTTACAGTAGTGTTTGTTTTGTGATCTGTCACACGCACACACCAATCTCCACTTCCTTTTACAGCAAAGGAGCCGTTTGTACAAGGTGCTGAGGGAGTTCTGGCCCTCACAGGGTCAGGCCCTCAGATTCTAAGACAGGGATGGGCAAACTACAGCCCACAGGCCACATCCAGCCTGTGGACCCACCCTGACCAGCCTCTGAGCTCCCGGCGGGGGAGGTTCCCCCCCCCACCCCATCTTCCTCCCTCCCCCGGAGCCTTAGCACAACACATGGGCAGTGCTCTGTGGGGGTGGGGCTGCGAGCTCCTGCGGGGAAGAGTGTCTATCACACTGGTCTGAGCAGCACAGTAAGGGGGCTGGGGGAGTTGGATGAAGGGCAGCGAGTCCCAGGGGCAGTCAGGGGACAGGGGGAAGTTGGAAGGGGTGGAGCAGTCAGGGGATGGGGAATGGGGGATTGGATAGGGTGTGGAAGTCCCGGGTGTGCGGATAGGGGTTGGGACAGTCAGGAGAAAGGAAGCAGGGGCATTGGGTAGGGGTTTACCTATTATGTTGAGTTGTAACTGGATCCCTGAATGGAGGCTCCTTTTGCTTTTTGTTTTTTTAAGTGACTGACTTGGCTTACACAGGCGCCTGGGGGAAAAGCCTGTCATGGAACCTAATGATCAAAATAAGCAAAGGATTTGTGGCAGGGTGGGCTTGACCCAGCCTGCCGCCCCTTTAAGAGGGAGAAAAGCCCTCTGCAAACCCCCGGTGCAGAAAGCCTAATCAGCCACCTGGCTTGCAGGGCAATCAATTGTATGGGTTGCACCTAGCAGCCTCCTCTGGGGGATAAAAGGCTCCCAGGAAGGAAGCCCAGGGTGGTGGCGGTGGTTTGGAGCTATTCAGAGCTGTGAGTTTGGAGCTAGTCAGAGCTGTATGTTTAGAGCTGTTTAGAGTTGCATGTTAAGAGCTGGACTATATAGAATCTGTAAATCTGCAAGCTGTAGAGCTGAGCTATCAAGAGCTGTATGCTGAAAGACTGTACAAAGCTGTATATATTGGTGGTGGGGTCTTGCACTGTGAATTAAAGAGCACTGTTTGGAGCAAAGAAGGGTTTTCCTGCCTGTTCCTGAGAGGGGTGAGAGAGCGGTCTGCCACACGTGGTATCAGAGGTGGGATCGCTACACCAGCAACCCAACTGGTGGCCCGGAGATGGAGGGAACCCTGCAGTGGCTCGTAGAACAACAGAAGCATCAGAGCTTTATGGCCACTGTCCCATGAACTTCTGCTGGACCATGCCATGCAGCATTAGAAACACCTGTGGAGTCCTACATGAATAGATTTGTGACAAGGAAGGGCTCTTCTCAAAATTAGAGATTTCAGTTTCCATGAACTGAAGGCTTCCTAAAGCCCTTATTTGAAGAGAAGGATGATGGGAAGATGGGAGAAGCCGTGGTCAGTGAACGTCTCTAAATTCCTTTGCAGAAGTTCTTGATCCCAAAATAAACACACCTCATAATGAAGAGGCCTGATCCTGTCATCTCTTAATAGTATAAGCAAAGGTTTTCATGTTGGCATCTTAGGTATGAAAGGAGCAAAGACAGAATGACACTACAGGGCAAGATATGGTGGTTTAGGTGGCTTATCTGTAAATGTCCCTGTTTTTACATATTTGTGTTTCTTTTTAACTCTTAATTATCTGTTTTTCTAATGCTATTTCTAAAAACAACATTAATGAATAAAAATTAAGGATTCTACAGCGTCCTTGTGGGATCTTTTTATCTGACACTCAACTTTAGTTCCCTCTTAATGTGTTTGTTTTGGACGCTATAGCATATATGGATTAATTACACTGTAATTATGATGGAAAATACAACATGCTCCATAAAAGACCCACATACTCTCCAAAACCTGCCCTGGACAGATTTTTACTCTTCCATCTTTGGCTACATCCTCAAACTTTGCCTTGATAAAAGAGTTATTGAAACTGAAGACTGGCTTTAAAGCACGCTGCAGTATTTTACTGCAGAGATCCAAGACATTGCAGAAACTCTTGTGAACTAGACAATTTTGGATCATATCTGCAGAGTAAGAATATTTTGAGAGGGCAGGGGAACATTAAGAGGCATCAACACAGCTTTTCCCTTTCAAAAATAAAAATGAAAAACTAAACGTGGCCAATTTAAGAGCATCCCTCATTCTGCCCTTCTTCCCCAATCCCCGTAATTTCTTTATGGTAAAGTTCAAATAAAGAAAGTATTCCAGATGTATCTAAGTCGCTGTCTGAAATACCACTGATATACAAAAAATGCTTTGCTCTTTCATCTCCTACCAATTCAAAGCATTGCCCAAGTCAGCTTGAGGGTCAGATGGCTCCAGGAGACTTCATCATATTGTGGTCTCAGCATTTCTTAATACCATACGTTAGTGGAAATTCACATCCCATATTATTCATTACAAAGCCTGGGGACTCCCAGACCTGCCAGTTGAGTGGTGTGTTATCTGCACTTATACACAATGGAAATGGATCTCTGAAACCATCTAAACTCAATTTACCCGTAACATCTTATATCCAGTTAGTTGTCATCCTCTGGCTAGATTTTCACATTCTTTCCTCTCAAGGTAAAAGCTGCCTCCTCTAGAGAGTGTTTTATTATTTCATTTCCCCTTCCACACCTTTTTTTCACACCAGCCGGGAGAAACTGAAGCATGCTTAATTTTAAGATCTCCATGTGAATATTAAATTTTGTATTGACAGAAAGAAATTTCACCCGTTTCTATTGTTTTTTGTTCCTAGCCCAGCAGCAGAATTGGTTTCAGAATCTGAAATGCCTCAAAGTAGGAATGTTCCTTATCAATATAACGTGATCTACTGTCTACATGTAAAAGCGACAGAGAGTCTTGTAGCACCTTATAGGCTAACAGATCTTAGAGATCATAAGCATTCGTGGGCTAAGACCCACTTCATCAGATGTCTACATGTAATACACCATGAACACGAATATATAACCATCACAGTAGTCAATGGGGACAGAACTGAAGGCTTTTTTAACCCACTACCATTTGAACTAAAGGAGCAATTCCATTAGCAGCGAGAAGAGAGCAGGCTGCTATATTTGCTAGAGGAAGAGAAGATCACACTCCTTATATCAGCATATCACATACAGAAATGCTTCTATTTCTCATCATTAGAGTTATAGACAGGCAAACCAGTTCCAGGAAGTGGCAGCGGGGGGGGACGGGGGACAATGCATGGGGGGGCCTTACTGGTGTCCAATGGAGGGGAAAATGTGGAGCCAGATACCCCACTTCTGCCCAGAACCAGAGGATCTACCCATGGAAAACCCTCTGCATGCAGATCTGGTAGGGGTGATCCAGGCCAACATTAGTAGAATAATTGGGCCTATTGCCAATACCCCCACACCTTGAGGATTTTGCATCTGAATTAAATCAGTAATTGTATCATAATCTGGCCCTTACTTTGTTTCGATAATTCAGTTAAAACACAACTTGAAACAGCCATGTATTGCAAAATGCTGCGAATCTTGGCCATCTGAAGTAACATCAATGAACTCTGAAAAAGCAGAAATACCTAAATCACCCCAGGAATACAGAAAAATTCAGGTTCTGAACATTGATTTAAAAAAAAAAGTCAAAGTGAGACTTCCCTTTTCTTACATTATTTCACTGTTTCATTCACAGCCATTAATTTTGAATTGCTTTCATTTGTGGAAAGTGCTGTTTTTTAGCCCCAGTCTGAAGCAAGACTTGCTGGTGTCAGCTATTGCTCAAGGGAAATCACATTTCAGGTAAACTGGGTCATTTCCATTTGTTCTTTACCATTAAGAAATAATTTCATTGCTGCTGTTTAAAATAGTTTTATGTAAATTAACAAGATCACAAAAGGGGAAAACATGAACAGCAGTTAGTTGTAGCCAGGGAATGGTTATGAACTGTGACCATAATATGCCACTATTATTACTTATATAGGAACCCGTGATCAGCACCCTATTATGGGAGGCACTACATGGACAAGAAAACCCTTGCACCTCTCCTAAGTTAGGAAATGCTTCCCATCCAATTACAATGAAGAGAGTTAATTTGCTAATATCAGGCAAAATTATGCACAGCTGTGTTCAGGCAATGCCCCTAATGAATTCAGGAGAGGATGCACAGATATAACAATTTCTCATTTTGCCCACTGATTTTAGCAGAATTATGAACTGTTAATAATAGGACCACTGATTTATAGGAGTTTTGTACAGTGTCTGTTAAAATGATATTAATTGTAATATTTCACATCATTGAACAGTATCATAAAATTATGTATTAGTTTCACTGTAAGGTTAACTCTGTAGCCAGCATCAGTCCTGATTGTTATATTTGATGTGTCAGTCACAGTACATCATTTTGTTTATCCCTTGTGGTTCAAACTGTCACTAATATTTCTTTTGTAGCCTTTTAGGGAACATTTTTCATTCTCAGGTTTCTGGAATATTACTGAAAATGTGATACTTATATCAGTGTGTATGTGTGTGCATTAGAGATGGCCAGCTAGGACAAAAGCAATCAACACAATGAGTCACAGAGGTTCTAATTCAGCTGAATGCCTAAGCACATGCTTATTTTTTAATTCGAGTAGTCCCATTAAGATACCAGTTTTCTGCAGTCTGACAGAGAAAAACTGTCCTGGATCATTTCAAGAGATCGATAGTACCAAAGAACCCCCAAATTACTGAATTTATGTATATTCATTGTACAGATTGAAAAATAGCAGTGAAAATTCCTTCACATGTGCATCTATTTTCTTCTACTCTTATATGAAGATGGCTAAATTCTACTTTCATTGAAACTGGAACAACAGCTATAGCTGAGGTTAGAGAAGAATTTGGCCCATGTTTTCCATATGCAATATTTTTTCTCTACAAATCCAGAAGCCATCTAAGCAATCGGATTTTAGCTAGGATGATTTAGTTGGGGTTGGTCCTGCTTTAAGCAGGGGGTTGGACTAGATGACCTCCAGAGGTCCCATCCAACCCTGATATTCTATGATTCTATGATTCAACATATTGGCTTCACACTATGTGAAAGTCTGGATTTGTGAATTCTTTAAAAAACAAAACGTAGTTGAGGAGACAAAACTTTTATGGGTAATGAACTAGAGAAGCACTCCACAGATTGGCTTTGTTTCTTGGACCTGCCATAGACTTCCTGCGTGACCCTGAGCAGTTCATATAGGGCCAAATTGTGATCTTATTACTCATATTGACTAAAACCATACATCACAAATGCTCTCAGAGAAGTCCATGAACTATCTGGGAATGGCTCAGACTGTGTTTGGTGAACCAGCCTCTCACATTCATGGAAAGAGGAAAAAGAAACCTCACAGTTTGATGCTTTTGGTAGCTCAGTTGTCTCTTCTACGAACACTTATTGCAGAAAATGGTTCTCATATTTACTGCTTAGGGTCTCTCACCAATTTCCTTCGGAGACTCTTCGCAGTCTAATAGACCTCACTGTCATTAATGATAGAAACATTTTCTAAACATTGACATAGTGCAATCCGTGTGCTCACCAGCTTATTAAAATATAGAATAAGATAGTGGAGCAGCGACTTATTCCTTCTTCATGGTGAAACCATGTGTCACCCTCAGTGACTGCAGTTCAACCATCCAGTCAAGCTCCAAAAGTCTTCTCCTGGAGGTTAAAGGACAAGTCCAAAACTGTCTCCCCTCCATGCAGAGACTCACTATCCACAGTTCAAGGTCTCACAAGAAGTCTGTTTACTACGAGGTTTCTTCACATAACTCATGCCCTCACAGGGTCTCCCAAACAGACTTTCTGTCCCCAACATCCCTTCATCAACATATTTTCCTCACTTCCTTGGTTGTCTCTCTAGGCATCTTCCCAGGCTCTCTGAAATTGACTCAGATCCAACAGCAGGCCACATTTCACCCAGGTAGACAGTTCCTCAATAGGTCTCATTTCTTCCTTGGCCAACCTCTTATTTTGAAGCAGGAAGCTCATTATTTTGCTACTACACCCTGTCCCAGTGTGAACTATTTCCAAGCCTACAATTCTCCTCATCCTTCTGGACTAAAAGTCCCAGTACACCTTGTCTCAGGTATGAACCAGGAACAGATCTGAACCCCTCTCAAACAGCTAACTCAACCTGTCACACATGGGCATGCTGTGAAGAAGTTATAGCCTATAACAGCTAAGGCAAGATGCAAGAGAATGTGTCAAATGGAGGATGGTGTGGAGATTTCCTTGGTAAAGGAACAAACAGCAAGTATTTGTGAAAGAGAGGTTTTAAAGTGAACTTAAGTGCAGAGTTTTCATTAGCAAAGAGTGAAGCTGAACATAGATTAAGCTTAACAAGTAGAACTTTAATTAACACCATGCACTCCTCTGTCACTGTGGCTCAGTTGCTTCTAACAACTCCCTGTGTTCCCTGTTTTCCTGGAGTTCCCTCAATAACATTGTCTCCAGGGGACATGGACCCTCTGACTCCAGTTTCATTGTTCACATTACAGGAAAAAGGGATACTTGGAAGAAGACATTGGAAGTTGTTCCAAGAGTAGCCACCAGCACAAAGGGAGAAGATGCCATTAAGTTCATGCTATACAAACAGAGAAGTCAGAACATAAAATGGTATTGCTGTAAGATTTCAGTATATAGCTCCTTTAATTAATAAAATCCAGAACAACAACAACACAGTAACCAAACCCTGAAAGAGAGAAAGAAGGCTGCTCCCTTAGGCAGAAAAGCAGACCCTCACCCCACTCTGTTCCAGGCTGGCTATTTCCAGACTGACTCTGATCAAATGCATACATGCAGAGCTCTCTAGCCTGCAAGCAGGGTAGGAACCCCTACCCCAAATTCTTCAACCGATAGCTTGCAATTCCAGTACAGTCTTAAATACACCAGAGGTGAAAAGCTGGAAGATGCATAAGAGAGGAGCAGAAAAGTGAGAGGATGGGTACAAGCATGAGGGGGAGTGTAAGAAAATGATACCACAGATGTAGGCACTTTGGTGGGATCTTTAGGATGAGGACTTAGAATCTAGACTAGTTAGACACAGGAGGCATGGGAAGGAATTCACACCAAGTGGCATTGGAAAAGAAGATGACAGAATATTGAACATCATAGACCATAGAGGAGTAAGAAGCTGGGAGTCCAACAAGGTCAGCTAAGCAAGAACCTACCATTCTTTGCCCAGTGATCGATGGACCTCCAGGGAAGACATACAACACATCCCCTTCCCCTGGCCAGTAGGGACAGAAACACTATGGAATACTACGGCTCAGGAAGTAACCTCACACCTGGAGAAGCGGTACCCTCAAGGCAAATGGAGCAGTAAGGATATCGAATACAGGGGAGACTGTCAGAGAACCACATGCAGAGCCCAAACCACACATTAACAGACTGTGACTGGCAAACATCACAATGGTAGTCAGGTCTGTGCAGAACCTGTGGGGACACAGCAGAGACTGGACAAGGAACCAGTGCAGAGGGGCTGAAGAAAAGGCACCACTAGCCGATCCTAGCCTGGAAACCTGCAAGCTCCTATTTCTCTTTAGCAGAGACTGGAGTGGAAAGGACACCCCAGGCACTTGGCCTGAGGAACCCTAGCCCACTGCTGGACTGCCTCCCCCAAGGGGCCAAATAGGAACTGTCATTTTTTCACCTTAAATGGCAACTACTTAAGTTACCTCCACTTTCTGCCAGCACTAGTAAAATACCCCTTCATTTAGCCACGTGACCTTCAGTGCTTGCCACCACGGTACTCCTGATGTCCAGCTAGTACTTTTAATGTCTAGGGTGTCACCGTACTGAGCATTTGGAATAGCTACAGATTTTTTCTTTTCTATTCCGCCTAGATTTTCCTGTTCTCAATATATACTGAACAACACAGTTACGGAAGCAGAGCCAGAATCCCAGCTGGTGAAAAGCAGCATTGCTCCATTTAAAGCACGTACACCCCCCCCCCCCATGGAACTTACACTATCTGAGGATCTGACCCACAAATGCTTCTGCTCCATAGCCCAGCATTACTTTGGAACAATCGTTATCTACTATTTGATTAGCTTACTTGGTGCCGGTAGATGCCATTACATCATGCTGACTCAAAATATTGCCCAAAAGATTGGCCGTATTAAAAGCTGCTTTTGCAATTCTCTAGCACTGTCCAGTTTTGTTGACGTTAGTATGGGGATGATTAATGTGCCACGCTTTGCCCTTAAGCATGATAGACCTGATCCAATTTGGGGCAGAGGGTCAGACAGAAAAGTCAGGCAGCACAACAAGACAAAATACCCTGGGCTCCTAGATATATCTACTGAGGACAGTGACTGTCTGGGAGCTACAGCTTTATGAGGAAACAGGAGCACAGAAATACTGTCTCCTGGGTAATGTTGTGAACCAAGGCAAATGAATGCATTTTCCATTTTCTAAATTGTCATTTTCCCAGATGGGTTTTTAAAGGTACTTTGCAATCTGAAAAAGTAAGAGAGATTCAATGGGCTTCAAAGGTCAAGGATATTAAAAAATGCTGAATCTTTTTACATTAATTCCTTAATTGTTTTTATTGCAGGGTTTCCACTCAGACATCCAACTCAATCTCTGCTTTCCCTCTTCTAGGTCACAGATATTTAATATTCCTGACTAAGACATAACAAACCTCTTTTATTTCCTTCTAATATTTAGTCTCTTTAAAAGATGATTAGCTTCATCTTTTATGCAACGGGAGGATGACTAAACATTTTGGTGATGGGTTTCCATTAGGTGCATGATATTACCAAGTCATGCTGAAGAGAAAATTAAACCAGGCTGTATCATTCAATGATCAAAAAGCACTGTACGGGGAGATTTTTGGCAAACCAGTAAAGTGCCTGAAACCCACTATGTGGCAAACCAGTAAAGTGCCTGAAACCACTATGTGGCAAACCAGTAAAGTGCCTGAAACCACTATGGCTTGTTGCTAAAGCCGCCAAGTCAGCAGACTATAAATTGATCATCCAGCAATCTCAGCTTGACCAAGGCAAGTGTGTGTAGGGGGGTCTTTGGGTGCCACAGAAAGGGCAGCTTGACCCTGCATCCTTCCTGATAAGAATTGTGTTAAAGTTGCTGATAAGAGCAGGATGTGCCCCAGGAATGTCTATTGGGGGGCTCTCAAGGCTGCAAATTCTGGAAAAACCCACACCTGGTTACTCAATAATCCAAAGGAACCTCTTGTTTGATCATTGAAACTGCTTACTTAAGTCTCCCCTGATTTATTTCCTGACACCACCTCGCACAGAGTAAAAGTTACCAAGAGCTTTGGGTTGAAAGAACCCCAGGTAACAGCTCTACCAGCCCACCTTATGTCTTGTGGAGCTCTGTGTAAAGCTTAAAAGCTTGTCTCTCTCACCAACAGCAGTTATACCAATAAAGATATTTCCTCACCCACCTTGTCTCTCTAAGTCAAAAGTGTCTCTTTTCCTCTTTGTTTGGGAAAAAAATGGCTTTTGCTTTGAGAGTCTATTTTCCCTCCATTAATAGAGACTACGATTTGCCAATGCCTGAAATTTTATACATGTTCCTTCAAAGTTACCTTCTTCCCAGAGTTGTGAATGTGAGACGACAGCACGTGTTGAAGCATATGAGCGAAGTTTCAGCTAAGGTAACGAGGACGAAGCAGCCTGATATTGAGCAGTGTTAAAGAGAAGTCTCCAGTCTTTTAGAAGGAGAGAGGCAGCACTTGTGCTTTTACAACCCCAGCACCGAAAGCATCTGAAGAACTTCAGTTTTGAAAAGCCCCTCCTTTCTTAGGAATTTTCTACCACTCAGTTTGCTGCTCTGATGCCCCTTTTTACCTCTCACATACACTCAAAAAGATGAAAGCAGGCAGGAGAGAGGACAAAAGAAAGAAGAGCAGAGAGATGCTCAACTACCTGAAAATAATTCAGGAGGCAATGAACTCTGGATTGTAGAATTCACCAAGTCACGCTTACGAAGGACACTTAGCACATTTACACACTGTACTTTGTACTGGCACTTCTGTTTTCTGGTTGTTTGACATGGCAGACACCATCCAATCCTCTTGTTCGGGAAGTGTTCTCCATGTTGTGCATTAGCCCTTGAGTCCTGTTACTTTCCCCAGAATGTTCACATTAAGGAGTAGGAGTCCCATTCTCACACTCAGTATTCCATTTGGCTATGAAAACAGAGCAAGCTTCTGTTCCAAACACGCCGATTGTCATAACAAACAGCTACTATCAATTAAAAGAAAATGTCATTAGCAGTACCCAGCTGGAGCATCTCAATGAGCTTCCTGAAGAGACTCGGAGCATTTGTAACTAGAGCTGAGTTTTTGGCTCACTAGTAATTCTCAGGAAAAAAATTATTTTAGGGTCAAATTGAAAATAAAAATTTTCAGCAAATCAGGAAGTAAAAAATCATATTTGGTCAAAGGAAATGTCATTTGACCAAAAACTAAATCTTCTTTTTCAGTTTCAAGCATTTTTAATGTTTTGAGCTTTTAAAAATGAAATTGAAATAATTGTTTTTAAACAAAAGTCAGTTTTGAACTGAAATATTGAAACTCTTTGTTTTTTTGGAATTGTGCTTTGTTTTCTACATCAACAATTCAGCGAGGACGACAGATTTGTGAAGTTTTTCAGTATTACATTTTTGACTGAAAATGTTTTTGGTCAACATTTTTTTGCTCAGTTCTCTTTCTTACCACCTGAGGGTTGTTGAGTGAGGTATGTGGAAGGAAACACTGAACTTAGTGGATGTGAGATCAGTTCCACTACTCCCAATGGAATCTTTCCATTGACTTCATTGAAAGTTGCAGTATGCCCAAGGACAGAATTTTCCAAAGCACTCAGCACTGATCTAGCTCTGCTTCCACAGAAGTCAAAGTAAAACTCCCATTTTATTGACTGAAAAGTAGTAGAATAAAGCCAATACTAAGTGTTTTTTGAAAATCCCACCCCAAGTCTCCAGATCACAGAAACTCCACAACTGTTGTTTGTACCCTTGTGGACAGTCTCAGCACAAAAGCTAAAATCTAGGGTGCCCAATGGACACTGAATTCTGCTCACCACACTAAAAAATATTACTTCTGGTCATGAGCAGGAGACTTTGGTAGGACTTGAATTACTACTGGACATGCAGTCCCTGTTTTGTGAATGAAGAAAATATTCCAGTCTTTGGGGCTGTCAGACCAGCATTTTTCATGAGCATTGAATCTGCTTTTGAAAAGGGAGAGAGACAGAGAGAGAGAGAGAGAGAGAGAGAGAGAGAGAGAGAGAGAGAGAGAGAGAGAGAGAAAATGTACAAGTTAAAATGTTACTATTCCTAAAACATATATTGCATTGAAGTTAAAGTACACTGGGCTTTCAAGACAGTGTAGGATTGTGGGGTAGGACTTGGAGGGCAGTGCACAGTTTTTGCATTGCCCTATTGGTGCAATACTCATCCAGTAGATCAGAACCTCTAAGAGGAGGCCTGCCATTGGATAGTCCTAGTCCCTACAAGCAGCTCTAGAGTTGGATGGCTGAAATCCAACAGGGTCATTGATAGTAGCATACAAGTTGGAAAAGGGACTTTTCCAAGTCTTCCTTCCATCACAGGTAGGAATGAACATGCCCTTCCTTCCAGCACAGAGTTCCACTGGATGTTCATGAATCGCATTTGATGCATCATAAGAGTCATTAGTATACATTAGTCATTGATTTATTCACAAAGTGCTTGGAAAATTACTTGCCTGTGTGATGGCCACATTTTGCCTGACACACTTGGGAATGAATCATACAATCACTTGGGAATGAATCATACAATATCAGGGCTGGAAGAACCTCAGGAGGTCATCTAGTCCAACCTCCTGCTCAAAGCAGGACCAACCCCAACTAAATCATCCCAGCCAGGGCTTTGTCAAGCCGGGCCTTAAAGACCACTAAGGATAGAGATTCCACCACCTCCCTAGGTAACCCATTCCAGTGCTTAGCCATCCTCCTAGTGAAAAAGTTTTTTCCTAATATCCAACCCACTGCAGCTTGAGACAATCATTCATTGTTCTGTCATCTGGTACCACTCAGAACAATCTAGATCCATCCTCTTTCAAACCCCCCTTCAGGTAGTTGAAAGCAGCTATCAAATCCCCCCTCAGTCTTCTCTTTTGCAGACTAAACAATCCCAGTTCCCTCAGCCTCTCCTCATAAGTCATGTGCTGCAGCCCCCTAATATTTTTTGTCCGCTGGAGTCTTTCCAATTTTTCCACATCCTTCATGTAGTGTGGGGCCCAAAACTGGACACAGTACTCCAGATGAGGCCTCACCAATGCCAAATAGAGGGGAATGATCACGTCCCTTGATCTGCTGGCAGTGCCCCTACTTACGCAACCCAAAATGCTGATAGCCTTCTTGGCAAGAAGGGCACACTGTTGACTCATATCTAGCTTATTGTCCACTGTAACGCCTAGGTCCTTTTCTGCAGAACTGCTGCCTAGCCATTCGGTCCCTAGTCTGTAGCAGTGAACTGCAGACTTTTCGAGCAAAGAGCATGGGTTGCTACAGTTTGAGCTAAAGAGCTAAAATTCTGTAGTTTGGGGCTATGGAAACTCACATTCCCTTTTGGTCACAACAGAAGAGGACCTGTAACACCCCCCCCCCCCACACACACACACACACCCCACCTCAGCACCCCCCCCTCCCCCCCCCCCCCCCCACACACGGTCACACCTGCTCATCAAGAAAGAAAATGGGCTTACTGCAGTGTGGTTCCTTAAAAGGTTTCATGACATTTGCTTACCATACTAACAGTCCTCAGGAGGTTTACGCCGTCAGCTACAAAATCTAACTGGGCATCTTTGTTTTGGTTACTTGCCACTTATCTATTAATCTGACAAAAGACTGAGGAGTGACTGGCACTGTCTAAAGCCAGGCATGGTGTGTCCCAGCCGATACTGCCTAGCATTCCATCCACAGCTCTGCTAACACACTCCGGCCTAGAATGGGCACAATCCGGCTGTCCCTCTCACCTGTCATGGCTGCACGTTCAGAAAGCTGAAGATGTTATGCACATAGTGTAATGTCATATTTTGCAAATTACATGAATATTGCCTGATTTACATAAACCCTGACATCTGATCCTTCAATTCCTCTCTCTTCCTCCCAGTCAAATTCATTATTTGTCCTCCTCTTGTTTCCCCTGCATTCAGTTACCCTTTCCTTGCTTCAGGTTTCCTCCACATCCCCTCTCTTAAGTTTCCTTTGCACCCCTCTAGAGTCTGGCTCTTTCCTTTAGTTTCTCCTCGTTTCCTTCTCAAGTTTGCCCTCTTTCCACTTCCACCCGTCTCTCATTGACCTTCTCCCTTTGAGTTTCTCCCCCAGGCCTGACCCTCTCTCTGGCATTCTCTCACTCCAAGCTTCCCCTTCCCAGAGTATAGTCCCCAACCTACCGCAGCCAGACATATACCAAGCGTGACACCCCACGTCACACTCCTTAGCATCGATCTACTTGTAGTAGACAGAATTGAATCTTGCAGAAGGATTGATGCTAACGTCGCACTAGCTCTGTTTTGAGCAATGGGATTCTCAAGCGAACACCGTGTTTCTGCAACACTGTGCAAAAGACGTCAGCATTAAATATTAAGCTCTATGGATACTGCTCATATTCAAAGCCACTAAATATCACAGAAGGCAGAGATGGAAAAGGCTTATTAACTGTTTCAGTCTCCTTTTCACAATGCAGAATTGTTCCCTACGATTTTGTCCAGACTCATTTTTAACATCCCAAATACTTTCGAGGGAGGCTGTCCTACTGCCAATAAATATCAGGACGTTTTCCTGATGCTCGGTTTGATTTCCCGCCCCCTTTTTTTTTAAGTTTCATCACATTTCATTCAAGAAAAAAAAAATTAACCAGATACAATTAAGCAGAACTCTGCAATTTGATTGGCTGTTACCCATTCTTAGTCAGCATCCTGGGATTTGCACATTGCATAGTTGGTGAGATATATGTACAACCAGAAAACTGCATCCATAGTGCAATCGATTGGATAACTAGGGGCTTGGTTCTGCCCTCACTGAAATCAATAGGAGTTTTGACATCATCTTCAACTGGAGCAGGATTAGATTCTAGGGCAGGGGCGGGCAAACTTTTTGGCCCAAGGGCCACATCAGGGTTGCAAAACTGTATGGAGGGCTGGGTAGGGAAGGCTGTGCCTCCCAAAAGCCTGACCCCCATGTCCCTATCTGCCTCCTCCCACTTCTTGCCCCCTAACTGCCCCCCTCAGAACCCACAACCCATCCAATCCTCTCTACTCCTTGTCCCCTGACTACCCCCTCCCAGGACCCCCGCCCCAACCACCTCCCCAGGACCCCACTCCTTATCCAACCCTCTCTGCTCCCTGTCCCCTGACTGCCCCCCTCAGAATCCCTGACCCTTACATACCCCCTCCCACTCCTTGTCCCCTGACTGCCCCCTCCCAACCCCCCCCAACCCTAATCACCTCCCAGGACCCCACCCCCTATCCAACCCCTCTATTCTCTGTTCCCTGACAGCCTCAACCCCTATCCACACCCCCTCCCCCTGACAGGCCTCCCCAGAACTCCCACACCCTACCCAACCCCCTATTACCTGACACACACACAAGACCTTCTTCCCCTTATCCAACTCCCGGTCCCCATACCATATCAAGCCACTTAGAGCAGCGTGTCTGGCTCCGGCTAAACAAACTGCTGCACTGATCCCCAGGAGCACACAGCCCTGCTCCCAAGAGCACTGCTCGAGTGGCGGTGGCGAGGCTCCATGAGAGGGGAAGATAGCGGGGGTGATGGCAGCTCAGGGACCAGGTAGGATGGTCCCGCGGGCCGGATGTGGCCCACAGGCTGTAGTTTTCCCACCCCTGTCTTACGGTGAGAAAAACCTATAGAATTATACCTTAGCAAATCCACCGAACCCCAACAGTCTAAGCTGAGGATGGCATTCCTGCATATTCCTAGTCCCATAAGACTTTGTAATAGCTTCAATAATTCCTCTCCCTCTTAGTGTTTTCAATCTGAAGAGTCATAGCCGGTTATCTGCATTGAGAATTTTAGAGTAGGGCACAGTGAATAATGACAGGCCAAAGCTAACCCATTTGCATACCTGGATGCCTAAAGTGAGGCACCTAACTCCATCCACATTTAGGAGCCTCAACATGGCCCAATTTTGCCATGTCACATGTCAGTGAAAAGCTAGCTGTGTTCACACTGCAGCGTGTAACTACATGCGGCAGGGAAAGGCTTCAGTGGGGGGTGGGAGGGGAGGGGGAGCTCCTCTCTGCCACAGCCTGTGGCAGTGGGACACTAGCTTGCTAAAAATAGCAGTGTACATGTGGAAGGCACAGCTTGGGTGTGTAGAGAGCCAAGTAAAGTCCATACCCTAAGCGTTCAGGAATGGTTTTACTCTCCTTGCCCAAGCAGTGTCTCACGGTCTCCACCAGGTGACCAGATGCCCCGATTTTATAGGGACAGTCCTGATTTTGTGTCTTTTTCTTATATAGGCTCTTATTACTCCCCACCCCCCGTCCCAATTGTTCACATTCGCTGTCTGGTCAGCCTAGTCTCCACTTCTATTTATACCTGTGCCAGGGGCATGCAGCTTACGTACGTCTCATGCTGTTATAAGTGTTGATATAGATAAAAGTAAGGACTCTGGGATTTGACCCTCTGCCTTTGCACAGGATATCTGTGTATGTCACTTAATCTTGAATATACCCCCAATAGATTTTTTAGTCTCTAAGGTGCCACAAGTACTCCTCCTTCTTTTTGCGGATACAGACTAACACGGCTGCTACTCTGAAACCTGTAGCATTTGGGACACCTATTGAAACGAATGAGAACTCAAGTAAAATGAGATTAGGCTAGGGAGCACATGCTCCATTTTTCAGAATGTGCCATAACACTAGACCCAGGCAGCGATAAGGGACCAGCCAGCTTTTGATATACATCGTGGAAGTCATAAAATCCTATATGCTCACTGGGAGGAAAATATTTTCATTCCTTGCATTTCTTTCAGTACATTGTACTGCTTTTATTCCAGGTCAGTTTCCTTATTTTGACACAGATATTTGAGCTTCTTTTTCATATTAGATGCTCTTTTGTTGGTGGTATTTTTGACAATTGTTAGAAAATAATCTAATTCTCATACTAGGGCAGCGGTTCTCAACCCACAGCCCGCGGGCCAGATGCAGCCCAATGAGCAAACAGCTGAGGCCCAGCCCAGCTGTGTGCTAAAGGCTGGCCCGCATGCCAGGGTCCACCAGGATCCCAGCTGCCTGGCACAAAGGGGTCCGGGCTGCCTGCCGGCTGGGTTGCCAACCCTCCAAGATTGGGATGGAGTCTCCCGGAATCAGCGTCGATCTTCCGGGGACTATTGAAAGCAATCCGGGAGATTTTAATGGGATATTTTAAGAAATCCCACACAGCGGGCATCCGGGGTCATAGTCTGGGCTGCCCCTGCCCTGCCACCCAGTCCCTATGGCCCAGGTAATAAGTTGAGAACCACAGTATTAGGGTATCAGCTTTGAGCAGGGGATGACCACTTGAGGTCCCTTCCAACCTTGATATTCTATGATTCTATGAAGTTTTACACTCAACTGCATTGTATACCATATTCATTATTTCTAATTTGCTCTTTTCCATCATGGCCCTCTCTCTGCAACAGGGCCTTTGGTCTCTTTAAAGAGAGAGAAAGTCCATTCTCTCCAAAACGAGTTCTAATCTTAACTACCCATGGGCTGCCAGAGTGTTTCAGACATCCACGTGGTTGGGGTAAGGGATGTGCAGGTCACCTTCCTGTAATTTTAAAAAGGCAGGAGTGTAAACCAGGGACATGTGGCAAAGGGATGTGATCTCGAAGAGGGCACTGGTATAAAGAATTACCCGAGTATGCACCACTAGTCTTTGACCTTCATGCAGCGGGAGACAATGAAGCAAAAGTCTTTGATTTAAGAGACAGATAAAAAAGAATGAGATAGTTTATGAATCATGGAGGGTCTTGATTGTGACTAGAAACGCATGGGTGCACAAGAGAAGAGAGACTGTAAGGAGAGATTCTCCTTGCTTCTCAGTCTTGGTTGCTTGGCTCTCAGACACCTGAAATGAGGTGGGAGAGGTATGTATATATAGTAGCAATAAATACCCCAAACGAAGTAGTTCCATTTACTTCCTGCACCAGCCAGCAGAGCAAGGCAGTATGTTGTGGAATGTCACATGGTTCCTGCTTTGACAATGTTTCTGGGGGGAAATTCCTCCAGGGTCTACCTCTATGGTGAAGTGTCTTCAGATCCCACTCTACTCCCCCACACAGGTAACATCTGTAAAAGCCAGAACACAAGTCATTGTTGGCATTAAAACTTAATGCAAATGTATGAAACTCCTTCACACACACAGTTGTTGCTGCCAATACTGAAGGGCAGAAGGGTTACAAGGGCCGGGTTCAGTACATAGGGGGTCCCTCTCAACAACGCAATGCAAACTGGCTCGAGCCCCCACCCAGTGACCTGGGAAAATCCTCCACACAGCCCTGGGCGCCTCAAAGAGGCAATACTTCCCCTCTTGCAAGCACAGATCAGTGTATCAGAAGATCTTTAATAACATGAGGTAAATGACATCATTAAACTGGGAAAAACACCACAACTAGGGTTTATAAACCAACCCATGAGCAAATTTCCCCACCCCAGCAAATTGGGCTGTGTCCTCTCCTTTAGGTTCAGGAGTCCAGCAACCCAAAAATCACCCAGAGTCCCTATGTCCAACAGCCCCAAAGTCTCTGGAGTCCCTGGTCAAAAGTTACTCTGCAGAGTCTTACCTCCCAGGCTTGGTGGAAATGGAGGGCAGGTTGAGGGGTACCTTACAGGGTCTGAGGCCAACTGCCCCACCTCACCATGGGGTGCTGCTGCTCTGCTTACTGGACTGCTCTACCAGCCATCCCACAAACTGCTCTGCCAGTCGCTCCGCTAGCCAACACACAAACTGTTCTGCTTCACCAGCTGCTGCCTCTGCCAGCACCTCAACTCTATTCTATAAGCTGCTCTGCCAGCAGCTCCACTAGCTGAGACACAAACTGCTCCATAATATAGTTTCAGCCCTCCCCTCCATGATTTTCAGCTCTTAACAGATTTCAGCTCTGTTCCACAGAGGAAAGAGACCACATGCAATAGGCCCACGGGGCCCTCAAACAAGACCCTCACCAAAAAATGTAGAAGCCCATGCACAGCCTCTCATCACTTGGTGGGCTTTAGAACCCCTGTCCCTTGGCCAGTGAGTGCTACCAAGATGATGGCGAGTCCCTCCATCATGACAAAGGCCAAATACATGTCCCAGTCTCTCATTCACATAAACAGGTTAATCAATACTTTATCATTCCTGCCCCAATAACAGAGAAACTGGGGGTCCCACAGCAGCCAAAGTGACCATTTGGGCTGTTATGAGCGCAGGCTAGGTGCGGTGGGTGTGTCTATGCAAATAAGATCAGTTATTTTCCAAAACTCACTGCAATTCCCACAATTCACTGCCAGATGCCAGGGTGCAGCTCATCCTGACACTGATTACACAGTTACACATTTTATCTCTCTCCACTGGGAGAGAGAAGTCTAAGCAAAGGGAGATGGTGGAATCTCCTTCCTTAGAGATCTTTAAGGTCAGGCTAGACAAAGCCCTGGCTGACATGATTTCACTGGGGATTGGTCCTGCTTTGAGCAGGGGGTTGGATAGATGACCTTCCGAGGTCCCTTCCAATCCTGATATTCTATGATGATGATCATCGGAAGAGGCACTTATTTAAAGTCATCCCTAAAAGGGGTGAGTTAAACCCACCATAATGTCACCATTAAGGCTGACACACTATCCTAAACTCCACTGTGCCTAGCAAATAGTTAGTGATCATCTACACTGTAGTCTCTGGCCAGAATGGGCTATATCATGGTGGAAGTTCAGGAACATAGTGTGTTACCATAGCTAATCAGCCCTTTGGCCCCATTATTGTGGCATCCTTCCTTCAGCTGTGGTCAATACTTTGACTCACATAAAACCTGCTCATAAAAGGCCTAGCTAATTGTGCAGTGCTGTGCAAGGCGGTGCTGTGGGTTGGATTCCTTCCTGAGCCTCTGCAGACAGTGTTTTGCACCCCAACATATGATGTGACCTCATTTTACCTAGCACAGTTACACATGCTGCTTTAATGGCCATAGCTTTACCCAGTCTTTAATATCCAGCCACCGTATTTGACTTGTTGACTCCTCCCTGCAAAGAATTCCATTGGTTGAGAAACTCTGAGTTTCTTAGCCTTTATGGTGGCGATCAGACCCTTAACATCATGTGATTGTAGGTTTGCACCGGCTATGTCACTGCTTGTTTAAAACTGGACATGAAAGGCCTGCTGCCAAATGCTCCAACACTCCTTCCCCTTTGGTTCTTAAACAGCCATAGACAAACCACGCACATTCAAAGAGTCAGAGAAAAGCATATAAATATTTCATCACGCATTCACTCTTAGAAAAAATTTGAGCAAATTACGAATCTCACGTCTCGCTCGCGAGATCAGTATTTTATCTCCTCTCTATTAAGAAAAATAATAATCGGAGAGATGCTGTAAACGAACATGAGGTCTCCTGAGCAACATGGAGCCTGTCATTAGTCTGCTATTTATATCAGCGAGATGGCCCCAGAAGTCACAGGGTAAGGAAAGGGTGTGCAATAATTAGTGCCAGTAGAGTACTGAGTTCACCGTGCAAATGAAACAAGTACTAAGCATCCATATGGTGTCAGTTCTCAAGAGCCGCCGTCTGACTTGAGACTATTTTGCTGATTTTCATTCCTTCCCATGCATGCCATGGAAAAACAAACACAGAAGATGAAGAGGCACTACAGTGCAATCTATTACTGTTACTTATTTGTATTAACGGTGGTACCAAGAAGCCCCAGCTGAGATCAGGGGCCCCTTGTGCAGACATTGTACAAACCAAGAGACAGTCCCAGACATGGGCAAGTGGTAGGGTGACCAGATGTCCCGATTTTATAGGGACAGTCACAATTTTGGGGTCTTTTTTTTTCACCCTTGGTGACCGGCCATCCTAGCAACAGGAGAAGGAAGGGCAAAATTACTTGGCCGAGGTCACACACATGTGGAGCCAGGACCTTCTAAATCCCAGTCTAATCCACCAGACTACGGTATCATTCCAGTGTTCACAGACTGTGTATTATTAGTTACTAGCGAAAATACCCGGCGTTGCTCAGGTCAGTCGGAGGTGGGGAAGGGGCAGAGAGCTGAGCGAGTGCGGGGTCCATTGGAGGGGGCAGAGAGCAAACCTGACACCCCCACCTCACCCCCCCAACCAAACCCAACACCCCCACCGCACTTACCCCTCGACCAACCCCGACTCACATTTTCACCCCCCACCCAAACCCAACACCTCCATGTCTCCCCTCTACCAACCTCCACCACCCCCTGACCAACACCCACACCTCACCCCCCCTAGACCAAACCTGACACACCCACCTCACTTTCCCCCCCCAACCAAACCCGACACCCCTACCTACCACCACAAACAAAGCCGACACCCACACCTCACTTACCCCTCGACCATCCCCGACCCCCCTCCTCAACCCCCAACCAAACCCAACACCCCACCTTACCCCCCCACCAAACCCAACACCCACTGACCAACCCCAACCCCCACACCTCACCCCTCACCCACCCTGACACCTTCCCCCCCCCGACCAAACCCAACACCCCCGGCTCACTTACCCCCCGACCAAACCCGACACCCCCACCTCACCCCCCGACCAAACCCGACGCCCCCACCTCACTTACCCCTCGACCAACCCCGACCCCCCTCCTCACCCCACCAACCAACCCCAACACCCACACCTCACCCCTCACCCACCCCGACACCTTCCCACCCCCCCAGACCAAACCCGACACCCCTGGCTCACTTACCCTCCAACCAAACCCAACACCCCCACCTCACCCCCCGACCAAACCCGACACCCCCACCTCACCCCCCCGACCAAACCCGACACCCCCACCTCACCCCCCGACCAAACCCAACACCCCTACCTCACTTACCCTCTGACCAAACCCAACTCGGGTCCGTCGGAGGGGGGAGGGGGCAGAGAGCTGAGCGAGTGCGGTGTCCGTTGGAGGGGGTATTATGACATCATAACTATGTCACAGAGAACAGCAGCTGCCCAGCTGATGTGATTGGCCTTTAAATAATTTCACCCCTGGGGGGCATCAGAGGTGAGATTTGAAAAATTTTCGACTCTTACCCTGATTAGGACCCTAAGACCTCTAACTGTACCAAATTTCAAGTCTCTAGCTCAAACGGTGTGGAAGGAGTAAGCGCAAATACATACACGCATACAACATTTGACTTTGATATATATAGATTCTGCAGTAGCACCTAGCAGCCTGCAATGGTCTGGCTGGAACAGCACCTCCTTGTGGACTTTCCAGGTCCCTCAGTTTAGCTGCAGGTCTCCTGGGGGTTGGGGAGGAAGTCTATCTCCAGGGTCTACTGAGGCATGATCGGGCCCTCTAGCAGGTAGTCCCTCCAGTTTTATCCCCTTCTAGGCAGGGGTGAGGGGCTCAGCCCCAAAGTGTTCTACACAGCAAACATAACTCAATACCGGGCCAGCTCCAGTGATCCAGGGACAAGGGGGCATTCCTGCCCTCTCCTTAGCCGTCTTTCCTGACTAGTCTCTGCTTTGAGCATGGCTCGCTCCTTGGGCTCTCGCTGCCTTTCCCCAGCAGCTGGTCCAGCTAGCAGGTGTTTCTCCACACGAGACATTTCCTTCAGGCAGAAGTCCATCCAATTTCCTGGCCAGTGGGCCCAGAACTGAACCAGGCCTGTCTTTTTATTTCACCTCCAGGCTTGGCACTGGCTGTAGAAAGAGCAGGGAGGGGCTATCGGGGCCCAGAAGCTCTCCTTAACCCCTGCTCTGCTGGCGTGGGGCCTCTGACCCTCCACAGTGCCCTAGTCATGGACCAAGACCCCATTGTGTTAGGTGCTGTACAAACAGAACAAAGATGGGACCTGCCCCATCTAAGTGCTTACAAATCAAAGTACAAGACAAGAGACAGACAATGCTGTGGAGTACAAAGAAATAAGACAATATTAGTCAATGTGGTAGGCAATGGCCCTCGCCCAAATTTCTGCTATGATTCTCCCCTGCTTAGGCTGACCAGATGTGCTGACTTTAAAGGGACAGTCCCAATTTTGGGGTCTTTTTCTTATATAGGTTCCTATTATCCCCCACCCCTGGTACCAATTTTTCACATTTGCTGTCTGGTCACCTTACCCCTGCTCCTCTTCCCATCCCCCTATACTCTTCCCAGTCTTCTTGCTTTTCTCTTCATCTCCATGTCCCGTGCAAACAGGTCTGGGGGCTACACAAGGTACGAAGAATTGGGTGAAACGCCATTTTAAGAAGAGATTTTTATATTAAAGAGCTGGTGTCTCGTGTATGAGAATCAGGAAACTCTTCTATGAGCTCCAGGAGCCCCCAGACCTGTTTGCAAGCTTTAGTTCTTTCAGTGTGTCTTGGTGACATCATAAACCAGGACAATGGAGCTTAAAAGTTCATCAAAAGAACAGCATAATGGAATTGCATAGTCATCAATTGCATAGCAGGCTTGCTTTATTTTCCCTAAATATATTGCTACGTTGGTTTTATTTGAAAATTCTCTGCCTGGAGTCTGTATTTTAGTTAAGCTAGATACGTACAGTCATTACACCATAACAATGAGGAGAACATATGGAGCCCAGTCCTGAATCCCTAGGCAAGCAGAATTCCCATAAGTGCCATTGAGAGTCTTGGCCTTTTTTTCAGCTGGAAGACTAGGCAATCTGGATTCTTTTAAAGACATGAACTGCTGTTAGAAGTATCATGAAACTCTGAGGTGCATGAGCAGGGGCTTGGCTAAGGCGTTGTTCAATTTGTGGGCTTCAGCACCATTTCTCAGAAGCTATTCAAGGTTTCACATTTTAATTTATTCCTGGAGAACAGGCCTGAATTGCTGGTGTGTTTCTACATGGCCTGCTTGTTGTCCCCCAGGCCCTGCCTAGTCTAGGGAGCAAGGTGTTTGAGAATGTGTTAGCTAACATGTTTTCAAGGAGTGTTGCTCAGAAGTGTGGCATTGCACAGTGTAGCTGTAATTCCCCAGTCATTGTGTGTCTTCTTCAGGGTTTTACCCATGCAGGATATGGGTCTGTTAGCACTGCACAGCCTGGCTTCTTAGCACTAGCTGTACAGACTCTTGTTTTGAGGTCCCTGGGAACTGGAGAAGCTGGTAGCTAACATGGAAGTGAACTGCTGGTTGTGGTGAATCTTAGACTCTCCCCCAGGGGTTGCCCGTGACCAATGAACATGCTTTTAAAGGTGCTACAAAACCCTTCCTACACTTGCTGCCAAGTGGTGTTTGAAAGTGTGTCGATTAAAAGGTCTTAGCTGACATGTTTTAAACAAGCTCATTTCCCCCCCCAAGGGTACATCTACACTGCAGGGGAGAAGAGTAATTGCCAACTCGGGCAGCTTATATGTGCTAGCTGTGCTTGAGATATCACCCTAATAATAGCAGCGTGGCCCCAGCGGCTTAGGCTAGTCACCCAAGTGCATACTGTGACAGACCGCCTTCTCACCCCCCTCAGGAACACAGGCAGGAAACCCTTTTTTGCTCCAACAGTGCCCTTTAATTTACAGTGCAGGACCCCACCACCAATATATACAGGTTAAAACAGTTCATTAACATCCAGCTCTAAGTAGCTCATTAATATACAGCTCATTAATATCCAGCTCTTAAACAGCTCATTAATACCCAGCTCTAAATAGCTCCACAGGTTCTGGCTCTACAAACTCTATATAGTTCAGCCCCTAATACAATAATACAAACACAGCTCTTGATAGCTCAAACAACACACACAGCTCTTGATAGCTCAGACAACACACACAGCTCTTGATAGCTCCACACAAACTCACACAGCTCTTGATAGCTCACACAAACTCTCACACACACACACAGCTCTGAATAGCTCATGCCACCACCACCACTCGGGCCTTCATTCCTGGCAGCCTTATATCCCCCAGAGGAGGCTGCCAGGTGCAACTCATCCAATTGATGGCTCTGCAGCCCAGGTGGCTTATTAGCCTTCCTGCAAGGGAGGTTTGCAGAGGGCTTCTCTCCCTCTTAAAGGGGCGGCAGGCTGGGTCAAGCCCACCCTGCCACAATACCTAGGACCTAGGACCTTAGATGGTATTATATCCAGGTGGCTAACCCAAGCCTCCACATCTACTGCTGCAGTCACACTACTACTTTTAGTGTCCTTGTTCAAGCAGAGCTACAACATGTAAGTCTACCCCAGCTGGAAATTACAACTGCCAGCTGCAATGTAGCTAGTGCCTCAATGTGTTGACAACTAAGGGCTTTGCTTCTGGCCTTCAACCCTTGTGCGCAGCCTGGGTCCTGCTAGTCTTCCTTCCACATATGAAGCACCAAAGTCGACGGCACAAAATTCAGCACTCACAAAAACCAGCAGATCCAAGCCAGATCCTCTACCGGTGTTCAAGAGCATGTCTCCATTAGCATCAGGTCGACTTTAATTGACAGCAGCTGGGATCTAACCTACAACATCTGAAGCTGCCCACTCTCATCTGTATGAGACCGGGGCTCATCAAATGTGTGGGTGTGCTTCTGGTTCACAGAGGAAAACAGAGTTTGTATCACCCCTAGCTATGCACACTACACAGTATTAAAAGGAAGCCAACTCTCAGGGGCATCATGCCCAGAGAGGGTTATGGGATTGGAGGTCGTAGGGCCAGGCTGTCTGTACACACTGGTCAGTTACCAAGTTGCCGTGGGATGTGTAGTAGAATTGGGGTTGATCTGGGTCGGGATACCAGGAAGTTGGGGTCAGGCACTGAGTTGCAGGCAGGAGAAGAGTAGCAGAGTCAGGGTAGAGCCACCTCAGGATATCAAGAAGTTAGGGTGAGGCACCAGGTTACAGACCGGATATAAATTCTGTTGTCAGGGGCAAAGGGGTATCAGGAACCAGAGACTAATATTCACAATAAGGCAAGGTCTGGAGTAGACGCAAGCAGACAGTCTGCATCATTGCTCAGATAGCAGGCCTGCAGCACCTCCCTGGTTTACATACCAGCATGAGCCAATCACTGCGGGGGGGGGGGGGGGGGGGGCACCACTCAGGTCCCACTGGGCAGTGACTCCTGCAGCAACTAGCTTTGCAGACCCCCGCCCCGCAGTGGAAACCCAGCGTAGAATCCAGGTGGGGATGCCAAAACACCAGCAGCCCAAACTTTCTACCGTCATAGACTTGAGTCCCTCAGGTGCTTATGGGGAGGATGGGGAAATACTGACCCACAGTCTACGCAGGCTGATGCTGCTGATTAGCAGTGCAGTGAATTGTTCACCCTGTCACCAAGCCCAGGAATGCAGAAGCCCTGCAAGCGATTCCGTTTACTGCCCTTCACTCAGGGAGAGGATTCTCCATTGCCAAGCCTCACCGCTCCCCTTATGCAGGTTGGACGGGGTCCCCTCAGGCCCCTTTGAGTTCAGTGGGATTTGAGGGGAATTGGCTCCACACCTGGTGAGTTCTGTATTGAAGAGCAAAACATTTTTGGGGAAAAAGTAACTGTCTGCCCCACGGCTGATCATTTGCAAGTGCAGGACCCAATAGAGCCTCCCGAAGAACGTTGGATGGAGATCATTGTGTCATGACAGGGTCTATGCTTGAGAAGTGAGAGCACTGAATAGAAGGTAGCGTTCCTAAGCTCTTTTTCCCACCCTGCCACTCGCTCTCTCTGTATACCCCTGCGAAAGTCACGTGCCCGCTCTATGCCTCAGTTTCCCCATATTTTCAATGGGGATAATGCTTATCTATCTCTTCAATGTGCTTTGGGATCATGGGGTGAAAGGAGTCACCCATGACTGCTCCACTCTGCCAGAGAGAGGAGACTAATGAGCTGGGCTGGTTTAGCCTAGCACAGTGAAGGTTAGGAGGGAATATGAGTGATCACTGTAAATACATAGGGGGAGAATTGAATACCAGGGAAGGCAATGATCTATTTAAGCTAGAGGACAATGCTAGCAGAAGAACTAATTGGGATACAATAATAATAATAAATAAATGTACGTTGGAAACTAGAAGGTTTCTAACCAGAGGAGGGAGGTTCTGGGCCAGACTCCCAGTAGGAGTAGTGGGGGCAAACATCTGAGCTAGCATGAAGCTGACACATGATACACTTATGAATGGGATTAAATGGCAGGGTTGCCTTTTACAGGAGAGGACTGAACTTGATGACCCAGGAGCTCCATTCCAGTCCTGCATCCCAGTGACCTGCGGTTCAGAAGACCTCCTCTTCCCTTAGGACTTGCTGTCTTCACTCATGAAGTTAGCAAACAGCGGGGTGGCACTGGGCATGGTCCAGTCTCTCACTCCCGTTCTCTTTTTGACCATGCGGCGCTTTCATTGTTTTGAACCTGTGTGTGCCAAGAGCAGGAAATGTTTATTTAGGCGACAAGATGCCTACACAGATGGCAGAGAAGCTTGTTTGCACTGAGTGTGCCGGAGATATTGATAAAGGACAAATCCGTCCCCCCCCCCCACCGCCCCCGTGAATAACATCCTCTCTCTTGGAATCTTCAGCTGGCACCAGGAGTCCCACTACAGAGACAGCCTTGACTTGCATGCAACTGACTCTGTCAGCTGTGGGTTTGAAACCATTGCTAATTAATTATTATGATGTTGATTCATTATGCTGTTCTTGGCTTCCCACATATCCCTCAAATTTCAGATCTCCAGCCTGGTGCTGCAGCTACCACCCCAAACAACAGTTTCTCTGTTTCAGGCAGTGTCACATTTGTGCTAACTCTCCTTCAAGGGGTGGGCTTTCCTGCCTCCCATCCCACCCAAGGAGTCACATCCTAAGCCCCCACTGCAAACCATTCCTCAAAGTCCACCTGGTCCATGGACTACTCCAGCCGGAAAGACCTCACAAGTGTCTGATCTATGAATATATTGCATCCATCTGAACCTGCATGTGCCTTTATACTGTAAGCATTGCAGGCTGACAGCCCTTTTATTTATCGATGCCCAGATACTCAGGTGAGGGGCAAATGAGAAATACAATGGACAGGGAGGTATTGGTTTAGCATAGTTACCCTCAGTACTGTACATTGACATCACAAGGCTAATAATGATCAGGAAACATGTAAAAATGGCATTAATTTGGATTGCATGTCCTTGTACAACAGGCACATTAAAGCAGAAGATCAAGACATCATCTTTTTCACTCACTGGTCTCCAAACCTCTAGTCAATGCACCCTGACCCAGAACTAATTGTACCGGGTGGAGTCAGGGACGTACAAGCAGATTTACCCGTTAATGCCTCTTCCCCAGGAATCCTGACTCACAATGCATTTGCTGGCCCTGTTCTTAGGACCTTTCCTAAGGAGAGCTCTTCACTCGTGCCCAGTTGTGTGATGTGTTTCTGGCTTCCCCACTTCGTGCAGGACTCTCTTCAAACCAGTAACGGATCAAAGCCAGGCTCGGACTGACAAGACAAGGAAGGTCTGTAGAAGTACCCTGCACACTAGTGACAAACTAGGAGTAATTCACACGAAGTAAGGGTCGGGGTGTGGCTTCCCCACACACCCTGATTGAACCCGGGACAGTGCATAGCCATGCTGCCCAGGAGCAGACATGGAACCAGAGTCCAGCGTGGCCAGTTCCCAGCCTTCAGGTGGGGGACGAGACCCCAGGGAGGCTGTACTCTCCCCAGTGCAGAGAGTGCCAGTGTGGGTACCCTGCATAAGGGAGTGAGGGGTACCGTACATCACATTGATTCCTGATGGGAGCCTGGAAAATGGCTCAATACTGAGCCCCAAATGCTAATAGTAAAAGCAGCCTGCCTTCCTCACTAAGATCCCAGAGAATAAGCAGCATTGGTGAAGAAGAGCCCAGGTTTGTGATGCTCTTGCCATAGGTATTATTAGCAGTAGCTTGCCCTCCTGCAGCACTTCGATCCTTTCCATATGAGGAGAGATTAATAAGACTGGGACTTTTCAGCTTGTAAAAGAAACAGTTAAGGGGTGATACGATAGCAGCCTATAGCATCATGACTGGTGTGGAGAAAGAGTAAATAACACTTCCTCATTTCCTTTCTCATAATACAAGAACTAGGGGTCACCAAACGAAATTGATAGTCAGCAGGTTTAAAAACAAACAAAAGGAAGTATTTCATACGACAGACAGTCAACCTGTGTAACTCCTTGCCAGAGGATGTTGTGAAGGCCAAGACTATAAAAGGATTTTTTAAATAATTAGTTAAGTTAATTAAATAAGTTCATGGAGGATAAGTTCATCAATGGCTATTAGCAGGGATGGGCAGGGTTCGTGTTCCTAACCTTAGTTTTTCCAGAAGCTGGGGATGGGCGGCAGATCCCTTGATAATTGCCTGTTCTGTTGATTCCCTTTGAAACACCTGGCATTGGCCACTGTCAGAAGATAGGATACTGAGCTAAATGGTCCTTTGGTCTGACCTAGTATGACTGTTCTTACTTCTTTCACCACATGTCTGAATGAAGCCCATTCAAGCCCTATTTGCAACAGACAAGTAGTGTTAGGCCCTTTTCTGTCTGTGTGTGCAGTGTTTGGTTCAGTGTTTGGTTCTTCCTTCTTAGCAGATAGAGCCACCGAGGCAGATAAGTTAGGTGACTTGCCCAAGGCTGCACACACAGCACACCAGTGTCCGATGGACCCCATCAGCTCCAGTGTATGTGCCTGAACTGCTAGATTCTAGACCAAGGTTTCCTTTCTGTTGTCCTGATATGAAACTCACTGAAGTCAATGGGAATTTTTCCATTTGTTCCCACAGGAAAACAATCTGTAGTGCTAACAAGTGAAGTAAATTGGATTTCTCTCCTCCCCCCCCCCCCCCCGTGAACAGATTTTTATAACTCCCTGGCTTTTTATGGTCCAACTGTTGGCATCACTGCAGATCTTCTGCTTTGAATCATTCTGGGGCATTAATGCAAGAATCTGAAGCTTCTCAAGGAAATGTTTGCTCCTCATGTGACACAGCAAAGTGACATCCTTTGGGGCATTTAGCAAAAAGCAATTATCATGAGAATTTTGTGTTGCTCTTCAAGGCTCATAGTGGCCTGTTTAGTTATCCTAATGGAATTCATTACTATTGTATGTGTATTTAGAAAGCACCTCGACACCTATCTCATTAAATCAACAGGAGTTAGGCGTGTCTATACAATGACACTCAGGAACTTTAATACAAACTAAAGTGTGAGTTTAAAGTGGATTAGTTAAACTGCATTAACCTCCCTGTGGACACAGGGTCTTTCCAGAGCTGCTTTCTTGTTCTCCACAATCTCAGCTTTCATTCTTTTAAATAGTCAATCTGTAGCTGTTAGGGCTGTGAAGGAAACCTCAGAAACATTAACAGAGTGTAACTAATATTTAGGGAGTTTGCAAATAGCCTGAAACAATAGCTCTGTACTGCCTCATTCATGTCGGGCAGAGTGTGAGTGTGTGTGTGTGTGTGTGTGTGTGTGTGTGTGTGTGTGTGTGTGTGTGTGTGTGTGTGTGTGTGTGTGTGTGTGTGTGTGTGTGTGTGTGTGTGTGTGTGTGTGTGTGTGTGTGTGATTAACTCAGGTGCCTGTTGATTATCATTTAAATGTCAGCACTGACAACTATTTAATTCCACCTGTCAGAAAGAAAAGCTCTGCACTGTTTACCGTCAATGACGTCTCCTTTCGGTGTCAAAGGTGGGTGGTGGTGGGAAGATGCCACCTGTGACAGGGTGTACCAGGCACTTTGAGGACCTCTGCTGGAGGCCCCAGGGTTCTATGACACCCCGACCCAGGAAGCAGCAGCAGAGTTGGGGTCTCCAGGGAGCAGACAATCAGAAGCCAGCAGGCAGCATGACTGCTATTTAAAGGGTCTCTGCATTGGGGCCTGGAGTGGTGAGCTAAGGAGTGCTGGAGTGGCCTAGGCCCTCCAGAAAGCGGGGCTTGGCTAATTTAAAAGCCAAAGTAAAGGGCTGGAGTTAAAGGGCCCACACCCAGGGCTGCGACCCTAGTCAGGGCAGAGAGTTGTATTGAATTCTTTGCAACCCTGGAAGGGGACTGAACTTGAGATCTAGGGCAGTGGGAACCTGTGAGGATAAAGTCCTGTGGCACCTTAAAGACTAACTATAAAGTTTTGAAGCATAAGCTTTCGTGGGCTAATACCCACTTCGTCGGATGCACAAAGTGGGTATTAGCCCACGAAAGCTTATGCTTCAAAACTTTATAGTTAGTCTTTAAGGTGCCACAGGACTTTGTTACCTCTGCTATTCCAGACTAACACAGCTACCTCTCTGATTCTTGTGAGGATAAAGAGTCTCCAGGGAGAAAGTCCTGGGGGCAGTGCTCAGCTAAAGGAGAAAAGAACTCTGCAGGTCCCAAGAGTAGGGGCAAAGAGCTGGGCACTTCAGTGAATGATGGACTGCAAGAGGGACTCCAGGGAAAGCAGCCTGGGGGTAAGTTCTCCTTTAAGGGCAGGCACGGACTTAAAGATTGCTCGGAAGGGGCTGAGAACTGAGCCTAGAAAGCACACTGAAGAGTAAGCCTAGAGAAAAAGACGAATCATTTGTTTGGATGTTTGTCTAGACCTTCAGCTGGACTTTTGTTACCCCAGAAGGGGTTTGTCCATTATAGACTGTGTGGCTTGGCTGGAGGGCCGAATCACTGAAGACCTGTCAAGCAAAGTCAACCACCTATAGGGGTGCCAGGAGCAGTAAAGATTGCAACAATGCACCCAGCCAACAGGAGGCACTGGTGATAGGTGAGTGCCCCGTCATACTGCCACTTAAATGTTTCCCTCACTCAGGAAGAAACTGATCCCAAGGAGCCTAGTAAGACCCCAGTGAGCTAAAGCCAAGCTCAAGATGATGGAACTCTTATGTGGGTGGAGTTAATTTTGTGGGTGGAGCATGGAAGAGCACCAACAACTTTCCCACCCTAATTCGACCTCCTGACCTGGGGGGGGGGAAAATGATGCGGGGGGAAGAGTAACTTTGAGATAATTCAGGAAATATAGAAAAGCTACAGTGCCAAATATATCATAAAGCTTATTGGGGAAAAAACTAAAGACTTTTCGTGGAAGTGCATTTTATAATAGGCATTTCAAAGATATAAGGAAAAATATTTCTCTCTTAAGTACACTCATCTCTCCAATGACCAGTCAGCATATGCAGACAGAATATTCAGTTACTGTAATTTAGTACACTACAGAACATAGAGTACTAAGAAGCAGAAGTCAATAAGAATATTTAATAAACAAGAGCAGCACAGGAAGAGTACACTGAATTATTGCCAGCTTGTTATCCTTAAGGGTCCTATTCCATCCAATTTACTCTCCTTAAAAACTAATTTTCCTTTATTTCAGTTAGGCACTCAACCTTCTCCACTATTCACAACAATCACCTCTTCAGAGAAGAGACAGGGGAAATATATAAAAACATAGTCGGGCGGAGGAGGAATAACGTAGCTGAAATGAAGTCTGAAATTACAGAAATGGCGATAGAACCACTCAGCCTTAGATCACTGTGAACCAGTGAAATGTTTTTGGTGCAATTTCATTGCTTACAGCATTCTTTGCTCTTCAGAATTTTCTGATGGGTTAATGGTAAAGCAGAAATATCCACGCCTTCCCCTTCTCCTTGCAACTTTTCTTCAGTTATAATTGACTTTACTCCATGCTGTAGTCTTTAGTCCTTTCAGTACATCATTATTGTGCTAATGGCTAAGGGTCAGGGTAGGACCAGGAAAGAAGATCCATGCAACATGAAATAATTGGGGGAGAAGATGAATAATTTGGACCTGTCCTGCTAGGTCAGCTCCACAAATGTCAGTGTCTCAGGTATTATGTTCTCCCTTGGGAGCCAATGTTCATTAGAGATGAGGACTAAGGAACTTGCTGCTAATCACAGTTGTGATTTCCAATCTCACCGACAGAACAAGAGGTCATGCAGCAGACTTCAAGTGCCATCTGGTGCAGTCTGCGTTTGTATTAGAAAAAGCAGACAGAGGCTTACCTTGCCCTCTGGAGGGTTAGTCAACTCTTTAATAGACACCTGTAGTGGATATGCCAAATTGAAACTGCAAGACAACTTTTACTGGCTTCCCTGAAGGTCAAGCTACTTAGTTGGTTTTCTCTGTTACTCCAGGACTTGCAACCGATTTAACCACTGACATTCCTTTCCCCTCTGACGTCGGCTAAATCAGGGTGGAAAAGTCAAATACATTATGAGGAAAAAGTCATCCCCGATTCTCCAAGCTTGCTACTTAAGAATGCACAGACTTGAGCAAATCACACATTTTCACCTACAAAATGGGGAAGTGCACATGCAAACAGGAATTTGTGCAAATTGGTACCACTTAAATAAATGTGCCCTGTTATACACAGTTGCCAGCCCTTTTTTGATGTGGCAATCACTGCACAACTACCCGTCTAAATAGTCTTGCAAATAGTACCTGACTGTGTTCACGACCTTGCACCTGAAGTTGTGCAACATCTATTGTGGCAATGCCTTTACATTTTTGTGACTGCAATTTAGTTGCAAAATGGCGAAAATCTGGCCATTAGAGTTCCTGTCCAGACAGAACAGGTTTGGGTGAATGATCCCTCTCCCAAATATCAGTTACTCTCCTGGAGATAGAGGGGATGGTATGTTTCAATGACCAATTCCTGGAAGGGTAAAACATCCAGCAAAGATGATTTTCTTCTCTGAATTCTCTGAGATCATCACAATCTGCTGAATATCTAGCATAGAAAATCAAATCAATACAGTGTTCATGGGTGATGGGGAAAGGACGTTACGTATCCTGGGCTATATTCAGCCGGGATTGGGGGTCTATAGTCTGACACTGCCCGTGGCAAATAGAATTTAACCAGTGACTTCAGTGAGTGCTGAGCAGACTATAAATCCAACTCCTTATGTCTCTCACAGCGGAACATCATCCATTAGTGCAAGTAGTAGGGGCTTGGGCTTTCAGGGAAGGAGGACTTGAGGCCTATCCCTTGGGTTGCCATGAGGTCCCGCTGACTCTGGTTTCTGTGCAATGAGAGCTGTGAACTCCTGTGTTAGAGGCACACAAGCCTATTTGTGTGCAGAGAGAGAGACAGATGAAAAATGTTTGTGGTAAGAAAATCCTCACCTTCCACCTGACTCACTTCACCTCCCAATGCTGCCACTTTGGTAAAGTCAGTATTTTCTTATTGTTTTTTCTTCCCCCTTTCTCCTTTTGCATGGCCTGGAGTGTTTTCCCATTACTTTTCCTGGAATTGTCACAGAGGTTTTTCTAGCCCATTGCCCTAGGTGACCCTAGATGAAAAGTGAGCTTTGCTGTACTTCAGGACACCAACTGACTGCTAATGGCACAGTCATGAGGAACCAATTCACACTGAATTGCACTGTTTCCTCAGGAGGAAACAGGTCACATTACTCCCCCCCCCCCAGCTCTACCATGTTATAAACTATTATCAAAAGTCAACCCTTTGATACATTGATAATTATTCAATGTATCAAAAGTACTGTATGCACAACTTCTCTGATGTTTATGGAGATACATGTCCTTACACCAAGGCTGATTTTTGTTTCATCCTCTCTCTTGATGGACCAATTTGTTTTGTTGACATCAGTGGAGTTGCCCCTGCAGAGAAAGTTGCCGTGTCCTCCAGTGTGTCTAGTCTCCATAGTGTTTAGGAGCAATGAGTATCTCCTAAATGGTTCACTATAAAAAAGCAAAAGCTTACATGGACTGGGAAGAGAACTTCCATGTAAATCGTAGGGTTAGAAGGGACCACAAAGGTCAGCTAGTCTAATCCCCAGCCAAGATACAGGATTTGTTGTATCTAAAGCATCTATGACAGAAAGAAGCAGCAGCAGCCTGAATTTTTGTACCAGTTGGTCAAAGAGAAGCAGTACACCCCTACCAGAACTGGGATTCAAACCTACAGAAGCTCCCACTGATTGGGGCTTAAAGCCAATGGCCTTGGCCACTTGACAATTCTAGAATGAGAGATTAGTAGGCTAAATAACCTCTTTTCTCAATTCATAGCTCCTATTGAAGTTAATAGGAAATATGTACATGTAGTTGGTCCTTGAATGATGTATCCTTAACTGATTGCATTCAGTGTTGGTAAATAGCATCCTTTTAAGTTTTGCCAATAATGGGGCATCACCTTAGTAAATTCTCCATGGACTTGTGTTGCAGAGAGTTACATTGGCGCATGTGAAGGAAACAGGCACTCAGAACAATTTTTATTTTTTTTTACCTGTGACTCTGCAACCATGCCATGAAGTGTGTGTGTGGGGGGGGGGGAAGTCTAGACTTTTGCCCTAATTAGGACCAAACTGATTGGTAACTTGCCAGGACTGCATATACATTACATAAATGGAGCACACTGCAGCCACTGGTATTATGAAGGTGCATCCTACAGAGACTACACAGAACAATACGTGTTGCTCCATTGTGATCTGAGTGGCCTCAGGATATTCCCTTGAGCTTTACCGGGGATGTCTAGAGGAGGGCAGCCACAGTACAAAACTCTGTGGGGCCCATTTGGCCATGCTCCCCAGAAGCGCTTTGGCCATCCCTGTCTTCAAAAGACTAAAACCACATCTGCCTACAGCTAAATTCTATAAACATTGCAGGAGGAAGACAGGGACACGCTTTCCAACTCCATTGATTGAGAGAGCTTCCGTGAAGGACAGAATGAAAAAGAAGTAACAACCACTAGGGGTACTTCAAGGAAGACATTTGTGCTGCAGTTACCACAAACAGGATCCCAAAGCCCACTGCTGATGCTGCTTCTACTGCTCCAGAAAATGTGCAACTGGTACTTAGATACCAGGGAGACCCAGCAGCTAGGTGGGAGGAGGGAGAGAAGAAAAATGCAAGAGAAAGAGGGAGCACACAACACTCATTTAACTAAGGGCTCTATCCAGTGACTATTGGAGTCAATGGAAAGATTCCCATTCACGTCAATAAGCTTTGAATCAGAGCCGTGGTATTTATGTTTTTTAAAAACAGGTTCTGTTCAACATGCATCAGGGTGTCAGTCAATTTTATCAATGATAGCAGGTAGAAAGAAATTGCTGCCTATCGGACAACCCTCTCCTAATTGCCGAACAGGTAGGTCTTTGCACCCTGAAGCAATTGGGAGTGGTCACTGGAGACAGGATATCAGGCTGAATGGGCATTGACCTGAGCTGGTCTGGCCTGCCTTATGTTCCTGCAATAAATAGCAAGGGGAAGGTTGTCCTGTGTGGTAAATCACATTGGTACATGCTTCTAAATCAGTGGTTCCCAGACTCGGGTTCGTGAACCTTTGGGGGTTTGCAAAATGTTACAGGGGTTCTTGGGGGTGGGAGCGGGGGGAAATCCCTATGAGACAGACAGACAGAGCTGTCCCTAGGGATCCCAAGCAGCATGGGGCCAGCAGCCTGGAGCCCCTGGACTTTCGAGAGCTAAGCAGATCAAAGCAAAAATATCTATCACACTGAGGAGATTTAAACTTCAAGACTCCTTATAAGAAATGGAAAGGGAGGTGGATATATTTTGCTGTTTTTAAAATTAAATACTGTAGGCAGCTATCGTTGTTTTTAAAATGATTGTGAAGAACAAGTTTAAGCTTGTAATGTGCGTTGTTTGCCTGGACTGCTGATTGTATAGGAGGAACTCTTTGAATTGGCTTCTTAAATACCATCATACTGTTTCACATCTGATACTCTTTGATGAAACATAGGAGCCTTGTTTTATAACAGGCTTATTCAAAGTAATACAAGCTACGAAAGTGAGATCTTGGAAGAGTGTTGTCATTTTCATAACATAATAAAAATACTGTAATGATAAATAACAAATAATAATAAAGTGTGTTATAAGCAAGTCAAAAACGTATATTTCCAAGATCGCTGCTTTTATAATTTTTATTCCGGTAAAGGAGAAATTACCTCAAAATATTCATTTTTAGTGAAAGGGGTTCACAGGTTGTTAAATTTTGGGAATCACTGTTCTAAATGAATGCTCTATTGAGAAGGAAGACCAGCTTTTATGCAACTGTCAAATCCCCTTCATTTGTCCATCATTCAAAACCAAATGGTTGGGTGAAAGGGAGGTTTCTGTGTTGCTTGCGGTTTTGGGGGGGAGGATTTGTTCCCCCCCACACACCCTAAGAATTTAAATTACATTATATGAGAGAATATAGCTTTTTTTTTTATGAGAGGTGCATTGTACTGTCACATTCCGGACAGCAATGAAACACCTCGTGCCTCCTGTGAAAATGCGAGTTAAATAGCACTCAGCCTCTGAACAGAATTACCAACCGCACTCTGAAAGGCTGACCTACATTTGAGAACGCAAATGGGGAGGGAGGTGCGAGTATAGATCGGTAGATATTAAGGAACCCAAGGCATGTTTTACACAATGATAAAAGTGCCAAAATAATGGCTTTAATAACTTGCATTTTTTTTTCTCCTGCCATATTTTTTTTCCATTTTGTGTAAAAGTCAGGGAAGAACAGCTGTAATTTTGAGGTTTGACTTATTAAAAGCTCTTAGACTTTGTTTTAAACCCTGTTTCACAGAAAGTCATTCCAAGATAAAAGTCAGTCAACGGAGAATGAGTATTACAGCAAACTAAATAGATTCTGATATAATCAGACTATTTTTTTTACCCCTTTTCTCATCCCACAAAGCTTTATTAAAAGCCTTTTTGGAGTCAGCATAAGGTGTATTGTACTTGGGCTCTGGCAAATGAAAAACCTTCTCTCAACTTCTTTGCCTGTATGCCTCTGAAAGGAATCATCATTTAATGGCAATGAAAATTGTTGCAGAATGTAAAGATTTTGCTGGGCCATTCCCAACACAGGTTTGTGAATCCAAAGAACTGGAGAAAACGAGATAAAGGCTGTTTGAAAATCATTCATGATTTTACCGTGCACAAGTAGAAAAATAAATGGTTTCCTGGCGTAACAGACAAACGGACAGTTTTATATTGGATGGGAGGTGAGATCAGTTCTGCAGAAAGTCGAGTAGACTCAAATAAACTTTGTATCTCTATACACAGGGATCTGTAGAAATATATAGATAGTCACAAATGCACACTGCAGAAGGCCAAATTCTGACATTCTTTGCTTCTGGATCCCCTCTTCCCCACAATGGTTTCATGTTAACACACAAAGACCAATTTCTCCATATTCTGGCTGGCTCTGGTTGCTGCATGGGTTACTTCAGGCAGGGATAGGGTTACAAGGGTACATTGGGTAGCATTTTTAAATATGGCTAAGTGATTTAGGAGACTCAGTCCCATTTTTTTTCCACAGAATGATTTAGGAGTTTAACTTTCATTGACTTTCAAGGCACCTACACTCCCAAGTCCCTTTTGAAAAGAGGATGTAGCACTGTGATGGGGCATATAAACCCCACGCCAGCATGGAGGGGCTAGCATGATGCTTTGGCCTGGAGTGGTGTCACCCCTCTCCTCCTGGAAACCATGCCAGGGTTGAAGATAAAAGGAGAGAACTCCACTCAGAATGAGGTGGAACAATCCAGGGAGCGAGGCAGGCTGTTGAGCTTCCCAGAAAGAGGTCTGACAGCCCACAGAACCTCTGCCCTTGCAAAAAGACAGAGATTCTCCCTGAGGCTAAGGAGGAGAAAGAAACTGAGACTTAAACTGGAGACCCAGTGAACTTTGATACTTCCAAGGCCCTCGGATGTAACAAAGCCTACTATCCTGACAGAAAACCTGCAGGCAGTTTCATTCTGTTCCTTTGTGCTTTTCTTTAACGTCATTGGCAGACAGTGCGCCGTTCTGTTTGTTTCACCTGGGACCCTGAGAGGAGAAGAAACAGCCACAAGGCTTTGGACCGAGGGTTGATTGACTAGGGTTGATTGACTAGATTGACACACCCTGTGGTGCTCATGGAGGTGGGGGCAATTGGACCCACTCACTTGCTCTTTCCCACAGAGCTCCTAAAGGGGGCGCTTTGCCAAGGACAGTTTTACGACCATCACTTTTTGAACATTTTACCCATAGCGGCTGCAGGGTCTTTCCATGATGACCAGACTCTACTTGGTTCACCTTGTGCTCCTTCAATTACATTCTCATCGGTGGTGTTTCCCCATGATATCAAACACCCCATCCAGCCAATCAGAATACTCACACTTACTACTGCTACCTGCCTACTTCACAGGGTGGTGTAAGGCTTCCATAACATTTAAGACCTTGGGGTGAATGGTGATAAATTGAACTCTGAAAAATGTTTGGGGGAAAGTGGGGTTTTTTGTGTGTTTGTTTTTGTTTTGAAAAATGGGATTTCTTCAGAAACAGCTTTTTCACACACAAAATAAAATGATTTGCACGTTTAAAAAATTCTAAAATTGAGGAAAACTCTCAATAGTTTCGAAGCCATTTCATTTCAAATTGCAGAAAAATACCCACCTGCCCTCCACTTTTTTTACTTTTATCCCCTTGAAAAGTGTGTGTATGGAATTAAAGAGAGAGAAAGTCAGGAATTAAAAAGAGAGAAAGTCATATTTTGCTTGATAAGAGAGTTACTTTTGATTTTTCGAAGTCACATTTTCACCTTTAAGTGCCAACACCTAAAAGTGTTAGTTTTAACTTTCTCTGCCCATGCCCCCTCTCCAACATGCCTCCTCCTCCAGTCCTCGTAGAACAGATACTCACAGGCTGTGGCAGAGCTAGCTTTATGCCAGTGGAGAATTCCCCTGCATGGCAGGAATTCTCAGTCCTGATGTCTGTCATTTTAAGTTCGGTTTACACTGCGTAACCAGCAGAAACTGATGTTGGTAGACGAGAGCATCTGGCACTTAAAATATAAGGTGGCAATAGGAACAGGGATTAGATTAATATCTTTAATTTCAAATGCCTGGTAGGAATTTTTTTCTTACCACGATTGCAAGTTTAAAAGCATTATTACAGTGTAGTTCTAATCACCTCTCATCTGCTTACAATTGGGGTAAATGTTGGTGCTACTGTTTTGTCGCTATGAATATTATACTGTAACTTACATTAGCACCTGTTATTCTGAAGAATCCCCGAGTGCTCACCAAAGTATAAAAAACACATTTGTGGGTTATTTCAGCCTTGAGGATATATAAAAAGATTATTTCAGTTCAGCCGCCACTAAAATGCAGCTCTCTCGGGTCAGGATTGGATAATTCCACATGACAATGCTTTTCATTATTATTAACAACATTTTTTTTAGGAAAGGCGCAACTAATAACTTGTCCAATTGAAACTAAGATGACAGGCAAGTAGGAAGAGCGTAAATGCATACGACTTCAGACATGCTGCTTCACGGTACCTCATTAAAATGTCTGCCACTCATTTTTACTCCGAAATGTATCAGAAACCCTGTGTTGTCTCAGTTGTAACTATGATTTATTTACCTTTTTTCATAATTGCCTTTTTATTATTACACAAATTAATAGTACTACAGGTATGCAACAGAACAAAATATTCAATTTAAGAGCTAGTACTGGAACTTGGCAATTCCGGTCTCCTAACTCTGTGCACAGACCACTGAGGATTTATATACACTACCCCAAAATACTAGAGAGCTCTTTAGACTCCATGCCCCCTCACCAGATTGTCAGTAAAGGTGAGTAATGATTGTGATAATGAATGGCTATATATATATCCCACTTGTTCAGCATGTGTTACATATCCCCTGCTGTGCTTCATTCAGAGGTTGAGTTGGCCACTGTTGCTATATAGGAGGACCTTAGATTTAGATCAAACTTTAAGAAGTTACACTTTCAGCTCTAGAGAGTCAATCTTCAATAGAGAGACACTGTCTCGACACTAGTCTCAAACTCTCATCTCAAACAAAGGTGGGCTGGGTTTTTGGGGAGCAGCCTTGGCTGTCCTGCCACACCAATGTGTTAGAATACCAAGGAATTCACAGACTTGGAGGGCCAGCTTCCAGGGTTCCACAACCTGCTTCCTGATGGGGTCAAGACTATTCTGCCAGATTGGTTGGCAACTACAGTAGACTCTTGATTATCCAGGATTGGATTAACCAGGATGTGGATTAACCAGGATGTCAAAAAAATATGCGCAACTTGCAGGGCCAGCTCTGGCTTTGCTACCGCCCCAAGCACACATACAAAACAACCCCACCAGGATGCAGAGCAGCCAGTGAACCAATACACCCTCCCCCCAGCGCAAGGTGGCTGGTGAACCAACCCACACTCCCCATATTTCCTATGGCTGGTAATTATCCGGGATTTTATTAACCAGAATTTTTTTTCCCTATCATCCTGGATAATCGAGAGTCTACTATCTATCTATATATATAAAAGTCAAGTGGTGTATGTATGTATGTATCTATATATATAAAAGTCAAGTGGTGTATGTATGTATGTATGTATGTATGTACGTATGACTGCGAAGTCCTCCCGCACCGTTTGAGCCAGAGACTTGAAATTTGGTACAGTGAGGGGTCTTGGGGTCTAGATGCTGGTAAGGGTTGAAAAATTTTCGGATCTCACCTCTGACGCCCCCCAGGGGTGAAAGTCTTTCAGGGCCAATCACATCGGCTGGGCGGTTAGGTGGTGATGATGTCCCCCTCCAACAGACACCTCACTTGCTCAGCTCACCCCTCCCTCCTCCAACGGAACCCCGGAGATCCCTCAGTTCTCTGCCCCTCCCAATGGAACCCTGGAGATCCCTCAGTTCTCTGCCCCTCCCCCCTCCCAACGGAACCAGAGAGATCACTCAGCTCACTGCCCCTCCCGCTCCAACGGAACCCCGGAGATCACTCAGCTCACTGCCCCTCCCCCCTCCAACGGAACCCCGGAGATCACTCAGCTCACTGCCCCCCCCCTCCAATGGAACCCCGGAGATCACTCAGCTCACTGCCCCTCCCCCCTCCCAACTGAACCCCGGAGATCACTCAGCTCACTGCCCCTCCCTCCTCCAACGGAACCCCGGAGATCCCTCAGCTCACTGCCCCTCCCTCCTCCAACGGAACCCTGGAGATCACTCAGCTCACTGCCCCTCCCTCCTCCAGCGAAACCCCGGAGATCACTCAGCTCACTGCCCCTCCCCCCTCCCAACGGAACCCCGGAGATCCCTCAGTTCTCTGCCCCTCCCCCCTCCAAACGAAACCCCAGAATCCATCAGCTCTGTGCCACCCCCCACCTGTGAAGGTCCCCGGAATCCCTCGGCTCTGGGCCCCCTCCCCGCCTGCGACGGATCTGAGTTGGGTTTGGTGGGACAGTAAGTGAGGTGGGGGTGTCGGGTTTGGTCGGGGGGGTGGGAAGGTATCGGGGTGGGTGAGGGGTGAGGGGTGGGTGTTGGGGTTGGTCAGGGGGTGTCAGCTGTCTGCCACCTCCCCACCTCCGACTGACCCGAGCAGTGCCGGGCACTTATGCTAGTATATATATAAACTTCCTACTTTGGTGCTGTTCTTGTCAGAGCAGCAAGTCACCTGCTAGTTAGAACCTGGAAGCATTGACCCTGTCTTCCTGCCCTGCCACCTCACCTGACGCCTTGCTCCTGGAAATTACCCCTGGGGTGACATCCTGGTTCCACTGAAGTCAATGGGAACCTTGGCCTTGAATTTCATCAGGTGAGGATTTAACCCAGGAACTCGTTGAGAAACAGGAACCCAATTTCACCCCCCCAAGAAGAATACTGATGTCTTATGTAGTGCTGTGCATCAGTTCTCAAAGCTCTTTACAATGGAGGTCTGTATCATAATGGGGATTTACAAGAGGGGAGACTGAGACATGGGGAGGGATGTGACTTTCTAACAATCACCCAGCAGTAAAACCAGGACTTGAACTCAAGTCTCCTCTGTTATAACCCAGGGCTCTATCCCCTAGACCAGTGGTCCCCAACCTTTTCATGGTCGCGGACCGGTCAACGCTGGGATTGAATGCTTGCGGCCCGGGGGCGAATTTAAGTTTTCATTCTCTGCGGCGGACCGCCGAAAACCCGCGTAATTCATCTTTATTACTTTCCGTCAAGTATGTCTGCCGAAAAGCCACCGGAAGCCGGACCGGATGCGGAAGCAAAGGTGGCCGCGGCGCAAGAGGGGAACGCGGCCGCGGCGCCGGGGGGGAACGCGGGCCGGAGGGGAACGCGGCCGCGGTGCCGGTGGGGAACGCGGGCCGGAGGGGAACGCGGCCGCGGCGCCGGGGGGGAACGCGGGCCAGAGGGGAACGCGGCCGCGGTGCCGGTGGGGAACGCGGGCCAGAGGGGAACGCGGCCGCGGCGCCGGGGGGGAACGTGGGCCGGAGGGGAACGCGGCCGCGGCGCCGGGGGGGAACGCGGGCTGGAGGGGAACGCGGCCGCGGCCCGGTACCAAATGGTCCACGGACCGGTACCAAATGGTCCACGGACCGGGGGTTGGGGACCACTGCCCTAGACGATAATGCCTTGTAGGGCTCAAAACAGAACGATATATTTTAAATTTAACATTCAGTCACCGGCATGATCAACCTGATTTTCTCTCCCAAAGGATTGTCTAGACTCTTTGCAGTCCCCTAAGCCATGCAACCACTGCATGCTTCTAAGCTTTGATTTTAAGCATTGTGCTGAGTTTGATTCCACCCCATTTGATGAAACGGCAGGTTATGGGAAATGAAATTGTTTTAGTTCATTAGCTATGAACATTAAAGGCGAGGTTTTGCTGCAATACCAACTAGGAATAGGAGACAAAGCTAAAAATGAGCCATTAAATCCTCAGCTGGGACCAGAACATCTGCTGCTGTTGCTGGAGCTATGAAAATGTACACCAGCTGAAGAAATGTCCCTATAGTTGTTCCAATCACAGTGTTCAAAAGATACCAAGAAACCCTATGTATCAATCATTTGGAAGGGTTAACTCTCTAGAGGAAAATAAGAGGTAATAGAATTATTGATACTTGGTGCTTCCATAGACTCATCATCTAAGGATCTGAACGCACTTTACAGCCCCAAATGCATACGGCAAGTTTCACAGCGCTCCTACGAGTTGGATAATTACTACAACCAGGGCCGGCGACAGGGGGGTACTACGGGTACAGCTGTACCGGGCCCGGGACTTTAGGGTGGCCCCCTTACGCCCCCTTACGTCTGCTCCTGCCAGGGACACGCGCGCTCGTCCGGGGGAGAGCCGCGCCGCCTCCCCGCCCCTTCCCCGCTCTCCAGCTCCGGCGACAAGGGGGGACACAATGGGTACAGCGGTGTACCGGGGCCTCCCTAAAGTCGGGGGGCCCGGTACAGCTGTACCCATAGTACCCTCCTGTCGCCGGCCCTGAGAGCAGGAATTGATCGTTCAAAAATATTCACAGGACCAGAAACCCATTTCACCCAGCTGTGGTGATGTCAGTGTAACAGAGGAGAGAACTAACTCAATCATTTTCAACATATTGGCAGGTGTCAGAGCCCCAAATGGTGTGAAGAGTTGCCTGCCAGACTGTACCACTTCCCTAATGTCGATTTGGAATTGTCAACAGGGGTGCTGTGACCAAGAGTTAGGGACCGGCAATCAGCCTGCTCTTACCACATAGTTAAATAAGAAGGGAGTCCCTAGGTGGGAGGGAGAGGGGTCTCAAAACGGAGGAGGGATGATATGGAAAAGGCTGAGAACCACTGATAATTGTGATAAGTGTGATAATTGTTCCCCACAAGAAGCCCAGAATTTCATACCTTTGTTTCATCTCATTGTGACTGGATACACAGGCACCTACACACACACAGGCAGTGCTGGAAGTTTCTTACTGGAATCTGTATTGTTCCATTCAGCCAGGCAGTCATACCATAAGCAATTGTGTTCCTGCCCTCAATTTCCGCTCACTCTACTGGACAAGAAACTGACAATTCCTATGGGCTCAGTATACTTCACTGTCATCTGCCACCTCGCAGCAAATATTATGCTATAATCAATGTGATAGTACTCAGAGGACCCAATTAGAATCTGAGTCCCATTGAGCTAGGTACATAGGGAAAAAACAGTCCCTGCCCCAAAGATCTTACACTCTCATCTAAGTCGTGAAAAAACAAGTAAGCATAACTGTAACAGCATTAAGACTCACCACCACAATGCCTCTTGCTGGTCAGTCCAGGAATTGGCTCTTTTCAGCCCTGGAGCACCCTCTGCATGTGGTATCTTGCTCATTGTCTGCTCTGCTGGTTTCGGACCAGCATTGCTCCCCACTCGGGGGCATCCACTTCAGGACACTGCCCTCTGGCAGTGCCCCCCTAGTCCATTCTTACCCCCTTCCAGGGGGAGGAGTCTTAACAATAGTCCTTTAACTTGCACCTGCCTCAATGGCCAACCACAATCCCAAACTCTAGCCCCACTCATCAGGGCATGTTGCAGTCTGACTCAGCCACTCTTCTGCGGTCAGGTGCAGTAAAAGGGGGAAGAAGGGGACCCAGGCCCACCTGCTACTCTGGGTCTCAACCCAGAGACACTATAGCAGCACCTTCTCTGCCCCCCTTCTCTCTCCTTGTCACCCTATTTCCCCTGGGCAATTTCCCCTTTGATCCTATGCACCTTCTCAGCCCTTCTAGTCAGGGACCACAGCATGGCAGGTAATGGGCCTGAGCTCTCCTAAGCCTACCCAGCACTGCTCTGTCCAAGCTGCTTATCTCCTTAACTCAGAAACCAGCTCTTCTCCCTTGCAAGTCAGGGAGAGACTGACTTCTTTTTTGCTAGGCAGTTTTTATATAGGGCCCAGCCATGCCCTGATTGGCTGTCTCTCCCTTTGCCCTGATTGGCTCTCCACAGGCCTTTGCTGATTGGCTGCCGGTCTTCACAGCCTCTCTAGCCTGTTCTAGTCCTTTCTTTCATTGAGTAGGGCATGCACCCCACTACAATAACAAATAGGGGAGAAGGAAGCAAACCATGTACACGAAAACACCAGATGAATGTTCATTTTGCCATTGTAATGAATACTGGATTAAATTAAATATGATGTAGAATAGGCAGAAATTTAGGAAAATTAGCAAAAAGAAAAAGGCCTGGGGAACAGATAACTGAGATCGTAACAAAAGTTTAAAATGAGAGAATAACAGAGGAAATAAAAAACTGACCATTTTAAAAAGAAAGAAAGAAGCCTGAAACTAATATAATGCTCAACATTTATTTTCTTATAGTATTAGATTATAAAACCTCAAAGCCCAGCAAAGTTGAAGAATCAGTGGATGCAACACACAATAAGTATTTCAAAATAAAAACCTACAAAACAAAAGCACTGTATTGCACCGGTAATTGAGGAAACCCTTCCTCAGACCAATAAAGCATGTGGAGTTAAGTAAGGCAGAATACAATTTGTTGCATGCACATAGCTCACAGAAGGGTAGATGCAAAGAAATCAGCAGTTTGTCAGGGCTGTATAATCTTTGGGGTCTTCTGTAAAGTCAGCTTTTTATTTATGATTGTGGTAATGGGTAATTTGCCTTGTACTGGAAATTAAATAACAATAGTTTTTTTAAAAAAGAGCCAGAGCTTACGTATTTAAAAAGAGAACCATATTTTGTAATTCTCTGATTAGTTTTCACTTTGATTTTTCCAGAATGAATGCAAATGTAAAAGGCCCTATTTCCACTCAGTGCTGCTACCCAAAACTGAAAGCAAGCCATTCAAGCAATTGATGATGATAAATGCTTAAAGGATAGATAAACTCCTTCTTTACCCAACTATTAGTTTATAATTTTGCTTCTTCAAATGTCAGAAAAAAGTTCCCTCCTGGTAATTATTCTTTAATTGTGTACTATCCTGATACAACACATCCATCATCATATTACAAAGAGTTGAAAAATTGGGTAACCAAAGACATATGAAGATGTGCAGGCTGTTAAACAAGATACCTCCTCCGAAGCAAAAAAGGAGGATTCTATGATTTCTGAATGTACTTAAAAATATACGGGCCAGTGTGTGAGCTGGTAGAAGTCAGTACAGCTCAATCGAAATAATTAGGGGAAAGATGGTCTAGTGAACAACTCACTGGCCAGAGCATCAGGAAACCTGGGTTCAATTTCTAACTCATTCACAGAGTATGCGTGTGAGCTTGTGCAAAATATTTCGCCTGCCCTGCACCTTGAACTGTCATCTATAAAATTGGGATGAGGCTCCCCTGCCTCACAGGCTGAAATCCAGTGATGATTGGGAGGTTATCAACTCTCACAGCGATGAGAGTCCTGTGTGTAGACTTGCAGATTAGAAGGGACCACTGTGATCATCTTGTCTGACCTGCATTGCACAGGCTGTAGAACTTCCCAGAATTAATTCTTGTTTGAACTAGATCATATCTTCCAGGAGGGAAAAATCCAGTTTTGATTTAAAAATTCCACTGATGGAGAGTCCACCACAACTCTTGGTAAATTGTTCCAGGGGTTATTTGCTTGTGAATTTTCACCTTCTTTCCAGGCTCAGTTTGTCTAGCTTCAGCTTCCAGCCATTTGATCTTGTAGATAAATGCATCATGGCAAATATATATGTCACCCCTAAAAGCCAGCATTGACCACTGATTATCATACAGAAGCATATAAATGACTACAGCTTCTTCCCTGCACTCTAGTGATACTGGAAAATGTATAATTTTAGCTGAGATACCTTTGTATGGTTACCTCAGTCTCCACAGTTTTCCACTGAACAGTCCTGTACTTATTATTGGAAATGCCTTGATAATGCCTAATCTCTGTAGTTATAGCAATCAGTGAAATTCTGATTCTCTTCTTGCTTACCCTGGCTTCCACCATTGTAACTGCATTGAGTTCAGAAGGCTTACTCCTGCTTTACATCAGCAGGAAGAAAATCATGGTTGGAAGGGACCTCAGGAGATCATTGAATCCAACCTGCTGCTCAACACAGGGCCAATCACCCAATAGATTTTTGCCTTATATCCCTAAGTGGCCCCCTCAAGGATTGAGCTCATCAACCCTGGAGTTAGCAAGCCAGTGCTCAAACCACTGAGCTATCCCTCCACCCCATATGGGGCCCTTTGTTCAGGATCAGATTCGACCAGCCTTACTCATGCAAAGTAGCACTTTTCTCTCTCAGCTGCTGTAAAGTGAGATATAGCTCTATTGACTTCAATGAAATTGCCCTGATTTATACCAGCTGAGGAGCTGAGATTTTCAAAAGCACTTAAGGGAGTAAGGGAGTGAGGTGCCCAATGACCATTGACCTACAGAGGGAATTCACTTCTTTACACTTTCGAAAATCCCATCAGGGATGCAACCCCATGATCTGGATGACCCCAAGCTTCTGAGTGCCCAAAGCTCGGACTTCACGATTGGGGATGGATCACTCAGTAACTGCCCTGTTCTGTTCATTCTCTCTGAAGCAGCTGGCGTCGGCACTGATGGAAGACAGGATAGTGGGCTAGATGGACCACTGGTCTGACCCAGTATGGCTGTTCTTGTGTTCTTATCCATTGTCCTTTTTTTAATGGTTACTGCCATTCTCATTGAAGTAATTGGAATTACCGTGGATGTATTTAACTAGGATGCCGGTCACTTTTATATAGGAGGTGTTTATAATAGACATGACAGCCTTATCGATGTGGTTTCTTTCTGATATCTTGTTTAGCGTGCATTGTATCTACAAAGAGCTATTTCAACTTACTGGATCAAGAATCAGCAAACTCCAGTTCCATTCAGATTACGTGGGTAACTATACGTGGGTCTCAACTTTATTAAAGGCATGCTGATAAAATATGGAATGACTTGGCTAACATTGTCTGAAACATCAAGACGATTTTGTAGAAAACAAAGCATCAAGTATATAGGGCTTGAGCAATGTGTGTATATATATATATATATATATATAGGGCTTGAGAAAAATCCTCTGCTTTTTCTACTGCTCCTACAAAACATCAGCCATTGCAGGGTGTCAGTCTGGTAAAAATACGAGCATATGTATGAAATTGATTTAGTGCCAGCTAAAGGAACATTAATCTAGCCACAAACTTTCACTGCAGGGACGTGATGCAGTAAATTTCTGCTACTCTAACACCAATGTTGATATCACATGATATATGATACTTCCATTTAGAAAAGAAAACTTTTCTTTCAAACTTTAATTGACCATCATATTTTTCTAGTTACGAAGAGTTAGTAGATAATAAATACTAACTGGAGAAAGTATTTACTTATTTTTCAGACACGGAAAGATACCAAGTTAAGCTATGCAGTTGGTTGTATTCAATTTGTTCCTTTTATAATATCTTGAGTTAAGAATCTTAATTCACATTGATTTTCTATATGAACACTTCTCTTTACTAATACACAAGCAAGAAAAAAGAATGATAATTACTGTAATCCTCAAGATCCTTAAATCTCTTATTTTCTTACCAGAATGAACTGTAAATATTCCAGGACAAAAGGGGTCACCATATTGCACTGAACTTTCCCAGAGCATATTCTCCCATTACGTTCATTAAGGACTATGTACCATGGTGTCAACCTGTGACGGTGCTGTTCCTGGTGGGATCCAACTGTGAGTGTCAGGTCAGGACAGATTGCTTCCAAAGGGGCAACTACAGCTCAAAGCTGGGGTTTTTCCACACTAAGGCAAACCAAACCAGCTAAACAGAAAAGACTTTGGTTTCACCCCACTGGCTAACCACAAGTCACACAAGCAATCCCCTTAAGACACTCCAGATTCCCAGTATCACCACCAGCAGCCACCTGTCCTGGGGACCAATGGTTATGAAAACCAATCCCCCAAATAAAGAAAACGGTTCTCCCCAATTCCAAAGAATCAGGCCCCAGACCCAGGTCAATATACCAATCAGATCTTCCCACAAATCACGCTGTTGCCAATCCTTTAGAATCTAAAATCTAAAGGTTTATTATAAAAGGAAAAAGGTATAGGTGAGGGTTAAGAATGGTTAAAATAAATCAATTACATGCAGTAATGGCACATCTCTTGGTTCAGGCTTGCAGCAAAGGTAGAATAAGCTGCAGGTTCAAATCAAAGTCTTTAGAAAGCACCCCATTTAGGGGTGGGTCAGCACCTTAGTTCAGAGTTCACCTGTGTAGCAAAGTCCATTCAGAGCTGGAAGCAAGACAGGCTGCAGGCTGAAGGTAAGACAAAATGGAGGACGCTTCTTCCAGCTTTTATAGACTCTCTCTTCTGGGCCAAGACCCTCCTCCTTCTTTTGCAGAGTCCGGTTGCAAAATGGAGGTTTACAGTCACAAGGTCCAATCACCAGACTCTCCAGGATTCAGTTTCTGACCAGGCAGTTGACATTCCTAGAGCAGCTCAGGTGTGGACAGGCATATACAAAGTCCATTGTGTGGTTGATGTCCCTTAATGGCCCATCAGCCAGGCCAGCCAAGTTAACAACAGCTAGTCTGAGATTTCACAGGCACCTTATATCCAGTATTCATAACTTTAGTTTCAAAAAATATACACACATTAATGGCATATTCATAATTAGCCCTCCATAATCTGGTCACAGACACCTGTTATGACCCCCTGTACATAAGATTTGGTGCCACTATAGGACCCTGGTTGCAGCAATGATTTATAGGGTCCTAAATTCTTTCAGTAACGTGACACAGCCATATATATATAGGAATCCTTTTATAAGAGACAAATCTTACTTGAGCAAGTAATCTCATTGACTTCGAAATGCACATGACATGTCCAGAGGTAATAAATTCATATCAAAATATATAACCATGCTCCAAATTGTACTGGGGAATGAGATCTTCAATCCATTACGCAGGCCATCCCTGCAGGGCCCGGGTCAGCAATGACGTCATTTCAGAGACTGACCATGCCGGGAATGGTGCCTCCCCAAATAGCCAGGCGTGGCTTTGCCCACCCCCTACCTCCCACACCCCAGGGCGCTGATTCATCATCCATCCTGGGCACCAGGGGGCTGGGGTCACTCCCCCCGCCTTCCTGGGGCTGAGGAGGCTGCGGCACCACGCACTCTCCCTCCCGCACTCAGGGGCTGGGGAAGCTGCAGTGACAAATGCAGTGTGGTGCTCTGCTCTTGTTCAATGATGATAACAGTCGGCTGCGTGCGTGCGTGCGTTCCTTCTGTGTGCTACCCTGGCTCTGTACAGATGACACAGCAGACCCCGAGAAAACACCTAATGACCACAGACTCTGACAGGGTACGAAAGCACCCAGCTAGGTTGATTGTCAAACGAAACACAGACTCTGGCTCGCCGGATTAGATATCTACGGGTCTACTAGTCCATATGTGCTTCCTGGACACAGCTCAGTCAGTGGCAGGATTTCTGCTGCCCCCTACGCCGGACAAAGACGTCCACTCAGGATGCTGTGGCAAAGTTTTGGCTTTGTCTCTGTGAGTCCCGTGCTTCCAGGCAGTTTGTACTAGCCTCAGAGGCTCACTGTGACCCTCCACGTAGCCCATCTCTCTTTAGAGACCAGGTCACAGCCTATTGAGCCATTTTCATCATAAGCCAGTGAGTAGAAACTATCCTTCCTGGCACAGTCTCTGTTGTCTCCCCAGTCTCAGTGATTAATTGGGGGAGGTAGAAATGGGGGAGCCTGGGCTCACCCTCTACTCTGGCCTCCAGCCCAGGGACCCTAATAGTATCAGCTAAGATGGCTGACCTTTTAGCCACCAAATACAATACAATTCCCTGGGCTACTTCCCCACAGCAGTCCCCACTTCTTCAAACTCCACTTCACCACAGAGTCTCCTTCCTTGCGTATATGTTGTCTACCACTCAGTCTCACCAACAGCACAACTTCCTTCCACAGCTCCTGACATCCACACCCATCTGTCTAACTAGGAGGCTTTTTAACTGGTTTCAGCCAGCCCCTGATTGGCTTCAGGTGTCCCAATCAGGCTAGCTATTTCTGCTGCTTTCTAGAAGCTTCTTAATTGGCCCCAGGTGTCTTGATTAGCCTGGAGAAGCCTTTGTTTGGCTACCCAGGGAACAGGGACCTGCTCATCCTGAGGCTGATATACTTCCCTTCCATCTCTCTCCTATACCCTTCTGGTCTGACTCTGTCACAATGAATTCTTATACACAGGGTAAAACAAATTACACATCAGTCCTAACGCATTGAGGTACAGACCTTCTACGCATTAGGGTGCTGCCTTGCCCCTGGTACATGTTGGTTCAAACAAACAAATCTATCTATCATATTGGCCTTTCGAACTTGTCTTTAATATGGGTCCCCTCCGGTCCTTGTTTTAGCTTGTAATGTACTTGTACAGGGGTGTTCTGGTGCCATCTGGGCATACGTTCCTCTGATTAGTGCTTATATGTGAACACGTGCTTCTAGCAGCCCTCTTCCTGCCAATTTCTGCGAGCAGGGCCTGCCTCTGGCTCACAGCCCAACTTTGCTTAGCAAAATCTTGACCATTACTTTAGTTCAGGCCTCAGGCCTCATACTGGGCCTTTGATACAAGGATTTAGCTTTCAGAGACTTATTACAACAAAGACGCGCACTCTCCCTCCTGGCTTTTTCTCCCTCAGGTGGAAGGGGCGGAGTTTGGGGGTAGCCTTCCCAACCGGTTCACCCGTCACCCATGCAGAGGGCCCCCAAAGTGCAGGGCCTGGAGCGGTAACCCCGATTCCCCATCCCCTAGGGACAGTCTGCCAAAGGTAATGCCTTGCTCTCACAGTGAGTCCAGCCCTGGAGAGAATTACACTTACTCAATCTTCCCTCTCCCCTCCCCACTTGCTGGTCACAGCAGTTGGTGAGGTATGTGGGACAGGAGAAAGATGCTCCATGAAAAGGGAAGCAACTTAATTCCTTCCCAGAGGAAGCGGGAGCGTAATTGTGACGCCGGGACAATAATGTCTTTCAAGTTCCAAATACTGTCCTCCACTTGTATGAAAGTGTTAGGGCTAAAGCAAATATCATGACTCCAAACAGCGTGTCTTTCCTTTCTGGGACTTCCCTTCAATCCCTACCTCTCCAACAACTGGATTGGGCCCAGGGACCTTGGGCACTTCAGTGTCCAAGTTAAGACACCCTCGAGGCCTGATTGTCAAAAAGGTACCGAGCACCCACCCACCTTTTGAAAATAAGACCCTTTTAATGTCTCTCAAGTTGAGCTACTCAAAATGGAGGCAGGCAAAATCACTAGTTACTTCAGAAAACCTCAGCTTAAGTGGCTTCTCCTTCACACTGGACACACTCTTGTGTTTCCTTCCTATTGTGTTTGTTGTAGTGTTTACTATTTCACATTTGGAGGGTGAGAGGGGCAGGAATGGTTGGTGTTTTTATTCCTCCTTTTCCTTCTTCATTTGGGATATAAAGCACAATAGCTTATTTGTTTAATTTTTATTTTCCTTAATTAAATGTTAAGGAACCCAGAGACCTTAGTACTTATGAAAAGAAGACATAATGAGAAATAAAAAGGATGGCTGGAGTGTCAAAGCAGGTGGATGGCTGAAAATCTTTTAGACTGGTCTTCTTGATCACCTGTAGCAGAGAGGACTCTTTACAGTGGAAGTAGTTTGTGTCCACGGTTTCTGTGAACCCTTTTCATGCTATGCAAAGACACAACCAAAATAACTGTTTATTAAGCTTATCTTCTCTTTATTCCCTGTCCCCTCCCCTCAAATACCCCAATATTGATGTGAAAGGACTGATTGTTGTTTTTTCTTTTCACCATCTGTCTGCTGTGAATACATCTGAAATTCCCAGCTCCATTGGCTGAAATATACTCTGCAACTCCACATTTGTGTCCTCCTCTAATTATTGTTTTAATTTGCTTCTGCTCGACTCCCACTCCTCCACCCCCTTGCCAGATTGTTTATATTATTTGAAAGGGCGGCTGACTGTCGCTTATCCTGCTCTTTCCAACCCCCACTTCACCATTTGGAGTCTCTTGCCCTTGTTCCTGTTTTGACATCTACAGGGTGAATTTGGATTGCAGCTTCTCCAGATGTTTCTCAGATATTCTCCCCTGGTGTTTCACTGGCACCTTTCACAGAGTCCCCCCGAGTCCCCATTCTGCCCGCATGCATAGAGTAGATTCACTCTGCTGCAGTCAGGTTTGATATAATTTAATGAGGAAACGGATAATATGTTGTCTCTTTGCAGCATCTTTCATCCAAGTGCTTTACAGACACTTATCAGTTCACAGCCCCCATGTTAGATATTTTACAGAGGAGGAACTAAGGCACAGAGCAGTACCATGACTCCTCCAGGAAGAAAGATGTTTATGTCATCTTATGTCAGATGTTTACGTTCTTTATTCCAGTGTTTGTGCCTGGGAAACAATTAACGAAGGTATTTTTTGCTGTTACTATTTTTCTGCTGATGGAATAGTATGTATATATGGATCCTTCTTTTAAAAAAACCCATCAGAAGGAATAGCTCTACCCCCTAAACAGCACAAGATGTCCATTTTGAGCCTCAATCTGCTCCCACGCAAGTCAATGAAAACACTAATTTAAAGAAGCAACAAAGAGTCCTGTGGCACCTTAAAGACAAACAAAAGTATTGAAGCATAAGCTTTCGTGGGCTAATACCCACTTTGTCAGATGCAGGCAGAAAGTATCCAGAGGCCTTCCACTGCATGCATCCAACGAAGCGGCTACTAGCTCACCAAAGCTTATACTTCAATACTTTTATTAGTCTTTAAGGTGCCACAGGACTCTTTGTTGCTTCTGCAAATCCAGACTAATACGGCTACCTCTCTGATTCCTAATTTAAAGCAAATAGGACCAAGACCTTAATTCCCCCGGCATCAAATTATTCTTCTCTGCTAGCCACTGATGAAGGCCCAGATCTTTTCTTCTTCTGCTGTATCAGGGCTGTGGGACATACTCAACCATGAGTGACAATAAGCCGTCTCCACATCAAACGTAGAGAGGTATTAAATACACCTGCTCAGAAAATGGATTTTTCCCGCCCACCAGGAATTTTTGAATTTTCATCACAAACCCCAAAAATTTCATCTAAAAGTTTCCATTAGGAAAACAGAACCATAATATTTGATTTCAGGTCTGGTCAACCCACATCCAAAGAGTTCAGCTTGTGGAACCAAAATGAAACATTTTGTCTCAGGGCTGTTAAATTGCATCCACCTGGTGGGCATTGTAGTTTGGTGGTTTCACACCCCCATTCTCATCATTTGGGCTGGGCTCCCTGACCAGACTACACCTCCCATTTTTCATGAGGATCTCCCCATGGTTGAGACGTCGGGGTGATTCATGGTAGTCACACATTTTGACATTTCTGAGTGGAAAGGTTTGATTTTTGCCCAGAACATTGAGGGTTCCATGGGTTTTGTCTTTCCACAAGAAGTTGAAAATTTCTACTGAAAGCAGGCACGTTTTACAAAGAGGGTTGTTTAATCTTGAACCCAATTTTCTACTGAAAAACGGTTTGGATGGAAAATTGTTGACCTGCCCTAGCATTTAAGTGCAGGGCTGTATATCGCTGTTATACATGCAAAGTAACTCTATTGACTTCCATTTCCTTAATCCAGAGTTACGCCAGTGTCACAGAGAGCAAAATATGGCAGCTTACAAAAGGCAAAAATGATCCTTTTTGCTACATAAAGCGGAGGAAGGGATGACTGAGCTCTTAACGGAACAGCAAGGGGAGGCATTGGAAGAGGAAGAAGCAATGTGGCAGCTAAGCCTGCTGCCAAATTTTATTACAGACTAACTGACCCTGAATTCTCCCGCCAGCCAGGGCTGCTGCAGCCACAGGATTTCAGCCCAGCAGGGGCCCTGACTGCACAGTTAATCAAAGAGGCCATCAATCAAGTGATTCACATTATGTACTTAAACCTCCTGTCCAATGTCAAGGTATAATTCATATGGCTGACAACCTCCCGAAGCAGCTGTGTTGCACTCAGACATAAATTGGAGACTGCAAAGGGAGATGAAGCAGCAGTAAAAGAAACTGTCTATTTGGTAATACACATCACTGTGGTTTTCCCCCTCCATTTGTTGTGGTGCAAACACCTACTAAAACCATTGAGAGGAGCATTTCCAATTAGCTCAATCATGCATTATTGCTCATGCAAGACACACCGAGGTATTAAAGCAACAGCTAGACTTGGAAATTGCTGACTGTGCAAGTAGCATGCAATCAGCATAGGTTTAAAGTGGAAAGAAGTCATGTCCTCTAGTGTGAAGGACAGAGCATTATTGTTATTATTATTGCTCTTGGCACCAGTTAAATATGACTGGATGTTGGCCAGTTGACTCTCTTCAAGGAGACTTTAAAGGACTGTTTCATAGCAGATAGCCATCATCTTCCATTGTGAAAGCATCACAGAAGCTTTGATTTGGTCGTGGCCTACTCATTGGAAGCGATGAGCCATATTTCTCTGCTTTATGATAGGTGAGAAGCTATTAAGACAGCCTATTAGCCTGGTACACATTCCGCTTATCTGTGAAACTGTTAAAAATCATGAGCTACTCAGCCAAACTGTGGTAGTAGTGGGAAAGATTCACTGGAGTCATTTTGAATATTTCTGTGGACTTCAGCAGGTGGGCCTTGCAGCTGGCCCAATGTAAATCTAGAGTGAATTGATTTGCATGATATTACACCAGATGTACATCACTGTCACCAAACAAGAACTGGGCTCCATATGTACAAACCAGGCTCAGACTAGAAACTTCTCATCTGCAAGAAGAGTCGATGCACAAGGATACTTAAACTGAAGCTGGGAATTGGCGTGGGAAGAAGGGGAGAGGGTTGAAATATGGAGGAGAGTTTAGTGTGTTTAAGTTTTAAATCAATGAAAAAAATTCCACCAAACAAGTAACTAGCAAGCCATGTGTGTGTCTTCATCCACGTTGCTTTGGGCCCAATCCAGCAAAGCACTTCGGCTTGCGCTTAACTTTAAGCACATGGGAATTCCAGCTGATGATGCACTGACTACTGTACAAAGGAAGTCAGTTTTATTAGCCCTATTTCACAGATGGGAAAACTGAGGCACAAAGAGATTCATGACTTGGCCACATTCACCCATCAGGCCAGTGGCAGAGCCAAGCCTACAACTCCAGACTTCTGAGTCCTACCCCACTATGTTACCAATTAGGCTGTACTGCCATCAACAGGATAATATATGTGCTTAACGTTACACACGGGCCTAAGGACATTTATGGGTATTTTTTATCCCTTTTCCTCCCAGCCTTCATCTGTCTGTTAGTTTAGAGTGTATGCTCCTCTGGGCAGGGGTTTTGCCTTCCTCTATTTTTGGAAAGCTGATATCACATTTGGAGTGCTACAGCAATATGAAGAATAACTGCTATTATCTACTATGGGAATAGCACCTGGTCTGGTTGCTAGGAGTCTGTGCCTAGTGAAAAAGAAGAGGCATTAACTTGCTGCAGAAATACATGTGTGTGTGTGTGTGTGTGTGTGAGTGTTGTGAGAGCTCTGCTGTACCGGTCCCAGGGAATGGGGCAGGCTTAGCGGAAGAGGGTAAAAGAATGGTCTGGTGGTTGGGGTACTAGGCAACAGATCCATCTTCAGTTCTTTGCTTTGCCACAGACTTCCTCAGCGACCATGGGCAAGTCACTTTAGTCTCTGTATGCCTCAGTTTCCCATCTGTAAAATAGGGACCTGGCCCTGCCCGGCTTCAGAGGGAAGTTGTGAGGATAAACAGACCATGAGGTGATCAGATATTAGGTATCAGATATTAGAATGATTCAAGCTGGCTACATAAGTACCATAAAGAGCAGACTGCAGTGTTGGATTAGAGAGGAGATTTTATATGTAGTTGTACAAGCACTTTCTGTACAAATAATAGCCACTTCTACAGTCCCCATTACATTTCTAGTCAGTCCTTCAACTCCTGGGCCGAGACTCTGTGCTCTGCCGACAGGAGGTGCAGCACAGAGGGGCAGTCCAGTGGAAATATAACTTGAAGGCACTTTTGTGACATCCCAATACTGGGGCTGCTCTGGGAGCTGAAACAGCACCTGGCATAGATTGAGCAGCCTGCAAGGCTGCTCTAAGTTATGTCAGCCTCCTTAGGGCAGCTTCTGAGCTGCAGCACAGTCCAGAATGGCTGTAGCAGCATGTACTACAGCCATGCCTCATTCGGCTCCTAACACAACCACAACATGCCATCCACACCATGGGTTGTGAGGTAGGGGCTGCGTACACCTGCCTATGGCAGCCCATGGCAGTGCCTTTGCTGGGGGATCTTAATGCTTATGAGCTAGTTGTGTCATCAGATGCTGTGTAGGAAGGATGGGCTAGTGCAGCAGTTCTCAACCAGGTGTATGGGATGCTCTGGGGGGCTGCAAGCAGGTTTCAGGGGTCCACCAAGCAGGGCTGGCCTTTGGACTCACTCGGACCCAGGGAAGAAAGCCAACGCTGAATCGCAGGGCCCTAAGCCCTGCCCCCGGGGCTGAAGCTGAAGCCTGAGAAACTTAGCTGAGGGGGGGGGGACGAGGGGGAGCTGGCCAATTGCCTGCTTACTATCCCCTAATACTGGCCCAGGCTTTTATATGCAGAAAAAACCAGTTGTAGCCCGGGTGGGCTGTGGAGTTTTTATAGCATGTTTGGGGGAAGGGGGCTCAGAATGAAAAAGGTTGAGAACCCCTGGGCTACTCATTAGGGGTCAACATGGGGGTTGAAAAACTTGGTTTTATGGCTTGACTCAGCCATAGATATCCTGTGTGAGCTCGGGCAAATGACTGAATCTCCGGTGTCTGAGTGCTTCATCTATCAGATGGGGATGTTACAGCAGTGAGTGCCAGATAAGTACCTAGACAGATAAATGGGCTGGGGGAAGGGGAAAATCCCTCCCTTTGGGAGTTTCTCTGAATGAAAATGGAGTTCAGACGTCAGGAGTTTGATATTCTGCTTCTAGGTCCAGTAGGCACGATACATCAGGATTGGATATCTGCCTAACCTGATAACAGCTATCACAGCCAAAATAAAGTTTACTTTTGAGTACTGGTGGTCATATCAGATCCTATCACTATGTCAACACTGGGTTGCCAGCTGTCATTATATTTATAGGATGCTAGTGAAAAAGAGAACCCATCAAAATTGGTTGTCAGTAAAAGTCAGTGGGAAAAAATGTATATGTCAGTAAAGATGATAAGATAATTTGGGGGTTGGAGGAGGCATTTTGCCCTTACTCTGGTTTAAATTCCTGGACTAGATGAATATTTTTAAAATGTAATCTGGATTTACAAGCTTTTTTGATGGTTCGAACAGTGGAATATGCACAAACTGGCATGTACTTTATCATCATAAGTAGAGGTGAAAATCCAAAGTTGCTTTCAGATTGTAATTTTCTGGGCTGTGTAAGTAATATTTAATGTAGGATCTGTATTTATTGTCATTTTATTATGTCGGAAATTTTGTCAGGAAAAAAATGTTGGAGTGCAAATTTTAAAAAATACACCAACAGTGAATTTGGTCAGGAAATGGGCTTTGTTGTTGTGTTTGGTATTGCTGAGACTGATTCTTTTCTTCTACTTCCAGCAAATCAGAAGTAACTCAGATCAATTCAGTGGAGATGGAGTAATCTATAATTGGTGTTAGTCTTCAAAGTCATCTTTGGTGTACCACGTGGTGTGCTGACACATTTATTAAAAGATCTTAGCAAGTTAAAGCTATGTCCCCATACTAAAAATTAATTATACTTTGCATATATAATGCCTTTCCTCTAAGAAGCTTAAGGCACTTTATACAACTAGATAAGCATTGTGGGGTAATCCTCATGGTATAGATAGGGAAACTGAGTTATGAAAAGGTTAAAGAGAGATTTTTAAGAGCATCAGAGTGATTTGTCTGCAGTAGTAGAGTTGTGAATAGAACCAGGGCTCCTGACCCCCAGTTGCCTGCTTCCTAAATAATGAGGGGTTAGTACATGCTTTGAGAATCAGAATTTAATGGATAAGGGGATTCATCAACCTTTCTCACTAATTGTTCCTCTCTTTTTCCTTTGCTTTATGGATGTCTAGATCAGAGAGGGGCATTCTTAGAGCGGTCTGTTTTTTACAAAATATCTTTAAGGCTGAGATGTTCAAAGTTCCACCAAAATCCCATGCTTTGCCAAAAGCTGGGAATGAGCAACCGGATCATTTGATGGTTTCCTGTTCTGTTCATTCGCTCTGGGGCACCTGGCATTGGCCGCTGTCAGAAGACAGGATGCTGGGCTGGATGGACCTTTGATCTGACCCAGTATGGCTGTTCTTATGTAGTGTTTAATTGCTGGGCAGGTTGGATGAACACATCATGAGAACAGTATTATCACCATGTGTATGAGGCATTGCTCCTGAATAAAAAATTGTTTTGACTCGGTACAGTCCTCCTAGCCCTTTACAATCCTGATCCTCTTGCAGGGGATTCCTTGCCCTGAAGAGTGAATTACATTAAGGGCTATTGAGCTCCTGTAAAATACAGGCATTGCCTTCCTGCAAGTCACCTGGGATTTCAAAGGGTCAAGATTGTAGGTAAGAAGATAAATATAAGTCGGACGTGGAGTAAATCTGATGGTTGAGAACTGTATCTACATTGCACGTGATAAGTCCCCTGGCTATGTACAGTGACACATAAAGGAGAACGTTGACCAGTCACCCAATATACACACAGACAAATGAAAACCTTGAAACCATTTGGCCCACTGGATAATTTGTAAATTCATTTCCTGGCACAGCCCCTGCGGAAAGGGAGCCACCGTAGGAAGGTTGGGACTCTGCAAGGTGACTGAAACTTCCCATCACACAGGCAGCTAGCCTGGTTTGAAAACTGGGCACTGCTGGCTGGGGACCTGAGCATCTGGGGGGATACTCTCTTTCACCTATTTTGCAGTAGCACCTAGATACCCCAACTGAGATCAAGGCCCCCGTTATTAGGCACAAACAAACATGCAGGGTGAGACAGTCCCTTCCTCATGCAATCTAAGAGATGAAGTGACTTACCTCAGATCACAGGCATAGCTGGGAATGGCACCCGGGTCTCATAGTCCAAGTCACACTGACTCTCAGGCTCAATGCATGGACATAAGTCCCAGGGGGAGCGAATCCATCTGTGATTTAGCAGACAGTGGTGTCTCCATTGGCAGCTCCCTTTGTCACTCAGGGAGGATCGTGCTCACTTTCGGGAAAAGAAAAATCCAGGAACATTTCACAATGCCGTGATATGTCCTATTGAGAGAAACTGCAACTTGGATTAATGTCATATAAACCATCTATTTTCATATGCGCTGTGTGGTTCTGGGGCATTTTGATCCATTTTTAATACCCATCTCATGTCTCCTTACTTCTAAGTTGCAGGAACTTTGCTTATCAAGTTCTCCTTAATTGGTTTTGATAGGCCAAGAAATACTTGTCTCTTCTCCTTTCAGTCCGAGTCCCATTTGGCTGCATAAGCACAGGTTTCTTGTGTGTTGTGTTAGCTTTCAAAAAGTGCCGTCTCTCTCATTTAATGATCCTGAAGTCACCTAGGAGGATGAATATACAGCTAATCTCAGGTGAAGTATTTTTGATGTCCTCTTGTATAAATGCATTTTAAAAAATCATTTCAAATTTAATCTACTTTCTTGTCAGTTGCAACTTCCTTTTCAATTCCCTACTTTAATGCCCTAATTTCCTTCTTGATTGATTGTTTGAGTCCTTTTGTTGTTGTTGTTGTTCCCTTTGTTATATGGGGAAGTTCTACAGTCAAATAAAAAGTGTTATAAAGTCATATAAATAGTTGGGATTCAGTTTGGGGACATCTTCTGATTATCCTATTAAGATTCAACAGCTCACAGCATTGAAATCTAAAAAGATGAAACACTGGAAAGTTGATCACCCAGGAAACTCTCATTGCCAGAAATACACAATGAAGGCAACTGTATGAGTAATTGCACACAGAACTGTCTCTGATTTGTAAATCCCTATGAGGAGCTGACTGCTTCAAATCCCACTGAGTACAGCAACTCCAAGGACTTGGCCTGTTAATGTAATTTGCTTGGAATCAGTTTTCGTGTAATGAAGACTGTGCCAGTAGAACTCATTGCCACAGTATATTATTGAGGCCAAGAAATTAGCAGGATTCAAAAAAGGATTAGAGATGTAGGAGGAAACCATGATTATGTAGAGTTATAACAGTACAGGGTTTTTTTCAAACATGACTTTTAGAAGGGATGTAAACTATAGCACTGGTTGGGAAAAGAAGTTTCCATCCTGCCAAAAAAATTCAAGATTTCAACATCCCAATTTGAGATGAAAAAACTCCCAAATTTACTTTTTGTTTTGTTTTGTTTTTTAATGTTTTGTGAAACAAAAGTCTAAAAAAAAAATCATTCTGGGTTAATTGAAATGCTTTGTTTAGATTTCTCGACTTTTCCTTTTAATTTTTTTAATATAAAATTATGTAATGTCAAAAAAGTCATTTTGAAATAAAAATTAAAACTTCTTCTTCTGAAAATGTCATAATTGGATTTGTGGCGATTTTTTTCAATACAAAATTTCATAAAATCAATAAAATTTCACAAAAATTGGTTTAATCAAAATGGCATTTTCTTATGAAAAACTGTTTCAATAAAAGCAATAATGTAAATGTATTTACATACCAAAGAAACCCACCACAGTAGCACTGAACTTCAAAAAAATATAGAAACTAGTTATATGAATATTAAAAAGAACAGTCACAAGAATGAAATACCTCTATCCTGCATGGAAACTATTTAAAAACATGATAACACAAATGTAAAGAAAACAAAACAAAAAACAGAAAATATGCCATGATGGCTACACAGGAGAGTAAAAGAGGAAATTAGAGCAAAAAGACATCCTTTAATTTTTGAAGTCAAATCCTACTGAGGAAAATAAAGAAAGGATCATAAACTCTGTCAAGCTCAGTGTAAAAGTATCATTAGGCAGGCCAAAAAAATAATTTCAAGGGCAACTAACAAAAGACACAAAAACTAACAGGAAAAAAAAATCAGAAGCAGGAAAACTGTCAAACAATCACTGGGACCACTGGACGATCCCAAGTGCTAAAGAAGCATTCAAGGAAGACAAGCCTGTTGCAAAGAAGCTAAATGAATTCTTTACTACAGTCTTCACTACAGAGGATGTGAAGAAGGTTCACACATCTGAGCCATTCTTTTTAGGTGAAAATCTGAGGAACTGTCTAGATCAGGGGTCTCCAAACTACGGCCCGCGGGCCGGATGCGGCCTGCGAGGCCCTCTCATCCGGCCCGTGGAGATCTTTTTGTCTACGGCAGGGGTCGGGAACCAGCCACGGGGCCGGGACGCGCCGCGTGCTCCGCTGCCGCCGCCAGCCGGGACGCGCCGCATGCTCCGCTGCCGCCGCCGGCCAGAGACGGCTCAGAGCTGGGGCCGGGACGCGCCGCACCGCCACCCAGTTACAGGTGGCGAAACAAGGAGCCACCCACTGCCAGGCGGCAAAACGGTCTGTGGGGAGAGACCGGGTTGAGCGGGTCAGTTGGGGGGAGGGGGGGAAGAGACCGGGTTGAGCGGGTCAGTTGGGGGGGGTTGGAGGAAAGGAGGTTTTGGGGGGAGAGACCTGGCTGGGTGGGTCAGTTGGGGGTTGGAGGAAAGGAGGTTTGGGGGGGAGAGACCTGGCTGGGTGGGTCATTTGGGGGGGGGTTGGAGGAAAGGAGGTTTTGGGGGGAGAGACCTGGCTGGGTGGGTCAGTTGGGGGTTGGAGGAAAGGAGGTTTTGGGGGGAGAGACCTGGCTGGGTGGGTCAGTTGGGGGGTTGATGTGTAGTGTTCATGTGTAGTGAACAGGTGTTCATGTGTAGTGTTCATGTGTAGTGTTCATGTGTAGTGAACAGGTGTTCATGTGTAGTGTTCATGTGTAGTGAACAGGTGTTCATGTGTAGTGTTCATGTGTAGTGTTCATGTGTAGTGAACAGGTGTTCATGTGTAGTGTTCATGTGTAGTGAACAGGTGTTCATGTGTAGTGTTCATGTGTAGTGTTCATGTGTAGTGAACAGGTGTTCATGTGTAGTGTTCATGTGTAGTGTTCATGTGTAGTGAACAGGTGTTCATGTGTAGTGTATCAATGTGTTATTAAATAATAACTGAATAAAATAATATTAAATAAATAATTAAAAACAACATCCATGTTTTGATTCTTTTTTATTTGGACCTCGAGTGTGTTGTCGGCCCCCGAACTGCTATTTGATAGTTAATGCGGCCCTCGGGCTGAAAAGTTTGGAGACCCCTGGTCTAGATAGAGGTGTCAATAAAAAACTTTGTGGAACAAATTGACAAACTGAACAGTAATAAGTCACCAGGATCAGATTGTATTCACCAAATTATGATATGTCTCTGATCACTTAAATCAGTTTCTGTAGCAGATGACTGGAGGATAGCTAATATTATGCCTTTTAAAAAAGGGGTTCCAGAGGAGATCGTGGAGTAACTTCAGCACCAGCCGAATTGTTTAAAACTATATTAAAGAACAGAATTACCAGACACACAAATAAATACCATTTGTTGGGGAAGACTCAACACAACTTTTGTAAAGGGAAGTCATGTTTCACCTATCTATTAGAATTCTTTAAGGGGCGTCAACAAACATGTGAACAAGAATGATTCAGTGGTTACCCTGTGCTTGGGCTTTCAGAAAGCTTTTTGCAAGGTCCCACACTAAAAGAAAAGTAAGTGGCCAGGGGATAAGTGGGAAAGTTATGTGATGGGTCAGTAACTATTTAAAAGACAGTAAACAAAGGATAAGAATAATCAGTCAGTATTCACAACAGAGAAAGGTCATCCGGGGATCCCACTATTTATCAGTAATGGTACCTATACCATTCAACATAGTCATCAATTATCTGGAAAAGGGTAAATATTGAGGTGTCCAAGTTTGCAGATGATACTAAATTACTCCAGATAGTTAAGTCCAAAGCAGACTGTGAAGAGTTACAAAGGGATCTGTAGTGGGGCGGCTGCCCTACTCCGGGGGGAAAGGGGCTTAAAACGGCCCAAGAAAAGATTGTGGCTGGAAGCAAGCAAGCTCCAGCCTGATTGGGCTGAGCAGCCACAGCTGAGGCTGAGTCAATTAGGGCCCAGCTGGCCCTGATATGAGGGCCCAGAGTTTGAAGGAGAACAGAGTCTCCTCTGTTTCCAGAGGCAGACAGGCCTGGCTGCTAGGAGCTTAAGGTACCTAGTGTGAAGCAGGGCTGGGGCAAGGTAGGAGGAGCTGGGGAAGCTCTAGCCTGGAAACCCCCAGGCTGCAGGGCCTAGGAGAAGGTCCCAAAAAGGGTATTAGGGTTGCAGGGGGCAGCCCATGGCTCTAGAGGCAGAGGCAACAGGCCAAAACCTCTCTTGCCTGTGATGAATGGCAATGATACTGCAGTCTGCCCCAGAGAATGGGGGCAAGTGGTGACTGGCAGTTGCCTAGACTGAGGCAAGGTGGGGATAGAGGGTGGGGGTTCCCCAGGGAGGGGAGACCCTAAGATCTGAGGGGTACTGCAGGGGTGCAGCACCCTCGGTAAGAGGGCACCGGGGTCCAGGAGGGACACGGGGCCAGAGCAGCAAGCGGGACATTGGCCTGCAGAGGGTGCTCCAGGCGCTGGTGAGCTAATTCCAGGACAAACCAGCAGGAGGCGCTGCAAGGGTGAGTCACTGCCCTGCTACAGGATCTCACAAAATTGGATGACTGGACAACAAAATAGCAAATACAATTCAATGTTGACAAGTGCAAAGCAATTCACATTGGAAAAAATAATCTTGTCTGTCTGTCTGTCTGTCTATCTAAAGAAGGGGTCAATTGGCTGTTACCATAGAAGAAAACAATTTAGAGTCATTGTGGATAATACTCTGAAAACATCTGCTTATTGTGCAGGAGCAGTCAAAAGGGTAACAGAATATTAAGAATAATTAGGAAAGGGAGAGATAATACAACAGAAAATATCATAATACCACTATACAAACCCAAAGTATGCCCACACCTTGAATGCTGCGTGCAGTTCTTGTCACCCTATTGCAAAAAAAAAGTATATTAGAATTGGAAAAGCTACAAAGAAGGGTAACAGAAATTTTTAGGGGTATGGAAAAACTTCCACACGAGGAGAGATTAAAAAGATGGACTGTTCATCTTAGAAAAGTGATTAAGGGTGGATATGACAAAGATCTATAAAATCATGAATGATGTGGAGAAAGTGAATAAGGAAGTCTTATTTATGCCTTCACATAACACAAAGACCAGGGATCATACTATGAAATTAACAGGCAGAACATTTAAAACAAACATAAGGAAGTATTTCTTCACACAACACACAGACAACCTGTGGAACTAGTTTGTGGGGGATGTTGTGAAGGCCAAAAGTATAACTGGATTCAAAAAAGAATTAGCTAAATTAATGGAGGATAGGTCCATCAATGGCTATGAGCCAAGATGGTCAGGGATGCTGGGTGTCCCTAGGATCTGTTTGCCAGAATCTGGGAGTGGACAACAGGGGATGGATGATTTGCTACATGCCCTGTTCTGTTCATTCCTTCTGAAACATCTGGCACTTGCCACTGCTGGAAGACAGAATACTGGGCTAGATGGTCCATTGGTCTCACCATTATGGCCCTTCTTATGTTCTTAAACCTTCATTCATCATGCCATAAGCCAGTTTTTGAAGAATGGAAATTTGGGGAAAACTTTTTCTGGAGAAAAGTTATCCCATAACTTCCTACTGCAGAGTTCTTGCACATCCTCCGAAGCATCTGGAACTCTTGAAGACAGGATACCAGGCTAGATAGACCTTGGTCTGATTTAGCACAGAAATTGCTGTGTGTTTTCTTCTGAGGCTGCTAACTATAGTTACGGTTGCCTAGTTCTTTCATTATTGATTCCAGACACACACAATTCTCTGAATCTTTCACTTATGATTAAAATTTCCAAGGTTTGCTAAACAAGTTCAGCTATTTTTATGTACAAAGAGTTAGTGCAGAATATATAGAGACATTGCATCCGTTTTATCCATCCTCTCTTCTAGCATTATTTATTGTGGCTTCATGTGAGGTAGCTGCCATTATTTACGGTTATATAACTGAAACCTCCCTGGTGTCCTCAGCAGGAGTTTCTGGACCATTCTGTCCCACCTTTAACTCCAAGCATGCTGGGAGAGAAGGTCAGTTGACAGGCATGGATGTCAAATATGGGTAGCACAGTGTGCAGCAAAGGATGGGATGGTCTAAGGTCTAAGAACATAGTACAAAGCTCATCATTGGTCCTGGGCATTTGAGGAGGGGCAAGATGAAGTTAGGTTCTAGTTACCTATTAGCATGTAGGAAGGGGAACAGAGCATGTAGGAAGGGGACTTGTGAGTGTGGGCCACTAGCAGAACATTTCTGTGGTTTGATGTGAATTTTAAGTGTGATCACAGCCACCCAAAGCTTGGAGCGGGAACAACTCACCTCAACTTTTATAAATCTACACAAATAAATGACTGTCCCACTCAAAGCCTGGCTTAGTCCCTGACTGACTGCCCCTTTGTTCAATTGCTGGCAGGGGTGAAACACACTCTTAGGGATGTCAGTCATTTCTTGAAGTATGCAGTAATTGTTGTCTTTGTCCAGGCACAGAAACAACAGATCATGGTATTGACATGTACAGGAAATGCCTTCCAGAGTTCGAGCAAATTACCTTCCCTTAATGTCCACCTTGCCGGGATGCCTTTTTCTCTTGTAATTTTTTGGGTGTGGGTGTCAACTTAGTGCTTGTGTACAGTGCCCGTTTCATTGCCTTGGAGACTGAAATCCTATGCCTTATGGATAGGGTAGTGGCACTGCAAGGACCACACTCAGGAGTTAGAGGACAGTTTCTTTTAGGGGGTGGGACCTTACAGGAATCTGGCGGGAGGCCCAAGTCCTGAACTCACAAAACTGTCAGAAGAAAGCCAGAGAGGGGTGCTCCAGCATGGTAAGCCTGCTTTCCACACACTCCTTTCCACAATTCCATCGCTTCACCTCAAAGCATTTGATTCCACAATACATTAGACACCATATCGCCTCATCAACAGCTCAACTAATTTGATGAGGGAAATGGAATTGCTACAGTAGACATTTAACTGTAAAAGAAAGAACTCAATGAAAATTTTTGACGCACCAAGTTTAAGTCCATTTCAATTAAGCTGTAATAAGTGCAGTCTCCCTTAGTTCATTTCCACTTACGTCTGCATGGCTGAGTTGTATCAGGAGATTATTCATAGCAGGGTGCTCTATGACCGTATTAGCTCTCTATATAGATAAGGAATCTTTGCTAAATGCAGTGCTGCATATCAGTGTATTGTCACAAGCACAGCAGACTCTGCTGGCCTCACAAATTTTTGAATTCCCCGTCTTCAACCTCTGACTTTTCAAAAGCTGCTGAAAGGTGTATAATGAATTCAGCACCAATAATTATGAAAGTAAGAGGAGGATCTGACACATGCTCCTCTATTTCCCTCCAGGGATGTGTTCATTCATGAGCCACAAATCACAACTATTATAGGAAAGCAAACTCAGGGGAGGGAGGGGTGATGTACGTCAACTTCTCTCACTGGGCCTCTAGATACATGCACAGGTAGCTGGGATTTAAAGGCCTCAAAATCAATGGCCACAGAATACAGTAAAAGTTACGTGAAATGAACGCAGGGAAATTGTACTGGAGCAATCAGTGTTAGGAGGGAGGGGACCAATCACATTAGGAGGCTGCCATTTAGACAGGCAGCGGGTGCTTAAATGGTGAAGGATTGTAGAAACAATTACTTTGTGGCAGCAGCAGTCAGTGCTGCCCTTGCCCTTGTGTAAGAGACAGAGACAAGAAAGAGGAACACGTGTGGGGAGGGAGTGCTGTCTTATTTGCAGAAGAGGTTCCTTAGCAACCATTTTGCAGCAGATGGATACAACAGAGGATGTGAACGGAACACCATGTCGCTTTAAGTGGGGAGAGAGTAGTTAGACCATTTCCATGGGCAGGACAGCAGAGGTCTATCCAATAGTCCTTCTCAGAATAGATGAGACATTTATAGGGATAAGAAGATCATCCACATGGGTGCAAGGGGATTGAAATTCATGAGGGACGTAAAGCTTCATGCTTGAGACCATAAACCTATGACTAACTCCGTGAGGCGAAGACGACGTTTCTCAGAGTAGTTGCTGTGTAATTGTGGGTTATGGGGTCTCTTGCACCTTTTTCAGCAGCATCTGGTCAAGAACCTTGTCCGAGGTGGGGCTCTTGACTAGACCAGCCACTGACCCAGTTAAGTATCACATCTCCTGTGTCCCCTGTGCATGTATCACCCTTACACAGCACTATCCCTGATGCCTTCTGCCTTCCCTGTTAATATCGGCTTAGCCGTCAATGAAACCCCACTTCTCATTCCAAGAATTAAATCCAGGAAGGGGCCTGAGTAACCAGGAGTTGTGGGAGTATCTCAAAGACTGTGGAGAATCCTTGTGGTCCAGGTCTCATCTGCAAAAGTAGACAGGAGCTTGCTAATGTATTCTTGTGGATCTAGTTTCCCCACACAGGTGGGTTCTTATCCCTGTCTCCAGTCCCTTCTGTTAATCTAAACTCTGAGAGACATTTTAATCACTAATGTGGGTGAAACAGATTATTAGAAAAGGGAACACTATAGATGAATCTGTATTTGCTCCCACACAAGTCAATAGGGTTTTTCCCCCCCATTGATTTCAATGAGTGTAGTATGAATAGTAATGGTATTTAACATTTATACTTCAGTAGCACCTAGATGCTTCAACCAGACCCCACTGAGCTGGCTACTGTACAAATATAACAAATAACATCTCCTGCCTCGAAGAGCTTATAACCTAAAAGGTGAGACATGACTGGTGGATGAAACGTAACCTTTGTATACAAAGAGAAATTGCACTAGTTTAACTTAAACCAATTTAGTTAAGCCAATGCAAACCCCTGTGTGGACACCCACACTCCGGTGTAAGAATGATTTAGTTTGATTTAGCTTGAACTTGTTTCTAACCGATGTAAGCTAGCCTGAAACAAACCGTGGTTTAAACTGAAATCAGAGTGCCTGCTCCCCCACCCCCCACCCCGCCTGGGATGTGCACTAGTTGAACTAACTCGGTATATAAACATGTCTTCGCTTGGACCAGTGCCACTTCTGCATGTAGACAAGCCTAAGGCAGGAGGCAGGTACTGGAAGGACGGAGGAACAGAAGCAGCAGGATGTTTTTCACACTGACCAGCTGCGTGTGCCATTTTTAGCAAATCAGTAGCAGCAAACACAACTCACCACCTGCCTAGCCATTATCGGATGGCAATTTTCTAAATGCATTATGGGCAGAGAAGTAGAGGGGAGCAGGCAATACACATATACAATATCCCTGTTTAGCTACTGCTGTTGCCAAGGAATCTATTTTTTGTATTTAGTGTTTCAATGTCAATTTCTCCTGCCTCCCAGGAATAAGCTGCTGCTGACATTTCCAAGGGGAAATTATATTTTTGGTGTTATTTGTGGTGTTTTCCCCTCTGTCTCAGTCAGTTCATTCTGCTGGTAGGAAGACCAAGCCCACATTTCATATAATATGCTTTTTTTTTTTAATGTAAGGCATTAGCAGGAATGACGTTTCAGCACTGATCTGGAGAAAAACGCCACTGCAAAGTGTCTTTATGGCACGAGAAATCCAGTGTAGCATGAATAGAAGCATTTCCACCACATTTCCGTTCTGATTACACACCTACTCAGAAATCCAGATAGCTTGTTTAACTCATCAATCTACTGGGTGCAGGGCCATGAAAATCACAAGGGAGCTGTGCAAAGCCTTCTGTGCGGTATCACATTGTATGGATTGGCATACTTATCTGTTGTGGGGGGAAGTTTGAATGTCACGTTTCTGGATGGCTCATACCATAACTCCTCCAAACCTGACTTTCAACCTTCAGTTCACCTGATTCAAACAGGGATTTTCAAAAGGATTTTCCCCCCTCCCTTCAGAAGTAAATCTAGCCTTTAGGAAAATAAAGGTTCTCGGTCTTATTAATATTTTTTGGGATAGAGTCCAACACTGCCTCTACACTGGCAATATCCCACCATAGAGTGGGAAAAGTGGTGGGAGGGCTGCATTTCTCAGTTTGGCTCTTGCTATTTCTTAGTACTGCTGTGGTTTTCAGTTAGGATCCTTTAAAAGCAAAGGGAAAATGTAGCTATAATAGTACTGGCCATCATCAGACAGCATAATGAAAAAATCTCTGCACACATTCATTGCCCTAGTGAGGCAGTTAGAGCTTGGAGAAAGACTTGTTCTTAGTGCTGGTGAAGTTATTTTTACCACCCCCAAAGTTGGAGATTTTTTTTGGTGTGAGTCTTTGCTTGACTAGACTCCTTAGGTGCAAAGCTGCTGCTTATGGGTTATGTTCACTCAAGCCAACACACCCACAACGTGATAGCAAAGCCATTATGGTAGCCATCCCTATTGTTAGTTTTCAGGACAATTGGGGAAATTGTGATACACGTTTTAAATGCTCAGACACTTAAATATATTGTAGGGGAGGGAGGGATGAAGATAGCTTTGTCTGTGTTGGGTTCCATTTAAAGTAGAGTTTTCCAAAAACAAGGGGCAACCATACATACTTCCTCTGGAAATTTTATTGCCCCTTTTCTTTTGAAACAGGGAAAATGTCAAGTGTTAAAAAATTCAGTAAATCTCACCCATCTCCAAGGATGGACAAATCCAGGGAACATGTTTTGCAAAACAACCAAAAAATGTGAAACGTTTCCCATATTGTCCTTCAAATTTCAAAATCTTGTCAATTTCAAAATTCAGAACCTTTCAACCTGCTCTAATTTTAAATCCTGGAGCCCCCTATTGCAAAATGACATCCTGGAAGAGCTGTTCTACATGCAGGGAATGTGTTTCTGCCAGGCTGTACTGCTGTCAAAACTCTTATTTCCCCAACCCCATTTTCCTCCATGCAATGAGCATGCCGTCAACTCCAGGCAGCAAGAGCAGAAAAGCAGCTGTTCACAAAGGCCTTTTCTGACAATGTCCTCTCTCCTGCCAGACCCATTTGATGGCCCCCATAAAGTCAACGGACAGCGCCCCAGCTCATCTGGTGTGTGGTGTGGTTTTCAAGGAGACACTGCACTGGAAAGGCGGTTTCCATGGAACCTGCATCAGCTCTGAACATCCGAGAGTCTCTGTTCCAGGCAAGACAAATAATCCTGGCTGATAGCTGTCCTCTAGTCAGGTATGTAACAGCAGGCCTAGAAGTTCTCTAATGGCCTCAAGACTAGACTTAAGGAACATTTAACACTACTTGCAAGTGGTGCTAAGGTTGACTTATGGGATTGTAGATGAGATATGATAGGTAGTTTTCCTCTTGGCTCACATCCAGACAGGTTGGTATCAGACAGTTTTCCAGTGATCTCTCTGCAATGTGAAAGTCAGTATGGTTTCCTTAGGAAATCCCAGTTGGAGCAGTTCAATAAGACTTGCCTTGATAGAAACCTCAGCTGAGAGGTCAAATATTTAATGAGCTAGAAGAATCAACCATCCTCTCCCTCTATAGTTGGGCTTTCCAGATCAAGATCCAGATGAAGAGTGAGACCTGAGGGGAGTTTGGTCTCCTGCTACCCATGCTGTGTCTAGCATATGTGCATAAACTATTCCAGTCTCCAGAGCTGTCTGTCTTTTCACCAGGAATAAGGCCACTTTTAAAAATAAACAAAACTTATCCTTGGCAGACGAAAGTGACTTTTATTGCATGTCTAAGTAAACAGCATCTAAACCACATTAAGACTGTGACACAAGCTAACCGAAGACAGCAAATATAGGCTGACACTTTGTCCTTAACTTGAACTCTTCATCAAGACAGCCTACACTTAAAGATTTGGCCCTACCTTGCAATCTCCTGGGCTTTGTCACTTTGTTACATTCTTAATGCATTTTAAGGCAGTTTCTGAATTTAACAGGGATTAAAGATGAGACAGAACCACTAGTTATTATTGGTACAACACCATAGACATAGGTGTTGTACAGACAAATCAAGGAGACCAGTCTCTAACCAGACAGTTCAGAACCTACATGTCCAACAGGACAAATCAGACAGGTAGGAGGGGAGTGAGTTGAAGAACGTGCTTACAAAACAAAGCAGCTGAATAGAAAACCTTTACAGATTTTGACAGGGAGTTTTATGAGTACATGGGAGGCAGTGTGTGAGAAATCATAGGGGTGCTAAAAGAATGAACAGACAGGCAGATTAGGTCACTTGCTCCATTACTGGTGACCTAGGATTTTTCCTAGTGTATATTACTTTGTCCAGTCAATTTAGTTTGAAACACCTCAAAACTATTGGAAAACTCTGCTCCAAATCCAGAATTTGTGGTTCACACCCATCTCTGACTAGTTTTAGATCATTCAGATGATGGTTCATCTGCCACATCTCCTGCAAGACTACTCCACACTCTGTGATCTCAGACAGGACTCTGCCCTCCGTCACTCTGATATTCAACCTAAGTTTTCCTTTTCATGTTATCACTCTTTTGTTTCTAATTATACCCATCTGTACGGCTTTACATAATTCCTACACATCCTTGCTGCCTAGGGATGGCTTTTCCTGCTCGGAAGCAAAATGGTAGAAAAAAATAACTCCATTTAAACTGGGCTCATATCCTAAAACCTACTCTCTAACCAAACCTTTTCTGAAATTCTAAAAGGTTCTACTAGTTTTTATCTTATTACAATTACATATTGAGCTTGTAGGTTCTGGGTTGGAGAAGGACAACAGGTGTTGGGTGCCATGAGATAGATCTTCACTTTAATCTAGCTGGAAGAATTATAACAAGATCTTCTGGCTGGATGTTGAAACTAGATAAAATTGAAAATGGAAATACAATCCAAATTTTTATCATCCAGGATAGCACTGAAGGAACTGGTGGAATCTTGATCACTTGAAATCTTTAATTCAGGACTGGATATCTTTCAAAAAGATATGCTCTAGGACTAGGTCAACCTAACAGCTTCTAGTTTAATGCAGAAATTACTGGCCTACAGTCTAGAGTCTTTATTACGCAGGTCAGACTAGAGGATTCCATTGGCTCCCTCTGGCCCTAACATATTAATAAGACCGTGAGCCCAGTTTGAGGTCGCAGTTGTGTTCTGAATATTTTTATGTTTGCCTTTCAGTGGCGTTACTCATTATCCTTCTAGTGCTCATATCTATCATATGTTATTATCATTATTATTTGTTTTAATATAGTCCCTAAGACTCCAGTCATGGGCCCAGATCCCATTGTGCTAGGTGCTGTACAAATACTGAACAAAAAGACAGTCCCTATCCCAAGTGCTGACAATCTAAGGTAGGGAAGTACAAGGAAACAGTGGGTCCATACTGGTCAGCATGGAACTTTAACAGAGGAAGCTGGCATCCTGGCCTGATCGGCTGTTGGAGTCGACATCTTAATAGTGTCCAAGAGATGATAGGTAGGATGGACTAAGCCAGGAAGGGCCTTGAATAGGAAGACCTGCAGGCTATGTCTGATACGATAAGAAATGAACCAGTGCAGTGATGCAAAGAGAGGGCTGATGTGGTCAAAGTGACAAGCCACTCTTTGCACTCTGCTGGGCTACGGGTGGGGCAAGATTGCATTTGCATTTGCCAAGGTCAGAGGAGGATCAAGACAGTAAATCAAGACATCAGATGATGAACCTGGATGGGAAATGGAGCTGTGTGGATGGGTAGGAAAAGCCAGATTGTAGAGATGTGATGTAGAAAGAATCTGCAAGATTCAGACATAGCCTGGATGTGAGGACCCTGGAGTATTGACCTCAGTGTGTCAATGTGAAAAATTACATCTGAACAGCCTTTTAGGATGGTAGAATTTGATTCTTCTTCTTCTTCTTATCCTCTTAGCTCCTGGTGGAGCATAAGGCTCCAACCATTCTTCTCCATTCGCTGACGATTTACTCCCCCTTAAACAGTGTATGCCCTCATTAAAATTATTGTCAAAAGTCGTGTCCTTTTAGATCGATACAACAAAACAAATCAATCTGTAGGTAAATTCTCCTGTGAATCACTAATACCTACAGGGTCTTTCATTTCCTTTTGGTTCAACGAGAAATTATGGCTATTCACTGGACGTAATTTTCTGTCCATTTTGGTCCCTTTGAGTTGTATCCGGAATGTAAGATGCTGGGCAATATTATGTGTCCCCACATAATAACACTAAAACTAAGTGGCATTCAAGAACACCAAAGATAGCATCTCTCTCCCTGATTGAGACCACTGGATTACCTGTGCGGAGCATGATTACAAGGACCCAAGCAAAACATTGTTAGCTAACGAGTGCCGGTTCTGAACCCCCATGAGAAATGTACCCTGTGATTTCACAGAGGGGGACCCAAGCTCATTAAAGGTGTTGCTTCCTTAAGAGTCAGCAGAATCAGTAAGGAAACTAATTCCGGTAAAGGTAGGCCTCGTATACAACTCTATTGGATCTGACAGGAACAGCCACACCAAATTGATTGTACAGCTGCTCTCGCCACAGACAGACTCCCTCGAGCCCCTAGCCCTGAAGAGAGATTTAACGCCTAGCCAGAAGCTGTGCTTCATAGGCCATTGGTGATCCCTGGAGCACATGAAGAACAGGTTGGTCACATAGTGTGCCCTCCTTATTTCCAGCTGCTAAGTAACATTAAAAGACAACTAAAAAGACATTAAACACTTCCCTGCTGCTATCCAGCGCTCAAAGCATCGCAGCAGAAGCCACAAGGATGTTACGCAATCTGAAAGAGAAAGGGCCTGGGGCCAAAGTCTCAGCGAGGGTATATCAGCCTAGCTCCATCTGAGCCAATGGGGATCTGGCCCATTAACTCCAGCTGGGGATCGGGCCTGTAATGTGCTGGCTTGTCCCCAGCCGACAAAGGACTCACGGCCACTCCAGAGTCTCTTTCCAAGTAGTTTTATGTCCCTAACATATGTGAAATCACAAGATAGTTCTTTAGCCCACCCTGGGCTATAGCTCCGGGGGAATTTTTCCCTTTGCCTTTCAGTCCCTCCTGCGTCAGGGCCTATGGCAGGATTATGGTGCACTCTTTTAGCTGAGCGCGGCTTTCTCTGTGGAGGCCCTTTTCCCAGCCACTCTGTGACACGGCCCATTGATTCCAATGGAGCTGCATGGATTTAAACTAGCTAGGGGATTGACCCACTGGCTACAGTGGAACTACACCCATTTACGCCTCCATAGGGATGGTGGGTCACGAGAGAAGAGGTGTCAACAGGACAATTGGTGTATGAAAAAGGGGTCTATCGCATTGTACAAGGGCACTGCTGCAAGGCGGAGCTTGGCTTTCTACCCCTAGACTGTAGCTAATCATAAGAACAAGAGGCTGGTCTCTCTCCCCAAGTGGCCAGGGAAGGGGATGTCTAAAAAAAATCTCTGTTTCAAAGATATGAAAAGGAGGAAAAAAAGGGTAAATACAAAAGACGATCACTACTTATTTGAAAGGAATTTGGGGGCTAGGGTGGCATGAAAGGGGACATGGGCAGGAGGAGGAATCTGTAAACTAGTTGCAATGAACCAGGGGTAGGAACAGAAAGAGGCATAGAGGGATGCATAGGAAGGGGGAAGGCAGTGCAGGGTAATTGGGGTAGCCTCGAGTGGTGCATGAAAAGGGATAAGGGACATAGAGGTGGGGGAACTTGAGAGTCATGAACTTTGCCAATCTGGTGCTTGTGCCTTCAACCCTAAACTCTGCAGCTGAAATGAACTCCCTTCCCCCTGCCCCATCCCGATTCGGGGGGGGGGGTTTGCTACTGAGCATCCACTATCTGTCTCTGTGCAAAGGTTCACTCGTGACATCAGAGAAGTAGACAGTGTCCTCTAACTCAGGTGACCAATCCCATGCCAAGGGTCAAAGAGAACTTCCACTAGGTGAGAATTTGTCAGGGGCTGCATTCATTGGATAGCTCTGTCTGACTTGGCTAAGTTCAACACCACAGCTTCTGATACCCTGGGTGCACAGCTGCAGGGCAGCGTAACTAACTAACTAACTCAAAAGTTCATACGCAAACATGAAACCTAAAATGTGCTTAAATCAGAGTTTATTGTTTCTTTCTTCTCCTCGCAAATACTGGGCCACTGTAAGATATGAAGAAGCATCGACTCTATTAGGTTTTAGCTATTCACTATATTAATCATAATCCAGCTCACCTTTCCAAAAGTAAATAACATCTTTAAGATTATCAGACTCAGTTTCGAGCAACATTTTTCTCATTAAACAAGCACACCAGGCTGGGAAAAATCAATTGGAGAGTTAGACTGGGCTGAGTGTAGAAGGTGTTTGTTATCACCCATAGAGTCGCTGCAAAAGATGACAAAGCTGCCACATTATGAGCAAAAGTAATTTTGCAGGGCTCAGGGTGGATTCAGGTTTCCATCCTCTTCCCGTTTGTAAGGGAATGTGCAGTGCATTCACATCCCGCCCCAGCAAAATTCAGCTGCTTTCATGTCAGACTATTTAAGTCTCTCAGGGAAGATGTGGTAGTTAGAGCATACGACACACAGACACTGAACAGAGTTCCACAGCACTGTTGCTCATTACTTAATCACTGGAAAAATGCACAGATCTATATGAAAGCAACAAACTCTACACATATTCCCCCTGCCCAGCACTCCTATCCTGTGGGAGTCCTTGGGGAACCATCTGAGTTCAGGTAGGAAGTGTGCCTCCTCCTCTCCCCCACTCAAGTGCAGATAACTGCTGCAGCAACTTCCTTTGTCTTAAGCTGGCAAAAGAAATGGCCAAAGAGAGAAAAATAGAGCAGCAACAGCCCTTCATAACCTTCCAGTCTCTTAGTTAGGTGCCTCAACAGCAGACCACAGAGTACCTCCAGAGGCTTTGTTGCTAGGCAGCGTCTCCCTCCTAAAACATTTATCTAAGGTAGGAGGTGGTCTATTGTCCAGGACATTTGTAGTTCAATAGGGAACCATCCAAATTTAATGACTTTCTATTGTCAGCTCCATATCACTACTCCATGGGAATTTCAGTCCAACATGGAGGTAAAGAGGCAACAGTGAAGGTAAAGAACCCCACTTCCAAAATGAAATCTGCCGTCTGACACAGCTACATATAATGCACCCACAATAGCTAACAGGATTCTGAAGTTGTACATCACATCATTTTTACTATTGAGTTGTACTGCAGTGGAGCCTCATGGGTACAACCACAAATGGGACCTCAGAGTGCCAGGGTGTGTACAAAGACATAGTAAGTGACAGTTTTTTCCCAAAGACTGTGGCGGGGAACAGAAGCACAGAGAGGTAATATGAGTTATGCAAGGTCACAGAACAGGTCAGCATCGAAGCCAGGAACAGAATCCAGGACTTTTGAGGCCCATCCATTGGACCATATACTCCTAATGCAAGTTAGTCAAAGTCAGTGCAGGGCTGTACCTCACCACTCAGGTTTTGGTACCCCAAACTCATCAATATCTATTTCACAAAATATTGTAAATACATTTGAAAAAAAAAATCCAGTTAAAATTTTCCACTTTTTTCTTTTCCATATGAAAACTGGGTCCTTTGTAACCCCATGAAATGAAACCAACTTGGAAATTATGGAACTTTTGGCAAAACTAGTTTTCCTTATTTTGGCCACATCTGCTCAGGATACTGAGCACATCAGCAGGGATGCTCCAAGTATCAGTTTCACATTTCCTCCAAACCCACGTCTGCAGGTTTCTCGCCCTCTCAGTGGCTAATTCGTGGCCTGGATAAAACAGTGCTCTATTAGTGACTTTGAAATATACACTAAGCCTAGCATTCCATTGCTGTTACTTAGATTAATGCGCTATTATTTTCCATATTTGATTTACTATCCTTGTTAATCCTGATGCAATATTTAGGTACTAAGGATCAATAGGGACTCTATAATAATGTAAATCTGTGGCTATTAATGTGTAAGTCATGCACAGAACTCTCAATATTCAGTTTACTTTGGTAGATGTGTTCTCTAGTCTAGGCAATTTCAGTACCTTCACCTAGCCTCTGTATGTGATCTGATAACTAGTATCAAGTAAATATTTACAGTGAATATTTGAATGTAACCTGTTGAATTAAATGAATCAATAACACTCTTATCCTTGCTATTGATCGTTAGAGATATTTAGTTGCATATTACTGGCTCGTAGGGTTATTTTAACGTCAGAGATATTATTAGTTGACCTCCACAATAATTTAAAAGTGATGCTCAGCCATTTCTTTGCAGAGAGAGTTAAAATGAAGCCATTATATTATAGGTTTCTTGTGATCTAGGGGCCAATTTTGTAACTCTCTTCAATAAGGTATGCATTGTCATCCCTATCAGTGTAGTAGAAATTCTGGCCCCATTGAAGGCAATGGGAGTTATCACTCATTTTAGCTGAGCTAGGATTTTACCCTATCTTTTTAATGGCATTAAGATTTTGCTGATCTGTAATCACATGATCAGAAATCTCTACCCAGGACTTACTCAAAATAATTCTTAATTGAAACCTACTTATGCCTGTGAAATGTAGTTATTTGCAGCACTTTCTCAATGTCGAAGTCAAGTTTGAGGTATCGCCACAAAAATTCTAGTGCAGTGAATAATATCTATGCAAGACCAATATAAGCCAACTTCCACATTTCCTACTTGGGCTATAAACTGCCTCACAAAGTGTAAGGCTGCTGCACTATTGCCCACAAATACAGGGTTTTGTGGGTGCATGGAAATCTGTGGGGGGAGAGGGGTTGTTGGGGTTTTTTTTCTAAGCACTTATCCAGGGATGATAATGGGGTCACCTCAAAAGCAATCATTGGACTGTTTTTGTCCATTTGGAAATCGGGGTTATTACTTACATTCCAGCTACATTCTTGGCTCTGTCTCGGCTAGCTATGGTTTCTGCAAAGGGAAATCGTGTCTTACTAATCTATTAGAGTTCTTTGAAGGGGTCAGCAAACATGTGGACAAGGGGGATCCGGTGGACATAGTGTACTTAGATTTCCAGAAAGCCTTTGACAAGGTCCCTCACCAAAGGCTCTTACGTAAATTAAGCTGCCATGGGATAAGAGGGAAGATCTTCTCATGGATTGAAAACTGGTTAAAAGACAGGGAACAAAGGGTAGGAATAAATGGAACTTTTTCAGAATGGAGAGGGGTAACTAGTGGTGTTCCCCAAGGGTCAGTCCTGGGACCGATCCTATTCAACTTATTTATAAATGATTTGGAGGAAGGGGTAAACAGTGATGTGGCAAAGTTTGCAGATGATACTAAACTGCTCAAAGTAGTAAGGACCAAAGCAGACTGTGAAGAACTTCAAAAAGATCTCACTAAACTAAGTGATTGGACAACAAAATGGCAAATGAAATTTAATGTGGATAAATGTAAAGTAATGCACATTGGAAAAAATAACCCCAACTATACATACAATATGATGGGGGCTAATTTAGCTACAACCAATCAGGAAAAAGACCTGGGAGTCATTGTGGATAGTTCTCTGAAGGCATCCACGCAGTGTGCAGCGGCAGTCAAAAAAGCAAACAGGATGTTAGGAATCATTAAAAAAGGGATAGAGAATAAGTCGGAGAATATCTTATTGCCCTTATACAAATCCATGGTGCACCCACATCTTGAATACTGCGTACAAATGTGGTCTCCTCATCTCAAAAAGGATATACTGGCACTAGAAAAGGTTCAGAGAAGGGCAACTAAAATGATTAGGGGTTTGGAACGGGTCCCATATGAAGAGAGATTAAAGAGGCTAGGACTTTTTAGCTTGGAAAAGAGGAGACTAAGGGGGGATATGATAGAGGTATATAAAATTAGGAGTGGTGTGGAGGAAGTAAATAAGGAAAAGTTATTTACTTGTTCCCAAAATAGAAGAACTAGGGGCCACTCAATGAAATTGGCGTGCAGCAGGTTTAAAACAAATAAAAGGAAGTTCTTCTTCACACAGCGCACAGTCAACCTGTGGAACTCCTTACCTGAGGAGGCTGTGAAGGCTAGGACTATAACAGGGTTTAAAAGAGAGCTGGATAAATTCATGGAGGCTAAGTCCATAAATGGCTATTAGCCGGGATGGGTAATGAATGGTGTCCCTAGCCTCTGTCTGTCAGAGGGGGGTGATGGATGGCAGGAGAGAGATCGCTCGATCATACCTGTTAGGTTCACTCACTCCGGGGCACCTGGCATTGGCCACTGTCGGTAGACAGCATGCTGGGCTAGATGGACCTTTGGTCTGACCCAGTATGGCCGTTCTTATGTTCTTATGTTCTTATGTTCTTATATGCTCCATACCGGCAGAGCTTCCAATCTAAACAGATGGAGAACACATCCTACCGGAAGAACTAGAAGATGATTTTAACATAGGGCCTGTTCATATCCCAGTGAAGTCAATGAAAGCTGTGCTATTTATTGAAGTTATAATGGGGTAAGTCTTGTAATGGCTTTATTTATTGGCTGTGTAAGAAGCAACGGCTTTTGTTGAGGTTGGCCAACCTAAACTGATTGGGTTGAAATTTTCCATGCTGGGTTTCTGCCTCAGACTGACTTTTTTTTTTCTTTTTTTGGAAAGTTGCAAGATAAAGCAGGAGTTTCCCTGCTATTGGCCACCGTGTGGTATCAGAACTGAGATCAGGGAGACCGTCTGTCCTGTGGTCTCAGTCTGGTGTCCTGGCAGCATGGAGGAGGTTGGAGAAGGTTGAAATAACATTACTGAAGTGCAGAGGGTGAAGAGCTGGACCTGGGGAATGTCATGGGGGAGGAGGGTGAGACAAGGGGTGGTGATAACTGAGACAAAAAGCTGGATGCAGGGAGGAACCAATGGGGAAATTGGAATGCGAGGGCAAGGGAGCAAGAGGATGAAGGAATGGGATAAGGAGTCCTGGGGGAGGGGGAGGAGAAGAAGACATGTCTGTGGTGCGGAGAGGGGATTGGGATGGGGAACTGCACTGCAGAGCTGAGAGGGGATGGGGACTAAGACAGGGATGAGCAGCTGAAGCAGGCGTCAGTGATGTGAGACTGTGACTGGAAGTTCAACAAGGCTAGGCTGAAAGGGACCAGGGGCAGAAATGTATATAACAACTAGACTGCACTCTCCTCAGAACCTGGACTGCAGCCCAGGACTCCTGACTCACAGCATTCCTCTGCTATCAGCAAATATCCAAGAAATCCTCTGGCAAACTGTGTACCTCTAGTGGCTGGCCCACACAGAGGATAACAACCTACTACTACTAATATTTACTCTGTTACTTTCAAGTGGCAGAGCTCTATGCTGTAGATCCAATGTTTCTAACCTCTATCCACCTATGTGACTTGCCCTGCATCACATAGAAAGTCTGTGACGGGGAAGGTATACAATGCATTTGTCATTGAGGCATGCAGCTGCCTAAACCATGAGATCCCGCTGCCCTGCCTCATTCAATACAACGAAGATGCGTCCTACAGATAACAGCCTCCTTCACTGCATAACCTGATTTGTTCATACAGCAGTTTCATCCTGTTCATTGAACAAGGCAAGGGGCCCTGCAGAAAAAACCCAGTACGTGATTATGTAATTAAAGGCTGTATCATATTGCAGACACACAAGGGGATTGAATTAAGGTTGCAGGGGCACCCTTGATTCTGGTATTTCCTAATATTTGAGTGCTTAACTTTGCAACTTTAATGATATTCTTTTAAAGCAGTTTTCTTTTTGGAAGCAATAGACATCTTTACTAAAAGCAGCAGACGGAGATAGCAATTCAGTAACAGTGTTTTTATTACCATATGTTGGCATTTGCAGGCTTTGCAGAAAAGATGAGTCTTAAGGAAAGAACTGAAAGATACACTGGACTTGGAAGATCATCTCAAGAGTAAGAGTAGCAAGTGGGAAACAGCTTTCATTAGCAAAGACGGGGGCCATGGTAAGAGAGGAAATATGCAAGCAAGGCCAGCGTTAAATATAAATCCAAAAGGAACACGGGAACTTGCGGGTACATAGCTGTGCTAAGAACCTTCTCAGAAATCTCCTTCCTACACGGTATTGGGACAGGAGAACAAGCCATTATTCTAGCTGCAGATGCAGACACAGATCTGGTGCAGCTTACCGGGACCAGCACCCTGGCTGTGGGCCCTTGAACCAGTTATTGCTGTGTTGATTCATTGTGAGATTTATTCAAAAGCAACAAAAGCATAACATTTTGAAGGCAAGCAGTTGGCCGAAGCTATTTGCCAGCTGATCTGACTCACCAGGCCAAAACGGGACAATTCTGAAGTATACAAGCACAAAAGCCCCAGGAGAACACCCTCCCAGTTACACTCATTGGAAAATGGTATATATTTTCCCCCCAGAAATGTTGAGTGCAATCAAACATTCATTTTGTTCCAAAAAAGTTTGGTTTTATGTTGTAACAAAAGCTAAATATTAATTAGTTATTAGTTTAAAGTGGTTTTTTTTTCCCACTTTCTCCTCTTTATTTTTCCACTGGAAAATAAATGGAAGGAAAAAAAATAACCCTTTGGTTTTCAAAAAATAGTTGTGTCCCCCCCCCGCAGGGTTTTTTTTGGGGGGGGGGGGAGGGTGCCAAAAAATCAGAAAATCTGAACAGAAACAAAAATGTTCATTCTGTAAAAAGCAATTTTTTTCCCCTAAAAACCAACCAACCAACCACAGCTTGTATGAGAAAATTTCAACCAGTTACACCTCCTTCCTGTAGCTGACAAACCTTCCGATGCAAGGAGCACCAGGGTCCTGGGAAGACTCATCCCACCAGGAACTGGGCAAAATATCTATGTGAAGATGCTTCTGTTCCTGGCTTTGTGCTCAGGGTGTGGACCATGAGTTGTGTTGTGATACACACCACCTGTAATGAGGCCTTCGCTTGCCATGGAACAAATCAGCCAGAGACCTCTTCTGAGTGCAACCACCAATGCTTTTAATTTTCAGTCAGCCCCCTCCCCCACCCCTTCTATTTACAGAGTGCGCCAAACCAGCAACCTGGGGGGACAGCTAGCTTCTCCAGACAGCAAGAGCACACAGCCTTTGGCTCGTTCCTTCCTTCCGTCTTGCCTGCCAGGCAGCTTTATATAGCTCCTTGGCTATTAAGGCCCACAAGTGCTTCTCTTCTAGCAATTAGGTGTGGCATACTCAACCAGCCCCAACTAATACTTCTTAATTGGAGTTGGGCTAATGGGGGCCTGTCTCAGGACCTCCTGGCCAGCACCCCGTTACACCACCTAAATAAGAAAAGACATTACGATGTGGCATTAAATAGTACATTGAATTAACTCTTCCCTAGCTTGTGAAGTTCATTACAGACCGTCGCAAAGCCAGACCAGTGAAAACATTGACTTCCAACAGTCATTGCAATGCTGGCCCAACGGGTTCGGGGTGCCTCGTGGGAAAACTGAACACCATCAACTCCCAGTTCAATCTGTGAGCTCCATCCTGCACTGCTGATGTCAGTGGACTGGTGTAAGAGTCTCTGTCCCCTCTCTCTGGGCTCTGGGGTACAGAGGAAGGACTCTTCTATGCCAGACCAAATAACTACAAGCTGCTTCCCAGCCTAAGTTAAGTCTCCACACCCCCAAACCCCACACTCTACCAGCTGGGAAATTGGGGAATCGCTGCCACCATCCGGGTGGATCTCCAAAGCCCTGGAGGGGGGCACACAGACTCCCCCAAACCCCTGCTCTCTCTCCTGAGAGCCGGACAGTCAGGGGCTGCTTCCCTTCCCCCTCACCCTTCTAGCCTGAAGGTAGAGAGAGCCTGACTCCACACTCCAGCTCATACACTGAGCTTGTCCTTTAGACCTACTCCCCTTCCCCCTCTCTTTCCAACCTGAAAGCAGAGAGAACCTTGAGGGAAATAAACCAAACGCTCTTTAACCACAAAGATTTAATAAAGAAAAGAGAATAAAGCATACACTTACAGTACAACTTCACAATCTAGAGTTCTCTAACTTCCCCTCTGAAAAGGTTAGCGGCACTCTAAATAGGTACAGAACTTTATGGAATTCAACATATTATACTTACAGCGCAGCTAATTATGAATATAGGAAGGGAAGTAGAAGGTTTTTCCTCCATAGCTAGAGGCGAAAACTGGGACTCTTGCTCAAGCTGGAACAGCAGGAAACTGAAAACTTAACTCTCCCTCCCTCCCTCTGCCTCCTGGTCCGGGGCTCTTATGTCACTCCCTCTCAGGTAACATTAACCCCATACAGGCAGAGTAACACTCTCCAGCACTTTACACTTATGACAACTGGAGTTGAGAGACCTGAGTTCTAATTTTGGCTTTGCCACTGAGTTCCTGCATGGCCTTAGCCCAAGTTACTGATTCTCTTTGGGTCTCTCGGCTGTAAAAATAGGGTAAAACTTGCTTCCCTTTGCAAGGCACTGTGAGATGCAGAGCTGAAAAGGGCCATGTGAGTGTTATTAGCCATCACGGGAGGCTGGCCTGCCGACCTCAACCCCAGGCCCCGGGGCAGAACGGTCAATGCGCTGTCACTATGCATTGTGCAGGGTGGGCTGGAGCCAGACCCCGCGCTGCTGCTGGCCCGGCATAGCGTCCCCACATGGGCACGGAGCTGGGCCAGGTGCGGCGGCTGACGCATGTACAAGCCAGGCCCGGGCGGACACAGTCCGCCTGCCATTTGGGCGGTGATGTGCTGCCGGGCGCGCTCTTCCGGCATGGCCAGGGCTTCCGTGTGCCTGCCCGGCTGGCTATGCTGCCACCAGTACCATCCCGCACGCACCTAGAAGCCCTGAGGCCCATCCGGGCAATTTAAAAGGGTCCGCGGCTCCCAGCCTGGAGCCCCGGACCCTTTTAAATCGCCTGGGACCTGGGCAATTGTCTCCTTTCCCCCCCACCCCCTGGCCTGACTGGAGGCAGGGCTGAGCCCAGTGGTGTTGTGGGTAGCTAGTCCTTGCAAGATGGAGCCCTGAATTAGTCAGTCAACAGATGCACAATATCTGCTCTTCACTCATACGGGAGTTGGGAGGGGAGGGGTCCCACTAATATTCCAATCATATTACAGCACAAGCAATATATGTAGAATGGGACTTATTCCTAATGGCCTCATTGAAAGCAGGTAGATCCGTGTTACAAAGTTTGCATGAGGTGCTAAAACAAGCTCTATCTATCTGGCCACACTTGAGAGGAAGCAGACATAGGACACTATGCGGCTCTCCTGCATGGCTGTCAAGGGTTTAGGCTGATTCTAAGTATGAAGCTGGGGGAAGGGAAAAGCTAAGGTTGTGGGTGCCCGATACTCCTCTCCTGCAAGTAAGTGGGAGCGGAGGAGATGAGATGGCAGGGGGATGGTGTGGGAGATAATGGGCCAATACGACGTACATCCTCATTCCCCATCTCCCCGGGGGATTGGGAGGATTTATGACCCAGGGCTGCCTCTGAGTCACAAGTCCTTCCTGGAGCACTGGGTGGGGTGACGTAGCTACACGCACTGCCCCTTCCAGGTTCTGAGAGCAAACTCTCCATCAGAGGCGGCAAGGTGTATGGGCCTGTGGTACCCATGCTCCAGAAATATTCAGAGCACATGGGCCCGGCTCCGCCAATGTTCAGGGCTGGGTCTCTCTCCTGGAGCCGTCCTCACCCATATGCAAACTACGCAGCTGTGTAGGGCAGCAGGAAGCCCTCCACCCAGAGCCTTAGGCAGGTGTGGGGACAGGAGCGGGACTTGGACCCATTCTGGGCATCACAAAAATTATACAGACTGGCCACCCCTGCTCTCCATCTAGCCTCCTGTATCCCGGTTCCCTTTTAAAGTCAAGCCACTTTACAAATCCATCTGCCATTTGCATACACATGCATTATGCAGCATACGATCAACATAAATAAATGGCATGAAAAGGTTCTGCATAATGCACTGTTACAAAATATTGCTATGCAAAATTTGAGGGAAGGGGGGGGCTTCTTTAAAAAAACAACAACAGCGCAATCCACTCTGGCTAAGGAAATCCTGAATGAAGGGGAAAAATGGATAATTGAGGAGGATATGGGGATTAGAACTTTTTAATGACAGCCTGGCTGGCTCATGGTAATGAGCACCTGTGGCAAAGGCCTTGGTATGGCAAATGAACACTAGTGAATTTCTGCGTTCGTAATTCCCTGGAATAAGTCAGGGAGGATGACTCGTTGGTGTAAAGCTATCTCGAGCATGTAGGAATGGCTGGGGAAGAAGCCAGGAGTTATAGCTGAAGATTCTCTTAACCCCTTTCTTATTTCAGAAATGATCTGTCTATGGAACAAAGAAAACCTTCTGCTTTTGATTCAAAATGACTCTTCTGGAGGCTTTTGGGGTGTTGGGTGATGTAACCACGTGTGTTTAACAGGTGGCCGCCTTGCATAAAAGCCCAAATTAAAATAAAATAAATAAATAAACATGACAGCTGAAGAAACAAAACAAGCGCCACTGTTTAAAAAGAACGGAGCAAGAAAAGATGCCTCATCCTAATGCAGTCTTAGCTGCTTTTGTCAGATTGAAAGGATTTTCTCCAATTTCCCCGTTAATCAGCTGATGAAGGGGCCCCACAGTTTGACACCAAGCATAAGATAATGTCAATGGTATTTACAAACTGCTGCATTATAGTGACAGCCTAATGTTTATTACTGTCAAATTACTGTCATTTTAGTAAAAGGACCCAAAGAATTGGCTTTGCTAAGTACAGCTTTCAGTCCCACTGAAAGGGAAAGCGAGCGAATCTGCTCTCTCCCGCGCTGTTCTCCAGGACTTGAACACAACATATCCATTCGTTTGCACAGATGGCTCTGTGAGCATGCTAACTAATGAACAATGCCTGGAATTTTAAAGAGGAGGAAACCTTCTCATCAGGAGCACTCCTCGGGTTATTTTTTGTGGAGATCTTCATTGAACGTAGCAGAGTAGAACTGTTCATGTCCTCAATGTTTTTTTTTTTTTTCCTGGAATGCTTATGTTGTTGGGGTAGATTCTGTTGCTCTTTCTCTGGGTGAATAGTAGGTCATTTCACTAAGACAGTGGGACCACTGGGAGAGTGAGATGCTACTCAGTCTGAGTAACGGTGTCGGAATCTGGCCCCCCAGGTTTGCACCGAGAGGATACTCAGAATGTAACAGTTTCAGCAGCTAGGATCTTCCCAGTCACTAGGGCAAAACATTTCCAAACTACCCACTGATTTGCGGTAGCTTAATTTTTGGGTGCCCAACTTGGCACATTTTGGACCAAGCATGCAGCACTCCAGATGAGGTCAATGTAGATGGCAAGTGCGAAACACTGGGACAGGCATGTAATAGGCCCCTATATATATATATTTTAAAAGAATCCCTGGATATCGGGACTGTCCTGATAAAATCGGGACATCCGGTCACCTTACATCAGTGGGAGCTGCTGGGGCTCGGCACCTCCAAATATCAGGCTCACGGTGTCTCAAATTGGAAACCTGGTAATGGAGGCATCCAAAATCTGTTGCCCGATCCTGGGATGTTCTGAGCATCTTCTACAAAGGGCTGAGCGCCTTCAACGCCTGGGAATCGAGGACATTCAGCATTCTTGCTTAGGCGGAAGGACACAGGACTGGGTAACAAATACTATTAGTAAAATAGCGAAAAAGCTGCCATGGCAGGCTCCTGAATACCAAAACCAGGAGGCCCAGAGCCCTGCCCAGGTGGGAATGCGGCCTCAGAGGCACAGTGCAGCATGCTCTGTGCAGGAAGGGTACCGGCAATCTCTCGGATTTCATCTTCTCTTGGTGGATCAGAGGCTTTGCTGCTGCAGACAGGTTCCTAGCGCCACAAGGTGCTAAACAGCTGGAACTGGGAAAAGTGAACTTGGCATTTTCAACAGTTGTTGTTTTCCTGGGACACGATCAGCCAGGGAGCTCGTCAAGTAACATTTGCACCTGCGTGCCCCCTGAGTGTGGACAGCTGTGAGGTCATTCCTGGGAAGTCTCTGGATGTGCAGACCAGCTGAGCACTTATTCCACTCAAGAGTTTTGCTGGTTTTTCTAACTCTCTTTGGACTCTAGATTGCAGTTTCTCTAAATATTAGCTAAGACTATTATCTAATAGTTCTATCATGTTCTACTTTTTTTCATTTCCACAGTATCATTCTGACTGATTAAGTTACTAGCCAGGGGTCATTTTTACACCTAGTGATGGGAAAATTACAAACTATTCAGAGTTCCCTCCGAGAAGTATCCAAAATGATCACTGAAAACTTTTCAGAACAACGGAGAGAGACTCATGATTCCCTCTCATCCCAGAGATGAACAGGGCAGACCTCCACCAGCTCTGGTAACTTAGTATCTAGTGAGATTGGCAAAGAGGAAAATAAATAACTCAGGGGGCATAACTGTCTGAGCCAGCAGCACAAGAGTGAAATAACGCAGACCGCTCATCACTGGGCCAGTCCCTATGCCAGCAAGGGACAACCTTGAGATACTGTTCATTGCCAATTCAGTAGGGACCATCTCTGTCATTGCCCCGATTCTGTAGCGTGTGCAAGCAGTGGACTGTCACGGTGGTAATTCTGCACTTATTGGCCAGCAGACATGCATTGTTTGAGAAAGTCATTTGCATTGTATAATGTGTGTGCATGATCCACTAAGGGTCAGATTCACAACTGGTGGAAAGCCGGATAGCTCCACCAATGTCCAAGGAGCTACAACATCTGAAAATCTGGCCTGTTCAGTGCAAAATACAAATAATAAAAGGCAAATTCAAATTAAACATTCGGCACCCTGCTGCTCAGCACAGGCAGGATGAGTCATTTCCGAGACATCTGAGAAACTACAAGTATTTGAGCTGTTGTAATCAACAAGAACTTAATTGCATATACTATTGACCCATAGTTCATAGAGACGGATTTAGTATAAAACATTCACAATGGGATTTGGTAGCAATAAAAGTCTGATCACAAAACAGATTGCCAAATGGTTTTGGGGGACTGGTCGTTTGTGAACATGAGAACATATAAATGACCGTACTGGGTCAGATAAAGGTCCATCCAGCCCAGTATCCTGTCTACCGACAGTGACCAATGCCAGGTGCCCTGGAGTGAGTGAATCTAACAGATAATGATCAAGTGATCTCTCTCCTGCCATCATCACCCCCCTCTGACAAACAGAAGCTAGGGACACAATTCCTTACTCATCCTGGCTAATAGCCATTAATGGACTTAACCTCCATGAATTTATCCAGTTCTCTTTTAAACCCTGTTATATTCCTAGCCGTCACAACCTCCTCAGGCAAGCAGGTTGACAGTGTGCTGTGTGAAGAACTTCTTTTTATTTGTTTTAAACCTGTTGCCCACTAATTTCATTTGGTGGCCCCTAGTTCTTATATTATAGGAACAAGTAAATATCTTTTCCTTATTCACTCCCTCCACACCACTCATAATTTTATATTCCTCTATCATATCCCCCCTTAGTCTCCTTTTTTCCAAACTGAAAAGTCTTAGCCTCTTTAATCTCTCTTCAGATAGGACCTGTTCCAACCCCCTAATCACTTTAGTTGCTCTTCTCTGATCCTTTTCTAACACCAGTATATCCTTTGTGAGATGAGGAGACCACATCTGAATGCAGTACTCAAGGTGTGGGCGCACCATATAAGGGCAATAACATATTCTCTTGTGAAGATAATAATTTGCTGGTAATCCCAGCCTATGGCCCCGTCAAGGCTCTTTAATCTGCAGACAAAAGAGAAAAGGAATCTTAAAGCCCTAGTAACTGACAAGAGCTCGCCACTTCAATGGATTTCAAAGGCTTGAGAAACAGGAACTGCTTCAGCCATTGCTGAAATGCAGCCCTCCGTAGGGCGGACAGCAGCTGTCGACCGGCACACACCAGTACCACGTAAGAGTTTGACAGGAAGTGAAAAATAACTTCTGCTGTTGGAACTGCAGCAGGAATTTCAGGAGAAAAAATTCATAGTAATGACCCCAACTTGGAGTTTTTGAAGAGATGGGAGGTCAATTCCCTGTTCTTGGGAAAATGCAATGGGACTTTTCAAATCCACAGGTGGTGAGGTCTTTGTTTTTGTTTCTTACTTGAAACATGGCCACTCCAGGCACAAAGTTCCCCTGGGGAAATGCAGTTCTGGTGTCAAAACTGCTGCTACCTTTCTTTGTTTTGGAGCTACATTTGGTCCAAGCAGGGTTGTTTCCAAAAACCGGACAATGATCGATCCAAATATGAATCAAGAGCTGTGCAACCCACTGAGGTAACAGAGAGGGCAACCAGACTAATAAATGCTGGCCTAAAGATGGACATCAAATGGTTTAACAATATAGTTCATTTGCATCTCAAAGGGCAAAGCCTGGGGTCAGGGATGAATGCAGTTGTAGGAAAACCCCAAAGGCAAATAACTAATCTTGCCAGAGGGCTCAGGAGGTGATGGGTCCTAACATTAGGGAATTCAGATACAGCTGATGAATTCATCAGCTAATGTAAAAGGTGAGAGGGAACATCTAAGCAGCGCTTGCCTAGACCCAGAAATCACTGTTATAAACAAAAGTCAGGTCACGCATTACCATCTACTGTAGTTTTGAATGGATCAAAGGGGTGCTCATTTTCTCACTGTTGTACTTTGTATGCCCTGTTCTGCTGCTCCAGTAACATCCCGGCCTGCGGGATACTCGGTGGCAAAATGGCTTTGACTTTGGATGCTTAGGTCCAAGGCTAGGATTTGGTAACAAGATTTGGTAAGAGGTGAAAATTGGCTTCCAGGTCCCTCCTCAGGCTGCATCTTTGCATATGACAAAGCCACAGTCCACGGCTGTATCGTGTAATTGGCATCTTGTGCTAACGAGAGGGTGAAGACTGGACTTTCTTCTTCTGCTTGGTTGAGGTTCAGCACCTGGCAACATTCTGACTGGCTCTAATCAGCACTTGCAGTCCTTAACTATCACGGGCACTGAAGTCATACATGTGAATTTCTTAGAAAGCACTCTCCACCCCCACACCCCCAAAATACCTTAAAGAAAAAGGCAGCTTTTGAAAATAAACCGTGAGCCCTGGTGACTAATTCCATCCCATTTCACCCACCAAGACCTATCCAGAAACCAGTGCTGAGGCAACTCCACAATTATATCCAGGGCTTCTGTTGGTCAGGGTTTATTTTAGCAATGTTTGAGTTCTGTGTAGTTATCCCAAAGTGTGGGGGGAGGGGCTTACTTTTTGTGTATACACATAATCCTTTTTGCCATTCATTTTTGTCTTTTTCTTTGGGTAGTTGCTCTTCAAATTATTTTGGCCTGGCTATTTATACTTGACTTGCCAGCGTTTGTGTTCCTGTCTATTTTTCTCAACAAGATTTGACTTCCAGGTTTTAAAGGATGCCTTTCTGCCTCTAACCACTTCTTTTTCCCTAATGACACCACAAGACATACAGTCAGGTACTTAAAATTCTGACCATTGTTGAAAAATACAGATGGATCAGGAGGCATGTCTTAAAATACAGCCGAGGGTTTTTAAATTTTAAAACCTATTACATTGAGCTAATGGGAACAATACATTTACAGATACATGAAATAAGGTGGTGCTCTGTTCTGCCCAGAGAATGTGAAATGCTGCTGGTACTCAAAAGAGAGTAAATAGAATATTGCAGCTGGCTGGGGGTTTTAATAATAAAAAAATTATTGAAAAATAACTGTCTGGTTGTAATTAAAAATGCTGCCCGCTCTCCACCATGTATCTGGAATAGACCAAGAGAGCTGCAGATTAATAAGCACCACTGTTTACCGAGGAGACGTTTGATTAGCGGCATGTTCACATGCACTATGCTCCATTTGGCTTATCCAAAGAGAACTCGGGTTACAGCCAGTGAATGCCAGTGATGTGGGGTATGGAGTGGACACAGTGGGATCATCTCTCTCCTATTAAAATGTATTGCATATAAGACGTGGATTTGTTATCCCTTGTGTTTGTGTGTGTTGGAGGAGGGGGTTGTTGTTTTTTATTTAGCAAAATGTAAGCAGTGGGAGGGAATGAAGTGAACATCCATTCATGCAGCTGGTATGGAATGTCTGGACTGAGGAAAGCGCTTAGGCACGCACTTAACTTTGAGCACACGCTTAAGTCCTGTTGATTTCCCTGGAACATAAGTATGCTGGGCGGGGTTTTTGAAGGCATCTAAGAGACTCAGGAGCACAAGTCTGATTGAAAAGTCAGTGAGGCTTATGTCTCTAAGTCACCTGGGCAGTTCTGAAACCCCCACCCAGGCTGAAAGTTAAGCGCATGCGTAAGTGCTCTTGCTGAACAAGAATGCTGTAGCTAGCAAGGTATCAGTATGTGAATGCAGATGGAAACTCAAGTACGTGCATGTCGCTGGGTGAGAAAATTGAGACGCTTAAGCAACTGTATCCACTCTCCCTCACCGGGTGCCGTCATTGCTGTAGAGCATTTATTTACAAACCAGGTCAGACACACAAAGCTGCGAAGTCAAAATAGAAAAGCTATTACCGAGCAGACAGGGTCTGAGATGCACGTTTCACTGCAAGGGTCAGGGCCGTAGATTTGGGTTTTTCTCTTATCAAGTGAGATAATGTGTAAGCGACGTACCCCACAGCCGCAGGGGAGGAGGGGAGAGACGCTCTATAGCCACAGTTTAAGCAGCTTGTCAGCAGCTGCAATGGTCAGCTCCTTCAGGTTGCCCTCAGCCTTGCCTGGGAGCGATCAGTCTCTGGATGTGGGGTGCAGGCCACTGCTGAGAGCCAGAGCCCTGGAGTTTTGTTCAACGCTGAGGAGCATATTAATCAGGCTCTCCCAGCCGGCACTTTGTAACCTGAAGAATCTTGTTAGATGCTTCTTGGAGTCTTTCCCAGGCTGCGACCTGAACTGTCTCGTCAGGTCACAGACTCCGTTACATTAAAAGCCTGTGGATCCCCCTTGGACCGTTGTCTGATTTAGCTACTCTTGTAACTTACTGCAGGGCCTGCTTGGCAGAATATTTACTGGAGACAAGGTCTCAGGGCACGTCTCTTCAGTGTTTCACTTGCACCCTGTGACACCATATTGACTCATCCACTTGTTTATAGAGCATTATTGGGTCGGGGCCATCTGATGGGCTGGATCACCTACCAGTATTCCTTGAACAGGTTGTGTCAGTGGATTGACGTCCTTTGCTTGGGTGATAGTGCTGTGCAACCATGCGACCTTGGGCTGAGATCATATCAGATCACAAAATCACCGCTCAGTATCAGGGAGGCAAAAGGAAACAGGAGGCGAATAAATAGGGGATTGTCGTCCCTTGGTCAGTATCGATCCAGCACCCAACCGTGGTGCTCCAGGCTTCTGTTGGAGGGGGCAGCTAATAGCTATGATTACAAATAGAAGTGCTGATCCCCTTCATTATATTTTGATTGCATACAGTATTCTGTACTCTTCCTAGATTCCGGTATGCTTTTGCTTTGTGCTTGTAAACAGCTGTTCTGTTCCATCCAAGAGATGGCTGCAGTTCAGGGAACTCCTTTACAAAATGCTTTAGCAATATGAACTGTTCTTATCACATTTCTTATATAGCTCATCTTGGTAGCCCAAGATCAACAGTCAGGCAATGACACCCAGAATCCTAATATTGCTAGACAGACGTACCTTGGAGAGGTGTAATAATTCCATGACAAATCCCTACAACTGAGTAGCCCTTCTTGTCACCTTGTGCCATTCCGCTTTTGGGTCTTAGACTAACTCCCTTCCCAACGCTGATCTTAGAAAGTATTAGAGAGTTTGCCAGCATAATCAAGCCTTTGCCCCTGAAGAGTTGTTTATCTTAGTTAAAAAAAAGGGGGGGGGGATAGAGAATAAGACGGAGAATATCATATTGCCCTTATACAAATCCATGGTGCACCCACATCTTGAATACTGTGTACAAATGTGGTCTCCTCGTCTCAAAAAGGATATACTGGCATTAGAAAACGTTCAGAGAAGGGCAACTAAAATGATTAGGGGTTTGGAACGGGTCCCATATAAGGAGAGATTAAAGAGGTTAGGACTTTTTAGCTTGGAAAAGAGGAGACTAAGAGGGGATATGATAGAGGTATATAAATTATGAGTGTGTGGAGAAAGTGAATAAGGAAAAGTTATTTACTTGTTCCCATAATATAAGAACTAGGGGCCACCTAATGAAATTAGTGGGCAGCAGGTTTAAAATGAATAAACACCGCACAGTCAATCTGTGGAACTCCTTGCCTGAGGAGGCTGTGAAGGCTTGGACTATAACAACAGGGTTTAAAAGAGAACTGGATAAATTCATGGAGGTTAAGTCCATTAATGTCTATTAGCCAGGATGGGTAATGAATGGTGTCCCTAGCCTCTGTTTGTCAGAGGGGGGTGATGATGGCAGGAGAGAGATCACTTGATCATTACCAGTTAGGTTCACTCACTCCGAGGCACCTGGCATTGGCCACTGCCTGTAGACAGGATACTGGACTAGATGGACCGTTGGTCTGACCCAGTATGGCCTTTCTTATGTTCTTATGTTTTAAAAGTGACAGCATCAAAATTATTACAATCCTCTAGCCTTAGAATAAATACAGCATGGGTAGTGGGTACTTACTGACCAGCAGGCCTCAGTAATCTCCTACATAGACCTTCGGTAGCCGATTCCTTTGCTTCTAAGCCCGCAGCTATTTGGAAGGTGGCCCCTGTCCTCTAAAAATTACCTGGGGACCACCAACTGTTTGGAGTGTAAGCTCTAAGGCAGGGATCTTCCGTATAGCTGTAAAGAACCGTGCAACCAATATAATTTGCATGCTCTGGCGGCACTTCTTAATATGAAACAAACTCTGGGAGGAAACACTGAGTCCTGATCTACACTGGGAGGTGGGGGTCGACTTAAGATACTCAACTTCAGCTACAAGAATAGCGCAGCTGAAGTCGACGTACCTAGATCGACTTCACAGTGGTGAGTCGACTGCTGCCACTCCCCCGTCGACTCCGCCTGCGCCTCTTGTGGCAGAGGAGTTCCGGAGTCAACGGGAGAGCACTCGGGGATTGATTTATCGCGTCTAGACTAGACATGATAAATCAACACGATAGATTGATCTCACAGTGTCGATCCCCACCATAATGTAGACCTGTCCTGAGTGACACAAAAGCAGATGATGAGTTTTCACGTAACATAATATAAATGGAGATATATCAATCTCCTAGAACTGGAAAGACCTTGAAGGTCATCGAGTCCAGTCCCCTGCCTACACTAGCAGGATCGAGTACTGTCCCCTGACAGATTTTTTGCCCCAGATCCCTAAATGGCCACCTCAAGGATTGAACTCACAACCCTGGGTTTAGCAGGCCAATGCTCAAACCACTGAGCTATTCCCCCCCCCCATAATTCAACTCTGGGGCAGATATTGGCCCACAGTTGCCCCACTAAATTCAGTGTGATTGCACAGGAGTTAGCCTTGTTGGCTGAGCTTGATTTTCATCTTAAGAAACAATGTCACTGTACCAAATTCAGTGTCTGCAGCTTTCCATACAGCTGCACACCCGCTCCCACATCCCGTAGCTGCTGGTACCATGTTGTCATTCATACCAGGGCCCTACCTGCTTCCCTGACATGAAAAATGCTTCATAGGCTATGAAATCTGGTCTCCCGTGGGTGAAATCTGGTCTTTGGTCTGTTTTTACCCTGTAGTATGCTCATTTCACAGGGGAGACCAGCATTTCTCAAATTGGGAGTCCTGACCCAAGAGGGAGTTAGGAGGGGTCACGGTATTGCTACCCTTACTTCTGCGTTGCCTTCAGAGCTGGCCATCTGGAGAGGTGGCTGCTAGCGGGGCACCCAGCTTGAAGGCAGTGCCCCACCAGCAGCAGCGCAGAAGTAAGAGTGGGACAACCACACCATGCCACCCTTATTTCTGCACTGCTGCCTTCAGAGCTGGGTGGCCGGAGAGTGGCAGATCTGGCTCTGCAGGCAGCAGCGCAGAAGTAAGGGTGGCAACACCATACCATGTCTTCCTTACTTCTGTGCTGCTGGCGGTGGCGGCTCTGCCTTCAGAACTGGACCCCTGGCCAGCAGCCGCCGCTGCACAGGTAAAGGTAGCAGTACTGCAAACCCCCCCCCCCCCCATGACACCTTTTGGGGTCAGGATTCTTACAATTACAACACTGCGAAATTTCAGATTTAAATAGCTGAGATCATGGAATTTATGATCTTCAAAATCCTATGACCGTGAAAATGACCAAAATGGACCATGCACTTGGTAGGGCCCTATTCATTCCTCTTCATCCTGGGTCTACTACTGATGGAGAATTCGCTAGTTGTGTCTTGATCCTATGTCTACTGCACTGCTGAGTACTATGGAGCTTGATTAGGTCAGTCATAGTAATGACTTATTACACTTATAGGACTTTCCAACTGTCCTGCCCAAGGCATAAAGCTCATAATCACTAATATACAACTAAGCTTTACATTTCTGAGGTTGAACTACGGGATCCTAACCTCCTGCCTGTCTTTATGTGAAACGCCAGCAGTCCATGGACCTTTGCAACTCAGCAGTCATCGTCTGTGCTAGCTACTTGTCACATTACAATGGCAATACAGAAAACTGCAGGCTAGGCAAAGATCCTGAGGTTTTTCCGCGCTCTCTTCTCAACCGCTTTGGAAAATAACAGACTTGGGGTTTTATATCAGAGTATTATATCCCTCCCATATACTCTTGAATCTAATGGAATTTGTAAAAATACAAAAAAATAAAAACTCCAAAACCCTAAATTTGGATTTGAAAAAATTGCATCATACAAGGGACTTGTATGTCTTTTGATTAATCTCTTGATAGGACGCACAAACACACGTCCCATTGATTTAACAACATGGGCTAATTACGGATTTTCACTGCAAATGCGTCATCTGAACTCTGGGCCTGTTACTCCATTCCTGAGATTGGGGATTTGGTTTGGTGAAAGCAAAGGTAGATTTAAGCCTCCATTGCACTCTTCAAATTACAGGGCCATGTAGACACCTGCCTGGCAGTCAGTGTAAGTTAGAGCAGCCTCAAGGCTATTCTAGCGTGTGGTTTGTTCCATGAGTCCTCAGGGAAGCAAAGCATAGCTGTAGTGTAGCACACTCTGGCCACACTTTCACACCCTTGGTACACCCCGTATGCATGGGATGGTGAGGACTGGTACAGAGCCTTTGTACCAGCTGAATACTGGCCAGGAATAGCCTCTGTATGACAGCTAATCTCAAGAAGACATTTCTGCCTACTTTAATGCTGCCAGAATGGCATAAAGGAGCCTTAGAGTAACTGGGAATCAGCCCTTCTCTGTCTTTGATTAAACCAAGATCTTATCAACTTGTATTCATTAGAGAGCCCATGGCACTCTCTCCAAATAGGGTGTTAATCCTGGGACACTGACCAAATCCAATTAAAGGTAATGATATCACGCCCACCTAAATACCCTCTGCAGTTTCAATTACTTTTCCTTTTCTGAACTTGTGCAGTGTTGCTGGACACTGTAATATAGCTGCTGACTTCCAACCTGGAGCTGGCTGCCTTCCAGTAGGAAGTGAAATGGTTCAAATGAATTACCTTGGACTTACCTCAACTGTGTTTTGTGAATGTTACACAGGGCATATCATTTGAGAAGCTGACTAAGTCTAAAGTCCCCGGTTCCCACTGGCAGTTACGATAGCACTGAATTACTCTGGACACCAAGTAGGCAGTGCATCCTGCTAGTGCCTCGATAACTGGGCTTTCCCTCAAAGGATTGGCACTGGTATAATGGCATACCAAAAATGGGCAGTTACTTACTCAGCTATGCAGAACTGCCCAATTGGCTAGGTATATTGAGGGGTTTCCCCTTTAGTCTGATGTGACAAGTATCGGCCACTGTTGTGGGCAGGCTGCCAGGCCTAATGAACCAGTGGTATAATCTGAAACCGCAAATCGCTCAAATAATTTTTTGGCACTCAGGAGAGGTACTTATCAAAGTAATTTTTTTAAAAAGTAGATAAACAGTAGTCAGAAGTTCATATCACGATTTTTCAACAGGACCTCAATTATGGCTCTTATAAATATTTCAAGTTTCTGCCTTACACCATAATGAATGAGTTATTGTTAGAATGCAAGTGACCCTGATGCTGTGTAGCCCTGAGCTAGAGGAGGCGGTTAAAACACCAACTAGGACTTTGCAGATATAGGTTCAAATCCCTGCTCTGCTACAACCCTTCCATTGACTTAGGCAAGTCACTGAGCCTCTCAATCCTCCATGTGCAAAATAGAGGTAATGGCACTTCCCAACCTGATTTAGAATTTAATGCAACACTGACACAGTAGTGTTTTTTACAATTTGCATATATTTTGCATATATCTGCATATCTTACTTTTTTCCCCACAGTCACTTTGACCCATGAAGCCCCTTCAAAAATCTAATATGGCCCTTGTCTCATAAAGTTTGGAGACCCCTCGACTAGAGAGCTAGAGGGAATTTGTATGGTGATACAGAGCCTTTCACTTCCCAACTCTTACTTTCCACTCCAGAGCAGATCCATGGTTAATAAAGGTTGTTAGAACCTAATGATATGCAGGAGGGAGAGTGTCATATGGAAAGGACATGATGGTGTTTTTCTCCTCCATTTAATTTCTTTAGAGACACCACCATGTTTCTTTTTACAAAACCAGTTTTGCAATGCCAGTTATGATTCATTGAAAATGAAGGTCCAAATTACAATCACACAAAACAACAAGAAACATCTCCACAGTTCCTGACATGTATCTTGCTGTTCACTGAAATGGAAAAACTCACTTGGCTCATGTACCCTCTTCCCTTAATATACTCTTTCATCAACCTTCAGATGCTTTCCATTTATTAAGTAGCAGTCTTTTGCTAGTCAGCTGAATCAGTAGATATTGTCCTGTAATTTACTAATGGGTAGGATACTTCTGAGGTCCCCCTGTAGAAAAAATGTAGTGTCCAAGGGAATACCACTGCTCAAAACATATTAGCTTTTTGATATGCTTCAGGCCAAATTCTCAGTAAGTGTATAAAACTGAAACATCAGTGCAGCCAAGTTAATTTTCACAAGCTGAAATCCGGCGCATCATCTCAGAATGTACGTACAAATGACCATTCTCCAAATGCATATAGCAAGCAAGCATTCAGCTCATTTTAGACTTATTAGTGATCTTAAGCAAGAATAGCTATTTTACATAAGAAAAGGATTGTTGAGCAGGTGACATGGTCCTGCCATGGGGAAATACTTAACTAAACCAGGAACCATTCTATTCATCATTCATAAGAAGCCAATATGGTTCTCAAGGAGATGACTTGTATATCTTGTCTCCTACTAGCACGGGACACTATCATTCTTGATTCAATAGGCAATATAACAACTGGAAAAAAACATAGAAGGGAAAATGTGAAATTAATTACCTTAAGGAATATTTGGGAATTTCAGCAAACAAATTATCACTAACAGGACGAACTACTATCAACCAGACCACTCCAAACTTTGCAGAAGATGGAAGCTAATTACTGATAAGTCAATAGGTTCTCTTAAGTGGGTTATTCCGTATATAGAGGTTAGTGATTTAAGAGATTCTGGCACCATTGAAGTTAATGATAAGACTTCCATTGACCAGGATTTCACCCTAAGCATTTTATTTGCCTAAACTATATCTCACTGTCCATTAAAATTACTAGCCTATATTTGTGTTCCATACAGCTATATAATACTATCTCTCTCTCTCTCTCTCTCTCTAAAAACGTCAAATGGTGTATGCGTGTATGTGTGTATGTATGTATGTTCCCTTACTATTTCCACACTGTTTCAGCTAGATACTTGAAATTTGGTACAGTTATAGGCTTTAGGGTCCTAATCAGGATAAGAATAAAAAAAATTTAAAATGTCACCTCTTACACCCCCTAGGGGTGAAATTCTTTAAAGCCCATTAATATCAACTACGCAGCTCACATAATATCATCTGGGCAGCAGGTTAACACATGCTGTTGTCTGTGACATAGTTATGATGTAATAATACAGATAATCAGAGAGCTTAGTGTTGTGTAGCGCAAACATAATTAAATACACTGTTTTTTTCTTAAAAAGGACCCTATTCGTTATGCCACGTAAAAAGCGAAAATGTATCGGAGAAACCACATCTAAATGCAAGAAAATGAAATTACTTAGACAAAATGAGACTTCTGAACAAAATTTGTATTAATAAAAAACATTGTAGTCTTTTTACATCCCAGTTTCCAATTACAAACGTCCCGAGGAACGCTGGGTATTTTTGCTAGTTAATATATAAAAGAACAATCTGTGAAAAAAAATGTTCAGGTTTGCAACAGCACAAACTGACCTGTACAAATTGATTGAAGCTTATTTTTTATCTATGACTGGAAGAAATAAAAACAGAAACTCGTTTAGCTAGCATAAGGAGATCAGGGTAACTTTCTATCTTGAAAGGACAAGAGTAATTTTCACTGTTTAATACACTAAAAGATTTTTGATCCATTTTTGCTGAAGCCTTCATTAAAGTAAATTATTTTGATCTTACAAGCCTCAGCTATAGGTGTTTCGCAGAAGATTTGAGGTGTCTAGTTAAACCTGTTTCATTATTTGCCATGTTTAACAGTGTCACTGTGCCATATATTTTTAACGTTTTCCAGTGAACAATTTGGTAGTACACAGTAAAACTACCTATTGAGTCAGCTTTGTTTGCTGTCAACTAACATTTCTAAGCATTTTAAAAATAAGGGCTTGTCTGCAATATCCTCTCAACTCCCACTTTGTGAAAAGTCTTGCAGGACTGGGGTCTATGGGAGCATTTTTTTTTTGAGTTAGCAGCATACATTTCAGCTATAAATTCCTTCAATCATTCCCTTTCCGAAGACTCTCTATTAGTGTTAAGCAAATACAGTTGTCCTTGATGACATTGCTGCTCTAGTGAAAAAAATTCCTCTGGCCATTTTACCTCTGATTCAGTTTTGGAACCTGAGTTATTCCAATTGTGTGTGTGTGTTCAGATGTGACAGAGCCAAATTTCTTTGCTGATGATTGTCCTGGGTGCTTCTATTTTAAGATAGCCAGCTTAATACAAAATGATGGTGAGCGTGATATAAGATCCTAAGCAGAACAGAAAGAGGGAGAAAAAAGGATGGGGAGAATAGGAGTGGAAAAAAGAATTTTTCATTTAACTAAATTTATTTTCCCCTGTAAAAAGTTTAATCTACTCCCAACTATCAAAGTCAAATTTGATCTGATTTATTATGCCATGTAGATTCATTGTATCCCTTTGGTTTCCCCCCCTGCATATATAATTGCTTCAGCTGTACAGATGAAGAGCTTCAAATTGAAAAGCAGTAATGACTATGACTTCAGGCTTATCCTAATTCACATTGTCATTGGAAATTAGCATTAAATCTATTAATGATGTTCAAATTTCCAGGAATTGTTGTTTGTGGCTCAGTTATAAACATCATGAGCATGAGCCCCTAATGGGGAGAGGCTTGCCTCAGAAAAACCACCAGCAGAATTACTGACAAGATAACATGGAAACTGAAACATCCACTGCTAGCGATGATCAGATTCTCCACTCTCTGATACCTTTATGTTTTCCAACGGCGCTGTGTATAAAATGGGTTAACAGGATGGGTTAATCAGGCCCACTGTCTCTTGGTGAGTGTTAAAACACAGACCCAGGCACACTGCTGCTGCCCATACACAAGTATAACCTCTTGTGAAACACACACTGGAACCAAAGACAAGATCTACAAAGGGATTAAGGTGCCTAGATCCAAAATTTAGACCCTCAACCCCCTGTGTAGCTGCCACCTAACCCTGTCGGTGCCTAAAATTGGCCAGTGGGCATCTGCACAGCTGCCTATGTGCTGACACCCAGCTCACATCTAAGCTTCAGTGGGATCCTTGGAATAGGCATTCCCGAACAGACCCCAATGCGGCAAAGATGCTCAGTCAGAGGCCACCCTAGATCACCACAGCAACTGGCTCAGACTCAGCACAAAACGTAGCTGGAAGAGGAGGTGCTCCACTTTACCCAGTGCTAAGACCACTTGCATTGGACCCAAGGGACCCAGTGTCAAATCCCCACACTACCTGATATGGAGCAGGGACATGAATCAAACTCTCCCACCTCCCAGATGAGTGCCCTAGATGCTAATGAGGGAGGAGTAGTGGTGACTACTTCTTTCATTTGGTAAGAAAGGGCCAACCTGGCTTATATGTCTAACTCCAGGAGAGGGTTCACCGCAAAGAATCCCAGCTGGGGATAGGCACCTAAATCCTGGCCCCACTGACATCAGTGGCAAAACGCTCATTGCCATTTCTTGGGCCAGAATTGAACAAAGAAGTTTGTCACACACATATAAATGTCTATTTGGTATGTAGATATAGGTATTTAATTTAGGACACTCTTAACCAAGTTGCCTGTGTGCATACAAATTATGCAGACTGCAGTCATACGATATTGTGTTCTGATCTGATCAGATTCCTCAAGGGAATCAGTTAGGCCAGGGCAGTATTTATGTAGAAATCACTAAGAAAATACCAGAGATGCTGGAAATAGCTTTGGTAATTTTGTACTGGACACTTTTCCCTCTGAGTCAGTGCTAACGTCATTTCCCACCATGGTATTTGGAAGCTGTGCTGTTTGAGATGCAGTTTAATTAGATAAGAGTTAGAACTGAAAATCTGATACTTTATTTGTAAGCGATCACAGTGTGGCTAATCCCAGTGTTCTCCTGACCAAATTACAATTAAAGAAATTTCCCTCTGCTCTCTAAATTCCCTCTGCAGAGTCAGATAAATGTATTCATTTTCCAGTCTTATATACCTGGGTACCATTTGCTATGAAAAGTTAAACAGTTGCTATTTCACACTAGAGATGCCTGCATTTTGGTGTGATGAACTCATCCCTATGGAGTGAATACCTACTTCATTTGAAGTACCCGACGCTTGTTTATTTTTAAATCACTTATAGGTTTTCTGGAAGGACCTACAGCATTGCAGTTGTAGTATAGTGAAGCAGAGTAATAGGGAAAATTCTTGGAAGATGTAACATATAATTTTGAATAGAGTTTTGAAAGCCAGGGGCTGAGAATGGGATCCACAAATGAGGTGGTGATACATATATATATATATCACCATCTCATTCGTGGATCCCATTCTCAGCCCTTGGCTTTCAAACTATATTCAAAATTATATTTTACATCTTATTATTTATATATATTTAAGGTGATATAGCTAAGTGGTAAAGAAGAAACAGGAAGACTATCCTTTTTGACTACACCTGAAGCTCATTCCAAACAACCAAAGGAGAAAAGAACTAAATGATATTCCATTTGCTTAAGGTAGCTTTGAGAAATCAATATGAAGAATAATCTAAGATCTGAAATCAATTTTCCACCTCCCTAAAAAAGGTTTAAAGCCAATCTTCAACAGCCACTAAATGGTAATAAAACATCACAATGTGTGTTGATGGAGATGAAGAGTTTGAACAGAAGACACGTAAGTTTAGTGATATTCCTTTATTTTGCAAAAAAAAAGTCTGGTCTAAGTATGGAAATGGATTAACTGGCATACGCAGTGGCTGAACTTGTTGAGTTTCAATAACTATCAGAAAGGAAAATGCATCTGAAGGAAGTAAATTTCTGAAGCATGGGTGGAAAGCAGTTGGCTTTGTAGTCAGCTTTGCATTATAAAAGGCTAAATTACCAGAAGTTTATTTGTGTTACAAATTATCACAATAAGGACTAATAGAAAAATGAAAAAGCATTGAGGAAACAGGTCTATCAGGTACATGAGTGTAAATTTATCAAGACATAAAAACTATGTTGAAATTCCTTTCACTGGAAAACATGTGACCTTATAAGTGTAGGGAAGATACTTCTGTAGATGTAAAATTATAATCACAATATACCATGGAGTTCGTGAAAGAGAATGAACAAAATAATATAGTCCACAGTGATTCTGACCTTCATGTTCTATAAACAAATTTCTAAAGGAAACTGAAATGTGGTTTATTCTCTCTCTATTAATCAGTCTTGCTTCAGGCATATCTGTTTACACTTAACCTATGAACAATACAATAGCTTCTGTGTAAAACACTTGTTTTCATGATTACTTGTCCATTCTACACATACAGTAGATAAACCACTTTCAAAAGTGAACTGTGGGTCTAGTCTTAAGACTCCACACGAAGTTCGCTCATAGCTGCTGTGTAGGAATTACAAAGTCACCGAAGGAACATAAGGATGCATTATTGCATTGTACTGGAGATTTAAATGGAGATTCTTTATTGATTTCTACATAAATAACACTGTTTAGTCATTAAACAATTAGGAGATTTTATAGCAGTTGTTAAAAATAAAGGATATAATATGATACACTTTAGTATTACAGTACATAAAATACTGGAAGAGAAACAGAACTGCATTTTCAAATTCCAAAGCTGATTTCATTGTCAACTAGGCACATTGGTGAATATAATAGTCCATAATAATCACGACAGAAGTCCCTGGAAAAGAGGAAATCAAAATATGGTTATGTACGTCTAGAAACTAATAATTATCACTGACTCTCTGGAGACCGTCAGATTACAGGCAGTGGAAACAAGCAATTGGAAATATAATAAATGTATGTAGATTTATGGAAAAGAATGCAAAAAATGAGCTAATTGTTTAAATTTAGTACACAGGTGACAATAAAGCTTGTGTGCAATATGGAAAAATAATAATTAAATGATTCAGCAATTATTAAGATATTATTAACTTGTGCTATTGGATTTGACTCTAGCAATATGTAGTGATTGATCAAAAGATCTGAGAACATAAAGTTCGACACTGAATGAACTAGATAAGCTTCAATACTTTAGTTAGTCTTTAAGGTGCCACAGGACTCTTTGTTACCTCTGCTATTCCAGACTAACACGGCTACCTCTCTGATTCTAGATCTTCTTAGTAATTAACTTAGTCACCCTGAAGTAGGATTATCTAAACTATCTTCCTTCGTAGGTTGTTCCATTATTCCAAAGAAAGCTGGAGATATAATAGAGGAAAATAAGGTCAAAGTGTGCTACTTTAGAAAGTGTTGAGGAAAGATTTATACTGCAAATATTGAACCTATAAAAGTGACTAAATTCTGCTTCAATGTAGTTTCAATTTTTTGTTTTTGACAAAAAAGATGTGCAATCAAATCCTTGCAGAAAGGTCAAAACTATGGACATAAATTATAAAAATATTCCCTGTCCAAATATTTTTAAAATCTAGTGCTGCTATGGTCACTATTCACAAGGGTTCTTCTGTGTAGAAGTTTGTGTAGATTTAGATAGGTCATAATAAGAACCATTAACTAAAATTGGGCCTAAGTGTGTAAGGGCTGCAGTTTTCATTGGATTGGTTCAAAAATTGCATATGGCTTAATATCAGACTTTTTATGCAACCTTACCTCTTCCACTGAAACTATTTTTTAAAAGCCATTTTGAGGATGTGGACAAAATCATATTAACGTAGTAATTAAGGATTTGACCCAGAAAGCTATGAACATTCAGAGAAGACAGCTTCAGTATACCCCACTCTATTGTGCCTAGATATGGCAGCAACTGTAAGGGTATGTCTTCACTACAGGACTAGGTCGATTTCCCTTAATTCAATTTTCTAAATTCGATTTTAGAAAATCGAATCAGTGTGTCCCCACCAGGACAGCAGGTCGACAGTGGTCGACACTGTCTGTCCTAGAACTTTTGCAGGGGTCGACATAGCCCGCATTGCACTTTGGGTAGGTAGCCCACAGTGCAATGCGTGCCAGACCCCCCCCCCCATCCCAAGCAGCCCCGCGGACCCCCCCCCCGCCCGCCTGAACAGCCCCCCCGCCGGAACCCCTCCCCGCCCGAGGGGGGTGGGCGGCACGGGACTGCTTGAGCGAGCCGGTCAGCTGCCTAGTCAATTTCACCTGAAATTGACCAAGCAGCTGACCCGCTCGCTCAAGCAGCCCCCGCGGCTCCCCCCCCCTTGGGCGGGCGGGGGGGGGGGTCAGGCGGGGGGGCTGTTCAGGTGGGCGGGGCTGCTTGGAGGTCGGAGGCTTAACTTCAGATGCCTCTTCACTTACTCACAGTAGACATAGAGAAGTCGATTTTAGCCTTACTTCTCTCGTCAGGCAGGAGTTACAAATTCGATTTTGAGGGCCCTTTAAATCGACTTTAAGGGCATGTATGTGAAGACAGGTACACGTTTAATTCGACCTAACGTCGTTAAGGTCGAATTAAAGTGGTAGTGAAGACATGCCCAAAGAGTCAGCCTTGCTCGCTATTTTTCGATCTCTGCAATTATTCTGGCCAAGGCAAATAGAAGCCTCAGCTGAACTTTTTAACCTTTACAGGTCTTATGGGGCGTTTTGGCTAATTCTTAAACTAAGTCTTGAATTTGTTCCAGCAAATTTTGCATGTGCAAATGCAGGTTTTGTATATGCACATGAAGAGACCTCCTAATGTTACTGTGTTAAACAGTAACTATGTATGCATTATTTAAAAATATATAGCTCCAGTTAGACGACAAATTGCACATTAAAGGCACCAAGTTGCTGAAAAAGCTCCAGGAGCCATTTATTAATCAATTAACCTGGAATTTGAATGTTTCTTATGGGATTAGCATCTAGAAATGACATCCAAAGTAGGAAACAAACCCCTCGAAAGCTTCTGTCCTAGAAAGACTCTTTTTTTTAATGGCACAGCACATAAATATGTGTGAATTATTTTTTAACCTAGTATCTGACTAACCTCATTAGAAAAAATAATCCACAGCACAGAAGCAGTAGAGTCACAGCTCTGTGAATACATTTTTAGGGATTTAACTTTCCCCTTCACCAATATTCACCAATGTTTCTTGTACAGAAAAGATCATTTTGGTTCACAAAGTCATCCTCTACCAATTTTTTTCCTATAAAACTATTCCCCACAAAATTATTCTCTGAAAAATTATGGATTGGGAACTCTGAATGAAACTGTCAATATGACTTTTATATCAGGATTGATGTTCTCTGTTGGACTAATGGCATAAAATGATACTCACTTCCTTTTACATTCCTCTATTAGATCAGCAACTCATTTACCTAGTTAGCTGAAATTCAAAATTAATTCTTAACCTGAAGAACAGAAATAATCCAACAACAGGTAGGGGCGCAATGGGACAACTCAATATTAAGATTTACATGTCAGACTGCCTGAAAAAAAGTTACTTTTCTCTTAAAGTAACTTCAGAATTCAAAACAATCACTGCCCTTAGTGATTATTTAACGATTAACCCAGAGCCTTGCAAAGTCATTGGAAGTCTTTCCATTGATTTCAATGGGTTCTGAATTAGGCCGTAAAAATTATTTCCTCTGGTACATCATTTATCAGAAAGTTTAAAATATATGAATAGGTACATACCAAAGCATCAAAAATTTAGGTTTTTGTTCTCATGGTTCCCCAAGACGTTTAGCGTTTCCTGACAAGAGAAAAGATCTGTTTACTAAATACAGAAGACTAAAATATAAACTAAAAAACAAACAATTCAAGTTAAACTATAATTAAAAAGACAAACTGAATCATTAAGGAAAAGCTTTTGAAAACATTTGTAATGGTTAAGCACTGTTCTCAGTTACTAGAATTTATGGAAAAATAAGGTATTACAAACTAGTAGTTATGAGGTTTTACATTTGTTTAATAGGGAATAGTTTGTCCAAATTAAACTGACTGAGCTAAGGCTTTTTAGATTACTAAAACAAATTAAACTTTTTAAAATGAGAATTTAGGTGATCTTAAAGCCTTTCTAAAATCTAAAATGAAACTTTCTAATTTGTATCCTCCCTGATTTTATTGGTTATATTAAGATAAATTAAGTGAGATTAAAATCTTATTTGATTTATTTACCTTTGCAAATGAAGACCGTTTTAAGGGTTACACATCCTCTGCCTCTGACGAAAGCGACCTCAATTAGTCAAGTCAGAAAGTCTTTAAAAGCTTTGTGTTTATTGCTTCCAGCACGGAGCGAGGTGGTCATTAAGGTACCAAAATTCTCATAAAAATTCCAAAGTTGCACTAGTGAAAAAATGCTCAACAAGATGAAAACTAGTCACATCTTTTTCAGAAAATTCATTAGCTATTTTAAACCATTTTTAACCAAGATTATTTTTTTATATGTGGCATTCAAGCAGATCCATACCATTTGGATATTTAAACAGCATTTAAATCTATTGTGAGTATATAAATGTACATTTAGGTTTATACCATTTTTTTAAAAAAAGCTGTACAGTGTTTAGTATGAGCCTTTTATGTTGATCATTGTTAGATGAATTTCTCCCTGTTTACTACTATTTATGAAGTTTTATTATAAAATAAACTAAAGCATAAAATTACTCTCACACACACTGATTTTCTTTCAAAAGTTTATTTAGTATCAAGCAAGAGTAAACTTTGCTTAACACTACAGAACATTTCAAGACTTGAGTTACAAAATACCACATTATTTGCATTTGTAGTTTGCTTCCCTTTTTACGCATGTTTGCAAGAGAAAAAACTAGCAAAATGGTTGAAAAATAAAACTAAAAGAACTAAATTGCTGAAAACCTTTAAAATAAAAGTTTACGCTTATGTTAAAAGAATGGATTAACATATTTAGTAAACCTAGTTTTTGTTTAGCACTAGTTAATCAGAGGTTATTTTTTTGTTTTGATCACCTATTTTTCAAATACAGTCTGGAAATAACAAAGTTCCTTGCTTTACATATCTTGCTGTCCAGGTTGTTCTTTCAACAGAGTAGTTTAAGTTCAGTCCAGCCGTTCAATTTTTAAGCACTTTGATTTACTAAAAAGGGATTGTTTATAGAAAAAAATTACTTGGAACAGTATACAGGACTGGTGGAGATTGGATATTTCACAACATCAGACAGTACAATCAGTATCTGGCATATGGCTGGTCTCTGTAGATTCCCTTTGTTGTCCTTGCTGAAGGTGCCTTGTGTCTTGAGTTGGTCCATTCTTCTTGTCCTAAAACAAGGAAAAGCAATCATAATTAGATCTTTCCCAATACTCCTTGTGGTAGTGTTTGTTTTTACTTATAAATTCTTTTAGTTTAATTTTGGAGTTCAGTGCTTTTGCACTAACAGCTGTAAAGAATGAAGTCTAATATTTAGCCAAAGTTCTGACTGGGATTAGCTGGAGGAAACAATGTGTTTAGGTACCTCTGATATTCAGTATGGCCTCTAATACAGGGTGAAAAGAGGCTGAAAAGAAGAGTGCAACTTTGGAGGTAGATTGTGATGTGGGTACTTATACTAACAAGACTTGGAATAAGAACATGAAAATCTATGTAGTCTTAGGGTGACCAGATGTCCCGATTTTGGGGTCTTTTTCTTATATAGGCTCCTATAATCCCCCACCTCCATCCCCATTTTTCACATTTGGTGTCTGGTCACCCTATGTAGGCTGAATAGCTATAAATTCCTCCTCTCACCCAATTTATTTTGGTCACTACCAATTTAGGATTACCTTTAGTTAGAAAGCTACAAGTGAAAAGTTCCATAATTCCACTATGAACACTTGTGGCTTCCCTTTTGAAAAAAACAACCTAATACAGCATTTGAGAAAACAGTGGATTGCACAGAAACAAATACATTTCCTATAAAGTGCAAGATCTACAGAGCTGATTTTTTAAAATAATCTTCAAAGAGCAAAGGAAATTGCTTGCCTTGCTTGTAACAACAAAATGAATAAACACAAACACACACTGAACTGTATTATTAACAATAATTATGGACCGAATCAGAGTCCTAATGTGCTAGGCATAGAAAGACATAGGAAGACCTGGTCCCTCCCCAAGGTGCTAACAATCTTTCTGCAAATCCTGAAATATGATGAAGTACACTTAACATTTTGTACTAAACTTCTGGCAAACAAGTTTGCCCTGGGAAATAACAAGCTATCAGTTTCAAGTAACTAAAGATTTAATAAGAAAAAATTTAATTATTTACCTTAAATATTGCAAAATGTTTCATCTTCTTGTGTCCTGCATTGGGCAGGTTGTAAGTTTTATCACTATTGATTTTTCCCTTTGTGAGATACTCTAAGAAATCAGACTCCTACTGTCAAACAGTTAACTTTAATGCTGAAATCTACAATGATTTAAGCAATGCAGTCCACAGGGACCAATTTAAAGAACTGTGAGGAGCAAACATTGCTTGAAGTGACCTCCTCTTTTGATGCACTCATCTAATCAATGACTTTCCCTCAAGTTACTTGCATCAATTCAAGCAGATGACATGTGGCAAACCTATACGTTCAAAGTGTTTGTTATGACAAACAAATCTTAGCTGAGGTCATCATTGCTTCATGGAGGAGATATCGTAAAATGCACTTCAAAAGATACGCCAGGAAATGGTTTTCAGTTATGTTCTAAAAAGTGTCATAACATCCATTAACCACAGTCATGATTCACTTGCACCAGTCACTGGCAATTTATGAGTTTTCGAGCTTCCTGACTGATTGAAAACTGCATTTCTCTGATCTCTAGCCAGAGGTTTAACATTTATCCATGAAGTAAGGTGCCTTTTAACATGCTTTATGCTTCTAATCCATAACAGATTCCTTTAATTAAACCTGTCACCACTGCACTTCTAATTTGAAAAATTTAAGCCTACCATTGTGGCACATGCTTTTTGCTTTATTATGTGTTGTCTTGCCTTCATACAAGTACTCCAGTACCCTGGTGTCTATTACATACCGAAAATACTTTTATAACTTTTTATATACTTACTACCTGCTTGAGTTTACAGAACTGGAGCTTGGAAATGAGTTTACACACCATAACCGAAGTGTGAAATGGGCTTAATTCAGCCCTGATTCAGCAAAGAATCTAAGCATATACTCAAGTCCCATTGACTTCAATGAGTTTTAAGCACATGCTTTACATTAAACATATGCTTATGTACTCTATTGAATTGAGGCCCTATAGTGCCAATTCTTTACCATTCTTACTGAAAAATTATTCTGAAAATAATCCCACTGATTTGGGGGAATGTAGTAAATATGAGCAAGGGTGGAAAAATCTAGCCCTTAGTGCTTATTTTTACTGTTGCATGGCAAATATAACAAACAAAATTACAAAAAAAAACCAACCCAACAAATATGTCTCAGTAGCCATAAATGTTCAAAATCTATAACAATGGGACTCCATACCAGCACAGGAGTCCATGCAAGTGGATCCTGATACAGGATTGCAGCATTCTTCATGAGAATTCTTTTCAGTTTAAATTGGTTTTTTTCTCAAAAATTTTAAAATGAGCTGATAATTCCAGTTGCAAAGCTACTCACCATAAGAATCGTATGTTTCCTCACTAAGCCCATGTCCATAATCATAGTAATCTGTTCCACTGTATGAAGAAAGACAATGTAAGTAATCCAGTTAGAAATGGAGCGTTAAGCAGCATGCCTTAAATCATGATGGCCCAGATTCACAAGGGGCTTAGGTACTTTGCTTTTTTAGGTGCCAAAGTCCAACATTTAGGTGGCAGAGATATTCAAAAACATATCGTTTAGCTGGCACCTGACTCTGTCAGTGCCTAAGTTTCTGGCGGAAGGCATGCAAAATCATCTAAATCTTGAACTGTGCAGCTGCTCAGGGCCCTAACTTATTTTGCAAAGACAACTTCCCACAATGTTTTCATGGTCCATACATTCATAATCTTTTGCATGATTATTGATTTACAAATATTTAAAATATTTAAAAATATTTTACATGTGATCGAATGTCTATGGGATGTTCGCAGGACACTAAGCAACAAATGAAAAACACCATTTAAAATATAAAATGGGTGATTGTGGTAGTTTGGTACGCAGCAGCCAGATAAATCCAGACCCAGTATGGAATACATGTCTATTTGGAAAGTAACTAAATTACAAACTGCTACAACCAAAGCTTTGTCTTCACTAGGGGAAAAAACCAGCTGTATTCTTATCTTATGTTGGCTAACAAGTGCTAACTAACGATAAAGCATTTTGTAGTTTCAATAGGAGTTCGTAATAGAGGTAAACCCCAGGCTCCCCCATAATCTTTTTATGTACAGAGTAAACAATACACATATTGCAGTTACATTTAACTCGCAGAGAGAACTACAGAGCTGAGACAGGTAATGAAATACAGTTGTCAAATTTTGAAAAATACCTGGCCCCAAAGTGTAGAAATTCTGACATATGCAAATACAAAACAATAAGCGCAGTGAACGAGTCTCTGTTATTGCCAGTCTAAAGCTTCCTGAACTAAAAATTCTAGTAGTGTCTGCACTGTGAAATTCTGTAGAGCTACATAAGTGCTAAAATTCTCATCTATGGTTTGTCAGCCCACCTGATACAGATCTGTATATTAAGGACAAAAACTGGAAGCATACAAAGTAGCATAAATTTGTCCTGCAACAGTTCAGTGATAAAACAACCTTAATTTTTGACTATCAAGAACTTTAAATTGACATTCTCTATCATTTCATACAGCATCAGATTATTTATTGTAAAACTGTCATCAAGTCTAGCGGTCTGTAGCAGCTGAGCCCCATCCCTCTGCCTGTCAATCCTGTCAGAATTACTTTTGCAGTGTTTCATTTCCCAGACCTAAAATGTCTATTAAACAAAAAATGACTCACATTTTATGGCATGTAAACTGCAAAACCAATAAACACTGGGAGGGAGGAAATCACTTATTTGCATTATAAGTACATCGAAATTTATCTTTATTACCTGGCAGACTGTTCAGCATTAATAATCGGGTCAAATAATAATGGAAAAAGTGCTCAAAGTTGCTTAGTGAAGTGCAATGCTCTTTCTCTCTTCCCTGCACCTTGTCCTCTCAGGCTCTATAACAAAGTAATGCTGCTAAACCCTTGCACGGCTGACTTTTGTCTGAACTTGAAAGTCTATAAACAAATATGAAATTTTACACAAGAGGGCAATGGAATGTTTCTAACACAGTGAATATTTTTTTGTTTAAATGGTTGTAGGGAGGACTAAGGAAAGGAGAACATATAGAAAATCTGTAAGACTACCTATTTATCACAGGTCTTCCTAGAATTGGACCTGTGAAATTATTCTATTTTTATTATTTTTTTCATTTCATTTTTGGGGAATTTTATATTATTATTTTTTATCCCCAAACCCTCACAATCCCACCCCACCTCTTGCCTTCTGTTCTAATTACTAAGCCCACAAATTTACACACATTTGAAACTTAACTGTAAGACATGAAAAATTTTAAAAATGCCATGTTAACGTACAATGCAAAATATTAATGGAAAAAAGGTACCAACAGGACACAAAGAGACTAAATTAGTCCAAACAAAAAGGCCTATTGATATAACTCAAGGACTGTGTTAACATCATGTCTGGTAAACGAGAAGCCTTGGACCAGAAATCAATTAACTAAAATTGGTGTGTTCAAAATGAGGTCTAATTAATCAAATAATGAGAGGATGGGCTATTCCACCTCTCACTCTAGGTGTGTTTTTTTAAGAAGTAAAAGACTTTCTGGGGAAAATTAAGGGAAGAACAGATGCAAATGCTGGCTGACTGAAGAATTAGAAAAGGGGAAGGTGGGAGTTTCATCACGACTGTCACTCCTGCTGTTTCATAGGATCCCTGACCTTCTTTGTCCTAATCCTGAGAAATGTCCTCACCAGGCTGAGCCAGAGAAAGGGCAAAACCCTGAATCTTGTTTACCACTGTTTAATGTTGGACACTGACAGGGTCATGGTAACACCTTTGACTCCTGGGGCCTCTTTCTAATATCTAACAAACCTGACTCCCTTAACAAACCTGACTCCACCTGCCACCCCACAACTCTTGCCCCTCTGAGCCTTATACACCCCCTTCCCCCGACTCCTCCAACCTCTGGAGGTGCAGACACCCTCGCCTCAATACCCAACCCATGCCCTGACTCCTCTGCAGTGTCCAGCCGGGACTCATCACTCCATCCCATGGAAGGAGGGGAAAACTGCAGTGCCATGACTCCTTTGATGGGTGTGCTCAGGAGAGGTTGAGCACCCACTCTCCCTAGCTCCCTCACCACAATGGCTGCCTCACTCAAGTGTCTGTTTCTCTTCTGCACTCTTCATGTGGCCGACAAATCCTCCTGCCACCCTTGTCTCAGTAGGCACATTACATATGCACCATGAATGCACATGACCCAGGCAGGGTCTTCCCTAGGCTTTTTTTGTTTTCATTTTATATGTAGTGTTTTGTTTTATTGCTGGTCATTGTGTATTTGAGAAAAATATGGCGCTCTACCTATTGTGCCTATCACTGCAGAGTTTAAGTGGTGCTTGAATTCAAAAGCTAACACCTCTTGGATTTATTAGTATATATCCATCCTCTTTGGAAGCATCTCACAAAATATGAAGGTGCTAAAATCACCTACAGACGAACTGTTTGATCCAGGAGCTAAAGATTTAGTTTTTGGTAACTTTCCTTTATAGACATTTACTTATAGATATTTACCATTGGCAGAGCTGAGCACATTTTACAAAGATTCTTCTATATTAGAACTTAAGCTTCCTTTCAAATTAAATGCTTGAATTCATCAGCTGGAACAATCAAGTAATTTTCTATTTTTATGGCCATCACACTCCTCACAACAGGTATAATTTACATCTATGCAGAGGGCCCAAGGTAAGCCTGTTATGCGAATAAAGGGATCATCAGTTTCCAAAACTCTCAAACACTTCCAAAAGCATTAAATATAAAATAATTAAATAAAAACTTTAATTATCTGAATTTATAAACAACCTGAATGCACCCCTTTTTCATATATGTTAGAGCATTAACTACTTCAGCATCTTTAGATGCTGGTCCAAGATTGCCTAAAGTTTGTATTTGTTTTTAAAAGATCTAAATCAAGAGCATTGGCGGGGAGATAGGAAATCTGAAATCTGCTTTGTCAATATTTCAATATTGCTGAATATTTTTTTAAACTAAGAAAATTTTCTTTCCAGACTATTTTCCGTTTCTGAGATTTCCTGTGCTTGCCCGGATGTGTGAGAATAGCACCATCCTGCTAGCAGAGGGAGGCAGTACTCTGAATTTTTTTGGTGACGTCTGCTCTGTTTATAAATAGGGTCCTACCAAATTCTCGGCCAGGGAAAACACATCACAGACTGCGAAATCTGGTCTCCCCCCATGAAATCTGTTTTTTTGTGTGCTTTTATGCTAAACTATACAGACTCCATGGAGGAGACCTGTGTTTCTCAAATTGGGATTCTTGACCTAAAGGTGTTGCAGGGTGGGTTGCAAAGTATTTTGTGGGGGAGGGTTCACGGTATTGCCAGCCTTATTTCTGCACTGCCTTCAGAGCTGGGCGGGCAGAGAACACCGGCTGTTGGCCCGATGCCCAGCTCTCAAGGCAGCTCCCCATTAGCAGGAGTGCAGAAGTAAGGGTGGCAATATCATACCATGCCATCCTTACTTCTGCACTGCTGCTGGAGGAGGGGCTCTGTCTTCAGAGTTGGGATCCCAATTAGCAGCTGCCGCTCTCCAGCTGCCCAGCTCCGAAGGCAGCACCTCCACCAGCAGCCGCACAGAAGTAAGGGTTGCAGTACTGCAACCCTCCCAGTCCCCAATAATCTTGTGACCCTTCCACAACTTTTTTTTGGGTCAGGACCCCGACAATTATGACTCCATGAAATTTCAGATTTAAATAGCTGAAATCATGACATTTGTGATTTTTTAAAATCCTACAACTGAAACTGACCAAAATGGATAGTAAATTTGGTAGGGTCCTATTTATAAATATATTGCTCACCCACTTTGGCTGAAGTTTTGAGAGCACTAAAGCCATATTTTCTCACTAATATTTAACTTTAATTCTGAAACTAGTCTGATTGTCTTTGGTATTTTAACTATCCACCAGATGCTTCTGTACATTCATAACTTGAATATCTACATGTTTGTGTGTATGCAACTACCTCGATTTCAATAGCACCAGTGTAGTATCTTAGAGCTGAAGGGAAAGGAGAGCCTGAAAGATAGTAAAGGCAATTAAATTATCAGGTAGGGAAAATTCCCACTCTCTTTGATTTTCTGTGCCAACCTAAAAACTTGGAACCTCACAAAGCAGTATGTACACAACAGTATGACGAGATTAGCATCCAACAATAGGCTTCAGTATGCTGCTCCTAATTGCTGAGGGCTGGACATTAATCCTATAATGCTTAGAGATTGTGTGAAGTGAGGCCCAAGCAAGTAGTTTACATATTGCCAAGAGGGAACTGTCTGATTTCTCTGTTTAAGACGTCACCACTGATCAAGCAGAGTGAGCTTTGAGAGATTCTGTCGCTTCCTTATCACCACTTGGATGAACTGTTTTATCGAGTTAAACAACATGATACATAATGTGGATCTGCAACTGCCTGTCCTTTCCTGGTGCAGTGTGAAGAATGTGTCTCTAAAGAACTGAAATTATAAGTGTAGAAGATTGGACTAGAATTGGACCTGTGAAATTATTCTATTTTCTCCCATTCTTTTTGCTGTGCAGAATGTTTCTAAAAATAAAACTTTGGGAGAACATAGTTACAGGGTGATTTTTTGTACAGGTACAAACAACAACTTAGTAAGGGCTTTCAGCACCAAGCTCATGTCTCTAAGAGAAATAGCAGCTTGATTGCCAGTCTGAACTACAGCCTGTTATTGCTGGAGATGGCTGGATGTTCCCTAAGTGACAGTTATCTCCAGAAGAGTGAACTTTTAAAAGGCTGGCATTCACTCCCAAGTCAGCCAATATCCTTACAAGATGGGCTATCTGGGCAATCATAGGATCAGTACCCCTACATCACCACCAGACAGTGAACATATTCCACTTTTTTGCATAGTATACATGGGTGTACTCTAAAAATATAATATTGTTGAGGAATTGGGATATAATGGCCCTTTAAGGCTGATGAAAGAATCCTCCGGGATCAGTATTACCACATATCAAGTATTCTCTAACAGACCACGTTACAGGGATTACTGAGGTTGACAAAGTGGTCTCAGAATGGCAGTTCGCAGTTTGGGGAGAAACCCAGACTGTTAACTCTGATAGGCCTGGTCACTGGACTGCAAAGAGAAGAATATTCTGGAAGCCCTTTTTCTCAGTCAGTGCCTAGAGGTTGATTTGAAGTGTAGTTAGCTCATGGGCAGCTAGTTGGTAGTTCTGGGCTGGTGCAAGGCATGGTGAAAGAAGTGACAAGCAATCCATTGTTTGTTGCTTTTGCTTGTTATTGTCCAATATCAATATGGTGGTAGGTTGGTTGTTTTTTTTTACTGGCTGTGAGGCTGACCCCTTTAGGGAGAGGCCAGAATAGCTTTAGAAAGAGTAGTTGAGGAAAGCCAGTGACAGAAATTTTAATTTGTTTTTTAAAAGAGCTTTATGGGTTATGTCCAGTAAATTCCTGCTCAAGGAGACCTATCCACACTAGATTGGCGTGAGCTACCTTGCTGAAAATAGAGTGAAGCCACAGTAGTGCAAGTGACTGGAAGAGCAAGCCACATGAGTATGGGCCTAGCATCTTGGAGAGGTATGTCGCTGGGGGGATTTCCACTGCCCCTACACCTTTGTGGCTACACTCAGTTTTTAGCACTTTAGCTTCATTAGAGCGGCTCTTGATCATAGATATGTCTCCTTGAGCTGAAACATATACCTCTGTGCTGGAGTGTAAACATTCTCTTTGTACGTGGACCCTTTTGTTAGGCCTGCTACAGACCGATAGCACAGAACAAGCGAACCAGGAAACAAAGGGCCTGTTAAAAACAATTGTCTTATTTGGTCTGCAAGCCCTGTTACAACGTCTAACAAACCCACTTTCCCTGTCTTGCCGTCATAAACCTAAAGTGAGGTAGATCATCCCATGTGACTGGTCCTTATATTAAGAGATTTTCCCATCAATCAATTGTGGAAAATATGTCCTGGATTTTCCTGCCGGACTTAGTTGTTCTCAAGGTGGGGGAATCCTCACATCTGGTTTATTTCCTTGAGCATCCTAGGGTTGAGATCCTCCTGTTCCTATGTTCTTCTTGATCATCAGTGCCCGTTACAGACACTGCAATGAGACACGTATGTGGTAGTGTGTTCTGTCATAAAGGTAGGATCAGGCGCATGAGGGGTACCATTTTCTTATGTCTTCTGTGTTAATCAGCAGCGTACAATGTTTTCCATCTGCCCAAGTTAAACCAACAAGCCTGTCATCACCAAAAATATTTCAGCATATCGTCTTTATCTGCTGCCAGAGATGAACTGTAGCCAAGCATATAGACTGGTACAGATGATCAAAAATAGCTTCTGGTTCATGACTCAGTCTCTAATTTTTTTTTTTATTTTTTTTTTAGTATTACTCCCCACCCCCCAAAAAGCAAACACAAAACAAAACCCCACTACTTCAAAAGAACATTAACGGTGCAAAGTCAAGCACTCAAAAAATTAGGAAATGTGAGAATTAAGGTTGCTTCTGGAAAACATAGTTCAGCCCACAGTCCATATGTATTTTCACAGTCTTGAAATACATGATTACATACTATTTTTACCACAGGATCCCATCTTGCTTTCTTCACTATCGACAATGGACTTGCACGGGGGTTGAATTGGAATCTTGCAGTGGAAATTTATTTTCCCTACTCAAATTCTTGGAAACAGCTGAACTGTTTTATCTGAAAATTTTAAAAATAATTCAGTCTGACACACCCCCAGTATGGAGAATTTCAAGCCAAACTGTTAAAGTTTCGCAGCATCACAAGGAACTGAAAATAGGGTCTTATAATATGAAGTCAGGCAACCTTGGTGATAGGTTGTGGCACCAGTCCTGCCTTGAATAACCATTGTTGCTTTAACAAATTTATTGTTCAACATATTATTTGAAGTCCAGGATTTTTAATGCTCAAATATTAATTACAGTCAGATGTTGCTATTAAAAAAATGTTGTGAGTCAACATACACACAAAACACATTTAACAGTGTAGGCTGTTAGATCTTGAAGAAATGCTATATTGTTACTATAATGCAACTATTTTAGAAATTTTGAATATAGCATTAAAATGTGTGCTCTTCTTTAGTCTAGGACTAGAATAATGTGTTAGTTACAGAACTGCTGCCCTACAATGATGCCCAGAAATATTACAGAGTGACCATTAAAAAGCTTTCATTTTTAATTCAACCTGTGGCAGGGTGCTGGCCAGGAGTGCCTGAGCCAGCCCTGCGGGCCCTTTAAGAGGGAGCAGAAGCCTGCAAACCTCCCTTGCAGAGAAGGCTAATCAGCCACCTGGCTTGCAGGGCAATCAACAGGGATGAGTGACACCTGGCAGCCTCCTCAGGGGGATAAAAGGCCTGCCAGGAAGCAAGCCCAGTGTGGTGGGGATGGTATAGAGTGAGGTGGTGGTTGGAGCTAGTCAGAGCTGTGTGTTTGGGTTGTAAACTGTAAGCTGGACTATATAGAGTCTGAAGAGCTGTAAGCTGAAGACTGGATTGTATAAAGCTGTATATATTGGTGGTGGGGTCCTGCACTGTGAATAAAGAGCACTGTTTGACGCAAAGAAGGGTTCCCTGCCTGTGTTCCTGAAAGGGGTGAGAGAGTGATCTGTCACAAACCGCTGTAGACATGGTGCTCCTACTTGGGAATCTTATTTTCCACTGCAAAACATTAATGCTGTACAAAATGTTGAGGAAGGCAGCAGAAAGGACATATGATGTGTTGGTGATTGACACTAGTCCTCATCATACAGCCAGTAGGCAACTGGATCCCCAGCTGCAGAGGAAGGCATAGCATGACCAAATTCCTACCTCAGTAGCATCCTTCTCTCCTACTTTGTGTGTCAGTCATAGGACATCAATACAGGCTGCCGGCCTGAGAAGTCTAAACCACGATGGAGGTAATGAGGAGCTACTGAATTGACAGCTGTGCAAACAAGATCACTGTAAAGGCCTACCAAGTTATCAATATTTTTGCTTACTGCCATATGCCATTCTGGTTCCATTAGACTCCGAAGGGATATAACTAAAATAGGTAATTTGTTCTAATGGGTAATAATGGCTGACACTGCTCTCTCTCTCTCTGTTCTCTACACATAGCTTCTGATATTACGCGTGTTATGTGGGCAGTGCAGGACGGTGGGTTTTTCCATTTACCCATCATTGCATGTTATCTAAAATTGACTGGGAGGTTATTCTCGCTTGCACAACATTCACTTTGAATAGAATACTGACCAGGGCAGTAAGAGTTGTGGTCGCTTTAGTCCCCTCGCCATCCCTATTTGGTATCATATAGTTGGTCTAAAAGTTGCAGTTACAGCTGTTGGTAAGGAAACAGAATTCCACTCTGTATATTTTGGAATGACTTCATGAGTGCTCTACAGTTACTCAAGCCATAAGAACAGTCCAGAATGTACAATGTACATAAGAACAGAAGACTGGCCATAATAGGTCAGACCAATCATCCTTCTAGTCCAGTATCCTGTCTTCTAATGCTGGCCAATGACAGTTGCTTCAATGAACAGAACAGGGCAATTATCAAGTGATCCATCCCATAAATCCAGTCCCAGCAACTGGCAATCAGAGACTTAGGGACACTAAGAGCATGGGATTGTATCCCTGACCATCTTGGCTAATAGCCATTGATGGATCTCTCTTCCATGAATTCTTTTTTGAGTCGAGTTATATTTTTGGCCTTCACAACCCGCAAACTAGTTCCACAGGGCATGCTGGGAGTTGTAGTTCGGCGGCACACGGTGCAGGGTTTACAGGAGAAAGAAGACTTCGGTTACCTCAGGTTATGGTGGAGGGGGCACAGCATGATAGGAGATATCAGTGGGTGAGTGGGGAGCATGGCAGGGGGGCAGGGGTTACTAGAGGACGCGGGTTACTAAGGGTTCCCGGAAAGGGTGGGGGCAGTGGGACTGGGGTTGCCGGGAGGGACGGGTGCAGGAGTTACTGGGGATTACCGGGAGGCGCAGTGGGACAGGGGTTACCAGAGGGCACAGAGGGACCGGGATTGCCAGGAGGGACGGGCGCAAGAGTTACCGGGGATTACCAGGAGGACGGAAGGGCCGTTGCAGGTTACCGGGAGGGACGGGCGCAGGGGTTACGGAGAATGTGGTGGGACGGGGGTTACCGGAAGGCGCTGTGAGGTGGGGCTTACCGGGAGCAGGTGCGGGCGTTACCGGGGGGCGCAGTAGGACTGGGGTTACTGGGAGGGGCGGGCACCAGGTTTAGCGGGGGGTGCGGAGGGACGGGAGTTACCGGCACAGGGAGCCGAAGGACTCACCTCCTCTCCCCCGGAGCGGGAGGCATTTCGGGCACCGCCAGCCCCCGAATGTTCCTCCAGGCCGGGGAGCCCCAATCCCCCCCGCCACGAGGGGCACTGCAGGCCTCGCCCCCCCCAGGGGAAGGATCCCGGGGGAGGGTGACGATGGGAGGGCGAGCAGGGAGGGGGGTGCGGGAGAAGGGACTGGATGGGGTGGCCTGGCCCGTGTACACGGGCTTTTACACTAGTCATTTATAATTTAATATAACTATCATCTGCCCCCCTTAGTCATCTCTTTTCCATGCTGAACAGTCCTACTCTTTTTAATCTCTCCTCAGATGGAAATTGTTCCATATCCTCTCTCATTTTTGTTGTCTCTCTCTGTATTTTTTTCATTTCTAATGCATCTTTTTTGAGAAGCTGTGAAGGATGGGTGTTGTCTCTACCTTCTCCCTGTGACCTACAGTGGTATAGTGACATTTCTTGGTGCACAGTTTCAAAGAAGCCACCTCTATTTTCTTGTCCAAGGGAGAAAGTGGCCTGGGTCACTCACTATAATAAAGTTAAGAACTGCAGAGAGAACAGGTTTATCCCTTACTCCAAATAGGGATCAAGACAATAGTAGCGGCTCTAGCAAGTGGACAGGAAATTGTGGCCAGCATCAATCCATGGCTGTATTTAAGGTGCCTACATCACTTTTGTTGTCCATATGAATTTATTTTCTTTAATTTTGAGAAATAATTAGGTCAGGTGTCAGTATCTTGCTCTGCCTTTAATGTAGCTACTGATCTGTTTCTCTGTCATCGTTGTGCTGACATGTGCCACATATCGTTAGATATTCGATTCCGTATTATTTTGTTCAGGTAGACTCAAAATGGGAACAAACAAAATAGTGTGACCTATAAAACACGGTCACATACATAGACTTCCCCCTATTCAGTTCTTTGGAAGTGTTACTTGAAAAGATCATAAGAGGCCAATTACCACGTCTATCAAAGTCGTTGAAGAAACAACTACTCCAATAATTGTATTTACAACTTACATCAAAATTTCTTGTAAATCCTGATTTTCCCAAATGCTCTTAAAAAGGACTATATAAGTGACTACTCACTCCATAAATTAGGGAAAGAAAATATTAACCTCTCATCATTTAAAAAAGTGTGTCTATATTTAAAATAAAAAGGTTTCCTCCATTAAAATATTCCATAAACAGAAACTATGCAATCAAAATTGGTTAAGCCATAACATGTATCCATTACAAATTCATAAAAGAAAGGAAATGCCAAGTTTTGGACACCACTTAGCTGTGCCTAATGTGCATTACTTGAGTAATAAACCAAAGTCTGAACCTTGGATCTACAGCACCACAGCACAGACCTCTACCACTGGAGCTAACTTAAGCAGAAACTCAATAGCCTGTTATTCTTTAGTGAGCCAGCCATTACAGAAGAACTGAACATGCACTTTTGCAATGAGTTACACTGTCATCTCACATGATCCATCCACTGTAAAGCAAATAAACCCCTTGAGAGCACTAGTCCACACTTTCCCATTATATTAATAAAATGGTCTTCTCTACACCCTTTGGTCCTTGCTCATAAGGGTGTATATTTTGTGTGTATAAACTATATAATTTTTTCATTTCTCTCTTAACTTTCAGACTTTCACCCACTTGCCTAACAACCCATAAAAGACAATTTTCCAAAGATCACATAAACCAGCGCTGCCTCTGCTCATAAGTGACGTTTCATAATATTTTTTAGAGCTTTGGCAACTCCTCCAGTCCTTTCCAATTTGCTGGGATTTTTTCTCCCAAATGAAAGTTTATTTGAATCACTGCATCTAAAAAGAGACATGACTGTATCCAAAAAGAAAGTGTTCAAAAGTGTCAGAAAGTAAAACTGCAAAATTTCATCCAGCTTTAGTAAAAACTATCAAACATGTTGAATGCAAATCTGCAAACCACTTTATCTTCGAAAAAAATGTGGTTTTGGTAGAAATTCTGATGCATTTAAAGGCTGAACTGAACTTTTAGATTCGGCACTTTTTTCTTCCACAGGGCAGCATCTGGTGCTGAAGTTGAGAAAGTTAAATTGCACACTTTATTTTTAATATAGTATCACTTTATTGGGAACACAAGAACTTCCAAAGGACAGATGGCTCATTAAAGCCCGTTCTTATAACCATTATTTGTTATTCCTATAACAACTCAACCAATCATTTTAACATGAAGCAGAACATTTTTGAAGAGATGTGCAGAGAGATTTACCCAACCAATTCCCTGTGATAGTGGAAGTTGTATAGCTCAATCTCTGCACAATGGTTTGACCATTTACCGACAAACAATGGTCTAGGCAATCACGACCATAGTATTCAAAGTCCAGATCCACAAACGGACTTAGACTTTTATGCCCCAGTTTTAGGCATCACTGAAATCCAGAAAACTGCTCAGCTGCTGTGTAGCCCAGTAGACACAAATTAACTTGTGCCTACATTTTTCATTGTAAAAGTTTTCTAGTTACTTAAGTTTCTGCCTCTGGGTGTGCATGCTCCTGCCTTATTCTAAGTGTTTGGATGCCTCTCACACACCTAGGCCCCTGTGCGATCCGCAAATCAGGGAAAGACAGACATTCACCCAAGTGTCTTGCCTGTGAGGCCCAATCTGGTAGGCACTCTCACAACCCCATTCAAAATCCAGATGAAAATGCAGGTAGTGGTGCCTTCTTTATAATTTTTAGCCCCGTGCTTAGATCACTCACCCATGCTGTGGGAGAGAAAGGTTCAATTCCCACTTCTGCCTGATAGGGAGAAAGGTTTTGAACATAAGGATCTCAGCTCTCACGTAAGTGCCCAAACCACCGGGCAATGGCATATTCTGCCGTGGAGCCCCTCAGTTTCTCCTGTTGAATATATTCCCTTCTTAATAAAGAATTAGAGTCACTGGAGCAGAGACACTGGACCCTGGATCTCCCACATGGGTGTCCTAACCCCAGTCTATACAGTCATTCTCTTTCTCTCTGGCCCAAAGACTAAGTATGCAGTCCCGACTCAGGCACATCACTCCTTGATAGGGATTGGCTTAGGACATACCTTTCTGGTCAGCATCTCCTATTGGCTAGTTTAGAGAGCACCCTGCCTAGTGTGCTGGCATTTGTGGATCCCATCCTTACGGTCTTATTTCTTCTTTTCATTGTATAGGGAGCCTAGGCACCTAATCTAGCCTTGGTGGGTCCCATTATTTTTCCAGTGATTTTCTAGGCACACAAGACCTTTTGTGGTTACGGGCCCATGTGCATAAAGAAAAGCTTTCTCTCTCTGTCTCAAAAAAAAGTGTTCTGTTATTTGTTGAAATGAAAATTACTTGCTCTAGATTCACCTTTGGCAGTTTTCTAAACTTAAACTATTTTGTCTTTTGTGTCCAAATGTTTTGCAGTTAGTTCAAATTGTTCATGTAACTAAAGAGATATTTTAATCCAATTAGTTACTTTTATAAATATCTGAAATGTATAAGTTCTGAAGATCTCACATCTTAAGATTATTTGCTTATTAACATCTTTCTAAAGTAGAGGTCACACTTTACCTACCCTTTCCTAATAATTTCAGCTCTCCAGTAAGCAAAGGAGAAAATCATATGTCCTACTGATTCTCTTCCACCTTACCTGCATGGTGATAATTCAGAGAGGTTCAAAAACTGTATCTGTAGGCAAAACTGAAGAATTTGTGCAATATGAATGAGTTAAATTTGCAATCAGAACATTTTTTGCATTTCCCGAATACTTAAATATGACATTAATGTTCTTGTGTTATAATTATAGCAAATAAAAAAATCCATAGCAGTTGTCCAAACTGATTTATTTTATTTATTTTTAGATATATCCTTCAGCAAAGTTCATGGAATGTTACTTAAATCATTTATAGCATGCAGGCTGGATTTTGTTTTTTCCCAACAGTTGAATTTTCAGGCTTATAAAACTCTGTCTATTCAGTATCACTAACGCTAACTAAAAACACTCCTAATATTTATTGTATTTAGTAGCTCCCTGATCTATGCCTTGGGCTACTATTTGTTTGATTAACCCTCATTCACTTTCCCCTACTTTCTGAAATATCATATGGTATGTTAGCCTCATGACTTCCATTATCGTTAGTCTCTTTTAACTTCCTATCCAATACTTTGGAAGTTTATCCCATTTTAGCAGTCCAACTGCTCTACATTTTATAAAGCTTACTAAATTTGCAGACTAATCATTTGTGCAAAGCATCAAACACTTTTCTTAACTTCAAATAATTTGCTAAGATTGGGGCAAAATTTTCAAAAGCACATAACTTACTTAGGAACCTATAGCTAGATCCATAAAAATGTATTTAGGTGCTCTAGTCCATCATATAGGCAACACTGCCATTCTCAAAACCGCAGTCCAGCTGCCACTGAACCCCACAGATGCTTCCAATTCTGCAGTCAGACCCACTGTCCCACATCTAACCACCTGTTTGGAGCCCTCTCTGAAGCCAAAGTCCAGTGGCCCTGAAGTGGGATTCTCAAAGTAAGCATTCCCCCACCTATCTTGCAAGCATTCTGCAACAATGGCTAAGACTTCACACCTGACCCAAAAGACATGCATGGGTGAGCAGGTTGGGAGGGAGTGTGTGTGTTGTAACCTAGTAGTTAAGGACACTCACATGGGAGGTGGGAAACCCAAGTTCAAATCCCCGCTCTCCTGGATTTGGAAGAGGGACTTGGAACCCAGATCTCAAATATCCAGGTGAATGTGCTAACCATCAGGTCATTTCACTACTAGCTAGCTTGGACAGCTCCTTGCTTAGTCTGTACGGATCCCATCCTTCAGAGACTAACTCTCCTCATCCATTATATGGGGAGCATGGATGCCTCACTTGGGGCTGAGGATTCCACTAGATGGCTGTGACATTCCACTCTATGATTTTATGAAAATATGCTAATGAGTGTAAATATAACGCAACAGGAACATGCTTGATGCAAAAGGTCTCATGTAAGGTATAATTACAAAACTTAAAATTTACTGAGTGTGGTCAGTAGATTATTTGTATTTATGTATCATTCTTGTCAGTAGATTATTTGTATTTATGCATCATTCTTGTGTCTAAAACTAAAAATATGAAATATAACTGAGGGCCTATTATAATTATGCCACAGTGTGGGCCATTAACAGTTGTTTGGAATCTTGATGGCTCCCATCAACCAGGACAATTGACTGTGGATGACTCTGTTTGCTTGCAGGCCTTCCTGTGAGCCAGGCTGGGGAGAATGAAGGCTTGGGGTCTCATAGGACATGTGACCATGTTACCTAGTACTGAAATTCATCTTAAACCTGGTGCTTTCCCATTTAGGGTTGGGGGGGGGAGAACCCATAAAGACATAATATTCCTGCTGTCTGCCAAAGCTATATAAAGGGGTGGAACAGAACAAAGAGGGCTGCAATCATGAAAAATCCCTCAGCTACCACCTGAGCTGAAAGAAGGGCTGTACCAGGGGAAAGGATTATACCCAGACGAGGAAGGTGTCCAGTCTGTGAAGGAAACTTATTGTAACATCTCTGAGGGTGAGATTTTATCTGTATTCAATTTTATTACTGTATTAGGTTTAGACTTCAGTGTTTTATTTTAGTTTACTTGGGAATTCACTTTATTCTGTCTGTTATTACTTGGAGCCACTTAAATCCTACTTTCTGTATTTAATAAAATCACTGTTTCCTTATTAACCAGAGTATGTATTAATACCTGGGACGGGGCAACCAATTGTGCATCTATCTCTGTCAGTGTTACAGAGGACCAACAGTTTATGAGTTTACACTTTATAAGCTTTATACTGGGTAAAATGGATTTACTTGGGGTCTGGAACCCATTGGGAGTTGGGCATCTGAGCGTTAAAGACAGGAACATTTCTTAAGCTACTTTCAATTGAGCCTACAGCTGTTAGGGGACGTGGTTCAGAACTGGGTCTGGGTTTGCAGCAGGCTGGTGGGTCTGGCTCAAACCAGGCAGGGCACTGAAGTCCCAAGCTGCCAGGGCAGGAAAATGGAGGCAGAAGTAGTTTTGGCACATCAGTTGGCAACCCCAAAGGGGTTTCTGTGATTCAACCCATCACAGTGGCAACCTAGGGATTAGGTGATGCTATGCCTAACTACCTTTGGGGATCTAGCCCCTAAATCCAATTGAAAGTAAATAGAACTTAGATTTCAAAGTATTTTAGGTATGTGTGAATATTTTGTCATTATCTTCAAAGGTATATGATTGAAACAAGAAGAGTATCTTTATACTATTTAAGTATAAAAGTTGTATGTGAGAGACAGCACTACATAAATAATAGCCTTTTTTATAAACTACACATAATAAGAATTAAGGGTAGGTCTAAAGTTCAAGTTGGGATGTGATGCCAAGGCTGAGGAGACATATTTGTGCTAACTCTCACTGAGCTAGTCAGCTAAATATATAGAATAGCCACAGCAGTGCTCTTCAGTAAGTGCCTCTGGTCTCAGATGGGCATGACTTAGGATGGTTAGCAAGTCTTGCAGCTACATTTTATTTTTAACACACTAGCTCAGCAAGAGCTAGAGCAAGTATTTGTCCTCAAGTTCAAAGTGCAGACACACCCTTAAAAGTAAGTCACAAAACACAGGCAACTTCTTTTCAATTAGAAGCTACAGTACTATCCATGTTTATGCTAATTCTTTTAGAGGGTTGTTTTGTAATAAATTATGTACTTCCAATAAATAAATTTGTCCCAGGTGCTCTGTAATCAACAAATTGCAAGATATTAGTGTGGCAGGGTGGGCTTGACCTGCCTGAGGTGCAGTCCAATCAGCCTGCATGAGTTGCACCTGGCAGCCTCCTCTGGGGGATATAAGGCTGCCAGGAATGAAGCCCAGTGGGGTGGTGGTGGCATGAGCTATCAAAAGCTGAGTGAGTGTTTGTGGAGCTAACCAGAGCTGTGTGTGTTTGTGGAGCTAACCAGAGCTGTGTGTTAATGAGCTGTTGAGAGCTGTGTGTTAATGAGCTGTTGAGAGCTGTGTATTAATGAGCTGTTGAGAGCTGTGTATTAATGAGCTGTTTTAAGCTGTATATATTGGTGGTGGGGTCTGGCACTGTAAATTAAAGAGCACTGTTGGAGCAAAAAAGGGTTTCCTGCCTGTTCCTGACAAGGGGTGAGAGAGCGATCTGTCACACATGGTGTCAGCCGTGGGATCGCTACACCAGCAACACAACTGGTGGCCCCGAGGTGGAGGGAACCCGGCAGTGTCTCGAGGAATAACAGAAGCAGACCCAGCAGGCCATGCACGCCTTGCAGCAAAACCACCAGAGGCAGCAGGCTCAGTTGGAGCTGTAAAGGTACTGCGGGACTTTTTGAGAGGGCAGCCACCACAGCCAGGTGGGAGCGGACCACCCGGGCCCTCCGTCTTGCTCCGTACCTTGTGGGCAGAGGCCCAGGACTTGGGGACATTATGGACTCCCTGATATTGGAGCAGTTTTGCTCAGCCTCCCCGAGACTGTCCGTACCGGAGTCAAAAGGCACCAGCCAGAGACGGTGAAGTCTGCAGTGCACCCGACCAGAAGTAGGTGGAGACAGAGGGACCTCGGGGAGAAGACCGACCACGACCGGTCTGGGACTTGGGGGCACCCACTCTGCGGGTATGGGTGGGGAGGAAGTCCCAACCGGGGGCAGTGGACTCAGCCTCCCCATCACGCTTATCCGCAGAGTATTGATCTGCCCCGATGGGCCTTTCTAGACCTAAGCGAAGGCTTGAAGGGTCTGAGCCAGCCCTATGGGGCTAGGCTAAGGGGGAGGGTGTGTGGCAGGGTGGGCTTGACCCAGCCTGCCACCCTTTTAAGAGGGAGAAAAGCCCTCTGCAAACCTCCCTGGCAGGAAGGCTAATTAGCCACCTGAGGTGCAGGCCAATCAGCCTGCATGAGTTGCACCTGGCAGCCTCCTCTGGGGGATATAAGGCTGCCAGGAACGAAGCCCAGTGGGGTGGTGGTGGCATGAGCTAACCAGAGCTGTGTGTGTTTGTGGAACTGTTGAGAGCTGTGTATTAATGAGCTGTTGAGAGCTGTGTATTAATGAGCTGTTTTAAGCTGTATATATTGGTGGTGGGGTCTGGCACTGTAAATTAAAGAGCACTGTTGGAGCAAAAAAGGGTTTCCTGCCTGTTCCTGACAAGGGGTGAGAGAGCGATCTATCACATTAGTCATTTAACCTATCACAGGAAATCAAACGGTTATAGATAGGACCGATTGATTCCTGAATACATCAGAGACTGAAACATATTCTGCTACCAGCATGCAGAAAATTACACACTGAAAAGCTATACCAGACACTGTTTTGCATATAATGCATATTTATACCCCTTAAAATGCATGATTTCTGAGATGCCTAACAATGTAAATTTAAAACATTGAGCCCCACAAACAAAATGTCAGCAATTAAATTTTAGTACAACTTTGAAATACCACCATCTGCAAATCTATGTGCTAATGAAACTTTAAAATTAAAATTCCGTAATCGAAAGACACACCTTCTTACCTGCCTAATAAACCTTTTTTTCTGATAGTATGCTTAGTGGCAGCTATGAATTCAAATTGTGTGGACAACCACAACCAGTTTTTAGACTGATTTCATCATATCAAGTACATTAGAATTAAATATTGTTGCTGCTCTGTCTGATGAATTTCTATTCTGCTTGTTTTGTTTTAGACCAGGGGTTCCCAAACTTGCTCCGTGGCTTGGCCAGGATAAGCCCCTGGCTGGCCGCAAGATGTTTTGTTTACCCGAGTGGTCGTAGGTTCAGCCACTTGCAGCTCCCACTGGCCGCCGTTAGTCATTCCCGGCCAATGGGAGCTGTAGGAAGCACTGGCCACTCGGGTAAACAAAACATCTTGTGGCCAGCCAGGGGTTTACCCTGGACAAGCCATGGAACAAGTTTGGGAACCCCTGGTTTAGAATGTTTTCTCAGGGTTTGTTTTATTATTTTTAATGCATCTACCTCTTTGTTGGTCTCCTATGTTTAGTTTTGACCTCACTTTAATATAAATTAAAATGTCACTCCCAACAGCACCCAGGGAAAGAGAGAGAAATAAAACTATGTAGTAATTTTCCAATTCAAGTATAAATTTGGATACCTATGTATATCTTTACAAATTATGCTCATCTAGAGAAGCAACTAATAATGGCATGGAAAAGGAAAATTTAGAGAGAGTACCAGGAAAAATCTTCCTGACCTATGTTAACTTGTAAAATTGTTTCCAATGACAATCAAATAGTTGAGGTTAAAACTAGAGTGGTTGGGAAAAAAACTTTGATGGAATTGTTTTCTGAGATAAAATGCAATTCCACTGAAATGAAAATGCCTTGGAAAGTCATGCTGATTCTACCAAAATTTAATTTAGGGAAAATAAAAAGCAATTTCCAACAATGTCAAAACATCCCACTTTGACACTGTCTAAATGAAACATTTTGATTTTTCATTTTGAATTTACTTTTCTTTTCATTTCATTTATATTTTGCATTGTATATTAGAACACACATTTTAAAAAGTCAAAATCAAATTAAAAAAATTCCCATCATTCTTATACATTTTTGAGTTGTTCCTAGGGGGGAATTTCAAAAATTTCAGGTTTCATTCTAATCTGAAATGAAGCAAATTTTTAAACCTTCTAACCCTTGGTGAAATGGAATGTTCACCCTCCGCTCAATTCAAGAAGCATGGACATTTAAAACTAGACTGAAAAGTATGGTAGTAAACGTACCGGATAGTACCATCCTATATCGGCAGAGGAATGAAAGGATGATTTACATTTCTAATATCTAAATCTACTAGATGAAGATGGGGGGAGAGGAGGAAGAGGCTAGCCTTAAGGCAAGGATGCACAAACATTTCCATTGCATAGACTATATTACTTTACTTTTCAATTTAAGCAAATGCTGTAGTTGCTATATGCATGCTAAGTGGTCTTAAACTGAATGGAAGGAGGTCTGTATGACTGTGATTTGGTGGTGGTGGGAACGTAGTCTGCCAGACTCTCTCTCTATAAAGATGTGGACCACACTATAAAATCATCACTCAAAGTCTTCAGGGAACACAGAAATTAGGGGATTGGTAAAAAAAAACGAAGAAGAAGAAATAATGATTCAGAACGATATGGATTGCTTGGTAAACTGGTCTGAAGCAAGCAATATGGATTATTAATTTACTATTATTATGATAGTCATACTTACAGGATGGGGGTTTCTATCCCGGGAAACAGTGACTCTGAAAAAGATTTGGGGGTCATGGTGGATAATGAACCACACACAAGCTCCAGTGGAACACTGGCCAAAAGGGCTAATGCTCTCCTGGGATGCATAAACAGAGGAATCTCAGCAGGAGACTAGAGAGGTTGTTTTACCTCTGTATTTGGCACTGGTGAGATTGCTGCTGGAATACTGTGTCCAGTTCTAGTGCTTGCAATTAAGGAGGGTTCAGAGGAGAGCCACAAAAATAATTAAAGGACTAGAAAAAAAACCTTATAATGACAGATTCAAAGAATTCAATCTGTTTAAAATAATAATGTAAGAGTGGCAGTGGTCCATCTAGCCTAGTATCCTCTCTTCCAAAAGTGGCTGGTGCTAGATATTTCAGAAGGCATTAACAGAATCGTAAAATCATAGGATATCAGGGTTGGAAGGGACCTCAGGAGGTCATCTAGTCCAACCCCCTGCTTAAAGCAGGACCAACCCCAACTAAATCATCCCAGCCAGGGCTTTGTCAAGCCTGACCTTAAAATCCTCTAAGGAGGAGATTTCGTCACCTACCTCCCTAGATAACCCATTTCAATGCTTCACCACCCTCCTAGTGAAAACGTTTTTCCTAATATCAAACCTAAACCTCCCCCACTGCAACTTGAGACCATTACTCCTTGTTCTGTCATCTACTACCACTGAGAACAGTCTAGACCCATCCTCTTTGGAACCCTCTTTCAGGTAGTTGAAAGCAGCTATCAAATTCCACCGCCCCCCGTCTTCTCTTCAGTAGACTAAACAATCCCAGTTTCCTCAGCCTCTCCACATAAGTCATGTGCTCCAGGCCCCTAATCATTTTTGTTGCCCTCTTCTGGACTATTTCCAAATCTTTCTTGTAGTGTGGGCCACAAAACTGGGCACAATACTCCAGATGAGACCCCACCAATGTTGAATAGATGGGAACGATCACATCCCTCAATCTGCTGGCAGTGCCCCTACTTATACAGCCCAAAATACCATTAACCTTCTTGGCAACAAGGGCACACTGTTGACTCATGTGTCGTTTCTCGTCCACTGTAACCCCTAGGTCCTTTTCTGCAGAACTGCTGCCTAGCCATTAGGTCCCTAGTCTGTAGCAGTGCATGGGATTCTTCTGTCCTAAGTGTAGGACTCTGCACTTGTCCTTGTTGAACCTCATCAAATTTCTTTTGGCCCAGTCCTCTAATTTGTCTAGGTCCCTCTGTATCCTATCCCTACCCTCCAGTGTATCTACCACTGCTCTCAGTTTAGTGTCATCTACAACCTTGCTGAGGGTGCAGTCCACGCCATCCTCCAGATCATTAATAAAGATATTGAACAAAACCGGCCTCAGGATCGACCCTTGGGGCACTCGGCTTGATACCGGCTGTCAACTAGACATGATCAACTAGACATTGACCACTACCTGTTGAGCCAGACGATCCAGCCAGCTTTCTATCCAATAGGGCAAATAAAGTGATCCATCCCCTGTAATCCAGTCACATGATCTGCCAGTCAAAGGTTTAGGGCAGGGGTCTCAAACTCAAATGACCACGAGGGCCGCATGAGGACTAGTGCACTGGCCCGAGGGCCGCACCACTGACACACGTACACACCCTCGCTGCCCCAGCTCCGCCCCCCCTCCACCCCTTCCAAGAGTTCCCACCCCTGCCCCACCTCCTCCTCTGAGCACGCAGCTCCCCATTCCCTCCTGGAAAGCGCTAGGCACCACCAACAGCTGTTTGGCAAACAAAGCAAGAGCAATCTAGGAAGTCCAGAGCTAGAAACACGCGTGGCCCAGCCAGGCAGCAGAGAAGCCTCTGCTTCTGGCCCCTCCCTCCCGCAAACTGCTATGGGGGGGGGGGGAACAGGAAGCCTGGCGGGCCGCAGGGAAGGGCTTCGCGGGCCGCATGTGGCCCCCGGGCCGCATGTTTGAGACCCCTGGTTTAGGGACACCCAAAAGCATAGGGTTTCATCCCTGATTATCTTGGCTAATAGCCACTGATGCACCTATCCTCCACAAACTTATTTAATTCTTTTTTTAATCCATTTATACTTGGGATCTTGTGAAGGTCATGGGACAATGCGTTCCACAGGTTGATTTGGGTGTGAGCATAAGTACTTTATGCTTGTTTTAAACCTACTGCCTATTTCATTGGGCAACACCTGGTTCCTGTGTTATGGAAGGAATAAAAAATACTCTTATTCACTTTCTCCACACCATTCACCATTTTATACACTTCTCTCATATTCCCTCTTGGCTGTCTTTTCTCCAATATGAATAGTCCCAGTCTTTTAATCTCTTCTCATATGCAAGCTGTTCCATATCCCTAATAATTCTTGTCCTTCTCTGTACTTTTTCCACTTCTAATGTATCTTTCTTACGATGGGGCAACAGAAATGCGCACAGTATTCAAGGCATGGGCATTGCATGGATTTGTATAGTGGCATTATGATTTTATTTTTTTTGTCTATTTTATAACCCTTTCCTAATATTTCCTAACATTCTGTTAGAGTTTTCTCTTCTTGTTCTTTTTTTTTTTTTGAGTGCTGCTTTACATTAAGCGAATGTTTTCCAAGATCCATCCACGATGACTCCAAGATCTCTTTCTTGAGTAGTAACAGTGAAGTAGGTCCTATCATTTTGTATGTATAGTTGGGATGATGTTTTCCAATGTGCATTACTTACACTTATCAACATTGAATTTTATCTGTCACTAGCATAAGTGCCCGGCATTGCTCGGGTCAGTCGGAGGTGGGGAGGGGGCAGACAGTTGACACCCCCTGACCAACCCCAACACCCACCCCTCACCCACCCTGACACCTTCCCACCCCCCCTGACCAACCCCAACACCCCCCGGCTCACTTACCCCCCGACCAAACCCGACAACCCCACCTGACCCCCCCCCAAGCAAACCCAACACCCCCACCTTACCCCCCGACCGAACCCGACACCCCCACCTCACCCCCCGACCGAACAGTGTATTTAATAATCTGTGTGCTACACAGTGCACCGTGAGCCGGGGGGGGGTATCGGGTTTGGTCTGGGGGGGTGGGAAGGTGTCGGGGTGGGTGAGGGGTGAGGGGTGGGTGTTGGGGTTGGTCAGGGGGTGTTGCGGTTGGTGGGGGGGGTGAGGTGGGGGTGTCGGGTTCGGTCGGGGGGTAAGTGAGCCAGGGGGTGTTGGGTTTGGTGTGGGGGGGTGGGAAGGTGTCGGGGTGGGTGAGGGGTGAGGTGTGGGTATTGCAGTTGGTCATTGGGTGTTGCGGTTGGTGGGGGGTTGAGGTGGGGGTGTCAGGTTTGCCTGGGGGGATGAGGTAGGGGTGTCAGGTTCGGTCGGGGGTAAGTGAGCCGGGAGGGTGTCGGGTTTGGTCTGGGGGGGTGGGAAGGTGTTGGGGTGGGTGAGGGGTGAGGTGTGGGTGTTGGGGTTGGTCAGGGGGTGTTGCGGTTGGTGGGGGGTGAGGTGGGGGTGTCGGGTTTGCTTGGGGGGGTGAGGTGGGAGTGTCGGGTTCGGTCGGGGGGTAAGTGAGCCGGGGGGTGTCAGGTTTGGTCTGGGGATGTTGCGATTGGTGGGGGGCGGGGTGAGGTGGGGGTGTCAGGTTCGGTCGGGGGGTAAGTGAGCCAGGAGGTGTCGGGTTTGGTCTGGGGGGGTGGGAAGGTATCGGGGTGGGTGAGGTGGCGGTGTCGGGTTTGCTTGGGGGGGTGGGAAGGTGTCGGGGTGGGTGAGGGGTGAGGTGTGGGTGTTGGGGTTGGTCAGGGGGTGTTGCGGTTGGTGGGGGGGTGAGATGGTGGTGTTGGGTTTGGTTGGGGGGTAAGTGAGCCGGGGGTGTGTGTCGGGTTTGGTCTGGGCACCCACCCCAACACCTTCCCCCCCCCCAGACCAAACCCAACACCCAAACCTCACCCCTCACCCCCCCCCGACACCTTCCCACCCCCCCAGACCAACCCCGACACCCCCCGGCTCACTTACCCCCCGACCAAACCCGACACCCCCACCTCACCCCCCCAAGCAAACCCAACACCCCCACCTCACCCCCTGACCGAACCCGACACCCCCACCTCACTTACTGTCCCACCAAACCCAACTCAGATCCTTCGCGGGCAGGGAGGGGGCCCAGAGCCGAGGGATTCCGGGAACCTTCGCAGGTGGAGGGGGGGGGGCACAGAGCTGATGGAGTCCGGGGTTGAGGTGGGAGGGGCAGAGAACTGAGGGATCTCCGGGTTTCCGTTGGGAGGGGGGAGGGGCAGAGAACTGAGGGATCTCCGGGGTTCCGTTGGAGGAGGGAGGGGTGAGCTGAGCGAGTGAGGTGTCTGTTGGAGAGGGGTATTATGACATCATCACCACCTAACCGCCCAGCCGATGTGATTGGCCCTGAAAGACTTTCACCCCTGGGGGGCGTCAGAGGTGAGATCCGAAAATTTTTCGACCCTTACCAGCATCTAGACCCCAAGACCCCTCACTGTACCAAATTTCAAGTCTCTGGCTCAAACGGTGCGGGAGGAGTTCGCAGTCATACGTACATACATACATACATACACACATACATACATACACCACTTGACTTTTATATATATAGATTTTGTTGCCCCATTGTTCAGATCAGTTCCTGTCTGCATCCTGTAACACTTGACCATACCGGTATTGCCCTGGCCTCTTCTTTTGTCATTCAGCTTCGCATGCATTCTATAACAATGTGCATTTCCTCATCTTTGGGGGCGAAGCCAGACTTTGAGGCACCTGCTCCCCTACTTGGTGTAAACTTTGCTTGTGCCAATCAGAAGCGAACACAAACAGGTTTTGGGCCCTGTCCCCTATGACACTTTTGTGATGTCAGAGTTGGTACTTATGTTTCTGCCTGCCATGTGCAGACAGAGAGAGGAGAACGAAAAACGAATCCTGTGTATCAGTGTACCCCTGTAACCAAGCTTGATCAACTTGAAGCCTCTCTCTCAGCTCACGTATTTCAAACAGAGCTTTTACGTTTACCGGTCGTGTTACGCGTTGGTTTGTATTTGTAAGTATCGAGTATTACTAAATGCTGTATCTTTGTTTATAAATATTGTTAGTAGATATTTTAGTCATTGTGTGTTTTAAGTTTCATTAAGTCTATTAGTTAATCAAAAAACTGCTCCCTTACCCCTTGTAATTATCCCCAGTAAAACTTTAAATTGATTAATTTTAGTTGTGTGTGTGTGCGCGCGCATCTGCAGCTTGTGTCCTGACCCACACTCCCCTTGCATTCCTTACCTATATAGTTTATTGCCACGTGCAGCCTGGTAAATAACAGGCCTGCAATTTTTTTTCACCCCTGCGAGTCCGTGGCAATCCACACCCATCACCCGGTTTCATGAGATCCCTTTGTAACACTTCAGAATTGGCTTTGGACTTAACTATCTTTAGTAATTTTGTATCATTTGCAAACTTTGTCAATGCACTTTTCACCCCCTTTTCCAGATCATTTATCAGTATTTTGAACAGCAGTGTTCTCAGTACAGATTCTTGGAAGACCCTACTATTTACATCTCTTCACTGTGAAAACTGACCATTTATTCCTATTCTTTATTTCCTATATTTTAACTAGTTACTGATCCAAGAGAGGATCTTATATCAGGATGCCTTACTTTGCTTAAAAGCCTTTGGTGTGGGATCTTGTCAAAGGCTTTTGACAATCCAGTACATTTTATCAACTGGATTATGAACAAACAGGAAAATGAAGGTGAGGACGGCTGAGTTAGTTACAGAAGCCAATATTTTAAGTTTCTCATGTTGACCCTGGCTGACAGAGTTGATTTAATTTTTGTGGGTTTTTTTAAAAAATATTTCATTTAACTATTTTAGTTAAACAAAATTTTAACAAAAAAACCCCTGATTTAAAAAAAAACTTGAATGTTTAATAAAATTGAGAAATTCATACTTGTTTTGTTAAAATTTTATGTGTTTGCTGTTGAAGAACAAAATCCAGAATATATAATGTTGTTGTTTTAGTTAAATAAAACAATTTAAATGTTTGTCTGGTGATGTTCTCCTCCGAATACAACGTAGCAAGAAAATCCTCTAAATTTTAAATGATTAACCTGTTGAACTGGACATGGTTCACTGCTCAATGACTTCAAAAATATCTGCTTCAATTACCTTTCATAAATGAAATAATCAATCATTCGTTTTCTGACATAGCTGTAATACTAATCTGAAAAGTTTTCAAAATAAATCATTTAAAAATGTATAGTGTGTACCTTCTAAAAATGAAACCTACATCTATCTCTGAGTTATGAAGAATGTGTATTAAGGTTATAACAACCAACAAGAACTCACTTTTATATAGAAATCCATGATTAAATTGAGTCTTCCTGACTAGTGATTTAAATCAATGTGATATAAATCAAATCCACCCTGTCTAGTATGTAATTCAATATTCAGTTTCCAATAGATAAAACACAGTAGAATAAGCTAGATGTACAGAACAAACATAACAAGAATACTTAAAGAGGGCTGTAGACTCAAAACTGGAAGTTCAGATTAGCTTGACTGAAATGGCTCTGACTGCTGCAATTTCCAGTTAATAAAAGCTGATTACTTTGGGGATCATTTTAATAGTAGAAATTATTGTTTTGTGAAAAGTAGGAAAACTATGAAATATGTTTGATATGTTTAAGCCAAGTATCAAAGAAATCTATAATATACTGTGTCAATGGGCAAAAGGGCACAAACAACATCATGCAGAACACTGAAAGAACTAGACTGAGCCAACTATTAAATTTGGGGCTGACCCTCCCCCTTTATTTCAACATCTAGCCTAAGTACGGTTTCTGTATCCCTAGCAATAGTGCAAATGTATAAGTTAGAAAAGGTATTGTGTATGAACAGCTACTTAATTTAATTTTTTCCTTAGTCATTCTAAGACTGAGAAATATATTTACAGCACAATCAAATATCAAGTGAGTAAAATACTGACATCACAAATGACTTTATTAATTGGTATAGCAATTATTACTATACTTGCATTGTCTATAAACAACTTTTGTTCAAATAGAGACTGTCAAGTGCTGAGGCCCAAAATATTATTTTTTCATTTAAATTGTTTTGAAGATAATGTTACTTTTTTATTTTTCAAACTGATCCTTCAAGGTGCTAAATCTAAAGAAAAAAAATCCTTACGTTCGGTCCATTCTCCAAAATGCAATGCTGTATAGACACAACAGTAGCTACTATCAGTGTAGTATCTACCATCAGAATGAAAGCAAAGCATTATGGTGAAACACAAAACATGATATTCTTTCTTAAAAATGTCCTTGTGGTTTGAAGTTCTGATTTGAAGAAATTAACACTTATTGGGAATCTAGGACCTAAGATCCACTACATGTACAAAATTTGCAAAACTGGTAAAATATCATGTCTGGCCATCATATGTACTTTTAACACCAAAAAAAAAAATCCAAGGATTTGAAATTGAAAATTAACTTAAAATGTCTCTTCATTTTAGCTGTATTTTCTAAATGTTTACATGTATGCCCCACTTGTATAGTTCAAAATGAGCTGGACAAACTGGAGAAATGGTCTAAACTAAATAGAATGAAATTTAATATGGACAAATGCGAAGTGCTCCACTTGGGAAGGAACAATCAGTTGCACACATACAAAATGGGAACTGACTGCCTATGAAGAGGTATTGCAGAAAGGGATTGGGGGTCAGAGTGAATCACAAGCTAAATATGAGGCAACAGCATAATACTGTTGCAAAAAAAAAGCAAATATGCTGGGATGTATTAGCAGGAGTGTTGTAAGCAAGACATGAGAAGTAATTCTTCCGCTCTGCTCCATGCTGATTAGGCCTCAACTGGAATACAGTGTCCAGTTCTGGGCACCACATTTCAGGAATGATGTGGACAAACTGGAGAAAGTCCAGAGAAGAACAACAAAAATGATTAAAGATCTAGAAACCATGACTTATGAGGGAAGATTGAAAAATTTGGGTTTGTTTAGTCTGGAAAAGAGAAGATAGATGGGACATGATAACAGTTTACAAGTACGCAAAAGGTTGTTACAAGGATGAGAGAAAATTTGTTCTTCTTAACCGCTGAGGATAAGACAAGAAGCAATGAGATTAAATTGAAGCAAGGGAGAAAAAAATTCCTAACTGTCAGGGGAGTGAAGCACTGAAATAACTTGCCCAGGGAAGTTGTGGAATCTCTATCACTGGAGATTTTAAAGAGCAAATTAGACAAACACGTCTCAGTGATGTTCTATATCAGGCGTGGGCAAACTTTTTGGCCAAGGGCCACATCAAGGTTAAAAATTGTATGGAGGGCCGGGTAGGGTAGGGAAGCCAGGCCCTTCCCCCATCTGCCCCCCTCCCACTTCTCATCCCCCTCAGAACCCTCAACCCATCCAACCTCCCATGCTCCCTGTCCCATGACCGCCCTCTCCCGAAACCCCTAACCACCCCCAGGGACTACATCCCCATCTAAGCCCCCCTGTTCCTTGTCCCCTGACTGCCCCCTCCTGAGATCCCCCCACCCTAAGTGCCCCCTTAGCCTACCCAAGTCCCTGATTGCCCCGACTCCTATCCACACCCCCAGCCTCCTGACAGGCCCCCGGGACTCCCTGTCCCTTATCCAAGACCCGGCTGGAGCGAGAAATACTGCCCTGCAAGAGCTCGCAGCCCCACCCCCTTACCATGCTGCTGAGAGTGGCAGGAGCTTAGGTCCCACCGGAGCCAGCCCTGTCACTGCATCACTGCCCGGTAGTAGCGGCGGGCCAGAGCGCGGGCTGCACGGCACGCTGATGCTGGGGCGTGGGGGGACAGCAGGGGAGAGGCCAGAGCAGCATCCCTGGCCGGGAGCTCAGGGGCCATCAGGAAGGACCCGCGGTTCGCCCACCCCTGGTCTAGAGAATACTTAGTTGGGTCATGCAGGGGACTTGACTAGATGACCTCTCAAAATTCTTCCAATCCTATGATTCTATGAAAAAGCCTTATGGCATGTAGGTTTATGCAAACTAGTTTACACCCCATGGCTTTCACAGTTTAAATTACTAACTCTATTCTTGACAAACTTCCACCAAAGGTTGGAATATTATGGATTTAGCACCCAAGAAGAACCTTTGAAGTGAAGAAATCACTGTATCCATATCACATATAACAACAAAAGATTCTATAAATATGTTTTTTAAAAGTTTCTAGGAGACATGGGATAAATTGAAATGGTTCTATACTTTTTTTTTTTAAAAAAAAGATCAGCTTTAAAATCTGAGAAAAATTAAGCATTTTGTTTTGTTTACAAGCACTATTTATTCTTTCCTGACAGAAAACTTAAAAGTAGATAGTAAACCTTTAGTGCTGTTGGACAGGTAACAAACATATACCCTTTTTCAGCAATCTTGTCACATAATCTGAATTTTAGTAACAAACCTCATTCCGAGCCATGTTAATTCTCTGCAGCATCTGTCACTGCTATGAATGGTTGATCATAAGTACCTCTGTAGTCATCTCAATGCTATTAAGCAGATGGCAGTGCTAAATCCAAATGATGTAGTACATCTCCCTAGTGGACTTTGTTTCCATATACTACCATTATTCTACAATTCCTCAGTGATAAATCTTAGGTATTCTAGAGAACATTAAATAGTGAACTGACAGTGGCAATTGATTTATTAGCAATAGTTTGCCTTTGCCCTATTATTGTCTTCGCAAACACTTGTGTAGATCATGTATGAAGCTTCCAAGGCATAAAGGCCACTGGCCTATTTTTTCTGTAATGCTTTAGAGATTTAATATTTTAATGCAATTTGTTTTCAGAGTGAACATGTTTAAACTCTGGTCTACAGATTTGAAATAATTCTCTGTTAAAATTCTCCTTTTTCCTCTATTATATTCTAATCTGGGGATTTTCATGATAAAATGTTCTAGTATTAACATTAGGCCATTAAAACAGCAACTTCTCTAGATCATAAATCCAAGTAAAAGATTACTGCCTGATGTATGGTTTTGAGGAGTATTTGTAATTCAACTTTGTTTCATAAATATCATATACATTTACACACAGGAGTGAAGATGATAAAAAAGACACTTGTGTGCCAAGCATAAATGAATACAATATGGGGGGTTATTGTTTTAGCAGTATTTAACTTCTGCAGTTCAATTTATATTTAAACAGATTTGTGCTATATACAGCAGTATATGTTAAAATATTATGTATCTGTGTAGTGCAGCTTTCATGAAGAAATTACTGAATGCATAATGCAAAAGCTGCCTGCAGAAAAGCTATATTGCATAGCATATGGCAACATTAATTTTAGTCTTTTTGCTTTCCTTAGCTTGGCATTGAAAATCTACCATGAGCGTTCATAGCTTTTGACAGTTTCCATTATATTCTGGGTTTTAGGTAGAGCTGGCTGTCTGACAATTTCACAAATGTTTACTATTCTCTAATTTTCAAAAGCTAAGCAACAATGTTTCATATACTCATTTCATCTTTCTCACTATGACTGGAGTGTTTTCGCATTGTTTGTTCAATTAGCCTTACTAATTCTATGGGCTTACTTTCTGTCTAATATTATCCCCTAAATGTTAAGTGTTGCACTGGAAACTAATCACATATCTCCCACAGAAGTCAATGGAACAGGCTGGCTAAATCCAGCATACATAATTTGAAGACTATGATAATTGCCAAAGATAGTTCCTCTGAAAGCCCACCAAAATGCACTCAAGTATTTGTGGATTTACTCTAGGAACAAATGACTTGTAATAATATCCAAACTGGAAACACTCTCCACAGATATTGTACTTCCTTGCTGGGTCACTACCATGTGTAAGAATCTGAGAGAAATCTGAAATTTAGTCCCCTCCTCTTTGGTATTCGTGAAAGGTTTTAAAATAAAGCCCAAAGTTGATAGTTACCAGGAATCATGCAAAAAGTGATTCTCAGTGATGACATCTGAATACTCCCCAAAAATGCCATTAATAAAACTTAAAATGGTCATCACTTTCAGTCTCCTAGTTGGAGGTTGGCTACTATGTAACAATAATGGTGGCTGGAGAAAAGGGGAGGTTAGTTGTATAGAGAGAAAAAGCTTTTCATGAAGGCAAGTGAAGATTCAAGTACCCACCCACAATATTTAGACCCTGGTGTCTGAATGTCATATCATTCCCTTCAACACCCATCAGCTACAGATATCCTGGGGAGACAGTAAGGAGGATGTGCAGTGCTAGAGGAGAGCTCTATTAATTTGCACTGGATGTCCCAAAATGGAGAAGAAGCTGCAAAAAATTACTACTGCACTTCACATTAGAGATTTACTTGGTTGGGACAGTGAGATATTCATTCCACTGTAAGAACATTCTCCTTAACTAACACTATATTATTTTGTTTCACATAAGAAAACTATCTGACTCAACCTAGTATACCAAAAATACCATTATTCTGAGATGTACAGCAAATACTCAAAATGTCATTTTGCAAATCAGAAATCCTAAAACTGAACAGCAAATAGATGAAGCATCTGTACTTTCCCCTGAGTAGTAGAAACACACATAAAGTGGAGTACATTTCAAAACTTTAGCTTGTTTCTAGACATATTTCCAGTTCTAGTGGCATTCCTCATTTTACACTGAACATCTATTTTTTAAATCAGTATGAACTTTAAGAATGCCAAGTACCCACTGTACTCGAAACAAGGAAAATATACCCCTAACTGTTGATTGAGTTTCAAGATGCCTATTCTAATATTTGCTTTAATGGCCCATTTTAACCTGTGGACCTATTCTTCATTCAAATACTTTTTTATTTTGCCTTATAATTAGGGCTTAAAGATACTATAGCATCACAATTCTCCTTTGTTTCACATAATTTGTGTAACAGCAAAGACATTTAGATATATTCCAGTGTTACAAGCATCTCTCAGTAGTTACAAATGAATTACAGTATGTGCTACTCTGTGATCATCAGATTAAAATTGTTCTGTGTAGCTCAGGTGGTTTGGTTACAACTATTAGTTTTAGCCTGCTAATGCAATTCTGAAATCTCTTTGCAAAAAAATGTGAGCCTGGATTGTGTGAGCAGTATTTCAGTGAGCCAATTCATACCCCCTTTCCCTTTCACGATAAATTACCCCTATTGTTTATTTAAAAAAAAGCACAATAAGTGAGTGAATAAGTCATTCTTTTTAAAAAGTTTATCAACTTTGGATTCTAGTGAACATAACTGAAACTATACCCCAGATGCAACATCAGGAATCTACCTAATAAAGTAGTTCTACCCTAGTGAGACTCACGAATAAACTTTATGGTAATAATTAGTACTTTACATGTGAATTACATGTTGTGTTTCATTTTTTTGGAAAACTGATTTTTGCTCATCATCATTCAGAGGACCACCAAAATGTGAAAAGAAAAAAAAAGTTCATAACAGGTCTTGTTTAAAACCTGACAAAAAGGAAAAACAAACTGAAATAACCACTTTAAGTTTTAGTCTAGTCCAGTATTTTCATTGTGCTATCTGGAAGTATAGCCATCAACAGCAAATAAAACCTATTACTAACATTAAAAGCAGCAACTCAAAATAGAACTGCCAATTTTAAAAGTACAATTTTGAAGACTTTTTTTGACCGGTATTCTCTACTAAAAAAATCTTGTTAACTGCAGCTATTTTCTAAAGATAGTATGCAAGGTAAACACATCCTCCAGAGTTCCTAATACTTCTGGTGTGTACATCAGAATAAAGACTACTCTTTTCAGGTTGTCAAAATCTTCATTAAAAGAAACAATCTCAGTGAAAACAGTGAAATTTAAACTTTCTACCGATTTTTCACTTTGAGCAATTTGCCTGGTTTTTAGAGCTTTCTTCCCTCACAAAGACTTAGATAATTCCTGACAAACAGAATGGCAAAATATTCCAAAGTTGCCAGTTGGGAAAAAGTGTCTTTCCTCCTGTTGTGTTTTGTTTTTCAGATTTTGTTGCACTGCTACAATGCATTTAAGTAAAAGTTGTCTTTAACTTGTTTACTGGTGGGTGAGATATATTGTCAGTTTGAGCAGCACACTGCCTATCCTTAGAAATGTTGTAAAGAACATTTTACACATGAGAAAAAAGTAAGAGAAATATTTTAAAGTCAATCACCATGGATAATGAATGCAGAAACATAAAACCAGAATATCTGCATATTCAGCATGGTCAGCACAATGAGCTCAACCAAATAAAAAGTTCCGTAAAATAAAAGCTGCAGAATGTTTAAAATTGTTCTATCAAAATCAATTTGAACTAAGCAAGTTATACATTTTATCCTTTGATTCTTGATTTTTTTCTAAGTCAAGCTCCAACAAGCTAAAAAGTGAGTGAAATTCCTTTTCTTTCCAGTGTATACAGGTCAGGCACCTTATAATGTCACTGTCAACCAAGTTTCTGAATAATGTCATCTTGTAAAATTTGCCATTCTTTCAATACCTTCTGCTTTTACCTTTCAACCTTTTTTGGCAGCAACTTGTCTTTTGTACATGCCTGATATCAGAGAAGTATATAAAACTGCAGATTGTTGCTAACAATCCACTTGCATAATATTTATGCTGTTTGAGATTAGATATAAAAGGAACTCATTTGTACTGAACATAAAATTAGTTACTTGATTGTAGGAGTTTTCTGCTATAAATAAAGTGGGACTTGATACTTACCTTTGTGCCTGGGTGCTATAGCTGTTATCATAGGAGTCGTAGCCTTGCTCATCATAAGCAGTGCCATATCCATCATCATACTCCTGAAAAATATAATAGAAAAGAAATGTTAAAATTTAAAGACCATACTTCAGAACCTGAAAGAACATGTTAATAATGATAAATGTGAACAACACTATCCATTGAAATCTAAATTCATGCAACAAGATGTAAACCATGGAACTATAAAAACTCAATTTACTTAATACACACCAATTCTATCGAAGAAGCAAGATGAACCTAATATTCATGTGATTACTTTGGCTTTAAGTTTGAGATCTTGGTGACAACCTATTTTGCACTTTTAAAATACATTTGCATGTTGAATAAAAATGGCTACTTACCACAAAGTAACTGTGGTTCTTCAAGGGTGCTGCCTCTGCATATTCACACCTGTGGTATGTCTGGAGCCACAGACCTTCAAGAAAGCAGTGTCAGTTTGGGACCTTTTGTGGCAACAAACTTTGAACCCAAGGTTATAAATCTTGCAAATCCAGTTGCCTTATTTTTTCCCCTAAACTCAAGAATCTTGTAAGAGTATGATTCTGAAGAAGAGAGAGGCTGACAGGCAGTGCAATTATGCAGAGACAACACCTTTAAGAACCACAGTTACTAACGTAAGTAACCATATGTACTTCTTGAAGTTGCCTCTGCATAGTCCCACTTGTGGGAGTTTAGTAAATGGCATAACCCTATGAAGGATGGCAGAGATCAAATTAAACAAGAACTGAAGAACTCCCCTCCCAAAACCAGCATGAGACCTAGATCCCAAATTGAGAGAGCAGTGTTGTATGAAGGTTTTTACAGAAGTCCAGGCTTGACCCTTACAGAAGTTTATAATGAAAAGAATACAGGTTTGCCCGTGATTTTGGCTTATGCGTGGTAGAGTGAAAGCTAGAACTGTAAAAAAACGGACACCTTAGATAATTTACAACATGACTCAATGTAAAGCCTAATCCACTTAAAGAGGTGCTTACTGGAAATGGCATTCCCTTAACACTGATCCCCCAAGGTTACAAAATTTGATTTCCTAAGAGCCTCAATTTTACCCTATTAACTCAAAGTGCACCTTGACATAGACGAAATATAAGCTTAGTTCCCCCAGGTAAGAAAGAAGCTTGGAAAAGATACTTGGGAGACTGATGATCTGATTCAGATGAAATTAAGATATCACATTTGGAATAAATTTGAGATTAAAATACAGGATTACGCTCTCTCTCTTGTAGATGTAATTGTGACTGAAAACGGTGCTTTTAGTGTCAAGTGGAATAAAGAACACTGTCATAAGATCTCCAAATGTACAATCTTGTCAGCGTAACACTATGGTTCCTTGATGGGATAGGTTCTCAACTCTGATGGGAAAACACCAGACCCTTTCAGCAGTCTTTTGATGACTGAAAACAATAGAAACATCCACTGGGAGATAATACAGTAAGATTATAGATAGATGCACCTTTATAGAATACAAGGGGAGACTGAGACACCAAGAACAACAAATATTTCAAAATAAATAATAAGGGCATGGCTCATGGAGACATTATCTGATTACCTTGGAGAAAACATCTTCTAAGATGAACAATTCAACACAGATGGCGGTCTAGAATGTAGCAGAGCCTCCTCTATTTCCACAGAAGTAATCAATGTTTTATGATCGAAGCAATGGAGATGAAGTGATTCCAGATTGGTAAAAAAGATAAAGTAGTCTTCCTGTGATAGCAGGTCTAATGATGAATGTAGAAGATCTAGGAACCTCATGTACCAATACTGTCTAGCTCATACTAGGGCAACCAATGTGATTTGGAAGAATGTCTTGTATCATTTTATTACCATTGGAACTGTTGGAATGGCATAAAAGAATCCCTCACTCCAGTTCAGCAAGAATGTGTGTGTGATAGTGTATCCATCACTGTCTGCTCCAAGAAACACTCACATTGGCCCACTGCTAAGTCAGAGTGACCATAATAGGACTCTGAGAATGACGGGGAGATAGGAGGGACGTGTGAATATGCAGTCACTTTGAAGAAATCGTGTTACAACAAAGTAACCTTCATTTCTTCTTCGAGTGGCTCTGCATATTATCTGCTATGGGCAGTTTGGCAAGCGGTGCTGAAAATCCAGGGGGTGAGAACAATGTCAAAATTAAATATTGACTGAAGCACTGCTCTACCAAATTTGGCATTCGCTCTTGAAGCTAGGTCCAGAGCACAATATTGAGTGAATGCGTGCACTGACTTCCAGGTAGCAGCCAAGTAGCAGTTCCTAGCTAGAACATATTTAAGACAAGCAAAAGATGCCTCTACAGCCATGTAGAATGAGACCATACAACACACAAAGCACAGTAGCACATTGTTTAACCCATCTGGAAATAGTCTGAACAGACACACATTGACCCTTATTTCTCTTAGCATAACAAACAAAAAACCTAGATGAACCCTTAAAACTCGGTTAACAAAGTCCTGTGGCACCTTAAAGACTAACTATAAAGTTTTGAAGCATAAGCTTTCGTGGGCTAATACCCACTTCGTCGGATGCAAGCAGTGGAAGTGTCGGTTATCTATATCTCTATCTATCTCTATCTCTATCTATCTATATATATAAAGTCAAATGGTGTATGCACGTGCGCTTACTCCTTCCACACCATTTGAGCTAGAGACTTGAAATTTGGTACAGTTAGAGGTCTTAGGGTCCTAATCAGGGTAAGAGTCGAAAATTTTTCAAATCTCACCTCAGACGCCCCTCAGGGGTGAAATTATTTAAAGGCCAATCACATCAGCTGGGCGGCTGCTGTTCTCTGTGACATAGTTATGATGTCATAATACCCCCTCCAATGGACCCCGCACTCGCTCAGCTCTCTGCCCCCTCCCCCCTCCAACAGACCCCGCACTCACTCAGCTCTCTGCCCCCTCCCCCTCCAACGGACCACGCACTCGCTCAGCTCTCTGCCCCTCCCCACCTCTGACGGACCTGAGTTGGGTTTGGTCAGAGGATAAGTGAGGTAGGGGTGTCGGGTTTGGTCGGGGGGTGAGGTAGGGGTGTTGGGTTTGGTCGGGGGGGGGGGGTAAGTGAGCCGGGGGTGTTGGGTTTGGTCTTGGGGGGTGGGAAGGTGTCGGGGTCGGTGAGGGGTGAGGGGTGGGTGTTGGGGTTGGGGTTGGTCAGGGGGTGTTGGGTTTGGTCGGGGGGGTAAGATGGGGGTGTTGAGTTTGGTTGGGGGGGTGAGGAGGGGGGTCGGGGTTGGTCGAGGGGTAAGTGAGGTGTGGGTGTCGGGTTTGTTTGTGGTGGTAGGTAGGGGTGTCGGGTTAAGTTGGGGGGGGTAAAGTGAAGTGGGTGTGTCAGGTTTGGTCTATGGGGGGTGAGGTGTGGGTGTTGGTCAGGGGGTGTTGGGGTTGGTAGGGGGGAGATATGCGGGTGTTGGGCTTGGGTGGGGGGGTGAAAATGTGAGTCGGGGTTGGTTGAGGGTTAAGTGAGGTGGGGGTGTCGGGTTTGGTCGGGGGGGTGAGGTGGGGGTGTCAGGTTTGCTCTCTGCCCCCTCCCCCCTCCAACGGACCCCACACTCGCTCAGCAGTCTGCCCCCTCCCCACCTCCGACTGACCCAAGCAACGCCGGGTATTTTCGCTAGTATTTAAATAACACAGAAGAACACTTCTAGTATATAAAGTGCATGACACAGATTTCCCATTATTAGTGTGAAGTTTTGGGGGAAAAAAACACTGGTAAAATTGTCTGATTGATAGGAAACTTGGACACCATTTTCAGTAAAACATAGGGATCAGATCTAAGAACTTACTTATCTTTATGAAAAATTATAACTGGCAAGTGAGCCATCAGGGACGGAATTTGCTCACCCTTCTGGCTGGCGCTAAAACAATAATGAAGATCTCTTTAATAGATACACAAAATAAAGAACACTCTCCCAGAGGTTAAAAAGGTACCCTCATAAGTATAGATAAAACCAGATTAAGATCCCAGCATGGGACTGGATACTTTAATGGACAATGCACATTAAATATCCCTTCATAACCTTTTAACAGAATAACAAGGAAAGAGTGATCTACCATCAACCAAAGCATGGTAAGATGAAATAGCTGCTGGGTGAACCTTTAAGGAAAACTCAGATAATCCTTCAGATTTTAAGTACATTCAATATTTCAAAATGCAGGGTATGGAAGATGAAACTGGACAATCAAATTTTCCTGCATTCATGCAACAAATCTAGCCCATTCTAAATAGTAACATTTCTAGTAGAAACAACAAGGAGCCCTTGCGGCACCTTAGAGACTAACAAATTTATTTGGGCATAAGCTTTCATGGGCTAAAACCCACTTCATCAGATGCATGGAGTGGAAAATACAGTAGCAGGTGTATATATACACACATAGTACATGAAAAGATGGGAGTTGCCTTACCAAATTTTCTAGAATTAAGTGGTACATTCTGAATCAACAAGGAATATGACTGCTCAAGACTAGCCAAAGTCCACTAGCAGGTGGTAAAATGAAACAACAGAGGATCTGGATGAAGGATCCCACCTAGCTGCTAAAATAAGAGATCTGGAGCCAGAGGAAGATACAGGTACAATCTGACTACTACCCTGTTTCCCCGAAAGTAAGACATCCCCCGAAAATAAGACATACTTCCAGTTTTGCCTCTTGCTGTAATATAATGTAATGTAATTTTGGGAGCAAAAATTAATATTAGACACTGTCTTATTTTCGGGGAAACACGGTAGCTGAAGAAAAAGGTCCTTATGCCTCTGCTGCTACTGCTGTCTCGGCTAAGCTGCAGCAATCAAATATCATTTTTGCACTGTCCTTACATTTCCTCTTCACCACTTTCTGAATCAATGGAAGGGGGGAGGGGGGGGGGAGGACATACTTTTACCCAGTGTAGAGAGACTCCCTCTGCTCTTGAACAGAGCAGAGGAAACTTATTTATCCTTGTAGCAAACATGTCTACATCAGGCCGACCCCAACTGGAAAAGATGTCTTGTGTTACTCAATCCTTCAGGGTCCATTCATGAATTTGAGACTTGCCATGCCAACTCTAAGAGACTAATCAATTAAGGTCAGCTATTAGATTAGATTAGTTTTAGAGTTGGTATGGCAACCCCCATCTTTTCATGTTATCTTCCTATTGTATGTTCCACTCTATGCATCTGATGAAGTGGGTTTTAGCCCACAAAAGCTTATGTCCAAATAAATTTGTTAGTCTCTAAGGTGCCACAAGTACTCCTCATTCTTTTTGCGGATTCAGACTAACAGTTACCGCTATGAAATTTGTGAGGTTATTTGAAAAGGGAAAGATAGGGGTAGCTATGAAAACTGAATAGCATTCCCTCCCTATAATTTTAGTACCCATACATTCTATGTAATCTGCCCCTGACGAACTGCTGATGAATTGGGATAGACTGTCCCAAATAAAAGAAGAGATGGAGCCTTGCTGACATGACTGTCAAATCTCACATCAAATGTGAGATGTGGTGTTAAAGGAAGATGAAGAAACAGACTGCCTCAAAGGTCTTCACCTGAAAGGCCTCTTGTACATTAATACAAGGAGCTTGGGAAACAAACATGAGGAACTGGAAGTTCTCATTTATGACCATAAAATTGACCTAGTCATATTAGTGAAAGCTGGTGGGATGATTTGCACAAGTGGGATGTTAAAAATCAATGATTATAAACTATTTAGGAATGTCTGACTGGGGGAAGGGAGGGGGAAATGACACTCTAGGTCAAAAATGGCATTCCCTAATGTCTCAGGAGAATGTTAAACAGAAGCTACTAAAGTCAGACATTTTAAAGTCAGCAGGTCCAGACAAGTCTTGGAGCACTGAGGAAGTTCCAGAAGGCTGGAAGAAAACTATTGCTGTGCCAATTTGTAAAAAAGATAAATGAGATGACAAGTAATTATAGGCCTGTGAGCCTGACACTGATCCTGGGCAAAATAATGCAGCGGCTGATAAATGACTTGATTAATAAAGAATTAAAGGAGGGTAATGTAATTAATGCAAATCAACATGGGTTTATGGAAAATAGATCCTGTCAAATCATCTGGACCCATGGGAAAGAAACTCTGGAAGAATTCCACCATGATTTCAACAGCTTCCACCCCACCATCCACCTCAGTCTGGACCAGTCCACACAGGAAGTCCACTTCCTAGACACCATGGTGCAAATTAATGATGCCCACATCAACACCACCCTCTACCAAAAACCTACCGACAGCTATGCCTACCTTCATGCAACCAGCTTCCATAGCGGACATACTACACGATCCATTGTCTACAGCCAAGCACTGAGGTACAATCGTATTTGCTCCAACCCCTCAGCGACCAACACCTACAAGATCTTCACCAAGCTTTCTCAAAACTACAATACCCGCACAAGGAAATAAGGACACAGATCAACATAGCCAGACGTGTACCCAGAAGCCTGCTGCTGTAAGACAAGCCCAAGAAATAAAACAACAGAACACCACTGGCCATCACCTACAGTCCTCAGTTAAAACCTCTCCAACGCATCATCAGTGATCTACAACCCACTCTGGACAATAATCCCTCACTTTCACAGGCCCTGGGAGGAAGGCCAGTCCTGACCCACAGACAAGCCGCCAACCTGAAGCAGATTCTCACCAGCAACAGCACACCACGCCATAATAACTCCAACTCAGGAACCAATCCATGCAACAAACCTCGATGCCAACTCTGCCCACATATCTACACCAGCAACACCATCACAGGACCTAACCAGATCAGCCACACCATCACTGGATCATTCACCTGCACATCTACCAATGTAATATATGCCATTATATGCCACCAATGTCCCTCTGCTATGTACATCGGCCAAACTGGACAGTCCCTACGAAAAAGGATAAATGGACACAAATCGGATATCAGGAATGGCAATATACAAAAACCTGTAGGAGAACACTTCAACCTGCCTGGACACACAATTACAGATTTAAAAGTCACCATATTGCAGCAAAAAAACTTCAAGACCAGACTGCAAAGAGAAACTGCAGAGCTGCAATTCATTTGCAAATTTGACACAATCAATCTGGGATTGAACAAAGATCCTGAATGGCCTGCTAATTACAAAAACAGCTTGTCCTCTCTCCGAGTTCACACCTCCAATTCAGCTGCTGGAGGAATACCTCACCCTCCCTGATTTGAGATAACAAGCTGGTTCAGGCTGATTGGGCTAACCTTGTTACCTCCTACCTGGTTTTTGCCTACTTATCTATACCTGCCCCTGGACACTTCCACTGCTTGCATCCGACGAAGTGGGTATTAGCCCACAAAAGCTTATGCTTCAATACTTTAGTTAGTCTTTAAGGTGCCACAGGACTCTTTTTTAACTCAAACTAACTTGGTACCTTTTTTGAAGAGATTACAAGTTTGGTTAATAAAGGCAATATGTTGACAAAATATACTTTGACTTGGTCCCGTATGACATTATGATTAAGAAACAAGAATATAAAATTAGCATAGCACACATTAAATGAATTAAAAAGTCCAGCAAACAGAACATCCAGAAGGAGAGTGGCCTTGCCCCAGGTACTTAAGACACCTAATGTTTTCGTACAATGCCAGGAAGACCATTGGTCATGAAAAAGACAGTTACTCACCTGTTGTAACAGTTGTTCTTCTAGATGTGTTGCTCATGTCCATTCCAACAAGTGTGTGTGCGCACCGCGCATGCACGGTTCCCGGAAAGTTTTCCCCAGCGGTACCCGTAGGGTCGGCAGGGGCGACCCCTGGAGTGGCGCCCTCATGGCGGTGTATATATGCCCCTGCCGACCCTCCCCCCGCTCAGTTCCTTCTTGCCAGTACTCCGACAGAGGGGAGGCGGGTGGGATTTGGAATGGACATGAGCAACACATCTCGAAGAACAACTGTTACAACAGGTGAGTAACTGTCTTTTCTTCTTCGAGTGCTTGCTCATGTCCATTCCAACAAGTGACTTACGAGCAGTTATCTCAGAGGTGGGAGAGGAGTAATCTTAGTACCTGCTGCAAGGATCGCTTGTCCCATAGCAGCATCCTCCGAGGTCTGCTGCACGATGGCATAGTGCGAGGAGAAGGTATGGACCGAAGACCATGTCGCCGCCCTACAGATGTCGACAATTGGAATATGCGCCAGGAACGCTGTGGATGTGGCCTGGGCTCTGGTCGAGTGAGCTGTTAATGGCGGAGGAGAAACGTTGGAGAGGTTATAACACAGTTTGATGCAGGAGGTGATCCATCCTGACAGTCGTTGAGAAGAAATCGGCAACCCCTTCATCCGCTCCGCTACTGAAATAAAAAGTTGTGGAGATTTACGAAAAGGTTTTGTATGTTCTATGTAAAACGCTAGAGCCCTTTTCACATCTAAATAGTGCAGCATTCTCTCCTTGTTGGAGGCATGAGGCCTAGGAAAGAAAACAGGGAGAAAAATGTCCTGGTTCAAATGAAAAGCGGAAACCACTTTGGGAAGGAAGGCTGGGTGGGGCCACAACTGAACCTTATCTTTATGGAAGACGGTATACGGCGGTTCAGAGGTGAGTGCTCTGAGCTCAGATACCCGTCGGGCAGAAGTAATGGCCACAAGAAATGCCGTCTTCCAAGAAAGATAAGAGAGTGGGCAGGAGTCTAGGGGTTCGAAAGGGGGCTTCATGAGGGCTGTTAACACCCAGTTAAGGTCCCACTGAGAAACCGGTGGTTGCACCGAGGGGTACAATCTTTCTAATCCCCTGAGGAAGTGCCCCACAAGCGGGTTGCTAAACACCGAGGATCCCCCCCACTTCTGTATGAAAGGCTGATATAGCCGCTAGGTGTATTCTAACCGTGGAAATGGCTAGCCCCTGCCTCTTAAGCTCCAGAAGGTAATCCAGGATAAGAGGTATGGGAGCTAAAGTGGGGTTTATACCTTTTCCCTGGGCCCATAAGGAAAAATGTTTCCATTTGGCCATGTAAGTGGTACGAGTTGACATCTTTCTGCTACCCAGCAGAACCTCCCTGACATGATTGGAGCACTGAAGCTCCGAGGGGTTCAACCATGGATATTCCATGCCGTGAGGTGGAGCGAGTGGAGGTTGGGGTGAAGCAACCGCCCATGGTCTTGGGAAACCAGCGCCGGGAGGAGGGGGAGGGTTACAGGACTGGACACAGAGAGAGACAGCAACAGAGTGTACCAGTGTTGTCGGGGCCACGCCGGTGCTATTAGAATCATGAACGCCCTGTCCATGCGGACCTTGAGTAACACCCTGTGAATGAGTGGAAATGGAGGAAATGCATAGAGAAGACCCTCCCTCCAAGGGATCTGAAAGGCGTCTGCCTCTGATCCTGGGCTGAGGTTCATGAGGGAGCAAAACCTCTGGCATTTCCTGTTGGCCCTCGTGGCGAATAGGTCTATGAGGGGAAAGCCCCACCGCAGGAAGATTGAGTGTACAACATTGCCCCTGAGTGACCATTCGTGGCCCCGAAACGAGCGACTGAGGGTGTCCGCCAGGACATTCTGAATCCCTGGGAGATAGGTGGCTATGAGATGGATGTTGTGTGCAATACAGAAATCCCATAGGGCCAGGGCTTCCCTGCATAGGGGAGAAGAGTGAGCACCACCCTGTTTGTTTATATAAAACATCGTCGCCGTGTTGTCCGTCTGGACCAGCACACACTTGCCTTGCAACTGGTGCCGAAACACCTGACACGCGAGACGAACTGCTCTCAGCTCCCGGACATTGATGTGGAAGGACAACTCACTGTGAGACCGGTGGCCTTGAGTCCTGGAGTCTCCGAGGTGAGCTTCCCAGCCGAGGGCGGATGCATCTGTCCCTAATGTCACTGTGGGCTGGGGTTTTTGAAAGGTGACCCCCGCATGGAGAGAGCTGGGCTGTAGCCACCAACGTAGCGAAGTCAGCGTGTGGTGTGGGAGGGTGACGATCAGGTCTAGTGGGTCTCTTCCTTGCTTGTACACTGTCGACAACCAGGCTTGGAGTGGCCGAAGTCGAAGTCTGGCGTATGGTACCATGTACGTACAGGCTGCCATATGGCCCAAGACGACCATACAGTTTCTGGCCGTGGTAGTTGGGTACTGTAGGAGGGAGCGAACCAAGTTCAATATGGCCTCGGCCCGAGCTGTGGGCAGGAATGCCATGGCTTGTTGAGAGTCCAATACTGCCCCTATAAACTCGATTCTCTGAGTAGGCTCCAGGGTCGATTTTGGTTCATTCAATATGAGACCCAACCTGAGGAATGTAGCTCTGACCAGAGCTATATGCTGGATAGCCAGTTCCCTTGAGTCTGCTCTGACGAGCCAATCGTCCAGGTATGGGTAAACGTGTACCTGCCTCCGCCTCAGGTATGCGGCTACTACCGACATGCACTTTGTGAACACCCTTGGGGCAGTCGATAGGCCGAACGAAAGCACTGTAAACTGGTAATGGTGATCCCCTAACACGAACCTCAGGAACCTTCTGTGGCCGGGGATTATTGAAATGTGGAAATAAGCGTCCTTTAAGTCGAGGGAGGCGAACCAGTCTCCGTGATCCATGGAAGGGATAATAGTCGCTAGGGAGAGCATGCAGAACTTCAGCTTCTTTATGTAGGAGTTGAGGCCCCGCAGGTCTAGGATAGGACGAAGGCTGCCCTTGGCTTTCGGGATAAGGAAATAACGGGAATAGTAGCCCTTGCCCCGAAATTCTTGAGGAACCTCCTCTATGGCACCCAAAGCCAGAAGGGTCTGTACCTCCTGAACTAGGAGTTGCTCGTGAGATGGGTCCCTGAAGAGGGACGGGGAAGATGGGTGGGTAGGTGGAAGGGAGGAAAATTGGATAGAATATCCCACCTTCCCCAGGCTGAGGACCCATTTGTCTGAGGTGATTTGGGACCATGCCTGATGAAAGTGAGACAAGCGGTGCAGGAAGGGACGGAAAGGTGAAGGGTTGGATACTGGATCGTCGTTCCCGGGCGCACCTTCAAAAGTTAGGCCTAGCGTTAGGGGGTTGCCTGGGCCCCTGGTTCTGTTGGCCATTGCGGGATGAAGAACGGGGTCTTCCTCTGTTGTTTCCCCTTCCCCCCCTTCGATTTAGGTCTCGCCTGGGAGCTGGCTGATAGGGGCGAGGCTGTTGGACTTGTGGGGGCCTGAAGGGGCGCCTGACTGTTTGTGGGGTATGAAGGCCTAGGGACCGAAGCATAGCCCTAGAGTCCTTCATAGAATGCAGCTTCTTGTCCGTATCCTCCGCAAATAGCCCCTGCCTATCAAAGGGCAGGTCTTGGATGGATGCCTGGACCGGAGGAGGAATGCCGGAAACCTGCAGCCATGCCCCTCTCCTCATCACTATCCCGGTAGCCATCGATCGAGAGGCTGAGTCTGCGGAATCAAGCGCAGCTTGTAGCGCCGCCCTGGAGATCACCTTGCCCTCTTCCAGTATAGCCGTAAACTCCGGCGATGAGTCCTTAGGGATCTTCTCCTGGAACTTGCTGAGGGCAGTCCATGAGTTAAATGCATAGCGGCCTAGTGCTGCCTGCTGATTCGCGATTTTAAGCTGCAGGGAGGCCGACGAGTAAACCTTTCTGCCGTATAGATCTAATTTTTTCGCTTCCTGTGATTTAGGTGTGGGTCCTGTGTGACCCTGTCTCTCCCTATGATTAACTGCATCCGCCACCAGGGAGCCCGGTGGTGGATGAGTGAACATGTGCTCGTACCCGGCTCGCGGTGTGAAATAACGGCGTTCTACCCCTTTTGCCGTTGGCGGAATCAAGGCGGGAGTCTGCCACAAAGTGGTCGACATTGAATTAATCTTTTTGATAAAAGGAAGGGTGATTCTCTTGGGCCCATCTGGAGAGAGGATGTCCACTGTCGGATCTTCCTCCTCCTGCACTTCCTCAGCAGGGAGGTTCAAGTTCTGGGCCACTCTCCTTAGGAGGTCCTGGTGCCCCTTGACGTCCATCGGTGGCAGTCCAGACGTCGAGGAGCCTGCCACCGCTTCGTCCGGAGAAGAAGACGATGATGTGGCGAATGGGGGCTCCTCTTGAACAGGGTCTCCCGTGGGTGGACCCATTGGCGAGGCAGCCGAGGAATGATGGGCCATGGAACTGTGGTACTGGCCCAACCCGACGGACCCGGTACCGGTTCCTCTCCCACCACCTCCGGTGGGGGTCTGGATACAGTGGCCGAAACAGGGCCTCGCGGCACTGCAGGTAGTGACATCACCACAGATGGTGGCCCTGGTGTCTGCTGAAACGCCCACGGGGGCCAGAAGGACCACTGCACTGGACCTGGGTTTTGCTGGGACCACGGTGCCGAGTGGTGGGAGGAGCGTCGGTGCCGTGAACGGTGCCGATCTGACCCATGGGAGCGGTGGCTACGGCTTGATCGACGAGAAGGTACCCCGGTGCGGTGGCTTCGACTCGAACGGGACGACGCATCAGATTCCGACGCTGAGCTGGGCCATGGCGGTGCCGCGCCCTCCGGTGCCATGATGTATCTCTGATACATAGTAGGCTTACCGGGGCAGATTATCGGTGCCGGCGGAGGTAGCTGGGCGCATTCTCCTAGAGCCCACACTGGCGGTGCCGAGGACATCCGGGCGTCCGGTGCCGTTGGTGCCGAGGTGAAGGGTGCTCCCGGTACCGGTGCCGTCAGCATCGGAGGAATTAAAGGTGTGACCGACCCCGACGGTGCCGGTGTCACAAGCGGTGCCGGGGCCGTCGCTGGCACCGGATCCGAGAGAGGCGGGGCCGTGAAAGGCGGTGCCGTACCGTCTTCGCCCGCGGACTCGATCAAGTCCCGGGCCGCCTCGAAGGTCTCCGGGGTCGACGGCGCCAGGAAGTCCGGGAGGGGCCCGTAAAGCGCTGCACCATCCCCCGATGCGTGCGCGCGCACCGGGCTAGACGCTGACGGCACCCTACGGGACGCATCTACGTGACCCTGGGTGTGCCGCGTCTTCGCCTTGGCTTTAAAAGCCGGCGATCTGCCCCTCTGCTTCTTAGGCGGCACCGGCGATTGAGAGCGGTGCCGTCTGGGGCTCTCGGTGCGTCGTGGGGACCGGTGCCGGTGCGAATTCTCTTTCCTGGGCTCCGCCGGGTCCCGTACCGAGGCCGGAGCGCTTCGAGCTGCCTTGGATGGGAGATCTCCCTGAGGTTGAAGCGCGGACTCCATAAGGATTAGACGCAGATGATGATCTCTCTCTTTCTTTGTCCTTGGTTTGAAGCTCTTGCAAATTGCACAGGGCTCGGATTGATGGCCCTCACCCAGGCACTTCAAGCACTTTGTGTGGGGATCACTGTTTGGCATAGGCCTCCCACAGTGCTCGCAGCTTTTGAAGCCCGGCGCGCCAGGCATGCCCCGGGGCGAGGACTGATAAAGAACACACTACCTATCTAAGAACTGCTAACACTTAACGCTAAGTAGAACAACTAGCAACAGATTTACACGAACAATTATCAAAAGGTTGGGATACCGCTACTAGCTAAAGGGGATTCCAGCTAACCGTCATGGGCGGGAAGAAGGAACTGAGCGGGGGGACGGTCGGCAGGGGCATATATACACCGCCATGAGGGCGCCACTCCAGGGGTCGCCCCTGCCGACCCTATGGGTACCGCTGGGGAAAACTTTCCGGAAACCGTGCATGCGCGGTGCGCACACACACTTGTTGGAATGGACATGAGCAAGCACTCGAAGAAGAACATATCTTTTAAAGCCTGGCTTCTTCTTCTGTAATACCACCATCACACATCACCAACCTCACAAACTACATTAAACTATTTATGCTTATTACTATGCTTAAAACTACCTTATACCAAAACTGTGGTAAGAACAACAATTATAAACTATCAATGTACTTCAAATGGAGAAGAACCCTGGTGCAACAGTTGGAAAGAATTGAGGCACTGAGGTGCATAGACTCACCCCCCAAACATTCAGAAACACTGCGGGGGAGTATGAGGGTGCTGCACATGTATTCTAATGGGCACTGCCTGCAGAAAGTTCTATCCTTAGGTTCCACCAGTTGGCCCTATACCCATAAGTGGGAATATTCAGAGCCCCTTGAAGAACTGTCACTTCACTGGAATGCTATTGCACTTTCAAAACCAAATCTATCTCTGCAAAGTAAAAGTATGGTTCTTTGACTTTGCGATGCAATTCAAAGGTAGAATTACAGTTGCATATGTACTTACAGTGGGATGAAATTAAAAGCAGTGGTTGTATTGTGATTGCAGTCTGTTGTATTGTTAATATTTAAATATGCAGTAGTAGATATTAGGATGACAAAATTAATAGTTTAAATAGAATTTTCAAGTCATGAAATTGGGTACCTGATTTCAGTAACTCTCAAAAGTGTACAAAAAGAGTCCTAGGAAAAAAATCAATTATTTTTTTCTCTTCAGTAAATATTGAGTGTCCACCAAATAATTTTACAAAAACACAAAAGTTTCTTTGAACTATTTTGCATATGATACTTGCAAATAGAAAACAGTGCCTTCCATATGTCCATAAAAAGCTGCCTCAGATCCTTCTTGTTGTCAGATATCCTTTTACTGGATTTGGATCAGGTGACTGATGGCCAAAGCACAAAAGAATTAATGTTCTTCAAATTTGTAACTTTTTGTGTACGTTGGGTTATTTCTTGTTGAAAAATTATCTTACGGTTTATTCCCTAAAGGAATAGTTGTGGATAGTAATGTCCCTTTATGTGATGCTTTGTCCATTATGCCATCAATGAAAAATAGTTTTCAGAACACAACTGACCTTTATCATGCTTACTTACTGGAACCTTGAATATTCAAACCTTTCTAACACTATGGAACATTTTAATCATACCATAAAACTGCTTTAACACATCACCCTTTTCAGGTTATCTGGAGCACAGCTTATTTTTACTGCTTTACAGTATCATGATTTCCTACAGGCTGTATTATCATTGAAGTAGTCACTTCTTATTGCTCATCAGTTCTTCCATTCATATCAGTAATACTGTGTTCCTTAGCTCTTTTATTTTTTAGTAGTATTCCCTCCTTTCTTATAGAAAATATCAATATAGCTTTTTCCATTTTATATTGGCAGCCCCTCTCTGGTTTAACAGTACACAACCTGTTTTGTTGCACTCTCCATCATCATTGATAATAGGTCACCAGTTTCTCATTTGCAGCTTAGTAGTTAAATTTATCAAATAAATGACCTTGAAAACCAATAGGATAACATATTCTACAAAATTGAAGAGATCTAAGAACTACTCTGAATGGATTATAGCACCTAAACAGCAGGTAAGATATTCAAATCCTACAAATTCTCTTACAACCCACGATTCCCTTTAAACAGCAATCAGGCATGGGTGTTTCAAGTATGTTTTGAAGCATGTCCTTAATTAGATTTGACTTCTCCGTGTTAGTATTTTGTGTTAGGACAGCTTTTAAATGCTGAACATTTATTCTTGAGCTATCTTGCATGTAAATTTATACTTTTAAATTTTAGATACATCTCCATAAATTTGAATATATAGAAAAAATTGCCCATTATTAGTTTTCAAAATAGAGACTTCTTGAGGCTCTGATAGGGTGACCAGATGTCCCAATTTTATAGGGACAATCCCAATTTCTGGGTCTTTTTCTTATATAGGCTCCTATTACTCCCCACCCCATCTCGATTTTTCACACTTGCTGTCTGGTCACTCTAGCTCTGCAGAATGTCCTCTTTAACCGTACTTATAACATCAGGGAACAGTACCCATGGCCATTTGGCAACTTGCATTATTATAAAATTTTATTATAATAAAAAAAATATGTAGGTACCATTTTGCTGCTTTATACAATCAAAATCTAATGAAGCGATAACTTTGCTGCAGGAGATCTGTATACTTTAAAGTTCTCTTTGTAATAATTTATTCATTTAGGAGAGTTATTATATGAAATTATGTATTATAACATACAGAAAATATATTCATAACAGATGTTACCTTTCATGTAAATTTTGTATGGAGTTTATTTATACATACAATTCAAGCATTTGCTTAAGGAAACTTCAATGTATTTCCATATTTTTTGATTTGGTGCATGGAAACAATTTTTTGAGTAGTAAGTGGTTTTGAGTTCCCTCTGAGCCCCAAAAAAACTATTTCTAACATATATTTGCCTCCCTTTAGATGTAATACCTTTCGGTTTAGCCAAGGAAGGTGGTACATGGTTCCTTCTGGAGCCAATCAATGCTACTCCAGAAAGGGCCAAAGAATTTGCTTCAGAATCACTAATTACTCCCACTAGATCAAAGGCAAAGAATCACAGTCTCTCATCTTGTATTGTCTAAATGGTAGTACTAATTGCCATTTAGTTTATCAGGCCAGCCAAGAAAATCTACTTTCAGCAATTTTATTCCTATAAATAGAAGACCATTTTAAAATATGCTGCACTGCATACCTCCCCAAAACAAGTAAATACTACTCTGTAAGTAGTATAACCATCTTAAAAAAATGTGTGTATTTTGGATAAGTCAAACCATGAACTGAAAAAGTAACTGAATGATTATTGGATAGTTTTGTGTACATTTCAATCTTTAGAATAATTTCCTATAAATAATCGCTTCCCCATGCAGAGTATCTTAGAATTCCAAGATGGGAGATGATCTGAGAACTAACCAGGCAGCTCTTCTCCCATAAGACATCTCTGATGTACACTTAATATCAATTTCTTCAGAATGGACTCATATTAGCCAGGTGCCCAAGAAAGGACACAAAACTACTGATGTCTTATAATACTCTTTACAGCTGCTCTTACTTTGGCCAATGTACTTGTAGTTGAGGCAAGAATAAAGGCCAGGAAGTGGTATTGGTAACAGCAACACCCAATGCAAAGAATAGATATTTCTAATGGGCTCAGGCAACAAAAATATCTAAGTAAGCACCATTCAACTCCATAAATACCAAGAGATTCCTCTGAGTTAGTGGCTAATAGGGTGGTGGAGGGTATCTCATCCAAAACTTCTGTTGTTTCAAACCAGCTACACCATTTTAAATCCAGAAAATGTGGGCATCACAATTTAGGAAGGATGTGGACAAATTAGAAAGAGTCCAGAGGAGAGCAACAAAAATGATAAAAGATTTAGAAAACCTGATCTGTAAGGAAAGGTTGAAAGAACTAGGTAAGTTTAGTCTTGAGAAAAGACGACTGGGGAGGGGGGAGGGGACGGACCGGATAAGATTCTTCAAATATGTTAAGGGCTGTTATAAAGAAGATGGCGATTAATTGTTTCCATGTCCACTGACGACAGGACGAAGTAGTGGGATTAATCTGCAGCAAGGGAAACTGAGGTTAGATATCAGGAAAATATTTCTAAATATAAGGGTATATTAATTGTGGAACAGAATCAGAGAGGTAGCCGTGTTAGTCTGGAATAGCAAAGGAAAACAAAATCTTGTGGCACCTTAAAGACTAACTATAAAGTTTTGAAGCATGAGCTTTCGTGGGCTAATACCCACTTCGTCGGATGCAAGCAGTGGAAATGTTTAGAGGCAGGTCTGGGAAAGTAGGTAAGAACCAGGTGGGAGGTGAAAAGGTTAGTCCAAATAAGCTGAACCAGTTTGTTATCTCCGATCAGGGAGTGTGGATTATTCTTCTAGCATTTGAATGGGGTGTGTGAACATGGAGAGAGGAGAAACAATGTCTGTAATGAGCCAGCCATTCTAGATCTTTGTTCAGTCCTAGAAGGTGTGTGCTGAATTTGCAAATGAATTGAAGTTCTGCAGTTTCCCTTTGTAGTCTGGTCTTGAAGTGTTTTTGCTGCAGGATGCTGACTTTTTAATTGTGGAACAGGCTTCCAAGGCATGGAATGCCCATCATTCAGGGTTTTTAAGAACAGTTTGGACAAACACTTGTGAGGGATGGATGGTCTAGGTTAATTTGGTCCTGCCGCAGTGTAGGAGGCTGGACTTGATGATGTCTTGAGGTCCCTTCCAGGCCTATATTTCTATGATTTGTAAAGTTTAATCCAGAGAGCACTTCATGCAACTGCAAAACTATCAGGGATGTTGGCCAGTATCTAAGGCCAACCTGAGGAGCAAAGAATCAACCATGTGGAAAGAGGCAGAACTGGAGGAGCAAAAATCAATGTGATTGCTGTAACCTCCCCTTCAGGAAACACAGGCAGGTCAAAGACTTTTCCAGGAGACTAAGTTTGAAAATCCTGTACAGTAAAAACATGGTTAGAACTCTGTGATTGAATCAGAAAACTACCAATATTTGGCTGGCCAATGAGAATGAGGCTAAACAAAACTCCATGAAAACAATGTTCTTATATTAATTTTAATGCAAGTTTCTTTTAAAGGGGTAATGCTTACATTTACATTAATGGAAACTGCTGAAGACGCTGCAATTCTGAAAATCAGGTCACTTATTTAGTTGCCTACATATAGACATAGGAACCGAACTTCAGGCTCATTATATATATATCTATCTTGGCCCAGAACTGTAAAATAGTTCAAAGGATTTGTAGAAATATTACCTTTTATTTAAAATGAGAAAAGATACCTAAACCTCTATCTAGTATACTCTCCATCTTAATTAAATTTCCTATTACGGAAACCAAGCTAATTGAAGCATCTTAGAGATTAGTTAACTGTCAGAAATTATGCAATTAGGCACTACATTAGGAAAATCTGCCATCAGTGCAAACCTTGTCTGAAGGCTAACACAAAAAGCATCAATAAAATAGCCAGACACATAATTAAAGCTCTGTCACTAATTTTCACAGACTGGAAGGAATGCTTAGAACTAATCATTGGTTTCCACAGTGGTCTTAAAGAAATATTTCAAATAAAATTACAAAACTCTGACTGTGGTTTGCAGAACTTCTGGGATTCCCTGGTTTACAGTGCAGAATCTCCCTACACTCATGAACCACTGGTTCTAAGTTTAAATTCAAAACCCAAACCATAATTACCACTTGTCTAAAAACAAATGATTATCTTGAATATACATCCTGTCCCTTTCAACAAATATGAGCAGAGCTTAAAAATAGTGACTTTCCATGCAATCATTATGTAAAGTCTTTATATAATGCTTCAAGTCAAATATTTCATTTGGAATAAATAATTTTTTTAAAAAAAAAAAATCTATAAATCAGAACATCAGTGACTTTTAAAATCTATTATCAAAACAATGACACTTCGGTAGAGTTCCTTCCAAAATATTAGTGAAGAGTTTAGAAAATCTTAAAATATTGTGGGAAGGGGATATAATGGCAAAAAAGGTAGTAAAATCTTAATTATTTATAACAAAAGTAAATTACGGTAAACATGTAAGTTTTCTTCTGTAACCGCAGCTATTGTTTCAGAGAGAATTAAATGGTATGAAAACAATGAGTTATAGGTATGTTGCTACTCAATATCTATTTTTTGCTTACTGAGAGAAGTCTAGAAAAGTATGAGCTTGTCTCCATTCCATTAGCTACTTATTAGAAATAATTACCATTTCTTATTATAATGGAATAAATTTAGTTGCTTAAATCGCGTGCACACACAAACACACACGTCCTGATTTTCTGCCAGTTTAATTTGGCCCAGTACTCAAGAGAAAATTCTCTTCCTTGGCAAACAAGCATAAATATATTTAAGTGGCCTAGGAAAGAGGTTACTCTAACAGTGTTCCAACTAAAGTCTTTTGCCATCCTCCAGTTAAGAAGTCATGAACAGAACATGCTTTGATTGTAGTTATAGGAAAGTGCACAGATTGCTTTTCTGTAACCCTGTATCTCCTAAAGATGCAAGTCTTAAACAGATTGTCACTTGGATGCCATATACGTCAATAAATTAATTTAGTAGTTAGGGTTGTGGTTGAAACTATGTACAACCACTAAGACAGCACTTAAAATGCAATAGTCATGGTCCACAGCTTTGACTGATAAATTGAAATTATTACTCTCTGACTGAGCCAGTAGAGAGGTTGCACTGAGTTTTATATCACCTGGTAGTGAATCCCAATCAAAGTCATTTTTAAGGTTATCAATCAATTACATATTAAGTACACTTAACAGAATACCACTTCTCTATGACTGAAGTGTTTGTGAAGAAACAGCAGACCATCATAAACAACTAAGATTAGAAATGAAATCCTCATCCACAACCAGCTGCTCTACATGGTGTGCTACAGGACCTCATCTTTGCCTGGAATTTGCTCATATATACACCATTTAATTTTGGATTGCCTTTTTTTGAGAAAAACAACTATCTAGAGGAGTTTATAGAATCATAGAAATGTACGGTTGGAGGGATCTCAAGAGGCCATCTAGTCCAGCCCCCTAAAGCCAATTATACTTAGAATGACGTAGTATTTTGGATAAAGTAAGCTTTTACTTAAAGATCCATCCCTTTCATCCCTTCTCATAAGCTGTTTAAAAACTCACAACGAGCCCATCCTTTGACCTCCCTGGGTATGACTATACTGCAATAAAAGTGTAACAGGAATGGCCAAAGCTGGCCTGAATTATCTGACTCAGGCTTGCAGGGCTCAGTCTAAATTGCTACAAAATTGCAGCAGGGCGAAAAGGTCTCCGAGTACATCTACACTGTGATAATTAACAAGAAAAGTAGCACCATATCTCAGAGCGCGGGGTCAGCTGACTTTGGCCTGCAGGGCTCAGGCTGCAGGTCTAAAAATTGCAATGCAGACATTTGGGTTTCGACTGGAGCCCGGGCTTTGAGATTCCGAAGGGAGGATCTTAGAGGATGGGATCCAGCCCAAGCCTGAACATCTACATTGCAATTTTACAGACCGACACCCTGGATGTTCTGGACTTTTGGAAGAACAGCTTCTTTTGGTGGCAGTTAACCAGTCAGAATCCAGGTGGTTGGTTGTAATGCTGTTGGACTCATGTATAAGAATATAAACACTCTTCCTCAACCAGAGGAGATACCAGGTAACCTAGTATTTTACTGAAATCCACTCACAGTTTGAACAGGAGAGCTCATCAGTGCAATGGTTGTGTTAGTAATCTATACCAAGGCAGGTCAACCTTTGGTGGAAGACATACTGAGTGTAGAGGCAACTCCAGTTCTGTGATGGGTTTAAGAATAGCAGCCCCGTAAGTCTGTATTGGTAAAGAAAACGAGGAATACTTGCAGCCCCTTAGAGACTAACCAGTTCTGTGGTCACCTTGAGATCATTCAGTACTGAGAAAGTCTTTGGTACCAAAATTGCACTCCACTGTGGAGGGTGATGTTGGAGTCCTGGCCACTGAGTAATGAGTACAATAGCACAGACATTAGTACCAAGGAATTGGCAGTGGGAAAAGTGCTAACCATGACAGCAGCTGAGAGTCAAGAGTTGCTGGTGCTGAGGTGTCAGAGGGATCTGATAGGGGTTATGAACCATCCTTTCACTGAGGGGAACGAGTTGATCTAGAACTTGATGGGTTGTGTTTCATTTTAGGGTGATTGTCTGTGTTCACCCTGGGAGTGATGAGCCTTCCTACCCCTTTCTAACAACAGGTACGTGCAGGAGTTCTTACCATTCTTGACTCAGTAATAGGGAGCTCAGTCTTTGAAAGATAAGCTTAGGAGCTCAGAGGAGAACCTGGGTCCATTACAGCACTTATTTAAAGAGATTTGAAGAAGTTTAACAGGAATTTTAGCCTGAGACTTTGAAGAGGCCCTCATCCAACACTCCAAAAAAAATCTTGAGACCGGCTTCCTTGGCTTTGTGCCTTCTGGGAAAAGGAGTGGCCAAATGTACATTTATTAGGGATATGTCCCTGGCCAAGTAAGAAGAGGCACTCAGTGTGTTCATCTCTGAGTAGTATAGCAGCCTCACAAGAAAAGTATATTTTAAATTCCAAGGATTTAGTCTCAGCCATACCAGCTAGATACTTGGTACCGGGGTAACAAAAATTTGGATTTTTAAGCTAAATTGAAATGTGGGGTCATCTTTTACCAATGTGATCAAACTAGAACTATTAATTAGCTACACTAATGAACTAAAACTATATTCAAAAAAATATCCTAACAACTAATTGCACATTGTGCATAATAAGCAGACACTTCAGGAGCTACATCTCACTGACACTGGTAGTAAGAATGTACAATAAACCCTCGATTTAACGGACCTCGATTTAACAGACTTCGGATGCAACGGACAAAATTTCTGAGCAAGTCTGATGCATTCCTGATCCATTTCTGGCGGGCTGGCTGCTGGCTCCCGCCCGGGTCCAGGCAGCGGGCAGGCTGCGGAGCTGTCGCCCCGACCCTGTGGAGGGCGGGCTGCTGCTCCGACAGCTCTTTTTTATTATTAAATAACAGACTTTTTGATTTAACGGACACCCCCTCGCCCGAATTAGTCCGTTAAATGGAGGTTTTACTGTACCAAGAAATAACATGGCCTGCTCTGTTTTTTATGCCCTACAGTGAGGCATCTAGGCCCAAGACAGTCCCAGAAGACATCGCTGATCAAAAGACTCTAATCTCACACATGGGGCATATGCAAACAGAAGCAGAATCCACATAGACAATCACTTAAAGATGACGGAGTTAATGTTAAGTGTATAGTAGTAAATAAATGATAATTAAAACATCCCTGTAATGTTTTATCTCAAAAAGAAACTTTAGCAATTCAGTCACGTGTATGCACAGTTAAGGACCACCACCAACCTTTACTTCTATCTGCATTAACACCAAGAGGAATAAAAAGTGATTCATCTTCAATTTAATCTAATATAGGACTACAAATATTAAACTGTACTAATCATAATTACAACTGTATTGCATGGTCTCACTACATGATAGAGTTAAGGCTGTTTGAGTGCCTTAATTGTGCATTTCTAGTCCTTAATATGTTTTCATTTCTTTTAAGTTTATCCTTAAGTTTAAGTTCCTGGGTTTGCAATGCGTGGTTTAGGCTTAACAGAACAGTTCTCTAATATTTTTACCCTGGAGCTACAGATATGTAATCAACTGTAACTTCATCATAGCACAGTTTGTGTCTGGGAATATACTGTAATGTTTAAAATGAAACAGCTGGCTCTATTGTATAAAATATGGTTTTAAGTGGTGTTTCCATACTAGCTCAAACATTTTCTGTTGTAAGAAAAATGATATAGTATTGGAGAAGATTTCATTTAAAAGTTACTTTGTGTCTTATTCATTTTCTTTGTTAATTGTTTTTTTAAGAATTCTCTTTTTAAAAGCTAGATGTACCTCTCAGTATACTGACAACCCTACCAATCATTACCATACAATATGCAGATTCAGCTATAGGCAATAGGATATATTAATTAACAAACGATATATTTTCTAACATATATTGCCATCAGCAATGAAGAATATGCCTTGGGAATAGTTTGAGAGAACAGATTTAAATGAGGAACATTTAAAAGACATTATAAATTATTGAATACATTCATTGCTCACCTTGACTCAATCAATCTTCAGTTAGGTGTTATCAGGTATGGCAATAGGACATACTTTGTCATATGGGCTAATTAACTATATTAATCTATTAATAATCTTATTTGTTGATCACTTAATTGATCCTAAACCAGTGCTTACATTTAACTCCCTTTCTTTACACGGGCCTAAGAAAATCACAAGAAACTACAGGCACATATTTAAGATTATGTGATATAAAGGAGGGGGATTTCTTGGTGTGGGGTGGAGTAAAAGGGGGTCAAGGGTGTAAGAGGGGTACTTTTTCCTGAGTACAGGGAAAAGGACTCTTGTATGTCAGACCAACAAAACTTTAACTGCTCCCCAGCCAAATTAAGTCCCTACACCCCGAGACACCCCCATTTTTACCAGTGGGGTTCTTGGGGTACCACGGCTGCCACCATCCGGGTGTACTTCCAAAACCTTGGAGGGGCCCCCGGACTTCCCCAAAACCCTAACTCTGTCCCCCCTCCCTGAGAGCCAGAGTCAGACACCTGGAGGCTGTTCCCCTCCCCTTCACCCTTCCCGGCTGAAGGCAGAGACAGGCTCCATTCCTCAGCTGATAACCTGAGCTGATTCCTTTACCTACCCCTGGCCCCGGCCCCCTTACCATGCCACTCAGAGCAGCATGTCTGGCAGCCGCGCACCCTAGATGGAGCCAGACATGCTGCCGTGCTGCCCCGCAGAAGCGAGGTGCCCGTGCGACGGCATAGCTGTGGAGGAGGGGAAACAGCAGGATTGGGGCCAGAGCTAGCTTCCCCACTTGGAGCTCAGATGCTGGACAGGGTGGTTCTGTGGCTGCATGTGGCCTGCGGGCCATAGTTTGCCCACCTATGAGAAATGCTGTCTCTAGCAAAGGAAGACCATATGAGACTCCCACTACAAGGAGGTCACTTGTGAGATATACCGTATTTTTCGCCCTATAAGACGCACTTTTTCTTCCCCAAAACGGGGGGGAAAAAGTTGGTGCATCTTATAGGGCGAATATACCTATTCGCCCCATCACAAAAAAAAAAAAAACAACAGTGCGTGCGCCCCGGTTCCCGCCTCCCCGCCGCGGGCGGGCTGCCGGGGGCGCCCCGGTTCCTCCCTCCCCGCGGCGGGGAGGGGGGAACCGGGACGCCGCCGGCAGCCCGCCCGCGGCGGGGAGGGGGGAACCGGGACGCCGCCGGCAGCCCGCCCGCGGCGGGGAGGGGGAACCGGGGCGCCGTCGGCAGCCCGCCCGCGGCGGGGACGGGGGAACCGGGGCGCCCCCGGCAGCCCGCCCGCGGCGGGGAGGGGGGAACCGGGGCGCCCCCGGCAGCCCGCTGGCGGCGGGGAGGGGGGGAACCGGGGCGCCCCCGGCAGCCCGCCCGCGGCGGGGAGGGGGGAACCGGGGCGCTTTTTGTGTGTGGTGGGGTTTTTGGGGGTTTTTTTTCCCGGCTTTTTTACTTTAAAAGTCGGGGGCGTCTTATACGCCGGAGCGTCCAATATGACGAAAAATACGGTAAAACACTCACATCCTCAGCCTTAGTAGCAATAGACCAGTCTGTAGACCTAAACTCAGATATCGTGTGTGTGTCTGTGTGTCTGTGTCCCCACAGGGGAGGGATAGCTCAGTGGTTTGAGTATTGGCTATATACACAGGGGAAGGGATAGCTCAGTGGTTTGAGTATTGGCCTTCTAAACCCAGGGTTGAGAGTTCAATCCTTGAGGGGGCCATTTAGGGATCTGGGGCAAAAAAAATCTGTCAGGGGACAGTGCTTGGTCCTGCTAGTGTAGGCAGGGGACTGGACTCAATGACCTTTCAAGATCTTTCCAGCTTTATGAGATAGGTGTATATCTCCATATATCATCATCAGAGTGCCAAGCTTCTATAAATAAACAAATTCCTTGACTTATCTACCTGAAAGTTTCTGTAATGTCTTTAATACTGAACCCCTTTTTATTTGTAGAGTTAATGGATTAATGAGCTTTATTTTTCAAACTATTAGCTTTGTGTATTTAGTCAAAATTAAGTTTGTTCTTTAACAGTTTTTGCCATGCAACTGTTGAGTACTAGATTCAAAATAAACTAATTTAGAATATGCCTGAAATCAAACATCTATCTTTTATTTAAAATGTCTAATGCCTGTACTGTAAACAAATTAAAACATTATTTCTCATAGAATGCGTGAGACTTATAATTCAGCTCTCAAGAGTCAGAATTCATTTAAATCTCATGTAAGGTTTTTATATTATACTAGCATAAGTGCCCGGCGTTGCTCGGGTCAGTCGGAGGTGGGGAGGGGGCAGACAGCTGACAACCCCTGACCAACCCCAACACCCACACCTCACCCCTCACCCACCCCGACACCTTCCCACCCCCCCTGACCAACCCCAACACCCCCCGGCTCACTTACCCCCCGACCAAACCCGACAACCCCACCTGACCCCCCCAAGCAAACCCAACACCCCCACCTCACCCCCCGACCAAACCCGACACCCCCACCTCACCCCCTGAGCAAACCCGACACCCCCACCTCACCCCCCAACCGAACAGTGTATTTAATAATCTGTGTGCTACACAGTGCACCGTGAGCCGGGGGGGTGTCGGGTTTGGTCTGGGGGGGTGGGAAGTTGTCGGGGTGGGTGAGGGGTGAGGTGTGGGTGTTGGGGTTGGTCAGGGGGTTTTGCGGTTGGTGGGGGAGTGAGGTGGGGGTGTCGGGTTCGGTCGGGGGTAAGTGAGCCAGGGGGTGGCGGGTTTGGTCTGGGGGGGTGGGAAGGTGTCGGGGTAGGTGAGGGGTGAGGTGTGGGTGTTGCGGTTGGTCAGTGGGTGTTGCGGTTGGTCAGGGGGTGAGGTGGGGGTGTCGGGTTTGGTCGGGGGGTAAGTGAGCCGGGGGGTGTCGGGTTTGGTCTGGGGGGGTGGGAAGTTGTCGGGGTGGGTGAGGTGTGGGTGTTGGGGTTGGTCAGGGGGTGTCGGGTTTGCTTGGGGGGTGAGGTGGGGGTGTTGGGTTCGGTCGGGGGGTAAGTGAGCCAGGGGGTGTCGGGTTTGGTCTGGGGGGGTGGGAAGGTGTCAGGGTGGGTGAGGGGTGAGGTGTGGGTGTTGGGGTTGGTCAGGGGGTGTTGCGGTTGGTCAGGGGGTGAGGTGGCGGTGTCGGGTTTGGTCGGGGGGTAAGTGAGCCGGGGGGGTGTCGGGTTTGGTCTGGGCACCCACCCCGACACCTTCCCCCCCCAGACCAAACCCAACACCCACACCTCACCCCTCACCCACCCCGACACCTTCCCACCCCCCCAGACCAACCCCGACACCCCCTGACTCACTTACCCCCCGACCAAACCTGACACCCCCACCTGACCCCCCCAAACAAACCCGACACCCCCACCTCACCCCCTGAGCAAACCCGACACCCCCACCTCACTTACCGTCCCACCAAACCCAACTCGGGTCCGTCGCAGGCGGGGAGGGGGCCCAGAGCCGAGGGATTCCGGGGACCTTCGCGGGTGGGGGGGGGGGGGGCACAGAGCTGATGGATTCCGGGGTTCCGTTGGGAGGGGGGAGGGGCAGAGAACTGAGGGATCTCCGGGGTTCTGTTGGAGGAGGGAGGGGTGAACTGAGCGAGTGCGGTGTCTGTTGGAGGGGGTATTAGGACATCATCACCACCTAACCGCCCAGCTGATGTGATTGGCCCTGAAAGACTTTCACCCCTGGGGGGCGTCAGATGTGAGATCCGAAAATTTTGACCCTTACCAGCATTTAGACCCCAAGACCCCTAACTGAACCAAATTTCAAGTCTCTGGCTCAAACGGTGCGGGAGGAGTTCGCTGTCATACATACATACACCACTTGACTTTTATATATATAGATTTTCAACATATGGAAGTTTTTCAACTGCTTACACATAACACAATATTATTCCTATAAACAAGGAAAAAGAAGTATATGGCTGACTGCATATTTTTTAAACCACTCGCATTGGAACCTATAATCTAACATTTTTCTTAAAGCTTATTCAAGTAGAACTTCATTAATTCATACTTACAGCTAGACAACTGATCCATTACATAGTTTTGAGTGTTATAAGTTAGTTAGAACAAGAAAAAGGCAGAATAATTTATTAAAAGAATTACTTTATTCATTTGTCAACTGAAAGTTAGATTTATTTATATCTTAAGGTATGGTAGTGAAGTATAATAGAGTATATTGTAAAGATACTAAAATTTAAGAATAGGATATCCAGTACACTTAAATCTTTGTAAAAATGCTGAGACCACCAAATCTGGTGTAGGTTTCAGGTGTGGGGTTCAGCGAAGTGCAGATTAAAGACATTCTACTGAATTCTAAAATGATAGTCACAATCTTCTGTTACAAGAGTAATGAAGATTATGCTTGGTGGCGCGAACAGCTAGGCGAAAGGTTTCACTTACATATTCTCCATACGTTTCCTGCGCTGGAGGTGGTGGCAGAGGCCGGTAGCCTGCAGGTGGAGGTACTCCTCTTGCTCGGGGGGCTAGAAGTCCACGACCACGACTGACTGGACCTCTATTGGGAGGTACTCCCCTGGGAGCTGGTGCCCCTCTTGGTACACCTGCTGGTGGGGGTGGCACTCCTCCACGGCCTCTATGAACAAGAAGATAATTTTATTCAATACCGTATTCTTACTCTTGGTCTTCCTTCTGCAAGGTTTTTTCTGTTAACTTGACAATTTGTCTCTAGTCATCACTGCTACAGCCAACTAAGAAGAATGTTTAAAGGTTCTTTACAAAAGAGATGGTTTAGAGTTTGGCATTTGTATTTCACATTTTGATTCAGTTTTGCTTAGTATGACAGTAATACCAAAGACAAGTTACATGTAGGTGATTTTTTTACTAATGTCTTGTGAAAGGTTCTGCTGATAGTGTACGTGTAAGCCTCCTAGTGAAATTATAGTAATCAGTCAATTTCACAACAAATGTAACTTGAGACGTTGAAATACCATCCCAAAAAATAAAGGATTATATTATTGGTTACATCATGTCCCTTTGATCCATGTACACAGAAATCAGATCCATTTCCCTTCAGACCCTGTAAAGATGTCTCTGCATGGTTCATGGAACATGATGAAAGGAGAGACTGGGTGATTGTCTTCCCTTTTTGGCCCTATTGAAACTACATTTAAAGATATAGTCATAGCTATACACTTGTGCTGTGGTGAGAGCTACAGAAACACATTACATTTGCAAAACACGGCCACCTACTTGTTTATCAGTGCTTCAAGAATTTATAAGACTCCTATATAAAATTCCAGGTGGAGTTCAAGGTGCTAGTTTTAACCTCTAACACCTTTGGGGGTACGAGGTGTGGTTACATTAGAGAATACCATTTATCCTCGTGTGTAGTTTATGGTAGTGGTAAAATATGCGCTGTGTGTGGAGGAGTACAGTTATGGACTGCTTAGTGGCTTACCTTTTCATTTCCTTGCTTTTGTGATTTAGTGTCTGGCATGTTTTTAATTGTTCAAGTGGAGTGAATGAGGGTGGGGAGAAGTTACCCAGAGCTTTGTCACAGAAGTGTAGCTGTTGACACAGAAGCTGCACTTCTGTGGCAAAGAAAAACTTCTCCATTGTAGGATAAAATCCAACAGAAAAGCATAGTTGCTGATGGTAAAGATGTTCTGATTGTGCTGGATAAACAATCAATAGGTGTGAAATATAGATAGCAAGTCAATTCTTCAAAAGTACTTAGTCTACACACAAAGCTTCAGTCAAACTCCTTTTCTTGTTCTATAGGATTTATATTTGAGGATATGATGCAAGAGCAAAAAAAAAGGGGGGGACCTATATACAAATCTATATGTCTCTTAAATGTAAAAAAGATAATAGTTTGTAAGCTAGCCACTATCTTCTTTGCTTAGCTTGTATATTAAAATCGATGATGGATGACCTTTGAAATGCTAGCAGAAAAACCTAGAGAAACATCTTATTTCTTCCCCAGAAAGGATTTTAATGTGCACTTGGTGTTCTGATACACTTATATACTGTCCCATCTTGTAATATATCCAGAGTAACATCAACAAAACAATACACTGCATTCTCTACCAGAGAGATAAATATACTCTGTAATTCATCCCAAAAGAAGTAGAGGAACAAGAGTGACCCTTGCAATTATAACTTGGCTATTAGCGAGAATAGATTCTGGACAAGTCTGACTTGGGCAGAAATGTTTAGACTCATCTGATAGGATATAAAATAATGAGGGCCAGGCTTGTCTTGTGGATAACATATCAGTGATCTGGGATCTATACAAACTTCCTATGTAACCGTGATTAAACCATAGAACCGCTCTGCACTTTACTGTACCTATCTGTACAATTGTTTTAATACTTCCTTAGATCATAGCTGAATATCTTAATGTATGAAAAATTGTGGCACTGGCAGAGAAACTTAGAAGTGCAAAGTTTGATCATAATCAGAGTAGATACATATGCAATTACTCATAATAATTCATCAAAATATCAAAGGTCAAAATATTTTGAACAGTAAGATGAACAGTATGATTAGCTGGCGTGGTCTGCTGAGTACTTACTGGTCACAAGCTACTACTTTATAGCTGATTCTACAGGGTTTACAGTGATGGGTCTGACTACCAGCAGAAACAGCAAACCTAGCACTTTCCACTATGGGATGCAAAGAAAGGGAGAAGAGCTTGAGGTCACCAGAAAGGTCAGTGCTAGGAGATATAATCAGAAATAGACCAAGAGCCACTGGCAATGCCAGACCCAGAAGTTTCCTTAATGATATACTTCAGGAGAGACAAGTACTCAGGGGTGCAAGAGACCAGGCAGATACATGCAGGGAAGTGGGGGAGGTGGATGGAGAGAGGGAAAAAAATAGGATTCTTTGACGAGAAAGTAAACTATTTAAGTTTATTAACTGACCAAATTCTACAGTAGTTACAGTATGGCATAAGATTATGAATCCCCTCCCTTGGGCTTGCCTTCCCTTTCCCCTCCTACAACACTCTCTCTGGTCACAGATACATACATTCCTCCCCTGCTCTTCTCTAAACCTCTCCACTTACGCCCGTGATCTTATCCCATCTGCCTCACACTCACTCTCATCCATCCCATCACTTTTCTCCTTAACCTCTCACTTTGCTCTTGTTCTTTCTCTTCATAATACAAGCATACTTTAATTTCTCACAGTTTAAAAAACCCATCCTTGAACCTGCTTGCCTCTCCAGTTTACCACTCTATCTTCCTTTCATGTCTAAGTTCATTGACCATGCTGTCTACAATCACTATCTGGAGTTCCTCTCCTCCAATTCAATCGTAGACTCTCTACAATCTGGCTTTTGCCCCTTGCATTCATCTGAGACAGCTCCCAACAAAGTTTCTAACAACCATTTTCTAGCCAGATAAGACTCAGTACTCCATCCTTATCTTCCTCGACCTGTCAGCCACATTCAAAGCAGCTGACTATGTTCTTGAAATTTTATCCTTCCTTGGGTTCTGTAACTCTGGACTCTGCTGGTTCTGCTTCTACCTCATCTCTCCTACATAGAATCATGGAAATGTGAACAAGAGAAGTCACCAAGTTCAGCCCCCCTGCACTGTGGCAGGAACAAATCAACCTAGACCATCTCTGTCAGGTGTTTGTCCAACTTGTTTTTAAAAGCTTAAAATGATGGGGACTCCACATACAACTTTCCTTAGAAGCCTATTCCAGAACTTAACTATTCTTATAGTTAGAAAGTTTCCCCTAATCTCTAACCTAAATCTCCCTTGCTGCAGATCAAGCCCACTACTTCTTGTCCTACCTTCAGCGGACATAGAAACAATTGATCACTATCCTGTTTATAACAAAACGGGGAATACTTGTGGCACCCCTTAGAGACTGTTGTTGTTTTTCTTAGTGTTCATTCCCGCACTATGGCAGGGTCCGCTTAGAAGCAGTGATACGACCGAGGGGTACTCCAACCGATGTGTCGTGCCATCTGTCGCTGGAGGCATTTTATACCTACTGCCAGGTGTGAAGCCTACAGCACCTAGTATTCCCAGGAGGTCTCCCATCCAGGTACTAGCCAGGCCTGATGCTGCTTAGCTTCTGAGGTCAGACGGGATTGGGCATGTTCAGGGTGGTACAGCCGTAGTCCTAGCACCCCTTAGAGACTAACCAGTTTATTTCAGCATAAGCTTTCGTGGGCTATAGCCCACTTCATTGGATGCATGGAATGGAACACACAGAAGTAAAATGCATTTATAGACACAGAAAGAAAAAAAAAGTTGTACATTACCATACCAATTCTAAGAGGGTGTTTAATTTGGATGCGCCATTATTAGCAGGAGAAAAAAACCTTTTGTAGTGGATCTGTGTCGGACAGGTGATAAGAAACTTTGAAGGAAACTTAACTATAACAAAAAGTATTGGAAGACTTAGCAGGTTGTTCCTTGGTCTCCTTAAGACTAAACATACAGGTCAGATTTCTAAACCTTATCGTTTTTGTTACTCTCTTCGAAACTCTTTCCAAATTTATCCACATCCTTCCTAAACTGTAGTGCTTAAAAAAGGACACAGTACACCAACTGAGGCTTCACTAATGCTGAGGTAAAACCTATGTAAGTGGAACAATTACATCCTGCGGCTTACACACAACACTTCTCTTAATACACCCCCAGCATCATACTAGCCCTTTTTGATAGCAGCATCACATTGATGATTCATATTCAATGAATCTGTGGTCCACTATAATCCCCAGACCTTTGCCAGCAGTACTACCATCTAACCAGTTATTCCCTATTTTGTAGTTGTGCATCTGATTTCTTTCTTCCTAAGTGAAGCACTCTGCACTTGTATTTATTGAATTTCATCTTCTTGAATTCAGACCAACTCTCCAATTTGTCAAGGTCATTTTGAATTTCAAACCTGTCCCCCAAAGTGCTTGCAACCCCTCTCAGCTTGATGTCATCTGCAAATTTTATAAGCGTATTCTCTACTCCATAATCCAAGTAATTAATGAAAATATTAAATAGTATAGACCCAGGACTGACCTCTGCAGGATCCCAATAGATATGCCCTCCCAATTTGACAGCGAACAATTGATAATTCCTCTGAGTACTGTCTTTCAACCACTTCTGCACCCAACTTATAATGATTTCATCTAGACAACATTTCCCTAGTTTGCTTATTAGAATGCCATGCATTAATGTGCAAAAGCCTTACTAAAATCAAGGTATATCACATCTATTTCTTCCACCCTATACACTAGGTTAGTAATCTTATCAAAGGAAATTAACTTGGTGTGGCATGATTTGTTTTGCCCCTGCTGCTGCCTATTTGGTTACTTTTGGTTTCAAATGATATTCAGTTGTCTGGTCAGGGTTCAAAAAAGAACTAGATACATTCATGGAAGATAGCCCATCAATGGCTGTTAGGCAGGATGGGCAGCAATGTTGTCCCTAGCTCCTATTTGCCAGAAGCTTGGAAGGGGCAATAGGGGATGGATCACTCAGTGAATACCTGTTCTGTTAATTCCCTCTGGGGTACCTTTGGTTTGAGCCAGTATGGCCATTCTTATGTTCCTCACATCTAGACTATATCTCAATCTTGTATATGGCTCCTGCATAACATCTCTACAATAAGACTTTTCCTATCCACCCACGCAGTTACAATTCTTGTCCAGGCTCTGATGATCTCACATCTTGATTACTTTAACATCCTTTTCTTTGGCTGACAAATATAATCTTGCTCCACTCACATCAATTCAGGATTCTGCTGCAGAGATTATTCTTCTACCCATCTCTTTGACCATGGGTCTTTGACTCTCTTTGCATCCCTTCATCAGCTCCCTCTTCTCTCTCTCTTTAAAGAAACTGCTTGTCTTCACTTTCAAGGCCCTTCATGGCCTAATCCAACCATATCTATTGTGTCTCATTCTCTATAAAAACTTTGACTTAGCTCTCATCAGCCTATGACATAGGTCTCCACTGCCCCCTTTTTACATTTTCAAAAAAGCTGTGTTGTACTCTTCCACCCCCACCTTTGGGAAGAGCTCCTAGTAGAGTGACTCTCAACCTGTACAGACTACTGTTCTCCTTTCATGAGTCTGATTTGTCTTGTGTACCACCAAATTTCACCTCACTTAAAAACAACTTGCTTACAAAATCAAACATAAAAATACAAAAGTATCACAGCACACTATTACTTAAAAACGGTTTCCTCTCATTTTTACCTTATAATTGTAAAAAATCAATTAGAATATAAATATTTCACTTACATTTCAGTATAGTATATAAAGCAGTATAAACAAGTCACTGTCCGTATGAAATTTTAGTTTGTACAGACTTCCCTAGTGCTTTTTATGTAGCCTGTTGTAAAACTAGGCAAATATCTAGAAGAGCTTGAAAGACTTCTCCGTACCCCTGGTTGAGAATCACTGTTCTAGTATACATCTGCAGAGTTACCTCATTGTCCTCCTTTGCCACGAGACCTACAATTTTGTTTACAACTTTTAAACTCCTGCTACCATTGCTTATCACACTGACCAATACTGTCTCATTGTTTCTTTGTATTTCCATCTATCTGTCTGACTCATTTGTTGTCTCTTATGTTAGATTGTAAACTCTTTGGAGTAGGGACCATCATCTCTGTTCTGTGCTTGTACAGCACTTGGCACAATGGGGTCCTACTCAATGACCCCATTATTATTTAACTAGAAATTCAAACAAATAATGACAGGTTTAAGATTAGCAGCCATGTTAGTCTGTATCCGTAAATAAGATGAGGAAGACTATGTTGTATAATGCTCATCATTCTAGCCCTGAGCACTTCATAATCATTAATGAAGTTCTATCTTCACAACATCCCAATGGACGGAGAGAAGTCCTTTTCCCTAAGTGACTTGCCCAAAGTCTCACAAATCTTGTGTTAGGTTGGTGGGGAAAAAAAAAAACTCACACCAGACTTGAGTTTCCACACAGCACCCTGTGAATAAGAAGACGGCCCTGTGAATTAAACCATTCTTCCTATTGAATGCAATTGTAGTAGCTATCTTTAGGAAGGAGTTGACAAATTTACTCAGTACATGGTGACTTGTAAACTAGAGCTGCTTTCCCCGTCCACTCCAATGCTTGCCCCTCCTGAATCGGAGGTCTGGTTCAATGACAACAAAACTAACAACTCCCTAAAATGTAGCACTCCTGAAATATCTGGTTTAAGCAAATCTCAAACAGAAAAAAAATCATACACTTTGCACAGGACAACCCTGATGTCCAAGCCTTCCCCTCAGTCATGGTTAGCCATTGAGTTTCAGATTCTCCATAAGCACCCACTACAGTCTGGCTCTTCCCCTTACTGGGTAGATCCACCAGCAACCCTTTCCTTCTCCATGTGTTCTGTGTAGAAAGACCAACAAGCAGCTCCCTTCATGCCAGAGCAATGCTGAACCCTGAACCTCATTTAAAAAGGCCAGCATGCCTAGGACATATCTAAAATGAAATATATTGGTTTCATCTCTTCTGTGTGCTGTTTAATATGTACTGTATTTTATTTGTACATTTTTTGTAAATTTATCAAATAGCCGTTGATTGAAAATGTAATTAATACTAGATCTGACTGAACAACAGAGATAAATATCTGGTAAATGTATTCAATGCATTTTAAAAGTTGTAGATCATAATTACCAAATAGTATCTGACTATGAATTAAAGAACTCATATTATTCAACAAATGCCAGAGAAAAAATCATTTACAGTTTTGCTGAATATTATTTGACAAGCCCTATTACATTTCTTTTGATTTTGTTATACTTTCCATTTCTTCTTAGCTTCATCTCCAGTCTGCACGTGCTCATAGCTATTCATGGACCGACACACTGGGGCTGTCAATTTTACCAGATACCTTAATAGCGAGTATCGATTCTAGGGATGGGCAAGCAAAGCAGTCATCCTGGGTGCCTTCTTCCAAGTGGTACTGTACTGCTCAGCTGTTTTTCTTTTGTTTTCTGGGGCCACACTGATTAGCCAGCTTCCCCCCTCCCCTCAGCCACTCACTGGAGGGAATACAAGGTCGATGTGAAAACATCTTCTGTACTGGCTGGCAAAATGGCGATGGCCACTCCTGTAGAGAACTAAACTTAATAGTCACAGACTTATATGAATGATGAGAGAACCTTCACGATCCAGTGGAAATGCAATTGCTAGAACAGATACCGTGCTGTATTTGCTATGAAGGTGTTGTCCCTGGACTGCTCATGAGACCATTCTTTTATACCAACCTCCAGGAATTTGATAAACTAGAAGAAGTCCACTAGAGTCTTCTGACTAAAAAGCATCATTCTGTCTTTTGCTCTTCTAGAATTTCCCAGTGACGGCAAGGAAGGGATCGCCATTATTCTACTTCTTCCATTTTTGAGCAGTCACCCACCTCGTTTAGTATAGGTATAGCCTGTCTTCTCAGTATGCCCAGCTAGCTCTGCAGGCTCCACTCCCTCCCTACTCCCTTTGTCATGCTCTACAACCCCTGGAAGCACACAAAGGGTAAGACCCCTGCTGCCTTTTGAATTCAAGGACTGTGTGATTGTTGCCAAAAGCTTTCAATAAAAAGTTACATTTTAAAACTATAATGTTGAATGTCCATTAAGAAGAATATTAGAAGCCAATAAACTGAATATTTGTCTGTTTTTTTTAAAAATAAAAATAGAACAAATGTCATATTGGTAATCCCATTTGCAAATAGCCATAAAATAGTATCATGAAAGTAAATTAATCATGTTATAATAAGATAGATTTATTTGGAATTAGTATGCAAATACCACTAATGAGTCTCCGGAAATACATACTTAATTTCAAAAAAGTGCAATCATCATCAATAACTATTTATTTGTTCTCTAACTGAAGCTGATAGTTGATAAACTCTCAAGTGTATGAATTACAGTAGGAAAAAAGCTAAATTAAAGCCTCTCACACAAATAAAATTAGAATACTTTACCAGAAATACACAATGTTTTTGCATATTTGTTATTTACTCTAATGCTGAGGAGATTTGCCTGAGTTTATTTAAATACATCTCATTAACTAAAGAGACAAGAAAAACCTAAAAAGTAGGGCTGTCAATTAGCCAGTTAATTCACAGGATTAACTCAAATAAAGTAATTGAGATTAAAAAAAGAATTGCCATTAATCACAGTTTTAATCGCACTGTGCAACAGAAAACCGATTTTGATATTTTTTACATTTTCAAATATATTGATTCCTATTACAACGCAGAATACAAAGTGTATACTGCTCACTATCATTTTCACAATGTAACAGTGCAATCTCTATCGTGAAAGTGCAATTTACAAACGTAGATTATTTTTGTTACATAACCGCACTCAAAAAAACAAAACAATATAAAACTTTAGGGTCTGCAAGTCCACTTAGTCCTGCTTCTTGTTCAGACAATAAGCAAGACAAACACGTTTATTAACATTTACAGGAGATAATGTTGCCTGGTTCTTATTTACGTCACCAGAAAGTAAGAAAAGGCATTTGCATGGCACTTGTGTAGCCGGTGTTGCAAGGTAGTTATGTGTCAGATATGTTAAAATGTGTCCATTTATGTGTCCATTTATGTGTCCGCTACCATTACAGAGGACATGCGTCAATGCTGAGGATGCTCGTTAAAAAAATGTGTTAATTACATTTTTGACTGAACTCTTTGAGGGGGAAATTGGTATGTCTCCTGCTCTGTTTTACCTGCATTCTGACAGCCCTACTAAAAAGGCATTTCAGATTTCAGCATAGTATATTTGTCACTGGAATAAAAATTATACTATATTAGTATTACATGTCTGGGACACTCACGAAATGTTAATGCTGAATGTTAATGCTGAAATGCCATCCTTGGCTTTTGTACCCAGCTATTGCAGCATCTTACATCTGATCATATACTGTTCTAAGAGATTTGTAATTACAGTCGGACCCCGCAATACCCCGACGATCGGGAGTCAAAAATACCCGATCGCAGTAACGCGGGGTTGCGCTATTGCGGGGTTGCGGCATATCAAAGTGCTGCACACTGACGCCATCGGGAGCCACATGCGCCCCGCACTATAAGCGGATTCGCGCTATAGCGGGGCGTGGCATTGCGGGGTTCCACTATACTAGTCACAACATAAATCCAATAGGTTTACCTAATTTTCTTTAATTCTGCGAATTCAACCAGACTTTCAACATTACTTTTAAAGGTTTTTTATGTTTGTGGTAGTTTAACTATTAGGTTGGCTCAGTGATAGAACTTTTGGAGGCTAAGTAAAGAATGACTCCTCTTAAACTCATCTTGGGGTGGATGTTGTATTGGTAAGGGATTTTATTTCCTTGGGATATGTTTTTTAGTTGCGGACTGAAGTTTAAAGGCAACTTTTATTAAAGGCGGTTGTATCTGGAAGGAGGAAGTTTATGAGGTCAGACCCTAAGGAATCTTTTGATGCTTCCATGGTGGTTTGTAAGGCCTCTGATGGAAAAAAGAACAGTTACTCACCTCTCGTAACGTTTGTTCTTCGAGACGTGTTGCTCATGTCCATTCCGACAAGTGTGTGCGCACCGCGCATGCACGGTTCCGGAAGTTTTTCCCCAGCGGTACCCGTAGGGTCGGCAGGGGCGACCCCTGGAGTGGCGCCCTTATGGCCATGCATATATGCCCCTGCCGACCCTACCCCCGCTCAGTTCCTTCTTGCCGGTACTCCGACAGAGGGGAGGCGGGTGGGATTCGGAATGGACATGAGCAACACGTCTCGAAGAACAAACGTTACGAGAGGTGAGTAACTGTTCTTTCTTCTTCGAGTGCTTGCTCATGTCCATTCCGACAAGTGACTTACGAGCAGTTACCTTGGAGGTGGGAGAGGAGTAGCTCTAGTTCCTGCCGTCAGGACCGCTTGTCCCATAGCAGCGTCCTCCGAGGTCTGCTGAACAATGGCGTAGTGCGAGGAGAAGGTATGGACCGAAGACCATGTCGCTGCTCTGCAGATGTCGACAATTGGGATGTGCGCCAGGTACGCTGTGGATGTGGCCTGGGCCCTGGTTGAGTGAGCTGTTAGCGGCGGAGGAGAAGCGTTCGAGAGGTTATAACACAGCTTAATGCAGGAGGTGATCCATCCCGAAAGGCGTTGGGACGAGATCGGTAGTCCCTTCATTCTCTCCGCTACTGAAATAAAAAGTTGTGAAGTTTTACGGAAAGCTTTTGTGCGTTCTATATAAAAAGCCAGAGCCCTCCTCACATCTAACGAGTGTAACATCCTCTCTTTGTTGGAGGCATGGGGTTTGGGAAAAAACACAGGGAGGAAAATGTCCTGGTTCAAGTGAAAAGCCGAAACCACCTTAGGGAGGAAGGCCGGATGAGGCCGTAGCTGAACCTTATCTTTATGGAAGACGGTATAAGGCGGTTCAGAGGTGAGCGCCCTGAGCTCTGACACCCTTCGGGCGGATGTAATGGCCACAAGGAAGGCCGTCTTCCAAGAAAGATAAGAGAGTGGACAAGAAGCTAAAGGCTCAAAGGGAGGTCTCATAAGAGCCGACAACACCAGGTTAAGGTCCCACAGGGGAACCGGTGGTCGCACTGATGGGTACAACCTTCCCAAACCCTTGAGGAAACGCCCCACGAGTGGGTTGCTGAACACCGAGGTTCCTGCAACACCTGTATGAAAGGCCGATATGGCCGCCAGGTGTACCCGAATCGTGGAAATGGCTAGGCCTAACTGTTTTAGTTCCAGGAGGTAATCCAGGATCAGGGGTATGGGAGCTACAGCCGGGTTTACCCCTTTAACCTGGGCCCATAGAGAGAAACGTTTCCATTTAGCCATATAAGTGTTGCGGGTCGACAGTTTCCTGCTCCCCAACAGAACCTCTCTGACATGTGAGGAGCATTGAAGCTCCGAGGGGTTTAACCACGGATATTCCATGCTGTGAGGTGGAGCGATGGGAGGTTGGGATGGAGCAACCGCCCGTGGTCCTGGGACACTAACGTTGGGAGGGGAGGGAGGGTTATGGGTTCGGATACAGAGAGAGACAGCAACAGAGTGTACCAATGTTGGCGCGGCCACGCCGGTGCTATTAGAATCATGGCCGTCCTGTCTCGTCGGGCCTTGAGCAACACTCTGTGAATGAGTGGGAACGGAGGAAACGCATAAAGAAGACCCTCCCTCCAAGGGATCTGAAAGGCGTCTGCCTCTGAACCTGGGCTGAGGTTCATAAGGGAGCAAAACCTCTGGCATTTCCTGTTGGCCCTTGTGGCGAACAGGTCTAGGAGGGGAAATCCCCACCTCAGGAAGATTGAATGGGCCACATCGGTCCTGAGTGACCATTCGTGACCCCGAAATGAACGACTGAGGGTGTCTGCCAGAACATTCTGAACCCCTGGGAGGTAGGTGGCTATAAGGTGGATGTTGTGCAAAATGCAAAAATCCCATAAGTCTAGGGCTTCCCTGCATAGGGGAGAAGAGCGAGCACCACCCTGTTTGTTTATATAAAACATCGTCGCCGTGTTGTCCGTCTGGACCAGCACACACTTGCCTTGCAGCCGGTCCCGAAATACCTGACACGCGAGGCGAACTGCTCTCAGCTCCCGGACGTTGATGTGCAGGGATAGCTCGCTGTGAGACCAGTGACCTTGAGTTCTGGAGTCTCCAAGATGGGCTCCCCAGCCGAGGGCGGATGCATCTGTCCCTAATGTCGCTGTGGGCTGGGGCTTTTGGAAGGGGACCCCCGCTCGGAGTGAGCTGGGCTGGAGCCACCACTGTAGTGAACTTAGCGTGTGGTGTGGGAGGGTGACGACCAGGTCCAGTGGGTCCCTTCCCTGTCTGTATACCGTCGACAGCCAGGCTTGGAGGGGTCGAAGTCGAAGTCTGGCGTATGGCACCACGTACGTGCACGCTGCCATATGGCCCAATAGGACCATGCAGTTTCTGGCTGTGGTAGTTGGATACTGCAGGAAGGAGCGAACCAAGTTCGTTATGGCGTCGATCCGAGCAGTGGGCAGGAATGCCATGGCTCGCTGAGAGTCCAGAACTGCCCCAATAAACTCGATTCTTTGTGTGGGAACTAGGGTCGACTTTGGCTCGTTTAGTATGAGGCCCAACCTGAGGAAAGTGGCCCTGACGAGAGTTATCTGCTGGATTGCTAACTCTCTTGAGTGTGCTCTGGTGAGCCAATCGTCCAGGTAAGGGTAGACGTGTACCTGTCTCCTCCTTAGATATGCGGCCACTACCGACATGCACTTTGTAAACACCCTTGGGGCGGTCGACAGGCCGAAGGGGAGCACTGCGAATTGGTAGTGATGATCCCCTAGCACGAATCTCAGGAACCTCCTGTGACTGGGGATGATTGATATGTGGAAGTAAGCGTCCTTTAAGTCGAGGGCGGCAAACCAGTCTCCGCGATCCATGGAAGGGATAATGGTTGCAAGGGAGAGCATACGGAACTTCAGCTTCTTTATGTAGGAGTTGAGGCCCCGTAGGTCTAGGATAGGGCGAAGGCCGCCTTTGGCCTTCGGGATAAGGAAATAACGGGAATAGTAGCCCTTGCCCCGAAATTCTTGAGGAACCTCCTCTATGGCACCCAAAGACAAGAGGGTCTGGACCTCCTGAACTAGGAGTTGCTCGTGAGATGGGTCCCTGAAGAGGGACGGGGAAGGGGGATGGTTGGGAGGGAGGGAAGAAAATTGGATAGAATATCCCACTTTCACCAGGCTGAGAACCCATTTGTCTGATGTGATTCGGGACCAAGCCTGGTAAAAGTGGGACAGGCGATTCACGAAGGGCAGGACAGGATAGGATTGGGATACTGGAAGGCCGTCCTCGTGCGCACCTTCAAAAATTTGGTCTGCCGTTAGAGGGCTGTCTAGGCCCGGGCTGCTGCTGCCCGTTACGGGAGGAAGATCTCGGACGACCCCTATTCGCTCCCCTACCACCCCTCCTGGGTTGGTCACGCCTTGGTCCCTGTTGGAAAGGACGGGATGGAGGGGCTGGGGGAGGTCTAAACGGTCGCCTGATAGCCTGAGGCGTGTGTAGGCCCAGAGATCTGAGCATGGCCCTAGAATCCTTCATGGAATGAAGTTTCTTATCAGTGTCCTCTGAGAATAACCCTTGCTTGTCGAAGGGAAGATCTTGAATGGATGCCTGGACAGGTAGTGGAATCCCTGACACCTGTAACCAGGCTCCCCTCCTCATAACTATGGCTGTCGCCATAGTTCTAGATGCAGAGTCGGCTGCATCCAGGGCGGCCTGCAGTGCGGCCCTAGAAACCACTTTACCCTCTTCCACTATGGCTGTGAATTCGGGAGTGGATTCCTTCGCCACCTGCCCCTGGAATTTATTCAGTGCTGCCCAAGAATTAAACGCGTAGCGTCCTAATGCCGCCTGCTGGTTCGCAATACGTAATTGCAGCGCGGCTGAAGAGTACACCTTCCTGCCATATAGGTCTAGCTTTTTGGCATCATGTGACCTGGGAGTAGGCCCTGGCTGACCTTGACGCTCCCTTTGGTTCACGGCGTCCGCTACCAAAGATCCAGGTGCCGGGTGGGTGAATAAATGTTCATAGCCTGTCCGGGGCGCAAAGTATCGTCTTTCAACGCCTCTCGCGGTTGGTGGGAGTGATGATGGAGTTTGCCACAATGTATTAGAGGTGGATTGTATTTTCTTAATGAATGGTAAAGCAATTTTAGGTGGACCATCCGATGAGAGTATGTCCACCGTTGGATCCTCTTCCTCTATCACCTCCTCAGCAGGGAGGTTCAAATTTCGGGCAACCCTACGCAGGAGGTCTTGGTGGCCCTTGATGTCCATTGGCGGTAGGCCCGTGGTGGACGAACCCGCCACCGCCTCATCTGGAGAGGAGGAGGAAGATGAGAGGAACTGTGTTTCACCTTGTACAGGTTCCTCTAAGGTAGGCTCCACGGTCGCCCTATCCGTAGAACGGATAGACTGGTGACTGCCCAGACCCGAGGGTCCCGGCATAGGGTCATCTTCAGGTACCTCTGTGGGAGGTCTGGTGATTGTGGCCGACACCGGAGCACGCGGCACAGAGGGCAGAGAGGCAGTGACGGATGGCGGCCCCTGCACTTGTTGGAATGCCCACGGTGCCCATACAGGCCATTGCCCTGATCCCTGTGTATACTGCAGCCATGGTGCCGGCTGTGACTCGCTGCGGTGCCGGGATCGGTGCCGAGAGTGGTGGCGGCTTGTTGAATGGTAATGGCTCTTGTGTGAATGCCGGGAGCCTGCCTCGGAGCGGTGGGTGCGGCCGGAGCGGGTGGAGCCCACATCGGAATCCGAAGACTGCTCGGATGCTGACCACGGAGGTGCCGTTCCTTCCGGTGCCGTGGGTGGGTAGAACATCATTGGCTTCCCCGGAAAAGCTCTCGGTGCCGGCTGGCGAACACATGTCTCTGCGGGAGCCTGCGGTAACGGTGCCGTGGGGTCCCTTCGGGATAATGTTACTGGTGGTGCCGACCTAGTCACCGGTGCCGAGGTAGCCCCCATCGGGGGGATAACCGGAGGTAACGGTGCCGGAGCCACAAACGGTGCCGTCGCTGGTATGAGCACCTGTGGCGCCACCGGTGCCGGCAGGATGGTCGGTGCCGCAGTGGAGTCCCCCGTCATTTCGATCAGCTCCCTGGCTGCATCGAAGGCATCCGGGGTCGACGGCATATCCAGGTCGTGAAGCATCTCGGGCGGGGCTACCTCGTCCCTTGACGTAGGAGCGCGCACCGAGGAGAGCTGTGAAGGCACTTGACGGGGCTCACTCAGGTGACCCGAAGTCTGCCTATTAGAAGAGGATTTCCCCTTTGCCTTCTTGGATGGGGACCGACCTCTTTGCTTCTTTGCCGGGACCGGAGATTGGGAGCGGTGCCGGCGCGGGCTCACGGACCGGTGCGGGGAGCGGTGCCGGTGAGCTTTATCCTTCTTCGGTGCCGCAGGGTCCCGCACCGAGGCTGGGGCACTTCTGACTGAAGTGGATGGGAGATCTCCTTGAGGCTGAAGTGCTGATTCCATCAGGATAAGCTTCAGTCTCGACTCCCTTTCCTTCTTTGTCCTGGGTTTAAAGCCCTTACAGATAGTACAACGCTCCGACAGATGACTCTCCCCGAGGCACTTCAGACACTTAGTGTGAGGGTCACTGTTGGGCATGGGCTTCCCGCAGTGCACGCAGGTTTTAAACCCCGGCGCCCCAGGCATAACACGATAACAACTTCCTAAACTACTTCTATTCTAATGCAACAGATAAAACAACTCTATAAACTAGCTATAAACACTAAACTAAGCAACTATGGATTGTTGAGATACCGCTAATACACAACGAGGTAGAGGGATTCCAGCTAACCGTCATGGGCGGGAAGAAGGAACTGAGCGGGGGTAGGGTCGGCAGGGGCATATATGCATGGCCATAAGGGCGCCACTCCAGGGGTCGCCCCTGCCGACCCTACGGGTACCGCTGGGGAAAAACTTCCGGAACCGTGCATGCGCGGTGCGCACACACTTGTCGGAATGGACATGAGCAAGCACTCGAAGAAGAACTTGGAGGTCTTGTAACATTGCGTGGGTAGTGGAACAAAGTGATGTTATAGAATCATTGAAGGTGCAGAGGAAGTCATCCATTTTCTGGTTGAAACAATGGGATTCATCAAAAGGGAGGTCTTTGGTGTTATTTTGTACCTCCCAGGGAAAACCAGAGAAATGGAGCCACGACTTCCTCCTCATCACTATGCAGGTGACAATAGAGCATGATGATCTGTTGCATCAACCACTGATTGAAGCGATGTTCTTGCTATTGGATTCCCCTCCTCTACTATTACATGTAAGAAAACCCGGTCTTGTTGTGGTGGTTTTTCAAAGTCCTCCAATTTGCTGTGATTCAGGAAATCATATCTGGAAAGCAATGCCTGATAATTCGAGATATTGAACTGAAGATAGTCTGAGGAGCCCTTGAATCCCAAGAGGTTTATCAGATTGATTTCTCTCTTGGATGAGATAAAGCATGGGTGCTGCTGTATAGCCTGTTCTGTCACTGCCTGGACCACAAGTGAATTAGCAGGGGGGAGGTGGGGAGTGTGAGAAAAACTCACCCCCCCCGCCCCCCGGCCTGGTACATTGTAAGATTTCTTTGCCTTCTTGGGTGTCTGCGTACATGTGGCCAACATATGCCAAACCATTCTAACTGGATCAAGCATGTATCATTGATTCGTAGAGAAACTCTACTTGACATGGATGAGTGAAGTATGTCCACCAGCTTCTACTGAGTGTCTTGGATCTCTTCCAAGGGAATGTGCATCTCTCCTACCCCTCTGCACAGAAGATCCTGGAATTGGCAGTTGTCATGAAGAGATGCTGAAGCCACTGCCACACTACACGAAATAGGCAATATTTCTCTGATGGAATGGGCAGATTCTGAGGGTGAGTACTGGGGATCAGGATCCCCAATAGGACCAGCATGACAGAATTTGGAGGGTGTTGTGGTGGGGCCCCATGGTGCAGGAAATGAGTGACTCCATGGTGGCTATAGAGGAAGATGGTGGGGTCCATAGTGGTGGTATCACCAGTGCTGGACTTGGACTCCATAGCTGGAGGCACACTCCTGGCTGTTTCAGGCAGATATATGGGGGTCTGTATGAGGTCTCACGGCAACTCCTATGAGGTGCTTTCAGAGGAGGTGGATAGCCCGGCCTTCTGGGGTATGGCTGGGAAAGGACTGGAAGATACTACACCTGGATGAAATATGGGCTTCCTCCAAAACAGTAGAGGCAGTGTTGATGTCTGTTGCGGACCAACAAGGAACATGGGAAGGAGATGCAGATTTTAAAGCCTGGGGTCTTCAGCATTGTCCAGTACACACATGTGGGTACAGGCATGTGGGAGGGGGGGAAGGGGTGTTTACGTGGGAACAACCCCCCCCAAAATAGCCCCAATTCTACTACTAAAACTAGTAAACAACCAAAACTACCATAAAAACTGTAAAAACAGTAAAATAAACTACTCTTTTACAACTCTATATTGTTAAGAAGTGCATGAAACACAAAAGGAGGATCCAGGGAACTACAGACCAGTCAGCCTCACCTCAGTCCCTGGAAAAATCATGGAGTAGGTCCTCAGGGAATCAATCCTGAAGCACTTAGAGGAGAGGAAAGTGACCAGGAACAGTCAGAATGGATTCACCAAGGGCAAGTCATGCCTAACCTAATTGCATTCTATTATGGGATAACTGGCTCTGTGGATGAGGGGAAAGCAGTGGATGGGTTGTTCCTTGACTTTAGCAAAGCTTTTGATATTGTCTCCCACAATATTCTTGTCAGCAAGCTAAAGAAGTATGGGCTGGATGAATGGACCATAAGGTGGATAGAAAGCTGGCTGGATCGTCGGGCTCAACAGGTAGTGATCAATGGCTCCATATCTAGTTGGCAGCCGGTATCAAGCCGAGTGCCCCAAGGGTCGGTCCTAGGGCCGTTTTTATTCAATATCTTTATCAATGATCTGGAGGATGGTGTGGCCTGCACCCTTAGCAAGTTTGCAGATGGCACTAAACTGGGAAGAGTGATAGATACACTGGAGGGTAGGACTAGGATACAGAGGGACCTAGACAAATTAGAGGACTGGGCCAAACAAAATTTGATGAGGTTCAACAAGTGGAAGTGCAGAGTCCTGCACTTAGGACAAAAGAATCCCATGCACTGCTACAGACTAGGGACCGAATGGCTAGGCAGCAGTTCTGCAGAAAAGGGCCTAGGGGTTACAGTGGTGAGAAGCTGGATATGAGTCAACAGTGTGCCCTTGTTGCCAAGAAGGCTAACGGCATTTTGGGCTGTATAAGTAGGGGCATTGCCAGCAGATCGAGGGACATGATTGTTCCCCTCTATTCGACATTGGTAAGGCCTCATCTGGAGTACTGTGTCCAGTTTTGGGGATGACACTACAAGAAAGATGTGGAAGAACTGGAAAGAGTCCAGAGAAAGGCAACAAAAATGATTAGGGGCCTAAAGCGCATGACTTATGAGGAGAGGCTGAGAGAACTGGGATTGTTTAGTCTACAGAAGAGAAGACTGGGAGGAGATTTGATAGCTGCTTTCAACTACCTGAAAGGAGGTTCTAAAGAGGATGGATCTAGATTGTTCTCTGTGGTACCAGATGACAGAACAAGGAGTAATGGTCTCAGGTTGCAGTTGGGAAGGTTTAGATTGGATATTTGGAAAAACTTTTTCACTAGGAGGGTGGTGAAGCATTGGAATGGGTTACCTAGGGAGGTAGAATCACCTTCCTTAGAGGTTTTTAAGGTCAGGCTTGATAAAGACCTGGCTGAGATGATATAGTTGGGGATTGGTCCTGCTTTGAGCAGGGGGTTGGACTAGATGACCTCCAGAGGTCCCTTCCAACCCTAATATTCTATGATTCTATGAAAAGGACACTAACAGTTCTGATCTGGACCATGTGGCAGTGAGAAGGAACTGGAGACATGGTCCACCCATCCCACCCTTTATCACCTCAGATGAAACCATGAAGCAAGACAAAGGCGCATGCACGGCTCAACAGTCACTACTACTTTCAAAGTCTCCAGTTCTGGACGCATGTGTAAACCCTCAGTGGACTACAATAAGGACCATCACCTGAAGCAGAACATGTTCTTAAATAAAAACATATAACCTGGAGACAGGATTGTTATTTAACACCCATCGCACTACATCATATGTGAAAATGTGACAATAGGAAGAAACTAGCATCTTCATTATTATCTTAATTGAAAAGAAACCTCTTCTGGGAACCATTTTGCGGGAACCTTGTTCTTTAGATATTATTGCTTCTTGATTATATTTCCTGATTTGTTTTACTAGATTTGAAGGGTAATGAAGAAATGGGGGAAAAAAGTATTACAGTACTTCCAAAATTGTGTTTAAGGTAACAGACTAGTTCTACTCATGTATACAATTCAGTAACTTTTTAAACTGACAATCATTAAACATATTAAAGAGGAAGAATGTATTTTTTTTGTCCAAAATATTGAAAGGCAGCAACAATATAGTTTCTTAGAAATATTCCAAGTGCAGAGTATTCAAGTACCATTAGTCATATGAAAAATAGAAAGCAAAAAGATCCTTAAAGTGGATAGACAAAAAAGGAAGGAATAGTACTATATAAAGACTTACTTTTATAGTTATTGCTTTTTTCCTCACTGTTTGTATTAAGAGTATTTCTAACACTTGGAAAGACATTCTGAGCAAATCTAGTCTCTCTCTCAGCACCATGTTTACCGGGGTTAGAGATGAAATAAAATTAGGTCCATCCCAGTCTATGTTTCATCAGCTGAAAAGAGTATTTTAGTTTCCAAGAAGCAGCAAAAAAGGAGAAAGATGCACTTTTCTTTTGTTTCCATTCTTCTCAGCTTCTTTATGTACTAGAGGATAAACTGATTTGTTTGAAGAATTTATATCTCGCAAATGAATTATTCAGTGCATTCAAGATTACCTTCACCTTTTTCTCCTGTTTTATTTAGTCTCATGAAGGAATATAGCCCTTTTCTAATTGGGGCAGATAGCTTTAGGAATTCCTCTGATTTTCTTGAAACACTTTATTTGATAGGATCAATTCCTGATGTATATTGCTCTTCCTTTCTCAAATCTGCACAGGCTCTTTTTAGAAACTGTTCTCAGCAAGAATCTACCACCAGGAACATATAAACCTGGATAAAGAATACTGTATCCATACAATGAGAGAAATGAAATGAATAGATCCAATCTAAACATGCCCTTCTGTTTCTACTGGCTGCAATACATGCCAACTGTCTATTTAGGAGGGAAGGCCTAATTTTTACTATTTACTTCTTTTGTACCATAAAAAAATCCATTTATTCCAGTGAATTAAAGGTGTAGCTATTTTCCCCCTTCAAATATCCCTATTAATAGTTCTCATTTGTTGACACCTATGACTATGTACTATTTACTACCAGGTCTTAACTGTTGTGCATTACTGAACTGTACTGTTAAACCATTATAGATTACATTTATAACTGACATCTCAGAAAAGCATCTCCTGATATCACAAGATGCTATTTTCATGAGAAATAATAGCACAGATGCACTAACTTTTAATATAACCATTGAAATCCCATTATGGGAATAAAATATGGATAGCCATGTGTGGCGGGGTGACCACCCGCCCCCTACCAGAAGGGGCTTGGAAAAGCCCCAAAAGGGGTTTGAAAGCCCAGGAAGGGGGTTTGAAGCTGGGAGCCAGCAGGCTTTTCAGGCCTGATTGGGCATGAGGCCCAGCTGGGCGGCCACGCCCCAAACACTCCCAGCCAGGATATAAGGGCTGGGAGGCAGAGAGGCAAAAAGCAGTCTCCTCTGCATTCAGAGGGAGACAGGCCTAGCTGCAGGAGCTGAGCCAGGTACCTGGGTTAGGGCAGAGCTGGGGCAGGGCAGAAGGAGCTGGGTGGGCTCTAGCCACGAGCCCCAGGCCTCCGGGCCTGATACAAGGTCCGACCCAGAACTACCAGGGTTGCAGGGGGCAGCCTAGGGCTGGAGATAGCAGCAGCAGGCCAACCCTCCTTGCCTGTGATGAGAAGCCATGATACTGCAGTCCGCCCCAGTGAGCGGGGGCAAGTGGTGACTGACAGTGGCACACTCTGAGGTGAGGTGGGAATAGGGGGTAGAGGGTTCCCCCGGGGAGGGGAAACCCTCACACCAAAGGGGGTACTGCAGAGGTGCAGCCCCCACAGTTGGAGGTCTCCGGGGTCCAGGAGGGACACGGGGCCAGCAAAGGAGCGGGGCATCAACCTGCGGAGGGCGCTCTGGACGCTGAAGGAGCTGATTCCCCAGACGACCAGCGGGAGGTGCCGCAGGGGTGAGTGGTGACCCCGTTACACCATTGCTAAAGTATTGTTAGTTGCCACACCATTATTACAAACCGCTTTAAGCCAGAAGTTTTGTCAATCTGTTCTATTTAATATTATGAATTAGATTCATAATAGTCAAACCTTGCTTAATTAATTCAAAGACTCATAGACTTTAAGGTCAGAAAGGACCATTATGAACATCTAGTCTGACCTTCTGTACAACACAGGCCACAGAATTTTACACACCCATTCCCGCAATATACCTTTCACCTGTATCTGAGCTATTGAAGTCCTCAAATCATAGTTTAAGGACTTCAAGGTGCAAAGAATCCTCCAGGAACTGACACATGCCCCTTGCTGCAGAGGAATGCGAATAACCTCCAGGGCCTCTGCCAATCCGCCCTCGAGGAAAATTCCTTCCCGACCCCAAATATGGTGATCAGCTAAACCCTGAGCATGTGGGCAAGACTCCTGGGTGTCACCGCCCAGACACCCAGGAAAGAATTCGCTGTAGTAACTTAGATTCCATCCTGTCCAACTTCCCATCATATGCCATGAGGCCCATCTATTACCATAGTCAAAGATCGTTTGCCAAAATTATGTTATCCCATCACACCATCTTCTCCATAAACCTGTCAAGATTAGTGTTGAAGCCAAGCTTAGTCTTGAAGCCAGATAGGTCTTTTGACCCCACTGCTTCCCTTGGAAGCCTGTTCCAGAACTTCACTCCTCTGATGGTTAGAAAACTTTGTCTAATTTAGAGTCTAAACTTCCTGTTGGCCAGTTTATATCCATTTGTTCTTGTGGCCACACTGGTACTGAGCTTAAATAATTCCTCTCCCTCCACGGTATTTATCCCTCCAATAGATTTATAGAGAGTTATCATATTTCCCCTCAGCCTTCTTTTCGATAGGCCACACAAGTCAAGCCCCTTGAGTCTCCTTTCATAAGACAGCTTTTCCATTCCTCGGATCATCCTAGTAGCCCTTCTCTGAACCTGCTCCAGTTTGAATTCATCCTTCTTAAACATGGGAGACCAGAACTACACACAGTATTCCAGATGAGGTCTCACCAGTGCCTTATATAATGGTACTAACACCTCCTTATCACTACTAGAAATACCTCGCCTAATGCAACCCAAAACCCGCATTAGCTTTTTTCACGGCCATATCACATTGGAGGCTCAGTCATCCTGTGATCAACTAATACTCCAAGTTCCTTCTCCTGCTCTATTACTTCCAATTGATATGTTCCCAGTTTATAACTAAAATTATTGTTATTCATCCCTAAATGCATGACCTCACACTTGTCACTATTAAATTTCATCCTATTCCTATTACTCCAGTTTACAAGGTCATCCAAGTCTTCCTGTAGGATATCACAGTCCTTCTCTGAATTGGCAATACCACCCAGATTTGTCGTCTGCAAACTAACAACACATTTCCATTTTTTGTGGCTAGGTCAGTAATAAAATGATTAATTAAAAATGGTCCCAAAACCAATCCCTGAGGAACTCCACTGATAGGCAAACTGTCAGGCTGGAGGGAGGTTTTCAGTATGACCCGCTGTTGTCTCCCTTTAACCAGTTCCTTATCCACCTTTCAATTTTCACATTGATCCCCATCTTTTCCAATTTAACTAATAATTCCCCATGTGGCACCATATCAAACACCTTACTGAATTAGAGGTAAATTAGATCCACTGTGTTTCCTTTATCAAAAAAATCTGTTACTTTTTCAAAGAAGGAGATCAGGTTGGTTTGGCATGATCTACCTTTTGTAAAACCACGTTGTATTTTGTCCCATTTGTCACTGACCTCAATGTCCTTAATTACTTTCTCCTTCAAATGTTTCCCAAGATCCTGCATATTACAGAAGTCAAACTAACAGGCCGTAGTTACCCGGATCAAAGGGACATATCCACTCTCAAAGCAGTAAGAGGGATAAAGCCTTCCTTGCATAATTTCTAATGAATGTCAGTTCAAATGAGTCTGAGTTCATCTGGTGCCCAGGGGCTCTTCCAATAGTTCCTATCTAATTAATGCCCCTACCAAGCCGTTCTACCTTGCCCACACTGTGGAATCACTGTCACTTTTGCAGTTGTTAGCTGAAAATCAGTATGTATTACACTTTCATGTTACACGCCCAATACACAGAAATAGTAAAATTCTCCATTTCTTGACGTCCTTAAATTTAGAATAGATGCCTGTCTGGAAAAAGATATGCTTTAGTCATACAAAATATTGGGCTCAGTACAGGGGTAACTGGGTGAAATGTAATGGTCTGGGATTTACAGAAGGTCAATGGTCTATTCTGATATCATACTCTGTGATCTATATGTAGAGTCCTCCCACAGCCCCAGATATCTCTAATTTATCGTCTTCAAGAAGCACAGCCAATTCCTCAGATGTCATTTTCAACTGCCTCTCAGGTTTCCAAAAAAAAAAACCCCAAACAAAACAAAAAAACAAACACAGCCACCTTACTGTTAGGTAGCCAAAACTTCTGGGGCCACAGCTACCAGAAGCCCTGTGAAGAAAGGGAGCCTTGCCACACCTGGGGGACAATTCATTTGAGTTCATTTTTTCTGTTTGTTGACAATCTTGGAAGGGACTTATTGTCTCAGACTCTGGCAATGGACTGAGCCCTTTACACCTGAAATACCAAAGGTAACAAAGTCCTGTGGCACCTTAAAGACTAACTATAAAGTTTTGAAGCATAAGCTTTCGTGAGCTAACTGAAGTGGGTATTAGCCCACGAAAGCTTATGCTTCAAAACTTTATAGTTAGTCTTTAAGGTGCCACAGGACTTTGTTACCTCTGCTATTCCAGACTAACACGGCTACATCTCTGATTCCTGAAATACCAAGATGTCAGAGAACAGAAGGAAAGTGAGGGCAAAGGCCTGGGCTGATCCCTAGGGCCAATCCGGGCAAGAAACATGGTGACAAAACTCCTTAGACATTTTGTGCTTACCCAAACCAAGAAAAGGAGATTGTTTCCGAAAGAGGGGTTAATCTAGATGATCAGACTTATTCAATTATTTCCAGATAAAATAGAAGGGCTCAGACAAGCTGAGATGAATACAGGATCATTTCTTTGTCACATTTTGAGGCAGGAAAAAGACAGATACTTGATTAATGTGAAGGTTGGAATTTTTCTTTTGAACAAACTTTGAAGTCCCATCTACTGATCAAAGAAGCAAAAGAATGGAGAAGTCCTTCCCCCCCCCACCCCCCGTTTGCAAATCACTTAAGTGGCTGATGTTCTTGGCATTAAAATTCTTCAGCAAGGTGTCTTCAGAATCAATGTGATCTAAAGAGGATGAAAACATTCCCCCTTCTTCAGAAATCTAAGAGAGATGTACTTTCTGAACTACTGGGAGGGAAAACCCAATCACATTTCTTATCATGAGAGTGGAATTCTTTGTTTGGTGTTTGGCAGCACTTTCTCTTAATGAGCTGTGTATTCCACCTAGGTTCTTCTACTGTACCCATCAGTGTGGCTTTTTCAGATTCATAGAGTTTAATGCCAGAAGAAACCATTCAGTGTTTCTCAAACCTGATCACCTAGTACAACCTCCTGTGTATCATACATAAGGCTACGTTTTAGTCCTAGGTATTTTTAGTAAAAGTCATGGACAGGTTATGGGCAGTAAACAAAAATTCACAGTCTATGACCTGCCCCTGACTTGTACTATATACCCTTAACTAAAACTTGGGCCATGGGTGCTCTGGGGAGGTGGGCTGGCAGCTGAAGAGGTGGCCCAGGATCCCTGCTGGTGCTGAGGGGAGGAGGATTGGTGGGGCTGGCAGGCTCCCTACCTGGCGCTACATAGCTTCCTGGAAACATTTGGCATGTCTGCAGCTCCTAGGATGAGGAAAGATCAGGGGGCTCTGTGCACTGTCACGATTACCAGCTCCACAGCTCCCACTGGCCATGAATCATAGCCACAGTTGTGTGCTAATTGGGCCGCAAGCAGCCTGCAGGCCACATGTTGAGAACTACTGTCATGCACAGAAGTAAAAACCTCCCTTATTCCAACTCATTGCTTCCATGTTTATATATCCATGGATCACATTCACCTTCTTTCCCCACATCTTATGTTGAATTGCTTGTCCGTTATGACCCCTACATCATCCTTTTTAAAGTCGCTGCTTTTCAGGATAAAGACATTTCATTTTGTAGCGCTGACCAGAATTCCATGTTTCTAGATGTATTACTTTGTATTTACCTGTATTAAAATGCATTTAGTTTGAATGGCCCACAGTTTACCAAGCAATCTAGATCACTCTCTTTTATTATCATTTACTGCTCCACTCACAGGCCTATAGTTATCTGAGTCATCAAACCTGCCCTTTTTGAATATAGGTACAACATTAGCACTCCTCCAGTCTTCTAAAAATTGCCAGCATTCCAAGATTTATTGAAAATTAACTTCAGGAGACCAGAAATCCTCAGCCAACTCTTTTAGGACTTTTGGATGCAAGTTATGTTGGGCTGCTGCTGAGGATTTAAACATATGTATTGCTAGTAGATATTATTTAACATGCTCTTACTAATGGAACAGGAAAATATTTCATCATCTTCACATAAGTAAATCATCCTGCTTATTTCCAAAACGATACCAGAAATATTTATTGACCAGCTGTCTTTTCATCAATATTCAAAATGTTATCACTCCCATATAGTAATGGGCCTATCTTATGCTTAGGATTTCTTTTGTCCTAATATACTTTAAAAAATCCTTATTGTCCTTAGCCCTGCTAGTCATGGATTTTTCCCTTTTGTCTTTAGCTTCCCTTATCAATTTTCTACATTTCATAACTTCCAATTTATACTGATTGCTCTCTATTTCTCTACCCCCCCCCCAGTTTTATATATGGATTTTTTTTTATTTCTAATTGCTGACTTTGTTTCACTACTGAACCAGGATGGGCTTTTAGCTAACTTTGTCCTCTTTCTTGATGGCTTTTGGCCATCCAATCAACTCTTTAAAGCACTCCCATTTTTCATTCACATTTTTGTCTGCGCTCTCCCTTCCAATCAATTTTGCTCACAGATTTTCTTAGTGTTGGTATCTCAGTGCTGTTAAGAATTAAGAATAAAAGAAAGACTAGTGTCGGTCACTTAAGTTTCCTTCTCAATTTCTTCCACTGGAAGGAAAAGTTAAACATGAATAATTTTAAAAATATATACTGGATATTGCTTGGCAGAAAAGGAAGACTGAAGAAGTGACTTTACATTTGGATTTTTAAAAGTGTTATGGTTTTGACCTTTGTGCTTAGACTGAGTGTGTGAGAGGTGGAGCCAGGAGAGGCATAGATTCAGACTTTCCTGAAGGCCTTAAAGATAGCCTATCTGGTCCATTACTAGAAGGAAAAATTTTAGAGAGCATGCTGTCAGGCAGCTAAGGAAACCAGTGACAGGAACAGGAGTGTCCTTGGAAAAATGCCATATGGCAATACAGCAAGAAGTGCTCCATGTGAAAGGTTTAATTTCTGATGGGGGATCTTGTCAGCAGTTTGTGGCGACGTCCTCTGTTTACTAGAAGGTGATGGATACCACACTTTACTAGACTCAGCAGCTGATTGCACGGTGAGCTGGAGGTCTCGCCTCACATAATTCAGGCACAAAATTTGCCATAGCTGGAAGCAGGCAAATGCAGACATTAGCTGGCAAACAGACTCTTAGTTCAACATTTAATATTTTTTTCTTCCATCTACTGAATTAAAAATAAGGTTCTTTGGAGGAGGTCTATACAATAGCTCCTTTCTGATGTGGGATGGAAACTGGTTCTTCTACAGTTACGAGCAGCAATCCCTTGTGGAAAGAGCCTGTCTTTGGCCATCTGTTTGGCAATCATAGGTGGAAGCATCTCCTTGAGTAAAGATTGTGTGACCTATTCATGGTAAAAATACCATGAACCGTATCACTTCCCCCAATACCAACACAAGCTAATGGTACAATTACATGACAATAGTATTTTTCAAACCAAACTCTTATCCTACAACCCTTTTATACATGCATAGAGCATGTTGTAATTTTTTATCATTCTTATATACTTATAAAAATAATTACATAAGTATACAATAGGTCTTCAGTGATTTAGACTTGCACAGTAAATTCTGTTTTTAAAAAAATGGTATTGTTTCAGTGAGTTCCTTTCTACAAAAACAATGTTTTCCTTCTATAGGCACAGATACAAATCTTGTTTTTGTAGTAGGTCAGAAACTGATCCTCAGAGAAATGTAACTGTAGAGGTAGCATTTAGTAAATATATTAATATTTAATTCTCTCATCACATTTCTTCAGCAATGCTGATATCTTAGCACCTTGCTATCCAAGTGCCAAAAACAAGTAGGTAATTAGCACCTCTGCCTTCCCATTTTGTTTTAAATACATGTCATTGCTGGAATAAAAACTAGCAGAAAGGCGGCCTAAATTTTGAACTGAACACAGTTAGGCTCATACTCAGCCTCTCATCCTCTGGTAACTGCAATAAAGCCATAGGGAACACATTGTCCCACAGCTCCTGAATCTTCTCTCTCAAGCCTCAACATCCCTATGGAGTACACTGCCTCAGTGAATTGTGGACAAAAAGGCAGTCTTTATAAGTTCCAGTTAATTCAGAGCATTATAGATTAGGACCTGGAGTTTAAATTTGGTCTGGAAATTAATGGGGAATTTGTGAGCATATTATAGGAGTGACATGATCCTATGTCACTTACAACTGAGGCAGGCTGCAGCATTCTAAACTAGCCGTAGAATTTGTATGACTGTTATATTTAGCTCCAGACAGAGTTGCAGTAATGAAGCCTCGAGGAGCCCAGACAAAGGTAAGTAACAGGGTTTTTAAAAGATATATGAATAGCACTTCTGACCTATATTAATTGGAAACTTGTGTCATTTTCCCAAATAAGCTATCCCAAAATATAAGGACACTATAAGGAGGGCTAAGAAAAGGCACTATTTGGAGTAGCATGATAGTAATACTCTATAAAGGAGACTAGAGAAAAGATTTGATAGTAGTTGTATTCTTAGACGCTGCAATTCTAGGACTTTTTTGTGGTAGGACCAACATAACTTTTTCAAGCACAATTCCATCAAGGGAAGATCACCTAAAATTCAGTGGGATAATTATGGAGATTTTCTACATGATATTAATACTCTAAAGGAGGAAAGAAGGTATAAAAATTGGAAGTCACAATGTCACAATTGCACAAAAAATGCTGTATGATATTCCACCTTTAAGCAAATACTTCAAATGACCATTTATATTTTCCAGGGAATATTAGTCAGAATAGAGTCTTGTGCTCTTGTAGAAGACCCTCAAAACCCAATTAAATATTCTACCGCAACTCCCATCAGGTGCTTGCATAAATTCCTCAAGTATTAGAATTTTGACTGCAAATCTGATCAAAATAGGTAGAAAGAAACCAAATGGCTAAATGGATTAGCACTGGTGGGTACAAGCGTTTAACATTGGAGAAATTACTCAACCCCACCAGAAAACCATGTGAGTCGTCATACAAGGAATTCCCTTAGCAACAATGTCAAGAGCTTTTTAAAAATCAAGGCGATGGAGGTAAATTCCTTCACTCATGTCAATTCAGAAGTAGTGTCCAATAAAGTTTTTCCCCCCCAATAGTTTTGGGTTAGGAAATTTGTCAGGAATCTGATTAATTCTAAAAAGTCATGTTTTAAGTTTAAAATAAGCTAATTATTTTTTCAAGTGTAAAATAAATAAAAAGAAATGCAGTTTTCAGGTTTGCAAGAGGCCCTTGGAGAGAGGTACTAACTAGAGTCTAAGACTTACCAACACTCCTCACTACACACTTATAAAAATTGTATCTGCAATTCATATTATCATTGTCAATGAATGCATTTTTAAATAAGATAATGAAAATCATATTAATTCCAAGGGCGATGTTACAATTAAGAGTCTGCGCGTATACAAAATTACTATTCACATCTGATCCACAAAAATGATCTGTGGATATCTGCAGATGTGCAGGGTTTTAAATATAAAATTGGGATCCACATCTGTTTTAAATGGTCCACTGATATCTGCATCCATGAATGTGGATATCTGCAGATAAAAAGCCAATATCGGAGGATTTGCAGGGTTCTTGTTACAATCGCGTGAATACATACAACTGTAGCGAAGTGACACCCTTGAATATTTTTTCAGTTTTAGAGCCTGTTGAGTTCCTGGAGGTGGGTAGGTGTGGGGATAGAGGAAGGGAAGGAACAGCAGCTCGGAAATGGAAGAAGCTGAAGCAGCATCACAGTAGGAGAATGGCTGGATCTGCATGCTAGTGAGTAGTATGTCAGAGTTAGATAGTTAAGATTCTTCTCCCCCTCCCCCCCCCCGCCCAAAGAAACGATAGCTGAGACACCCACAATGACAGAGTCCCTTTGTCCCTTCCTTTCTGATGCATACTCAGAATAGATGTACACTATCTAAAGTGTAAGAGATGTTTATCAATGTAAGCCGCACCACTCAGTTGGGAAGGGAGGCAAACTCTTCTGTGACAATTAAGTCTTATTTTCTACTTCCTCTTTTTCTCCCTCCGGAGCAGTAGGTAAGCTTTTTATACACACACACACACGAATACACAAGAACAGAGGCAATATGACTGGGAGAGTCCTAGTTCTAAGCCAAAGAACACCCTATGAAAAAAGTACTCTTGTCAAGAAAATCAGTAGGAACCTACCTGACATACCATTTACAACAATCTAATGTTTGGCAATCTCTATATTCTGAAACTACTATATAAAGCATATACAGTAAACCCTCGATTTAACGGACCCCGATTTAACGGACTTCGGATGCAACGGACAAAATTTCCGATGCATCCGAAATCCGTTAATGGGGGCTGCGCTGGGTTGACAGCTCCCGCCCGGCTCCCCGCAGCGGGGACCCCGGCGGGAGCTGTCAAACCCCCCCCCCCGCCCCCCCGCCCGGCTCCCCGCAACGGGGAGCCGGGCGGGTGGGCTGACAGTTCCCGCCGGGCTCCCCGCTGCGGGGAGCCAGGCGGGGGGTTGAGAGCTCCCGCCCGGCTCCCCCCAGCGGGAAGCCAGGCGGGAGCTGTCAAACCCCCCCCCCCGCCCGGCACCCCGCAAGGGGGAGCCGGGCGGGGGGGGCATTTGAGAGCCCCCGCTCGGCTCCCCGCAGCGGGAAGCCGAGCGGGGGGTTTGACAGCTCCCGGCCGGCTTCCCGCTGGGGGGAGCCGAGCGGGAGCTGTCAACCCCCCCGCCCGGCTCCCCGCAAGGGGGAGCCGGGCGGGGGGGGGCGTTTGAGAGCCCCCGCTCGGCTCCTCGCAGCGGGAAGCCGGGCGGGGGGTTTGACAGCTCCCGCCGGGCTTCCCGCTGGGGGGAGCCGAGCGGGAGCTCTCAAAGCCCCCGCCCGGCTTCCCGCTGCGAGGAGCCGAGCGGGGGCTCTCAAACGCCCCCCCCCGCCCGGCTCCCCGCAAGGGGGAGCCGGGCGGGGGGGGGCGTTTGAGAGCCCCCGCTCGGCTCCTCGCAGCGGGAAGCCGGGCGGGGGGTTTGACAGCTCCCGCCGGGCTTCCCGCTGGGGGGAGCCGAGCGGGAGCTCTCAAAGCCCCCGCCCGGCTCCCCACAAGGGGGAGCCGGGCGGGGGGGGGGGGGCGTTTGAGAGCCCCCGCTCGGCTCCTCGCAGCGGGAAGCCGGGCGGGGGGTTTGACAGCTCCCGGCCGGCTTCCCGCTGGGGGGAGCCGAGCGGGAGCTGTCAACCCCCCCGCCCGGCTCCCCGCAACGGGGAGCCGGGCAGGGGGGGGGCGTTTGAGAGCCCCCGCTGGGCTCCCCGCAGTGGGAAGCCGGGCGGGGGCTTTGAGAGCTCCCGCTCGGCTCCCCCCAGCGGGAAGCCCGGCGGGAGCTGTCAACCCCCCCACCCGGCTCCCCGCAGCGGGGAGCCGGGCGGGGGGGCTGACTCACTCCATATAACGGACTAATTCGGGCGAGGGGGTGTCCGTTGTCACCCGAACGTCCGTTATTTAATAATTTAAAAAAATTATTAAATAACGGACTTTCGGTTTTAACGGACACCCCCTCGCCCGAATTAGTCCGTTATATCGAGGTTTCACTGTACTGCAATTTTATATATGTAAGAAGAGGCACTTTTGACAAGCTATATTGTCTGCCAGATTTAGAATATAAAGTCCATAGGAAAAGTATCAGATCTCTTTCCCTGTGCAGCAACTCAAGCACTCCGTTGGCATCTAATAAATAAAAATGTGTCCAATTACCAGGTACTGTGCAACAGGTATATACAAAATACAGAAATTGAAAAAGAACAAAGGTATTCTGTCATGTCCTTAAAATGAAATTGTGAATAAGGAGAGAGAATTCCACCATGTGGTGAAAATGTAACAGGTGAAAACTCAATACACTTTAATCTGTAAATAGGAAAATAAACATAAGCAAAGGAATTGAAAAAAGATTCTGTGTGGAAAGGTGTTTGTTGTATCAGATTACATAAACTAGTTACTGAATGAAGGGAGAGGAAAGGTTTGAGATCTTATGTTCACAATGGAGTTAAAAGTACTGGAATTGTAATCTTCCCCTCTTTCATGAGGTATACGACTAAAAGGTGGGTTTTTTTTAAAAATCATTAACTTTTCTGCTTCTGTTTGCTTAGAAATACCAGGAATGTCATTTTTTGTCTTCTCTGATTTTGTTGGCAGACCTCTGGGAGATCTCAGGGATGCCTGTTTGTTTGTTCAAACATCATTTTTTCTGGGGCTGGATGTTAAAGCCTTTAACAAAGGTTTCCTTAAATCAAAATGTTAGACATTTCAAGTTAAACAGTACGCATGCGCACTCTCTCTCTCTCCCTCTCTCACACACAGGGTTTTTAGAAAGTCTGAGTAAAAAAGTCTCTTGCCCTCACAATTGTTCAATTTCCATTCTCTTGACTACTGTGATATTACCACTGCATTGGTTCTCCAGCCATCAGCTGAGACAAGACTTCAATTTTTAATGTATAATAAACAAACACAACTTTAAAACAACAAACAAAAAAAGGGCTTCTTTATCATGCATCAAACAAGGAACAGAAGGGGCATGACCCTCATTTTTTCCCTTGGCAGATCACCTTTAAGTTGAGTGCAAACTCAGAGGTATCTAGCAGACATTTGAACAGAATTGCATGGCAGCTATAAGAATTTTAAAAAGATTGGAGGAGACACACAATTTTAATTGGAAAGGTAGAAGCTTTCAGACAAATGGTAACTAAAGATCTCAAAAAAAATCAATACAAGAACAGAAACAAATTAGTCCAAGATAATGATCAAATTCTGTATTACAGAAAAAGGTGTTCTAAAGCAAATGAAAAAATTCTCTCTAAATATTAGAGTGGAAAAGCACACGAGAACACCAAAAATCTGTGTGATCAGAACTAAGTTTAGCATGCACTTGACAGAGGTGTCCCTGAGAAAGAGAGAAATGTAAAGACAGACCTTGAGAAGTACAAACTGAAGTTATTGTGACAGGCCGCTCTCTCACCCCTTCTCAGGAACAGGCAGGAAACCCTTCTTTTGCTCCAAACAGTGCTCTTTATTCCACAGTGCAGGCCCCACCACCAATATATACAGCTTTATGCAGTTCAGTCCTTCAGCTTGCAGCTCTAACACAGCTCTAAAGCTTACAGCTCTACACAGCTCACAGCATACAACTCTATATAGTTCAGCTCTACACAGCTCTATCTTACAGCTCTACAGCTTACAGCTCTGTCTCTCACTCCAGACTACCATTCCACCACCATCACCCTGGGTTTCCTTCCTGGCAGCCTTTTATCCCTCTGAGGCTGCCGCCAGGTGCAACCCCTCCAGGCTAATTGCCCTGCAGGCCAGGTGGCTGATTAGCCTTCTCTGCAAGGGAGTTAGCAGGCTTCTGCTCCCTCTTAAAGGGTCCACAGGGCTGGCTCAGGCACTCCTGGCCAGCACCCTGCCACATTATCCACAAATAATCAAACACAATGTTAGTAGGAATTAGTGCACAAAAACCTTTCAGATGCAAATATAACTGGACCTAAATCTGAACACTATGGAACACCCATCAATAGATCACATGAAGAAAAATTAGAGAAGCACATTGGCTGGAGAAAAAAACCCCAAAGATATAACCCAAACCCAGGGAATATTCCTGACAACCAAATTAATACTGCAATAAAGGTTTACAGGATAGCTAAGATGTGGCTACAGATGTTTGCAACAACTGGTCCCTTAATTTTATAATAACGATTCAAATATATTTTATAGAAATAGAAACACCATTGTTAAAACTACAGCAAACACATGCTTTTTTCAAAGGATTTTCCTGCCAACACATTGATTGGTTTCTCTAAAATATACACTTAAAATACTGTAATGAAAATATTACACAAGCAGAATGAAGGGATGCAGAGGCTCCTTTATTTTAAAACAAAAAGTGAATGGATTTAGCACTATGGATTTCCTAATCCTGGGGAATAACATGTATACCGGTAATACTAACGAAATTAGATGTCATGACAGTTCTATCACTATTTGAATAATCTTAAAATTGAAACAGCAAAGTAGACAACATGTATCTTGCAATAAATAACTTAGCAAACAGTATAAAAGCAAAGAATTTCTCCAGTACAATAAGCCAGGACAGAGAACAAAAAACTATAACCTCGAAAGAACAAAGCTCTGGTACAGAATACCACTATTCTCGACAATGTAAATGCTCAAAAAGTGACAGATTCAATTTGCATTGTTAAAGGCGATGAATAATTTGGTCATTTTTCCAGATTGTTTCAGTTCTCCGGGCATTTTTTCCTGTTTACAGGAGTTAGGCTAGCTTCAGGATTGTAGATGGAACTTTGAAACTAACCTGTGAGTTAGGATTTACCATAAATAAAAATGAGACCTGGTAGAAGAAAAATGGCTTAATTTACTCAGTAGCAACACTGTTCTCTATAGAAACTGGAATCTGTGTTAGAATGTAAATGCCCCGAACTACTTTTTTTGCCCCCTCCACCACCCAATACAAACTAGGGATTCAAAGGACTTGGAGGAAAAAACCTGAGCTGTCACTTCTGTGCTTCAAGAAACGGGCATGCAGAGATAATGAAGGCATAAGACTGTTCTTGTAGCAGAGGAAGCATATTTTCCCCCTTTTCTCCATCTAACAAAAATGCTTGTTAAATACTCAAATTCAATCTGAAGGATTTGGACATGTGGCTCTTTTTAAAGTGAGAGATGGGTCCAAAACCAAAACAAGTTTCAAAACACTTATGTGAACTTATATTTTTAGGCTCCTTATCATGCTGAGTTATTATGATAATGTTATTAAAAATTTAGTATACCTTACAAACCAGTTAAAGTCTGAAATTCAACACTCAACAAAGGGAAACCAGACCATTAATTGTTTATCTACAAAATGTGTCCCAAAAAGCCAATCTATAGCAGCTAAAACCACCAAAACATCAGAAGTATCATTGTGGGAGTAAAGATGCAAGACCACTTGTATCAGTGACTGCAGTTACTTGAAAGGGTAACTGAAGAATCTTAAGGGAAGAAGGAAGGAAGGACGGATGACACACATGGGTTTTCTGGCTAGTGAATGGGACTAGAAATCAGGAGGCCTGGACACTAATCCTAGAAGTGCCAATGAGCTCCTTTGTGACCTTTGGCAAGATTATCTTTTCTGTACCTCAAAGTTTCTTGTTTGTATAATGGAGGAAATACATATCCTATTCTTACCTAATAACCTAATTAAAATACTGATTATGAAACCCATAGTATTTTATAACCCTTCCTATCTGAATATCTATTAAGCACATTGCAACTAGAGCTTCTCTTTTTCAAGATTTATTAGTTTGGGGGGGGGCATGATTTTAGTACATTTTGAGTTTTATGTTGGTGCCCAAAAACAAGAAGTGGGAAATTGGGACTCTCTCTTTGTATATACACATTACTCATTACAATAGTATACACCACAATAAGTAAGCGCATTGCAATGTTCCCTAGTGCACAGTAACGTAGTATTATTTCAAACAGCATTACTTTGAATCATGATGGGGAACCTTTCATGTGCACCAGCACGGCCTACTCAGATCAATTAATGTGCAACACATTAATGAGGTTCAGAAATCACCCCCATCCCACTCTGCAATACCACCCCATGTACACAAGTAATCGTTTCCAGGGTTACAGGGGTCTTCATTGACTAAACCCCTTTTTAGTTTGGATAAGAGGTGTTTTATCACTTAAAACCAAAAATCAGAAGTCGTACTTATAACTAAAACAAAAAACTGAACATCCAGTGGAACACTCAGTATTGCAGTTATCTTTTCTCAACACAGGCAGCATGTCACCCTTGCTAAGAGTTCACAAGACATATGCTTGCTAACTCAAACTAGAATGTGTGTACATTAACGTGTGTAATCAGGAAAGCCAAAGCACAATTGGACTTGCAGCTAGCAAGAGATGTGAATGGTAACAAGAAGGGTTTCTACAGGTATGTTAGTAACAAGGTGGTCAGGGAAAGTGTGACCCCCCCCCTTACTGAATGGGGGAGGCAACCTACTGAAAGATGATGTGGAAAAAGCTGAAGTATTCAATGTTGGGTTTTTTTTGTTTGCCTGAGTCTTCACAGACAAGGTCAGCTCCCAGACTTCTGCACTGGGCAGCACAGTATAGGGAGGTGGTGAGCAGCCCTCAGTGGTGAAGACATGCACAAGTGCACAGGTCCAGATCTAATGCACTAAGGGTGCTGAGGGAGTTGGCTGATGTGATTGCACAGCCACTGGCCATTACCTTTGAAAACTCATGATGATCTGGGGAGGTCCCAGACAATTGGAAAAAGGTAAATATAGGGCCCATCTTTAAGAAAGGGAAGGAGAATCTGGGGAAATACAGATTGCTCAGCCTCACCTCAGTACGTGGAAAAATCATGGAGAAGGTCCACAAGGAATCCATTTTGAAGCACTTGGAGGAGATGATGATGATCAGGAACAGTCAACATGGATTCACCAAGGGCAAGTCAGGCCTGATCAACCTGATTGCCTTCTGTGATGAAAGAATTGGCTCTATAGATATGGGGAAAGTTGTGGACGTGATATATCTTGACTTTAGCAAAGCTTCTGATATGATCTTCTACAGTATTCTTGACAGCAAGTTAAAAAAAGTGTGGATTAGTTGAATGGACTGCAAGGTGAATACCCAGGCTCAGTGGGTAGTGATCAACGGCACAATGTCTAGTTGGCAACCAGTATCAAGCGGAGTGCCCCAGGGGTCAGTCCTAGAGCCGGTTTTGTTCAACATCTTCATTAATAACCTGGATGATAGGATGGATTTCTCCCTCAGAAATTTAACAGATGACACTAAGCTAGGGGAAGAGGTAGATATGCTGGAGGGTAGGGATAGAGTCCAGAGGGACCTAGGCAAATTGGAGGATTAGGCCAAAAGAAATCAGATAGGTCTCAATAAGAACAAGTGCAGAGTCCTACATTTAGGACTGAAGAATCCCATGCACTGCTACAGGATGGGGACTGACTGGCTAAGCAGCAGTTCTGCAGAAAAGGACATGGGGATTACAATGGACGAGAAGTGGGATATGAGTCAACAGTTTTCCCTTGTTCCCAAGAAGGCTAACGGCATACTGGGCTGCATTAGTAGGATCACTGCCAGCAGATCAAAGGAAGTGATTATTCCCCTCTATTCAGCATCTGGAGTACTGTGTCCAGTTTCCCCCACCCCCACAAAAGCAATATGGACAAATTGGAGAGAGTCCAGCATAGGGCAATGAAAATGATTAGGGGGCTGGGGCACATGACTTATGAGGAGAGGCTGCAGATGAAAAGAGTGAGGGGGGGATTTGATAACAGCCTTCAACTATCTGAAGAGGGGTTCCAAAGAGGATAGAGCTAGTCTGTTCTCAGTGGTGGAAGATGACAGAACAAGAAGCAGTGGCCTGAAGTTGAAAGGGGGGGGGTCTAGATTGGATATTAGGTAAAACTTTTTCACTAGGAGGATAGTGAAGCACTGGAATGGGTTACCTAGGGAGGTGGTGGAATCTCTATCCTTAGATGTTTTTAAGGCCCAGCTTTTCAAGGCCCTGGCTGGGATGATTTAATTGGGGTTGGTCATGCTTTGAGCAGGGGGTTGGACTAGATGACCTCCAGAGGTCTCTTCCAACCCTACTTTTCTATGATTCTATGAACAAATGTGAATCTTTCTGCAGAACCAAGGTAATTTCCTCACATTTTGGTAACCATGTAAATAGAAATCATATGGTACAGAGTTGCTTTGCCATTCTTGTTTTTCTTACATAATATCTTGCCATATGTTTTGCAGAGTCAGACTTGATTCACAACTGAGCCCAAATGTACATGTTCAAATAAAACTGTACAGCATTTTAAGGTACCTACCTGGCCAAAGCAGGGACTGGTACTCCACGTGCTCGTATTGGTGGTTTTCCACGAACAACCGGAACTTCTGCATTTTCTGAACCACCATTCAAATATGTTAATTCTTGGAGCTGTGCCTGTCTGATTTCATCATTGTAGTCCTAGACAGAAGGGAGGATTAGAAAGCTATTCAACCAACACAGAAAAATACTCATCACAAGATATGCTTCTAAAAAATTATTTTTCATAATATTCTAGATAATTGTTTGTTGTACTCTTTAGAAACAACAAAACAGAAAAATACAGCAATGGGAACTCCAGTTTAACCTAAAATATATGGATTAGAACCTTCAAATAAAACATGTTAATTATATTTTTGCTCGGATTCTGTTTTCCTCTTAGAGGCCACCCATTACCTCCAGCATATTTCAATTAAAAAAAAAATACAATAAAAAAGGGACAGGGGCTTTAACTAGCAAAAATAATTAGTATGCCTCTTAATTTAGAATGAATACCAGATGAGATCCAATGGTGGAATCACATTCCACTGCGAAGTGGTGAAAATCCCATCATTTCATTTCAGCTTGTCAATTCTGATGAATTTTCAGCCCAAGGCATTTTGATTGCAGGCCCATGTACCATAGCAAGAAATCCTGTGCTGGCTGGTGGAGTAGATTAAATGACCTGCCCCAATAGCTCATTTCCATCTTTAAGTTCTGATTCTATGAATTTCTTCCATATATACGAGTAATTTTATCCAAATAATAAACATACTGAGTGCTCAAAATATTTTCAATTGAAAAATCTAAAATAGATTTGTATAAGTAAGCTGAGGACACACTAGATTTATTTGCTCTCCTTGAGAGAGTTACTCATAGGAAGACTGCAGAATTCATAACAATTATGTATATAGAGTTAGTAGAATACTTCTCAAACACATGCAGACCTTGAAATATTATAAGCGATCCTCCAAATCCAGTAAGTTATATAGGAATGAAACAGATGTTGTGAGCTAATGTGAACTCAGAGCTGAATTTCTGTATCATCAAATTCCATTTAGTATAAATGAGCCAAGGATTGCAGTTTTAGTGTACACCAAGAAAAAATATTTTATTCAAAAACAGATTATTTTTAACAGGGTCCTCCATGTACCAGTAATAAGTGCTGGCTCTCAGATCATTTCACTCTTGCGTAGCTCAAGAAACAACTACATGGTCTCTATTCTTTTTCCACCAAAGTGGAAGAGTTTTATCCAAACACTGTCAATAGTTACAATTCTAATTAAGGAAGAAAGGAAATCTCTTTCTTAATGGAAGTGGAATTTTATCCCATCAATGTGCATTCAACCAAAGAAATATCAAATGTTGCCTCATGTACTTTACTATGAAGCACAGAAACTGAACGAACAAAAGGGTTAATGCCACTCTAAGAACACCGGCACCCACCCATCAGACTTTGTTGCTCCTCTCAAATGTAAGGGTTTTAAAAAAACAAAACAAAAGGCAACTTGGGTTTTCCCTCATACTTCATTCCAGAAACAGCCTTTTGGTTCAAACACAGGTACTAAACAGTACCAGTACTAAACAGTACTAATAGCAGTTACCAGATAAGCATTTTTGAACACCTTTGCGATGTTAATTCAGAGGATACATTGCAGTTCACTCTCCATTCAGGCAGGAAGGCTGCAACAACCAATCAGTAAGTAAGGCTACGTCTACACTAAAGAGCTTACAGCAACGCAGCTGTACCAAGGCAATAAGATCTCTCGCATAGCCGCTCTATGTCGACAGGAGAGAGCTCTGAGTGGTGACGCAGCTCTCCTGCCGTTGTAGCACTGTGGATTCTAGCGCTTATGCTATGTAATATATGCTGCTTGGGTGGGTAGAATATTCACACCATTGAGACACAAAAGTTTTGCCAATGTAGAATGGTAGTGGTAGACATAGCTGAAGACAAACCTTTTTGTGCCCTTTCATAGACATCTTCTGTGACAGTTATTTCCAGGACCTTTTTCTTTCTAAATCAACTACTTCAATACACTGTTAATACTTTAAACTTGTGTAAGCAGCAGAGATTTTACTGCAATAAGATCTTAGATTAATAACGACATTTCAATTATTTCCATGGGGGTAGGGCTGTTTCATTCTGATTGACATACAGTACAGAAAGACAATGCAAACACAACATGTCTATTTCTGCACCTGATATATGCCAAGTCATGATGGATGGGAACTGTACATAGGTATTTAGCTACAAAATACCAAATTATACACAAGATAGACAATGAAGGACATTAAGGAAGCACTGGATGAGCACAATAAGTAGGATACATTGGCCAAAGTCTCCCACTAAGGAAAGCAGAGGTGAATAGTCTGAAAAATTTTGATAAGGCATATGCCGATACCCTATATAATGCCTATCCATATGCACGTCTGCACCAGAAATTGCCAAAGCCCCAGCTAAAAGAGCTTTGACTACTAGGGGATGTGACGGATTAGACTTTTGGTAGGTTTCTTTAATATATATCTTTATTCAGTAGGCTGGAGTAGACCTGATCCAGTAGACCCTGATTTGGATTCTTCAATTAAAACCAACAGACATTCTGATTTATGAACTGCAGCCATTAGAATTTTGGAGAACAGCATGCTTTTTTCCCCAGTCACATTTGGGAGATGGTTAGGAAGTACACAAGAATATCTTCTGCTTAGCCAAAAAAGCAGAAGAGAGTGGGGGGCATTGCAGAATGCTCTCTTCTCTAAGAAGATAAGACTGACTTTGTCAGCCAGAGACTTTTGAAAAGTTTTAAGTTGGTGAACCTTCCTTTCTGGGAAACTGGCATCCCTTATGAATGTTGTCCATTCTGGCTCTCTTAGCTCTATTCTTCTAAGCAGTTTGACATGCTATAAGCATGGAGAATAGTATTGGAAAACATCCTAAGGAGGCTGACCTTCTTTGCGGTCTCTCTTCACAGAAAAGCAAGAGAACTGAAAACTAGCTTGGCCCAGGAAACTTGAGTATGTTGGCATCTCTCTTTCAGGTATTATTTTGGCATTTTTAGGGACTTGGGGAGCCAAAAGGACCATTTAATTTACGGTTAAATAATTTATCAAGGCACTTTCTTCTTCAAAAATCTTGTTAATTTCTTGTTTTATCAATTCTTCAGTGGTGTATTTAAAAATTACCTTATCTACCACAATGCTTTCTTTCCTCTTTTGAAAAATAAAACAATAGATGCTGCTCTCTCCTGCTAGTAAATACAGTAAATTATTGACTTTTTGGACAAACAAAATTTCTCAAAAAAATCTCTGTATCTGTAACCACGGAAGTTCTGTACCAGATATATATCGTGAACATTTAAAACTGACCTGATCTCTTGGAATTTCTAATGAAAGTGTTTTCTGAATGAACTGTTCCCTAGGGGTTGGCAACAAATCTGTACACAGTCACAAGTGTCTGTCGATAAAGTCTGCTGATGAGGACGTGGGGGACGCTAACCTCCGCGCCCCGTACCTGCTATTGCTGGGGTAGGGGAAGCACAGCCAGACAGCTCTGCAGGCATGCTGCCAGCTCTGTCTGCTGCAGGTGCAACCCCTCTAAGCTGCCATTGGCCATGGTTTTGGCCAATAGGCTGGGATCTGCAGAGTAAGCACTCAGCAAGCAGGGGAACAGAGACAGTGTCACTAGTGACTGGGCGGAGCCAGCTACAGAGGCAGCATCCCTAGTCACTGGGCAGAGTCGGCCGGGCAGCATGACCATCCCTGCTGTTATTGGCAGAGGGGAGGCGTGGCCAGGTATCTCTGCAGGCAGGCATGCAGGCTGCCAGTAGGCATGCAGGCTGCCAGTCATCTTCTGCAGGCACTACCCCCCACGGCTCCTGGCCAATGGGCTGGAAGCCACAGAGTCAGCACTTCTGGAAGGAAGATGGAGGCAGTGTCACTAGTTGCCAGACAGGATGGCATGAGGGAGTGAAGGAAAAAGCCATGAAACTGGTTGGGAGGTGGTCTGAGGCTCCAAAAGCCACTGATAGCACGAGTGGGCAAGCTGCCTCTATTCCCCCTCCAAGCACTGACTCCGTGACCAATGAGAGTTGCGGGGGCGGCCCATGCATCTGGAGGCAGTGTACCTACAGAGTTGCCTGGCTGCACCTTGCCTCCACCAGCAACAGCATGGATGGGGAGCTGCCCAAGGTGCTAGAAGGCGAAGAAAGATTCTTTCGAGCTGTTGGCACTACAGGTCTCTGTAATGAAATGGGTCCCTACACAATTATCTGTTTTTATTCACTGTCACATGTTGGTAGGCTACATAGAACAGGGCCAGCTCAGCAAGAGCTCCAGGAGGCACTGAACCTGATGGGAGCATAATCCCAGACCCACAAGGTTAATACACCCACAGCCCCATCTCTTCAGGCTCGTACTCATAAGAACATAAGAACGGCCATACTGGGTCAGACCAAAGGTCCATCTAGCCCAGCATCCTGTCTACCGACAGTGGCCAATGCCAGGTGCCCCGGAGTGAGTGAACCTAACAGGTATGATCGAGCGATCTCTCTCCTGCCATCCATCACCCCCCTCTGACAGACAGAGGCTAGGGACACCATTCATTACCCATCCGGCTAATAGCCATTTATGGACTTAGCCTCCAAGAATTTATCCAGCTCTCTTTTAAACCCTGTTATAGTCCTAGCCTTCACAGCCTCCTCAGGTAAGGAGTTCCACAGGTTGACTGTGCGCTGTGTGAAGAAGAACTTCCTTTTATTTGTTTTAAACCTGCTGCATGCCAATTTCATTGAATGGCCCCTAGTTCTTCTATTTTGGGAACAAGTAAATAACTTTTCCTTATTCACTTCCTCCACTCCACTCATAATTTTATATACTTCTATCATATCCCCCCTCATGCTCCTCACCTCCTGCATCTGAGCAGTAGACAGGCCATGACCCTATCTCCTCCTCAGCCCTTTTGTGCCCAAGGAGGCCCAATCCAGCAAGGCCCTGTGTGGGAAAGTGGAACAGGAACATCATCATGGTAGGATGGTCTTAGTCAAGAAGCTTTGGGGTCCCTGAGAGATCAGGTTTGTATTCTTGGTGCTGCCTCTGGTTTCCTGTGTGACCTTGGGCAAGGCCACAGGCCCCCAGCTATCACAGGGATAATAACAACCCATTTTGCCATAATGAGGGCCATAAAGAAATATTTGGAAAGAGAATGAGAGTCTGATGCTAAAAAGAGATTCAAAAGGTGGGGGAAGGAGAGGAGAATCTCTGGTACCTTCCCCTCCCACCCTCCCCCCTCACGCCCCCGCTACTGCTGTACAGCTCACAGAACTTTGATTTTCTGTGGAACCTGTAAAAAGGTGGCTATTTTTAAAGAGTATTCATAATTCAAAAGAATTTCCTCCATATTTAATAAAGGTATAAAAAGTTTTTAGTAACTGCAAGCCCAATAAAATCCAGCAGGGGCACCTTTTATTTCATATGTTTCGATACCAATCAAAGCAGAGTTATAATAGGCTTTAATCCATTGATATACCCACCTACATATCCACACAACACTTTACAACACCTGGGATACATAACATTTCTGAGTGTCATCAACTTCGGTGAAAGTTAGTTAGCCCAGTCCTGAAAGGTCCCGAGTATCTTGAACTCATACTTCAGTCAATGGCTATTGTGGGGCCTCAGAAGCTACTACTCAGCACCTTGCAGTATCAGGAGTTCATTCTTTCCTTGGGTACTTCTATGGAACTCAGTAACACAATATTTGAGTGCATCATGAACAATGAATTTAGCCTTATGCAGCCTTTCTGAGGTCTCCCTAAGGTCTGTCTACACATATGCTATTATAGCCTAAATCTATAGCAAGGAGCAGCCTTGACAACGACTTACATGGCACGGGCTCATTTTCAATCTAAGTTTCTCTCATTGTCTCCGGAATCTTTGCTTTACCCCCACCCGGTTTTTTCTTTTGCTTACTTAGCCATTAGTGATATATTAGGGAAGCAGGACAGAACTAAAGCTAAATAACAGCATTTATACTAAATTCCCAGCCCCTGTAGTTTTCCACTTGTATTGGGTATTTCCCCTACATTATGAAAGTAACTATTCCACATTAAGGGCCAAAATCTGTCCTTAGAGTTATGTGCAGACAGAATTGTACTTCAGCAACAGCTGTATAAAAAGGATGGCTGTAATGAAGATTTAATACAGAACACCAAGGAAGTCGGATTCACATATCAGAGAGGTAGCCGTGTTAGTCTGCTTGCATCCGACGAAGTGGGTATTAGCCCACGAAAGCTTATGCTTCTAAACTTTATAGTTAGTCTTTAAGGTGCCACAGAACTCTGATTCAATTAGTGTTAAGCTGTTCCATATTGAGATGGCAGAAGACATGGAAATAGGACATCCATTTCTGATGCCTGTTTCCTGTATGTATGTACATACATACTCTGTTAGGTCAATCAATCCCACCACAACAAGTTTTCCCTTCTTAGGGTCTTTTACTAATATGGTACTTCATGCCCATAGCTTATAAATATGGATCTACATTACATGACATTTGTTCTGCCTTTTCTTAGTGGAATCTAAATATCCTTTTTATTTAATTCCTCAAATTCTCTTTTGTTTCCCCAACTGCAGATGATCATTACACATTTAATAAAACAGAAAAAAATAAACAGAGGTATCACAAAAAAAGACAGTTATATTGAAAACTAGTGAAAATACCCGGCGTTGCTCGGGTCCGTCGGAGGTGGGGAGGGGGTAGAGAGCTGAGTGAGTGCGGGGTCCGTTGGAGGGGGGAGGAGGCAGACAGCAAACCTGAAACCCCCACCTCACCCCCCCCGACCAAACCCGACACCCCCACCTCCGACGCTGAACCCAGCGTAGGAGGAAGTCTAATCTGTAAAAGAAGCTTATTGGAACATCTGAGGCTGAGATTTACCTGCATTTAGTTTCTTACTATAGTAGGCTTAGACTTGCATGTTTGTTTTATTTTGTTTGGTAATTAACTTTGTTCGGTCATTACTTAAATCCTACTTTTTATATTTAATAAAATCACATTTTACTAAACCAAGAGCAATTATTAATACCTGGGGGAGCAAACTGCTGTGCATTTCTATCAGTGTTATAGAGGGCAAACAATTTATGAGTAACCCTACGTAAGCTTTATACAGAGTAAAAAAACTGATTTATTTGGGGTTTGGATCCTATAAACTGGGTATCTGGGTGTTGGAGACAGGAGCACTTCTTAAGCGGTTTTCAGTTAAGCCTGCAGCTTTTGGGGGACGTGGTTCAGACGTGGGTCTCTGTTTGTAGCAGGCACTGAAGTCCCAAGCTGCCAGAGACAAGTGGGCAGTTACCAAGGGTGTTTCTGTGACCCAACCCATCAGAGTTAGCTATGTTCTATTCACGTTGTGTGAGGTTTTCCCCCCTCATTCCAGTGGGTAAAAGAACCTACACAACATGGCATTGAATAAAAAAAAAAAATCATTCAACCCAGCTTGGGAAAGGGAATATTTTATGTTCCAAAGACCCACACGCTGTTTTATGGAGTGCGCCAGATGTGGCCAAGTAATGAAATAGCTTAAGTCAACTGTAGCCCGGGACCATGATGAGAAGTGGTTCAAAAAAAAGTCCAAGAATTCAAACATCTCACCTATAGAGAAGAACAAATTAATTGAGGAGGCCACATCAAAAAGAGGGAGAGAGGTAAAAATCAAATGACTGACTTCCTTAGCCAGGATGCCAAAGATGCACAGAATGATCTTTGCCTTGCCTACAGTTTAGCAAAACCCAAATTTCCATTTAAAGCAGCAGCATCTTCTGCCAAAAAAATTGACCCAAAATGTGCTCCTTTTCAAAGACTGCACTGCCAGAACTGTAGCAAGAAACACTGAGGATTTAGAGGACTACCTTTACAGTGAAACTGTTAAAGCACAGTAAATGCTCCTTTTGTTAACATAGTGACAAGAGTACCGACCACAGTGAGAAGAGTCAGCTTATTATTTAACCATCACTTTGTAAAATGTTGACAAGTGAAATTTGCTTCAAGCTTTTGAGCTTAATTGAAAGAGCTGAATGCCACAATGGTGAAAAGCTGAATGCAGACATTGTTGGTTGTTTGGAAAAGGACCAAAACAAGTATCCTGCGGAGAAAATTGTGGGATTTACATTGGATGGGGCATCTGTAATGCTAGCCTAATGTGAAAGCATTTCAAAGCAACTGAACGATCGCTATGGTGATTTATTCATCCAGAACTGTATAACCCATCACCAAGCCTTAATGGCTAGAGCTGCTGAATCAGTTATACCTGACTTTGTGGAAGATAGGATCAAAGCAACAGCTATTTCAGTGGTGCTGTGAGAAAAAAATGAGTTTGGACAGATCTGTGAGCTGAATGAAGAATATTCAAATCTGGTAACAAAGAGTCCGGTGGCACCTTAAAGACTAACTATAAAGTTTTGAAGCATAAGCTTTCGTGGGTATTAGCTAACTTTATAGTTAGTCTTTAAGGTGCCACAGGACTCTGTTACCTCTGCTATTCCAGACTAACACAGCTACCTCTCTGATTCTATTCAAATCTGGTTATCTACAAAAAAAAATTGCTGGTTAAGTTTGGCTGCCTGAGTTGAGAGGTTCAAGCTACTGCAGGGTTCTCGACTGCAAATACTTAGAGAGTCATTTGGGAATGGGTTGCCAAATTATAGAACAATTTCCAGAACATCTATGACATAATACAGTCTCCTAAATTCATTCTGTATCTCAGTTTCCTGAATTGGGTTTTGCCACTTCTCGCAGCAATAAATTTGGCACTACAGAAAGAGAAATTTGATCCATACAATGCTTACTGCTCTGTGGAGAAATACTGCAGTGTCATTCTGAAGCTGCCTAAGCAGCCTTCAGATGAGGATTCTATGCTGAAATCTCTTGCATTTCCAAGCAACCAGTCTATACCTAGTGCCAAGGTCACGGAGATGCTTAGGAAGTGTGAGGAGCAGCATTAGTCATCAGAAACAGAGATTGCTCAGGTAAAAGCAAAGTTCATTGAATATACAAAGAAACTTGAATAGGCATTCAAGGCCAGGGTTCCTGAAATGCATGCTTTACTTGGACCCTTGCAACCAAAAGCCACCCCTCTCAGAAATTCAAAACAGTTCAGCAAAATGTACAAAGCACATTGACTCCAGTTGAAATGCAGTATACATTGTACTGTGAGGATGGTCAAGCTGTTTTTCACTCAAACTGCTGTGGCAATAACATTATCAAATTATGGTATTTTATTTAAGTCAAGTGAGAGTGAATACAGTTACCTGGCAAGGCTCCCCCCCCCCCCACACACACACACTTTTTTTTTTTTAACTGACACTGAGCCCTGACATATGTTGCTGCAAATGGGGCTTCAGGCGCATGAGCTCAATCAAAACATCCACAAGGTATTACCTTGAGTACTGTCAGGTTGATGCCGGTCTCATATTGCAACTTCAACAACGAGCACAAAGGGCTTCAATGTGGCTGTGGTGGCGAAGTACATTAAACACACTAAAGTGAGTTAAATTATTGTTATGATTATTAGCTAGCTAACCTTTTTTTCTCCAGTGTGGAAAATTATGTATGCTATTTTACGGGCTTAATGACTGAATAACAACTTCCAGCCAATGTGCATCACTAAGTCCAGTAATTTTGTCAAGTGTCCATCGCACAACATGGTGATGTTGACCCCTGCCTGAATCCCAGCTGGAGAGGATTCTCAAAGAGGAGGAAAATCAAATATGAGGAACAGACTCTCCACATGATCTCTCCCTTCATCTCTACTCATGGCATCACCACCACCACCTAAGGACAAGGAAATCAATACTAAACCAGAGGAGGGATCCTGGCTGAAAGGATTGCAGTCAATAAAACTGTTTAGCATGTGGTGAAAGATTTGAATTCCCTTGCTTGTTAAGTTAGGCATTTTGTTTGTTCTTACCTTTTATTTCTTTGTATCCAGTCCTAACTTAAAAAATAAAATAATAATATATGGAGATATACCTATCTCATGGAACTAGGTAGGAACAAGGAAGGACCTTGAAAGGTCATCAAGTCCAGTCCCCTGCCTACACTAGCAGGACCAAGTACTGTCCCCTGACAGATTTTTTTTGTCCCAGGTCCCTAAATGGCCCCCTCAAGAATTGAACTCTCAACCCTGGGTTTAGCAGGTCAATGCTCAAACCACGGAGCCAACCGATCCTCCTCCCCCCCAAAGCTGAATGCCTCATTACTTGTGATCACTTAATTATTTTTCTGTAGTCAAACTTGTTTTATCTAAACCAATGTGTGTTTGGATGAAAACATTTGGGAAAATTCATTTGTTACAGAAAATGATATGGACAAATCTTGGTATTAATGAAATGACAGATTTTATAAAAGTTTATGTTTTCTAGGAGGATGCTGGGCAGTACAAAAAAAAAACACCACCACATTTCTGGGGGAAGTCTGGGACCGGAATTTGCTGGTGCTGCTCTGTAATGTAGTTCATGGCTGGCTGGCTAACTAGCTATAGTACTTATACAGTATAGCTGGAGATGATTTATGTGCTGGAGGCTGTGTGGGCATAGCCGGAAGAGTTGCTCTCACAGCAAAACCCTGTAGGAGAATGGAGGGGATAGAGCTACCCTGAGTAACGGCACGGTGTGTGTACACACACACACACACACACACACACCACTCCAAAAGGGACAAATCCCTAAACTGAGGAAAATTTTGTGTGACTTGGGAGGGCAGGTGTAAATAAAAGTGTAAATTAAAATTAAAAATTTACAAACAAGTTTATTAGGTGGCCAAAAAGCTATGATTCTGCGATCAAAAATGAAAATAACTTTGGCTAAAAGTCCACCCTAGGTCAGTAATGAAGTGAAGGCAGCAATTAGAAATCAAAAGAATTCTATATAACAAGGGGAAACAGAATAGTCAACATCAATTAGAAGATGCAGTTTGAAAACTGATAAGGGAAGCTAAAGACAACCAGGTAAAAATCCCTGTCTGCTATAGCCTCATTACTAGGCAGAGATGGTAAAATTCATCATAATGATGAAGAAAAGGTAAAAAGTAGCATTTAATTTCAAGTGTTCAGATAACCTGCGCACATGGGTAACTGTAGGCGGATTAGCCTGACTTCAATCCTGGACAAAATAATGGAAAATCTGATATAGGATTTAGTTGATAAACAATAGGACTATAAATAATGCCAGCAATCAGTTTTATGGACAACAAACCCAACTTTATTCTTTGAGATTACACTTTTGGTTGATGAAGATAACTGCATAACTATTGTGACAGATCGCTCTCTCACCCCTCCTCAGGAACAGACAGGAAACCCTTCTTTTGCTCCAAACAGTGCTCTTTATTCCACAGTGCAGGCCCCACCACCAATATATACAGCTTTATACAGTTCAGTCCTTCAGCTTGCAGCTCTATCAACTCTATACAGTTCAGCTCTAAACACAGCTCTACAATTTACAGTTCTACAGCTTACAGCTCCACCTCTCACTCCAGACTACCATTCCACCACCACCACACTGGGCTTCCTTCCTGGCAGCCTTTTATCCCCCTGAGGCTGCCGCCAGGTGCAATCCCTCCAGGCTAATTGCCCTGCAGCCCAGGTGGCTGATTAGCCTTCTCTGCAAGGGAGGTTTGCAGGCTTCTGCTCCCTCTTAAAGGGCCCACAGGGCTGGCTCAGGCACTCCTGGCCAGCACCCTGCCACACTACGATACAGTTTATAGTACTTCACAATATTTGGGTTAAAATATCAATAATGCACACTAAAAGAGATTTAGAACTGACAGATCTCAAAGGAGTTAATGGAGAGCCATCATCAAATGAGAATGTTTCTCGTGGAGTTCTGTTGGGATTGGTACCAAGTCCAATGCTATTCAAAATTTTCATTGTAGTAAATATAAAACTACTGCTGATAATATCTGCAGAGGACTTAGGACTTGACTATACTCGCAGCTGTAGAGAGCTTTCGATTAAACCTTCAGAGAGCTCACTAGGGAAAATGCTGGAGTCTGTCCACACTGACAGCTGGAAGTGCACTGGTGTCACCACATTTACAGCACTTACAGCTACATTGGGAGCAGTGCATTATGGGCAGCCATCCCAGGGTTCAAGTGGCTGCAACATGCTTTTCAAATGTGGGGGGTGGGGTGGAGTGCATTGTGTGTATGTGGGGGGGGGGAGAAAGAGTGGGCTTTTGGAGTGATGAGTGTGTCAACACGCTATCTTGCAAGTTCAGATCCCTCCCCCCGCCTCTCCCTCACTCACTCAAAGCAAACATTTACTGTTTGCTTTGTCTTGGATCAGATAAGCAGCCACTGTCAAATGAAGCTTTGAAAAGGCACTTCTGCATTTCGCATCAATGAGAAGAGAGGCCACTTGACTTGGGGGGTTATGGGTCATTTCCGGAGGTCAATCAGAGCGCAGTAACGCAACTCCTCATCCACACTAGCACTGCGGTGCTCCAGTGGGGGCGCATCAGACATTACTCATCTCACAGAGGTGGAGTACCAGGAGTACTCCAGCTAGGGAGTCAGATCACTCTATGTACCTTGCCAGTGTGGACTGAGAATAAGAGAGAGATGTGGATGGATCGCTTGGTAAACTGAGCCATTCGAACAAAATACATTTTAATATGGCTAAATACAAAGTTGTACAGCTAGGAACAAGGAATGTAGGCCATAGCTACAGAATGAGGGACATTCTGGAAAGTGGTGATTACAAAGGATTTAGAGATTATAGTGGACAAGCAATTCAACGCGCACTCCCAGTGCAATGCTGTGGTAAAAAGGGATAATGTGGTCCTTCGGTGTATAAACTGAGTAGTAGTGAATAGGAAAAGAGATGATTTTACCTCTGTATACGGGACTGGTGATACAATACTGGAATACTATGTACACAGTACATTATGCAAAAAAGATGGGAAAATCCTCCTGCGAGCTACAGTAATACAAATAATGAAATAGTAAAATGTTTTCTGAGCAAGTAAAGACTATCAGGTTTCCTTTCTGCCTGACAAAGACAAGAAGAAGTGCTAGGAGTGGGCTAAGTGATAGACACAAAGATTCTCCACCCTGACTTGGAGGGCAGTGTGATCAGAGCAGTTGAGTGGGAAAGAAGAACAGATCTCAGTTGCAAAGAGAAGGGGAATGAGAAGATGCAAGCAGAGCAGGAGGAAAGGAATCAATCGGTACAATAAGCTAAAGCCTCAAGTCAGAGGACAATGAATTAGGCCTTGATTTCAGCCACAAAGAAAATTTCTAAGGAGAAAGGGTTGAAACTGTGGAGACGTATATTGCTGATTATGTCTAGGGCTAATCAATCTAAAAAGTGTTCTCTTCTAATGCTTGGATCATGGATTTATGACTTGAGGAGAGAGATCAGGCCCAAGGTTTTCGTCACTAGTCAGTTACTTGAAAAGCAAAGCAGTCTTCTGTGCCAGAATGAAAAGTAAACAATTTACTTTTCCAGCCAAGCCACAATAGTCTACATAGCAACTTCTACAGCCTTGCACATTTAGCAGGAGCAGTTACAGTTGTTGCAAGCCAAAGTTTGATTTGATTTTAAGAAAGAGAATGTTTGCAAGCTACAGGTTATAACCATAGCGTCTGAAGGTAATTATTTTCTCTGAAAGACAAGTGATAGCTCAATTTGCCAAGAAAGCAACACTAGGCTTTGTGGCAAATAAAACTACAGTTAGGTTACCCACTGCATCTGGACAAAAAAACACTTGAGAGAAGCTGTCCACTTCCTAAAATTCAATTGTGTGCTACCCAAAATGACTACTCTGTTTTTAACATGTAGGTTTTTAATCCTGTTGAGAAGTTCTCTTGGCTTTTCAAAAGGAGTCTAAGACAACACGGGCTTGACCCTGGATCGAGCTAAAAGTCATTTTGTAAAACCTGAGCTCAGCACAGGCAAGGTTTAATCCCATCTCTTGCAATCTGCTATGAAAAAACAAAACAAAACAAAACAAAACAAGAAACCACCATGTAATTAGGGAGGAAACACGAAAGGTTGCTCTGGTTCTCAGTCTTCATCTTTCCATACTCAGCATGATAGGATCAGTCACTGCTGAGTTGAGAAGCCCATCAGTCTCATCTCTATCGTGCTAGTAGAATCATTGAACAACTTCTCCACTGAGGTTAATTAATGTCTTTGCTCCAGATGTATCAGTGGATAGAGATAGTGTTTTATAACAGTCTTCTGTCAGTGCCAGGTGCAAATAGTTTCTTGTTCATTAGATTAGTCAACCATAGCTACCTCCATTGTCTCCCGCTTGAAGACTATTTCATCCATCACTTCCTGATTCAAGAAACAGGGTTTAGGCTGTTGACTAAATATAATTATGTTCTTATGTTTGGATTAGTGGCAATTCAAAATATCTTTGAGTATGGCCTACTGAGGGACCTATATGACTGACACAGGGGATGTCAGGATTTCTTCCTTCCCTCTGAACTCTAGGGTACAGATGTGGGGACCTGCATGAAAGACCCCCCTAAGCTTATTTTACCATCTTAGGTTAAAAAGTTCCCCAAGGCACAAGTTTCCTGTGTTCCTGTGTGGTACACTGTCGCCACCAAATGATTTAGAAAAAGAATCAGGGAAAGGACCACTTGGAGTTCCTATTCCCCCCAAAGTATCCCCCCCCCAAGCCCTCATCCCCTTCCTCAAAGATTTGAGAATAAAAACCCCACCAATTGTTACAGGTGAGCCCAGATCCAACTCCTGGATCTTTAAAACAATATATATAAAAAAAGGCAGATTCTTAAAAGAAGGATTTTATTTTGGAAGTTAATCTTTTTGTGACTCGATAAAGTTAAGAGGAATCCCCTCTAATTTTTGTTTCAAAATTAGAGAAAAACCAGAGATAAACTTCTCTCTAGTAAAGGAAAGATTCACAAGTGGAGAAAAACAAAAACTAACATGCCTTGCCTGGCTGGACTTACTGGTTCAGAATGATTTGGAGAACATGGATTGATGTCTGGTCCCTCTAAAGTCCAAGAGCAAATGACACACAAAGCCTCTCCCCCAACCCAGATTTTAAAGCATCTTTTGTCCACATTGGTTCCTTTGGTCTGGTGACGGTCAGGTTATCTGAGCTTCTCAACCCCTTACAGGTAAGGAGGAATTTTACACTACCCTTACGGTTATGACAGGGGGCTATCATAGAATATAAGAGTTGGAAGGAACCTCAGGCCATCTAGTCCAACCCCTGTTAACAGCAGGACCAGTCCCCAACTAAATCATCCCAGCCAGGGCTTTGTCAAGCCTGACCTTAACCTCTAAGGAAGGAGATTCCACCACCTCCTTCGGTAACCCATTCCAGTGCTTCACCACCCTCCTAGTGAAAAAGTTCTTCCTAATATCAAACCTAAACCTCCCCCCACAGCAACGCGAGACCATTACTCCTTGTTCTATCATCTGCTATCACTGAGAACAGTCTAGATCCATCCTCTTTGGAACCCCCTTTCAGGTAGTTGAAAGCACCTATCAAATACCTCCACATTCTTCTCTTTTGCAGACTAAACAATCCCAGTTCCTTCAGCCTCTCCTCATAAGTCATGTGCTCCAGCCCCCTAATCATTTTTCTTGCCTTCTGCTGGACCCTTTCCAACTTTTCCATATACTTCTTATAGTGTGGGGCCCAAAACTGGACACAGTACTCCAGATGAGGCCTCATTAATGTCGAATAGAGGGGAATGATCATGTTCCTCAATCTGCTGGCAATGCCCCTACTTATACAACCCAAAGTGTCATTAGCCTTCTTGGCAACAAGGGCACACTTGACTCATATCGAGCTTCTTGTTCACTGTAACCCCTAGCCATTTGGTCCCAATGTACAGGTGGATGTAAGCAAACCAATAAAATGGCTGAAACTACTATGCTTATTGCTAAAAGCAATCAAGTCAGCAAGCTGTACATTGGCCAAGTCACAGCCTCAACTTAACCAAGGGAGGAGGGGAGGGAGTTTTTGGATGCCACTGAAAGGGCGGTTTGACCCCTCGTCCTTCCTGATAAGAATTGTGTTGAAGTTGCTGATAAGAGCAGGATATGCTCCAGGAATGTCTATTGGGGGTCTCAAGACTGCAGACTATTGATTAACTAGTTGTGGGTTTTTCCAGAATCAGAACGAATCTCTCGCTGGAGCATTGAAATTGCTTATAACAAGTTTTCTTTAAGGGACATACTAATGTATAAACAAGGGGGGAATGTTTGAGGTAGTTGGACTTATCTGGACTCTCTCTCTGGATACATCTTGCAGTCCCCAGCAGCAGACGGGCTGCTGCTGTGCCACTCTAGAGTCACACTCGGCTTTGATAATTATCCAGGATTGGGGGTGTTTTACTAACCTGTTGTGGATGTGTATAAGTGCTTAAGAGAAAGTAAAGTTGTGCTTTCACCTAAAGCTATCCTGTGTTGTCCTGTTTGTGCCAGCCATCTATCGGTCAGATGGCCAGTCTCCCCTGATACCACCTTGCACAGAGTAAAAGTTACCAAGAGCTTTGGGTTAAAAAAACCCGGTAACACCTAGTCTTTAGCAGTGCGCGGGATTCTTCTCCCCTAAATGCAGGACTCTGTACTTGTCCTCGTTGAACCATTTCTTTTGGCCCAGTCCTCTAATTTGTCTAGGTCCCTCTGTATCCTATCCCTACCCTCGAGAGTATCTACCACTCCTCCCAGTTTAGTGTCATCTGCAAACTTGCTGAAGGTGCAGTCCACACCATCCTCCAGATCATTAATGAAGATATTGAACAGAACTGGCCCCAGGATCGACCCTTGCGGCACTCCACTTGATACGGGCTGCCAACTTAGCCATGGAGCCATTGATCACTAACTTAAGCCCGATGACCTAGCCAGCTTTCTATCCACCTTATAAGTCCATTCATCCAGCCCACACTACTTTAACTTGCTGGCAAAAATACTGTGGGAGACCATTTCAAAAGCTTTGCTAAAGTCAAGGAATAACACATCCACTGCTTTTCCCTAATCCACAGAGCAAGTTCTCTCATCATAGAAGGCAATTAGCTTAGTCAGGCATGACTTGCCCTTGGTGAATCCATGCTGACTGTTCCTGATCCCTTTCCTCAACTTTAAGTGCTTCAGAATGGATTCCTTGAGGACCTGCTCCATGATTTTTCCAGGGACTTGCCTGTAGTTCCCTGGATCTTCCTTCTTCCCTTTCTGGTGCCTTCTTATTTATCTAGAACATGATGTTCAAGTTGTCCATTTGGACAGGAGATCTGATTAGGATAGCATGATTGATTGCTCTCATCTCTGGAATATTCAAGAGTAGCTGTTCTTGGAGAGAGCAAACTCTCCAAGTGCTAAGTCCCGCTGTGTGGTCTCCCATCCATCCAAACTTTGATGCAAGTTTAGTAGTGTCTAGACACTACGGTCATAAGGTACTTTAAATACCTACAGCTAAATCCAAGTGGGTCCTTCCATATTGATGCCTGATCAGCCATGCAGGCGGGCTGCCATTACAGCTAAGCATTAGACAAATATACACAATGCTATTGTAGAACTGCACCAGGGAGTATGGTGTCAGGAAAGTCTCTCAAGATCGCTCGCTCTAAAGTATACTCTATTATCTACTCTTTTGATAACTTTTTTACAAAACACATACTTTATAGTGACCCTACCCTACTGGATTCTCCTAAACTTTAACAAACTACTTATCAACAAAACATTCCCAACAATCATAGTCCTAATAAGCTTCTATATCAAAGATGCCCTAACTCAAGGTCCCCATCCACTCATTTTATTTCAGTCTCAATTTGTTCAATCTTCTCCCATTCGGATTAGCCAAAACTGCAACCCTGCAGCTACTTTGACCTCTGGAAGCCCTGCTTGTTCAAATTAACACTTAACTATGCAGTGTTCTATATTTAATTCATTCAGAGTGGCTGAATGCACCCAATATGGTTGCAACTAGCATGATCAAATTTTGGGGTATGTGACAGATCGCCTTCTTGCCCCACTCCAAGCACAGGCAGGAGACTTTTCTTTGGCTCCAAACAGTGCTCTTTATTTACAGTGCAGCTTGTGCAGACCCCACCACCTACTATACACAGCTCTATACACCGCTCTGCAGCTTAGCTCCTTACACAGCTCTATACCCAGCTCTACAGCTTAGCTCCTTCTCTCTATCTCACTACTCCACACCACCACACTAGCACCACCCTGGGCTTCCTGCCTGGCAGGCTTTTATCCCCCCTGGGGAGGCTGCCAGGTGCAACCCATTCAGGCTGTTTGCTCTGCAGCCCAGGTGGCTAATTAGGCTTCTCTGCAGGGAGGTTTGCAGAGGGCTTTTCACCCTCTTAAAGGGGCAGCAGGCTGGGTCAGGCCCACCCTGCCACAGGTAACAAAATCACTCCATTCTGGAGCAACAGTACAACCTTCCCAACCCCAGGCACCACCAGTGTGTCTCTGGACATAAGATGTTCATTTTGCTCCAGGTAATGCTTTTCTGCTGTGGTTCTAAGTTCCGAGAGGCCACTGGAATTTGTGCTTGTACCCCAGAGGTCAAAAGGGGGAGAGAGAGGAGAGAGCTGCTGAGCTATACAGACCTACTTGAATGATTCCTTTCAAGTTCATAATCATAAACATTAAACATAACATCCACCAGAAACCAACTTTTGTCAGAGTATCTCATCAAATTAGATGGGAAAAGAGCTTATCTCTATGTGGTGGCAGTGAGTCACTCACATTTTAAAGTTTGTCTTCTACATGCATCATAGAACACTAACACTCTATGCACTTTAAATACACACAGTTTTAGAAACATCCCTGTCATAACAGGCTCAATTAAAAAAAACAACACACACATCACGTAGGTGCATCAAATTTAATGCTGAGGACCGAAAGTGCAGCAAACTCTGCCTCAGCTGTACTTAAGAACAAAATCAAACACAACAATAGCAAGTGACGAAAATTCAAGGAAGACTCTCAGTAATGACAAATAAATTAAGTTCCCATAGCTCACATTTGGGAAAAAAAAATCCAAGAATAAGACTGCTGTGTGGGTAGTATCTTTAAAGGCGGCTCTTTATCTACGAAGATCTGATGTAAGAGTTCAGTATTTTCCTGCAACAGCTCAGGTAATCACTAACACATAACACAATCATCTGTACCAAAGAAAACATCACCTGAATTAAGATCTTACCAGGCAAGTAAAGGAAAGGAACTGATTTTTTCAAATATTTTGTCTTCTGGTTATTTGTGAACTTAAAGTTCATGCATGTTTATGGAAAGCCATTATAGCTAAACTTGAAGATAATTTGATCTAGCAAAATAAGAATAATGTTTAGACAAATAACTCTTATCTAGTTATTACTATCCATGACATTTTACTTATAACTGTTAATATTGTACCCTTAACTGCAGATAAGGTAACCATGGTTGATATGCCTTCACCCAGTTTCACTGGAAAAAAATGTTTTATGGTTCCCACTTTTTGAATTATAATGCAGATTTGCTCACATTTGCATCTTACCTCACCTAACAGCGAGCAAAATCATGGGGCTACATATTGCCCATACTTTCCAAGAACTTCCTTAACAACCTACATGAAGAAAGCCAAGTTACCAGGTTCATCTGAATGTCCTTGTGTTTTACTACTAAGGGCTCGTCTTCACTACATGCAGGAAGGATTGATCTTCTGGCGATCAATTTATCACGTCTCGTTAAGACGCGATAAAATCGATCGCCAGCAGCTCCCCCGTCGACTCCGGAAGTCCAGCTCCTCAAGAGGCACAAGCTGGAGTCGACGGGGGACCGCGCCGCCAACTGCCGCTGCCGTGAGGACAGGAGGTAAGTCGGCTGTAGAGACATCTATTTCAGCTACATTATTAATGTAGCTGAAATTGCGTATCTACAGCCGATCTACCCCCCTAGTGAGGACAAGCCCCAAGAAAAACAAGGTTACTTACCTGTAACTGTTGTTCTTCGAGATGTGTTGCTCACATCCATTCCATTTAGGTTAGGTACGCGCAGCGTGCCTGGTTGCCGGGTAGATTTTCCCCTAGCTATAGCCTGGGTGAGCAGGGAGCCCCCTGGAGTGGCGCCCTTATAGCAGCCTATATATACCCCTGCAACCCCAGGCACCATCTTAGTTCCTTCTTGCCGGCTAATCCGACAGTGGGGAAGGAGGGTGGGTTTGGAATGGATGTGAGCAACACATCTCGAAGAACAACAGTTACAGGTAAGTAACCTTGTTTTCTTCTTCGAGTGATTGCTCACATGCATTCCATTTAGGTGACTACAAGCAATACCTAGGAGGAGGGGTCGGATTGACCCATTGCTGATCGTAAGACTGCTGACCCAAACGCAGCATCGTCCCTGGTCTGCTGGACTATGGCGTAGTGTGCGGCAAAGGTGTGGACGGAGGACCAGGTGGCCGCCCTGCAGATATCCTGAATAGGGACTCCCTCCCGGAAGGCCGCAGAGGATGCCTGCGCTCTCGTGGAGTGTGCTGTTACTCTCTCGAGCGGTTTGCCCGCGAGTTCATAACAGGTGTGGATGCACGACGTGATCCAGGAGGAGAGTCGTTGGGCTGAAATCGGCTGGCCCTTCATCCTTTCCGCAACCGCCACAAACAGTTGGGTCGTTTTCCTGAATTGCTTTGTCCTGTCTAAATAAAAAGCAAGAGCCCTCCTAACGTCCAACGTGTGTAATTGCTGCTGCTTTTCAGAGGTATGCGGTCTAGGGCAAAAGACTGGGAGACAAATGTCTTGATAGATATGGAAGGGTGAGACCACCTTAGGCAGGAAAGCCGGGTGGGGACGTAGCTGCACCTTGTCCTTATGAAAAATGGTGTAGGGCGGCTCTGAGGTCAGTGCACGTATCTCTGACACTCTACGAGCCGAGGTGATAGCTACTAAGAATGCCACCTTCCAGGAAAGGTAGAGTAGGGAACACGTGGCGAGGGGCTCGAACGGGGGCAACGTGAGGTGTGAGAGCACAAGGTTTAAGTCCCAAGGTGGAATCGGGCGCTTCACGGCCGGATACAATTTGTCCAGTCCCTTAAGAAAGCGATACACCACAGGGTCAGAAAATACCGAGCGGTTTGCCTGGCCAGGGTGGAAAGCCGAGATCGCAGCCAAGTGGACTCGAATGGTGGAAGTAGACAGGCCTTGATTCCTAAGGCCTAAGAGGTAGTCCAGTATACGAGGAATAGGAGCCTGAGTCGGGACGATGGCCAATCCCCCACACCAGGTGGAGAAACGGGTCCACTTTGCGATGTAGGTGTTTCTAGTGGCAGGCTTCCTGCTACCCAGAAGGACGTTCTGTACCTCAGCTGAGCATAAAAGCTCTGGGCCTCTCAGCCATGGAGTAGCCATGCTGTGAGATGGAGGGACTGGAGGTCCGGGTGCAGGAGGCGACCGTGGTCCTGAGAGATCAGGTCTGGGCATAATGGAAGGCTGATGGGAGGGGCTCTGGAGAACTGGAGGAGGGACGCATACCAACACTGCCTGGGCCAGGCCGGGGCTATGAGGATGACGTGGGCCTTGTCCCGTTTGATCTTCAGGATCACCTTGTGTAGAAGTGGAATCGGGGGGAACGCGTAGAGCAGGTGCCCCATCCAGGGTAGGAGAAAAGCATCCGTCAAGGACCCCTTGGCGCTGCCTCGGAAGGAGCAGAACTGGAGGCACTTCCTGTTCTGCCTGGAGGCAAAGAGATCGATCTGGGGAAACCCCCACCTTAGGAAGATCGGTCGAATAACGTCTGGTCTGAGGGACCACTCGTGTGTCGCAAAGGACCTGCTGAGGTGGTCTGCCAGCGTGTTCTGAACACCCGGGAGGAACGAGGCCACAGGGTGAATCCGGTGGGCTATACAAAATTCCCAGAGAAGAAGCGCCTCCTGACATAGAGGGTTGGAACGGGCCCCGCCCTGTTTGTTTATGTAGAACTGGGCTGTGGTGTTGTCCGTAAGTACCGCTACACATCGGTCTTGTAGTGTATTTCGAAAGGCCTGGCAAGCCAGGCGAACGGCTCTCAGCTCCCTGACGTTGATGTGAAGGCAGAGATCCGATTCCGACCAGCGGCCCTGAGTCCTGAGGTGACCGAGGTGGGCCCCCCATCCCAGAGATGAAGCGTCCGTCACCAGAGAGAGGGACGGGCTGGGGGGGAGGAAGGGGACACCGCGACACACATTGTCCTGATCTTCCCACCAAGCCAGAGTGGATAGTATGTCTCTGGGGATAGTGAGGAGAGTGTCTATATTGTCTCTGCGTGGTCTGTAGGCCGACGCTAGCCACGACTGTAGTGGACGGAGTCTCAGCCTGGCGTGTTGCGTGACCTGTGTACATGAGGCCAAGTGGCCTAGTAGGCTGAGGAACGTTCTGGCCGTGGTCATGGGACAGGCGCGCAGACCCCGAATGGCCGACTGGATGGCTAGAAAACGAGTGTGAGGTAGAGACGCTCGTGCTACAGTGGAATCCAGAAGGGCCCCTATGAACTCGATCCTCTGGGTCGGTTCCATTGTGGACTTTTCTCTGTTGAGAAGTATTCCCAAACGTTCGAACGTCCTGATGACCAGGTGCACGTGTGAGCGCACTTGGTCCTTGCAGGTGCCTCGGATTAGCCAGTCGTCTAAGTACGGGTATAGCTGTACCCCGTTGCGCCGAAGGGACGCTGCTACCACTGCCATGCACTTGGTGAAAACCCTGGGTGCAGTGGAGAGGCCGAAGGGTAGAACAGCAAACTGGTAGTGTTCCCCTGCCACCAGGAAGCGGAGGTAGCGCCTGTGCGATGGGTTTATACTTATATGGAAATACGCGTCCTTCATATCGAGGGCAGCGAACCAGTCTCCAGGATCCAGAGAGGGGATAATGGTGCCTAAGGCGACCATGCGGAACTTGAACTTGCACATGTGGGCATTGAGTCCTCGCAGGTCTAGGATGGGCCGGAGGCCCCCTTTCGCCTTGGGAACCAGGAAGTAGCGGGAGTAGAACCCCTTGCCCCTGAACTCCTCCGGTACGGGTTCGATGGCTCCCAGTGCAAGGAGCGACCTCACCTCCTGTACAAGGAGTTGCTCGTGAGAGGGGTCCCTGAAGAGGGACGGGGAGGGTGGATGGGCGGGAGGAGTGGAGGACAGTTGGAGCGAGTATCCCATCTCCACTGTGCGGAGGACCCACTGGTCTGAGGTGATGTCCGACCAAGCACAGAGGAAGTGGGACAAACGGTCTCCGAAGGGAGGATCCGGAACTGAAACTGGTGCTCTGCCCCCGGGCGCACCTTCAAAAGTTTTGTCTAGGCCCGCGGGGTGGCTTCGGGGCCTGTTGCCTCCCACCTTGGCGTGGGCCTGGGCGCCGGCGATAAGGTCTCGGTCTCCTTTGCTGGAAGTCTCGAGGTGGGCGGGCAGGTGGGAAGAATTGCCGTCGCGGGGGGTAGAAGGGACGCCTCTGCGCTGACGGTGCCTGCATTCCCAAGGATTTAATGGTTACCCCTTTGTCCTTAAGGTTCTGGAGACGAGTGTCCGTGTCTCCGGAAAAGAGGGAATCCCCTTCAAAGGGGAGGTCCTGGATCTTGAGCTGCATAGCCTGGGACAAAGTGGTGGACTGCAGCCAAGCCGCCCGACGAAGGGCGATTCCTGAAGCCATGGCCCTTGCCGCTGCGTCAGCCGAGTCCAGGGCCGCCTGCAGGGCATATCTTGAAATGTCCCTGCTTTGGCGGATCAAAGCTCTAAACTGTTGCTTATTGTCCGGCGGGACCATGGCCTCTAACTTTGCTAGGGCCTCTGTCGTATCGAAGTGATGACGACTTAAAAGGGCCTGGTGGTTGGTTACCCTTAGAATAAGGCCCCCTGAAGAATAAACTTTTCGACCGAAATGGTCCAGTCGTCTTGCCTCTTTAGTCTTAGGGGCCTGCGCTTCCTGCCCGTGCCGCTCCCTATCATTCACCGATTCCACCACGAGTGAAGAGGGAGGAGGATGGGTGTAGAGATATTCGTACCCCTTAGCAGGGACGAAGTATTTCCTCTCCACTCCCCGAGCGGTGGGGGGGATGGAGGCCGGGGTCTTCCAGATCGTAGCAGCGTTCTGTCTTATTGTGTTGATGAACGGTACTGCTACCTTTGACGGGGCCCCTTTAGACAACATGGTGGTCACAGGGTCCTGAACCGTCGGAGTCTCCTCCATTGGCAAGCTCATATTAGTTGCCACTGCTTTTAGAAGGCCTTGGTAAAGGGCCAGGTCAGAGGAGGGTAGATTGTCTGATGACATGCCCGCAACCGCATCCACCTGGGGAGGCGTATGGACCCAAGTCGCCCGCCACCAAAGGGGCACCAAAGGACCTGGCAGAGGGTCAACGGTGCTCCCTGATCTTAAAGGGAACCCTGGGTCTGACTGCGTGGTCTGGGGCTGATCATAAGCCCATTGATCCCAAGGTGGCCACTGCTGCTCAGAGGCGGGTCTTGGGGACACCGAGCCTTGGGTGGGGGGCCAGGGTTGATCTCCCCTGGCGGGCTGCGAGGGTCGGGTGAGAGAGTCCTTAGGCTCCATGGCTGGCTCTCGCTGCCCTGAAGGGCCCGGCCCTGGGCTGAGACGAGGTCCGCCTCGGTGCCGGGACGGTGACTTGTTGGGCGACCGGTGCCGCCGAGGAGAGGGGTCCGAAAGCCCATGCCGATGAGGAGAGCCGCTGGAAGAGTGGTACCGTCGCGGCGAGGTATCAGGGATCCGGTGCCGGTGCGAGGAGCGGCTATAGGACCGGTGCCGATGAGAAGAGCGGCTATAGGAACGATACCGGCGCGGAGAGTGGCTATATGACCGGTATCGTCGAGGGGAGCCCCGGTGCCGGGAGCGGGACCGGTGCAGAGAGTCTCGTCGGTGCCGAGGCGGTGATCTGCGTCGGGACCGGGACCGGGAGCGGCTGACGGAAGGTCTGGTGTAGCGGCTCGACCGGCGTCGGGGTGACGATCTGCGCCGGGATAGGGAACGGCGCCGGGAGTGGGATCGTCGCGGGCTCCCTCTATGCCTGCTAGCCGACCGTTGCCGAGAGTGTGACCGGCGCCGAGAGTACGACCGGTGCCGAGCAGATCGCGGGCACCGGGACTCGGATCGGCGCCAGGACTCGGACCGATGCTGAGACCTGGAGCGATGGGAGAGCGCCTCGGGGGATTCAGACGGCCTCCTCGCTGTCCTGTGCCGGGGCTGCGACCGGTACCGCGATACTGAGCGGTGCCGGGAGCCCGAGCGATGCCGGGAGATCGAGCGGTGCACAGGCCCCTCCGGGCACCTGGCCGCGATCTCGGTCCCAATCACGGGCGGTCTGCCCCTCGATCGGACCTGGCTCAGCTCCAGCGCAGAGTCTGAGGGTAGGAGACGACCGGCAGCAGCAAATGCCTCAGAGGTCGAGGGAAGGTGCTGCGGTGGAGGCACTCTAAGTGGCGAGGCCACTTGCACCGGACTCGACGGGCCCTGCACGGGTACCGGAGTCGACGGTGTCGGTGCCGAGGGCTGCCCCTCCGAGCGGACTGAGCCCGTCGGTGCCGCGATCACCGGCGGCGGCTGCTCGAAATGGTCACGGCGCGGAGTTGGAGCGGCAGGCGCCTGCGAGTCCCTCTTTCTTTTCCTTGAGGGGGAGTCTGACCGGTGCCGGGGCTTTGCCTTGGCTGGTGCCTTCTTGGGAGCGGGTCCCGAGATCTCCCCCGCGTCCGGAGCCAGGGCTGCCTCCATGAGGAGTTGCCGGAGACGAGTCTCCCTGTCCTTCCTCGTGCGGGGCTTAAAAGTTCTGCAGATACTGCAGGACTCCGCGACGTGGGACTCTCCGAGGCACTTTAAACAATGAGTGTGCGGATCGCCCAAGGGCATGGGCTTCCCACACTGCGCACACGCTTTAAAGCCTGGGGCCTTAGGCGGCATAAGCCCCAGGAGGCAGGGGAAACCCCTGCACGTACTAATCTATTTACACTAAGAAAATGATTAACTAACTAACTACTAATGGCAGAACTATTTACACTAAGTATTTAACTATTAACATAACAAAGAAAGAAGAAGCTAGGAGATATAGAGACTGTGGGACACAGAGCTCTACTGTTCCTGCAACCAGCTCGTCTGCGGTAAGAAGGAACTAAGATGGTGCCTGGGGTCGCAGGGGTATATATAGGCTGCTATAAGGGCGCCACTCCAGGGGGCTCCCTGCTCACCCAGGCTATAGCTAGGGGAAAATCTACCCGGCAACCAGGCACGCTGCGCGTACCTAACCTAAATGGAATGCATGTGAGCAATCACTCGAAGAAGAACCAAAAGTTGCTTTAAAGCTCTGATTGCCAAACCTGATTATAAACTGAAGTTTAAAATCAAGTCAATTTCTACCTAATTTGTTTTGACAATGTATTATTGATAATTAGCGAACTCTAAATTGCATTCCATTTTAAAACAGAAGTGGCTAAATCAAAAGTATAATTAGGATGAGTTAGTGGGAAACAGGCATACCACAGTAATAAATAACTTCGCTCACATATAATGGTTTTCATCCATACATCTAAGGAGCGCTTTCCAAAGGAAGGTATTAGTCTCCATTTTACAGTTAGGAAAACTGAGGCACTGTGAGCTGGTGTGACTTGATCGAAGTCACAAAGCACCTTCATGTCACAGCCAGGAATAGAATCAGGTTTCCTGATTCCCAGTCTAGCTCCTACCCACTATTGATCATGCTGCTTTCCCATTAATATACACATATTAAAATGTTTTATTTTACATGGGAATATCACAACTGAAAGATTTTCATTCACATCTAGTGCAAATTATCTCTCACATGAGTTATGGTATACAACCTTCAAAACCTAAGAGGGGGTTAGCTTAGATTGCACATTAAAACAGTCAGAATTAGTAAATAATAGTATAAGATTACAATACTAACAGGAATAAGGAACTTCTTGATTTCTTCCAAAGCATGGCCCATTCTGGCATATGCCTCTGCTGGTGGGGCAAATACTTCAATTAGAACATGCAGGTCATCATTTAGGTGGAAGTATTTTGCTTCCCCACTTTTTCTCAACTCTTCTTCCTGGGAAGGACAGAAAATTTCACTGTTAAAATATAAAAACAAAAAGAGGGGAAAAACATAAAATGAATGTGTTTGAGATGCTGGCGATATATACATATAGTTCATTCACTTTTTGGTTCGAATACTAAATGGACACAACTGGAAATTATAAATTAATATTCTCTACTATACTCAAAGCCAATGAAACTTTAAAATATTGCTATTTTGGCTATCAAAGAATGTTTTATGAAGTATATATTACTCAAGAGAAAATTAAGATTTCTACGCTGAGACAATGACTGGTTCCTCTAACAGACAGACTTGTTTCCATTGTTTTGACTTGATTGAAATACACTCACAGTATTTGTGAGCAACATGAAAAAAAATCTTGTTTCAACACTGGGGATTTTGTTCTATTCATCCCTCTTGCTCCAACCTACTTCTAAGATGGCTGGAGAGAGTGCATAGTCTTTATTAAGTGGATGAGCACTCAGTTCAATCTTTTTTTTTTTTTAAGGAAGTCTTAAGCTAGTTTAACAAATCAGATTTCTCAAAATGTTAAAGAAAATTTTTGCTTAATAGTAATTTAGCATGGTCCAAAGAGTATGGGTGAGAGCACCATGAATTTAAGTTTTTCAATTTTTAATTTAACTGGATATCACAAACAAACTTAACCGAGAACAATCAAACTATATAATAGTCTCCCTTGGGAAAAAGCAGAAGCTCTTGAATAATTTAAGAGCAAACACCACTGGAAAACATATGACAGTGAATAATCCTGTATAACACGTGTTACAGTGAATATATACAATATCTAAAATTGTTAACATTACAGTCATTACTCTGATTGTTAAATAAAGACAAACTGATTTAGCACTTAATACTTCTAGTGCTTTTCATCCACAGATTTTAAAGTACTTTACAAAGGAAGGTAAACATTATTTTATCCCCCTTAAAAACAAACAAGGGATCTTCCATCTTTAATCCACCATTATTTGAGTTGGGAACAACAGCAAAAGATGCAAAGATTCTGCCTTCAGTAATCTACTACTGTGGAGAGAGGTAAAAATTGCCATCCCACCAGCTGATCTTTCAGAGCATCCACTCAACAAAAAGTATGAACTTTTGTTAAACTGTGTAATATTGCTCAACATCACGAATGTTTAAGAAACGAGAGCAAAAACTACTTTTTGTCCTACAGGACTTTGTTATCAATGATAGTATATACAAATTATTGATATTTTTTCATTTAAATTTGCTGATCATAAAAAATTAAACTCTAGTACACCTCTGGCTAGTGGCATAATTACAGGAATTGTTTGGATGATGACTATTTAACAGCAACCAAAAGCAGGCAATTCAGAGGAAAGGGTGAAATCCATAATATAAATTATAGGACAATGCACTCAAAATATTTCTATGTCAAACATGAAGAAATAGTGTGTGTGTTCATATTTTTGGAATGCAACTCCCTAAACGACACTTATTTACTAAATGCCACCTCATTAGTTACATTTCCCTGACTATCAGTTTCTGACCTACTACAAAAAACAGATTTGTATCTGTGCCCAAAGAAGGGAAACATTGTTTTTGTAGAGAGGAAATCACTAAAACAAATTCTGTATTTAAAACAAACAAACAAAATTTATCATGCAAATCTAAATCACTAAAAAGACATCTTGTATACTTATAAAAATGTTATATTTTATCATTCTTGTATACTTACATATTACAAAATGCTATATTCATGTATATAAAAGTGTTGTACCAGCATAATGGCCTGCTGAAATACAGCTGTACAACTTTAAGTTTTTATTTCAAGTATTTATATTTCAAGCTTTAGCTTTATATTTCTTGCCTATATCTTTAATAAAGATTACATGGATTTTTAATGGTGTGTTTGCCATGATACTAAATAGGCTAAGTTCTTGACATATCAAACTCCTGGTCTTATTTAACACTGTTGACCATTGAACAGTGACTGGATTATGTGAACACCTCTGGCACATATTAATGTAACAGGCCCGTAGTCTGGATATCTAGATTCTAAATATTTTTTTCTTAAAACAGAAGTGAGCCTGAACTAAATGCTTAATTCAGACACCCTTCCCACAAACTCAGAGATACAATATTAAATCTGAACCTTTTGGCTTAGGCCTTTCCCTTTACAATAGAAAGCAAATTGCTTTTACTGCAAAATTAACCAAAATGACCTTTGTACATGCAAGACCAACAATATTTTTTGTTGCAACAATGTAAAGCCAGGAGAGGGAATTATAGGTCAGCTAAACCATGCCCCAGGAAAACTGTCTATATTATAATATTGGTACACAATGAAAAATACACAAACCAATAAACGAAGAGAATGCCAAGATGGCATCTGCTCCATAAGAAAATGGAGAGAGAGAGAATGGAGAACGTTTGCCAAAATGTCAGAATCAAATCAGTAAGAATATTTTACTCAGTGTTTTCCTAGTAAACTTGGCCTCATGCTTTCATTCATCTCACCACGCCCCTTTGTTTCATCCATATGTTACATTTTGACAATTTAATATTGAACTTTTGGGAATAGAGAATGTCATTTTACTACAGATTTGTACAATGCATTTAATAAATAAGATATGAATAAGAAGCCACATATTTTAAAGTGCTACTGTAATAAAAACATAATATAAAGTCCTACCAAAGTTGTATTTAAATGGACTATGAAAACTATATTGTGTGGGAATACACATAGGACCATTTTTCTTTAATAACAAAAATCCAACATGTAAACTAACAGGCAACTCTAACAACCAAACTTTTAAGTGTAGTTGACATCACCATCTACCTACGCATTTCTGATGGCCTTCATAATAGTATCTGTAATTATTTTCTCGGGAGACACTCCATCACAATATGCTAGTGGTCTAATTTTTCTTCCTGCATTCTTTGAGACAGCTTGGTTTTAAATAACTTCCTCCTTTTCTCTCCTACTGTTACGTTTGTTTAACATGAAAACAAGGTCTTTAGCCATTCAAAGGCATTTGAAATATTCATGTTACAAATTTGTCGGTCTGTTATTAAATTACTTCCTCCGACATTTAACATTCTGGAAAGTTCATGACTTAAGTCCCAATATGGAGATGAGTTTTGCGGTGGGTGGACCCACAAGCCCGTGCTGAGCCCCACTGACTTCACTATCTTCCCAAATTTAGGGGTTTGCTTGCATAGAGTTCATTGCAGAATCTGAGGGTTCATATGGAAAAACAGACCACATCTGAAATCTGGCCCACACATGCTTTATTTTATATTCATTTTCTGGTTCTTATGTGCTTTTTCCACTCTCCCAAATTGTGCCAGGAAAACAAAAAGAAGCCACATACCATTGTATACTATGCACTAAAATGTTTCAGCTATTTCGTTTACCTTGGCTTTGTCCCTCATGGAACCTTTTCCCAATATAGACATTTTTGTCAATGTTTCTTCCTGTAAACGTTTCAGTGAATTGCCACGTGGACCCAACAGTTTTCCCACAAAGTTGAACTGTAAGGAAACAAAAATGTAATAAAAATATTGCAACACTGAGGAACTGTCATCAAGTACAACTGCAACAAGTTATGAAATATCTTGTCTAAACAGAATTTGCATGTAGCTGCAAACAAAAAATATATTAGGTCACAACATTTATAGCCATTAAATAAACACGAGTGGAATAGATACCTCTACTTCAGTGACTTCTCCCATTGTACAGAAATCGACAAACATCAATATACAAAAACTCGCAAATACTATAAAGAGAACTCAATTCATGTACAACTACATTATTTTAGATTTAGGACAGAAAAAAAAAAAAAAAAAAAAAAAGAGGCCAACCTTTAAGCCCCAAGTACCTCTGACCACTGTCAAAGCCCAGTTCAATATAAAAATAAAATCAGAAGCTGACTAAACTGTATAGAGAAGAAACCAATCTACTCTTTATTTCCTAAAAGAAAGTGTGGTTCATGCTCCTTAAAAATTATCTGTGGAGGAATATGCCGCTCTCCCTGCCGGAACACCACACACACACACACACACACACCCTCCATAAGAAGATGAACACTTATGATTGAGGCTGCCAGTTTGTCATGGAGGTTGTGACTTTCCATGACATCTGCAGCAGCCAGAGTGCCTGGCTCAAGGGCAGCTCAGACAGTCCCTGTGCCAGTCACACCAGCCACTGCGGTGATCTCAGACCCCCGCACTCTCCTTAGCAGCAGAGTTTAGGTGTGGGTGGGGGAAGGGTATTGGGGCACGGGACTGGGTGAGGCAGGCTCTGGGTGGCGCTTACCTGGAGGCTCCGCAGAAGTGGTGAGATCCCCCTCGCTCAGATGCTAGGAGGAGACATGGCCAGGCAGCTTTGTGTGCTGGCTGCAGCCCCCTGCAAGTTTTAGTCATTGGTATTTTTAGTAAAAGTCATGGACAGGTCGCAACTGGTGAATTTTTGCTTACTGCCCGTGACTTGTCAGTGACTTTCTACAAATACCTGTGACTAAAATGTACCCCGAATTATGATTGACAGATTTAAGCTATATCAGACCAAGGTCAGAAGCCATTTCCAAAGATCAAGGAGCTGTTATGGAGAACATCCTATTGACAGCTCCCAATTGTATCCGATGTCAAGAAGTTCGAGCACCTAGGTTGATCTCAGCTACAATTTGTCGGAAAAAGAAAGGAAATTAAATAGCGTAATGATAAAAAATCCTATATTTTCTATATGTCTGAGTGTCTGTCTGGAGAGGAAATAATGAGAGGTAATTTACTTGTAGGAGTTATTTTATCAGACCCTGACCATGATCTTTTTTGATCTTGTGATTAACAAGAATTAGATCATCAGTTTTAACAGAAAGATTAAAACTCAGTATCGGAGTAGTCAGTCAATGAACATTTAAGCATAATACACCAAAATATTAAATCTTTGTTTCAGAAGGGGCTCAACCTTAGCTAGATATTAATGTGAAATAAAAAAAAAAAAAAAACTTACTAGATAGCTTAATCTGTCTCTAGCCAGGATTTCCACATATTCTTTATGTTATAAAATTTTCCATAGCCTTAAGCTTCCAATATTCTACACATTGTATATTTAAAACAGCGTGCTAGTTAGTTGATCCCCTCCCTACGGGGGGGGAAGGTGTCGGGGTGGGTGCCCAGACCAAACCCGACACCGCCACCTCACCCCCCCACCAACCGCAACACCCCCTGACCAACCCCAACACCCACACCTCACCCCTCAGCCACCCTGACACCTTCCCACACCCCCAGACCAAACCCGACACCCCCTGCTCACTTACCCCCCCGGCTCACTTACCCCCCGACCGAACCAGACACCCCCACCTCACCCCCCCCACCAATCTCAACACCCCCAGACCGAACCCGACACCCCCCGGCTCACTTACACCCCCCCCCCCCGACACCTCCACCTGACCCCCCCAACCAAACCCGACACCCCCACCTGACCCCCCCGACCAAACCCGACACCCCCACCTCACCCGCCAACCGAACAGTGTATTTAATAATCTGTGTGCTACACAGTGCACCGTGAGCCGGGGGGTGGGGGGGGGTGTCGGGTTTGGTCTGGGGGGGTGGGAAGTTGTCGGGGTGGGTGAGGGGTGAGGTGTGGGTGATGTTCAGGGGGTTTTGCGGTTGGTGGGGGGGATGAGGTGGGGATGTCTGTTTGCTTGGGGGGGGGGATGAGGTAAGGGTGTCTGGTTCAGTCCGGGGTAAGTGAGCTGGGGGGTGTCGGGGTTGGTCTGGGGGGGTGGGAAGGTGTCGGGGTGGGTGAGGGGTGAGGTGTGGGTGTTGGGGTTGGTCAGGGGGTGAGGTGGAGGTGGAGGTGTCGGGTGGGGGGGGTGAGGTGGAGGTGTCGGGTGGGGGGTAAGTGAGCCGGGGGGTGTCGGGTTCGGTCTGGGGGTGTTGAGATTGGTGGGGGGGTGAGGTGGGGGTGTCTGGTTCGGTCAGGGGGTAAGTGAGCCGGGGGGGTAAGTGAGCAGAGGGTGTCGGGTTTGGTCTGGGGGTGTGGGAAGGTGTCAGGGTGGGTGAGGGGTGAGGTGTGGGTGTTGGGGTTGGTCAGGGGGTGTTGCGGTTGGTGGGGGGGTGAGGTGGCGGTGTCGGGTTTGGTCTGGGCACCCACCCCGACACCTTCCCCCCCCCCAGACCAAACCCAACACCCACACCTCACCCCTCACCCACCCCAACACCTTCCCACCCCCCCAGACCAACCCCGACACCCCCTGGCTCACTTACCCCCCGACCAAACCCGACACCCCCACCTGACCCCCCCCCAAGCAAACCCGACACCCCCACCTCACCCCCCCGACCGAACCCGACACCCCCACCTCACTTACCGTCCCACCAAACCCAACTCGGATCCATCGCAAGGGGGGGGCACAGAGCTGATGGATTCTGGGGTTCCGTTGGGAGGGGGGAGGGGCAGAGAACTGGAGGGATCTCCGGGGTTCCGTTGGAGGAGCGAGGGGTGAGCTGAGCAAGTGAGGTGTCTGTTGGAGGGGGTATTATGACATCACCACCACCTAACCGCCCAGCTGATGTGATTGGCCCTGAAAGACTTTCACCCCTGGGGGGCGTCAGATGTGAGATCCGAAAATGTTTCGACCCTTACCAGCATTTAGACCCCAAGACCCCTTACTGTACCAAATTTCAAGTCTCTGGCTCAAACGGTGCGGGAGGAGTTCGCTGTCATACATACATACATACATACATACATACACACACACACACCACTTGACTTTTATATATATAGATATATAAAAAAAAAAACTCCTTTTCAGTTAAATGGAACGACAGGTCAATAGTTCAAACCATACCATATTTCGATGTTTACAAGGTGATTTGTGTAGATACAGAACAGTTAGAAAAACAGAGCCAGGTAAGCTACACAGAGAAAGTAATAGAAAAATCTTCAATGCATATATAAAGGAGGAGAATACATTTCAGCACTGTTTACTATAATGAATTTCAGAATGTTAAATGCTTATTTTAGTATATAAATCAGAAGAGAGAACTTTAATAGTTATCCAAAATATCAATTAGAAATGTTTGGCCTCAATTTCTCTCAATTCCATTTGATAAAAGTAGTTTCTAAAAACAAAATAGTATGTGTTTAGTCAACTGAATACTATAACGTAATATTGCTTTTTGTAGTCTTCCCACATAATCCTATACAGTAAATACTGTTTACAAAATTAAAATAATTGTAATGCATAATTAGAGTTGCTGAACTTCACTTCCCTTTGAAGAAAAAAGCTTTTCCAACTCTTTTTAACTACTAGGCTTTCCTAACTAGCGGGCATTAGACTCAAAAGAACAAAAACAAAAAACACAGTACATACTATATCCTGAGGGAAGTAAAATCCACCTCAAATACACCACTCTGAAATCTCTGCAATATTCACATAGGAGAAAACAAGCAGAACAAACCAGAACTAACATAACTAAAAATAAATTAGCTTTGCTACTCAATTACAAAATGCCCAAAGGTAGAAAGAAGGTATTCATCATGTGCGAGCTAAGTAGACAACATCTTCTAGTCAACATATCATTTAGTGAACAAGGAACTGTGTGAGCTATGCCCTTATGTCAGATCAAGAACTGCTCTCTGTGCTCTGAGAAGCTCTAAATACATTACAACTCATGTTTCAGAAAACTGTCAAATCCATGCTGCAAATAAAACCCTGAAAAAATGGAAGTTTAGTGCCAGGGTCCACAGACCAGATTCAATCTCAAGGACCCTCCTGCAACATTCTCCAAAAACCAAGTGTAGAATAGACAGATTTTTTTTTTAATCTATATAATCTAGTTTGCTGCCTTGTGTATATAAAAAGAAAAATATACAAACTAGGAAAGGTAGGAAGTAAACACTCTACAAAAATCTACTTTGAACAGGGGTTGGACAAGATGATCTCCTCCTGAGGTTTCTTCCGAACCTAATTTTCTATGATACTAAAAATGGATAAAAACATGGAAAAACCCATTTGCCCCAAATGGGGATTTAATTTCCCAAATTAAACTATTGTTTCACCTCTTAATCAACTTAAACACCTGAGAAACACTTGATTGGAAAGAGTTCTTTGTGTGAGATTCAATACAAGATATGAACCTGCATATTCCAAGGTATAAATCAACCAATAACTGATTATTATTTATATTGCTTTAGTTTCAAATGCCTCAGTCAAAGTCAGGGCCCTCATACATAGTACAGTGAAACCTCGATTTAACGGACTAATTGGGGCGAGGGGGTGTCCGTTAAAGCCAAAAGTCCGTTATTTAATAATTTTTAAAAATCATTAAATAACAGGACTTTTGGCTTTAATGGACACCCCCTCACCCGAATTAGTCCCTTATATAGAGGTTTTAGGAGCTGTCAAACCCCCCCCCCCCACCTGCCTGGCTCCCCGCAACGGTGAGCCGGGCGGGTGGGCTGAGAGCTCCCGCCTGGCTCCCCGCTGCGGGGAGCCAGGCGGGAACTGTCAGCCCGCCCGCCCAGCTCCCGCTGCGGGGAACCAGGCGGGAACTGTCAACCCCCCCGCCCGGCTCCCCGCAGCGGGGAGACCGGCGGGAGCTGTAAACTCGCCCGGCTCCCCGCAGCGGGGAGCCCGGCGGGAACTTTCAGCCCGCCCGCCCAGCTCACTGTCAACCCCCCCGCCGGGGTCCCCGCAGCGGGGAGCCCGGCGGGAGCTGTCAAACCCCCCCCCCCCCCGGCTCCCCGCTGCGGGGAGCGGGGGGGGGGGGGGTGACAGCTCCCGCCCAGCTCTCCGCTGCGGGGAGCCGGGCAGGAGCTGTCAAACCGGCCGCCGGGCTCCCCTCTGCAGGGAGCCGGGCGGGAACTGTCAGCCCGCCCGCCCGGCTCCCGCTGCGGGGAGCCAGGCGGGAACTGTCAAACCCCCCCCCCCTCCCTGCTGCGGGGAGGGGGGGGGGTTGACAGCTTCCGCCCGGCTCTCCGCTGCGGGGAGCCGGGCAGGAGCTGTCAACCCGGCCGCCCGGCTCCCCTCTGCGGGGAGCCGGGCAGCCGGGTTGACAGCTCCTGCCCGGCTCAAAACCCCCCCGTCCGTCCGTCTCCCCGCTGCGAGGAGCCGGGCGGGGGGGTTGACAGCTCCCGCTTGGCTCCCCCCAGCGGGAAGCCCGGCGGGAGCTGTCAAACCCCCCGCCCGGCTTCCCGCTGCGGGGAGCCGGGCGGGAGCTCTCAAACGCCCCCCCCCCCCCGCCCGGCTCCCCGCTGCGGGGAGCCGAGCGGAGGCTCTCAAACGCCCCCCCCCCCCCCGGCTCCCCGCTGCGGGGAGCCGGGCGGGGGGGGTTGACAGCTCCCGCTCTGCTCCCCCCAGCGGGGAGCCGGGCGGGATCTCTCAAACCCCCCCCCCCCGCCCGGCTCCCCGTTGTGGGGAGCCGGGCGGGGGGGTTGACAGCTCCCGCCCGGCTTCCCGCTGGGGGGAGCCGAGCGGGAGCTCTCAAACCCCCCGCCCGGCTTCCCGCTGCGGGGAGCCGGGCGGAGGCTCTCAAACGCCCCCCCGTTGCGGGGAGCCGGGCGGGGGGGGGGGGGTTTGACAGCTCCCGCAGGGGTCCCTGCTGCGGGGAGCCGGGCGGGAGCTGTCAACCCAGCCGGCTCCCTGGGGCGGGAGCCGGCAGCCCCCAATAACGGATTTCGGATGCATCGGAAATTTTGTCCGGTGCATCCGAAGTCTGTTAAATCGGGGTCCGTTAAATCGAGGGTTTACTGTACTGTACAAACTTCTTGTAAGAGAAGCTGAATCTGCCTTTGACCCACTCTATAGTGGGGACTAAACTCACCCTCAAGACCCTTGTGAAACCAGGGGAACACAAAATAACTTAAACCCACCTTTGTGCTCGGATACCCAGCTACACCGAGCACAGCTCCAGGGTAGCAAAGGATCTGGGCAAAAGACTGTTTTCAGTTGCTGTTTAATTAAATGCCTAAAACACTCAAAGGGGAAAGGGGGGGGGGGGAAGGAGGTCTTGGTTAAAAACACAAAACACACCTGCCTCTGAAATTAAGAGATTAAAAAAACACAATGTAAATTTGAGACCTCAGACTTCCAGCAAAACCAGAACACTAGATTTGACCTTTCCAAGATTAAAATCAAAATAAGGCCAATTATTTTTTAAACCTTTCTGACCTTTCTTCTATACATCAAAGAAGTGAGAACACACACAAACCATTTTCACCCCACTTTGAAGGTCACCTTTAACTGCAGGATAACTTTATTTAAAATGTAGTTAGAGTAGCAAAAAACCTAAGATGACTGTTCATTTTAGGTTAATGAAGAACAGTTTAAATAATCCACTTGAAAATTGTGTTAAATATATTCAGTAATCAGTATTTTTAAAAACAAGTCTCAGCACTAATATAGTGCATCAGTTGAAACCTAATCATTATACAGATTTATTTCCTAAACAACCCCCAGATTTAAAGTGTGACAAGTTATATATACACACAGGATTAAAAAGATCTCTTTTCCTATTATTGGTGTGTTGTAGTAGGATAAATGTATCAATGTCATACCAGAAAATTTCCTTTCTTGAAGTAAAGAGGTTCACATATCCATGACAATGGCTGCACTGCTCAACGCAGCCTTGAAGGCAGCCCAAATGTGAGAGGCAGGGCTGGTGCGACTCCACCACTGAGAAACCACCAGTTTAGACATTTGCACAGCATTTGAAAAACTAAGCACTCTATCAATAAGAACAAACAGAATAAGCCTCGTGCAGAGTAAAGAATTCAGTGAATGATAAACTTGAGTGCCATTTAATAATTAGATTTTTTCCCCTAATTAACAGCCTATTCAGTTGGGTTGGATCTGTGGACCTCATTACTCCAAGTAAGGAATTTTTCACTTAAGACACACATTTTCCTATTTTCTTATTCACTGATCCATGACATTAGGATTTTCATACCAGCATCCACTCAGGGGAACTTTTACACAGTTATGTACAGATGCAAAATATAATCCTTTTCTAATAGTTACTGGGATACTAAAGCAAGGAGCACCAATCTATTGAAGGCCACATCAGATGAGGCCTGTAGAATTTGAGAGTGGCATGAACAGTTAGCCATGTGGCGGTTTTCCAGATTTCCTCTTATGACAATGATCTTTCTGCCCATAAAGGCCCCACAAGTCTGAGAGATTGAGCTTTAATACTAGAAAATGCAGTTATGCTTGGACTCCTTTGTTCGGAGATCCAGTATCTCAGCCACCTAGAAATGGAGAATTGTAAAGCCTTCTCTCTCTCTCTCTCTCTGACAAGCTAATAAAGCACAAACAAAACATTTGCCTTTGACCTGACTGGTGTGGTGAATATATATTTTTTCAGCTCAGCAGACATCATAAAAAAGCCACGGTTTCTCTTTGGGGTGAGATGAAGCTTTGCTGAAGGATGGAAGAATAACTTCCTGGGTTCTCTAAGAATGTGGAGTTTATATCTTTTGTATGAAGAGAAGGCTGAATCTTGAGCACTACTTCAGCTTTACAGAAGGTTTAACATTGAGGTTCCAGAAAGACCACTCCTAACTCAGACACTGAATAGCCAAGATTGCCATCGGGGGGGGGGGGGGGGGGGGGGGAAATAATAATGTTCAGCAGATTGTGATTTCTCAAATGATACCTCAAGGTATCCTTTGTACATTTGTCATAGTCTTGTAAAAGTGGTGAACATAATGGCATAAACTGCCAGAGTCACTCTTTCAGAAAAAACTCTCTCCCAGTTAGAAACCAGTCCCTGACCATCAGAGAAAAGGGCACATTTATCTATGGCAGTGACGATAGGATAAATTTTGACTGGTGTGCACCAAGGAATCTTCTGGCCTTTTAAAATGGAGGCCTGGGATGAAGCATGGAGGAGAAAGACACAGAAATGGCGGGCAAGATGCCTCTTCTTGCCAGCCAGGTCTTTCACATCTGGGCTGCTAACCCTCATCACTCCAGAGCCACCTGATGGGGAAAGGAGGTGGAGATGGCAGAAAGGCATTCAACAACCTGCAATAGAAGTGGAGAGCAAAAGCCAGGATCGTCAGGCCTGGTGACCTACAGTGGCAGCCTGATACCTTCCCAGACTATTAGGTGTGACAATAATACATTGGGAAATTAGAGCTATTAGGTACCCCACTATTACACACACACACCGCATGTGGGATATACAGCTATAGCTTGTCTAACTGTAGTTTACATTTCTCAAAATAATCAGTGCACTCTGTCCTGAAAGTCTAAATCTAGTGTGCGCGTGTGTGTGGCTTTTGTTGTTTAAAATACTTTATCTGAATCTCTAGATGTGATTTGGAGTATTGGCATTTCTCCCCTAAGTAGGGTGATTCCCTGAGGGGAGTACAGGATATGCATGCTTAGAGAAGACAGCAACTATTTATGGCTGTCAGGGTTATCTTTCCACACTTTGAACTTTAGGGTAAAGATGTGGGGACTCTGCATGAAAGACAAAGCACCCCCCAAGCTTATTTTACCAGCTTAGATTAAATCTTTTCCCCCAAAACCCAAACTTCTCCAGTTGGGGCTTGGAAATTGCTGCCACCACCAATAGGAGTCCCCAAAATTATGGGGTGGGGCACATTGGAACCCCGATAGTAACCCCCCCTCCTTTTTAGCTGGGAGAGATTCGAGAACACAAACCCTCACTAGCTGTGAGACGAGCCCGATCCAAACTAGGATCACTCCAATGGAATTAACCAGACAGTTCTTACCAAAAAAAAATTTAATAAAAGAAAGAGAAAAGCAGAAACTACTTTACAGGAATACATAGACACTAAGCTTCTTAGCATTACTCAGCCCTCATGGAGCCCCTCCCTTAGAATTTCTCTCCCTGCTAATTTAACAGTCTAAGGACACCATGGATCGATTACAAGGGATACAATTCAAGAATACACTTACTGCCAGACTTTTGTTTTTCTTAGCAGGTTATTGAAATGATAAATAGAAACATAGATAGGATTCCTCCCCATAGCCAGGGAATGCAGACCAACTCTGAGCAGCCACGGAGAAAAAACCGGGACAAAAGTGAAACTAAAACCTTTGTCTGCCAGGTATTAGCAGCTCCAATAGGTCATCCCTTCTCCTGTTTCAGGTTTAACCCTTTACAGGTAAAACAGTCATTCTAAAGCACTTCATACTTATAACAATGGCCCAGTCTTTTCTGCACTTATTTGCCATCTGCATTCTGGGAATGCGTACAGGGTACACAGGCACTGGAGAATATCTCCTCTGGTGCACTCCAGGAACGTAAGAGCAGAATCATGTACTAAGAATACTTGTCCTGCTGCACTTTGCTGATGTATGCAGCTGAAGAGAAACAGATTCTACTTTGTGGCTCTTACAGTGCCTCCTAGAGAATCCCCTGAATCAAATTCTTCAAAAGACAGAGCTTGGTAACTATTTTTTGTGCCCATGCTTTATGCTGGGCAGTGTTGAAGGGTCTGAATGTCTCAGACACCTTTTTCTTCTACCTACCCCGGATCTGCCTGCTCCCCAGAAGGAGGGAGCGAGTAATTTCATTCAGACAGTGCCCTGAAGAGGGAAGTACCTTGTGGTTACTCTTTTCCTGTACGGAGAAACAGAAGATTCAGATTGAAAGCGTTGCTGGACTGGGTGCAGCAGAAGAGAGATTCCCAAGCTTTGGTCAAGAGAGATTCCTGCACATGGCCTGAACACAGGCTGACCTCACCTCAGAAGCACCAGGCTCCAGCCCTGGAGGTTCAAACAGAATCCCCCTTGACCCACTTACTGCACTGGGAGACAGCACTGGGCTGACCTTGCTGGCAGTGAATAGCCCTGAGCCATTGCAGGGCTGGAGAGGAGCATGCTGCAGAATGGAGGGAAGAGTTGGGCTCGTCTCTCATACTCTCCTTGTTTTGTCCCAGATGCCTTTCCTTATCTCCCTGTGTGACTGGTTGGGATCACAGAAAACCCTTTAGGAGCTGCCACCTGATATGCTAAGGCTACCCCAGTCTCAGTTTTCCTGCCCCAACAGCTTAGGACCTCAGTACCCTACCAGGTCTGAGCCACGTCCCCTAACAGCTGTGGGCTTTCCTGGAAACAGGCAGGAGGTATTCTTACCTCTGGCACTCAGATGCTCAACTCCCAATGGGGTCAAACCCTGAATAAAATGTGTTCTGCCCTGTATAATGCGTATACGGGGAAAACTCAGATTGTTCACCCTCTATAACAATGATAGAGATATGCACAGCTGTTTGCCCCCCCCCCCCAGGTACCAACAGGTACTCCAGGTTAATTAATAAGTAAAAAGCGATTTTAATAAAGACAGGAGGCAGTATTTAAGTGGTTCCAAGTTAAGTGGTTCCAAGTAGTAACAGACAGAATAAAGTGAATTACCAAATAAAATAAAATAGAAAACGCAGGTCTACCACTGATACAGTAAAAAAGCCTCACCCTCAGTGAATTCCTTCTTTCAGGCTAAACTCCCTGTTAGCCTGGGTTCAGCTATCACTCGCCCCCCGCCCCCCTCCCCTCCCCCCCCCCCCCGGAAGTCACAGTCCTCTGTTCCAGTTTCTTCTAGGTATCCTGGGGGGGGGAGGGACTGTTCTTTGAGCCAGCTGAGAACAAAATGGAGAGGTCTCACCCGGGTTTATATAGACTTCCTCCTGTGGGTGGAGAGCCCCTCCTCCTTCTGCCGAGTCCACATGGACTCTCAGAGCACATGGTCCAGTCCCAGGTTTGAACCAGACTCTGCTCATTACCAGTCAGGCCACATTCCTGAGGAAGCTTGGATGTGGACAGGTGTCTACAAAGTTCATTGTTTGCTTGATTGGTTCTCAACTGGGCTTAACTGAGAATAATTTTTTCCCCCCAGAGAGCTGCTCAGCTACTTTCCAAAGTCTACATATTACTAACCAAGCACATAGCCAATATTCATAACACATACATACAAATAGGATGAACAGATCCAGTGGATCATTACCTTCATATGTTACATGGCATATGTAGCAAAACCACATTCCGGTAATATCATACATATATTTACAGGCACCCCCCCCCATAAAGCTTTATGGGGTACACTGTCACACCCTGTCACTGCCATAGCTGCAGGCAGAGGAGCTGGGCAGCTGCTCTGCGGTCAATAGTCTTGACTATGAGCATTGGCTCTAGCAGTTGGGTGAGAAACTTCCCTGACTCTTTAATACTGTACTTCAAACTATACTCTCCCCATGACAGAACCACCACTTGCTGGTCTAGGGGATGTTGCTGTTTAGGTGTTGCCACAGCTTCCTGGGAGCTCGGAAACCTTCTCCCTTACCTGAGTACTTGAGAGGAGGCTGGGCCTCCACAGAACAGGCTCATCTTCATACAGGCACTTAATCAGCAGAAGTGCAGGAAACAGTGTCGGCTCTCTCCCCCACCACTTAGCTTTCTCATCCACGAACCCTCCATGTGGGTGAGTTGCTGGCACAAAGTTCCAGTAATTGAGGAGAATGGCAATACTTTCTTTCAGTAAAGGCAGGCCCTGACAACCTGGAGATTAAGCCTCTCCCCGCCCCTTTTTTCTGCAGCAGCAGGAGCTAGGCTGCCTGCAGTTGGAGAGGCAGATGAGGTCGGATTTTTCAAGGGGAGCCCCTGCATCTCAGGGCAGGTGTACTCTGCCTCCAAGTCTGCATAAAGCAGAGTACCCAAGTCTATGGACTTTATTAGGAATCAGAAATAGATTGTTTTTCTTCCAGATTTATGTTCTGACTACAAAGGACCTTCCTTTCCTAGGCATTTAATCTGTTGTATGAGTTTCAGCTAGAAAAGAATATAAATGCTAAATCAAGTTTAAACATATAAATTACGGGGTAGAGGGGATATGCAATAAGACAAGTAATCCTTGTTTATCCCCAACAAGACAAATCTGCAGAGAAAGCTATATATCCAGCTTAAATGCTTAGTGAAAGTATAAACACTTGACCAAATGGTCTATTTGCAAAGCTCTAACAAGCCAATTTCAAAGCTACAGGAAGCTTTCTGGCATATTAGGTCCTCCGCTAGGGGGTTCTGTCATTTGGGATGCCTGAAAGAGTAGGATTGTGATTTGTTCATTCAGCTTTGGGAATTCATTGTTCCCGAACAGTCTGATATGAGAAAACCCTGAGAGAATTTCCTCTACCACTTCCAAGAAATGCAAGGCTTCCACACACACACACACAAAAAGTCTCTCTATTTCAAGCACCCAGTTTGTATCACAGGATATTACCCCAAGTGAAGGGGGCTATCAGGTAAACATAGCTTTAAATACAACAACAGATCTTAAAGCAATGTTATCAACTTTAGATTTAACCAATTTAAAAGAATTATTCCAAAGCAGTTTCCAGTACTTCACCTGTACTTGATTGTCGCTTTATAACCATCTTTTCCTATTTTTTTGTTTTGTTTTGTTTTTTTTAAACAAAACATTTTTCTCCTCTTTATCTGTGTTAAATATCCATGCAAAACAAAAGACTGACTTGTGAAACAGATTAAGTACTATCAAATGTGCAAAATAAATACATTGACAGAAAGAGGAAACAGTTACTTTTAACACCAAAGATTAGTGTAACAGTAGACAAAATGCTTATAGATTAATGTCATTTTTAAGTAAACAGTAGCAATTTAACTTGGGGATAAACCCACAATACAGGCTCAGACTTCTGAGGGTACATAATTTAGACTAATACTTAATGGAATATGTAGTGGGGCAGCTGCCCCAGTCCAGCAGAAAAGGGGTTAAAGTCAGCCCTAGGAGAGGGCTGGGATTGAGAGCTACTAAACTGGACTGATTGGGGAAGCGGCTGCAGCTGGGCCATGCCCCAATCAGGCCACAACTGGCCTGTATAAAAAGGCTGGGATCCAGGAACTCCAAAAGGTTTCTCTCTAGGCTGGGAGAGCAGAGCCTGGCTGCCTCTGTGACAGGGTACTAGGAGTGAAGCAGGGCTGGGAAAAGGCCAGAGGAGCAGGGGCGCGCCAGGCTGGCAACTCTCCAGGCTGCAGGGCCTGGTCCTAGGCCCATACAGGAACTGGGTGGCAAAGAAAGGCACCTGGCCCAAGACCCCTTTGCCAGTGAGGACTGCTCTTACACTGCAGTCAGCAACAGGGATCAGGGGCTTGATGATGACTGGAGTAGGCCAGACTGAGGCAAGATAGGAATTACAGCAGGGGTAGGCAACCTATGGCATGGGTGCCGAAGGCAGAACGTGAGCTGATTTTCAGTTGCACTCACATTGCCTGGGTCCTGGCAGGGGGCTCTGCATTTTAATTTAATTTTAAATGAAGCTTCTTAAACATTTTAAGAACCTTATTTACTTTACCTACAACAATAGTCTAGTATCAGAGGGGTAGCCATGTTAGTCGGGATCTGCAAAAGCAACAAAGTCTTGGAGTACCTTATAGACTAACAGATCTTAGGGATCATAAGCTTTTGTGGGCTAAGACCCAATAGTCTAGTTATATATTAAAGACATAGAAAGAGACCTTCTAAAAACGTTAATGTATTACTGGCATGCAAAACCTTAAATTAGAGTGAATAAATGAAGAATCGGCACATCACTTCTGAAAGGTTGCCGACCCCTGGATTACAGGGTTGGGGATTTCCTGGGGACAGGAGTCCCAGACAGAGTGAGGGTAGTGCCAGGAGGCAGCACCCCAGGTAAAGGGCACCGGGTCTGGGAGGGACACCGGCCTGCAGAGGGCGCTCTGAAGGTGAAAGAGTTAATTCCCGGACTGACCAGCAGGAGGCGCTGCAGGGGTGAGTTGTCACACCACTACAGAATACAATACATAGATTGCTCCGCTCACATCTTATTTTTAATAGTTTCATGCATTTTTATATATAAAAATGCATGAAACTATCTTTAAATGTTAACCTATCTTGGAAGGGGAGTAACTTCCCCCAAAGTTATGATGAATCTTCAGAAAACTGGTTTATTATTGACTAAAGCCATTCCCCCCCTCCACTCCCATCCATTCTAATGCCAAAGCAAAGTCAGGTTTCTGAGAGGATGAACTGGCTCAAACTACTTACTCATAAAATAGAAAAAAAACTAGTTACTTAACATTAAGTGTGGTTCCTCAAGATCTACTGTCAACAAGGATTCCACTTCTGGTGTGCATTCATCCCATGTGCATGAAATTGGTTTATTTTGGCCAGCAATGTCTGTTGGAGCCACACCTGCACCCTGGATGCTCATGGCACTCTCCCCCACAGAGAACAAAGGACAGACTGGGCCCAACCACCCTTCCAGCTTCTTCACTAATACAAAAAATCCAGAGTTGCAAGACTGCAGAAGCAGGTAAGGAGAGCATGTCATGGCTTCCCTGAGAACAGTACTTCTCGAAGAACACCAGCTACTGTGAGGCAGGGGTGAGCAAACTGTGGCCCACCGGCCATTTTTATATGGCTCGTGAGTTCGGGCCAAGTGCAGCAAGCCCCAGGGCCCCACGCCCGACTGAGTAGGTAAGCAAGTTGGGGGCGGGGGACTTAGAAGTATAATTTAGAAGGGGGTCTAAAGAACATCTTAATAATGAGAGGGGATGGGTTAGTAAATGAAATACACAGAACACCCTTCGACATTATACTGATTAAAGCATGAAAAAGTTTAGTTAGGAAGCAGAAATAGTCAAAAATGCAATTTAAGAAATACACACCGAGACAGACGTTCAAAGAGCATCAATACCCCAAAATACAATCTGCTTTCTTTACCATTCTAGAGGGGCAGGTACTTAAAGAGTTTTCTCTTGCTCAGTCTATTAACTGACAGCAATGTGAAGGCTTTTTGTTACAACGATGGCAGGACTGTATTAACTTTTATATGAGGTTGACTCAAAACTTTCATGCTTAATGATTCTGAACAGAAACATCCCTATTTTAAGCACTCACTGGTGTAGACCAGGGGTCTCCAAACTTTTCAGCCCGAGGGCCGCATTAACTATCAAATAGCAGTTCGGGGGCCGACAACACACTCTAGGTCCAAATAAAAAAGAATCAAAACATGGATGTTGTTTTTAATTATTTATTTAATATTATTTTATTCAGTTATTTAATAACACATTGATACACTACACATGAACACCTGTTCACTACACATGAACACTACACATCAACCCCCCAACTGACCCACCCAGCCAGGTCTCTCCCCCCCCAAACCTCCTTTCCTCCAACCCCCCCCCCCCCAACTGACCCACCCAGCCAGGTCTCTCCCCCCCAAACCTCCTTTCCTCCAACCCCCCCCCCCAACTGACCCACCCAGCCAGGTCTCTCCCCCCCAAACCTCCTTTCCTCCAACCCCCCCCCAACTGACCCACCCAGCCAGGTCTCTCCCCCCCAAACCTCCTTTCCTCCAACCCCCCCCCCCCCCCAACTGACCCACCCAGCCAGGTCTCTCCCCCCCAAACCTCCTTTCCTCCAACCCCCAACTGACCCACCCAGGTTTCTCCCCCCAAAACCTCCTTTCCTCCACCCCCCCCCCCAACTGACCCACTCAACCCGGTCTCTCCCCCCAAAACCTCCTTTCCTCCACCCCCCCCCAACTGACCCGCTCAACCCGGTCTCTTCCCCCCCCCCCCAACTGACCCGCTCAACCCGGTCTCTTCCGCCCCTCCTCCTCCCCCCAACTGACCCGCTCAACCCGGTCTCTCCCCACAGACCGTTTCGCCGCCTGGCATTGGGTGGCTCCTTGTTTCGCCGCCTGTAACTGGGCGGCGGTGCGGCGCGTCCCGGCCCCAGCTCTGAGCCGTCCCTGGCCGGCGGCGGCAGCGGAGCACGCGGCGCGTCCCGGCCCCGCGGCTGGCGGCGGCAGCGGAGCACGCGGCGCGTCCCGGCCCCGCGGCTGGCGGCGGCAGCGGAGCACGCGGCGCGTCCCGGCCCCGCGGCTGGCGGCGGCAGCGGAGCACGCGGCGCGTCCCGGCCCCGCGGCTGGCGGCGGCAGCGGAGCACGCGGCGCGTCCCGGCCCCGTGGCTGGTTCCCGACCCCTGCCGCGGGCCGGATGAGAGGGCCTCGCGGGCCGCATCTGGCCCGCGGGCCGTAGTTTGGAGACCCCTGGTGTAGACCATTAACCATACCATCTCCAAGCAATGGTTCTCTCAGCAGGCTACTCAAAAAGCTAGGCTGATAACAAAATGCAATTCTGTATCTTATCTGCACTCATAACAGACTTGATCACCAAAATCAGAATCCATATTAAATATAAAATCACTGAACTTCCTATTTCATAACAAAACAAAAAAGAGTGGCTAAGAAAAATAATGTAGTACAATACGCAAAATATAATAATGAAGGAGGGAAGGGTTTCATGCAGTAAGGACAAAATCAATCACTTAAGGGTTTTCTATATGGAAGAATAATGAACAGAAAGCTACAACAGCAATAGGTCCAAGTGCACTACAGATCTTTTAGCATGAGGCAGCAGGGCTCACATGACCTGTTACTGCCTGGCATGCCAGAGCACTATAGATTACACCACAGTTTGCCATGTACTAACTTTCTGTATAGATACGCCTTTACTTTATCAGCAGACAGTCCCTAGAATTTTAGTGGTTTAAACCATATCTAGACATCTTAATAGGAAATTCAAATCTTTGAAGTGAAACCAATATATGTTGTCCACAATGTAGAGTACTACAGGTCAGAACAATAATCAAATACATGATTAAAAATGACCAATAACATTGGGGTTATAGTGGATCACAAAATTGAGTGGAAGCCAACATTGTGACGAAATGGTCTGAAGTATATAGGATGATATACTTCATCCTATATACTTGGCAAAAAGGCCAATATAATTCCAGGAGGTAACTTTCCTGCTCTACTCAGCACCACAAAGGCCTCAGCTGGAGAACCAGATCTCACTTTGAGCACCACACCTTTAGTAAGATTTGACAAATTGGAGAGTCCAGATGAGAGCAACAAAAAACGAAAAGTGGTTTAGAAAACCTGATCGATGAGGAAAGATTTTAAAAACTGGGCATGTTTAATCTAAAAAAGACAACAGATTGGGAACCTGATAAATTTTCAAATATGTTAAGGTCTGTTATAAAGAGGACAATGAAAAATTGTTCTCCATGTCCACAGGACGAAGGACAATCACTAATTAGTTTAGTTTTCGGTAAGGGACATTTAGGCAAGATATTAGACAACATTTTTTTCTAACCATCCGAAGAGTTAAGCACTGAAACAGGCTTCCCTGTCACTGAAGTTTTTTTTAAATAACCGGTTAAATAAACACCTGTCAGGAATGGTCTATATATACACACTTAAAATCATAGATGACCTCGAGAGGTCATCTAGTCGAATCCCCTGCACTCAAGGCAGGACCAAGTATTATCTAGACCATTCCTGTAAGGTATGTCCAACCTGCTCTTAAAAATCCCCAATGATGGATCCCACAACCTCCCTAGGCAATTTATTCCAGGGTTTAACCACTCTAATAGGAAGTTTTTCCCAATGTCCAACCTAAACCATCCTTGCTGCAATTTAAGCCCATTGCTTCTTGTCCTAGCCTCAGAGGTTAAGAACAATTTTTATTCCTCCTCCATGTACCAACCTTATGTCCCCGCTCGGTCGTCTTCTCCAGACTAAAACCCAGCTTTTTTCAATCTTTGATCATAAGTCATATTTTCTAGACCTTTCATTTTTGTCGCTCTTCTCTGACTTTTCCAATTTGCCCACTTTTTTCCCCCTAAAATGTGGCACCCAGAACTGGACACAATACTCCAATTGAGGCATAATCAGCACAGAGTAGAGTGGGAGAATTACTTCTAGTCTCTTGCTTACAATACTCCTGCTAATACATCCCAGAATGATGTTTGATATTTTTGCAACACAGTTACACTATTGACTCCTATTTAGCTTGTGATTCACTATGACCCCCAGATTCTTTTCCACAGTACTCCTTCCTAGGCAATCATTTTCCATTTTGTAGATGTGCAACTGATTGCAAAGTACTCCACTTAAGAAGGAACATTTGCCCTTATTGAATTTCATCCTATATACTTCAGACCATTTCTCCAGATCATTTTGAATTTTAATCCTATCCTCCAAAGCACTTACAACCCCTCCCAGCTTGGTATCAGCCACAAACTTTATAAGTTTACTCTCTATGCCATCATCTAATAATTGATGAAAATATTGAACAGAAGCAGACCTTGAACTGATTCCTGAGGAACCCCAGACACTATGCCCTTCCAGCATGACTGTGAATCACTGATAAGTATTCTCTGGGAAGGATTTTCCAACCAATTATACACCCACCTTACAACCTAGATTGAGCTACTATATTTCCCTAGTTTGTTTATGAGAAGGTCATGCAAGACCATATCAAAAAATCTTACTAATGTCAAGATATACCACATCTACTACTTCACCCCATCCACAAGGCTGGTCATCCTGGGAAAGGGCTGGTCTTCACTAGGGGTTGGGGATCAGCTGAAGATATGTATGTACGGCCAACTTACCTGCCGTCCTCATGGCTGCGCACTCTCCCGTCGACTCCAGCTTGCGCCTTACATCAAGCTGGAGTTACCGGGGTCGACGGGGGAGGGGGGGCGAGCAATCTATTTCTCATGTCTTAATCAGACGCGAGAAAAACGATTGCTAGAAGAGCAATGGCTACCCGCCAATCCGGCGGGTAGTGAAGATGTACCCAAAGAAAGCTATCAGGTTGGTTTGACATAATTTGTTCTTGACAAATCCATGCTGACTGTTATTTATCACTATATTATCTTCTAAGTGTTTGCAAATTGATTTCTTAATTATTTGCTCATTATCTTTCTGGGTACAGAAGTTAAGCTGATTGGTCTGCAATTCCCCAGGTTGTCCTTACTTCCCTTTTTTTAAATAGATGGACACTATATCTGACCTTTTCCAGTCTTCTGGAAGGTCTCCTGTCTTCCATGACTTTTCAAGAGTAATTGCAAATGGCTCAGATATCTCCTTGAGTATTCTAGGATACATGTCATCAGGGCCTGCTGATTTGAAGACATCTAACCTGTTTGTCATTTTTGACTTGTTCTTTCTCTATTTTACGCTCTGATCCTACCTCATTTTCACTGGCATGCACTATGTTAGACATCCAATCACCACCATCAACCTTCTTGGCTAAAACCGAAACAAAGAAGTCATTAAGCACCTCTGCCATTTCCACATTTTCTGTTATTGTCTCTCTCCTCCCACCCACCCCCATTATGCAATGGGCCTATTCTGTCCTTGGTCTCTCTCTCTTGCTTCTAATGTATTCGTAGTTTTCTTTTATGTCCCTATCTAGTTTGATCTCATTTTGTGCCTTGACTTTTCCAATTTTGTCACTGCATACTTGTTATTTCTTCATATTCATCCTTTGTAATTTGACAGAATAGTATCTACTATTGCTCATGCTACTACCTTAGGTTTAGAGGACAATTTTTTGTTGCTTAAACTGAATATATTTTGTTATAACAACATTCTTACAAAAAACAGTTTTAAAATTACTGACAAATTAACCTACCTTAGGGAATTGTTTTACTGGAATTAATACTTTCTGCCCCAGCTTCATGTTTTTATTTATCACTACATCAATATACTTTTCTTCTTCCTTTCCTTCACCTTTTTGGAATTTCTCAATTTCTGTAAAGAAAAGTACAAAAAAATGTTAAGTTATTTTTTTAACTTGATATGTTCCCAAGTAGATGAATAACTTGTATCAGCATACGTTCCAAAACCAGTGTGTAACTTGTAAAACAGATTTCTCTTCGACTGCAATTTACAATACCACATTTGAGTCAAAGTAATTTTTTTAAATACTTTATCTGTTACTATCAGCACACTTTGGACTATAACAGCCATTTAAGAAAATATAAATTTTATACTACACACTGAATATTTGAGAGACTTATTTTTACATAGTTTACTCAGCTTGAACAATAAAATGCCTGTATCATCATTTTGGGGCGTTCACACACATTTGCCCTATGCCATCACATGTTTGAGCTTCCAAAATTTCAAGAGAAAGTTTTAAATAAAAAGAAATAATTCACTGAAAATTCAAGAGTTCGTAAGAACATTTCTATTTGAGGTTATAAAACCTTTGAATTATTAATACAAAATCAGTTCTTGTAGCTTGAGAAGAAAGCAGTTGCTTTGAAAACTTGTTAAAAAGCTTTATTTTTAAAAAAAAATATATGTGAGAGTGTACCTGGACCTTCCTTGGCTTATGCCTCCTACAACCCACCCTAGAAAGGAGTGGCAAAGTTGTGTCTTCCAGGCCTGCCTAGAGATGCCTTGTGGAAGCAACCAAGCAGAAGTCAGCAAGCTCAGCTAAAAGGAGCTGCAGGGCCTTAGCTGGTCAGTTCCTGGCTAGGGCTAGAGGGGAAAGGGAGGGTGGGTCCTCTGTTCTGGCCAGAAGAGCTTGATGGGTTGTTTGTGCTAAATCTGGGAGTGAGAGGACCTGAGAACTCTAACCCTAAGGTAAACAGGTAGAGATAAAGGGAAGAGGCCCAGGGGATGCAATAGCAACTAATTAAATTAAGTAGTATGCTTAATTTGGAACTTGAAACAATGGGTGGACCCACGTTCCTGCACCAGCCACTAGCAAAGTGACCTATATCCCAGGAAGGGGACAAGGGTCCTTTAGAAGCATGAGAGAAGAGCTGGATTTAAAGGATCCAAAAGATAGTGAGTGAAGAACTCTGGTGAAGACAGTTTGGCAAATGCTTTGCTACACCAGAAGGGCTCCATTTTGATGGTGTGACTTGGCCAGAGGGCTGAACCACTGAAGACTGCTGTGTGAGGTTGGCAACCAACACGGGGCTCCAGAAGTAGGGGAAACAATTACAGTACCACACATAGCTGCTAGGGGATACTTGAGGTGATTGCCCCATGAAAACTATATACAATATTGTAAAATTTAATTCTCTTCTCCATCCATAATCCACTCCCTAATCGCAACATACATTTCAACAAGAGTTGCAATGGAGTTATAATCCTCCACTGTATATATTTGACATTTACTTAAACACATTACTGTTAACCACCATATGAAGTAAAAACAAATCTTTTCAATGTTTATAGCTACAAAATACCAAAACAAATAACCACATGCCAAGTCCAAAAGTCTAGGATTGAAGTTAATATACAGATAACATTCTTGTGGATGATGGTTAGAAACACATTCACTTGTTATGCTTTTGAACATCCTCAGGATGTTATTTCCACATCCACATATATGGTCTCATTACCTTTTCCACATTACTTTAGCACAGTTGTCTTTAAAACAAAGTGTAAAGCTTTACATGTGCTTAAATCTTTGCAGTACTAGAGCCCTGAACACTTATCCTGCAATATGTTAACCAGACATGGATTCCTGTGCCCACACAGAGCCCACAGGCATAACGTCCCTCTCCGCCATTACGTCCTATTAAAAGGATCAGGGGCCTTTGTCAGTTAACCCCTCTACAAACTGATGGACATTACCAAAGCTTCTATTTGGGCTTGTCTACACTACCACACAGGGTCGATCTAAGATATGCAACTTCAGCTACACTATTCATGTAGCTGAAGTTGATGTACTTACATCTACTTACCATGGTGCCTTCACTGTGGCAAGTCGACATCTGATGCTCTCCGGTCAACTCCACTTGTGCTTCTCATTCTGGTGGAGTACCGGAGTCAACGGGAGAGCGCTCAGTGGTCGATTTATTGTGATCCGGTGGGTAGTATAAACAAGTCCTTTATTAACAGGAACAGGAAATTTATCAAAAGACCAGTTAAAGGTTTATTCAATATAGACTTGATCTTACACCCACTGAATTAAATAGCGAAGCTTCTAATGACATCAGTCATGCAGGATCAGAGTCTTGTTTATGCCCCATTTTTTTGCTTTGGGTCAACACAAAACTCTGAATTAAGAACATAAGAACATAAGAACGGCCATACTGGGTCAGACCAAAGGTCCATCTAGCCCAGCATCCTGTCTACCGACAGTGGCCAATGCCAGGTGCCCCGGAGTGAGTGAACCTAACAGGTATGATCGAGCGATCTCTCTCCTGCCATCCATCACCCCCCTCTGACAGACAGAGGCTAGGGACACCATTCATTACCCATCCCGGCTAATAGCCATTTATGGACTTAGCCTCCATGAATTTATCCAGCTCTCTTAAACCCTGTTATAGTCCTAGCCTTCACAGCCTCCTCAGGTAAGGAGTTCCACAGGTTGACTGTGCGCTGTGTGAAGAAGAACTTCCTTTTATTTGTTTTAAACCTGCTGCACGCCAATTTCATTGAATGGCCCCTAGTTCTTCTATTTTGGGAACAAGTAAATAACTTTTCCTTATTCACTTCCTCCACTCCACTCATAATTTTATATACCTCTATCATATCCCCCCTTAGTCTCCTCTTTTCCAAGCTAAAAAGTCCTAGCCTCCTTAATCTCTCTTCATATGGGACCCGTTCCAAACCCCTAATCATTTTAGTTGCCCTTCTCTGAACCTTTTCTAGTGCCAGTATATCCTTTTTGAGATGAGGAGACCACATTTGTACGCAGTATTCAAGATGTGGGCGCACCATGGATTTGTATAAGGGCAATAAGATATTCTCCGACTTATTCTCTATCCCTATTTTAATGATTCCTAACATCCTGTTTGCTTTTTTGACTGCCGCTGCACACTGCGTGGATGCCTTCAGAGAACTATCCACAATGACTCCCAGGTCTTTTTCCTGATTGGTTGTAGCTAAATTAGCCCCCATCATATTGTATGTATAGTTGGGGTTATTTTTTCCAACGGGCATTACTTTACATTTATCCACATTAAATTTCATTTGCCATTTTGTTGCCCAATCACTTAGTTTAGTGAGATCTTTTTGAAGTTCTTCACAGTCTGCTTTGGTCCTTACTACTTTGAGCAGTTTAGTATCATCTGCAAACTTTGCCACATCACTGTTTACCCCTTCCTCCAAATCATTTATAAATAAGTTGAATAGGATCGGCCCCAGGACTGACCCTTGGGGAACACCACTAGTTACCCCTCTCCATTCTGAAAAAGTTCCATTTATCCCTACCCTTTGTTCCCTGTCTTTTAACCAGTTTTCAATCCATGAGAGGATCTTCCCTCTTATCCCATGACAGCTTAATTTACGTAAGAGCCTTTGGTGAGGGACCTTGTCAAAGGCTTTCTGGAAATCTAAGTACACTACGTCCACCGGATCCCCCTTGTCCACATGTTTGCTGACCCCTTCAAAGAACTCTAATAGATTAGTAAGACACGATTTCCCTTTGCAGAAACCATGTTGACTTTTGCCCAACAATTTATACTCTTCTATGTGTCTGACAATTTTATTCTTTACTATTGTTTCAACTAATTTTCCCGGTACGGACGTTAGACTGACTGGTCTGTAATTGCCAGGATCACCTCTAGAGCCCTTTTTAAATATTGGCGTTACATTAGCTATCTTCCAGTCACTGGGCACAGTAGCCGATTTAAAGGATAGGTTACAAACCCTCGTTAATAGTGCCGCAATTTCACATTTGAGTTCTTTCAGAACTCTTGGGTGAATGCCATCTGGTCCCGGTGACTTGTTACAGTTAAGTTTATCAATGAGTTCCAGAACCTCCTCTACTGATACTTCAATTTGTGACAATACCTCAGATTTGTCACCTACAAAAGACAGCTCAGGTTTAGGAATCTCCCTAACGTCCTCAGCCGTGAAGACTGAAGCAAAGAATTCATTTAGTTTCTCTGCAATGACTCTGTCATCTTTAAGTGCTCCTTTTGTATCTCTGTCATCCAGGGGCCCCACTGGTTGTTTAGCAGGCTTCCTGCTTCTGACATATTTAAAAAACATTTTATTATTACCTTTTGAGTTTTCGGCTAGCTGCTCTTCAAACTCCATTTTAGCTTTTCTTATTACATTCTTACACTTTATTTGGCAGTGCTTATGCTCCTTTCTATTTACCTCACTAGGATTAGACTTCCACTTTTTAAAAGATGCCTTTTTCTCTCTCACTGCTTCTTTTACTTGGCTGTTAAGCCACGGTGACTCTTTTTTAGTTTTCTGGCGTTGTTTTTTAATTTGGGGTATACATTTGAGTTGGGCCTTTATTATGGTATCTTTGAAGAGAGTCCATGCAGCTTGCAGGGATTTCACTTTAGTCACTTTACCTTTTAATTTCTGTTTAACTAACCCCCTCATTCTTTCATAGAATTAAAGTACTAAGAGAACCAGAGCATCCTCAAGGTATGCGCTCACTGACTAATATGTTTGAGTGATTTGTCTCCTTCATCGCTTACCAAAAAAAAAAAAAAATAGAAGGAACTAAAACTAGCTCAACAACAACCTATTCAGATTGGTAAATAAATAAGCAGCTTTGGATCATTAGTAATTGATTTTAATGAATACTGAATCATTCTTGTTCATCACTGCAATAAAATTTGAGGGACAGCTAAAATAGATCAATCAGCTCACATTTTTTCTCACTATTAAAATTTCACTCTGCATTTTTATTTTTAGAATACACTTTCACATACCAAACACACAAAGTAGGAAATAAATATTCTTATATGTTAATTTTTTAACATAACCTCACAAATTAAAAACAATTCACAAATGAAGACAAAAATTTCTGGTAGGGTGTGCTTCTAAAGTTGAAAAAAATTATTTTAGTAGCCAAAATGTTGCTAAATGCAAAAATAAAACCAAACTATTTTTAGGTGTCACAAATATCTATTGGCCACCTCTTTACTTTTAAAGACCTAGTGCATTTTGAGTCAAATGTAAAGTTACCTTGAAATTTACTTTCAGGTGAAATTGACAAGAGTGTGCATATACAACAATGAGAAATTTAGGTTATAGGAAGATTAAATAATTAAACTTTAAAGTTATAAAAGTTTGCTTTTTACAGCTTTTGATCTCCAGATTCCCATGTCAAGTGTAGCAGTGGTCCCCAACCCCCAGTCCGCGGACCGGTACCGGCCCGTGGAGCAATTTGTACCGGTCCGCGGCCGCCTTCCCTTCCGGCGGCTTTTCGGCAGACATAGAAGAGCCCGCCGCCGCCTTGTCTTCCGGTCCGCGTTCGGCAGCCTTTTGTTCCGGGCCGCCTTCACTTCCGGCGGGTTTTTGGCGGGCACAGAGTACCCCGCCGCCTTCTGTACCGGTCCGCCGTCCGCAGAGTTAGGTTTTTGGCCGCCATCAGCTTCGGCGGCTTTTCGGCGGACATACAAAGGTCCATCGCCCCGAAGGGAAAAAAAACCTAAAACGACCCCCCGGGCCGCAAGCACTCACTGTCCCGTGCTGACCGGTCCGCGCCGATAAAAAGGTTGGAGACCACTGAAGTGTAGTACTCTCTAAAGTGGTGTTGGGCAAACTACAGCCCTTCAGATGTTTTAATCCAGCCCTTGAGCTCCCACCAGGAAGTGGGGTCTGAGGCTTGCCCTGCTCTGGCACTCCAGCTAGGGAGTGGGGTCAGGGTCCTACCCCACTCCGCATGGCTGCTGGAAGCAGGGGCTTGTCCCTCCTCCAGCTCCTACATGTAGAGGTAGCCAGGGGGTTCCGCAAGCTGCCCCAAGTGCTGCCCCTGCATTTCCCAGCCAATGGGAGCTGCACGGGTAGCGCCTGAGGACAGGGTAGAGTGCCAGAGCCACCTGGATGCATCTCCTCATAACAGCCGGATGGGGGACATGCTGCTGTTTCTGGGAGCTGCTGGAGGCAAACACCCCCTGGAGCCTGCGTCCCTGAGTCCCTCCCATGCACCTTCCCTGATCTCCCTCCCACCCGCCTACATCCCCAACCCCTTTCCCCCCCCCCCCCCCAACACCACCCCAGAACCCAAACCCCCAGTTGGAGCCCTCGCACCCCCAATTTCATGAGCATTCATCACCCACCATACAGTTTCCATACCCAGATGTGGCGCTCGGGCCAAAAAAATTTGCCCACCCCTGCTCTAAAGTAATACTAACCTAGCTATAATGCCTTCATCCCAAGCAAGGAAAAACTATTATAATCATCGATGTTATATATCACTCAGATAACATGATCAGCATATTACAAAACTTTTGAAGAGGTTGTTCACTCGATTAAAATAAGTTCTGTAATACATAATATGGAAAAAAAGTGGGAGGTAAAGTGTGGAGTGTGTGTTAACTGCAACATCAAAGACAACATACTAAAGATGTATTGACCGCAGCCTCAAACCCAAATCTTTATCATCTAAAAGACTTCAGTTATTCAACAATCATCCCATTTTACTGGCAAAACATCTCATGAAAGAGATCACAACACGCTGTATATTAATTGTTTGTAACACTTTTGCCTAGGATTGAAATAAATTAACTATAATATATAAACATCAGATTTGATTTCCCCTCCTTTGCATAACATTTTTTATAAGAAATTGCTTAGAGGTGATATGTAAAACAAAAAGGTATCCAATGTACACTTTTATTTTGTTTCACTGAGATACGTGGCACACAAAATTGAGACTTCTCAGCATGTACTGTGCAGGAATAAGTTAAATTCGCAGTGTCTTCTGATTATGAAACTAATGTATTCATAGATTATATGTAAGAAACACATTCAAACACATACTTTAATTCATAGAATTTATTTTCTAGTAAACCTACCTTATCTGACATTATCTCTGCAGGTGAGCTAAACTGTAAAACAGTCATGTTTTTCTTGATATTAAAGGTTTCTCATCTCAGCATAAACACAAATAAAAACGGAGGTTTGTTTTCTTCTACTAATTAAAGCTGAAGTCATGCACTGTTGCACCCAATTGAACAGATGACAGGAGACTTATTTCTCTCTTCCCAGGGCAACATGCAAATTTAACTAGTTCAAAACCAAATCAGAAAGGATTTGTATTAAAAATTTTAAATCTACTTTTGCAGTGAATGGTGGCTCACTCTAGGCTTTTATGTACACTGATGGCAAACATCACACAACTGAAAATAATCAGTAGTCTGACCAAGAGCTGCTTACAAGATTAAGGTACATTGGTAAAATAAAAGCTCCCACAATGCCTATATTTGTATTCAATAAACATTGGGATTAGTTCCCTGCCATCATAAGCACTGTGTAAAACATGGTATTTTCTTAAAATGAGATTTTTTTATATTTTTTTGTAGAGCAAAGAGTAATGAATATTATATCAAACACACACACACACACACACCCCTCACTTTAAGGACAATCAATCCACTTAAGATTTGTTAACATGTAAATTTATATTGTAATTTGTTTTATTTCAAATATTTTAAATTTCTAAATTAGATTTAAATTGATACAAGTAAAATATGTATCATCTGGGACATAAAATGCTATAGAAGCAGGTAGCTTTAATATATAGTATTCATTCACCAATGATGTATATTTTGAACTAACTAATTGTGATTGTCACAGATCAGACTAATAAATTAATTTGTTTTCGCTTACTATTAGCATTTCAGTCCAGAGCAGGGCATATCAATGTACATTTTATTTACCAGCCATTTGACCTATCCTACCTGTCCTGTGTTCTTAGCCTCAATAAAACTATTTTGTAAACCCTTATAGGGCCACTCAACTTGCTGGTAAACAGATGTTTTGAAAATTGCCAGTCAGGGATTTTCCCTAAAATCAATTACTCTTCTTCCAGTAATAGTAAACCTTCCGCCACCATCACCATGTTAGTACTAAAAAAAAACACCCGTGAAAGACTTCTCCTGTTGCTCTGTTTTAACAGATTAATAATAAACTGCTGTTCCAAGAGTTGTGCTAGTTCATATCAAAATTTAATCGGCTTCTGAAAGAGCATTAAAACAAAAATGTCCTGTTGACTGTTCTATCACTAAAATACAGGGGGGAGGGGAGGAAAATCTATTTTGCATGCCAGAACCAGTTTATATTTACTTCTATCCTTCTCTTGTTTTTCTGCTCATTTCTTTCCACTCCCAATCCCCTTTTAGGAAAGCATAAACACCAAAATTTTCAGCATCAGAGTATACACTCTTAAGATACAAGACTCATTTGACAAATATCATTCACGTATATCAAGCTTAACTTAATTGGGGAAAACTATGCCAGTCCAAAGAGCAAATCCAAATCAGATTTTCAAGGTCGAACAGATAGGAGGATTTGCCTTTCCCTAATCCCGAGATTACATTCTGTACTACTCAGTTTTGTGTGACAGTGCAGTCTCCTTGTTCAGAAATAATAAATGAACATGTGATTAAGACTTCTGATAATGCCAACGGATTAAAATCCCATGTTCTCAGGCCATAGATGTAGCATTTGCATTAGTCTAGGAATTCAGATTAATGAATAATTATGTGGGTTTTTTTATCCACAGCAGAGAAGGCTAAGCAATGATTGCTTGCCGATTAACCCATATGACACAACATAACATTACTGAATACATTAGATAATGGCAAAGTAGATTTCTTTAACTTTAAACTCAAATTAGAATTAATCTTCCTATAAGAGAACTACAATAGTCAGGCATGTTATTTCCAATTTAAATGATATGCAATACTTAAAAGGTCTAAGCAATATTAAAAATGATGCTCTGCCTTTATTTAATCATCCTCCTCTTCAATCTGAAGTCAAAATGTCCAACTCAAATCTGAAAGTAGATATTGCTGTACTCAGTTCATGTGGGCTGTTCTGTCAAACAATATTGCACAAAATTGAATTCCCGATGAAATGTTTTCCAACTCACTTACAATATTATAGCTCCTAAGCATGATCCAAAAGATGTTCCCCTGCCAAGTACTAGGAGGACTATTTTTTTCAACATGACAGATTCAAGGGTAAGAGCTAAAACATGTCTCCTAATCTAAAAGGGATGTTCTTACAGCAATAAACTGAAGTTTAACATTTGTTCACTAAACACACACACATACACATACATAGTGAACATATATATGCTGTATTCATCTTAATTACCAGAAAGAGGCTTTAGGTTTCAAGATGCTGAATACATGCAATTGCCAGCTCTGTTCTCTTACATGAAAAAGCATAACTATACTTGCTGCTGGCCCTTGGTAAGATGTGAATCAGTGTGAGCTTCACAAGAGACATGTGTCTAGCTTTTTGAAAAACTACTGGTGCTGATTACAGCTCAATTATGAATCACGAAAATAATTGTGAGAACAAGTTCTGTATCTGCAAGCCTGGAAAAGAGAAGAAACCACATCACTATTTTCAAACAATAGGTACACTGGCCATAAAATATAAGACTCGTCAACAAACTTCTACTACACAAAACCTAACCACTTTACAAGAATCAGAGAGGTAGCTGTGTTAGTCTGGAATAGCAGAAGTGAAAAAAAGAGTCCCGTGGCACCTTAAAGACTAAAGTACTGAAGCATAAGCTTTCGTGGGCTAGTACCCACTTTGTCGGTTCTCAAACTTTTGTATTGGTGACCCATTTCACACTGCGAGCCTCTGAATGCAACCCCCCATCCCTTATAAATTAAACACTAAAAAATTGTTAGCAGTATTATAAATGCTGGCAGTGAAGCAGAGTTTGTGATGGACTCTGATAGCTCAGGACCCCACATGAAATAACCTTGTGATGCCCTGAGGGGCCACAACCCCCTCCCGCCCCCCCCCCCCCCGTTTGAGAACCCATGCTACACAGAGTGCATATAATTATCTTTTTGGAAGGATTGGGGACTTAGTATACCCACAGGGAAAATACTGTTTCATATCATTTTTTTTACACTATAGTTTGGAACTGAAACAAAATTCACTAAAGAGAATATTTAAAGGAAGCAAGATCAGCAATAAGCAACATGTGTCCTTATCTGGAAGCCACCAAAGGAAATATCACTTATCGGCTTTCAAGTTCAGAAAACTTTCACTTGACACTGTGCTAAATCCAGCCAACCATCTTAGATTTATTTATATAAGTGCAACTGTTTTTATTTCAGACAGAAGTAAAGAAGAGCCCAATCCTCATTTTTATACACCCATCAACTTCAATGGAAGCTTTAAATAAAGACCAGATGCTATAAAGGATCAACGGGCTGACAAGACAAAAGTCTCTATTAAAAAGATGATAGCTAGAAATTCAGCTAACTGCTATGACCAATCAAAGTGAAACAATAGGACGACCTTCCTTTAAATGCTGCCAGTGCCTGATGGATATTGCAGTGCAGTAAGGGAGCAGTCCAAGGGCGGCCACTTCCACTGCTTGCATCCGACAAAGTGGGTATTAGCCCACGAAAGCTTATGCTCCAATACTTTAGTTTGTCTTTAAAGGTGCCACAGGACTCTTTGTTACCTCTAAAAGGACTTTGGCTTCCTGAACCACAGCATGGGACGAGTTGCATCTTACGCACATTTAACATGCGCAATTTCAGCTTCATGCAGTCGGCAAAGAAAAAAAAATAGAAAAAGAAAAAGAAAAATAATTTAAAAACTAATTTGTAGGGTGGGCGATTGCACCCACCATCGAACTCAATGAGTTTTGACTATATGCGGTTTTCACTTTATGTGCTGACCACGGAACGTAACCCCGTGTAAGACGCGACTTGCCTGTAACTAGAAATGCTAGTTAATAAATACAACTGACAGTTGGCAACACACAATTGATGGAATAATACACAGGACTCAAATATTGGTACAGAAAGGTACAGCTTGCTCAGGAAGGACAGGCAGGGGAAAAAAGTATACGCTTAGACTTAAGTTGAGATAGAAATAGGAGACAGACTTGCTGAAAGTCCCTGGATAAAGATAAAGGGGGAAAAACCAAGGGTGATATCATGGTAGGGATCTACTACAGACCACCGAATCAGGCAGAATAGGCGGATGAGGCTTTCTATAAGAAAAATCATCCAAAGCACCAGACTTCGTGGTAATGAGGGGACTTCAATTATCCAGACATCTGTTCAGAAACCACCACCACTGGGCGCACATTATCTAATATGTTTTTGGAATGTATTAGAGAGGATTTTCATTTCAGAGGGTGGAGAAAGACACTAGGAGAGAAGCTGTTCTAGACTAGATTTTGACAAATAGAAAGAACTGGTAGAGAATTTGAAAGTGGAAGACCGCTTCAGTGAAAATGATCATGGAATGACATAATTCATGATTCTATGGAATGACAGGAGGGAAAAACAGCACAATAAAGAGAATGGATTTCAGGAAGGAAGACTTTAGCAAACACAGGGAGGTGGTAAACAAGATCCCAGAGGAAGCAAGCCCAAGAAGAAAAACACTTCAAGAGAGTTGGTAGTTTTTCCAAAAGAGACATTATTAAGGGGACAAAGTAAACTATCCCACTGCGTAGGAAAGATGGAAAGTATAGCAAGAGACCACCTAGCTTAACCAGGAGATCTTCAATGATCCAAAACTCAGGAGAGTCCTACAAAAAGTGGAAACCAGGACAAAATTACAAATAATAAATATCCGCAAACACCACAAATATGTAGGGACAAAAGAAGAAAGGCCAAGGCACAAAATGAGATTCAACTAGCTAGAGACACAAAGTAACAAGAAAACAATTCTATAAATATATTAGAAGTAAGAGGAAAACCAAGGAAAAAGTTAGGCACGTTACTCAATGAGGGATAAAAACAGTAATAGAAAATGTGAAAAATGGCAGAAGTTCTAACTGACTGTTTCAGTTTTCACCAAAAAGTTTAGTAGGAATTGGACATCTAATTTAAAGAATGTCAATGAAAAGGAGGTAGGATCAGAGGCTAAAATACAGAAACAATAACAATTATTTAGACAAATTAGATGTCTTCAAGTCCCCAGGGCCGGATGAAATTCATCCTAGAATACTCAGGGAACTGATTGAGGAGATATCTGAGCCATTGGGATTATCTTTGAAAAGTCCTGGAAGATGGAAGAGATTCCAGAGAACTGGAAAAGGGCAAATATAGTGTCAATCTATTAAAAGGAAATAAGGACAACCCCGGGAATTACAGACCTGTCCACTTAACTTCAAATCATGACAAACCAAATCGATAGCTTTCTTTGAAATGGTAAAAAGTCTTATGGATAGTGGGGAAGGTTGCACCTGATACCGTTGCACATGATCTTCTCAAACTAATTAGGGAAATACAACCTAGATGGAGCTACTATAAGATGGGTACATAACCGGTTAGAAAACCACTCAGAGTTTCAGTGGCTCACAGCAACCCCATGTAACAGAAGAGAACAACAACAAATACAACCCCTTTCCTCACAAGTAGCGTCCCCTAAGCCACAGGGTTCCCCATTTTGAGACTCTTATCATAAGTTACTCAGTTTCCCAAATCTGCTGCCGGGAATATATTTAGCACCATATTGGGGAGTAAACAGGTTGGGTCTTGGAAAGGGGGCACTTTGCACCATATTAAGGAGTAAAGGAGGATTCAGAGGATAAGGCCAGGAAGCAAAAGGATGATTCCGAGAATAAGGTATAGGGCGAGAACCAAGGAAGGAGTGGGGATAAAAGATGCTATAACCATTATTTTGGGCTTACTCTGTTGGTTGTGAGATGGAGGGGAATGAGCAGTCTGGATGCAGTAAACGAATCCACCCAAACTCATTCCTTATTGAGCCGTGCCACCCGGACTCATCCCTTATTGAACCATGCAACAGGGTCCAGTTCTGGCTTCAGGTCTGTTCAATATCTCCATCAATGATTTAATAATGGAATAGAGAGCACACTTAATGTTTGCCAATGATCCCAAACTAGGAGGGATTGAGAATGCTTTGGAGGACAGGTTTAAAATCCAAAAAATCTGGACAAACTGGAGAAATGTTCTGAAATAAATAAGATTAAATTCAATTAGGACAAATGCAAAGCACTCCACTTAGTAAGAAACAACTAGGAAGGAGTACTGCAGAAAGGGATCCAGAGGTCATAGTGGATCGGATGTATTAGCAGGAATGGTGTAAGCAATACACAAGTAGTAATTCTTCCACTCTAGGTGAGGCCTAATCTGCCTGGAGTAGAGAATTGGTGTCCAGTTCTGGCTGCCACATTTCAGGAAAGAGGAAGACAAATTGGAGGAAGTCCAAAGAAGAGCAACAAAAATTACTAAAGGTCTAAAAAACAATACCTATGAGGGAAGATTTAAGAAACCGGGTTTGTTTAGTGTGAAGAAGCGCAGACTGAGGGGGGGGGGCATGCTAAAAGTTTAAGTACATAGAAGGGTGTTACAAGAATGAGGAATAAAAATTGTTCTTTAATCTCTGAATACAGGACAAGACGCAATGGGTTTAAATTGCAGCAAGTGCAGATTAGATTGGATATTATGAAAAACTTTCTGTCATAGTAGTTATGCACTGGAATAAATTGCATAGGGTGGCTGTGGAATCTCCATCACTGGAGATTTGTAATAACAGGTTAGACAAAAATCTGTCAGGGATGGTCTAGATAATGTTTAATCTTGTCATGAGTGCAGGGGACTGGATTAGAAAACCCCACAAGGTCCCTTCCATGCCTACGATTCCTCTTGCCACACAGGAGCTGAGCCTGTAGGTCTTAAGATGCGGATACTGGCAAAATCATTGCTTGCTTGCCTCTAGACTCAGTCCTCCACAGAGGTGCCACAAGAGTAGAAGCAATCAGTACTGATCGGTGCTCTGGGGCTAGAACTGAGACTGCAGGAGCACGTTTCCAATGTCAGTACCATGCGAGGCTCTTGAATAGCGGGAGATGCCGGTACCAAGCAGTCAAGTTACTCCCTATTTACCTAAAATGCCTCGGGCACCAGAAGGGGTCTTGAATCTGTTGGTCCAAGAGGGTTGTCAGTGCTTCAGGGATTAATATCAATGGACCTTTCCTGGGTTCTGGAGTCATCAATCCTTTGTGGCTCAAATTAGTCTGGAGGGTGCAACTTTTTAGGGTGCACCTGTGAGTCATATACACAAGACTAAAACCAACACTGCAGATACTATAGATGCTAAGGGAAGGAAGATATGAAGAAATTAAAACAAACGGGTCTTTAATTACTGTGATCTTGCTTAAAAATATTCCTTATTCAAAACACTTTTGTTTGTGACTGAACAGTCTCTTTTCAGACCAGCAATCTCTTTCGTGGAAAACACACACACACACACACACACACAATTGGTAGAAAACTGAACTTTTAACACTATTTAGATAAAATGGCAAAAGTGTGTTTTGTTGGCACTTTCTGACTTATAATGGCTGCTACATTGATCAAACTGAAACCAAAACATGATCTACAAAAATGACTGGATTACACTGAAACTGAAAAACTCAAATCAAATTAATATCAAGAACCATGTTGAAGATGAACACTAGAAGCAAACCATGATAGAACCAAAAAGAAAACGAACTTTAGTATTCTCATTCACTTCCCCTAGTTACACATTACTTGCAGCACTTTTACACAGCAATGCAACTCCTGTTTGTGGCATAAGAGGAATATATATATATATATAACTAGTGTAACAGCCCGTGTACATGGGCCAAAGTGCTTAATGCTGTTTGTCCGGGCCGTCTCTACGGCTCACGGCGGCGCATGCGTGGAGGCCATTTTGTGCCGCCGAACTACAACTCCCAGCAGGCTGTTTGTCCGGGCAGTCTCTACTGCGCATGACTGCTTCGGACAAACATCCTCTGGCCTTTTATTATATAGGATTATACTTTAAGTTGTACTTAAAAGGTAAACCTAAGACATAACAGACTAGTTACTTTTTTCTAAATGAGATGGCATGTACTGTTAAAGTATACAACTCAGCAGTAAGAAATTTAGGTATTTAAAGGTTACTGGAACAGTATACAAAAAATATTTGTGGAGTAACACTAATGGATATGGTCTTTAATCTAGTTTCAGGTTATTAAAATTATTTTTGAGGACAACTAAATTAAAGTATAAACAAGATGCAATATCCGAATTATATTTCAACTCTATTAGTTTGTATCAGTCTGCCCATAAATTAAATCACTGAAGACCTAAAAAATTAAACACAGTGAATAGCTCAGTGTACATTTTGAAGACCCAAAGGGTTTATCAGACAAGTTGAAAAAAAAAAAAAATCAGTAGTTTAGAAAGATATTAAGTTAGTGAGTTTTTTGGGAGAGTAAAGCATGGAGATTAATAAAGTCTCAATAATGAAAACAAAAAGTCAACTCTTCAGCTAAATCAGCAGAAGGATTAAGCCACATTTCTCACTTTTAATTGAGAAGGCCATTTAGAAATACTGCAAAAGATCAGTTCTCTCATACAATTACCAAGCTCTGGAGGTCACCAATTAGAACCCTGCAAGGATTTGAATTAAAAAAAGGCTTTGTGATTAGGTGAAGTAATGATCCAAGAAAGAGATTAGTTCTGTTCAGACTGCACTCATTATAAAACCTATTTCCTTTGTGCGAAGATTCAGTGTCCCTCACATTTATCCTGCTGGCGTTATCACACTATGAGACAGAAATATGACTGCACTAATACATTCTGTAAGAGGCATAAGAGCATTTAAGTTCCTATTATATCACTAGATGTGAAAATAGATAAAGCTGTGTTTTTTCCTCTATTGACTAGCTACAAGCATGTCACAAAAAACTTAAGCCACAGAAAGAGCCACAATGAATATACCACGGAAGTGTAAGGAAAAAAAATTCAACTATTCATTTCTGGTGATGTTTGTTTCTTTAACTAGTAAAATCCAGATGGATTTTAAATTTGAAAGATTCTAATTAAATTCCAAGAGAAAAACATTTTCAACTTCGGTATAAACTATGAGCAAAAAAACAGAACTATTGAAGAAAGGATTATTTATAGACTATTTTTGAAACAAATATGAAATGTATGTGGGGAGGTATCATGTAATAAGAGGAGGTTGCTTCTCTGTAACTGGAGGCTCTTCAATATGCAAGATCCCTTTCTGTATTCCACTTCCCACCATCTCCTCTGCTGCAGATTGTCTGGATTTGTAGTGGAGAAGGAACTGGAGACATGGTCAGTCTGCTCCACCCTTTATTACATGAGACGAAACCATGGGGTGAGTCAGAACACACATGCAGACCAACATTGCCCAGACCTGGAACATGTGGCGTGCATGCGTAAACCCTCAGTGAAATACAGTAATAGGGGCCACACATCTGGAAGAACCCCCAGTTACAAGTAGCCAACCGTCTTCTTTGGGTGATGGTCCACACTGTTGTCCTCAAAGGTTTATTAGCAAGCAGTACCTAAATTTGGAAGAGGGTGCAATGATGAAGATGGAAGGGTGGAGGGGAGGACAGCCACGCTGAAAGGAAGCAGAGTCTTGTACCAAGGTGTAGTGCATAGCAAAAGGTGTGTACTGAACTTCATGTGGCTCTTCTACATGTGTGAAGGAGCAGCACATTGTGAAGGGAGGCCATGGTTGAAGCCTGGGCTCATGGAATGGACCTCACCCCAGAGGGCAGAGGCAGCCCGGATAACAGTGTAATGCACCCCAAAATCCACTTTGGAGATTCATTGTGTGGAGATAGCTGAAAGAGTTAAATGTCAATCAATTACAACAGCCAGCCTGGGGGATTTCCTGAGCAGTCTCATTCTCTGCAGGTAATAGGCCAAGTCCCAACGGCCATTAAAGGAATGGAGTTGTCGGCCCTCTTCCAAGGTTTGTGGCATTGGAGGGGAGGGGAAGGGGGAAGAGAGGTGCACACAGGAAAGTAATGGGTTGATTAACAAGAAACTGGGAAATGACTTTTGGCCGAAATTTCGGGTGTAGGTGCAAAGACACCATCTTTGTGGAAAGTGGTGAAAGGAGGGTCTGCCATCATGGCTCCAAGCTCAACAATCCCTCTTGCTGAAAGGATAGTGGCAAGGAAGGCAACATTCATAGAAAGGAGGGACACAGAGCATGGCATCAGCAGTTGGAATGGTAATTTTGTTAGTACAGATAGAACTAGCTTAAGAGCTCCCACTGGGATGCAATATATATATACAAATAAATAAAAGTAAAATGGTGTGTGTAAAATGGTAAAATGGTGTGTGTGTGTGTGTGTGTGTGTGTGTGTGTGTATGTGCGCGCGTGTGTATGTATGCTGCCTTACTCCTTCCACACCGTTTGAGCTAGAGACTTGAAATTTAGGACCCTAAAGCCTAACTGTACCAATCAGGGTAAGGATTGAAAATTTTTGAAATCTCACCTCTGACGCCCCCTAGGGGTGAAATTCTTTAAAGCCCATTTACATCAGCTGGGCAGCAGGTTAACACCTGCTGTTCTCTGTGACAGTTATGATGTAATAATACCCCCCTCCAATGGACCCCGCACTCGCTCAGCTCTCTCCCCCTGCCAATGCCCCCCCATTTGCTCAGATCTCCCCCCTCCCCAACGCCCCCCCCCCCCTCGCTCAGTTCTCTCCCCCCTCCAATGGACCCCGCACTCGCTCAGCTCTCTCCCCCTCCCCCCCTCCGACAGACCCGAGCAACGCCGGGTATTTTTGCTAGTAGGTTATATGGGTAAAAAGGTTCTGAGGAGATCCTTCTAAAACCTAGCAGTCAGATGTGAAGACAGAATCCACATGGGTGCTGAGAGGGGAAGCACTCAAAAAGGTGCTAAATTTCCACTAGGCAGACCTGGAGGGCAAGACCCCATACCTTCAAAGACTGAGGTAGTCCAGGTTAAGGGGAATCCCCACCACTTCCAGGAAAGTTCCCTGTTCTTGTACAGATGAAGCATTTCCACTTCACCTTGTAACAACTGGAGAGGATGTTTTGCACTTCTGATGAACACTCCAGCTCTATAGAAGATGCCTGTCTAAACACAAGCAAAGCACTTGTGAACTGGGATGTCTGATCTTGCCTTTGTTTTATTACAGCATATTGGGGAAGATGGGAATGGGAATTGGGGGATGGGCAGACAAATGTAGCTGTTTGGGAGACCAGAATTGTGTGGGCCAGTAGGGGCAATCTGGATGACACTCTCGCTCTGTCATCTGTTCTTGTGGAGTACTCATGGTAGGAGTGGAAGACGTGAGAAGACATAGCTGATCTGATCAGATCAAGGCAATATGAGGGCAGCACCTTGAAAGAGGAGACTCAAGAGACTCATATCCCTCGAATAGTATTGTTGTTGACAGGAGAAGGAAAGGGGTCTCTGATCAGTCTCCATCACTGAAGAGGTCAGATACTCTGATGTTGTGCAGATCCCACTCGTGCCCAATCACCAAGTGCCTGCTGAGAGAATCTGCAATTGTGTTTTGCATCCCCAGGAGATAGGCTGCCAATAAGAGGATCTGGTGAGCGAATCACTAATTTCATAGATTATGTGCAGAAGCAGTCAGAGTAGTTGACTTCATGTGATAAAGCAAACAGTGGTGGTGTTTCGGACATAACATGATGGCAACAGATGAACAAGAGGAAAGCTTGGCAGGCCTTCCTTACAGCCCAGTGCTTCAGAATGTCTATGTGCATCCTGGATTCCTGAGCCCATGTTCCATGTCATATGATCTCCCATGTGCACCCCCCACAGTCTACAAGGAATTCAGTGATAACTCCTTTGTTCAAGGAAGAAGGAAGAAAGGGGTCTGTCCAACAACGCAGGGAAGAGAGTATTCTGGGGTGAGGCGGGACTGTCAACATATGGTCCATGGTGTGATGTTTGGGAGAGTAAACCATCCACATCCACCTCTGGAGGTAACAGAGATGATGATGTACACACAAGGCCAAGGATGGATAGAGAAGTCCTGGCTGGGACCAAAGGATTGTTGAATTCTTGAAGAGTCTGGAACCCATCCAAGCCTATGCTGTGACTGAGTTAATGGAGGCTCCTATGAAGTGTAGGGATATGAGGTCCAAGGTTGTGGTTTTTTGCATTGGATGCTTACTCCAAGGGAGAAAAAGAGGCCGAGTGACATGGAGGTTGAAGCTTGAGCATCACCTCTGGAATGTGCCATGAGGAGCCAGTCAGAGATATGGGAATACAAGGACCCTATAACATCTCATGTAAGACACTACAATGGAGAAAACCTTGGTTAAGAACCTGGGAGCAGTGGTGAATCCAAATGGGAGAACCCTGTACTGAAAATGATATGAACGGCCTGTGAACCTCAAAAACTGTGTGTGTGTGACAAATGTCTCTGTAAAAGTAGGTTTCTTGAATGTCAAGAATTGTAAAATCACGTGTTTTATTAAATGATGGAATGATCACTGCAAGTGCAACCACATGAAACTTGGACTTATGAAAAAAAGCTATTGAGACTGTATAGGTCTGGAATTGGCCACCACCCACACTTATTTCCTCATACCCAAAAAAGTTGATTAGAACCCTGTCCCCTGGTATTCCAGAGGGATCTGCTTCATCACTCCTCTGTCTTAAGGATTTCACCTTTTGAGTGAGAATGCGATCATGAGATTTGACCTGAAGAGTGATGGGGGGGGGGGGGGACCTATGAGGTAACATGATTATCTCAAATTCTATAGCCATGGTAGATGTTTAGTCAATTTTTAAACACCCCAAGCTGGTAGAAAGTGTGAGATCACCTCCAAAATGAGTGAGGGGGTTGTATGGCAGTAAGCAAGGTGGTTGATGGCTCTACGTTCTCTCAGAAATATCTTTTTGTGGAAGTTGCATGTGGGAGGAGGAAGGCTGTGACAATGAACCTGGAGGGCGAGACTTTAGGTCTTGACATTTGCTTGGTGGTTCATAAAGCCTCGGGTGGAAAAACTGGGAAGTCCTGTAATGCATAAATTCTACACCTGCCACCACACAGCTTCAGCACAGATGTTTAAACACCCAAGGAACAAAGTGTAGCTCTTGAATCCTTGAAGATGGGGAGGGAATCATCCACTTTGATTTAAAAGATGGGATTTCATTGCAAGGTATTGGCATTTTGTACATCCCTGGGTAAACTGGAGAATGGAGCCATGATTCCCTCTGCATGGCAATGCCAGTAGCGATAGAGTATGATGAAGTTCTTGCTGCATCTACAGTGGATTAAAACTCTGTCCTTGCCACCAGTTTCCCTTTCTCCAAGATTGCCCAGAATTAGGCCTGATCTTGTTGTGGCAGTTTTTCAGCAAATTCCTCAAGTTTGCAGTAACTCAGGAAATGGTATGTGGCAAGTAATGCCTGAGAGTTCAAAATTCTGAACTGAAGGCTAGCTGAGGAGAAGACTTTGTGGCCGAACATGTCCCACCACTTTCCCTCTGAGCTGGAGAGGATCATGGATGCTGTTGTCTGGACCATTCTGTCATGGTCTGTACCATAAGAGAGTGGGGGGGGGGGGGGAAGAGGCAGAGTTTGAGAGAGAAAAAAAAACAACCCTCAGATCCCACAGCTGGTACATAGAAGTACTTTTCTACCCCTTTGGGAGTAGGCATACACATGGACAGCATGTCAAACTGTGCTAGCTAACTCAAAAAACAATCTGTCATTTGCAAAGCAACTGTACCCAGTTCCAGTGAGTGAAGGATGTCCAGGAGCTTGTTGTGTGTGTTGGGTCTCCTCCAGGCAATGTGAAATTTACCTGCTACTCTACCCATGCAAGAGATCTTGGAAGTGCCAAAAGTTATGAGGGCAGGGGAGACACTGAAGCCACTACAGCATCTGGGGAGGAGAACGGGAATCACTCCTGCCCTGGCAATACTGTGGAACCAGACTGAGTGACACTTCCTTCATCAGCTCAGAGCATCTATTAGAGGGCATATGAGACAGAGAGAGGGGAAAAGTTTTTATTGTAGATTAGGTGTGTACCAAGGGTAGTTATTGTGGCCAGGGACCCCAAGGGACAGCATAACAGATCTGGAGGGTATTGTGGCAGGCCCCACAACGTACGAACTCAGTGGTTCCTTAGTAGTTGGACTGGAGAATATTGCCATGATGTAGACAACATCTTGGAGTATTTGTAGTGGAGACAGGGGTTGGGAGGTCCCTGCCCTTTATCCAACCCTGCCGAAGATGAAAACACAAACATCAGTTTCTTTGGCAGTACAGTTGGAGCCAGTGGAAGCATAAAGAGTGCCCTGGCTGTAGCATGCCCTGAGCGAGAGATCTCACCAGCCTAGAGGTGGAAGATATCAGAAGGCATTGAGCTCTGGCTCTCCCAGGGCACACACTTTCTGGGGCTCTTGGGCTTTTCCCTACCTTCCTAGTGTTAAGGTACTCTTTCCATGCCTGAAACCAGTATCAGACTCCAGTGGACTTCCCCAGAGTGGGCAGGCCTTAACCTTATGGGGGCCCAACCTTGATCATGATTCGGTAACTGGTACCAGCAGATCCGTCGACTTGTTTGGTTTCTTCTCATGTTTCTGTGCTTTTAGAGCTTACTCCCACTCCATGACGAGAGCTCATCGAAGGAGCATTCCCCTTCTTAGGTTTGGATGAAGACATTGCCATGCTTATGTGCATGCTTCCTTACCTCCCAGCTAGGCCCTGGTGCAGGGTCCACAGTGGTGGTACCGCCGATGCCAGACTCAGACTCCGCAGACAGAGATGCATTCTTGGCTGTCTCAGGCTAATGTGCAGCAGGGGGAGGGGACGGTTCTTCAACCTGGGTCAGAATGAGGTCTCATGACAACTTCCATGAGGTGCTTCTGGAGGCAGAGAGCCCAGCCTGCTCAGGTACATCCGGAGAAAGGACTGGCAGATACTGCTCTCTGATCCAGTGTGGGCTTCTCCCAAGCAGTAGAGGTAGAATTGATGTTTGTTACCAACCAAGAAGGAGCACAGGCAAGAGGTGCATATTTTGACGTTTTGAGTCTTCAGCATAGTCCAATACCTCCATGTGGATACTGGCAGGGAAACAACTCTCTCAAAGTTCCAATTCTACTCTTTAAAAAGTATCTAAGACCGTAAAAACAGCAAAGATACACACACACAAAAAGAGGACACTAAGGGTTCCAACCCAGACCATGCAGTGGTGAGAAGAAACTGGCGACGTAGTACCTGAAACAAACAAACAATTTGATACCTAATATTGCCCTTGTGAAGTCTGCAGGGGGGTTATGTATCGCAATGCAAGTGTGATGAATGTGTTATTTGCACTGTGTTTTCTATATGTTGGAGATATATGGTTCTTAGTTGTGAATGGGTGGAGTCGGTCAGCAAGAGAGGTTAATGGGATAGGAGTGTTGTAAGGTACATTATAAAAAGTACCCCTCAACTTGACTTTGTTTTGCTTTTCAAAGGCAACCCCCATTCAGTCTTAACTGACTGTTAATGTATTTTCTTTATGGTAAGGCATGTATGGTAAAATAGGGGTGTATGATTTTTTTTTTTTGAGGCAAAGATCTTTGTTAACTGAGCTATAAATTTGGTCCTCCCAATGATAGACATTTCCCAAATTACATAAACCCAACATTCGCAAGCCTGAACATATGGAAAAAGTTCTGTAATCTAGAAATGGGGTCGGAGGGGGTGTTTGCGCATAATGATTGGAGATACGTTTCCAATGTATGCAAAATTCAAGTTATGCAAGGAACAGAACACTTGCGTAAGCAGGGGAGTGTCTGTATTTTATAAATCAACATGGCCCAAAGAGTTTGAAGCCAGGGAAGATATTAACATTTAGTGAACATAGCAATTTAACTTCAGTGGAACAGGACATTTATGTCTGAAAGTATGCCTGGACAGAATTGTTACTCCTCATTTTCTTAAATATGTCTATCATTTAAAATATTTACAATACCAAGAACTCACAAACAGTGTTGTGAATAACAGAAGGCACTATATGCACAAAGCACACTGTTAATTATTAAACTGACAAGGCAACAGCACTACAGGTATTACATAAAAATACTTGATTACAGCCAGATCCACTAAAGTCAGAGACATCCCAGCAATGGAACACCACAGGCACCACTTGGAACAAACTGCAGATTTCAAAATGTTACTCTCCCCCTTCCCCCACCCTTAATAATCAGTAATGCACTACAAATTCTATACAAGTCTGTTAGCAAATGAGAATATGTAAACATTGTGAGTAAATTTTACTTGTAAAAAGGAATGAAGCTAACAGTAGAGACTTTTCATAGAAAACTTGTGTATCTAATATAGACACTGACTACTTTGTCTCTTCCCATAGGCTTTTGTGGGGTAATTTTTAACTGTTCTTATAATGCATGATATTTCAAAACATCAGAACTGACACCTGTCTAAAGCTGTAGAAGCTAGAAATGGGACACCTATTTGGTTATCCAGTTCATCTCCCTATCAATGCTGGATTGTTCTCTACTATATTTTCTAGTGATTTGTAGAGTGCATTTTAAATATGCCAAATAGAATAGTTACTTATTCCCATGGTAACTATAACTTGAGTGGAATCCACATGCATTGTTCATCTTGGACAGCCCATATGAGAGAGATAGATTCTTTTGGTCAACAGTGTCCACAACTGTGCTTTTGATATCCTCCCCCACTTCCAGTTGAGAGCATAAAAGGCAGAGTGGGCCTAACCAACAGGCCACGAGCAGCTTCAGAACTGGTTTCCACACAAGTGCACCTTAGCTCCCCAATTCAGGGAAGAGGGATCACTTAAGGTACACCAAAGCTGTATTTTAAAAATAACCCAGGAAAACAACAAAATAGTGTTCAGTGATAGTCTCTCCACCCAAAACCATAAAACATGGAAATAAATTAATGGAAGAGACTTCTTCTTTTCACCTTCACATTGCCTTCAAAACGGTCAATATTTCAACACATCTTAAACATTTTCACTTCCATCTTTAAGGGATGAATAAACAAAATGCACTCTAATGCAAAGCATAACAGCGAATCAGCAGCCTTGAGGCAGAAACTTTTCAACTGCATGGAAGGTGAAGCAATCACCAGTGGTTCTCAAACTTCATTGCACCGTGACTCTCTTATCATAGAATATTAGGGTTGGAAGGGACCTCTGGAGGTCATCTAGTCCAACCCCTGTTTAGAGCAGGACCAATCCCCAACTAAATCATCCCAGCCAGGGCTTTGTCAAGCCTGACCTTAAAAACCTCTAAGGAAGGGGATTCTACCACCTCTCTAGGTAACCCCGGGGCGCAGCCGTTCCACAGGGGAGCACGCACAGTGGGTGTCCGCACGGTTTTTTTTGGGGGGGGGTTGGGTTTTTTTTTAAAAAAAAAAAACCGGCGGAGGGGTCGCGCCGCGCCGCTGGAGCACACAAAGGGGTTGCGGTCTCAACAAGTTTGAGAACCACTGATCTAATCTGTTGATCTAAAAGCATATACGAGGTCAACCTTAAGGTTTTGTTTTACAGTGCAAGACTGATAAAATTTAAGGCATGTCTTGTTTGATACCTGAGGAACATGGGTGATATTCTGATGCAACCTAAAGTGTAATTAAATGCAGTTTTTGTTTGTTAATGTAGCTTTGAGCACCAATTTAAAGTACTCCCAGGGAAACCAACTTGTGAATGAGAAAGTTGCCTGCAAAAGTAGCCACAAAACAAAATGTTTCAAGTGTGAGAGTGACATTTAGATCTACTGAAAAGTAGTTTTGTTTTACACCTTTTGGAGAACTGAAAAAGGAGATTGGAAAATCGGTTTACACTTTGCTCAGCCAGTGTTGGTTAGACAGAAATTGTAAATTGATGGGAATTGTTGTATTTTCATATTGCTCCAAGAGTAACACAGTAGTGCTCTTTCTTCACCCCTCACCCAATATAAAAAGAAGGGAAAAGAAATAAATAAGTCTCAGCAGGTAGTTCCTATGCACTGAGAATATTTCCTTGAAAATATTTTTGCAGCTCTGTCCCCTTCTATAGCTCAAGAAACGTTATGGGAGGAGCAGCTTGTGGTTATGGCACTGGACTGGTATTCAAGGGATGTCAGTTCAGTTATTAGCTCCATCGTGGACATCTTGGGTAAGACATCCAATATCTCTATGCCTCAGATCCCCACTTGTAAAACAGGGATAATTCTGCATTTCTCCCGTTCTTGTTCTAGAATGGTGCCTGTTTTGGAGGGTTGGCAACCCTACACTAGATTGTCCTGGAGTTTCCAGGAATTAAAGATTTATCTTTAAGATGCAGTGGGATAAAGCCTCCAGGAATAATCAAACCAAGAGTGGCAACCCTAGTTTAGAATATAAGCTCTTAAGAGCAGAGACTGTCACTTACTACATGTATGTATAGTGCCTAGCACAATAAGGCTTCAACTTTGATTGGAACCTCTAGGCACCAAGTAATGCACAGTAATACAGTTTCATTTATCTTGGCTTCACTAGAGGAGCAATGAGGTTGTTGACTAAACTGGACTAGAAAAGGTGCCATTTTTCTTCTTCCACCTTTGATAGGGAAGGAAAGGAGACAATCGTGAAGTGTGATTTGAATGCCAGATGTGCCCTAGATGGTGTACATTGTTTACAGTGCATCAGCAGCTATATTGTCCTTCTAGGGGATATGTTGGATGGCAACAAGTTTAATACATAGTTGCAGGCAGTCCCATTGGTGACACGATCACCTACTTGCAGACAGTTAGGGTCTTTGGGCCAGTTATAAAAACTATTTTTGAAGTTTCCCACAGTTTTTATGGCATTCTCTGGCTTACCTTATATACTAGACTTAAAAACTATAAAACTGAGTTTACTAGAGGACAGATATAAGGTCTCAAATTTAGGAGGCATTTTTATCATAACTCTCAAAGCATCTGATAAACATATTACTGATGAGTAAGACCTATTGCAGGATATAAATATATTAAAAATTGGGGTAACAACTAGTATTTACAGGGTTAAGAATGTCAAAGCAGCATCATTCTGTGGCTCCCAGCACCTCTCCTCCTACATTCCACACACAGAACATCATCCTGCTTTCACCTTGATCCACTCCCCTCTCCGCCTCCTACTCAGCCAGGCATGCACTCCATCTTCACACAGCCAGGTGTCAATCCTCAATTCAACAATATTTCAGTGGCATGATTAGCTACACAACTATTGCTAATGTGTAAACTACAGAGAACTTTCACGCTTCTGGGAGAAATAGGCAAAACCTGCCTATTGCAAAAGTAGTATTTAAGTTTTCCAGTAGGAGCACATAATTTAGCTTATTAATGAGAAGTATCAAATTTACAAGATTATGAAATATTGTATTGTATTTGGCAATTCAATTCCCAATAAAAAACAGGGTTACTTACCTGTAACTGTAATTCTTCGAGATATGTTGCTCACATCCATTCCATGTAAGTTATGCACGCGCCGCGGGCATGGTTGCCGGGAAGATTTTTCCCCTAGCTACAGGCTGGGTCGACAGGGAGCCCCCTGGAGTGGTGCCTTCATGGCGCCATGTAAGTACCCCGGCGATCCAGCCCCACCCTCAGTTCCTTCTTGCCAGCTAATCCGACAGTGGGGAAGGAGGGCAGGTTTGGAATGGATGTGAGCAACACATCTCGAAGAATTACAGTTACAGATAAGTAACCCGGTTTTCTTCGAGTGATTGCTCACATGCATTCCATGTAGGTGACTACAAGCAATACCTAGGAGGCGGGGTCGGATTGACCCATTGCTGAGCGTAGGACCGCTGAACCGAACGCCGCATCGTCTCTCGCCTGCTGGACTATGGCGTAGTGGGCGGCGAAGGTGTGGACGGAGGACCAGGTAGCCGCCCTGCAGATGTCAGTGATCGGAACTCTCTCCCGGAACGCCGCAGAGGACGCCTGCACTCTCGTGGAATGTGCTGTTATTCGCTCGGCAGGCCTGCCCGCGAGTTCGTAACAGGTGCGAATGCACGAGGTAATCCAGGAGGAGAGGCTTTGGGTGGAGACCGGTTGGCCCTTCATCCGATCCTCCACCGCAGCAAAGAGTTGTGTTGTGTTTCTGAACGGTTTTGTGCGGTCTAAATAAAAAGCAAGAGCCCTTCTGACATCAAGTGTGTGTGTGCAATTGCTGCTCCCTTCCAGAGGTGTGGGGCTTCAGGTAGAAGACAGGGAGGAAAATGTCCTGGTTCACATGGAAGGGAGAGACCACCTCAGGGAGGAAGGCTCGGTGGGGGCGTAGCTGCACCTTGTCCTTATGAAAGATCATATAAGGTGGCTCTGAGGTCAGTGCCCTGATCTCGGACACTCTACGTGCAGAGGAGATAGCTACGAGGAAGGCTACCTTTCAAGAAAGGTAGAGCAGGGAGCACGTGGCAAGGGGCTCAAAAGGGGGCATGGTGAGGCGGGAAAGCACAAGGTTCAGGTCCCAGGGTGGAACGGGACGCTTAACGTGCGGGTAGAGTTTGTCCAGCCCTTTAAGGAAGCGATAGACCACGGGGTCTGAACAGACAGAGTAGTCTGCTTGGCCAGGATGGAATGCCGAGATGGCTGCCAGGTGGACTCGAATGGTAGAGGTAGAAAGACCCTGATGTCTAAGGTCTAACAGGTAGTCCAGGATAACTGGAATAGGGGCTTCACTGGGGATGGTGTTGCGCTGCATGCACCAAGCAGAGAAGCGGGTCCACTTTGCAGCATAGGTGCTTCTGGTCGATGGTTTTCTGCTTCCCAGAAGAACCCCTTGCACCTCAGCAGAGCACAAGAGTTCTGGGCCCCTTAGCCATGCAGCAGCCACGCTGTGAGGTGCAGGGACTGAAGGTCTGGGTAGAGTAGGCGATCGTGATAATGAGAGATCAGGTCTGGCCACAGCGGGAGGCTGATGGGGGGGGGTCTGGACAGCTGGAGGAGGGATGCATACCAGCACTGCCTGGGCCAGGCCGGGGCTACGAGGATCACCCGTGCCTTGTCCCGTGTGATCTTTAGGATCACCTTGTGCAGGAGCGGGATCGGAGGGAATGCGTAGAGCAGGTGTCTCGACCAGGGGAGGAGAAAGGCGTCTGTCAGGGAGCCCCGGGAGCTGCCGCGGAAGGAGCAGAACTGGAGGCACTTCCTGTTCAACTGAGAGGCAAATAGGTCGATCTGGGGAAACCCCCACTGTAGGAAGATCGGCCGGATGACATCTGGCCGGATGGACCACTCATGTGACATGAGTGATCTGCTGAGGTGGTCCGCCAGTGTGTTCTAGACTCCCGGGAGAAAGGAGGCCACAAGGTGGATGGAGTGGTCTATACAGAACTCCCAAAGGAGAACCGCTTCCTGGCAGAGGGGGTTGGAGCGGGCTCCGCCCTGCTTGTTTATATAAAACTGGGCTGTGGTGTTGTCCGTTAGCACCGCTACACAGTGACCTCGTAGTGTGTCCCGGAAGGCCTGGCAAGCCAGTCGAACGACTCTCAGCTCCCAGACGTTGATGTGGAGGGAGAGATCTGCCTCCGACCAGCGGCCCTGAGTCCTGAGCTCTCCGAGGTGGGCTCCCCAACCTAGAGACGAAGCATCCGTCACTAGGGACATGGAGGGGCTGGGAGGAAGGAAGGCAACGCCCTGGCAAACAATGTCCTGATTCTCCCACCAGGCCAGAGCAGAGAGGGTAGCTCTTGGGATGGTGAGAAGGGTGTTGATGCTGTCCACGTTCGGCCTGTAGACTGACGCCAGCCAGGACTGGAGCGGGCGTAGCCTCAGCCTGGCGTACTGGGTGACATGAGTGCATGCCGCCATGTGACCCAGCAGGCTGAGGAACACCCGAGCCGTTGCCATGGGGAAGGAGTGCAGTTCGTGGATAGCCGACTGAATAGCTAGGAAACGAGGCTGTGGGAGGGAAGCCCTTGCTACGGTAGAGTCTAGGAGGGCCCCTATAAACTCGATCTTCTGAGTTGGCTCCAGGGTGGACTTCTCCTTGTTGAGAAGTATCCCCAAGAGGTCAAATGTGCTGATGACCAGCTGCACATGCGAGCGCACTTGGTCCCTGGAGGAGCCCCGTATCAGCCAATCGTCCAGGTACGGGTAGAGATGTACCCCGCGGCGGCAATTCTAGCAACGTCTTTGCCCTGCTGGACAAACGCCTTGAACTCCTGTTTACCCTCAGTGGGAACCGTGCTCTCGAACTTAGCCATAGAGTCTACGGTGTCATAAAAGTGTCTGCTCGGGAGTGCCTGTTGATTGGCCACCCTGAGCAGCAGCCCACCCGAGGAGTACACCTTCCTCCCCTAAAAGGTCCAGTTTCTTGGCCTCCTTAGCCTTGGGGGCAGGGGCCTGCTGCCCGTGGCGCTCCTTGTTATTGACGGAGTCCACCACAAGGGAGGAAGGAGGAGGGTGTACATACAGGTACTCGTCCCTCCTCTCCACCCCTCTCGCTGTGGGAGGGATGGAGGACAGTGTTTGCCATATGGTGGCCATAGACCTTTTGATAGTCTTAATAAAAGGCAAGGCCACCCTAGATGGTCCACCCTTTGCCAGAATACTGGCAACAGGGTCATCGAAGGCAGGGACTTCCTCCATTGGGAGGTTCATGTTCTTTGCCACTGCCTTCAACGCCACCTGATGGGCAGACAGGTCCACCGGTGGAGGGCTCGACGACGACGTGCCCACCACCGCCTCATCCGGGGACGAGGAGGAGTAAGGTTCCGGCTCCGTAGGGTCCAGGGGCACGTCGAGGTGCGGAAGAGCCAACGAGGACGGACCCGCAACAGCCTCGTCCATCCCCCCAAACGGTGCTTGCCGGACTTCAGGCTCTGAATTGGTCCCCAGAGACTGGGTTCCTTGGGCTTGTTGGTATGCCCAAGGCGCCCAGGCTGGCCAGCTGGACTGCACGTCGACCAGTTGTCCTCGAACCGAGCGTGGTGAGGTCGAGGCCGATGGTGAGGGCCATGGGGCTGCCGAGCTGGCCAACCGCTGCCCACCAGACTGAGAGCCGTGCCGGGATCTGGACCGGACCGGCTCTCTACGTTCCGGACGGTGTGGGCTCCGTGAACGGTAGCAGGCCGGGGATCAGTGCCGGGCTGGCGAACGTCGTTGGCTCGGGGACCAGTGCCGCAATGATCTCCGGTGCCGGGACGGTGACCGGTGCCAGGGTGGTGACCGGCGCCGGGACGGCGAGCGATGCCGGGACTGTCCTCGGTGGCGGGTCGTTGACCGGTGCCGGGAGTACAATCGGGTCCCAGAGTGGGACCGGCGCCTTGATGGAGAGAGGCGCCGGGACTCAGATCGGTGCAGAGACTCAGACCGGCGAGGCTGGGAGCAGTGCCGGGATCTTGAGTGAGGAGACCTGGAGCGAGCGCGTGCATAGCCTACATGGAATGCATGTGAGCAATCACTCGAAGAAAAACGGTCTTCTTTACATAAAGTGGAATTTAAAAAAACAAAACAAAAAACCACACACACACACACACACACACCAGTTTAAATGGAGGTGTATGAATGGATTGTTTAAGTTTCATTAGAATGTATGAGACATTCTTCGGGTAGACTTCCTGCCCAGAAAACTGGGGTGTAGGAGGGGGAAGAGTTCTTCCACAAAAAACTTTCAGCATAAGCACAGATCAGAAATGACAATTCACATATAACAACTTTAACTATATCCATATACTCCCACACGGTTTACTTCAGTATATTTGTTTAAGATGTGTTTGTTAAATACACTGTTCAGATACTATCCTTATAAATAAAAATAGTGATTGGGAGAGGTGCAAGATTGACATATATTTAGTTCAGATAGTCTCTTTAAAGAGACTAAAAACTTGTTAAGCATGGCCACCAATGATTCTCTATTGTCTTGCACAATCAGCAATTGTTTTGAGTAGTAACTTTATATTATTTTCATGTACCAATATATGAAGTCAGAGCAATTTAATTTTACATGAACACATATGTAAAAGTTAGAAGACCTGTAAAAAAACATACAATTCATAACATAGTGGGGGGAGGATTTCAGAAATTGGCTGCACACACTTAGTATACAAATATATTAGGTATTGAAAAACTGACTCTCTCAGGGAATGTTGCTATATGAATTTTGATTATTTCTTATTCCTAATTGAGTGTACTGATTAAAATATTTCTCCTGAAAGTTATTACTAGTGTTCATGGAAGATTTCCTACAATCTTTAATATTTGTGTTATAGGGGAATGGGCATCAGCAAGCTAAACTCTGTGGTAAAGCAGTTGTGTATGGTTTTCCTTCAACCTCATTTACCATAAAATGTAAGTTTATCTACCCAAGAAATCTGACTATTTTGAAAAACATATTTAATAAGTACAACTGGTTTGATGCAATGATACATAATTTAAAGTATTTATTTCAGAACAGAGCATTAAGCCGGATAGCCTTAAAATCAAACAGTACTCTTTTCACTTTCGTAAGCAACATTGTTAGTTAACTAGTTGTCCTATGCACGGATTGATGTGGGTTCTTTTTGTTAACAGGAACGTATGTTGGGTTTTTCGTGCTGTATTCAATTTGTAGAGTACAGGCAGCAAGTATCTACTGATCATGAGGAAAGTTAGTCCTCTTGTCCAAACTGTAAAAAGAGGTTTTGCTTTTTTGGGGAGAGAGATTAATGTCCACTGCCTCTTGTATAAAGACCTTTCATTTCTTTTAGAGAGAGAACACTGAAATAAGTAGATTAGTGATAGCTATTTGCTGTAATGAAGAATATAAATAAAACAGAAGTGTCACCAAAAACACACACAAAAAACAAAGTTCATTTCTACTGACAAAAAATTAGACTAAATGCACCAGTGGCTGCAACAGTAGATGCTATACTATAGACAGCACACATGCATTTTTAATCACAATGTTGTCTAATTCTGTTCAAGAGCACTAATCCATTGACACACACACACACACACACACAAAAAAAGTTGTAACAGGGAAACGCTCCATAATGGAACTGGTATTCTAGCAGCTTCGTTGTATGAATTAGAGAATATCAAAGCAGACAAGTTATTTTTTCCGTGTCCCGTACCAGAAGAGAACTTTTCCGTACTCAAACAGGCGAAGGAAGTAGATGTACATAATATTTATTGCCAGAGATTAGATTTATTTGCTTTTCACTATAATGGCTACTGCCTTTGTTTTTAATGGGGCAAATGCTACAGCTGTTGTCAAGAAAGAAGCTTTCTGTTAAAATGCCCATCACCTCCTACCACAGTTCAGGAAAGATCTGTAAGTCTCAAAACTGAGAACACTTGGAAACTGTATGATAGAGAGATTCCTTAAATCATCATATTTAAGATTCAGTAAGCTTTACAAATTGCACTCACTATCAGTGATACTAAAGACTGAAGTCATTCTGTACATTTAACACCATAAGCCACATTCCAAGCTGCTCAAGTTCATGAAATATATTTTTTAAATGTTGGCATACTTTTGGATTTCAAAACACTTTTAAAAATTGTCAGACCAGAAAAAGTTGTCAAGGTTTCATATATTTTTCCCTGATGAAGCCAAAGACTTAATCTAAAAAGAAAGGTTGATGTTTAATGGACAACGGTTGAGAAAAAAAAAATTGTGGCCTTCCCAAAAGCTGGAGACACGTTCCAATTGGTTGATAAATAGAGGAAAAATATTTCCTTCGGCTTACTCAAAAGTACTCTTGTGCGAAAGAATTGTATGCAAATATTATTCCTATTGATTTTTTGAGAATCTGGTATTATCTCCATCCATTAGAACAGTTATTTTAGCATGCATTTTAAAGAAAAATAGTTTTACAATACCAGTACACTGAAGGAGTATGCTGAATGAGATACATAAATTACAGTAAGAGAACTAGGAAAAAATATATAATTTATCAAATCTGATGATCTGAACTGTCCTAGAGTCTGTGCTACCACACGACACTGCTTTACTGTCTGAAAGAGTGTAAAAGGTTAATTCTATTCATAAAATGTAAGCTAGATATCAACTTCTTCCTGTAGTTCATTTTAATTGTGTTGGCTTGACCTATTGTTCACATTGTTCTTACACAGTTTGCTAATTTTCTAAGGTTTACAAGTTCTGTGGCCCTTTGATGTCTGTCACTGTCACCAGGGACTCCAGAGCCCTTATGTATGTGACCTCCTGTTTATTAAAGTGAAAGCCACAGAAGAAGTGCACACAAGCTGTGTAAGTTAATAAGACAAAATTTGTATGCAAGGAGAGCAATAAACCAAACATTGTAAATTCTTTAAAAAACAAGTCAGCATGCATTCTAAAGGATATACGAACAGTAGTCTGCATGATTTGCCTGTTTGTGTTTTGTTTATTTGATCCATAAAACAAGACGATAGCATAAGAACTTGGAAATTGATTTTTAATGTGTTCTAGGAAAGTATAAGAATAGTCTACCTGTCACTACACCACATTCATCAGAAGATCTTAAAGGGCAAGAGAAGCACCATCTCCATTTTACAGATACAGAAACTGAGATAGGAAGGTTAATTGACTTGTGTATGAGAACAGGAACAGAATTCAGTCAGGATATCGAAGTCTAGCACTTGATTCACTGGATCACCCTGACTCTTCCTTCCAAGAGGACATTACTCCCCTCCCCCCCCCCCAAAAAAAAATCAGATCCTGGTGACAAGAAAGGAAGCTGAAAAACTTACAGAAGCAGACTGGATAGGTTACATTTCTTATTACCACCAAATAATTCATTTGTTCTGTTAGAGGGTCCAGACATTAGTAATAAGAATTTATCTTAGCCAAGAATGAACAGCAGCATACAAGAAATTGACCAGCAATCGGATATTGTACGTAGCAATTCTTAAGTGTTCCATTGCATGGGATAAGCAAGATGTGACCCCCAAATCTCAGTTTCTACCACACACTAGAACAAGGAGAGAAAACGAGTCACCGGACTTCTGATTTAAACCTCTGGTCAACCAAAAAAAATTAATAAAAAAAGTGTAAGCTATAAATTTGTGCAAGGAGCACAAGATGTGTCTTGCAGAGTTCTTCAAAGTAATCCCCATTTTTTCCCTGTGCAAGTACCTGTGATAGCCCTACTGGAATGGGTGTGGCTATTCACTTGAATAATATTACTTCTTTTCCAGGACCCAAGTACAGGCTGGCTTCCAGGTTTTAATGATCACCTTTTCTTAATGAAAAGCCAAAAAAGAGGAAGTAAAGCAGGACAGGGCAGCCAGATCTTCCACACTCCTAGCCATCGTAAGAGCCAAAATGGCCCCCTTTCATGAAAGAATTGATAAGATCTAAAACAGATGACGAGTTTATAAAATCATGAGATGGAGTCACCATGGGAATGTCCCTGGAGGGCTGAGAAAAAATTACTGTCTAACAAAAAATGGCAAAGGGAACCAGGTTTATGCCTCTTTCAGAGATACAAATACTTTAGGTATACTCCGGTGCATGTCCTGACAAGACAGCATTAGCCCAAAAACCTTCTATCAGGGAAGATTCTGAAAAAGTATTACAAGAATGATCCAGAAATGAAAGACCAGTTTATATTGCAGCACCAGAGAGAAATACAAGCTAGGTAGAATCTTAGAAACCTCAAGTCCCACAAGAGAATTAAAGTGTGTTTTTTTTGTTTGTTTGTTTGTTTTAAAAATACACACCTTTTCTTGGTCTCCAACCCATCATGTTAACTGAAACCTATTGCTTTTGCTTCCAGAATAAAATGGGTCATGAATAAGCCAATCATCCAGGCACACACCATTGCACTGGGACCATATTTTTAGTTGCTTATTCAGTATGATCCCTAAATCCTTTTCAGAGTCACTAGTTTCTAGGACACAATTCTCTGTTCTATAGGCCTGGCCTGCATCCCTAGTTCCTAGACAATTTTGCATTTGACTGTATTAAACACACTTGCTTCCATGGGCCCATCGTACCGATTCAGCCTGTTGTACAACTACCTCTCCTCATTATTCCACCAATTGTTGTCATCTGCAAGTGATCAACACTGATTTTATATTTACTTCCAGATCGCGAATATAAATGTCAGGCTTAACATCAATTCACATAGAATCCCATTAGAAATATCCCATACAATGTTTGGGCACAAAAACTTTTCTTCCAGGCCTTGTTTCAATAAAGCTTTTGTTTGAAGGGGACCTCTAGTCTCTCTCTGGGTTAGCAGTACAACATTTTGTGATGCTGGTCCTTGCTACTACTGCCTGCTTTGTGAAGGTGGCAGGCTTCTTCTGACATCAGAATGGACAAGTCTGCCCTAAAGGAACTGTATCTTCCCATTCCACTTCCAAAAAGTGTTTGCACTTAAAAATCTCAAATCCCATTTTCTAGAGCAGGGGTGGGCAAACTGCGGCCCACTGGACATTTTTATCCAGCCCACGAGATCCCGGGCCGGGGGGGCGCCGGGCCGAGCTGTGGGGCCCCATGCTCCCGGGCAAGCAAGGGAGAGGGGGAGTAGGTGGTAGCGTCCCAGGGGCAGTGTCGGGAGGGGGCAGTCAGGGGGCAAAGAGCAAGGGAGCTTAGGACTCTTCCTAGGACTTCCACTCTTCCAAACAATTAATATTGGATGGAATTCTATGGGGATTAATATTTCCCAACATTATTTAGAATACCACAGAATGTACCATTCTGGCATGCTGCCAGTGTTTAATAGCCACTCCCTAATTATTGGAAATATGACAAGATATTTATTCAGCGAGTGAGCACATTAAACATGTATTTGTAAAAATAATTAGCAGGGTTTGTTAAGGAAGAGATCTGTAAAGGATCTTCAAAAATGCAAAGATGAGAAATACACTTTTAATCTTGAAAGTATGCAAGAAACATTGCAGAATTTCTAAATATACTTCAAACTGAACGAGGCATTATAATCAATAGAAGCTGCACTAAAAATCAACAGAAGAGGCTCTTCTATTAAAAGAGCATTCAAATGGAATTAGTTTATGGCTGATAGCTGCCTTTGGTCAAAAAAAGTGACCTTATTCCTTATTTTTAGGAAAGCTATCAGAAGGCTCATGCCCTCCAGTTCAGAGATTTTACTTAGGATGTATAAACAATGAATTAATACTTTTCACCATGTGAACCAAAATCTTACTCCATACCATAACATACATCTAATTTCCTTTTATGCGGTTTTCTTCATTGCTGGAGCCTTTGGCGACCTAGCTATGTACTATTGACCTATAGCTAAGCATTACTGCTTTCTGGGAATTTAATCTTTGGGAAAAAAAAACCCACACATTTTATTCTTTTCTTCTTTCCCTTAAGGCTTGTTTACACAGTCCAGCAATGTGCACTAAAACAGCTGTGAATTCTAAAGAGCACTAAAATGTTGCACACTAGTGGTTTCATGTAGACCCATTTGGGAATCTTAAAAGCTCCCTAGTGCACTTCAAAGTGATATGAAAGCAGTAAGCAGCACTCAGCTGGGGATAAGATAGCAATGGCAAACAATGGGTGCATGTAGCAGAAGGTATCTTGCATGGGTGCTGGAATAAATTTGTGTAGTGGGGGTGCTGAGAGCCATTGAATCAAACTGTAAACCCTGGATATAATGGAAACCATTTCAAGCCAGAAGGTGCAGCAGTACCTTAGCACCTCTAGTTCCAGCATCTATGATATTTTGGAAATGTGCAGCTCCTTGGAAGATGTTCTAGTGTTCACCAATTCTAGAGAGATGCAATGAAGGGTAGCACCAAATGCCTGTGTGATGTGTAAGGCCTCAAAAACCTAAGCTTCAAGATCTACTCAGAGTTGTGTAAGGACTGAAAGTGTTTCTTCATGAAAAGGAAAAAGGGTTTCTATACATTTATTAGTTGCCATATTAACAAATTAAGAATAGGAGTTATATATGTTGGTGTTCCTCTGTTCCAAATCTAACCCCTACTTGCTCCATAGGACTTGATTTAAAAAGAATGCCTCACTTCATCTAAAACTTGTAATTTATTATTTTTCCATAAATAATGCAAGCTAAAATCTTTAGTGGCCTCCCAAGTGATGCATTTAAATAGGACATGAGAAAGGTGTTCTAGGTATGAATCTGTTCAGGATAGAGTAGAATATTTACACACACGTCACAGAAAGAACTCTACACTCTTCACAAGGATCAGTCACTGACCTGGTTCCATCAAGCAGCCAGAGGTACCACTGAAAACAATCCCCAAATGAACTATCAGTGCTATGCTAGCTCAAAGCAGCAGGGATTAATATTTCCCAACATTACTTATACCGCAGAATGTACTTCAGCATGTACTATTCTGGCATGCTGCCAATGTTTAATAGGCACTCCCTAATTACTGGAAATATGACAGGGAATTTGAAGATTCCTCAAAGATACAAAGCTCAATGTGTCTGTTTTGGCATACATGCTATTTTAAAAGAATATACTGTAATGGCAATTCTAAAGGAAGCGATTCTCCGTTAACACACACTCAGCTGTATTCATACAATCTCCCTTTTCTCGAAGGCTTGGCATGACATTTTTCAAAACAGCATACATTTTGCACTGCACTTTTGAGATGCACTGTATTTAAAAGGCTATTGGATTGTTTTAATTTAATATATTCACGTCTCTAAAAAAGAAAAAAAAGTGAAATATCAGAAGCTTCAACAAAGGGGAAAGGATAGAGCAGGAAAGCACTGGGTCATTTTTCTCCTTTTCATTAAAGCCAGAGCTCGCTATACATTTCTATCCTACTCACATAATCACTAACAATTGGCAGTACCTCTTGACAAGAGACAAGGGATTAACTCTGTAGCTAGCCAGGAGTGTCTATTCTCTTTTAATCTATTTTTCTGAAGGGGCCATCTGCTCCTATTTCTTAATTTCATGCCCTAGCTCTAAATTACATTCACCATTCAGTCCGATTTCAATTAATTACATGTAAGAGTTTCTTCCATTTCAGGATAACTGGTTTGATTGAGGATCAAATCATGTAGGGCAGAGTTTACACTATACTGACCTGATTCCCCAAACTTTAATAACCGATTTTATTGGTGGCTCAAATAACTGATTAGCCACCAATAAAACGAAGTAGATAATATAATCCCCTCTTTAATAAGATTTGTTTTATTATGCCACAACCTGACATGAGTTACAAACCAATGTGGGCAGCCATGTTTTGGAAAAAAATCACAACACTGAACTTGGATTGGAAAGAGACCATACCCATGTTTTTCTGTGTGTGAGCTGTGAGTATGGCGGCCAATGACAGCCCATCAGTGTAGGGAATCTGCCTTGAGATTAAACACTGAATTTGTATCCTCCAAATAAAGACACTAGAGGAGCAGACTTCACAGAAAGATCTGTGCCACCATCAATATAAGCATTTCCCTTGCAGGTTCAAATGTGGCTTTAAAAAAAAAATGCAACTTAAGTTGCCATCTGTTCTCTCTTCCCCAACTGCCCCCAGTATTACCTCTCCATGGTCCCTTAATGGCACCCACTCTAGGCACCCCTTCCTTCATCTGCCACCTCTCTTGGGCAGAGACCTCTTCTCCTCCCCCTTCCCAAACTAGCAGTTTTCCAGGCTGCACAGTCCTCTGCCTACACTGTGATATTCTCAAAGTTAGACTGCCTCAACATGCCACAATCTGTTTTCTCCCAGAGACTAACAGTACAAATGCCTATAGTTATAAATTACTATACAGCTCTTTATAAGCAAGCACTTTTATTCTTATGGTGAAAGCATAAGATACAAAACATTAAAAATAATAAAAGAAGCTACAGTACATGCTAAAAAGCATACAAAGGTCATCCTTTTTAACTTAGACAAGCTAGATGTCTTCACTTAACTAGGGCCTGACGAAATACATCTGAAAATACTCAAGGAGCTGACAGAGGACATATCTAAGTCAGTAGCAATTATCTTTGAAAAGTCATGGAAAACAGGAGAAATTCCAGAGGACTGAAAAAAGGCAAATATTTTGCCAAATTTATAAAAATGGAAACAAGGACAACTTGGGGAATTACAGACCTGTCATCTTAACTTCAAATACCTGGAAAGATAATGGTGCAAATAATTAAGCAATTTGTAAACACCTAGAAGTGAATAAGAGGATAACACAGTCAGCATAGAACAAATCATAACAAACCAACCTAATAGCTTTCTTTCACAGGGTAACAAAGCTTGTGGAGGGGGAGGAGGAAGAAAGAGTGCTAGATGTGGTATATCTTGACTTCAAGAAAGGTTTTTAATACTGCTTCACATGACTTTCTCAAACAAATTAGGGAAAGAGAACCTAGATGGAATTACTATGATGGGGTGCATAACAGGTTGGAAAACCATCCCTAGAGAGAGTGGTTATCGATGGTTCAGAGTAAAGTTAGAAGGGCATCACACAGGGATTAGTTCTGGTCCCAATTCTGTTTAATATCTTCATCAATGATTTACAGAAATGGCATAGAGACTACACTTATAAAGTTTTCAGATGATCTCTAGCTAGGAGGGGTTGCAAGTGCTTTGGAGGACAGGATTAAGATCCAAAATGATCTGGACAAACTGGAGACATGGTCTGAAGTAAACAGGATGAAAAATTCAACAAAGACTAATGCGAAATGTTCCACTTAGAAAAAAAACAAATCAGTTGCACATACACAAAATGGGAAATGACTGCCTACGAAGGAGAATTGCGGAAAGGGATCTGGGGGTCATAGTGAATCACAAGCTAAATATGAGTCAACAGTAACACTTCTTTGCAATAGTGAACATTATGGGATATATGAGCAGGAATGTTGTAAGCAAGACACGAGAAGTACTTCTTCCACTCTACTCCATGCTGATTAGGCCTCAACTGGAGTACTGTGTCCAGTTCTGGTGCCACATTTCAGAAAAGATGTGAATAAATTGGGGGGGGGGGGGAAATCTAGAGAAGAGTAACAACAATGATTAAAGGTCTAGAAAAACACTGCCTCAGAGAAGACTAAAAAAATTGAGATTGATTAGTCTGGAGAAGAGAAGACAGAGGGCACATGATAGTTTTCAAGGACATAAAAAGTTGTTACAAGGAGGAAGGAGAAAATTTGTCTTCTCTTCAGTGGTTATGGAGAAGCAGCGAAGGGGCTTAAACTTCGGTGAGGGCAATCTAGGATGGATATTAGGAAAGACTTCTTAACTGTCAGGGTAAATCTACGTCATCCAAACAAGAAAAAAGGGGCTTTGTGTAGAGCTCATGTATGTATCCCACATTTTTTTCTAAGAGATACTTCTCCTATTCACAGTTTCTCTTGCTGTAGGATTCAAATAAATTAAAAAGAGTAATTCTCACTACAACTGAGGGGTATATAGAATCTTAAAGCATTCAGGGGCAGCCACAAGTCACTCACTCCAGCATATCAATACTTGGAGAAAAAAAGATAACCCAAAAGAAAGTGGATACAAAGCTTCGTATTAATGCACACACAACAGCAAGTTTTTAACTGAAGAATTCATTGATGAAATTTCTCTATAAAAAGAAAACCATGAAAGGAAAAATCCTCCCAAGAGTTGGGTAAAAACCTTCCGATATGCTCACCAAGAAAGAGTAAAAGATTTACCAACCACTAATGTTAGGCAGCAAACAAATGCCAGTCGTCTTGTAGCTTCGCTCCTGGTGAGCAGCTAGCTAAAGCTGAAAATCTGATAAAGACATCAAATGCAAGAGATGGAAAGCAGCCAGCAATATAGCAGTAACTGTAAGTGGAGAATAGTAGGTGAAGCAAAAAACTCACTTAACTTCCCAGTTTCCTATTAATTTTATACTTGACATAGAAATATGATGAAAGAAGGCAGTTGAAAAAAACACAGAAGAGCAATGGGAAGAGAGCAACAAGGAGAATAGCATACATGAAAAGAAGTTCTATTTAAATGGATGGATCTGAAACAGGAAATCTATGCAAAGAATAAACAGAGCATTATGTAACCATCAAGACATCCTAATGCTGAAAGGAAATTATATTTTAGCCTCTTACGCGTTACAGTACACCCAATATTTTCTACTTGTGAAGGTACTTACACTGTTCGATCTGTCCTCTCTCAATATTCTTTTTGATAAATTAAAGAGATTGAACTCAGTCTCACCACAAGGCATTTTCTTCAGACCACTAATCACTTTTGTGGCTCTTCTGTACATGCTCTCATTTTTCAACTTTCTTCTTAAAATGTTAAGACCAAAACCTTACCACAGGATTCCAGTATTTTTCCCCCCAATGCCATATACAGGGAAATTAAAAATACATGGTGTTCAAATAGGCACAGTTTACTAAAAAATCCAGATTACTCCATACCAGAGATTCTTAAACTGGGGTGTGGGTGCCCCAGGGGGCAGGGAATGTATTCTGGGGGGGGAGTGACACGCGATCCTTTGGGAGAGGGGAAATTACTGCCTACATTTTACCCGCATCAGTGAATGATTAGTAAAGTGGATTCCTCAAATGGCATTGTGCATTAAACTCTAGATGGCACTCTGAATTTTGACAGTTTTCTGGAGAGAGAGAGAGAGAGAGAGAGAGAGAGAGAGAGAGAAAATGAATGAATGAATGAATGAGAATTATATATATATTCCAGAGAGGGCATAGGAAAGGTTGCACATGTACAATTTAGGAGTACATGCAAGTCAAACAAGACCAGGCCATAAGAGCAGACAATCAGTACCCTGTGGCCTTCTTACTGACTTCCGTAACCTTCTAAGCACTTTACTGGAGTTCTAATTTGCACAGCTGGTGTTAATGAGAACTGGAAGTGACAAACCATATCAATTTAAATCTGAAACCTTTATATTCGATCACTCTCATTGACTGCCAAAGTAAGTGTGCAAATGAATTAGAAGTCAGTTTAGACTAGATGAGATCATCAGTGAGTGGCTGCAGGCTGGAGTTATGCTTCAGAGCAGAGAACAGGGTGAAGCACAGTGTGATTAGCTGAAGCTGTATTTTACAGCCTCCCTGTTACCTTATGTAGCAAGTAGTTATTCTACTAGTGTTACTTTTTTTAAAGCTCAGAGGAACAATTACAGAGTCCACAAATTTGACATTTAAAGGTTCTTAGAAGTTTCATATACCTATTCAAACCCAAGTTTTATTGCGGGAGGGATCACAAAATCAGTCTTTTCAAGAAATGTCTAGCCACCCAGCCAATCCCATTACTGAACGTTTTAACCAGTGAAGTCTTATTTATTGCAGGTATAAGTCAGATGAGTGCGTGAGGAGCAGTATTCAAATACTAAATGATTTCTAATATATTTGCAAGCCATAGCCCATTACTGCAGTAATAAACTAATAGGTGGGGGCGGGGAGGGAGAAAGAACCAAAGCAGCCCTTCGTTATTTGGCCTTTGTGAAGCTACTAAAAAACCAGGTCCAGTCATATAGCTACAGGAACTCCTCACTTAATGTAGCTATGTTCCTGAAAAATGCAACTTAAAGTGAATCCAATTTCCACATAACAATGTAAATGGGGGGGTTAGGTTCCAGGGAATTTTTCTTGCCATACAGTACAGTACTAGAGTTGGGAGGTTCCCCTGCCTTACCTCTCACAGGCACAGCCCACTGGCACTACAGACAATGAGGCAGGCTAGGAGAAACACTCTGCGCAGCATCAGCTTCCCCTATGCTGCAAGCACCAGGGGATGTGGGGGGGGGGGGGAGAAGAGTGTCCTCAACCCTCTGCCTGCCCACCTCACCCCTTCCCCCCCCCCCCCAGCCTCACCCTTGACCTGCCTCTTCTCTCCCCCCCCCCCCCGCCCCCCTTTACTTTGCAGGCTGCTTCCTCTCTCCTCCTTCCCCCCCCCCTCCTAAACACCACAAACCATCTGACTGCTGTGGGGGGGCGGGGGGGGGGGACAAGAAAGGCACTGATTCACAGCATGGAGAAAGCAGGCAGCCAGAACAATGTTTAAAAAGGAGCATTGCTCAACTTTAAATAAGCATGTTCCCTAACTGATCAGCAATGTAACAATGTTAACCAGGACGACTTTAAGAGAGGCGTTCCTATACTTCTATTTTCCATAAAATATGCTATCTAGCTTTGCATAAACCTTTCCATGGTCTCACATCATCTGCGAATAGCATAGCTGAAGTCAACGTATCTTAGGTCAACTTACCAAAGCATCCTCAGTGGCAAGTCATAGAATATCAGGGTTGGAAGGGATCTCAACTCAGAAGGTCATCTAGTCCAAGCCCCTGCTCAAAGCAGGACCAATCCCCAACTAAATAATCCCAGCCAAGGCTTTGTTAAGGCTGACCTTAAAAATCTCTAAGTCAGGAAATTTCACCACCCCCCTAGGTAACCCATTCCAGTGCTTCACCACCCTCCTAGTGAAAAAGTTTTTCCTAATATCTAACTGCAACCTGACAGAACAAGGAGTAACTGTCTCATATGGTACCACTGAGAACAGTCTAGATCCATCTTCTTTGGAACCCCCTTTCAGGGAGTTGAAAGCAGCTATTAAATCCCCCCTCATTCTCCTCTTCTGCAAACTAAACAATCCCAGTTCCCTCACCCTCTCCTCATAAGTTATGAGCACCAGCCCCCTAATCATTTTTGTTGCCCTCCGCTGGACTTCTTATAGTGTCGGGCCCAAAACTGGACACAGTACTCCAGATGAAGCCTCACCAATGCTGAATGGAGGGGAATGATCACATCTCTTCATCTGCTGGCAATGCTCCTACTTGTACAACCCAAATGCCGTTGGCCTTCTTGGCAACAAGAGCACACTGACTCAGTCAACCCCACTTCCGCCTCTCGTAGCAGTGGAGTTCTGGAGTTGATGGGAGAGCACGCAGGGAACGGTTTATCGCGTCTACACTAGACATGATAAATTGATCCCAGTAGATCAATCACTACCTATCAATCCAGCCCGTAGTGTAGACCTGGCAAGGAAACTGCTTCTATAACTTCGTTAGTCAGTTGCCAAGACAGATATTTACCTTTGTTGCTCATTTACTATATCTTATGAAGGAATAACCAAACAAACAGTTTTGGGTGTGCCTGCCCTATTTCTCAGCACTTGTCCTGATTTTGGTATTCTCAGTTGTGACCCACCAAAGCACAGTTACCCATGGATCTTTCAGTCGACACAATCATTATTCCATCAAGAAAATCATTGCCATTCCAATAAACAGACATTACTTTCTAAGTCACTTCTGGTGAAAACAATTTACTCAGAGTGACTCATTGGCTTAAGCAAGCCTCATCATGGATCAATTATTTTCAACTGAGTAGACAAATCATTCAGCCCTGAATGGTTTGGTAAAATCTTTTAAAAATTACTGTTCTCATCTCTAATCAATTTTCCTTATCTACATTTTTAGTTACAACACATCTACATCTCTTATGAAGAAATTGGATAGCCACTAAGAAACACTTGTACAAATCAGTGCTGTCCTTCCTCAATCAAAGTGAGACACTATGATAGCAGATGAAAGGTTAGAGTTTATGCAGTAATAAAAGGGTGGCTACAGAATGAAGGCATTTTCCCCCTCACCTTGTCCAATTCCCAGTCCCAACAAATAATTCAGAACAGGAATTAGCTACCAAAGATATTTACATCAAATAAAATATGAATTGTCACTTCAGTGTCTCTAAAGAGAGTCCTGGAAGACTTGAAAAAATTATGCATACTCCATGTATGCAAGTTACAAATTCTTGGTAAATATGCTGCAGACTTTTGTTGAGGAAACCTGACCTCTGAAGATGTAGATGCTTTGAGAAATGCAAAAATCACGGTTTACAAAATAACAGTCATTAATTACAGCTTCAGACACCCAATTCTTTAATAGCACAATAAAATTAAATCAGTACTACTTACTAATTTGTGGAGGAAATTATTGAATACAAGTGAGTAGCTTACTTTATCCCTGAAGTATTTCAGGGACAAAGTTTAGTTCAAAAGATCTTTAGCGGACTTATTTCATTGCTACTCCAAGGGATTTGTCCATACGAACAGCAAGTCTGTTCTGTGATCAGTACTAGCTGGTCATTCAATAAAATAGATCAAAATATATAGTTAATATATAAAAAACAGCCTCTCTCCTGAGAAGGTCTATTGCTTCCTGATCATGTCAATGGAAATCATAAAGGATGGAACTGCAAGCTACTTTGTGTATCATGCGAGACAGGGTCTTTGTCAGGAACTTGAATCTGTGGCCCTCTTCCCTTCAACATACCTAAAAGTAAAATACAGTAAAACCTCCATTTAACGACTAATTCGGGCGAGGGGGTGTCCGTTAAATCAAAAAGTCCGTTATTTAATAATAATAATAATAAAAAAAAAAAAAAAAAAAGAGCTGTCGGAGCAGCAGCCCGCCAGCCACAGGGTCGGGGCGGCAGCTCCGCAGCCCGCCTGCTGCCCGGACCCGGGCGGCAGCCAGGAGCCGGCAGCCAGCCCGCCCGCTGGCGGGACTCAGGCGGGAGCCGGCAGCCAGCAGGCGGGACCCGGCAGCCAACCAGCTGCCCGCCCGCAGCCGGGAGCCGGCAGGCAGCCCGCCCGCTGCGTGGACCCGGGCGGCAGCCGGGAGCCGGCAGGCAGCCCGCCCGCTGCGTGGACCCGGGCGGCAGCCGGGAGCCGGCAGGCAGCCCGCCACAAATGGATCAGGAATGCATCGGACTTGCTCAGAAATTTTTGTCTGTTGCATCCAAAGTCCGTTAAATCGAGGGTATACTGTAGATTACATCTTTCTGTAATAACCTGGAATCTGTATTTCCTTTTGGTTTATGTTTGCATCTCTAATGCGTTTGCATTTATATGGTCCTTCTATTCCAAGCATTTAACCTAAATACAGTGCATGGGCCTTAGCGTGTGGTATGGGTTAAATTTGTTTCTTTTGAGGGGGGAGGTGTAAATTTCCATATGCCTTCTGTAATGAGCAACTACAAAATTAATATGATTAACATGTTTTATTTCTAGTAATTTCTTTAATTTGATCTTAACATATTTCAAACAGGTATTCACAAGATCTAACAACACGCAACTAGAGAATGGAAGACCCTATCCTCCTTTCTCTACATTATTTTAACATAAATCCATCCCTTTCCAGCATTCTGTGTGTTCACTACAAGTTAAGGTGGCTTCCTTTGACCTAAGTCAACCTGTTAATGTATGGGTTTACATACCAGGTCCTTTACATCGACCTAAGTCACCTCTGATGTCAACTTCTGTAATCCACCTCTTCGAGAGGTCTAGCGCTTAGTTTGATTGTCATGGGCCAACCGTGAGGTACTACAGACACAGCATTCTCAACTCTGCTGCCACTGCTAAAGCCCCGGGGAACTTTTGATTTCCCCATTTCCTGTTTGATTAGCATTGGGAGCGTGCCAGCTTGAGCACAGCTGATCATGGAAACTACACTCCCCAAATGTGCTCCAGTCTGCTCTGCACAGGAGGTGGTGGATCTCATCACTCTGTGGGGAGAAGGGTCTGTGCAGGCAAAGCTTCAATCCAGCAGAAGAAACACTGATATCTCCTGCATTTCATGAATGATCTTTGCATAGAGGGCTACACGAGAGACACACAGCAGTGCCGTATGAAAATAAACACTTTGCCAGGTGTACCAGATGAACAGTTGTTCTGGTGCTGAACCCCACACATGCCGATTCTACAATGAGCTGCATGCGATTCTTGGTGATGGGGGTGACCCTACAAGCATTCTCCAAGCAACATGGACACCTCACAGGTGTGAGAGTCTAGGCATAACAAGGAGAATGATTTGGTGGAGGTGGCGGCAAATGGGAGACAGGCGAGTAATAGATCCATTCTCCAGAGAACCAGGAAACATTTTTAACCTTGGAGCTCTGTTGGTCGCAGGACATCACAGTAGCCAACTGTGATGCTGGGGAAGGCACCTCTGGCGAGTATACAATTACAATGAAGTCCAGTTAGACTTTAGTGGATGCACTCTTTCAATGGTATTGCAGGTTTACTGTGAAGCAGCAGCAAGGTGCTGTGGTTCTCTTCTTACAAGAGGCTGCTCCAGCTACGCAGAGGGTTACCCCTGAAAAAGACTGTTTATGTCTCTGGAGATCTCCATGGACGATTCCCAGGCTTACTCCGCAATCCTTTGCAGAAGGTTTCTGGGCAGGGCAATCTTATTTTTTCCACCATGGTAAGAAACTTTCCCAAACAACTCCTGAATTAGTTCTGCTGGCATCATTGCAGTACACAGCATAGCAATAGAAGGACCAGGTTTATACCCAGACACTGGAAGCATCTCCTTCCTTTCCACCTCTGTTACCCCTCAGGAGACTAATATCACATAGGATTGCCTAGGGGAAACAGGAGAAGTCCTCATTAAAAGTGTTCTTACGTGGGGGGGGGGAGGGGGGAGAAGAGGGCATATAGAGCCATCCCGCCACCCCACACACACATTCCGGATGACCAAAGCACATGTCTGCTAATCTGCCTTTACTGTGCTCAACATGGATCAGCAAGTAGTTCATAGTGGCTGATAGGGGACTTGGGTCTCAAAATGAGAGATTCCACAATTTGGAAGTGAAAATGTTTGCCGTTGGCCCTGCTCATAAACAGCTTCCCATGGTTCTATGGGAAATGGTCATTGTACAACTAGCTACCTGAGCTCCTGACATGAGCCTGCCATAAAACTCCATTAAAAGTGTGATCACTGGTGACCTGCAGGGGACCTACTCCCCATGGCTGGAGCAGCAAAATGGCAATGAAAGGTTATGGATTCTGATTAGGTTATGGCTGGTGCAGAATCAGAATCATTCTCCCTCAAGCACTCCATGAGACATGGGCAGAAAGTCCATTATCCCTTTCACTTAACTCAGGAAGGGGAGGGGAGAAGAGTACAAGGAACAGAAGACACCCATTCACAGATGAGGATCTGGAATGTGGTGTTGTTACACAGCTGAAAATGTTTCTGATATTCCAACTTTACAGCTTCTCTCATCCCCCCCCCCCCCCCCAGGTTAGCATCTCTCTCTTTCTCCCTCCTTACTTATGATTGTTAAAGTAAATTGATTTGAGAAAAATGTTATTTAGTAGAAGCACTGGGCTTGGCTTTACAGGTACAGGGATACAAACAAAGTGGTGATTTGGGAAAGCACAATGCAAACAAGCAGCTTACTTTACTCTGACTCTATAGTGAAATGGCTTTTCAAAGCCTCACTGATATGCAGCACCCTTTGCTGTGCTCTTATTGCTTGTGTGGCTGCTGAAAAATGGCTGCCATTTGATCTGTCTCAACTGCTCACCCAGGCAGAGACCCAACACCCCCCCACACACACACCATCACCCCCAGATATTATGAAGCACACAGCAGGCTGCTAGAACCATGGGGATGTTCTACTCACAAAAGGTCCAACCTTGTTGGTAAACTTCTCCAGCGCCTTTTCAAACGACCAAAGGCACATTCAACCACTGTTCTGCACTTGCCAAGCGTATAATTGAACCGTTCCTTACTGCTGTCCAGGCAAGCTGCTGTGTGGCTTCATGAGCCATTGGAGCAAGGGGTAGGCTGAGTTAATTCTGTGGTCTAGAAAGAAAGTCCCAAATTTCAGCTTTTTGAACAGACCCGAGTTCCTAAAGATGTGCGCATCATGAACCTTTCCCCGACCATCCTATGTTAATGTCGGAAATGCTCCCCGTGAGCCACCAGAGCTGTCAAGACCATTGAAAAAGTATCCCTTTCAGTTTAGGTACTCTTTGGCAAGGTGGTCTGGTACCACGATGGGCCTATGCATGCCATCTATCACCCCACTGCAATTAGGAAACCCCATCGTGGCAAAACCATCCACTATGTCCTGCACATTTCCCAGACTCACCACCCTTCGTAGCAGAAGTCGATTCATGGCCCTGCACATTTGGAGCAAGCAACTCCCACCGTTGGTTTACCTACTCCAAATTGCTTCCCCACGGACCTGTAACTGTCTGGTGCTGAAAGCTTCCAAATACAGTGATCACCCCTCACTTCTCTACTGTCAATGCAGCTCTCAGTTGTGTTGCTGAACTGTAGGGCACGGAAAAGCTCTGAAAAAGCTTCCTGGAAGGTGGCCCTCTGCATTCAAAAGTTCTGCAGCCACTGCTCATCATCCCATATCTGCAAAAGATGCAGTTCCACCAGTCAGTGCTTGTTTCACAGGACCAGAAATGGTGTTCAGATTGCAGCTGCTCTGTCTGCCAGCAGTAACTGAACTGTTTGTTGTTGTTTTTTTCTCTCCAGTGGCTTGCAGCAGCACTGCTTACAGGATATTGCTATGTTCCACGTGGTGGGACCTACTTTGGCTATGGAAATACCGCAGGAGAAGGTGCAAAGTGTTTGAGATGCTCACAAATAAGAATACACAACTGAGCAGACTATACTTCTGGGGTTATGGCATACGGGTGGCAGTTTTAATGTGTGAAAACCACTGGATTGTTTGCCATTGATATGAGGGAGGGAGTACAGTGCATTATCAAAAGCCAATGCAATGTTTCCATTCTCCTCTGCAACAACATTTTGGTCCCATGGGACATTGCACAAACTTCCCAACACACTGCAGGAAATTGCACTTTGGGATACTCACGATGCACTGCTTTGTGCATCGATGCAGGTGCTGCTAGTGAGCACTCAATTGAGACGAGCATGGTGTGCCCAATCACCATCTACATTTAACAGCCCTCTTAGAATTGGTATGCTAATGTACAATTTTCTTCTTCTCTGTGTGTATAAATGCATTTTACTTCTGTTCCATTCTATGCATCCGACGAAGTGAGCTATAGCTGAAATAAATTAGTTAGTCTCTAAGGTGCTACAAAGTATTCCTCGCTTTCTTTACGGATACAGACTAACACGGCTGCTATTCTTGAACCTTCATTAATTCAGAGGCTCAAGGTCAAATTAGATAAAGTCAACTTAATTTTGTCACACAGACAAGCCCCAGTTACTGAAATACTGAATAGTTTAATAGGCATTACATCAGTCCCTCTAGTATTTACATTTACAATTATATATAAACTGAAAGACACATGATCAGTCTTGCAGACAACTCCATGCTTGATAAAGGGCACTGAATTGTACACCAAGAAAGAGTAGTTGAACTTTTGACAGCAGTGACATGCCCAGAGATAGAAAACAAGTTAGGCAACCTAATCTCAAAAGCCCAGATTCAAGTTGTACAGCTTTAAGAAAAGTATTTCTAGTAACAGATGTAAAATTAATTCAAAGACTCTGGTGATAAATTCAGCTATGAAGCCTATGAAAGTTCACCCTCACCTCAGAAAATAATTGCTATAAATCTTCACACCTTCAAGTGCGTTGCTTTGCTATATAGAGAGAAATTTTATTTTAAGCAGGAGCAACTTACTACTGCTGTCTTCAACCCAATCTGTTTCCGTATGTGGCAAGGAGCAGATGTAACCAGAGCACATTAAAATTGTTCCACCCGCAAAATTTTAGTACAATGACTGACAAGTCACTTATGCTACAGAGAATTTAAACACTTCCTTCTGCATGATGAGCTATTACCATGATAAGGTTAAAGATGAAAGCTATATCTAATAAGCCTTTTATTAAGGGGATTGTTTGTTTTTACAATTTCTAGGAAATTGTCTCACCTCAGAAGATGAAAATTTCAGCTTCTAGATCCAAAAATGCATTTTATCTCTCTACCAAATAGCAGTTGCAAAACACTGTGAATATGGGAAAATGCATAATGGAGTTGCATGCTCTTACATGGGGGTGGGGGGTGCCCAGCACTTAGATCAAGTGGAAAAAGCAAACCTCCATGGGAAAGGCACCAGAGGCCTTGCTCTTTAGAATAGTAAGAGATGCAATATGTAGGCTAGAACAGTTTATTCCTGGTACTTAACAGCTGTATATTAAACCGTTCAGGACTGCCAATTTATCTATATATATATAAAAGTCAAGTGGTGTATGTATGTATGTATGTATGTATGTATGTATGTATGTATGTATCTATCTATCTATCTATGTACGTATGACTGCGAAGTCCTCCCGCACCGTTTGAGCCAGAGACTTGAAATTTGGTACAGTGAGGGGTCTTGGGGTCTAGATGCTGGTAAGGGTCGAAAAATTTTCAGATCTCACCTCTGACGCCCCCCAGGGGTGAAAGTCTTTCAGGGCCAATCACATCGGCTGGGCGGTTAGGTGGTGATGATGTCATAATACCCCCCTCCAACAGACACCTCACTCGCTCAGCTCACCCCTCCCTCCTCCAACGGAACCCCGGAGATCCCTCAGTTCTCTGCCCCTCCCCCCTCCCAAAGGAACCCCGGAGATCCCTCAGCTCACTGCCCCTCCCCCCTCCCAACGGAACCCCGGAGATCCCTCAGCTCACTGCCCCTCCCTCCTCCATCGGAACCCCAGAATCCATCAGCTCTGTGCCGCCCCCCACCTGCGAAGGTCCCCGGAATCCCTCGGCTCTGGGCCCCCTCCCCGCCTGCGACGGATCTGAGTTGGGTTTGGTGGGATGGTAAGTGAGGTGGGGGTGTCGGGTTTGGTCGGGGGGGTGAGGTGGGGGTGTTGGGTTTGCTTGGGGGGGTAGGAAGGTGTCGGGGTGGGTGAGGGGTGAGGGGTGGGTGTTGGGGTTGGTCAGGGGGTGTCAGCTGTCTGCCACCTCCCCACCTCCGACTGACCCGAGCAGCGCCGGGCACTTATGCTAGTTAAGTATACCAAAAACTTCACCTGTGTCTGGCTTTCTTTTGTCACAAACGTTTATAGAAAGAAAGCTAATAGTACAGTAAACAGACTTAATATGTTTTGCTCAAGTAGAAAAGTAAACAAACATCTGATTCAGAGCAGAACTGTGACAATATATTCTCATTACCTCCTGAAGAAGGACCCCTACTGTTCTACCAAATTTAAGCAGTAGTGGATTGCTCCAATACTTGTTTAACAGAGCACTTCAAAAATAACCTTTTTCCCCATTTCTATTTGTGAAAATGCTATTAAAGCCTTTGGAGGCCTCACATTTTGGGGGAACAATTTAAGATTACTGTTTTACAGCAATTGAAAGTAGCAAGCAATAAAGTTAATGAATATGTAGGCAACAAATATGTAGGTGCTCATTTCAATTCCCCTCAGCATGCTCAATGCCAGCAAATGTTTTTTTGCCAAGCAAACATATTAATCTGAAATACTACAGAGAAACAAAGTTTAAAATTATCTGGTAAAGGAGTTCCTCTCTCTTCCCCCCCCCCCCCCCATCCCAATGTTAATTATGTTTACAGAGTTCTGTAACTAAACCTTCAGACCAAGAAAGCATACAAATTCTCTGTATGGTTTATGATTTTTCATCTGCTATTAAAAATATCCATATACTATTGTGTATTACTATGTGGAGACTATAAGTGGCAGATATTGAAAGGCCTGGCACAGGGCAGCTTCTCAATATCTTCTTGATACTCAATTTCAACACGGCATGACATTTGTGAATATTATTGTGCTCTTGTACATACTGAAAAATTGCATTTATTTCAGCCCTTCTGAGCTTTGTTTGGTGATTTTTGCAATACTGTGACTGATGCTGCTCAGTAAGTCTCACGAAGTGATCCTAAAAGTTTTCGGTAAACTGGCTTTATTTATCAAAATGTTTGCCTTTCCACACAGTGGAGTATATCCATAAAACACAATTGTTGATATCCATTTGGCAAAAATTAAAACAACCAGTTTAATTTTTTATAAAGTGCTTGTAAAATTCATTTTTGTAACCTAAATCTCAATTTTGATTATTGCACCACTGGAAAACAAAAATCAGCATTACTGAATGGGTAAAAATTAAACTATTACTTTCAAATAAACAGAAGAAAGTGACATGTTTAGATTTTCTGTTTCTTGAACAATTTTAAGAAAGTTTTTCAACTTAGTCCATACCACCAAAATTACAAGATCAGGTAGACAAAACTTTTTTTGAAAAAAAAAAAAAAGGTTACAGTATTCCATTTTACCAAGAAGACAGTAGCCTGCTATAATTGAGAAGAATAGGTTAAAGAGATATTAATGTCTGAAGTAAATGTAATAGGATTTTTTACATTACTTTAAGACAAACAGGTTCCCTTTATAGTCCATTTCTTTTAGTCAGCAGCAGCTTTAAAACACCCGATTTTACAACTGTCTGTGAGGCCGGCCATCAACTTAGGTAATTTTAAATAGTAAAGGTTATAGAAGCCGGATTTTAAATAGGACCAATAAGTTGGTAATTACTATGCTTTTATTTTAAGAGCTTACATTTCAAAAAAAGACAAGGGTGAAACACCTCTAAGTCTATGCGATTTTAACAGCACAAAAATTAAACCTGGTGCCGAACAAAATCTACCTAAATACAAGATACATTACTAACAAACGCACGACTAAGACCACCATCCTTGTTTTAGTTGTATGAGCTACAAAAGCACCAGGTATATAGATACTAAAACTTTTGTGCCAGGAAACTGGATTAGAAATAGATGTGACCCTGGTTATCAATGGGCAAGCCCTAGGTATTAGTTCTGGCTAATTGACAGTCATCCAAACTTCAGACCCATAGTTAAGTGCATTAGTTAAAGATACTTATAACTTCATGCAAAAGGATCTGTTATATACAGATATAGAATATCTTCCAGATTTTATATTCTTAATCTTTGCTCAGAACTAACTGAAAAACTGCCATGATGTTTGAGGACAGTATATAGTTGTAAATTTAACCAACTTCTATCAGCAATTAAAATAAAATTTAAGCACATATTTAACAAAAGGTATTCATTCACAGTATCAGAAAACTTAATTTACATTAAGATTTCCCTTCTCAAATATTTTTACCTTAAATTAATAGGAATTTTTTTTTGGGGGGGGGGGGGTAAAAAGTCCTTCAAATAGGATTATCTAGTGTTTCACTTACAGGATTTTTTTTGGGGGGGGGGGGGTTGCAAAAAATTTGAATTGTTTTAGAGTATCAAGCTACAAAATCCATGGTATTTGCATTTTGCAATTGAGATGATGTGTATTAGTAAACGATAATACAGACCATTTTAGCAACAGCTTATTAGTCCTTAAAACAAAAAGTATTTCTTAGCACACTGCAAATCAACAAGCTACGCCATTCTAACAGCAGTTGTAACCTGGATATGTATCAATGAATGTAATAAAGCAAATACCAGTATAGCCTTCCAATAATTTCAGCAATGAGGTCAAGGTGAATACTCTATTTTCCTTTTTCAAGTTAACTAGTGAATTGATTTGGCAATAAATCTGGAATATTACTAGTTGTGAATTTTGTACCATATTACCTCAGCTTGTTTTATAAATATTTTAAAGTAATCTACCATCATAAAGCAGTTGATCATTCAGACACTTCCCCAGAATGACAGCCAAACACACACTGCATAATTTACACCAAGGGAAGGCAACCTATGGCACTAGTGACAAAGGCAGCACCCGAGCTGATTTTCAGTGGCACTCACACTCCCCAAGTCCTGGCCACCGATCCAGGGAGCTCTGGATTTTAATTTAATTTTAAATGAAGCTTCTTAAACATTTTAAAAACCTTATTTATTTTACATAACGATAGTTTAATTATAGATTCCTTCTAAAAACATTAATATAAAAGTCTTTAAAATATATTACCGGCATGCGAAACCTTAAATTAGAGTGAATAAATGAAGACTGGACCACTTCTGAAAAGTTGCTGACCCCTGATTTACAATATACTTTCTTCTTTAATATTCAGACAACAGACATTTCTGAAAATACTAGTGACCATTTAAACACAAATTATTTTTCAATTTACTGTTGCTAATTGGACTTTGATGTTTAGAAATCACTTTTTTCAATCAGTGCAGATTGCCTAAAGCAGAAATTTTCAGCAATTATGATTTTGCATAAAATTTAAAGAGCCAATTTCAATTTCTGAAATTACCTACAAAGGTGTACATGACTTCCTGTGGGAAAACTTAATTCTTGAACCACTTCTTGAAAAATATTATGTTCATATTTGCACTAGTTTTGCTGGCAAACTGGACAGCTCCTAGAGAACAACAAACATTCTCAATAGAACAATTTTTTGGTGGAATAAGTAAGGCTGTTTTGAGATAAATGATCCACGTGCAGTTGAATCTATTCTTATTATATATGAATATATAACCCAACTATGGACTGTTTTCAATATAAACTGACAGGCATGTATGCTCAATAATCCCAAAGCAACACTTCACATAGCAGTGGCAACATGAAAAATCTGGAATCAAGCCTAATGTCCTATGCATACATACTTAAATAATTCTTCTCATTCTGCTAGTAGAATATCATTTTGCTGATTAATGAAGATTACACGGGGTTTTTTATTTTGTAACCCCAGACCTCCTTAACTCCACTGATAACACACTGTACAATTCAGATTCTCACACAGCAGCATGCACAGTAGGTAACAATAGAATATATAGTTCATTAGACACAAGAATAAGCCCAATCATGAATGTAAACAGAAAAAAAGAACAATGTATTAGAAATGGATCAAGAATAATCAAGCCTTTAGAAACTGTGGTAGTTTAATGATGAATGTTTAAATTATCAAATAGAAGTAAAACAGAAAAATACGATTCATTTTATTTAAACTAAAATTGAAGTGGGCGTTTGACAATTCTTCATTATCTGCTCAAAGGGATTATGTTTTCTTTCTAAAAAGCCTACTCTTCAAATAATTGGGGTATTTAAGGGAACTTCACTCCATCAGTCTCTGCTAACATGCAAAGAGAGGAATTACAATGTGCATTGTTTTCGGAGGCCAATTTTTTTTTCCCCGCTTTCCACAAAGTCGCCAGGCTTCCTACCCCTAGCAGAAACGTACATCGCTATTAAGAGCGATTGAAAGCGACATCAAACCCACAAGTGTCAACAGACCGGGACAACGCCAAGCACGCCAGAGAGGGAAAGCCAGGCTTCCTCCCCACTCCTAGGACCAGACACGGCCTCTTGGGAGAGATCACAACAGGCTCCAGAGATGCTGTCGAGGCGGGTGACTTCATCTGGACGGAGATTTTACATCCCTGGCAAGTGAGTCTCCTCTCAGCGGTCCCCTGGGGTGCGATGTGCCCAGGCACCAGCCCCCCTCCGTGCGGTGCACGCCCGCAGGGGATCGCGTCTCCACCCAGGCTCCAAACCCCAGCGAGCGAGCGGCCCCCCGGAGTAACTTGCACCTGGCAGCCGCGGAGTAGTAGCCGGTGCCCCGGGCAGGCAGCCCCGTGCGGGGCCCGAAGGAGCCGCCGATGCCAGGCACCGCACCCGGCTGCCAGCCGCCGAGAGGAGCCAGCCCCCCCCCCCCCCCCAAGTCAGCACGCCCCGTACGGACTAAGTGAGCCCCGGTCCCCCACTCAGGGCCGCCCCTTCCTCCAGCCCCCCGCGCCCCGGGGTCGCCCACCTTGGTTCACCAGCCGCAGCGCGTGGGTGAAGGACGGGTCCAGCGAGTCCTTCTCCGCCATCAGCTCGGGCAGGTACTTCTCGTCCATCTCCGCTTCCCGCGCGCCGGGGGGACCCGCACACACGGCACCGGCGCCAGGCGGAGACCGAGACGTGGTAAATCCTCTCAGGCGGCGGCGAGGCAACGCGTCCCTCCGGCCCCCTCCTGCCCCGGGAGCGCATCCAACGGGCGCCACGGACCGACGAGCAGGAGACCCCCCTCCTCCCCCCCGGCGAACCCCGTCCCTACTGCAGAGGAAAGGGACAGCCACGGGGTGAGGGAGCCGCGCGCGCACAACCGTTATCCAAAGCGGCCTCCGCCTGAGCCACAACACCTGCAACAGCTCCGCGCCGACTCAGCGGCTGAGGCTGGGAGCAGCAGGTTTAAATAGCGCCTGCTAAGCCACGCCCATCGCCAAGCAAAGGCCACGCCCAACGGTCTTTCAAACCACGCCCTCCGACGGTTTAGCCTCGCCCTCACAATCCTCCCAGCGGGCGGCGCCGTTCAGCCTCCTCGACGATGGTCCTGCCCTTCTCTTAAGATGCCTCACATTGGGTAGGCGCGCCTGTCAGTCAGCTACGTTCCGCGGCTTCTGATTGGCTGATTCTCTTCAGCGCCGGCTTGTTGGGATCGGTCGCTAGGCGGCCCGGGAGTGGGAGCGGCACCGCGGGCGGGAGTAGCCGTTAGTGACTTTGCTCCTTCCCCTTGAGCGCACCTGAGGGGACAACGTCAATGAGGGACCCTTCAGACACCCCCCCACACACACCTCAGTCATCTCCCTATGCACGCACCCCGCTCTAGGAGGGTGGTCTCCAGCTGACCCTCCCTCACAGATGCAGAAGTCTCAGCCCAATATGGAGATGGAATTACTTATGCCTCACAGTGTCACCACCTGACAGTTCCCCAAATCCCATTATTAAAAAGGAATGTGGGGATGTGTAACTGTCCCCACTCCCTCATCCTCCCCACCTGTGGACAGCCTCGTTGCCAACCATCCTGATTGATCAGGAGTCTCACACTCCTTGAGATTTCATTTAATGTCCCAGCCACAGAAGACAAGTGATTGTGGGAAACACAGCTTTCATTAGAAAATGCTTCTTAGCTTTCGTGGTTGCAAAGAAAAGATTAAACATATGACCCACGTGCACCCTAAAAGCTCAGAAACCAGAATGCCAATTAAAAAAGCAATTTAAAAAAAAAATCTCATGATCTTTTGGGTACTTATGACTTTTTTTAAACACTTGTGGTTGGCTCTCATGAAATGCCCCACTAAAATTCTGCTCTCTTGCTACACTTAATACTGAGCGCTCACATGTCTCTCCAGACTGAGACAAAGCTCTTTATGAAGGTTCGCTAAATAATCCTCACCACAGACTTAAGATGTAGGGAAGATAGCTTAGTATCAGTGTACAGATGGGGATATGTAGTATAAATAAGTTGTTCAAGATCACCTGGCAAGCCTGTCACTCTTTCCACTTCTTTTTTTTCAGTTGGTAAACATATTAGAAGATTGTTTACCTTTATCTCTTTAACTTTGTGATGTTGTGTGGCTTCCTGCTTGGCCTTCAGGAATTGATAACCAAAGAGCAGAGAAAAAAAATCTGCTCCCGGTGGCCATGAGAAAAATAGACAACCCATTTTGTTAAAGCCTTTACAAGAAACTGCCATAATGCCAGAGGAATATTTTAATTTCGAATATTGAAAAAAAATCAATATAGAGGCTAACAAGTGATCAACAGCAGTTAAAAGATCTGTGGAAAAATACAAAATATATGGTGATAATCAGATAATTTTATATTTACATAGTGCATTTCATTCAAGAGTGCTTTGCAAAATAAATACATCAGACATGTATAATATTAATACAAAAAGAGAGAGAGAGAGAGAGAGAGACTAATATTGATATTACGATGAGAAACCAAGCACTCAAAAGTTAGGAAGTACAGAGTTAAGACTGAACTCTGAGCATTTCATATGATCTTTTCTGTTCTGAGTATAAAGAGATTATGTTTTAAAGCATATGCATCAAATATTACAACATATAATACAAACTGGATTTCTTATGAACTGTATATATGGTACGTTATTGTATTTAAACATAAAGTTATCAGACTTGGCTTGATTAGATTCCTTATATGATTTGCAGAATAAACCCAATTCAAAGCTATTTAGTTCAAGAACCCCAGAACCAATCTTTACTGGGTTAAACAGTTCCAAAAGCAATCCATCATTAAGTAAGGACTCAGATCCAGCCAAAAACAAATTTTGAACTTATTGTTAAGGTAGTTCCAGTGTGGGACAGTTGTCCCCATAAATATACACCTAAGTTTACCAGTCTGATTTTAGTTAAACATGGCTCAATACTCAGACTTTTTAATGAACTCCATTCATATATGGCTTGTTTTATAAAGATAACATTTTTATAGTTATGAACATTTGAAGTCAGCAAATGGATTTAGAATTGAGGCAACCTTAACAACATACTTTAAAAGAAGCAGAAAAATTCTAATACATATACATTTAAGTTGTTCAAGATTTCTAGATGTTGAGGAAGACCAATTAGCGAGGTGTGCCGTTCTCAGGGTCCAGAGGAGACATGGGAAAGTGTCTGTTCTAGGAGCAGGGCTGAGAAAGGAAGAGCAGCCCAGTAAATATTAGTATTACTGTCCCCAAGACTTCAGAGAACACAAGTCAAAGTCAAAAATATATAATTAATTTTCCTCTGCTTTCTGATTGGAGTCTTAGTGGTTAAGCAACTCTCCTTCATTTTGTGCATGATTATTTCAGTTTCAAAATTTAATCCCAAAATCATGTGAACAGATGAGCCTCCTGCTCAGATGTGGTTTCTACTTACCCTCTAACTCTTGGGATGGGGGGGAAAGAAAGCCATTCTATACATCTTATTGTATTATCCCACCTCCCCTCAAGTCAAATTCTGATGTGATGTAACTCTTATACCAATGATTACTCTGCCCCATCCCCATACACAAACTATTTTACCCATATTACAAACATACACGTTTATAACAATTTTTAAAATATTTTTCTCTTTTTTTTTTTGAGGGGAGGAAATGTATGTTTATATACAACAGAAATCATCATATTGTTAGCAGTAAATAAATAATATTCAGATTATTTATTTGGGCATTTCCTGCTTTGGATAATGAAAATAGAGTAGGCAATTTTCATTTTGTTGCCAATCTAATTTCACCACTAGATTTCATTGCACTAGTTGCAGTCCAATGTTTGTATTGCATGCTCTGCAAGAGAATTTTAGTTAAATATCATCAATTTTTTCCAAACATTTCTGTTAGTCTTCGTTATTAAAGCTTATTTTACTAAACCTATATTTTAGGCTACATTTGACCTTTTAATGTCATTAATACAGAACCATTCATTTGAACATATAAATTATTACATATTTTAAATTATTTGGATATTTTAGACTCTTCATCATTTGTCTTAGTGTAGAAGGTAAAGGATGATATTTGTATCCTGGATAGTTTATTGAAGAGATGGGTTGCCACAATACCAGGTAATGTTGCAGGAATGAGTAACAGCCATCACATTAATAGTTCAAATTGATATGGTTTTAAAGTTATAAATGCCTATCTAGCTGCATTAAATATATAGCCTCCCTTACCATACCTGATTCTAGTACTATTTAAAATCTTGCAAGGACAGGGAAAAAAATAAGTAACAGGAATGCTTACAAAAAGCGTGTATTCAAGCTTTACTATCACTGGGAAATCCCATCAGTTAAGGGATGAAACAACAAAATCCCTTCCAATTATATTTCTGAGAAATAAAATACAAATCAAAAAAGCATTCACCCATCCTAATGGCAAGTGCCATGGAATCCTGTACTACACCGCTGTACACTGAGAGAGTGGTCTTGGGAGCACAAAGAGAAATTCACGTAGTAATGGATTCAGAGAAAAGGTGAACCAACCAAGAGGAGCTATGGTGAATGTTGCATTAGTGGGGCTGTGTTGTGAGCCGGTGGAGTGAATATCTGAGTGTCTGTCTGCTGTAAGCATTTGTTTGACTGGATCTAGTTGCAGGGACTGTTTGACAGTTAGTTTGTTTGAAACATGTGAATTGGGAGTGCCTTGAGTGGTTGATTGGAGAGAAGTTGACTGAGCCAACTGCTTCGAGCCAGCGGTCTTATAAAAAAGCAGCCAGATGCAAAGTAAGTAAGAGGCGAAGAGAGGACAATGCAAACAGAGGGAGTTTGCCTGGTGGGAGTTCCCACAGAGGGGTTTTTTTGCCTTTCAGGCGTCTCTGAACAGTAAATACAACATCTATAGAGGCTCTTAGACTGAAGATATTTTGGATAGTGAGCAATCACCTGTTGTGACCTACACAGGATGTGCCATGTTTGTCTTTCTCACACAGCATAGAAGCGACTTCATCTGTACAAAGTGGAAGCTGGTCTCCATATTGGAGAGAAGGTTAAATGACTAGAAACCCAAGTATCAACCCTGCATTGCATCAGAGAAAATTAAGACTTTCTGGATAGAAGTCAACATTTGATACTGCATGCTGAAGAAACAGAGCAGTGCAGAATGGGGAAGAAAATTGGCAGCATGTAACCTCCAGAAGAAGAAAGAAAAGAACTCATGTATCCCCAATGCAGATAGAGGTAAGAAACCATTTTCAGGCTTTCTGCACAGGTACTACAGTGAAGAATGGTTTGGAAGAGTCATTTGATGGAAAGGATCAGAAGGAGATCCCCATCGACTGGAAGACAGGTGATGCACTGTCCTAGAGATGGGGGTTCCACGACCACCATTCCGAAGAGGAGGAGACAGGTAGTGGTGGTCAGGGACTCCCTTCTAAAAGGGACAGAGTCATCTATCTGCCGTCCAGACCAGGAGACTCGAGAAGTGTGCTGCTTGCCTGGAGCTAAAATTCAGAATGTGACGGAGTGTCTGCCAAGACTGATCAAGCCCTCGGACTGCTACCCCTTCCAACTTCTCCATGTGGCAAACATGAACAGTTATGAACTTTTTAAAAACAGGCCCGAATCAGAATGGGGATAACACCTGAGCATGCCCGTCTGTGGTTCAGAGTCCAAAACTGAAAACCAGGTGTGGCCTTTTCCCAACACGCCTACCACATTGTAAAAATTTGGGATGCCTGGATATCAGGAGCAAAGGCTAACTCTCATGAAGAGCTGTCTTTCCTAGTGCAAATGAAGCAGTTCTTAGAGGGTATTCTGGAGAAAATAAAAAGATACATCAGAGATGGGAAACCCAAAACTGTAATCGAAGCGGGGGAGATTGAAACCAATTGGGTGGAGGTGGCAGAAAAGAAAAAAAACTAATAGCAGTTGGAGCCAACCCCAGAAGGGACAACCCAGGACCACATCCTATCAGCAGGGGCAGCCCCAGACCTCACCTACCTCCCAAGGAAAACCCCAGGCACCTCATCATCCCACCCCACCAATCTCCAGCAACCCACCTCACCCCAGTGACCAGTCAGCTGGGCAATGTTTTAAATGTAACAAGCTGGGGCATATTAAGGTCAACTGCCCCAAGAACCCCAACTGACTGCTGTGCATTACCCCGAAGCCACACACAATGTCCTCAGGCCCAGATACCTCCCTGATACCCTTAGAGCGAAGTGAAACTGTGAGTGTGGGCAGGAAGAAAGTTACAGCATGGAGGGACACTGGAGTGCAGGTGTCAAATATCCATCAAGGCTTTGTGGACCCCAAGTTAACCAACCCAGAGGTTCAAGTGACAATCCAACCCTTCAAGTCAGACTCTTTCCACTTACCTACAGCCAACTTACCTGTCCAAGGTACAAGGGCTGGTCAGGAATGGGGACTTTTGCAGTCTATGATGATTATCCCATTCCCATGCTGCTGGGGGATGATCTTTCCAGTTATGTAAAGCTAGCCAAGAGGGTGGGAACGGTCACCTGCAGCCAGGCTAAGCAAGCTTGCACACCTATCCCTGTTCCTAAGCCTTACACTAGGGGCCCAACTGTGTTACCAGAGACCCCAACGAAGGTGGTGGAGCCGGATTCCCTGTCAACGACTGAACCAGCTGTAGATGATCCAGTCCCAGAGACCCAGCGAAAACCAGTCCCCGAACCGGAACTGGCAAAGCAACCAGCACCTGAACCATTGCCAGCACTGAGCCCAGTGATTGCAAACCCATCTACCACTCCAACACCAGAGGGCAACCTCAAGCCTGCACTGGCGGTAGCAGCTAAACTGACCTAAAGGACTCAGACGGAGTCTGAAATGCAACATGGTGCACCAGCGGAGAGTGGTCCACCGTCAACAAAAACAACCCCATCACCTACATCACTTCCAGAAAAACTCAGTCGAAGTCCACAACCCAGTGAGGAACTGATGTCTCCAGCATCAAAAAAATAATAATAATAATAATTCCAGGCCAAACAGGAAGCAAACAAAAGCCTCCAAAAAGCTTGGATGGCGGCAGGTAGCAACCCACTGCCTCTCAGCTCTATCAATCAATCCCAGTTTGTGGTCAAAAAAAGAACTTTTATACAAGGAATTTTTTTCTGGTGGACACCAGAAAAACTAGAGTCCTCAGAGACAGTTGGTAGTTCCAGCTAAGTACCGGGTAAAGCTCCTAAGCGTAGCCCATAATCACCCTAGTGGCCATGCCAGGGTTAACAGAACCAAAGACCATGTGGGAAAGTCATTCCACAGGGCGGGAATGGGCAAGGATATTTCTAATTATGTCCTGTCTGGTGAGGTGTACCAAAAAGTGGAAAAACCTCAAGACCTGGTAAAGGCCCCTCGCTAGCCACTCCCCATAATTGAGGTTCCATTTCAGCAAGTAGTTGTGGATATTCTGGGTCCTTTTCCAAAAAAAAAAAACCACCCAGAGGAAAGCAGTACATACTGACTTTCATGGATTTTGCTACCGATGGCCAGAAGCAGTAGCTCTAAGCAACACCAGGGCTAAAAGTGTGTGCCAGGCATTATGTATATGGGAAAGTTGGTACTGTCTTTGTCCCAAAACCTGGAAACATTGTTACAGGTGACAAGTTCCAGTAGTGCAATGTTGAAGATAATAGGACTGTGGTCTACTCAAGATTTAGGGAGTTTGGTAATACAAAAGAAAATAAAAAGGGGCAAAAAAATGAATGGTGCCTACTATAGATTAAACAAAAATAAACTTTTTTTGGTACATATCTCTGCAATATTGATAGAAAAATGCTCTACACACCGCTGATAAAATGCTATATAGTATCTTGTCTACTGGCATATATTTTAAAATAAAAGTTTAACAAAACAAATTCAAAAATTTGTGGAAACAGAAGTTATGCAATTAAAAATCACAGTAGATCAGGAAATGGAAGAGTTAAGGCCCCAGTCCTGAAACTAGATGCACACAGGTACACTCCTGCTTTAACTTCAATGTGGCACCTTGAGGACAAGTCATTTTGGGGGAAGTTCTATGGCTGTGTTATACAGAAGATTGGAAAGATCTGCCTCTGTTGATATGATTGCAAGATCAGGGCCTAAATTTTCAACAGCAATTTCCCCTCTCCACATGCATATATGGAGTACTTTTTATTCCTGTTTACCTGACTAGAATGTGTAATTTACTGTATTATTAATGTTAAATTGTGTATTGTAATATACATGATGTACAATATGGCCAAGATAACATTGCTGCTGGAAACTCCTTTTGATCCTCACTTCTGATTTTAACTCTGCAACTTTATCACTGCATTGTCATTTTAAAAGTAATTTATCATACTGTTCCTAAGTGGAGCAGTTGAATGTTGTTTAGATATTTTTAAAATTAACACTGAAGACCACATGAGAGAATTTGTCCCACTATCATGAAACTGCTTTGAGAAACATTCTGGTGCTTGTCTTAATGAAATTACAAGATGCCCAAATTATAGTCATGGTGGAGTGCTGAGATCTTCTCCATTTTTTTTGAATGGTAAATAAATCAAGTTTCTGTTGTCCTAACTGTGGTTTTATTAAGTCATTGACCATTTTTGAGTTTATTTTCTATCTCCTGTGTGTAAACCTGTAATATGAATTAAGAATAGGGTGACCAGATGTCCCAGTTTTATAGGGACTGTCCCAACTTTAGGGTCTTTTTCTTATATAGGCTCCTATTACTCTCCACCCCCCCCCGTCCTGATTTTTCACACTTGCTCTCTGGTTATCTCTGGTCATCCTCTTTAAGAAAAGTATTAGGGTCACAAGAAAAAAAAATAACCTACTAAAACCAATATATTGAGTTTTACTGAAGTATTCCAAGAAGTGTGCGCAACAAGTACCAGGGAGCTATGCTTGACAATTAAATATTAATAATTCTACCTCATCAAATCTCACTAAATAAAGAAGCTTCCTTAAAAATTGTAAAATAATTGTCTAATACCTTAAATCCCGATTCTCATTGCTTTGTTTAAAAAAAATCTGACTAGCCAGTTGCCAGATAATTAGAACATCATACTTCCCCAAGACATAACTGCAGTTTTCTTAAAGAAGCTATTAAGTTTTATAGACTTTCAAATAGTTTACCTCTTATGAAGTTCAAGCAGAAGTGCAACACTTGAAAAATAGTGAAAATAAGTGAGACTTTTATATTATCTTGAGACACTAAGGCTATCTTTCTAGCATTAGTAGTTAGTAATTAGTAATTGATGCATTCATCCTGATTCCCAGCTTTGCTGTTGCAGCAAGTCCCAGAAATTAGCATAACAATCTCAAGAACAAATAGGTCCCTAGTTGCAAGGTTCTCTGCTTCTTATTTTTTTCATTCATTACTGTGACTTTTGTCTGGTGTTTCACCACAGATATTTTGATTGCATGAAAATACACATTTACAATTATCTTATTGTATACTTGTTTTCCTAGCAGTTGAAAGTGTAGCACTGATGTGCCATATCAGTGGTTATATTGTAAAACTAATAAAAATGCTATAAATGACATCTCTCATTAGGCTCTTTTAATTATATTTTTAAATTCTTATTTTATTTCTTGAGACCCTGCATTATGGTTGCAGGAATAACAATTTTACGGTCTGTTTTCTCCTACACTGTCTGAGAAAGATTTCCACAGTAGCTTGTGAAACACAATTCTAAAAATATCTAAATACATTTCTGCTTTATTTTTACATTATATAAATAGCACAAACAATTTTTATAGTAGTAACAAACATAAGATCTAAGAATAAAGGTGGCAAAATGTGAAACAAATGTGCTGATTTCATTTTTCAGTATCTAAATATTGTATGAACCATGCTGTTTTTCATATAGTGATAAATAAGAACATGAAAGTTTCTGTATTAAAAAATATTTATAAGGCTCCAGTGATCTAAGGTAGCCTTATAAATGAAAGTTTAAGTAGAAGGCATAAGTCTCACTTTATGCAGAAATGCACACAGAGAATTTTTTTCTTGACCTCATTTAGGCCCCAATCCTGCAAATTAACTCCATGTCAGCAGACTCCAGCACCCAAAAAGAGCCCTAAAGGGACAGGGGGTGTGGGGAAGAAGAGATCTGCACTAGCATGATCAGTTCTACCCTAAAGCATAAGGATTGATAATCCTTGTAATTTTTTATCCTGGCTGTTTTAATTACAGAGGCTATTCTTATTAATGTAGTGTCTGATCCTTATTAATATTTATCTATTCCCAGAGGAGTGCTAAGGATTAGGTAAAGTTTATAAAGTGCTTTGAACATGTAAGGCTCATTATAAGTGCTAATTATTATTATTTTTTAAATTGAGCACATTAATTGTATGCCTGAACTTTGCCTTCCATTAATTAAACACAAATCTGTTTACAAGGGAGCAAGATATAAAGCTTTTTAAGGCTAATTTAATGCCATCACCAAATTGAAATCCTATTTATCTACAGAACATATATACACAGACAGAAAAAGCACATGATTTTCTCATGCTGATCTATCTATATGCTTCAACCCTGAAATGGAACCACCATCGGTAGGGGAAGATCTATGTTCATATCCATTTAATTGTTGCACTCAGACTGCCCACAAGAATGCAAGTCATGTGATATCCACACCTGTCCCATTAGAAAAGGGTATGAGAATCTCAGAGCTATTTGAATAAGCACTCTTTTGGGTCTGTAGAATTAAAAATAAGATACATTTGCTTCCTATGCAACACTATGTACCCATAAGATCACAAGAGTTTTCATTCTGCTAATTTTTATATCAGTCACAGACTGCAATATGCTCCAAGTGGGTAAATCCCTATACCCACAGGGAGCCCCACTGACTTTATTGGAATGGCATACAGGCACAGAGGTCTATCCACGGTGTTGCTTGTAGGAGTAGGATGCTAGAAATAAAAGCTCCTGCAATGCCATTCCCCAATGCTCAACAGGATAAATTCATCTCTAAATTCTCCATTGATTTCTAATATTGCGTGATCTGATCCATCCATTTCCCTATATAGACCAAAGATTTAATTGTAAACCAGCTAGAGTAGGAAAATTCAGAATTATGGTTAATAATATAGGATGACGCTATACCTTAATTTTTCCCACTCAGCCAAAGTACTACAGGAACTTTTTGATAGTGTGATTTTACATATACTCTGCAGCCAAGCTACTGCACAAACCTGTTAATAGTGTAATTTTGCATACACTATACAGCACAATTCTTAGGCATAATTATGAGTCACATTAAGGACAGATCTTCATCTATGAACTTTCTTTTTGCTTCTAAATCAGAACCTTAATGGTACTTGAACATATGGCTTCACAGTTTCATTTCTTTTAATATTTTCTGTTACTTTAACCTATGAGAATATGCATACGTATATGAAACTTAGATTCACACTTGAGTTAATCATACCCAAATTAATGTCTTACATACATACGTATGTATGTGTACGTTAACACTATGGTGTTCCTCCACTTCTCCCTGCCTATTGCTTATTTATCTGTTTCCAGATTGCAAGGTCATTGGAGTGGGGACAGTGTTTCTTGTATGTTTGGAAAAGTCTGGCACAGGCACTACCACAAATAAATAAATAATAATAAATGATGCAGCAGGTAGGCTTGGCCATTCACAAACTATATTTTCATTGATATTAGCTGACAAAAGAATGATAGGAAAAATGTTGACAGAGAATGCAAGTGTTTTGCCAGTCACTCTCTTTGCAGGATGCATGCTTGAAAAAATAGTTATTTTATTGTTCTGGGCCACTGAGAGTGAGTCACCTGAATAAAGGTGACAAGTTATAGTAACCAACACACCATTATGCTCCCAAATTAGTAGAGGTAAATAAGAGTCATGTGCAGACCTGCTAGGTTATCTTAATGGCTGCAAATGGCCCCTCTACTGACTAGCAAGAAATAGTGGAAAAGTCCTTTTCCTTTTGCATTTTCTTCTCTCTTAGACAAGGGGGAGTCATCAGTTGTGGTTCCCTTTCCACTTTAAACAATTTCTGATTAAGTGGGGCAAACACCTGGGGATGGGGAAGAAGATTCAAAGAGGGATGTTCTAGCATGGTGACCAACCATTAGCCAAAGAAGCCCAACTAAAGGGCTGGAAATGGTTCCACCTAAAACGATAGGAAAATTGTTGAGATCTGTTAAAAGCTTGTTTGACTTATTATTGCAGGAAAAGCCCTATTCACCACTTGAAATATATAAGACCATTTGTTCCACAAACACGGGAAGGTGTTAAAAGGTAACTCTCTAGAAGCAGCTTTTAAGAGTCCTGTCCAAGCATGAGATGAGAAAATTTGTTTTTACACTGAAATCCATGAAGGTGTTTTCTGCCTGGCTCCGAAAAAAATATGAGTTCAAACTAAACTGGAAACCCCAAAAGGGGTATGATCTTTTAACAGGGTTCTGTTTTATGGTAAGGGTTTTCTTTTTCATTTTTTGTTCAAATCAGTGGTGCCAGCGTGGTGTATCTTTTTAAGAGCAGGGAGCCTAGGCTGTAATATTAAAGCTTTGTGCTCCCAGTTGTCTACAACTTGGTGCTTCCTTCTGATTAATGAGCTGTAGAAGTAGTTTGAGTCAACTGTTCTAAGAATGGAAAACAAGGAAACTCTAAAAACACTTCTTTTCAGGCCTTGACCTTGTAACATGGCAAATTTTACCCCAACCTAATTTTTGAAGCTGAATTTTATAAGGCACTGATACTATGGGATTATAATATAAACACAAAAAGCCTCAGTCATGATGGTGGTAATAGCACCACTGTTACCCAATTAAATTGGTTTCAGCCTATGTGACTGGTAGATATCTGATTTCTTATTTAAAAGCCACTATAACAATGTTGTTCCAGACTAATGGTCTTTTCTACTTCTGGGTAAACGTCAAGATCAAATTAAGGTATTTGTGGAAAAGTTACCATAAAAGTTATGGGCTTTGGGAGAAAGCGGAATCAGTCAAATGCTCTGAGATGAGCATTGTTACATGCTTTATAATTAGAAGTAGCATGTTTAGGTCTACCTTGTTATACTTCTGTGCACTGCATTATGGGATATATGAGGCTCAGAAATAATATTTGCTCTCAAAGTCCCTCAGACGGACAGAGTTTAGGAAATCTGTTTGCAAAAATAAATAATCCAAAATTAGATGAATAAAGTGGTAATAATAAATGAAAACAAGAGGCTCTCAGATTCACTCATTGAAGATAAAGATGTTTAAAAACAAAAGCACCCTTTGTAAGTTTTATAGAAGTTTGTGCCATGGGAGAAAAGGGAAAGCAATAATTTGAGGAACAAACATTTGTTTTCTTTTTAATAGAGAGAAAACCAAATCTATGCACTATCTTTGGACCTGATCTTGCAAGCTGGTTTGTCCATATGGGACATTGTACAAAATCTTGACCCCAGGCTTTTTCTTTCTAAGATTATTTTGCTGACAAAAAGAAAAAAAAATGATGTTCCTTTTTCTGAAAGGAAAATATCCTCTCAACCTTTTCAGAAACAATAAGATGCACTTATATAGTGGCTTACCCAAGGATACAAAATCACTTTAAAATTGTGAGTTTCACTACAACCCTGTGTGAGAGAGGAAAAGAGAGACACTAAATTGTATGCTAATTCGGTATTTAACTAACCTGTTTATGAGTTGTCTTTTTTTTATTTAAATCTTGAACCAGGCCCTAAGCTATTCAAGTTTTTTGTTTGTTTGTTTTACATTTCCACACAATTCCACATAGCCTGCTTTCATTCACAAGCTAAAGTGATGACACCAAAACAGCCAACCCTGGGGTCATTTCTAGTCTAACTCAAACCACAAAAAACATACCAGTCTATTGAGATTTCTAGCTTGATTTTTAGACAGAAGTTCAGAATGGATCTGAAATTTTAGATGCTAACCTACAAGCTGTAGTAGATGTGTTAAACTTATCCAAACATTTACAAATAGCAGTTCATTTGCATATGTACTAACACAATAGGGAAGACTAATAGGGATAGAAGAAAAAGATAGGGAAGAAAAAGATAGGGAAGAAAAATAGTTTTAGGGAAATAGAGTCACTCACATTAACAAGCCCATTTGTTTTCTCAGATATATTTTTCCCAAGCCCTGAAATTGGAGTGCCATCATTGTATTTTAGGATTTGTTATAACACTTATCATTTAGCTATCTAAACATTTCCCAGGCAAATGAGCTCTTTATAAGAGGTCCCTAGTGGACTTCCCAAAGACTTCTGCTTTTCTTCTTAGTTAAAAGAAGCTATTGTTGGAGTACATAAATGCATGTAAAAGCATCTGTGTCACTGTGGTAAAGTCTAGGTAAGTTATCTATAAACAAAGCACCATCTTAACAATTTCTCTTTATTTATCTGCTGGCACATAATCGGGAATTGGGAACAGTTAAACAATACCTGTCTGTGTTGTAGTTGGCTCTATTCAATCCTAGAATCCAGTTCCCCAGAAAGGTTAAGGAAAGAGTAAAACCAAACTATCCAAAAGAATTCACTTGTTATTAAAATACTACTGTTTAATGATAGTCAACTGGAAATGGGGGAAGTTAGTGGTTTCCCACTGCCTCTATTTAACACTGAGGTTTTGTGAGGCAGACTGGGAAATGTAGTTCCTCCAATAGGTGGCCATTTTGGAAGACTGACCATTCTGCAGTAGCATCCTGGGAAATGGGGAGAAGCCCAGGACCCTTTATAAAAATGACCTCTTAATAGCAAAAAAGAGGATGTGTTTCCAAAGAATGAGTTAGGCTGATGAAATAATGTTTGCTAGTATTCTTTTTGGCTCTGTTCAGGGTTTGTAGGCTATGCAGGGGTCGGGAACCCATGGCTCGCGAGCCAGATGTGGCTCTTTTGAGCCTGTCATCTGGCTCGCGGCGCTGCTGTGACGGCTGGGGGGCGGGGGAGGCGGTGTGGCGCGGCTCTGAAAGCAAGGCGGGGGAGGCGGTGTGGCGCGGCTCTGAAAGCGAGGCTGGGGGGCGGGGCGGTGTGGCGCGGCTCTGAAAGCGAGGCTGGGGGGCGTGTCGCTCCTCTCCTTCCCTCGCTGGAGTTGGGTCACAGCAGCGTGACCCAGCGAACAAGTAAGCACGGGGGGGAGCCGTTAGCAAAGGGGCGTTGGGGGGAGGCTGGGCTGGGAGCCGTTTGCCGGCGGGCGTTGGGGGGAGGCTGGGCTGGGAGCCGTTTGCCGGCGGGCGTTGGGGGGAGGCTGGGCTGGGAGCCGTTTGCCGGCGGGCGTTGGGGGCAGGCCGGGCTGGGTGGGTCAGTTGGGGGGGCGGGAAGGAGAGCGCGGCGGCGGTGGCGGCGGCGGGGGGGGGGAAGGAGAGCGCGGCGGCGGTGGCGGCGGCGGGGGGAAGGAGAGCGCGGCGGCGGTGGCGGCGGCGGGGGGAAGGAGAGCGCGGCGGCGGTGGCGGGGGGGGAAGGAGAGCGCGGCGGCGGTGGCGGGGGGGGGAAGGAGAGCGCGGCGGCGGTGGCGGGGGGGGAAGGAGAGCGCGGCGGCGGTGGCGGGGGGGGGAAGGAGAGCGCGGCGGCGGTGGCGGGGGGGGAAGGAGAGCGCGGCGGCGGTGGCGGGGGGGGGGAAGGGGAGCGCGGCGGCGGTGGCGGGGGGGGGAAGGGGAGCGCGGCGGCGGTGGCGGGGGGGGGAAGGAGAGCGCGGCGGCGGTGGCGGGGGGGGGAAGGAGAGCGCGGCGGCGGGGGGGGGGGAGGAGAGCGCGGCGGCGGGGGGGGGCTACTATATGGCTCGGCCGGGGCAGGGGGGGGCTACTATATGGCTCTCTGAGCCAAAAAGGTTCCCGACCCCTGGTTTATAGGGTGACCAGATGCAGTCCTGATTTTTAGGCAGTTGTCCCGTGTCCCGACCATACTTTGGTCGGGATGCCCTTTTGTCCCAATTTCGGGACCTTCAGAAGAGCCCGGCACCAGCAGGAGCACGCGTCACGCCCCACTGCCCCAAGGCCAGGCAGAGAGCGCAGCACATGCTGTAGGGGCGGGGGAAGAGAGCTGCTGCCGGCTTGCAGCCAGTGCCCGCCGGCAAGGGGGGGGGGACGACAGAGAGGCCCCCCCCCTCGCAACCTGGCTCCAGCCACCTCCAACAGTCCCCCGGCCTCCCCTTGCTGTCCCCTTAGACTTTCCATGGGCCCGGAGTACAGCGGGGCAGTCAGGAGCATCCCTTCTCCTCCCTGCAGCAACTGCTTCCGCAGGGTCCTAGTGCCTCCCATCTTCTGCTGCCAGTGATGGGGGTGAGTGAGTGTGCTGTTGGGGGGGCAGGAAAGGGGAGGCCTGCCCCAGAGCTTGCTGCTGCTGGCAGGGAAAGGGCTGGGGGGGAGTCTTCCTCTCTGGCCCCAGTCCCAGAGCAGCCTGCCTGCACCGTCCCAAACTCATCCCCAGCCCTGCCCCACCCCAGGGCCCACAGCCCCAGCCAGAGATTATCCCCCACTGCACCCCAACCCTCTACCCAAGCCCTGAGTCCTTCCAGCACCCCAAACCCCCTCATCTCCAGCCTCAGCCAGAGCCCCCCCCCCCCAACCCTCTGCCCCATGCTGCATTACATTATGCAATATTCATTTTAAAAATGTATAATAAGCAATGCTCTGGGAAAAGGGGAGCGGGGGATGCAAAGTAAAAATTTTGCCTAGGGCACAAAATATCCTTGCACCCTCCCCTTGCTGCTTCCTCCCCCCCTCCCCGCTTGTCCCCCTCCCCCCCCCCGCTGCCCCCCGGTTGCCCAATGTGTCCTGATATTTCACTCTTGCAATCTGGTCACCCTAAGGGTTTAAAAGTGTTTCATTTAGGGGTAGGGAGGCTGGCTGTTTATAGGTATAGGGCAGAGGTGATTTTTTAAAAAAATGCTCATTATTTGAATACAGAGACTCTTTGAAGAGCACAGACTCTGTCTAAAACTGTCAAGATAAAATTTGCTAACGGTGGTTAAATGAGTGGATGCTGCTGCACTCAGCAACATCGTGACAAAGGGATGTGTGGTCTGTGTTTATACCATGACTTCTTTTTTATCTGTACAGCTTAGCTGGTAGCTCTTTGACCTCTGTAATAGCAGGCTGAGTTGCCTTCATCAGAACATGCACATGGACATCATAGTGCATTACTAGGAGTTACTGCACTGTTGGAGGACCCTTTACCCCATCTTGTGCCTGTAAGAGTAGATGATCCTAAGGCTCTTTCAGAAAAGTGAAGCTGATTGTCCTAGTGTGCAGAAGAATATTCTCCCCCATTAAAGGGAGCTATTGGTGCGGGTCAGATACTATAAAACAAAGTCAGTGAAAGAACATAAGAACATAAGAACGGCCATACTGGGTCAGACCAAAGGTCCATCTAGCCCAGCATCCTGTCTACCGACAGTGGCCAATGCCAGGTGCCCCGGAGTGAGTGAACCTAACAGGTATGATCGAGCGATCTCTCTCCTGCCATCCATCACCCCCCTCTGACAGACAGAGGCTAGGGACACCATTCATTACCCATCCCGGCTAATAGCCATTTATGGACTTAGCCTCCATGAATTTATCCAGCTCTCTTTTAAACCCTGTTATAGTCCTAGCCTTCACAGCCTCCTCAGGTAAGGAGTTCCACAGGTTGACTGTGCGCTGTGTGAAGAAGAACTTCCTTTTATTTGTTTTAAACCTGCTGCACGCCAATTTCATTGAGTGGCCCCTAGTTCTTCTATTTTGGGAACAAGTAAATAACTTTTCCTTATTTACTTCCTCCACACCACTCATAATTTTATATACCTCTATCATATCCCCCCTTAGTCTCCTCTTTTCCAAGCTAAAAAGTCCTAGCCTCTTTAATCTCTCTTCATATGGGACCCGTTCCAAACCCCTAATCATTTTAGTTGCCCTTCTCTGAACCTTTTCTAGTGCCAGTATATCCTTTTTGAGATGAGGAGACCACATTTGTACGCAGTATTCAAGATGTGGGCGCACCATGGATTTGTATAAGGGCAATAAGATATTCTCCGACTTATTCTCTATCCCTTTTTTAATGATTCCTAACATCCTGTTTGCTTTTTTGACTGCCGCTGCACACTGCGTGGATGCCTTCAGAGAACTATCCACAATGACTCCCAGGTCTTTTTCCTGATTGGTTGTAGCTAAATTAGCCCCCATCATATTGTATGTATAGTTGGGGTTATTTTTTCCAATCCAGTAGAATCCTTTAGCAAATTCATTTTGATTTTGTTGTCATTCCTTTTGTGTTTGCTTTATATGACTATCCTTGTTACTGGCTGAAATATTCTCAAAGGCAGCACATTGTATGTGATTTTGGAGGATATTGGTACAAAGTTAAATTTGAAATTGTGAATGGAAATATTCATTTCAAGGTTATGCTCATTTAGTTAGTAGAAGGAAGTATGCTAGTAACATGTGTCTAAGCCAAACTAACTAGTATAGTTTGTTGGTTGTATATCAAATATTCACAATGACTAAAAAAACAAGACTTTAATTTTACTAGTTCTAGAAGCCCAAGGGGAGAGTTATAATTGCTGTTCAACCATAACTTGAATTTTTCAGCTTTTGAGTTTAAAAGCTGATTGCTAGTATTGTAGTAATGCTGCTCTCTGAGTTAATGATCACTGCAGAGTGAGTGATATGTTCTCTTACAAAGTAACTGTGCTACTACGTCTCATTGGGGAGAGGGACATGATGAGGGATCTTTGGCATAACCTGAGTATGTAAAGTGGCTATATAAAAACATGCTGTTCTATGGGAGAAACAAACTTATTGGAATTATGTGTTGTCATAATATAAATGCAACCCCCTTGAAAAATGAATGTCTTGGTTTCACCTCAGTGTTTATTTTTGAGAAATGCCTCATGTTTGCCTTGTTATTAATCTAGCAGAAGACAGAACTATCCAGTGACAGCATTCTGTTCCACTGACATTATCTCCTAAAGAAAAATATCTTTACATTAGGTTATTTCTATGACAAAATGGCCGCCTTATAGGGATAGCATTTATAGAAATGTTTAAAATAAGAATACATTCATACATGTTCAGTTCTCTGAGGTTCTACATTAATAGCTTTTCAGACACTTTTCTGATCTCAGTGATATTTAGGAGGATTGCATTGCTTTGGTAACTTCCTCAGAGTGTGGAAAAACAAGTTTTCATGTAGTCACTTGAAAAGAATTTTTCCACCAATGGAACTGATTGCTATGACAAAAGATTTATGCAGGGACTTAAGTCCCATTGTGATGGCCTGTAGTCCTCTCATTTATAAATGGCTTCAAAGACAGATTGTTCAATGTTAACTTAAATTAGCGCTCTGTCCAATACCACTTCAGGATTACAATATTGCAGTGTGGGGAGAACTTCAATCCACGCTATTCATTTTATTTTATTTTATTGCAAATAAAGCTTCTTTAGCTGTCCTTCATGGCACTTAAGTGGGAAAACTAGTGTTAAATATGACTCTAGCAATTGTGCCAACACTAGGATAAAATATACCCATAGTCCACATCTGGCCATCAGAATATTTGATCTAGTCCACTACCTAGCTATATACATTGTTTTTTCAGTAAGTAAAGTAGGAAGGGGTGGAGGGAACAAACTCATGCATTCCCTAAACCCAGGTCTCCTGGGTAGTAGCGCACATTGTAGGAAATGACAGACTATGTTGAGGAAGCAGGGGAATGCTTGTAATGATGCCTCAAAGTCCAAGGCACTGAATGAATTGGATGTCAGAGGTATACGTTTATTTCCTTTGACTAAAGGAATTTCATCAGCCCATATTGGTATTACTGAAAATACTGGGTCTGCTTTTATGGTCTTTACTCACATGAATAATCCCAGTGTCCTCCCATTGCCACTGTTGTGTTTTTTTAAATTTTATTGTATTTATAATTGTAGGTCCCAGTCGTGAAATTAGAGCCAGTTGAGAAGATTCTTGTGGCCATTCAGAGCTCATTAGAGAATGAGGGCCATATTTTTGACAACAAAGCAGGCTGTATCCAAAGTAAGTTGTTTAGAGAAAAGAGTTGATATAACACTTAGTCTCTCAAATTATTTGTTAACAAGATGTTGCTATAGGAAAATAATAGTATGCTCATTTGTTAAACCTGGAACTAAAAATATTAATAACCATAACAATTATATAGCATTTTCTGTACTAGGATGTAAAGTACTTTACAAAAGCAATTTTTGCAACCCCCTCTGAATCTAAGTGAATACCATTAGACCCATAGATGAGTAACTTGAGGCCCAAAGAGATTAAATGATACACACAGTGAGTCCCCATATCTTGCCCTAGACAGCACTTATTTTATTGGGAACAAAGGATAATTACAGTGGTGGGGTTTACATATATATATTTGCACAAAAAAGTGAACTTGGCAGGAAGACCCCTGAGCTTAGTTTTGAATGGGGAAGTATTCCCTCTTAAAGGCGCCTGGGGTGATATTTAATTTTCCCAATTATGGGGTTGTAGCTTGAGTGAATTCTGTTTTGTGTTATTAAAAGGAACACCTAGATATTGAACTCTGCCTTTGTAGCTGCTGACTCTGCCTGGCAGAAGGGTCTGAATACAGGCTGTCATGTGGGTAACAGAGGAAAAGGAAAAGTGCTTTTGGCATGGCCAATTTAAGGAGCAAAATGTTCTTGCACATATGGGTTAATAGAAATTTGAAGCCATCATTTGAAACAATACCTTATGTTTCTTTTTTAGTGAAAAGCATTTTTACATGTATCAGCTATTCCTGCGTTTTACCAAATTCACAGTGACTGGGTAAAACTTGGCAGAAAAATGTAAAATGTCATGGGTACATGGGAGCCTGCTCTGAGTGCAGCACTGCTATTGAGGGTCACAATTATTTTGACTGAATGGCTTCAGAATTATAGAAGTTAGAGATGGAAAAGACCTGTGAGATCTAGTCCATCTTCCTGCCCGTGAAGGATTATTTATTGTGCTCCAAAACTGAATCTAGCTCAGTGTGTCTACTACAAAGTCCCCTTATTTTTATATGACTTAGAATAGTAATGAAATGTTGGCTAATAAAGGCATGTTCTATTAGCTAGACAATGCATTTTGGACTTCTGACTTTGATCTTTAAAAAATTCACCACATACATCTTTGTCATTTAATAGGAGCCAGTAGTCAACGGGGATGATGGATAAAGCCTTGAAACCATAAGAAAACACAGATTTAAATAGTTAGGTCATCCAAAAGAGGAATCACATTAAATCACTTAACTCGGTTTCTTTTTTACACAGCAGTTTGTGCTCTTAGAGGAAGAATAATCACTCTATAGAAATGCCATAATTTCTCCCTTACAAAGGAGCCCTTTTCTGAGCACGTAAAGTGCCAGTTTGTACAGTATGACCTCTGCTTTCATTATATCAAGGTTGTATCTGATTAAGATATAAGACAGATGAAGGAAATGCTGTACCAAAAAGCAAAAAAAGAAGTTTTGGTCTTGGGTCACTTGGAGAAGTGGTTCATCACTTTTATTGGAAATGTTTTCAATACCATTCAAGATAGGTTCAAATACATCAGCCTCTAAAGATCTGTATGTGATATATTTTCTGCACTTTGATGTGCTTATTTGGAAGTTGACCTGCATACAATAAGTACTGCTACATACTCCTTTTCAGTGTTCTGAGGACATAGGACAGAAGGAGATTGGAGTTCTAACAGCCCTACTTGTAAAGTGACAATACTGCCTCCCAGTGGCTTTGTGTGTCGTTCTTTACTAGCTTATTGAAATTTTACTGAACTGAATCATTTTTCCTTTTTCTTTAAGAGCTAAATAATTAAAATATATTTTCAGATGCATCCTTTGATTTGTATAATAATAAAGTAATACAGCTTTAAAAATTATTTAAGTGAACTGGCCCAGTGTAGACAAACCATGGGAAAAATAAGTATTATTATACATTTATTTTGGTATGTCTTTAAATCACAGAATTCTCACACAGAAACTCTTGCTACATGATTTTTTTTTCTGCCTGTTGAGCTGGAACATTTTAAGAGAGCACATAGATGTGTTTTTAAACAGTCAAATGTGGACACAAAATAATTCCCTTTCCAATATGTAGTGCAAAATTTGTAGGGGTGTCAAATGATTAAAAAAATTAAGTCATGATTAATTGCACAGTTAATAATAGAAACCCATTTATTTAAATATTTTTGGATGTTTTCTACATTTTCAAATATATTGATTTCAATTACAATACAGAATAGAAAGTGTACCATGCTCACTTTATAGTATTATTTTAATTGCAAATATTTTCACTGTAAAAAGATAAACAAAAGAAATAGTATTTTTCATTTAACCTCATACAAGTACTGTAGTGTGATCTCTTTGTCGTGAAAGTGCAACTTACAAATGTAGATTTTTTTAATATAATTTTTAATTATAATTGCGCTCAAAAACAAAACAATGTAAAAGTTTAGAGCCTACAAGTCCACTCTGTACTACTTCTGGTTTGTCTTAGCAATTGGCTGAACAAGTTTGTTTACATTTATGGGAGATAATGCTGCCTGTTTCCTATTTACAATGTCACCTGGAAGTGAGAAGAGGCATTCACATGACATTGTTGTAGCTGGTGTTGCAAGGTATTTATATGCCAGATATGCTAAACATTGTTATGACCCTTAATGCTTCGAACACAATTCCAGAGGACATGCTTCTGTGCTGATAAGACCTATTAAAATAATGTGTTAATGACATTTGAAACTGAAGTCCTAGGGCAGTACTTTTCAAACTCTTGTATTGGTGACCCCTTTCACACAGTGAGCCTCCACACAGCAAGCCTGTGACATCTCTGATAAATTAGACACATTTTTTTATATTTAACAGTATTATAAATGCTGGAGGCAAAGGAGGGTTTGGGGGTGGAGGCTGACAGCTCGCAACCCACAGGTAATAATAACCTCACAACCGCTAGCACTCAGGGCAGGGCGGGGGCAGCATGCAAGCTCCCTCCCAGAACCCATATTTCAAAATGTAGAAAAACATCCAAAATATTTATTATAAATTTAAATTGCCATTCTATTATTGTTTAATAGTGTGATTAAAGCGGCAATTAATTGTGACTAATTTTTTAATCCAGTTAATTTGTTTTGTATTAATTGCTTGAGTTAACAGAAATTAATTGACCGCCTTAACATTTGTCTGCTTTTTTGCAGAATGCAAACACTGCCTGGTGTTCAGATAGGACATCAGCAACCTTCTACTGATCAATTTGTGCCATCGGTGTCTGTCTGCATTCTTTAAGGCTATATCTGAACACTGGAATCCATTTGGGATATATGCATAAGGGAAGCTGAGGGCTAGACTTTTTAAGCACTCAGCACCCACAGATGAGACCAAATTTTCAAAACAGGTCTGCTCTCATTTAGACACCAAAAGAAAGGCCAGAGTGTCCAAAGTGTTTGGCATCCAAAAGTTCCCCCTGGGATGTTTATGGCCAGATTTTCAAAGAGGAATCAATGTTCTGAACACTTTTAAAAAAACAACCCTGATTGTAGGTGCCAAGCACTTTAAAATTTGTTATTAAAAGTTCATGTGTGCAGGCGTGTGTGCATGGGGGTTTTATCTGTATCTCTGAATATACAGGTGGCACAACATGTATGGAGCTGAAACTGTTAGTTTGTACAATGAAATACAGTATAGAGGCTAGCATACAGTGAGATCTTGCCATCTAAAATCCACTTGGGGGTTTTCAAGTGGGCCTCCCAGAAACTTGACTGAGAGAGCTTAGAAAAGAGTAGGAGCTACACCTTGGACAACATGGGCAGAAATGTCTCTTTGGCACACACACTGAAATCCTTTCAAAATACTCTGTCCTAATATCAAGAACAGGGAGAAAAAAAATAAATTTGTAATAATGCACAGTAGACTTTGCTCTTAAGATTTCATTTTAAAATAAGTTCCTATATTTTGTCAAGTTACAGACCTTATTACAATACTGGTAGCTGAAGGCCCATGCTGTCGCACTGGTGTAATTTATAAAAGTTTGTATAAAAAAAGCCAAAAATGACTGAATACTGAAAAACTGGATGGTAGCAGACTGCAAATCCCAGTGATGGTTGAACCTGCTTCTATTCTAAGATCTCAACTATTCTTGTAGTTATTTTCATCATTTCACATGGACTCAACAGAGTCCTAATCTTAGGATGCTGCTGGGTTTGTTTTGTGTGCTCATTGTTTTGGACTGGGAAAGTTGTGAGGGGTATGTACTGCAATGAGGGGCTATGTGTGTTTAGGATTGTGATGTATGCTGGTTGTGTTGTGTGGCTGGTTTTGAAGTATGGTGGCAGTTGGGCCAGGTAATTCATCTTCTGTGCAATCTGCCTCTTAGAACCAATGAAACTGTTGCATGCAAATTAGCTGTAAAGTTAGGGTGGTGACTGATAGTTACATCTGATATCACAATGATTTAGGACACTTGGCATGGCATAAATACATGCCTTACTGTAGCTCTAGACCTCCTGGATATAATTTGTAAAGGCAAATGGCCGAGAATTTAAACATTGGACATATCAGACCTTGAATCCCAGTGACGATTCAACCTGGTGATATTCTGAACAATAGGAGATGTCAACCATAGTTGTAGCTGTTTTCATCACTCCACACTGACTCAATAGACATTTTAGGCTTCAAATTGACATGGTGACAATCCTGGAATCCTATTATATGGATAAGGAGATGCGTTTCTGCTTTATTAATTAACAAAACTTTGCCAAAAGCTTGTGGGGGTAGAAACTTATTTCTCTTCCACTTATTTTTCTTCAAGGGCTTGTGAACTTCAAATCCTCATTGGGATCAATTAAATGTCAGCGTGGCCCAAGGGACTTGCTAGCCTCCATTTCCCACAGCTCCCATTGTCTGGGAATGGCGAACCGCAGCCACTGGGACCTCAGGGGCTCCATGCCTGCAAATGCTCCAGGTAAACAAAACGTCCCAACCTGCTAGCAGTTTACCCCGATGGGCCGGGAGCCAGTTTGCCAACCCCTGAAGTATAGCTTATGAAAGGGTCATACAGTTTTTTTCATGTTTACCTATCCATTTTGGGGAGTCAGCTTATAAACGAACAGGCTAATGAATGAGTATATATGGTAATTAATAATTTCCCTTTTTCTTAAAAAATACAACTAACAAGGAAACTAGATGCATAAACTATATTAATGTGATGTTAATATTGCAGTTAAAATATCTCTTGAGGAATGCAAAAGTTAAAGCTCCTATTTAAGCCAATGTTTTTCTTTTCTCATGATTTCTTTTGTAACAGGATTTGGCCTACATTTTTCTTAGCATGATGTTAAACTGTGCATATTATCCAGGCCCTATATACTATAGGACTTGTAAATATCTAGGCTTGCATTTTCAAAAGTTGCTCGTGATTTTTCAGTGCCCAACTTGAGGCATATAAAAGGACTATGATTGTCAAGGGCAGAGGCACTTTCTGAAAATCAAGTCTGTCAGGTGTCTCATGCGGGGCACCAAAAACTGAGTCACCCATAATAAGTAGTGACTTCTGAAAATGTAGGCCTTTGATTATGACATATTAAGCAATAGCTAAAGATTTACAATAGCATGGAAAAGCAGGAAAGGAATGTGATACATATATGCAACGAAGATGAGTTACTGCTATAGGAAAAATAGTTTTTTGCTGTTCCAGGAATTGTGTTTTTGACCTTTAATCTTTATGCTGTGTTAATATATTTGCATGTAATACCTATATTTATTAATTACATAATTACATAATTAATTAATTTTGAACACTGGATTTTATATCCTAGTGTTTATTTTGTTTGTCCTCCGCCTCATATGGGAAGCTCCCTTATAATTCTCATATATGTAGGGAGAGGACAAGCGATCCATTTTATGTAAGCACTTCTTTTTCCTTGCCCTGGAGATCATCTCTCACACATTCAATTTGCTAGTCCCCTGCAGGTAAGTACATATTTCCTAACAAGACAGCTCTCTTTGGTAAGTGCTGCTTTATTGTACACTCCAGCTAACTTAGCTTTTGGGGCGGGGGGAGAAATCAAAAGCCTTCAGTTTACAGACATGTTATGAAGGCTTAATATGTTATAGCACCTCCAGTGCTGTTTGAAGGACGAAGTTGGCTTTGTGCTTTGCTGGTAGGCAACAGCTCACTTTGCAGAGGACACTGCACAGATGTAATTACAAAGTGCCACTTACAAATTTAGAAGTGTATTCAGTATCACCTAATACTCCCCGACTCCATTCTATTAGCACATAAAGGTAAGCCTGTAGATCAGATCAAATGACCTCAGTGTGTTCCACAGCAGTGGCAAGAGTGAGAAATCCATGTAAGGTACGGATCTCTACGGTTTGTGTTCCATAGCACCTGAATCCTGTTTCCAAGTGGGTTATAGGAGAACTCCTTATTCAGTTCCTGCTCTAAGTAGTTATACAGAATTGTGATGGTCATCTGTCCTTATTTATTTTTTTTAAAGAAAAAAAAATACTATGATGCACTCCAGAGGGTAGTGCTAAATGATTTTCACAATACAATGTCATTATATGATCCTTGTTCTTAACGTGTACTGTGTATTTACAAAGAATGCACAAATTATTCACAATTCCAAGCCTCTTTCCAGCCACTATTCTGATCAAAATGCTCTCTTGGGGTTTTTCCATAGCTTCCTACACCGGTGCTCATTCTGCCTCCTTGGAGTTCTGCTGCTTCTGAGTTTCTCTCACACATCCACACATTTGTAAGCAAATGTATCCCCTGCCCCTGAGTATGTTACCAGATCATAGTAGAACCTCTCAGGATGTATGGCTCAACTTGTATTCCAGCTTTCCGTATGCCTGTGTTTTGAGCAGAGGCCTCTGTTGTATTAACTATCCGTTCCATAAATGAGCTTGTTATCGGATGGACTGGGCCTTTTTACAGAGAGCTGATCCAGCCCATTTGTGCCTTGTTAACTGCCTTGCTATGGGGCCTCGTAGAGGGCAGCTGGTCTTTTTTTTAAAAGCAAGAAAAAAAAGAAGAAATAGAGACAAAGCTATGGCAGAGACTGCAGAACACAGGAGGTTCCTGGACTATAAGAACAGGGTGTTTGTGGTGTTCATCACGGAGCCCTGAGGAGGGAATACAGACACAGGGCACTGCAGAGCCACTGCTGGCCATGAGGGAGTGTTCAGAAAGCAGCTGGCCCTATTACAGACCTCAACTGCTTATAATATTTATCCTAAATGAAAGGCAGCTGTTACACCCACCATTTTAAATGATGGTTAACCCAACCCATAACAAGATTATTTGTTGTCTTGAGGGGCTTGTCATTTGTAATTCTGTTAAGCATATTGGAATGCCTTTTGTAAGAAAATACATATATAAAATCAAACTATAATGTACTGAAGGGACACACTCTGAGTAATCTGTTACCACTTGAACACTAAAGAATTCTACAAGGTTAGTAGTTCCCACACTGTAACTTGTAGACTACTGTTGGTCTGTGGAAACTTACTGGTGATCTGTAAAGAGCTGGATGGTCACATGGTGCTGCATCTGAAGGGTTTCTATCTGCTTTTACTTGTCTGTCTTCACAGATGAAAGTGAAGAGGCCTGTAAAAGCATTTGGACAGAAGGAAGAGAAGCCAAACTAGCTGCCTCTGCTATGAACAGCTACTCCAAGAGAAGAGTTACTCCCAGGAACTGGAGTGGTCACTCACTGCAGGGAAAGGAACAAAGCAGCCAGGAAGTATGTCCAGAAGAGCAGGGAGAGAAGAGATCCAAGAGCATGAGTTTAATGGTGCTGCATTCTATGCTGCAAAGCAATAGGGTTTGAACTGTGGGTCACAGTTTGAGTCAGTCTTGGACCCTCCACTCTTGTGCGATCCTGGGACCCTGGGTCCAAGCCCTGAGTTAACCCAATTTGTGTATAGATTTCCACTGTAGTTAAGACATGCCATAAGCAGCTGACTCCATGTTCCTGGCTTAGAGGCCAGAAATAGTCACCTCCCTCCACCTAGGATCTTCAGCCATCAACCCTCTCTTGGAGTTAGGTCAATAAGCCAGGTCAGCTGAGTGAAGCAACATTTAAATGCCTTTGAAAATCTATGTCTTAGAATCCAGTCCTTCATCCCTCTACTCTCATCACTTCCACATATGGGACTAGTTGCATGAATAAGGGATGTATGATTGACCCTTTCCTTAGGCTCATTAGGAGAGGTACATTTGGGCTTACTGGTGATAAGTAGGCTGATTGAGCCAATAAGGAGACCTAAGTTAAATGTGTAAGGCCTGAAACAGGTAGTTAAGGCAAATCTATTTTTCTTAGCAAATATATGAATACAACAAATGGGTGGTAAAGGAAGAGCTGTTGTGTTCAGTGCACAATTAGATGACTTTTCTAAAGAAAGTATAGAAGATATAGAGCAAATCAGCAAAGGAAGTTAAGAAAGTAAGTGTGCTCAAACACCTTTCCACTTTCCTGGCATTTCAAATGTTCTCACACTAGATAGTCTCACAATATATTGCCTATCTTTGCGAAACTGTGGGGAAACATACAGTGATGCAGAGGATGGCACCCAAGCACCTGTTTCATAGGCAGTAAAGTAAACCAGTAATTTAGGTTTCTATGATTTATAGATAAACAACCAGACCACATATTGGAATTGCCTCTAGGCAGGGACAACTCATTCAGTGTTTTCTTAATAGTAATAACTTAGATATATAGAGTGCCTTTCATCCCCAAATATCCTGAAGAATTTTATTATACTGTGTAGATAAAGGAAATGCTTGACTTGAGAAGAAAATGCTACCACTTCTGGGGAAAAAAACAACAACAGTTGCTTAATATCACTGCACAACAGTTTAGAATAGGAAGTGAAGAAAAAAAACTATATCAAATTACAATTGTAGGTGAAATTTGGTTAGGTAGAAGAATATAATGAAATCTAACTACTGGAGTTGGAATGTGACCAGTGTATGCCATCTAATACATCTCCACTAGAGAAAAATATATTTTTTTTAAATTAACACAGTTCCCCTTACTTCTACACTGGAACATGGTTTGGTTTCAATGCTGTCTTAGTCCCTTATCCTGAAAGCTGTTTTGTGTGGGTGGACCTTTGTGTCTGCGTGGAACCCAATTGCAGTGGTGCTCTTCATGAGTACAGGCTCTGTCCGTGTTGAACAGCTTGAAGAATCAGGACATTGGAGAGAAGAATACAATATCACTTCTTACTGTTTCCTGAGAGCTCTCCTATCCAAAAACTGACCACGTTCAACCCTTCTTTGTGACATTGGAGAGGATTGATGTGGTTTTAGTTTCCTTGGAAATATTTAAGTGTGTGCAAATATGGGTGAAAGGAATATATGTTTTTATCATTTATATTCCAGAATAACCAAAAATATGAGGTGCTGTTCAGACTCCATAGGAAGACATTGTCTTGGCCCCAAGGAATTCATAGTTTAAACAGACACGACAAAAGACATCAGGACAGGATGGATGTACAAAAAACTACTTGATGTGATGTTTGGCATTAACAAGTAGTGGATTCGACAGCATTTTCTGTACATCACCTCCTCCTTCCTTCATACTTTGCATGTGTTCTGCTATTCCAAACTAGTTGCTCCCCCATGTGCTATTCTCAGTTACAGTAAGCTCCCTTCCTAACATACTTCATAGACTAGGAATTGAGTGCGGGAGATAAAAATGCACAACAATCAGACAGTTAAAAGGTATTTCTGTTTTAAACATATTGGGCCACAATCTGACCAGACTTGCACTATGTTCAAATCAATAGGATCTCAATATACTCAATAGGAGTATAAATCAGGACAGCATTAGGTCCATTGTTTATTTCTTTTAATACTATGTTTTTATTATTCATGCATATGACAAGGCAGTGGCAATTCTGAATTCCCTTCTCTGCCCCTTTTTAGTCTACAGGGTGTGGCAGACCGCCTTCTCACCCCTCCTCAGGAACAGGCAGGAAACCCTTTTTTTCTCCAAACAGTGCTCTTTAATTCACAGTGCAAGACCCCACCACCAATATATACAGCTTTGTACAGTCCTTCAGCATACAGCTCTTGATAGATCAGCTCTGGATAGCTCTAAACACACAGCTCTGGATAGCTCTAAACACACAGCTCTGGATAGCTCTAAACATACAGCTCTGAATAGCTCTAACCACCACCACCCTGGGCTTCCTTCCTGGCAGCCTTATATCCCTCTGAGGAGGCTGCCAGGTGCAACCCATCCAGCCTGAGCCCAGGTGGCTGATTAGGCTTTCTGCACCGGAGGTTTGCAGAGGGCTTTGCTCCCTCTTAAAGGGGCGGCAGGCTGGGTCAGGCCCACCCTGCCACACACCTCCCCCATTAGCCTAGCCCCATTGGGCTGGCTCGGACCCTTCAAACCTTCGATTAAGCCCCTAGAGTTAGCCACTCAGGGCGGATCAACCAGAGCGGATCAACGCTCTGCGGACGAGCATACAGGGGGAGGCTGAGTCCACTACCCCCGGTTGGGACTTCCTCCCCAACTGCACCCGCAGAGAGAGTATCACCTTACATGGTTTCCACCCCATGTCCTGGACCCGTCGTGGTCGGTCTTCCCCCTGAGGTTCCTTTGCCTCCACGTACTCCTCGGTCGGGTGCACCGCAGACTCCACCGTCTCTGGCTGGTGCCTCTTGACCCAGGTACGGACAGTCTCGGGGAGGCTGAGCAAAAAACTGCTCCACGATCAGGGAGTCCATAATTTCCTCCCCAGACCGGGCCTCCGGCCTCAGCCAAGGCGTGGCCCCGTCTCTCAGCCTTTGGGTAAACACCCACGGAGTAGGGAGCAAGACAGAGGGCCCAGGTGGTCCGTTCCCACCCGGCTGTGGTGGCTACCCTCTTTGCTCCGACTGAAGGCGTGCATGGCCTCCTGGGTCTGCTGCTGTTATTCCACGACCCACTGCAGGGTTCCCTCCATCTCCGGGCCACCAGTTGGGTTGCTGGTGTAGCGATCCCACCCCTGACACCACTTGTGGCAGACCGCCTTCTCACCCCTCCTCAGGAACAGGCAGGAAAACCTTTTTTGCTCCAAACAGTGCTCTTTAATTCACAGTGCAAGACCCCACCACCAATATATACAGCTTTGTACAGTCCTTCCGCATACAGCTCTAAACACACAGCTCTGGATAGCTCTAAACACACAGCTCTGGATAGCTCTAAACACACAGCTCTGGATAGCTCTAAACACACAGCTCTAACCACCACCACCCTGGGCTTCCTTCCTGGCAGCCTTATATCCCTCTGAGGAGGCTGCCAGGTGCAACCCATCCAGCCTGAGCCCAGGTGGCTGATTAGGCTTTCTGCACCGGAGGTTTGCAGAGGGCTTTGCTCCCTCTTAAAGGGGCGGCAGGCTGGGTCAGGCCCACCCTGCCACAAGGGCATCTGAAGAGAGTGCCTACAGTGAAACACGTATTTGCAGACAAATGAAGAGAGGTTTATCGAGTAGTGAAAATATGGTCTTGTTTGGTTGCTGTCTTTTCCATTTTTGAGAGAGAGAGAGAGAGAGAGAGATTAACTTGTACAAGAAAATCACTTTAATGGAACATAACTGTTTTATGAATAGAGCTGAAAGAGATCTCCATGCAGTATTTATATGCTGTCTCAATTACCACTGCAAATAGTTTTGATGATTCAGCAGATAAGAGTTCTAACAGGATCTTCAGTAATTCCTTTCTCCATTAAGTTCTCTGAAGGAGAACCCAGATCTACACTCTAGCCTGGTCTTGTATTCCATTTAGGTTACACAGTTCAGTGCAGTAAGAAATAATGTAATCTGTTGTAAACCAGAAATGCAGACAAGCTAGTGAAGCAGAGCTGAATGGAATTCTGATATTCTGTAGCAACATAAGTTTCCAGTAAGCTTTCTCTAATATAAGATTATTTAAGATAAATATGTCTAGCTTTCATCACATTGCAATGTGTTGGGAATATATGTGTGTGTGTGTGTGTGTGTGTGTGTGTGTAGGAATATACACAAGGTGTATTGTAACACACACACACACACTCTGCACAGAAGTATTTTAAAAAGAAGTGAATGGGTCACTTCCAAATTTTGTTCACTTTACTGTACAAAACAAAGGCATACATTTGTATTGTCTCCAAAGGGGAAAGTCAGTGAGTTCCAAGAAGTGAAGAAACCCAGAGCAGAAACTTGGAAGAATTAGCACATGACACTGCGAGAGATCTTACAAAGAAGGACTTTTTTTTCCCCTTTACCAATGTCAGAATGCTTGCTGCCTTTTTAAAGCATCATCAGGGGAGTAGAGAGCAAGTGCCACTCGCACAGGAATACATGAAGAACTGCTGTTAAGAATATTGTGACAAGTTATATGAAGCACTAAGGGATATTCCAGACTTTATCAAGAGTGAGGCAATCATTTCCACAGTCATAAAAAGTACCTTGGCAGGCAGACTGCAAATGTAATAAAAGGACGGGGAGCAGGGGAGTGAGGGTATGTTGTCTATGCTCATAAAAGGGGATGGTGATTGTGTAGTTACAGTCCTTCATAAAATCCTTCAAGTTAGATGGAGGGAAGGAAATTAGGTCAGAAGACTGGCACAGAGCAGCCTACATTATGTTAGCTAAAATGAAGGTGACTAGTAGAATCGAAAACAGCAAAACAATCTCATTATTCCAATACATAAGGGGCTTCTACATGTCATTCTAGATCAAGAACAACAGACAGGACAAGGTAGATGCTTAGGAAGAGAAGAGTGTCAGATTTCTTCTCTGGAAAGCGGTGATGGAAGAGGCAAGGGATTGTAATCAATTATTCTTCTCAGTGGGATTTATTAATTGCGTAAAGATTTTTAATGACCAATCTTTTGGGAACTTGAATGGTTACAGGTTTCCCTTTTGGCCTAAATGGATTTATTCAGAACCAATAAAGGAATGCAGTGGATTGTTAGCATGTTACAAGGCTGTAGAATTACACAAGAAGGGCTTTGCAACAATACACTTCCTTGTTATCTCTTCTGAGAAAATTATAGTGGGTAGTTTTGAGGATGTAGTTCAGACACCTGATAAACAACTGAAAATGTGAAGTTGAGTATGGTTTTCTTGTTCATGTGTATCATAGACAGCAACTGAGGCAGTCTTTTGGCAGATATTTTGTGGCTTGTATTGTGGCATCTTTCTGGCTATTTAAGACACCAAGGCCAGGGTAACAGAGCTAAAAATACATTGGTTTGGAACAAGAAGTTTGCTTCAGTCATTTAGGCTTAGTGATTAATGAGAACTGTGATAGCTCTCTGGAGATTCATAAGAGACCGTTAATGACTGGTTCATTTATAAATGATAAAGATCTCTCAACATCAAAGTACTTCAAAAAGTACAATAAGTAGGAGGAATTTTGAACTTTGCTGAGATCTGGACAGTGGTGCAATATACAGTAAAACCTCGATATAAGGGACTAATTCGGGCGAGGGGGTGTCCGTTAAAGCCGAAACTCCGTTATTTAATAATTTTTTAAAATTATTAAATAACAGGACTTTCGGCTTTAACGGACACCCCCTTGCCCAAATTAGTCCCTTATATCGAGGTTTTACTTATCACGGGAGCCGGGAGTCACCCCGCCGGGGTCCCGGCTGCTGGGACCCGGGTGGGAGCTGTCAACCCGCCCGCCCGGGTCCCCGCTGCTGGGACCGGGGCGGGAGCTGTCAGCCCACCCGTCTGCTGGGACCCGGCTGCCACCTGGCTGCTCGGACCCGGGCGGCAGCTAGCCGCCCGCCCGGGTCCCCGGCTGCTGGGACCCGGGCGGGAGCTGTCAACCCGCCGGCCTGGGTCCCCGCTGCTGGGACCCGGGCGGGAGCTGTCAGCCCGCCCGGCTGCTGGGACCCAGCTGCCGCCCGGCTGGGTTGACAGCTCCCGCCCGGGTCCCAGCAGCGGGGACCCCTGCGGGCGGGCGGACTGCTAGCTGCCGCCCGGGTTTGAGCAGCCGGGCGGGTTGACAGCTCCCGCCCGGGTCCCAGCAGCCGGGGACCCGGGCCGGCGGGTTGACAGCTCCCGCCCGGGTCCCAGCAGCCGGGGACCCGGGCGGGCGGGTTGACGGCTCCCGCCCGGGTCCCAGCAGCCGGGGACCCGGGCCGGCGGGCGGCTAGCTGCCGCCCGGGTCCGAGCAGCCAGGTGGCAGCCGGGTCCCAGCAGCCGGGGACCTGGGCGGGCGGGTTGACGGCTCCCGCCTGGGTCCCAGCAGCCGGGACCCGGGTGGGCTGGCAGCGGGGAGCCGGCAGGCAGCCCGCCCGCTGCCTGGATCGGGGAGGCAGCGGGGAGCCGGCAGCCAGCCCGCACGGTCCCGGCTCCCGGGACCCTCCAGGCAGCCTGCCTGCTGCTGGGGGCCGGGCGGCAGCCCGCCCCCAGCTCAAACCCCGGCGGCTGCCGGGAGCGGGCAGTCAGCCCGCACGGTCCCGGCTTCCGGGACACTCCAGCCAGTCTGCCTGCTGCTGGAGTGTCCAGCTCAAACCCCGGCGGAGCCCTCGACAAACGGATTTCGGATGCATCAGACTTTCTTACAAATTTTGTCCGTTGCATCCAAAGTCCGCTAAATCGAGGTCCGTTAAATCGAGGTTTTACTGTACTCTTCTTGGACAGTGGTGCAATATACTCTTCTTAATTACTTCTGAAAGGATGTATTTATCAAGAAGATAAATTTTCATTTTGTCCCCCCCCACGTTGTTTTCTTCTTATGCTTCACAAATCAACCTACCAATACAAGGTGGTATATGTTTCAAACAGCTGTGAATCTCTTCAGAACCCCCATCAAATCTCAAAGCATACACATAAATAATGTTTACAAATTCAGTTTAAAATTTTTATGAATAAATAGCCTTCCTATTTGTTATACAATATATTCTACTTTTAAATTTTAATACTACCCATGTACTTAATCAAATATGTACAGTAAATAGAAGCACAATTTGATATTTACAAGATATCCTATATAATAAAAGGCTAGTGACGTGTGTGTGAAGCCGTCATGCGCAGTAGAGACGGCCCAGACGAACGGCATGCTGGGAGGTGTAGTTCAGCAGCACAATATGGCCGCCGCACGTGTGCCGCCGAGAGGGAAGCAGGGTCTGGATCAGAGGCTTGGGGAGCGCGGGCAGGAGGGTGGCTGGGTGCAGGAGGCGCAGGCAGGCGGGCCTTGGAGTGGGGGGAGGGGGGCTGAGCGAGCGGAGCCCTTGGAGTGGGGGGAGGGGGGCTGAGTGAGCGGGGGGGCGTTGGAGTGGGTGGGAGGGGGGCTGAGCAAGCGGGGGGGGCCTTGGAGGGAGGGGGAGGGGGGCTGAGTGAGCGGGGGGGCCCTTGGAGTGGGGGGAGGGGGGCTGAGCGAGTGAGCGGGGGGGCCCTTGGAGTGGGGGGGAGGGGGGCTGAGCGAGTGAGCGGGGGGGCCCTTGGAGTGGGGGGAAGGGGCGCTGAGCAAGTGGAGGGGGGCCCTTGGAGTGGGGGGAGGGGTGGCTGAGCGAGTGGAGGCGGGGTCTTGGAGTGGGGGGAGGGGGGCTGAGCGAGCGGGGGGAGCCCTTGGAGTGGGGGGAATGGGGGGCTGAGTGAGCAGGGGGGAGCTTGGAGTTGGCGGGAGGGGGGCTGAGCGAGCGGGGGGCCTTGGAGTGAGGGGGAGGGGGCTGAGTGAGCGGGGGGGGGGCTTGGAGGGAGGGGGAGGGGGGCTGAGTGAGCGGGGGGGCCCTTGGAGTGGGGGGAGGGGGCTGAGCTAGTGGAGGGGGGGCTAAGTGAGTGGAGGGGGGCCACTTGGAGTGGGGGGAGGGGGGCTGAGCGAGTGGAGGAGGGCCCTTGGAGTGGGGGGAAGGGGGGTCCCTTGGAGCGGGGAGGGGGGAGAGAGCTGAGCGAGTGGGGGGGCCGCGAGCCGTTACCGTTGGCCCGTGTACACGGGCTTTTAGACTAGTTTTTCTATAAATAGATAAGTATAGTAGTTACTTCAGTGACTACTTTTAGGAAGAACGAATAGGAGAAGCCAACATGATCCAGTGTTTAGGGTACTCATCTGGGAGTCAAGGTTAACAGGCTATTTTTCCAAATCTGTCCCTGGCTCGTGCAATCTTGGCCAGGAAATTTAGGGCTGAACTTTTAGAACTGTGTGTGCATCTGGTTATTCGTGTAAAACCACTATGCTCACATAGAGCTTCATAAAATTCAATGGGATTTTATGTGGACAGCAGGATTTGCCTGATCAGATGAGATTTAATGTCTGGACTTTTGAGTGTACAAATCTCTGGATACAGACTGTTTTCCTCTGTGCATGGTCTACTGCTTTCAATGGCATCATTAATATCTTGTACTATTGGCTACCCAAAATAGAAATACAATGATTGCAGTATGCTTGCCTCTTGACATAGACACACAGACACACTTCTCTATTGGTTCATAAATGCTTAGAGCTAACTTCTCGATCAACATGCAGTTCTCCACTAAACAGATACTTTGCAAAAGCAGCATTAATATGTGTTTCTAATGTTGCTGCCATCAGTCCCTTATGCAGATTACTCCTGGTAAGAGCATAAATTATCTGTACAGTTGTATGATGCACAGGGGCCAGGTCAGGGTGTGTATGCATATACATATGAAGAGCAAGGCCCGTGGGCTCTTGTTCCCCTGCTGTGCAGCTCCATCATTAAAGGCCTACTGTGTTGTGTCTCCATGGAGTTGTGGGAAGTGAGTGATGGAGTGGTCAACATATGCCTTACACACCTGCTGCTGGGTGTTTTTTTCCCTAGAAGCTGCCCAGATGCACAGGTCCAGATGAACCAAAAGGTAGAAATGTAGTCCAGAATTACAGCCTTTAGCACTAGATGTATAAAATAATTCCCTCATGGCAGGAGGCTAGTTTTGTTTCAATTATATTCAATTTTATTTCTTATACTTCCAGCTAACAGTTGTGTGAAGTAGCTCGTTCCCTACACTGGAGTAACTCTAACTCAGAGTACAGGTATTTTCTTCCTATGGCTCCCCAAAGAGAGGAAAATATTCATGTGAATTAAGATTAGCAAGGGATCTGATTTTGGGTAAACTCCCAGCAGTGCTCTGGGGCTGAAAGCATCTGAAAACCTAAGCTATAGTACACATGTGCATAACATGTATTTTAAATGGCTCTGTAGACCACTTGATATTTGTTTAGTCTCTTGGTCTAATGCTAGAATGACATGCAATGGACTTGTTTCACAACCGCCTTACTTTTTTTGTTTAAATGGATAGAGGCTATGTTTAATTTTTTACCACTTTTAACTGTGTTTCAGCTGGTGCAGCTCTGAGGCTGTTTTAATATATTTATATTTAATTTCTGACATATATGCTGAAATACTAATAGAAATGGTGTTGCAGGTGCTGGTGACTATGTAAGATGCACTCTTTGTGGTCTATTAGTAACAAACCAATATCATAGGTAACAAAGAGTCCTGTGGCACCTTAAAGACTAACTAAAGGTGCCACAGAACTCTTTGTTACCTCTGCTATTCCAGACTAACACGGCTACCTCTCTGATTCTTGAAACCAATATCATATGCAGCATGTACAACTTTCTGGAATTCTTCCAGACACAAGGTGCTATCTAATGGCATTGTATTTATTTATTTTATTAATATATTTTCCAGAGAATACTGGGGTAGAAATGCTGTCTTTTAGCTGAGATATATAACTGACTATACAAATGGTATCATAAGATTCCTTACTTATTGTGTCTCAGTGACTCAGTATTAAATCTGCTCGCTATTCTTAATTTCCTGTCCAAACCTACTGAGTAAGGATGCTGTGACCACTTGGGGGACTTATCCAAAGTCCATAGAAGTCAGTGGAATGTGTTAGCCCTTTAAACAGGGGATTCATTTTTGTGGTGGATTAAGTACTATTGGTTAAAACTCAGCATATAAATGTAAATTATCATTAAAATGCCATTTTACTTAACTGCTATTAGATTAACTATAGACATTGGGCCAGATTCTGCTCTTGGTTACACTGATGTAAATCCAGAGTAACTCCATTGACTTAAAGTCATTGGAATTATTCTGAACTCTAATGGTAAATGTGCTTTGTTTTGCATTTCGGACTAGGGACCGAATGGGAAGGCAGCAGTTCTGCAGAAAAGGGGTGGACAGAAGTGGACATGAGTCAACAGTGTGCCCTCATTGCCAAGTGGCCGAGAAGTGGACATGAGTCAACAGTGTGCCCTCATTTCCAAGAAGGCTAACGGTATTTTGAGTTGTATAAGTAGGGGCATTGCCAGCAGATAGAGGGACATGATTGTTCCCCTCTATTCGACATTGGTGAGGCCTCATCTGGAGTACTGTCTCCAGTTTTGGGGCCCACACCACAAGAAGGATGTGGAAAAATTGGAAAGAGCCCAGAGAGGGCAACAGAAATGATTAGGGGGCTGGAGCACAAGACTAATGGGGAGAGGCTGAGGAAACTGGGATTGTTTAGTCTACAGAAGAGAAGACTGAGGGGAGATTTGATAGCTGCTTTCAACTGCTTGAAAGGGGGTTCCAAAGAGGATGGATCTAAACTATTCTCAGTGGTAGCAGATGACAGAACAAGGAGTAATGGCTTCAAGTTACAGTGCGGGAGGTTTAGGTTGGATATTAGGAAAAAACTTTTTCACTAAGAGGGTGGTGAAGCACTGGAATGGGTTACCTAGGGAGGTGGTGGAGTCTCCTTCCTTAGAGGTTTTTAAGGTCAGGCTTGACAAAGCCCTGGCTGGGATGATTTAGTTGGGGTTGGTCCTGCTTTGAGAAAGTGGTTGTACTAGGTGACCTCCTGAGGTCCCTTCCAACTCTGATATTTTATTATTCTATTTCTTTGTTTTTGCCTCAGGGAAAAGACTAGTGATCCCAATGCAATTATTAAGTTATTTTTTAACACTGCCTCTGACTTACATCATGGGTTTTTTTAAGAACTACACAAGTGCTGGGGTCTTCTATAACTTCCATTCAATAGGGTATGGGAAAACGTAATCCCGAATTTGCGGTGACAATACATTTCTTGTTTGTTTTCCCTAACAGAATACAGTCAAAATTTTATTTCCCCAGGCAGATCTGTATGTGCATAAATAATAGGATTTGTAAACAAGTGTACCTATCCATATGGTCACCCAGCTGGTTTTTAAAAATCCCTAGGGGGACACCAATTAGTGTTAGCACAAACATAAATTAATGAATAGCTGCAGAGGTGATGTTCTTTGTACAGTTTACAAATTATGATAAAACTAGTTACAGAAGCAATGACTTGTATGTTTATAAAGTGCTTTTTACCTTACAATCCCCTTAGCACTTTGTCAGGCTGACTTGTAAATATAATTGAATGATGGGTCTTTCACTTACACAACCATAAAAAGTAGAACTTTATGGGCAAATGAGTAAGTAGTAGGTACAAAGATGTACTGCTTTCCAAATGAATGAAAGGCTTAAATACTGATGGTCTTTCCTTCTTTCTGGACTCTTGTACATCTGAATGTTTACATCAAGTGGAAGGGGAAGTCTGAAAGGATGCACACATTTTGCTGAGCTCCTGCAGCAGGATTAAACCTCTCTTCTATGGCATGCCTGCTTGCTTACCTGTTTAGCTTTTTTTAGGCTGATGTAGATACTGCAACCCTCCCCAAAAACAAGCACATCCCTCATTCAGTCATCCTGGTTATGAAAGGGCTTGGACTTAGGCATGTGTCACAGGGTGACTGGTCTTGCAAGAAAGGATGTAGGGTCCAGTGCACATGGACTGATTGTCTGCTGCCCAGCTGGGCTTAAAGGAAAGCAGAAGGCCTTACTATGGGGGAGACAGCTATAGGTGAGATGCTAGATGCCTGCAGACACAGCAGGGGTTAGAAGGCTTTTGTAGGTCCCTGAGTTAGCTGAGAAAATGGCAGCAGGGAAGGGCAAGAGGTGCTGAGCGACCAGGAAGACAGACCCTCAGGGAGGAGGGACTGAGCCCAGCTGAACCTGGGAGGAAGATTTGGTAAGTTTGAGTTGTATTTTGAAAGACTTTCTGCAGGACTCAGTAAACTGGACCACAGAGAGGGGAATGTTTTGAATATGGGAACTATGTGGACTTTTTAAGGGAGCCTGAGTTAAAGAGAAACTGAAGCTGGCATCAACAGAGCCACTTTTGGCCAGAAGGGGCTGCTACATGGCAGGCCGCCCTTTGGCAGCAGAACGTGTGGCATACCAGCACTTCTCTCCAGCTGCTGTTTTGTTTTCCAGAATCTTCATTTTTATTTCTGTAAAAAGAACATTTCTAACAGTTGTGATTGTGGAAAAAATGTTAACACTGTAACCAATGCATGGATGAGAGCAGAGAGTCACAGGAGTGAACTGACCAACTCTTTCAGTGAGGTGTTCACTCAGGTGCCCAGTGCAAGACGGTGCAAAAGGGGTCCAGTGGCACTGGGCCCGGGCTCATCAGGGATGTGGGTTTTTTACTTCTCATTGTTTTCTTCCATTGTGGAGGTCTTAGTCTTCTCTGCTTATGGCCCTACGTGGACCATTCAGGGACCCATTTCATACCTTGTAGATTTCATTGTGATGCACACCAAAACAGAGGAGGTGTGATGGAGGTTATGTTAGAGAAGCTGAAAAAAGTTTAGATATGGCTGATTGCAGGGGACACGGCTGTGAGAATGGAGCTAACATGGCTGCATCAGACAAAGGTGTTCCGAATCGAATGCAGCAGTTAAATCAGTATGTGTCTTTTGTCCCATGTGCTGCCCGTTCACTGAATCATGATGGAGAAGCTCCAGCAATTGTTCCTCAAATTGCACTGTTTTTTTGAAATGTTGAGAGATTGTATATCCCGTTTTTCTGCTTCTACTAGGGATTGGGATGTGTTGAAAAAGCATATTACCATTAAATTAAAAAGTCAAGCCACCACAAGATGGTCAGCAAGGGTAGAGGTAATCTGTCCACTACAAAATTAGGCTGAGAATGTTCTTGATGCTTTAGATGAGAATAAGGCTTCACACAATCTTACACCAGAATTTAATTCAGAAGCTGATAGCTTGCAAAGGAATACTTCCGATTTTTTTGTTTCTTGTTTTGGCTGAGATGTGATATACTATCTTATCAAAAATTAATGTTGTGAGCAAAAAATTAGAGTTTGGATCTTGATGTTCAAATGGCTCAAAGTTTGCTGTGGTCTTTTGAGATGCTTTAATGGAATTATGGTCTTCTGGGTTCACTACATCTAAGGAAACTGCTGCTTCACTAGCTGAAACATTAGAAATATCCACACAGCTCAAAGAGAAATGATGTCCAAGGAGGAAAGTAATGCCAATAAAACTTGCAAAGGATGAAAAGTGATCAGATACTGAAAGGTTTTGATCGTGATATTTTTAATCCCATCTTAGACACAACATTAACACAACTGGATGGCAGGATGAGTTGTGTAAGTACAATAGAGTCAGACAAAGGTTAGCTTTTTTGATGGGCGGGAAACTGAAACGAATCAGCAGCAAGGACCTAAAGAGGCATGCTTGAAACTTAGCAAGAACCTACCTCGAGGTTTTAAACTTAGAGTTTTGAAAACAAGATTGTGTTCTTTGCCAGTTTTTGCAAGTGAATCTTTCAGCACGATTTTGGCAACAAAGGTGCCCATTGATCTACAATCACGATAAGTCTTTAGATGCAAGTTTACCTAAAATCAGTGTATTTTTTGCTGTCTTCCTGTAACCGTGGCCACTAATGAAAGGAGTTTCAGCAAGCTAAAACTAATCAAGGCCTATCTAACAATATCCTTGGGGCATGAAAGATTAAGTGATTTGCCAGTTATTTCTGTAGAGGATTCAGAAGGAAGGTGGATAGACTGGGGTGAGATAATTAATGAGATTACTTAAGAGGAGGCAAAGAAGGGAAGGTTGTTCTGTAAAAGTACTTAGTGATTGCAGGTTTTTTGTGATCCGGAGATAGGGCCCCCCAGATTTGAGTCTCAAAACTACTTGGAACATCCTTGGCATGGCACTGGCCTTGTGATAATTTAAATGCCAACATTGTAAACAATATCATTCATCCTGTAAATAAAGAAAAAAGTGGGTCACAGGTCTGCATAATTTATAGGGACTGACCTCTCATTTTGGTGCCATAAGTGGATGGTGTTTGGGAGATGCTACCACTCAATTTTTTCACTAGCCTGAGGCATATTAAAGCCACACCTTACAATTTGTTGTTTTATTTGTGTTTAATTTATTTGAAATTAAGGCCTTCACAAATGATCCAGTCATAACACATTTTAATGCCTAAAAAAAGGTTTTAACATATAAGAAAATCCATTTTGAAGTATCTACCGTATGACCATTGAATTATAATTCTAGATCGTTTAGCATATTTAGGGTTTCCTTTTTTTAAACTTTGAGAAGAAAAAAGCACCATTAAGGGACTGAAGCTCTTTGAGAGAATATTAACACCTTTTTCAGTGGCAAATTTAGGATATTCCAGCTAATCATTTTTGCTGATTTTTATTGCTCAAGCCATATTTCAATGTGATTTTGGGAAATTAACTAACAGAAAGAGCCTCAGCTGAATATTTTGGAACCTAGAATGATTAGTCCTCCAACAAGATCTTAAAGAATTTCTAATTTTATATAGGGTTTTGATTAGTAGTCATGAGGGATATTTTCAAAGGTCAAGAGAGAAATGGAATGCAGAATTGTCCAGGGGGAGATTGGAGGCTGATGTATAAGCAGGTTAAATTTACATCAAATATAAAGAGCAGTTGAATTTAAATGTTCAGCACAGCAGATCAAATAAATATAACATATAATGCCAAATCACAGCAGTATATTAAATGAACAATAGATATGAGGGAGTTAATGCAAGTGGCTTAGGAATGTAGAAATACTGCTAAATTTTGGGCAGCAATTGAGTTAATGCAAGAATTTCTGGGTGCAATTAGTTTATTTCATCCAGACATTGGCATTTTAAATATTAAGTTATATTAAAGTGCACTTCTGTTCTGAGTGAGGGCTGTAAAAGCTATATCATGGGATTCCTTATCTTTGGGCTTCAGTGGCTCTTAGTCAAGTGTGCTTACTTTACAAGTAAAAAGCTGTTTCTTTTTTTCCTAACAAGCAGCCCTGCAAACTCAACATCATCTCTGACAGTCAAGCTGTGCTCTGTCCTACTTGCAAGTAACAATGATTTTGTGAGACAAGTTATACCGTCTGGGACACCTGTGCAACCATATTGTCTTATGCTTATCCTCTTTATTACATGTGGGCAAACGGTGTACTGTTGATAATGGGGTTTCACTGGTGTAAATGAGCACAATTTTGAAGATAATGGTGATTCGCAAGTGTAATTGAGGACATGATCTGAAAATGGGAGGGCTGCACAGATTGAAATAAGGGCAGATTTTGAGCTCCAGAGTCTCTCTTTCCAGTGGCGGTATAGAAGAAGGAGAGAACACATCTTGACAGAGAGTCTGAGTTTGCAGGGCTGGCAGTTAAGAAAAAAAATATGATTTAACTTTTAAGATGAGCACATCTGATATGGAAATCATTGAGATGCAAGATGCCTGGCACCCCACGATGCCATCTTCACAGTCACTTTTCAGAGCAGAACCACATTATAAATACCTATCAAAGAAAACTTATGGGACTAGCATAATGTGTAACAAGAACATGTATAATGGGACATTGGACAAAGGAATCTGTGCTTTCAGTGTCAGAATGGATGAAGGATATGACTGTATGTATCCTGCTCAAATATACTACTTTTCAACTCAGAAGACATCTAGAGACATTTAAGTTGATATGCTATTCAAAGTTCATCTTACATTTGGTATAAATTATTTCTAAATGTGACTGTTATAATGTATCTTCTTTTGAGTTTTTTATTTGAGTAATTTGACTATGATGCTTTATGACACTGAAGCTGGTATAAGCAAAAGGTCCCCTGTTCTTTGCAAACAACTCTCACCTCAGTGCAAATTCATACAAAACATATTTGTTCATAAAGAGTAACTTGTAAGGTACCTACAGAAAGTTTTTAATTTGTCAAGATTCATAATCATTGTGAGATGTAGACACAGAAAACACTTAGAGACTAATGTGTTTATATTGGAAGTATGCTTTATGTTCACCGGGGGATAGTATGTCTCGGTGATGGGCCAATCAGATAGGAGGGAGTTGTCACCCCGCCCAGTTAGTCGGTATTGCAGTGCAAGGCTTGATTATTTAGTCTTGCTCAGTGCTAAGATTTTCAATGGAAAGACATCAGAAGCAACTGCAAACAAAACCATTTGATGTCAAGAATCAGAGAGGTAGCCGTGTTAGTCTGGATCTGCAGAAGCGACAAAGAGTCCTGTGTCACCTTAAAGATTAACAAAAGTATTGAACCATTTGAAAGTAAAATACGAGGGCTTGTCCTCTTTATGAATAGAAAAAGAATAAATAAATAAATTTTTAAGACTGTTTTCAGTATAACGTAGAGGAGGAGAGGGCCTCTGAATCCTTTCACTAAGGAGTCGTCTTGAGGGGCAAGATGTTCTCATGAAAAATTGAATCCTGGTTCCTGTGAAGGCTGCCAGCTCTGTAACAGACTGAAATTTGTGGGGAAAATTTACTTCATTAGAGAGGAAAGGTAACTATTAATACATATAGACCCAAGTTTGCATTTTATTTCCTTTTGTATTATAACCATTTGTTTCCATCATACTCTCATGGTTTTAGTTAAATATTTATTCTTTCTTTTGTTTTATAACAAGTACTCTCGAGTGCTGTACAGTTTACAGGAGTGGTGATTGAAAGTAGCACTAGTGAACTTGGACCATTGTCCTGTAAACAGGTTGCTGGTGTCAGGGTTCTGAGCTAAAGCTGCACAACACAGAAGCACCCAAGGTTATTGGTCAGGTGGTGACACAGCCCTTTACTGATCTGGGTGAACTCAAGGGTTTCTCACTGGCTGAAACTCAACCCAGATAATACCAAGATTGATCTTATAGGACTGGCAAAACAGGAGGAGTTGGTGGTAGCTGCATAAAGACCACCCAATTTATTGGGTGTGCTTGCTGTTTTGTTTTTAAAGTTCGGAATGCAGGGTGCTTGCTGGATCCCCAGCTAATTGTAGAGATCTACAGTGATTGCCAAGTGTGTTTTCTATCACCCGTGCTTGGTAAGATAGCTGTGCCCTTGTCTCTCAAATGTGAACTTATCCAAGGTTGTCCATTTTATTTTTCATCTGTCGGTAAGATTATTGCAACAGAGTTCTCTGTGAGCCTACCTCTACATTCAGCAATTGCTGCCAGCTCAGAATGCAGCATACCACTAATTCAATGGCATTTTCCACTTAGAGCACAATATACCTATGGGCTACACTGCCTTCCAAACAAGGGCATGCACAAGGAGGGAGCAAGCAGAGGCATGCCCCTCCCCACCATGAGCAGGGGCACAGAAGAGGGGGGAGAGATAGCTCAGTGATTTGAGCATTGGCCAGTGTTGTAAGTTCAGTCCTTGAGGGGGCTATTTAGGGATCTGGGGCAAAAAATCTGTTAGAGGACAGTACTTGGTCCTGCTAGTGTAGGCAGGGGACTGGACTTGATGACCTTTCAAGGTCTTTCCAGTTCTATGAGATAGTTATATCTCCATATATTATTAACTCCCCCAGGACCAGGGTGGGGGAGGGAGTTCCTTCAGCCCCAGGCCAGGGTGGGAGATGACGGCTCCTCTGGCCGTAAGTGGAGTGGGGGAGCCAGCTCTTTTGGATGTGGGAGGCACACAAAGTGCCTCCCCCAAAAAAGCATCCACATTTTTATTCCCATGCAGGCCCCTGCTTTCAGATGATATGCAGGCAGAGTGTAGGTGTTGGTTTTCCGCTTATAAAACCATGAATAGTTTGGCCCTGGCTACTTGAGAGACCAACTCTCTTCTGCATGTGCTAACACAGCTGTTGCAATTCTCCAAGGTGTTGAAAGTAATAGATCTGATCTAAAAAAGATGGGGCTCGGAGCAGTTTGTCTGTTGTAAAAGCCTTATTGTCTTGACTGGAAATCACTTATTGTCTTGACTTTCTAAAGCCCATGTATGGTGACTTTCAGAGCACACTGTAAGACTCTCATGTTTTCCTAGACCCGAAGGAGAAGATGATTTAGGCTGCTCTGGGGGTGGGAAGATTTTTTTTTAGGTCTTTTTAATTATTTATTTAAGTTATTTATTTATTTTGATAAAAGTCTGTATGCTTAAATTATGGAATGTTTCTACAGTACGTGATTTAGATATACATCTAAATATATCAGGATTAATAATTCATTAAAAGTGTAAATTTCCTTGTTAATATTAATGAAGAATTTGTTTAAAAGCCTAACTCAATAGCACTATTATCATCCTATTGTGAATTGTCATATCAGAAGCTTTCTGCTAACATGTTCTGAAGTGTGATATTCCATTCAAGAGGATGGATTTGTTTGATAGAATAAGGCTGCAAACACTAGATATTTCTTTAGCATATTGTAACCTGGTGTTGCAGGGTCCTCTTGGCCCCTGCCCCTGATGTGCTGATAAAGTCACTCAGAGACCCTGGAATTCAGTGGCCAGTGATGCTGTTTATTTACAAGTTGTGCTCCCACCACCTTTTCACCATACACAACTTGAGTTCTCATGTCTGCTCCAAGGTGGTAAAAGCTATCGCTCTGCTTCCACTCCCTCACTCTCCTTCCCGGCTTCCTTCCACCCAGCCTTTTATATAGCGCCAGGCTGACTGGGCAGGCAACTGTCTCCCACTCACCAGTTAGTCACAGGTTTTCTCTAGCCAGTTCCAATTTGCTTCCCTTGGCTAGCATGACAGAGGGCTGAGGCAGCAGTTCTTGCCCAGCACCCTGTCACACATACCGGTATTTACACAGTAAGCCAGATCCTCAGCTGATGTAAATCAGCATAGCTCCCTTGAAATTAACAGAGCTACACTGATTTTTACACACACACACACACACACACACACACACACACACACACACACACACACACACACACACACACACCTGTCTGTCTGTCTAGGGCCTACCCTGGCCATTGCAGCCACACACAAACTTCCAGTTAAGGCCCCCTTTCGGTTAGGTACTTAGACGTGTCTAAATTTAAGCAGGTGAGTAATTTGATGGATTTCAATGGGACTACTCATGTGCTCAAACATAGTATGTGCTTAAGTACCATAGTGAATTGGGGCCTTAGAATAAGAGATCAGTGATAGTTTTTAATACTCAAATCCACCTGCCTCGAAGCACTGAAACATTCTGATTTCCATTTGTTCTTTTCCCCAAATACAGTGGAAAGAGCTGAAAAGTTGCAACTTTCCTGCAGAGCCCGCAGTGAAGGACGTGCAGAGTCTGCAGATTCCTTTACCACTTGCGCTGCTGTGCAGTACCTTCACTTTTCAGCTGCCTTCCCTGTACCTTTTGCTTTGTCTCTTGACCTTCTCTTTTTCCCTTCACCAATTGTGCCTGAAAAAGGCCTCCTGCTCAAAACCTTGTCAAGAACTGTTCTTTCTATTTTCAGCCTGAATTTATAAGGTCTTTGTTACATTTGCAGTCCTCCAGTCTCCCTTGTGACTGTATGTGTTCATACAAGAGCGCTCTAATTTCAAATCACAGCAATTCTGATATAACAATCTTTATAGCACTAGGTGATTTAAAAAAAAAATACGGTGCCAAAATGTTTTAAATTACATTTAAATTAAGACATTTAAGGAATTATATAAAACATGGCTGTGAAGCACAGAAATAACTGGATGACGTTCTGCCCAGTAACAATGGAACGCTATATTTCTTGAGCTGATTTGCTAATTACAGATGCCATAGCCAAGGTGCACAATGACCCAGCAACACAGTTACTGGCAGGGTGCAGAAACATCCCATAATGAGGTTCATTATATGTTCTACTTGGCCAAGGCTCACTGGCTAGCATGTACAGTGTAAATTAAAACTAAGATAACCTAATATTAACAAAACATTGTGTGGCTTAATCCCAAGGTCCTTGCACCTATAGATCTAATAATGGTTGTCCAACTTTGTCATGAACATGTAACTTAATCAATGTACTGGATGTTATTTTATCACTATTTCTATTCTTCAGTAGTTCCCCCCCCCCCTGTGGGGATTCTTATAAGCTTATCGGTACACAGATTCCAAAGCCAAAAAGGACCACTGTGATCATCTAGTCAGACCTCCGGTATAACACAGGCCAGAGAACTTCCCCAAACTAATTCCTAGAGCGGAGCTAATCTTTAAAAATTGTCCATGATGGAGGATCTACCACAACCCTTGGTAAATTTGTCCCAATGGCTAATTACCCTCCCTGTCTAATATGCACCCCTTGTAGTATGAAGAAAGCCTGAAACATAAGCCTTTGTATCAGAGGCTTGGTATGAAGCAGGACCTGCTCACAGAATCTGGCAAGAACAGGACTGACATTTCACAAATACACATTCCTAAGAAGCGCTAGTCACAAAGTAGTCACGCAAACACATCCCAATATTAAGTGGTACCAAAATATTCCGATATCAAGGATGGTACAAAACATTCCCCAAGGATAACAGGAACACACTGACCCCTCCTAAAAGGTAAGGTCAGGATAACCATATGTAATAAAAATGTTTGACTCAAACCACCATGTACAAGGTAATGGATAATAACTAGCAACATCAGGGGGCAGTAACGATGTCAGAAGGGCTGTACTAACTTGTTTGTATTGGGGTATAAAGATGTATCTCAGAAAGAGAGTATCTTTGTCTAGCCTAGGGAGGAACATAAAGCCCTACCACTCACCGAGCTGCTCCATTGTAATGGGGATACATGTATTAATGGTCGGGTAGAGTCTGCAGGATACTAGTACAGTGCTTCATTGACAATAAACCTGGCTGGGTGTCTTTATCCCTTAACAGATCTTGTGGTCACTGGGCGGTTCACTCAAGGTCTTCCAGGCCAACCATCTGCACAGGGCTGGGGCAGCACACACATGTATCTATGAACATCTTACACTGGTGACCCATGTGAAGTAAGTGCACTGCCTTAAAAGGCCTTCAATTACTAAATTAATACAACAAATTTGGCAAATATTAAAAATTCAAACAAATGAATGGTAGCAAACAACATGAAGGCAAAAAACCCCTAAAATGGTTTTAAAAAAACATTACACAGTAACTACAAATTGGGTAAACAAATTCCCTGATAGCAACAGTCATAATTTGGGTCAGTGACACTGCATCCTAACTAAAGTAAATATTCAAAACAATCTTGTCCAGTGTCTAAGTACCAACATTAAATCCTAACACAGCAATATTTAATAAATTGGTTACTGTCCATTCAGTAGGTTATCTGAAAAACAGCATCCAGAAAAAACTAAATCTACATCAGCTGCTGGTATAACACAAAGCAATGCAACCAATAAAACAAAAAAGCTAGCCATTCCTGTTTCCTACCCAGCAAAGCTTACCAGAGGGTAACAACCAGCAGTAAGGGTAACCCATAATATGAATGGAGAGTAACTAATTCAAAACATTTGTATATAAAGACCTCATTTGTAAAGTCACTACTCCAAATTTCTGTTTTACTTCTCATATTCATAGCACTGTAAAATAAACTATAATATCTATCCCAGTATTTCAAAACACACAGCCTTCTACCAATGATAATACAGGTGGTAACAGTAATTGCCCTAGATGGAATTTGTTGCTATCTGCAGCACCAAAGTAAAAGGGCTAAACTATAACGCCAAACTGGAAAAGGATTGTTATGTTTACATATAAGATGGTGTCCATGTACACATACATATTATACATATATACCCATATACACTACAAATATATACAACATATCCATATTAACATTTATTAATTATCTGAAAGTGCCCCCAAGAGTCAATCATAAAACTACATTCATCAATCAAAGTCCTGGGCCTAACATTTCCAGGCCCACCATAAGAAACGACACGTGATTGGAAAATAAAATCTGTCCATCAGTTGTACAAAAAATGTGCAAACTAAAGGATATATGTGGCATAAATGGAAAAATAAGGTGGCCAAATAGAATTTAGCCTGCTGGGTCATCTTCAGTCCATGGATTTATGCTTTTTTGGAACAACAGGTAAACATTTTCAAGTGTGCATTTGTCTAGGTTCAACTTCCAGCCATTGGATTGTCTTCTGCTTTTCTCTGCTAGATTGAAGAGCCTATTATTAAATTTGTTCCCCAGATGGATACCTGTAGACAAATCAGGTCCCATGTATAATGTTTCAGATGCAGAGTGTCCTGGCCCAAGATGGTTGGTTTGCTGTAAGCATCCTGTCCTGTTTGCTAAGAGAATCTTATTTTTGTCTCATCCTAGGACCAGGGCCAATTCTAAGTCGATAGCTCCACAACCACCATAAGAAGGAACTAATGTTAATGCGCAGTTGGGGAGGTTCCCAACTTTTCAGTTTTGCCAAGCACTTTATTACAGCCATAGGTGCCCTCCCACTTCCCACCCCCTGACTGCCCCCTTCAGAACCTCTGACCAATCCAATCTCCCCCCCCCCCCCGCTCCTTGTCCCCTGACCGCCCCCTTCGGAGACCTGTTTCCCCCAGTTTAAAGTGGCACAGCCTTCCCTACCCGGCCCTCCATATAATTTTGCAACCCTGATGTGGCCCTTGGGCCAAAATGTGTGTCCACTCCTCTTTACAGGTAAAGCAAGTAGAGAACAGCTACCAAGAAGGATTCTATAGTTAACTGAGGGAGCTACCCCCTGTCTCATTTATCAAAGGAGAGGTGTGATTTTCCTCCCCACACACTCTCCAATAAACTGGAAATATAATGCCAAACAAACACTGTTGTTTGTTTCAAATCATCCATAAGAGCAAAGAGGACACAGTGATCCACACAAAGATCATTCTGTTGTAAGTCAGGAACACAAAGACAAATAAAATGGTTTATAAAAGGGTGTGAGCAAGAGGAATAAGTTTTGTGCTTAAGGGAGCAGATCTGGATTACATTCTTGGTCCTACCACAGAATTCCCAGGTGGACCTGGCCAAATCATTTAATCTCTCTGCCTCTTATCCCCCGTATGCAGATAGGGTTGCAGAAGAGATGTATAATTTCCTTTTTCTTTTTTGCTTAGTGTAAGCTCTTTGGGGTCAGGTATCTCTCTTACTATTTATATGTACAGCATCTAGCAGATCTGAGTCCCAGTCTAAGTGGGGCCCCTCAGCACTATGGTTATATCATAATAGTAGTAGCCTAAAATTGTGATATTAATTCCCCCCACCATATCTTGGTCGGATTATGTGGGGAAACTAGCACTTCAGCATCATATGAGTAGAGCTGGGCCTAAATTGGAAACTTAAGATGAAATTTCATGTGGAATATCTTGATTTTTTTCAAGCCCCCTTTTCTCCCTCCCTTGCTACCATTTCCCACGCACTGGCATTCATGTGATGGCAACAGGTCAGCCAGTAAATATAGAAGGGAACATTTTTTAGTTCACCATACGTTCCCATCTACAGATATAGCAGATGTGTTTACATCACTTCTCAAGTCAAAGGTAAATGTGAACAGATTCAAGCTAGGCTAAAGGCTAGACTCCTCTTTCAGCTTGCTGACAATAGCTGCCGCTTGTGAATGCGTGTCAGAATAAAATTTGGCACAGATTATGAGGTTTACAGGGCAGAGAGGATGCCCTTTTCATCCACTAGACCATGTGTCTGAATCAAAATTGCTCTATTCATTCACAAGGCTGTAATAAGATCATTCAGGAAGTTCAAGCTATCCTTAATCACAGGTCCCCCACAAGAAAATCATATTGTTTGGATCTAGTGGAGATGGCACATTTGAACTAAGGGAGTCTAGTGGAAGCCAATGCATTTTCTTATATAGGTCTCTGTAATTGGAGCCGACACCTTTTGGAAGAGAAACGTGTCCTGGAGGAAGACAATTCTTTTGTTCAAAAAGAATGAGAAAGTTACTAAAATAAGACATCTGGCCGTTTCACCTTCTTGGCAAGTGCTCCTGGAAATGATTGATAACTTGTGCTCCAGCACAAATGCCAGGAACTGCAAGTGCTGTAAATTATGGTACAGTCCATACATCCCCATTAAATTCTTAGCACTCCTTCTACAGTCAGTGAAGTAATATCAGGCTTGGTATGCTGACAGGAATAGTAAGCCCACTAGTCTAAACTAAATTTACTTAACAAAATTAAGGGTCCCATTAAAGGGACCAAGTTGGCAGCCACCACAAAATATAAAGAGGAGAATAAAAATCTGGCCTGGGATGCTTTGAAGAATAATAGGATTAAAAGGAACAGAAAAGAAAAACATTGAAATATTCAGTGCAAAGGCTTTGTACAAGCCCTGTTTATAATACAGGATCTGGATTTCTTTTTGCATAGACAGTGAGCAGGGACAGTATTGAGAAGGATCAGAACTAAATGTAAACAGAAACATGCTATGAAAAGGTTTAAACTCACAGTGGAAGGGAGAAAATGCCCTTCAGTTTTTATTTTTCAATAACAGAAGACTGTGAAGCATAAAATGACTGAGAAACACATGGGAAATAATATTCAAAAAGTAATATGCCTGGAAATTCCTTGGTAATTATTTTAAGTCCCAAATTATTTTCTGTAACACTAATTCAAATCTGGATTAAATCCACTGAAAATGATGGAATTACTCCAGACTTGCATTGATGTAACAGAAGAGAATTTGTCTCTAAAATACCAAAGTGATTCCAATGTGTCACCATGTTCTTTGTCTCAGAACAACACTGTAATTTACTAGAAAGAGAAAAATTCCCTTAGAACTACCCTTTGTGCAAAAATACCCAGGGCAAGGAAGTCCTAAAAGCTCCTCACATGGAGTATATCTGCCCTTGTTCTGTCATGGGAGTGGGATTCTCCGCTCCCCCAAGGATTGAAAACAGCTACATGTCCTCTCCAAATCCATGGACCCTGGAAATTCTGCATGAATAAGGGCACAAGCCCTCTGTACAATTAACCTTGCCTCTGGGGTTCCTTATTCCCCCTTCCCTGCTCCTGGGCAGCCAATTATTAGAATGGTACTGCCTCAGATTCCTGAATCTCTCACAACGGGATGCCCAGCCACAGAGAGGAGCCCTGGAAAAGTTAATACACTCTCAGGCTGCTTTAGTCATACCCCCGATTTTTCTTGGAGCTGGGGTCAGAGCCACACAATGCACATTTTCCTGCCTCTGGAGTCCCCTCTTAATCCTAACCTATATTCCCCCTTGATTTACAGCAGTGAACCCCACAGAGGGTTTTCCTTGTGGTCGGGGCTTCAGAGGAAAAAACTGTAATGTAAGAAACTGAGAAGCCTATTATGCCACTTTTCTGACTGACAGTGGGGACCTGCCAAGAAAGTTCTCATTGTTTGTGGCTGGGGGGGGGGGGGGGTATGAGCGCATGAGGTGAGGATGGGAGAACAGGATGGGACAATCACAAGTAAGTTATTTGGAAAAATATTGTGAAATGTGTATCTTTACCCACTCTATAAATTGGAAAATTGACAAAATATTAGATTAATATTTTATTAGTAAATTCATTATTTTTTCAAATAAATTATAATATATTTTGGACAGTTTTAGTCAAATTTGACAATGTAGTGATGCCTTTCATATGAGCATTTATTCCATAAATAAAATCACACCAGATATTAAGTTTCTAAACTAAGATTTCTAACAGTCTTTGTCATAAAAGTTTGGCCTTTCAAGTTGGACATCAGTGTAGAATTTATTAACAAGAAAAGTATGATAGAAAAAAGTGTACGTGAGATCCTTTAAATAAAGGGGATTACTATAATGGGGCATCTGGTTCTTTAAAGTACAGATTGCAAAGGCGCTATGTGTATCATTTTAATCCGCATAAGTAAATGTTCCCTTCTAGCTTCCTCTCCAATATTAGTTATTCTGCTGCTTGCTGTCATTTCATATGGGGAGAACAAATCCAAGGACAAAATATTGAGAGGCAATTTGATTTTTGTATATACTTTGTCAGGATCTGTCCCCGGAACTTTTATAGATGCGTGAGAAAGAGTGGGAAGTTGTAATATGGCTAATCACGTGTTTTAACATCTCAACTTCAGTGAGCTACCACGTGATTTCAAGCAGGCCCAGAATTTCATTTGGGAATAATTAAGAAACTCAAACCAACTAAAGCAAAGGCAGTCAAGGGTACATAGCAAGGAACAATCCTAATGTGCAGAAAAAGGAAAAGTAAGGAGCTGCATTTTCTGCACACATAAGGAAGGCTGCATAGATGACTCGTTCCTCATACTGGGGGGCACAATCTAAGAAGAAGAACACGTGGCTGCCCCATCTTTCTCCTCTGCCCAGCGGCCTCCCTCTGGGGTTGCTAACTTGGTAATATTTAAAAACAAGACACTTGCTGCTTTTTCCCCTCTTGCCCACCCCCTGCCTGGGTCAGGAGGGACTTGCCTGTGGAACCCGGGATGGGAGCTGCAGCTGCCTGATGAAGGTAGGAGGCAGCCCCAGCTGAGTAGGGGCTGGAGCAGGTGATGACCCTATGCCTGCCCACTTCCCCCACTTGCAGTAACCAGGCATTAGGACTTTCTGGTTGAAAACCAGGCACCTGGTCACCCTACTCTCCACCGTGTGCCCAGCATGGGGCTGCCGCATTCTCCCCACCCAAGTTATCTGTGCATGGGGGGAGAGACGGGGCTCTGTCCTTTTCCCATTGTGCCTCCCCCTGGCACGTTTGGTTGCTCTCCCCGGCAGCCAGGCCCAGGTGGGGAGCGGGAGGGAGTGCTTCTCACACCGGCTGAAGCCGTCCCTGAATCACTGCTGCCTGAGAGACACCTTGGCTGTGGTGGCAGCCCGCTCCTGTCCAGGCCAGGCTGACGGGGACAGAGGCACAGTTACAACTTGCTCAACCCCTGTCCCCAGCAGCCAGGCCCGGGAAGGGAGCAAGGAGGGTCGGGTGGCCACCACCCCTGCCAGGCTCTCACAGGCAGCTGCCATGTGGCACAGAGCAGTGACTTGGAGTGGCCAGAATGAGAAGCAGCTGGTCCTGACCTCCTGCTCCTTGCTTGGGCCCAGGGGCCAAGTGTGCTAGGGGACAGGTGTGGCGGGAAAGGGACAGAGCCCCTCTCCCTATCCCACTCTCAGGAGGCCAAGCAGAAATTGGGAGGGAGAGGGTAGGCACTTGACCCCACATGGTTCCCCAACATATTGCCTACGGAAGACTGGCTAAACTTGTAATAGTTGCCTATAGATGGTAAAACTGACTACCCTTTCAAGCACTGGGTAATTTCTCAGGATAATCACCAACTTTAGCAAAATTAGAAGAGGCTCATTAACTGGAGACTTGTGAAGTTTAGATTATCACTAACCTCTTGATCAGAATCACTCAACTCCTCAGATTTGTTTTATTTTAAATTGCAGATTATTCTCTTTTAGGTTTTTTTGAAGGATTCTTCAGAAAGGATCAAATCTCACCCAATTTTAGCAGCGACGATTTAGTATTTATTTGCAAAAACAATGTTTTTTGCAAAAATGACAGATTTACCAGAGACATCTGTTATTTCTTATTGCCCCAGAAATAATTATCTAAACTAAACATTCAGTTGCTGTACAAATGCTCTTATTCTATTAAACAACTGTTATGTGACTATTTAGCTCTTGTATTTTCCACTGGATTAATAAATGTGATGCACAATAATGATCTTAAACTACTCAGTGGACTTTAGCAGTTTCTAATCAGTAAATTATATCTCTGCTACTTCATTTTGTTTAGCCAACTCAGATACATTCAATTCCAAACTTTTAACATTAAATAACTCTTCAAAATTAACATGAAAATGCCCTTGGTGGACATTAAAGTCTCAGTGTTGTTAGAAAACAAATGGCGTTGTCTTTACTTTGGTTTCTGTTACTCTGAAAACTTTGTGAGACAGGATTGGTTTTTTGGAAGTGATGATAAAGACTTTTGTTCCTTTGCAAATGATTTCACCAGAAAGGCTAAGTAATCTTTTAGCAATGTTGTGTTACACATCAAACAGCTATCTTGCTATACAAAGACCGCTCCTGGAGTTCAGATGGCAGAGAATGGTCAGATTAGTACATAGAATCTGAGATGTTTGTTACGGGACTCATGAGCAATATAAAAGTTCAGAACTATGGCTCTAAATACTGCAAAGGAATCTTCCTTTATCCCATTAATATTTGCATAGACTAACTTGAAACACTTCTTCCCTGAAAAAACTGGTAGAAGTTTCCTTCTACTTCCCTCTCCAAGGAATCCTTTAATATGGATTCTGTTTCCTTCGGTGTTCAGATATGCTACAAATACAACTGGTTGCATGCTGACTTTAAGCTTATTTCTGCTTCTTCCCACCGTATTTTATCTCTTGCCATGCCAGACTCTAACTTTGTTTACTCATTCAGCAACTGTTGCTCTCCACTAGTCAATGAACTTGCTTGTTACTTGACACTCTTCAGTGGTGTTTTGTCCCTGCATTTTATAGAACTCTACTGTATCCTAGTCCTTTCCAAACCCACCTCACTCCACTCCTCCAGTCTCTTTAAAGAGATGTTGGTTAGGTTTGTTCATCATTGTCTTAAACACACCAAATTTATTGTTTACATCCAATCTAGGTAATCACAAACTGCAAAGTAAATTAAACAGTACAGAGTATATGTTAAATATAAATGAAAGTAATAGTAAAGGTGCAGCCAGTTCTTGCTTGAGATTATTAAATAGCAGATCCAAACAAATCCTGACAACAAATGAAATTTGTTTTTCTATATTTGGAATGGCACAGTCTGCAAAGATAAAACCAAATCTAGCAGTCCCTATAATAAGAACTTCTTACCTAAATAGTTGTAAATATTTTTAAAGACCTAACAATAAACTCTCTCTCTCTCTCTCTCTCTCTCTCTCTCTCTCTTTCCCTCCCCCCCCCTCCCCCCCCCCCCCAGTGGACATTAGGAAAAACTTCCTAACTGTTAGGGTAGTTAAGCACTTGAACAAATTGCCTTAGGAATCTCTGTCATTGGAGGTTTTCAGTAATAGGTTCGACAAACACCTGTCAGGAATGATCTAGTTACTATGTAGTCCTGCCTTGAGTGCAGGGGACTGGACTAGATGACCTCTCGAGGTCTCTTCCAGTACTACGATTCTATTATTCAATGATAATATTAATCATTTGGTAAACAGTAGTGCCTTGTATACCAGTAAGCTGTTCCCAATTTTATTTCTCTATCTTTTTTTTAGTTTTTATTGTCTTGTTTACATTTTTCTCTTGTTCATAACTATTCTACTTGTTGTTATATGTATAATGTACATAATTTTTTCATGAAATTATGACACATTAACATTGTATGAACAAATATATATTATCTACAATTTGAAACTCAGAATGTATTACATGGGTCCTTAGACTGAGTCTGGACGATTGACTGGTCCAGTTCTGCAGCAGATTCTGTTCACCTCATCCGAGATTTAATAATCTCAAGTATTTGTTTTTATCTTAGTCACATTAGAGATAAAAGTTGCTCTGAGCATGAAACTGAGATCCAAGAAATCCCAAATTCTAATCCCAACTCTTCTAATGGCATGCCCTAGGAGTTTTGGTCAAGTCACTTAGGTAGAAATTTTCACGTCAACACTAATTCCAGGTGTCCCCATCTTGGGCATCCATTTTAGTGGTGCACCCCACAGATCCATTTGAGATTAATGGGAACAAGATTTATAGAATTCCTGCTATGGTCTGCCAGCCTCTGCTGATATGAGAAGTGTGGTTCAGAAAAATATGGTCTATGTTCTATGCTGTCTGGGTACAAATTAACAAAGTATTAAAAGATGCAAATGAATGCATTACTGCTTGGCAAATCAGTCTAAATTTGTCAGAACTCCACTGACACCTTGAACAAAGAAGAAAGTGTGAGACAATGGAGTCTTCTTATCAACATCAGAGTCTTTAGTACTGATCCAAATAACTTGCCATCTTGTTTCTTGGTCCCATGTCCTTTCTCTTCCTTGCCTCAGGCTTGTAAACACTTACCTTTGTGTGTAATCCATAATTGCACAAGTAGTCCTATTGGAGTATGTTAGAATATAGATATTCAGGCCTGCCTGTAAAGGCCTATACTTTAAGAATTTAGGTGATTTTCTATCATTTAGCTAGTTACAGAGGTATAAAACAAAGAATCAAAATCACCACAGTCTGCCTGTGTATGGGCCTTCACTCACTAGGATAGTCTGAGGCCTTTTTCTTAGGCTAAGGCCTTTGGCTAAGAAGCAGGGGCAACCATAAGCCGGGAAGCGTATGGTCACATCCTCACATCCCAAACCGGTAACATTGAAATAAGGTATTGGGCTGTTAGGAACATGATCCTGTCCTGATGATGCCACCAGATAAAGAAAGAGATTTTAAGATGGCTAAAGAAAACTTACTTTGATAGCATCCTGTCTGGCAAGAAATCACTTATCAATAGTTATGACTGTGAAACCATCATTTCTGTATTGTTTTAGCTTTATGGCCCCCACTTTTCTATTGTTAATATGTCTGGTTCTCTAATTATTTCTGTCTGCTGTATAATTAATGTTGCTAGGTGAAATTTAATTAGGGTAGTGGGATATAATTGGTTAGAGAATTATGTTACAATATGTTAGGATTGGTTAGTTAAATTTCAGTAAAATGATTGGTTAAGGTATAGCTGAGAATATTACTATATAAACTAGAGTCAAACAAGAAGTGGGTGGGAAAATTGGAATCATGCTTGCTGGAAATTAACCCCAATAAGCATCACATTGCTTGCACTTCAGACTTCTAGTCTTTTGCTGCTTGCTGTCTGACTGACAAGAACCAGGGAAGTGGGAGGGTGAAAGGAAAGCCTCTAATACAGCAAATGAATTATTTGTGTGAATAAGAAGTACACATTGGACTAACTGGTTGCAGGATTTGACCGTATGCCTTAACATGCCCAGAGGAGAAAACAAACATACTTTATTAAAGTTTTTTGTTGATATGCATAATATTTTGTTACTGAGTTAAGTACTATTGCTTTTTCTGTTTGTTTTAAAAATTGCAAAGAAGAGCAGAACCCAGATGGAACTGTGGTGCATACATAATTACAAAATATTTATGTTGCAGTCCATTTTCATTGGGTAATAATCAAACTGTTGTGTAATCCAATTTCTCCACAGTCAGTGTGATTTTCACATCTGTTTAACAAAAAGCAAGATAATAATCATAAAGAAAATAGTCAAATTATCAGTGGGCCCAGGATGAGGAACCAACATATTAAAAGCAATGTGGTGCCAGCTACAGATACAGAACTCAAAACATGGCAAGTCAGGACTGATTGCAGTTTCAGTATGAAATTCTTGAGATGGCAACCACCAACCCTGAAGACAAGAGAATAATACTACGGCAAAAAGGCAGGATCAAGGGAGCAGTTAAGCCAGCAAGCAGAGATTCTATCATGGCTCCTGTAAACATCTCAGAATACTCAGAACTTGTCTTGTTTCCTTACTGCCATGAAAAGGTCAAAAATCAGCAGTTAGAACATCTTTGTTACACACTTTAAATTCATTGTTGTGGTATAGAATTTGCTGGACAAGGATCAGAAATGAAAACTGACATAGGACCTCAGGGATATCAGACTAAAGAGTCTCATATATGCAATAATAGTACCACGGACCTGGAACAGGTCATGGTTTATACAGAGGAGAAATGAGATATATAATTTGAACCTGAAGGTGGCTGTGTTAGCAACTGGAAACCAAGGTCCCAGAGAGCAGGTTGCAAAAGGCTAGAGGGAAATCTGGCAATAGTTAGTCAATGAGGAGGATCTGGAGCAGATTATGGTGAGTTTCAGATTTTGAGGATAGTCACCCAGTGCAGCTTGCAGGAGTACCTAGGAACCTCATAGAGGCTCTTATCACCCTCACCGTGGACCTGTACCAAAGGCCATGGACGTAGATGAGGCCTTCCACTGAATTAAATGGTCTTCAGCTGAGCTCCATATTCTGCTAGTGAGGTTTCCCCTGGAGAAGTTTGTAGAGTGGATGGGCTGGTGGAGATGCATCACAGAATCATAGATTAGGGTTGGAAGGGACCTCAGGAGGTCCTCTAGTCCAACTCCCTGCGCAGAGCAGAACCAACCCCAGCTAAATCATCCCAGCCAGGGCTTTGTCAACCAGGCCTTAAAAACCTCAAAGGATGGAGATTTCACCTTCCTGGGTAACCCATTCCAGTGCTTCACCACTCTCCTATTGAAATAGTTTTTCCTAATATCCAACCTAGACCTCCCTCCACTGCAACTTGAGTCCATTGTTCCTTGTTCTGTCATCTGCCACCACTGAGAACAGCCAAACTCCATCTTCTTTGGAACCCTGCTTCAGGTAGTTGAAGACTGCTATCAAATCCCCCCTCACTCTTCTCTTCTGCAGACTAAATAAGGCTAGTTTCCTCAGCCTCTGCTCATAAGTCATGTGACCCAGGCCCCTAATCATTTGTGTTGCTCTCCGCTAGACTCTCTCCAATTTGACCACATCCTTTCTGTAGTGGGGGGCCCAAAACTGGACGCAATACTCCAGATTTGGCCTCACCAGTGCCAAATAGAGGGGAATAACCAAAATACATATTGTCCCTCCACCCTATCCTGTGGAGTTTTGTCAGAAAATAGCTTTGTGCTTCACAAATTCTATTTTAAACTCTCCTTCATAGTCCCTAGGGAGCAGACTCAGTCAGGGAGGATCCCTGGGAATATAGTTGCAGGACAGTTTTGCTGCTAGAAGCCATAGTTCCCTGCCAAGGACCGGGGCTGGTCAGAGGCATAGATCCTCCACATGAATAGCTCTGCTTCCTGCAGATCTCTGAGTCCACCGTGGTGGGCCCTGCAGCCTTTCCAATAAGGGATACCCCCTCTTCTTTATGTGACGCTCTGGGCAAACAAATAAGTTGTGCTAGTTGAAAAACAGCATGTGCTCCTGTGATTAAAAATTATATTATAATGGACATATATTGGGGCTTCATGTGTACCTTTATGTCTTTTCCTGAGTGGCTTATTATGTAACCTTAATATACTTTTGAATGTACTTTAATTTTAAATCAAATGCTGAAGTTATGAAGAGATGCCGTTAATCATGGCAATTTAAATTCAGCACTTCACATGTTTATGTAGTATGCGGGCAAGATACCTAAAGGTAACACTGATCCTTTACTGATCCTTGTCGGTAAGTCAGTAGAGCCGATGCTTCACTCTGCATATTTTTTGAAAGATTCAGTAATGAGAAGTATATCCAAACTTAAGAACAGATGGGCCTGATTCAAACACACTCTGAACTTTGATTAAATTTGGATCTAGATCTGAATTCCCATAAGGTGCTGCAAAAAAACCAACAACCCTCAGCTCTGAATTCTCCCAGACTTAGGAGAAGTGTAAATCTGGATCTGAACTTTGTCCCAGGCTCATCTCAATTTAGGAAACATCATACAACACTTCGGGGGCGGGGGGGGGGGGGGGGAAAGCTGAGAAAATCTGCTGACTGTGAACCCTACCTAGAGAAGATATAAATAAAGTCACCCAAAGATACCATAGCAACGAACAAAAGACCTAAAACAGTTCATTGTAAAGGACAAAACCTATGGTATATTTACTAAAAGCCTTATAATCTTTCTCTTCTGTTATCTCTTACAGTGGGATGGAGTGTAACTAGCCCACACTGGGCATGGAGAAGCCCCAGCCTGCTACACCTGTATTTGATGGTGTAGTAATTTAGATGGGATAAAGGTTTTAACATAACCCAACCATTGTCCAACATTAAACAATGCAAAGCAAGGGTCAAGGTTTGGTATACGGAGACCCCAGACTGCTTAGGACCATGGTAAACTCTCCATGAAATATAATTGTAACCTTTTATTGATGATAAAGAAAAGAAGGCAAAACAGCTATAACATTTGAAATGTATTAGGCAAGGCTTTCATTTTAACAGCACCCCTTGTTTCCTCTCCCTTTAGCTGGAGAGAGTTTTTGAAAGGAAGATCCCCTGGTATGACAGTCTCTTAACGATATCAAAGTGGTTAATGACTGTCTTTTTGGGGAAAAATAAAGAGTTAGTTGAGATGGGCTGGAACTGCTGCTGTTGCTGTTAGAGCCCGATCCCATTTTATCTCAGATGGTGTTGGGGTTCAGCTAGAGCTGATAGAGGTGATGATGTCATGTGGGTCCCTTTCTCTAGCCTGACCTGGTCAGGACAAAGCTCAGGATTAGAATTAAGGAGGTCCAGTGTCCCAGGAGAGGTTGGAGGTGGCAGCCAAAATGATGAAGCTTGCTCCAGTAGCCTCAATCTGTTCTTCCTCTTCTATCTGCTCTTTCTGTATTGCCCCAGTCACTTTCTTTAAGGACCCACAAAGTGAATGCTGGGTGGGATAGCCCATCCCCGCATCATTGTGTCCACCAATGAGGCTTAATATCCAACACATCCATTTTGGTTCATTAACTTCCTGCTCTATGTCATCTGTTTTTAACAAGCATTATCTCAACACTCCCTGAATTATATCAATGTGGATCTTTTGGGTTTAAACTAATCCAGTTTCTCTGCCTGGTTCTTTACACCCTGTTTATAACTTGACCTACTTGCCCTGTGGGGGATGGTGTTTCCCAGAAGAAAGGTATGTCTGCAACCGGAAGCCCTAGGCAGTTGAGAGGGAGTGTCAGGAAGTGAGTCCTTCCAGGATGTTCACACTGGTGGAGGGCCCTTCAGGGAGCAGGAAGACTGTTGCTGAGTCATGGACTGCTCTGTGCGGGGAGTGGAGAAAACTCCCCTCCTGCAGAACTAGCTGAGTGACAGAAAGCACTCAGAAGCTCTGCAGTGTGCCCGTGGAGGAGGCTTAGGAGGAGTGGTTTTGAGACATCGGGAGCCAGGAAAAAGACTGAAGCAAAAGTCCAAGACACAGGGCAAGGTAGAAAGAGGTCTACGAGGAAACCAAGATTCTTAATCAGGTCTTGACTCCCTCAACGTGGGACTGTATGTGACCTGGCTGAAGGGTCAAGTTGCAAGAAGCAGAGCGGGATGGGCTATCAACAGAGAGTGCTAGAGGAAAGCCTGCTATGCCATGCCCAGCCATCAGGGGTGCACCAGTTGGTGAGTCACATGTTTGCACAGTATAACTCCGTTTTGATTAAAACATTGTGGAACAAATTGTTTTCTGATGTGAAGCCACTGACTTTCAGTGAAGTTTCACCAGGGGTGAAGTTGACCCAGGGACCACTGTGTGTAAACAAAGATGAGCGTAATACTGTTGAAGCTAGGGGAATAGCACATACATAAATGGCTTTTAACATCATAAGCAACCATAAAATGAACCCTGGAGATGGAGGATAAGATGGCAAAACAGAGGAATTATGCAACATATGAAAGCATGGAGGAAATGCCACTAGAACAGCAGTCACACAAGTCCACTCTCTCCTTTCTCTTGAGTTATAGCAAAGCGTTCACTCTCTTAAGTGGGGCTGCTATATGTTACTGGCCCTTTTTTTGGTACTGCCAGAAAGCCTGGAAGCCTACACTACTTTGAAAGACATGAAAGTGACTCTACTTGAAGTCCTTGTCCTCCTCTTCTACTCAGATCTGCCATCTTCTAGACTTTCTTAACATTCCTGTTCTCCATGCTTCAGAGCCTGGTACTCTGCACGCAGTCAGATCATTTTTATTCAGAGTGCACTTCCAGGTGTTGATTACAAGATACAAATCCACAAATGATCTGGTTTCCAATTAGCTGAGACTACCTCATGCAAGTTTTCAGATGACTGACTTTTGTAGAAGTACTAACTTTGAATGGCCAGGAAGTGCTAGTTTTGGAGATGGGTTAACACAGATCCTGTTGTGATGGGACTCTCTCTCTTGTTTTTAGATTTTGTAGCCCACTGTTCAATGTGTGTATGTGCCCAGATCAGAGGATGTGGGTCAGTTACAGTTCATAGTATCATAGAAATGTAGGACAGTGGAAGGGACCTCTGTGGGTCATCTAATCCAGTCCCCTACACTGAGTCAGGACTAAGTATTATCCAGACTATGCATTCCCAAATGTAGTCTGTGCAACCCTGAGGATAGATGAGACGTCTCGTGGGGAAGGGGGAAATGTGGGAGAAATTGTGTAATGGTGGATTTATTTTATTGCACTTTCATTATACTTGTGATGGGGTTCGACTCACCACTGTGGCACCTCCTTCTGGCTGTCCTGGGAATTATCTTAGTTCGCCAGTGCACCCTTGTCTTGCTGCCATCATATCTGCTCCAGGAAGCATATTGTCCCAAAGAACACAGCATCCTCTTCAGGATACAGCCCTCTGGCTGGGTCACATTCTGTTCTTCTCCCTTCCAAGGGAACCGTAGTCCACTGTTCAGCCACTTCCAAGTGGCTGTGGAGAGGGACCCAGTCCCTCCCACTACTCTGGGTAGAAGGCAGCCACGTGCTGCATCCCCTCCAACTCCACAGTCTATGTCCCCGGAACACTTCCCTGCAGCCCCAGCACCTTTACCACCCTTGTCTTAGGGCCCCAGCACACCAGCAATCAGCCCAGAGTTCACTCTCACTCCCCTGAGCCTGCCCAGAACTGCTCTGTCCAAGGTCCTAGTTGCCCTCGGCTTACAAGGCAGGCAGCCAGTCATCCTCTCCTCATCCTTGTCCTCCTCCTCCTCCTTCTCCTTCTCCCAGACTGCTTAGCACCATGGTAAACTCTCCATGAAATATAATTGTAGCCTTTTATTGATGATAAAGAAAAGAAGGCAAAACAGCTATAACATTTGAAATGTATTAGGCCAGGCTTTCATTTTAACAGCACCCCTTGTTTCCTTTCCCTTTAGCTGGAGAGAGTTTTTGAAAGGAAGATCCCCTGGTATGACAGTCTCTTAACGATATCAAAGTGGTTAATGACTGTCTTTTTTGAGGGGATGGAGGTGGGGGAGAAGAGCTGTAACAAATTTATACTCTGTGAATTGGGCACAAAGGGGGGCATTTATCACATACTGCCCAGTGTCCCCTTTTCTAAAATCTTTCTGGTATGTGCTATCTAGTACATACTAAACTGAGCATGTATGAGATGTCAGCTGTGAATACCTATCTTTATACCTACTGAATCATCTGCTGGTTATGACATTTCCCAGTTTGAAGGGGAAACCATTAGTAAAATTTTACATTGCAGTTAAGGAACATAGTTTTCTCTTTTCATTGTTCTCTAATTTCTCTCATTTTCATTTTTCCCATTGTCTTGATTAAATTTTCCTTAAACTTGTGAACTTGGTCTCACAGAACTAAATTTTAAGTTTAAAAAATTGCACTTGTCTATAGTGCTAGGTATTACTGTCATTTTTATGAGTTCTTTTGCCTGTAGAAGTTACTGCTGTGTAACTTTAAACACTACATAAAACACCCAAATTACTCGGAAGTGGTGCAATTATAGTATATAAAACAATATGCCGTCCTAAATTAAAATTTACATACACTCCTGCCTTTACACACTGATCCATTTTAAAGCCTCTAGCAAGATTTCTTGCTATTGCATGCTAGAAAATAGGCTCCCTAGCTCTGGTAAAGGGGCACATTGCTTTCATACAGGCTGACGAACTGGCAGTATTTAGTTAGAGAAAGGAGTTCTGTGTTTATCATAAAAATAAATAACAAAATTAATCTTGTGTCAGAAAAACAGAATGGTCGACTAATGCCCTAAAGTGGATGAAAATGTTCAGTTTTCTCTCGGTTCTCATCCTTTACACAAAGACTTGGAACCTAATTGCATGGTGCTGAGCAATTTCTGTAAAGTGCCCTGAACTCCTCCTGAAGCTGAATGAGGCTGATGTGCTCAGCACCTCTTATGTGAATCTCAGCATCTTTCAGGATCCAGCTCTACATGGCTTTGCCAAATAGTGCCAGATTGGCAATTGCAGAACATTTTCCTTCATTCTCTAGTTGTCTTACAGTAGTGCTAGCTACTCCAATCAGCATCTGGGGGGGGAGGGGGGGTAAGGGGGCTTGTTTTGGCACTGTCTACAAATGTTGAGCAAAAGGACAGTCCCCGCCCCAATGTGATTACAGTCTAATGTAAGGAAGATGCAGCAAATGAGTGTAACAATCATATAATAAGGCAGGGGAAGGAGGGAAACAGAATCAGGAAGATCACTCATTAATATAGACCAATTGTGCACACAGCTAGAAGGCTTTGAGTCCATTAATTTTAAAATTATATAGCTGTATAAAATTTGTGGTACACATACATCTGAGATGTCTTTCCTGGCCACTGGTATCCATTGACAATTTGCTGTAGGAAATCACAGAAGAAGTGGGTACTACTAGGACTGACTGCCACAGCTCTGATTATCCTATTGTTAGGGCAACCTCACCTCTGCCACAGCAAGCCAGAGTGTAACGGTAAGGGGGAGAGACGGGCCATTAATTTTCCCCTGACACTATCATAGTTTCTAACAGTTGGAGCAGACTGGTCAGGTTCAGTGGCTAAGATGAATTTCATATGCGCGCAAGTGCCCTCTACATTTAAAATGAAATCTTCAGACACTCCCACCACTAATATGGCAAAACTAGTGCGAAGTCTCCAGAACAGCTACCATGGCTGGCCTGACCATGAGGCGAACTGAGTCAGCCGCCTCACGTGCCAGACTTGGGGGAGGAGGGCACCACGTGGACCCAGAGTGTAGAAAATTGTGTCTGCTGGTGGTGCATATGTATTCTCTCTTCTCTAGATGCACAGAGATGGTGCAGTGCTGTGCTGGAGGAAGGAGGGTACAAGAGGCATAACAGTCAGGCAGGAGAAAAGGTGAGAAGGAATAACAGAAAGCAGCAGGAGCTGCAGGGAGAAAGGAGGAGGAGCCTCTAATGTACCTTTCCAGCACCCCCAGGAGCCTGGACTGAACAACACCAGCTTCTCAGGGAGATTCCTGTTTCCTGCTGCTTCCCTGAACTCACTTGAGGAGAACAGGCAGTCAACTGAAGTAGTAGGAGCCAGTTAGGTCCTTAAGATGCTGATATCTTCTCTCACTCAGGCCCTGCCACCAGCCTGCTTATTTGTCCTCTTCAACTGAGTGTTGAGAGCCATTATAGCTGGCACAGAACAGCAATCATGAGTGAAAGAAGAAAACGCCCCTCTGGGCATCATTCAGAAAAAGAAAGCATTCTATCTAAGTAGGAAAAAGCTCTCCTGAGATACTGAGACACAAAAGTTCACGGTGAGTCTTCTAGCGCCAGTGGGGATGTGAGTGGTGAGGAGATGCCTGCTTTTCCAGTTAGTCAGAGTGAAGGTGACCTGGTAGCTACTGCAGCATCCATATCTCCATCTCAAAACCTAGCACTGCGTGGCACTTCAAATCAGCTGCATGTGCCAAGCAATGGAAACATCCTTAAAAATGTGGATCTGATGTTTGAGTTTGATGCTGAGTTTAATGCTGTACTCAAGAAGCATCTAAGAGCACCCAAGAAATTTACACACCACTACCTTGGGAAAACAATACAAAATGAGATCATACAGTTACTGGCAGCAAAAGTCAAACAGAAAATTGTGGCAGATCTGAAGTCAGCAAGATATTACTCTGTTATTTCTGGACTGCACACCTGACATCAGCCATACGGAGCAAATGACTTTAAAGGTGCATTTTGTAACAACAACAGAACCTAATGAAAAGTCCCTGCAATGGTGACTGTCATAGAGCATTTTCTAGACTTTATAGACATTGATGATACTACAGGAGCTGGTATGACAGATGTGCTTCTTAAAAAGCTGGAAGATATGGGAATTGTGATAGCTGACATGAGAGGTTAGGGCTATGATAATGGTACCAACATAAGAGGAAAAAACAGAGGAGTGCAGACACAGATCTGAGAGTTAAGCCCTCAAGATTTTTTTGTCCCATGCAGTTCTCATTCGTTGAGCTTGGTGGTCGGTGATGCAGCGTCAGCTTCTAGTGAGGCTGCTAATTTTTTTAACACAATTCAAAGCATCTAAGTATTTTTCTCTTCATCAACTCATGGCAAATTTTGAAGCAATATCTGGGAACTTCCTCTCTGACACTGAAACCACTGACTGCCACACAATGGGAAAGTCGAGTGGAGACGATAAAGCCTATCAAACGCCAAACTGGGAAGATAGATGATGCTATTATGGAGGATAATGCTATGACAGGAGCTGTTCATGGGAGAACAGTGGCAGAGGGAAATGGAATCACCAGAAACATACATAACTTTAACTTCCTGTGTGTCTTAGTGTTGTGGCATGACATACTGTTTGAAATAAATGTTGTAAGCAAGAGACTCCAAGGGGCTGACCTTGATGTATCTGGAACAATGGAACAACTGGACAAAGCAAACTCATACCTGCCGTCTTACTGGTCAGATGAGGGATTTCAAAACATTCTGAAGAGTGCAAAGAAGTTGGCAGAGGAACTTCACAACGAAGCTATTTTCCCATCCATTCAAGAATACAAGAGTCACTGAAGAAGACATTTTTGATTACGAGGCCTGGGATAATCCCATAAGAGCCCCCCAAAACAATTCAAAGTTGAATTCTTTAACCAGGTGCTAGATTGTGCAATACAGTCAGTTGAAGAATGTTTCATGCAGCTCAAGGAACAGAGCAGTATATTTGGGATGTTGTATGATATTCCAAAACTCCTTACTATTCCTGAAGAAGACCTACACCAGCAATTCAGGGCACTGGAGATAGTTTTGACACGATGACATGCACAATATAGATGCGAGTGATTTAGGTGATGAACTGAATGCCCTTTCAAGATACATTTCAGCAGGATCAGCTTCAAAGGCTGTTCTGGAATATAACTGCACAAATAAGATGACCACCCTCTTTGCAAATGCTTTTGTTGCTCTGCACATAGTTCCAACACTTCCTGTAACAGTTGCCAGTGGAGAACGCAGCTTCTCCAAGCTGAAGTTAATAAAAACATATCTACGGTCCACAATGACACACGAGAGGCTGGTCAGCCTTAAACCATCTCAATAGAGCATGAACTGGCCCAGACTGTGGACCTTCAGGAAGCAGTTCAGATCTTTGCAACCAAGAAGGCACAGAAAGCACCACTTTGATTATTCAAACAGATAAAAATTCCAGTGTCTATGCAGACAAGAAAAGGTATATTTGGTGTTCAGGCATTTGAAAGTCAAGTGTTACTTAAAATTTCTGAACAAGGCATTTTAAATTGTTAGTTCTCCTTTACTGGGATAGGTAGCAGAGCAGTACCATGAGAGGAGTAGAACAGTAAGACGGCAGAATTGAGACCCTTCAAAGTTTTGACCCAAGAGGGGAGGCATGGGGGCATCATTTGAGCTCCCCACCTCAGGTGCCAAAATGTTGTAGGGCAAGTACAATGGGAAAATGCCTTCCTATCTCACAGGTCCCAGTGGTCCCAGGCAACCTCACACAAACATCCATGACAGCCCAAGATCTAGGGCCAAAGATCCCCCTATCAGAGAGATTTGATGGGAACTGTCATACGTTTCAGGAGTTTCTCAATCAATGTCACTTCTTGTTTCTGTTGTGCCCAGCAATATACTTGAACAACCAGACTAAGGTAGAGACAGGTGAAGAACTGGACTGGACATTGTAACTCCTGGAGCGGGGAGACCCGATTCTACTGACTTTGTTGAATTTGTTTATATCTTTTCACTCATATTAGACACACACCATGTGTCTTGCCTACTTACCTAAGATTTTATAGATGGGGTCTTGTAATATTTCAAAAGCAGTATTTAGACTCATCGACTTTAAGGTCAGAAGGGACCATTATGATCATCTAGTCTGACCTTCTGCACAATGCAGGCCACAGAATTTTATCCACCCATTCCTACAATATACCTCACCTATATCTGAGCTATTGAAGTCCTCAAATCTTGGTTTAAGGACTTCTTGAGTGAGGGGAAGCCCCACAATGTGTATTAGTCTGACAATTTAGCCAGACTCCTCGACATTCCTAGGAGATGTCTCAAGGTCATTTATAGCATTCGGGGAGTGGGTACTTTAAATCTCTGCCTTTTGATTTCAGCTCCTGCTTCTGTGACAGTTTCTTCCATACTCTGTTATTTGTGTAATGTTAAGTGGCAGACTAGCCAGGAGGTTTCTCTTCTTTCTGCATATGGAGTTCTATATGCTTAGTCCAATTATACATTGGGGGCCATTACATTGTCCCTTGAAGTAAGCATACATCAAAAGTCAATTGTCCATTTGAATCAGATTTAGCCAGAATATGAAGTTTCTGAACTGGAATTAGCTTGCACACAGTAAACATTTCAGGTCTAATCTGATCATTTTAAGTGAAAACTAGGGAGCATCAAACTACAGGGGGAAACGAAAACAACCCATGTTATGATCGATAAACAAAAATGATCTTGGAGAGGGTGCAGTGATGTCTGATTAATCATCTGATCAGGTGATTAGATTTCCAATTTGAAATAAAGCAATCTCTAGGTCTCACATTGGGGCTTAACCATAACAGCTCTGCCCTCTCTGTGGTAATATGTTTTGTGAAGATTTCCTTTGAAACAACATTGGGATGTATTTACGACTGAAATTTGTAAAAATAGTCATGAATCTTTCATAACCGATATTATTATTTTTCTGGGACCCTTTTGTTGAAAGGTTGTTCTCTCCTGACTCAAATATACATCCTTGTCTACCATCATTCAGACACGAGTGAGAAGACTAATTTGGAATCTTCACTAGAATTTCATTTTTTCAACACAATTGTGCTTTCATCATATTAACAAAAAGAAGTTATGCTACAAAGTTAATTTAATTTGTCCTCCCTGTTGTTACTATAGTGTCTCCCTGCGCTCAGGTTTTAGAAACACAATTGCAGACGTATTGATTTGTTTGTTATAGAAAGTGCCAATTACCATGGCATAACTCTGTCCTCTATTTCCTAGCTGTAATGTCATTTTCATATGGGGAAAAAAAATCACCCTTGCCCTTTTCCAGTACTGTTTGCTTCTTCTTTTTTTAGCCTGAAGTGTGGATGCTATAATAAGGGACTTTTAATGTATCTTTACATCATGCCTGGATTGAATTTTTTTATGGATTGGCAGTTCATTTCCCAATACTATTTCAGTGTTGCACTCTGCTTCAGGGTACAGGCTAGCAACCAAAGTCCTGATTTGCCTAGATGCTGTGGGTTTTGCAAAGGGAATGCTTTGCTTAAACCTGTCGATAAACCTGTACATCATCCCTAACAGGAATCAAGTACTCAAAACTCGGTGATATGCCAAAGATAGGGTGCTTTCTTGTGTTTAAATGTGGAGGAGCAGCAATTTGTTTTCTCTTAACCAAACAATGCATGTTGACACAGAAGAGAGAAAGGGGAGGTCAAAAACCTCAAACTTCTATCTTTAAACATATCTAAGTCTCAATTTTCCCTCACTGACATTTTTGACTTGCATGTTATCCATGTTCCAGTCAAGAGAACAACACGGTAACTCCATGATGCTGCTCCTAGGCACGGCACTGCACTGCCACATCTGTACCACTGTTTTTATCCCTGCTAGTGCAGGCACGTCTACCTGAGCTGCAATCACACCTTGCTTGGACTGTAGTGCAGACACACTCTTTGTGAGGAACCTCAGCCCACAAACAGTCTCCAGGATCAGGAGATCCAGGATGGCTGAAGGCCATCAAACATCCCTTGTCCCACGCTCTGTGTGCAACATTTACAAATAAATACATACAATTCTTTATGAAAAAAATGCTTTCCCAAATAAGTGCCAGAAGGTGCCCCTCAGTGCAACAGCAGGAAGAGTTTGCTGGGGCTCCTGTCCCTCCACTGATTTTATATGATGGAGAGGTAAGTCAGTCTGGGAGCAACCATGCACAAATGGAGGCCAGGATCAGCCTGGTCCCAGTTGTAGTGCTGCTTTCATGCATAATGAACTGTGGAGATCCAGGATAGCTGTAGGTGCAGGTCTGCCACCATGATGGTTATTTCCTGTTTTCTAAACTTCTAATCTCTTCTGTTGCCCCCCATCCCCCAACTGTCTCAAATATCTCTAGATTTAAAATATTTAAACCCCTCCTTAAAATGCTCCTGTGCCAGATATCTACAAAAAGCTTCACAAAAATTAAGCAGTTGCTGGGCTGAGATCCCTGTCAATCATGCTGATGAGTATTATCTTGTTTCTTAGTGTTCCCCTGCCTGTATCCACCAATTGTCTCCCGTCTTATGCTTAGGGGATGTCTGCCTTCGGCGCTGCGGGTGATTCCCAGCTTAGCTAGTGTACTAAATATAGGGTGTAGCTATGGTGGTGCAAGCTGTGAGAGAGTCTAGTTGCCCTGAGTGTGTGCCATCAGAAACCATAGGCACATAGCTAGCCTGGCCATCTGCGGCCGCTACACATTATTTCTAGCACACTAGCTCAATAAGAGCTAACACAAGTATGTCTCCTTGAGTTGGGAATCACTTCCCCCAGCACAAAGAGTGGGCACACCCTTCGGCTGCTAGCCTCAAACAACCCTAGACTCAGCATACAGTCCCTGGTCCAAAGCTTGGAGGCATCAGGGTAGCATGGACATTCCTTAGATTACAAGCTTTTGGGGGCAGGGACTGCATGTTTGATCTGGGTTTGTACAGTTCCCAACATACTGGGGTCCTGGTCCATGATTGGGGTTCCTGGATACCAGTGCAATACAAATAATAACAGATCAGTGAAGCTACACCGGGGATGAATTTGCCAGCCATGCCCCAAATTAAATGCAGTCAACCACATAATGTAACACTGCAACCGAGACCTTACCAGCGCCACATATGGTGAAATACTTATTGCACTTGTTTAATATATTGCACTCTCATGAACACAACCCAAAAAAGCTTTTGTCTTTTTGTGACGGCATTGCATTGTTGGCTCCTGCTCAATTTCTTATCCCCTCTAACCTCCGAATACTTCTCTCTGGTACTACTGTTCTAATTACTTACTTGAGGGATGATCTATTTGACCGCTGCATATTTTAACTATAAGATAGCTTGTGGTAATGAAAGCCTGGCCAAAAGATATTTCTTTTGAAGACATCCCCTGCCAATAAAAAGTCATAAAGACTACTCAAGTGGCGTAGATACATACATATCGATCTCTAACTCTAATACCTCAGTGTCTGAGTTGCCTACTTCATTATTTGAACTCAACCTACATATATTAGGCCTGGTTCTGATATCGATTACAGAGTTGTTATACAGATGTATCTCTACGGTCATTGCTGAAGTTCGTCCTGGTTTACACCAGGGTTACTGACCCGTCATTCTTATAAAAGACATTTTTAAAATAAGAGCACCAAGGTAAAACGACTGTTTTGTTGTCAGGAAAGAAGTCCCAGAATGAGCACTGACTGACCTTCCAAGCACCTGAAGGTCCACTTTGGATAAAGTATGTAACAGAGTGGCATATTCTGAGAGCATGTGTTGGGATGTAGGGCTCTTCAGCTCGGTCATTCCTGAGGTCAGATGCTTCAACCCTTCATAGAGGTGCAGAGGGATGAATTGAGTCACTGTGAGTAGGGCTACACTCTGGAGTTAAAACCCCCTGGCCTGCCTGTACCAGCTGACTTGGACTTACAGGGCTTGGGCTAAGGAGCTGTTTAATTGCAGTGCAGTTGTTCTGGCTTGGTCTGCAGCCTGGGCTCTGGGACCCTCCCACCTCACCGAGTCCTAGAGCCAAGCCTGAATGTTTACACTGCCATTAAACAGTCCCTTTGTGTGAGCTCCAGTCAACTGGCAGGGGCCAGCATCAGGTTTTTAATTGCAGTGTAGACACACCCTGCAAGGCTAGACCCATTGTGTCCAATTATCTCTCATCTAGAAGATAGGAGGTGGAGTGGAGTGTCACAGTGAGAATTTCTCTGAATTAAAAGAAACCCTAAGAACAACCAAATTGGGGGAAGTTTCAGCTGATGCTTATGTTTTGTTGTTTGTGTTAAAAATACAGACCTAGCCCAGGCAGAAGACATCTTTGATGTGGATATCCTCTGTTGAAAGCGGGGTAGAATTCCACCTGCTTACAGAACCCAAAAGTTAAGAGGTAATGTTTTCCTACGTCCTGCCTTTAATAGTCACCATGGCACTTAGGAGTCTATTTAATTGGATAATAGGCTCCTTCTATGTGCCCAAGTCACTTTTAAAACTGGGATTTAGATTTTGTTTAGGTTCCTAAAACCCTTAGGGATCTAGGGTAAAGTTTCAAAAGCACCTATCTGAGCCCCGTGAGCATGAAAATTGGGTCTGACCCTGCTCAGAATCAGAAAATCCTGCAAGATTGCCTATATTCCTGCACATCATGATCGGGCTGCAGATTTCAGAAGGATAGTCCTCTTTGCCAGGCAGTATTTCACTGTATCCATTTCTGCTCCTCAACAGAAATAGGAAGTGCAAAGGTATGAAATGTGATTTTTTTAAAAAATTGTTAAACCTCAAGTATTCAGTTTGAGTTTTGGATCAGTTCTTACTTTCTCTGAGATGATTCACTAATGCTACCCAGGGATTCATGGAAATGAACTGTCCTCACTAATATCAGTGCTTGTAAAAACATCAAATCCATCACTCCCATATGCAGGTGGAACTTCATGGATAGCAGTAGAGCAGTGCTGCTTATGCTGACAATTAATTTGGCCCCTTCAATCCAAAAGGCATATGCATATTCTGTATAACATTTGCATATTCAGTATTGCTAACTCCAGTGATTTCAGCATGAGTGACGGGATTTCACGGGTACTCGGGCTCCTCTGACGATGACGTGAGATGCTCCAGTTCCCTCGTGAAGGTCAGATGAGCTGAAAGCCAGCAGGGTCTCTCCCCTCTGCTCACTGTTCTCATGGGAGGAGAGGGGGAGATAAAGTTCCCAGTAGCTCAGTGCAGCTCCACCCCCTCGCCTCATGAGCCACTGGGACAGCACTGTGCCTCCACTCCTCCCTGCAGGACCTGGCCAGCCTGGGAAGGGGCGGGAGGGGGTGAAGAGCCCCCGAATTTCCCCCTCCCGGCTTGGGAAGGGGCGGGAGGATGGAGAGCTACTGGAACTGCCCTCCCCCCAGCATGGAAAGGGGCAGCGGGGGGTGAAGAGTTCCTGGAACTGCCCCTCTTCCCTGCCAGCCTGGAGGCTGAACAACTTGGGGTGGGAGCTGGGAGGTGACAGCACGGATGGGGAGGGGAGATTAGGAGACAGGAGGAATTGTTGGGCAAGGGACAGGCAGATGTGGAGGTGAGAGGTCCTGCAGCAACGGCCAAAACCACCTTCCCCAATAAATCTGGCAGAACGGGCAACACAAATTGTGACACCCCTCCCACTCCTAGGGATGGGCAAAGGGAATTCCAAAAAACCCAAAAGGCAGATGAAAAGACACAATCTCAGGATTGCGGAGGGGGGGGGGTCTGACTCATGAATTTTGCCCACGTAGTTTAGTATGGTGTATTGCTTTGCCTGATACAAATTCACTTGAAGTCTTTACCTTAGGACGAGTGTCTTTCTAAACAGAGTGCTCGAGCTCTTCCAGAAGTTACAAGCTTGGTGCAGGAATCACTGGCTCTAATTCTGTGCCTTTTGCTATGCAGGAGGTCAGACTAGGTGACCATAATGGTTCCTTTTGGCCTAAAATCTAGGCATCAGTGGTTATCAGCCAAGATGGTCAGGAACACGGCCTCATGCTCAGAGTAGTCTTAAACCTCTGCTTGCCAGAAGCTGGGAGTGGATCCCTCGATAATGGCCCTATTCTATCCATTACCTCTGAAGCATCTGGCTACTGTCAGAAGACAGGACACTGGGATAGGCGGCCCATTGGTCTGCCCCAATATGGTAATTCTTATTTTCTGTGTTGAGCTAGGAAATTTTAAGGTAGCCCCTCCCTGCAGGCATGGCTTAAGTGTCCTCCCTTTTCTCTCCCAGTGGGATCACCAATATTTGTAATAGCTTCTCCCCTCTCCTCGCATGGGTTCTTTTGTTTGGTACCTTGTTCCCCTGCTTATTCTGCTGGATAAATGGGCACTGTCCCTTGAAAAATCAACGTTAATACTACTAGCTGGCAAGGAATGTAAAAGCCAAGTACCCAGGGGACCTAAGATAAATAAAATAACCCCCAGCAAAGGAATGACACACCAGTAACAACAGCAGCACAGAGGAGGTGACTTCAGAGGGAACAAGAAAAGGAGGGGGTTAAGGTTAACTAATAAGTAATAAACACTGGTAGATCAACCATTGCCCCCACCTCCTAATGCTCACAAAATGCTCCCACCCCAGTTCTTTCCAAGGCAGGTGGTACCACTGAGATTTCATGTCTGAGATGAAACATAGTAGTGTTGGCTGACCTAAACAAAAGTTCACTTTACTTATTCTTCACCCCTGGGTGAGGCAAGGTCCTCTCCTGACTCCAACCCAGCTCCCTGGTTCCCTGGCCTGGAATGCTCCCGGGGTCTCAGCTGCCTCTTGGTAGCTGGTTCTGATTCTTTTTCTGTGGATGATGGTCCCTGTAGTGCCGGAACTGTCACCCTGATCCCTGTAGTCCGAGTCCCTGCAGTCCAAACTCCCTCCCAGGGAAGGGGAATTCAGCAGGGACTCCCTTGAGCCAGGCTGTCGTTCTCCCAGCTTCCCAGCCTAAACTCTCTTTTTTCCCTTTTGTAAAGTCAGGTCGCCCCTTCCCCAGTTAACTTGTTGGAGGCATGGGAGGGGCAGAGACAAGAGGTCTGTGTAGCCCTAGCTTGTCATTGGTCCAATCAACTGCTTGTCAAGTTCACCCCATGCAGAAGCCTCCCTAGGGGTTTCTGGTTTCTTCTGCCGCCACCCCTGACTCCAGATGTGCTGGGAATGAGGTCGGGGGGGGCTTTGGGAGCCATCTTAGCTGTAGTCCCTTTGGTAGTACCCCCTACAGCCTCAGACTGGAGGAGCTCCAAGAGCTGGAAATCAGGTAAAAGTCATCACTATATAACAAACTGGAAGGATCATTTGGATTTCCTTATTAAAACAAGAGAGATTCCAAAGAGAGGGAGATGGAAAAGCATGTGTACACTGCAGGAAATTACTGTATTGCTAGATCCATTAAAACATGTTTTTAGTTCTCAGCATAGTTGAGGTTTATTGAACGGGGTTTGTCAGTCATGATAAAATCCAACACTGTTCAAGAGTTTGGTAACATTTAGGGAGATGTGTTCTGACTAGTGCCCAAGGCATGGTATCGTTTCGGTATAGATAGCACCCATGCAACTTGGAAACTATTAACATTCCCTCAAATGGCTCTGGGCAGCCCAGCTAATTGAATGACACATCTGACTAGAACATGCATTGCAACAATGTCTCACTTTTTAGAGTTCCTCTGCAGCTGTAGCCAATAGGACCACAGCATATCATATGGACTTCATTAACCCTTTAGTTACTAGTTTAATGCACAGTGTGAAAGTAAGCATGTAAAGTGGCTCAACACATTTTCCTTTTTTTCTTTTCTCGTTCGCACATTTTCGGCTTTTCTACTACAATGTTTCACACAAAACCTCTTCATTTTTCCAGGGGAGATTGAACTTCAGTATCCTGTTCAATAAGCGGGCATATTCAACCCCCTATGCTGACTTTAACAGTGACTTGTATCATAGTATAAATTTAAGATTCTGCAGCAGATTGTAGGCGTGCCTGGTTTTCTGTAGAAAGAAAACACTGAAATACACACTAATATGCTGCCCAAGCATACAGTATTTAGAAACTTGAATCACTCTTTTTTTGACAAATGTTAAACCCATGTTCTTTCTTAGGTTGCCAGAAATCAGCGTTTGTTTACCAGTTACTCACCTGCATTCAGGCTCACATAATCATTAGCAGAGGTAATGACAAATTGCTCTGCAGGACTGCAATGTGCGCAGAAAATTCAAATAGCACCAAGGTGGCACACAGATTCCCCAGTGCTGCTGCCTTACATGAAAGTGAGTCTAATTTCGTAAAGCAAGTTGTCAAATCAATGTCTCTCCCGTGAAATGAAAATATATTTCTGAGAAACACCTCAAAATCCATAGAGGAAATGCAAGTGCTGCATCAAACTTAAATGATTTCATTCCTCAACTGATGCTATAAAAATTGGTCAGATTACATTTAATGGAGAAATCAATAGAAGTGTAATTCAGTCAGCTCCAGAAATATTTATGAAGAGCAGTTAAAAACCACTGCTATGATACAAGAGAATACTTGTAATGTTATTAATAGCGAGGTGGACAATGCGTCAGCATATGATTTCTACAGTGTCTCTCTGATGGGTTGGTAGCATCCTATTGTACGATGAGTTGTCATAAAAACAGCAAGTTCCCTTTAGCTAAAGATGGAATTTGTGTGGCTTGATATTTATCCATTTTGACCTTTTATAGTATTTGTTGATCCAGTAAAAAGCTACTTTATCCATCTTGCCTTGATAAACAAATCAGAACGCAGGCCCTCATTAGTCAGCCCTGGGGCACTCTGGAACTTCATTTCTGGTACGTAAACGTGTCCCCATACTTAGTTCTGCCCTGCATTGTGTGCAATGAACTGTGATTGCCATGTAAATATTTGATAATAATTCAGCATGTTGGTAAATAGCAGTTGCTGTTTCCCAATGCCAAGGGGCTGTGGAAAATCAACTCTAGAGGGCTGCAGGAGCTCTCCAGTCAATATTGCAGGCTCTACTGGAAGCGTTAGGACATTGCAAGCCGTACCTCTTCCTCCTCCCTTATGTTTCAGGCAGAGATCGTGCTAGTCCATTGAGGGTCCTAAGCAGGGATATTCTCTCCCCTCCACACACAACACATATTAAAAAAGCGAATAGGGTAGCTGGCCCCCTTGAGCTTCTCGGGGCCCTAAGCAATTGCTTAGTCTGCTTACGCCTAGCATTGGTATAAGCCTCCCTGATCAGTTAATGAGCATGTACCCCTCCCCCATCCCAGGCCCATGACCCCTACTCTCTCTCCAAAGATACTCCTTCTACCACTCTTTCCAAGGAGCCAGGCGAGAAAGATGTTTATCATTAACCTCCCCAGTCTCCCACAATGGGACAGCCCCTCTGCTCTCTCCTCTCCTTTCCTTTCTCAGACTCCACACAGCCAACCACTGTTCATTGATGTTCAGAGTGAGGCAAAGTGAAGCCTAAAAGAGGCTGCATTTAAACTTTGAACTTTTGTCCCCCAAACCACATGACAAAGACAGAATCACTGTGTTGGTGAATGCAAATTGACTTATGTCAGATTTTCTAACAGCAGAATTTCCAAAGCTTGTGTAATACCAACAGACCCCAGTAATCAGCAGCCAGGATCGAACCTGGGACCGCTAGAGGTTAGTGCATGAGCTAAAAGCCAACTGGCTGTTAGCTAAGGCTTTAGAAGAGACTCCTTTTATCTCTCTCTCTCTAAGTGGTCTCAGTGTCACTAGATGGGACAGAAAACAATACTCTCCCACTTCTACCGTGCTTGGTCTCAGATCACATCAGACCACTGGGTCCTCAACACAATAGGGGCAGAATATTCTATCCAGTTCTGTTCCCTCCCTTCCCCGTACCTCTTCAGGGACCCCTCTCATGAGCAACTCCTTTTGCAAGTGCATTCACTCCTAGCTCTAGGGGCAATAAAGGAGGTTCTTCAGGAATTCAGGGGCAAGGGGTTCACCTCCCGCTATTTTTCATCCCCAAGGCCAAGGGCGGGCTTTGGCCTATTCTGGACCTGCGAGACCTCAAAACATTCATAAAGAAGGTGAAGTTTCGCATGGTCTCTCTGGCCACCATCATTCCCTCCCTGGATCCGGGAGACTGGTACATCGCCCTCTTAAAGGACACATACTTCCATATTTCCATTATCCCAGCCCACAGGCGCTTCCTCAGATTTGTAGTCAATGGCCAGCACTACTAGTTCAGGGTGCTCCCTTTTGGCCTTTCATCAGTCCCCCGGGTGTTCACCAGGTGTATGACGGTCGTCTTCCTCCGCAAGCGCCAGGTGCAGGTATTCTCATCTCTGGATGACTGGCGCATCAAGGTCGACTGCCAGGAAGGGGTGGCAGAACCCATGTCCCTGACCAGAGCAACGTTTTGCAGGCTGAGACTTACGTTGAATGAGCCAAAGTCCACACTGACCCCCACACAAAGAATAGAGTTCATAGGAGCTCTCTTGGACTCCACGCAGGTGAGGGCGTTTCTTCCAGCGTTTCAAAGCACTCCCAGACATTATCGAATCCCTGCACTGCTTTCCCACGACTATGGCCGGAAATTGCACAAAGCTATTGGGACACATGGCAGCCTTTACATACCCAGCTCAGCAGGCCAGGCTGCACCTTCGGCCCCTCCAGGCACGGTTACCGCTGTGCACAGACCGTGCAGGGATCCATTGGACTCTATAGTGACCCGCCTGCCTCAGATTCTCAACTCTCTCCACTGACGGCTACAACCACAGCTGGTTTCTGCGGGAGTACCCTTTGCCAAACTCCAACCTATGCTCTCCCTAGTCACGGATGCCTCAGTGCTCAGTTGGGGAGCACATCTGGGCAATATCAGAAGCCAGGGTCTCTGGTCCCACACAGAGCTATTGCTGCACATCAACGTAGGGGAGCTGAGGGCGGTCTGCCGAGCATGCCAGGCGTTCCAGTCCTGCCTCCTGGGCAACTGCATATCAGTGCTCGTGGACCATACTGCAGCGATGTTTTATATAAATAAACAGGGTGGTGCTCGTTCCTCTCCCCTGTGTCCGGAAGCACTCGCACTGTGGGACTTTTGCATCGCCCACTCTATTGCACCTTCCGGGGGTACAAAATGAGCTAGCTGACCAACTCAGTCGCTCACTCCAGAGTCACGAGTGGTCCCTCAGACCAGACATCGCTCACTCGATTTTCCAGAGGTGGAGCTGTCCTCACATGGACTTGTTCGTGATGCAGAACAACAGGAAGTGCTAGAGGTTCTTCAGCCCAAGCTCCACCTCAGACACCTTTCACTTGTCATGAATGGGTCATCTGCTGTATGCGTTTCCACCATTCCCTGTTATACACAGAGTGCTCCTCAAGACTTGTCAGGACAGGCCTTCTTTGATCCTCATAGCCCCGGCGTGGCCTCCCCAGCACTGTTTCACCATGCTATTGAACATCCCAGTAGACAGACCAGTAGCGCTCCCCCTCCATCTGACCCTAATTACACAGGACCACGAACACCTGCAACACCCCAACCTGGAGTCCTCCACCTCTTGGCGTGGAAGCTCCATGACTGAACCCTCTTGAGCTTCACTGCTCAGACCCAATAAGTGAGGTCCTGTTGGGAAGTAGGAAACCGTCCACTCAAGCCACTTACCTGGCTAAGTGGAATTGTTTCTCAATTTGGTCTCGACAAAGAGGAACTGAGCCACAATCAGCCCCAATCCCCCTTATTTTTCACTCTCTTTTATATCTCAAGCACCAAGGGTTAGCAGTATCATCCCTGAGGGTACATCTCACAGCCATTTTGGCCTTTCACCTGGGAATGGTGGGAGGGTCAGTGTTTTGGTAACTCCATGGTAGACAGGTTTCTTAAGGGCTTGGACAGACTTTATTCCCCTATACGTCAGCCCGTTCCCCAGGTGGACCTCAACATAGTCCTGTCCTCACTCATGGGGCCCCTTTTAGAGCCCATGGCTACCTGTCCCTTCTAGCGGAGGTTATAGCCACCAGAAAGACCACCTTTCTGGTGGCTATAACCTCCGTTAGAAGGGTCTCCGAGCTGAGAGCACTAACCTCCAAACCTCTTTTTACAGTATTCTATAAGGACTAGGTGCAGCTATGCCCTCACCCTACATTTCTCCCTAAGGTTGTATCCCAGTTTCATATGAACCAAGATACATTTTTACCGGTGTTCTTTTCTAAACCCCATGCCACTAACAGATAGTGTATGTTCCATTCCCTGGTCATTAGACATGCCTTGGCTTTTTATACTGATCACACAAAGCCGTTTCGCAAATCATCACAGCTCTTTATTGCCATCGCAGAAAGAATAAAGGGGCTTCCGATCTCATCGCAGTGCATTTATCATGGATCGCATCCTGTATCAGGACTTGCTGTCACCTGGTTAAAGTTCCAGCCCCTTCGCTTACGGCACACTCTACCAGAGCGCAGGTAGTGTCCATGGCATTCCTGGTGCAAGTCCCTATCCTGGATATCTGCAAGGCGTCAACGTGGTCTTCCATCCACACCTTCACTTTACACTACACCATTACCCAGCAGGAGAGGGATGCTGCTGCCTTAGGTAGGGCAGTCCTGCATTCAGCGATCAGGTGAACTCCAACCCCTCCCCCTAAGCTACTGCTTGGAAGTCATCTATTGGAATGCACATGAGCAATCACTCCAAGAAAAAAACAATTACTTACCTCTCGTAACTGTTGTTCTTCAAGATGTGTTGCTCATGTCCATTCCAAATCCCGCCTGTCTCCCCAATGACGTAGTGTTCCGGCAAGAAGGAACTGAGCAGGTGGCAGGTCAGCAGGGCATTATATACACCTCCATGAAGGTGCCACTCCAGGGGTGTCCACAGCCGACCCAACAGATACTGCTGGGGGAAAAGCTTTCGGGGATCGTGCACGCGGCATGCACACATACCTATTGCAATGGACATGAGCAACACATCTCGAAGAACAACAGTTATGAGAGGTGTGACAAAGCTCCAAGTCTCTACTTGCAGGTCCTGCGTTTCCTGGCAGATTTCACTAGCCTCAGAGGCTCTCTGTGACCATCCATGTAACCCTTCTCTCTCTAGAGACAAGGTCACAGCCTATTGAGCCATTTTCATCATAAGCCAGGGAGAAGTTATCCTTCCTGGCACAGTCTCTGTTGTCTCCCTAGTCTCAGTGATTAATTGGGGAAGGTAGGAAGGGGGGAGCCCGGGCCCGCCCTCTACTCCAGGCTCCAGCCCAGGGATCCTAATAGTATCAGCTAAGATGGCTGACCTTTTCACCACCAAACACAATACATTTCCCTGGGCTACTTCCCCACAGCAGTCCCTGCTTCTTTACACTCCACTTCACCCTTACCTCAGGGCCTCCTTCCAAACTCCCTCCGCTCCAATGCCTCCAAACTGCTCTCTGCTCCAACGCCTCCCAAACTCCTGACACCCACACCCACCTGACTAAATGGGAGGGTTTTTAAGTGGTTTCAGTCAGCCCCTGATTGGCTTCAGGTGTCCCAATCAGGCTATCTGTTTCTGCTGCTTTCTAGAACCTTCTCTGTTTGACTAGCCAGGGAACAGGAACCTGCTCATCCTGAGACTGATATACTTCCCTTCCAGCACTCTCCTATACCCTTCTGGTCTGACTCCATCACAGAGGTAAGTAACCATTTTTATCCCCAGACATCCATGTTAACTGTGGTGAAGAACTTACTTTCCAAATTCCCTTAGCAGCCACACATATTGTCCCTGTGCGGGAGAACAATAGCCCCCTCCAACACAATTCTGTTACTAAGGATTTCTAGAGACAGCATCTGCTGTGAATCTGATGTAATCGGCCATCTAATGGATCATACTATAAATATTAAGACAGGCTACTGTATATTTTCCTATTGAATAGAGACATTTTAATGGGGCAAATTAAGTGGTTTCATAGCTTAGAAAGTCCATTAATACTTACATTCTAATGCTAATGTATTTAAAATTATAAGAATTGCAATGTAGATTCATAATGCACTCTAGCATCCTATCTGCACAAGTGGTCTGTGCAAAGAAAGGCTCAGACTCCCCTAATGCACGTAACTGCAGAATACTAACTTACAAGAGGGATTTTTTTCTTGACTCCAGCTAGTGAGAAGTTTATGGCCTGAACAATGAAGTTTTGTAGCCATTAACATTTTTATCCTATTCTAACTGCATTAACTTAGGTACTGCATGCATTTTATTCACATAGGGCCTTATCCAACATCCGTTTAAATCAGTGGGAGTTTTTCTGTTGAGTTCAATGGGCTTTTTATAGGTAATCTTAAAAAAAAATTAACTAAGTTATTTTCCTCACTAACATATAGTAACTGTACATAGCCCAGACCCTTGGAAGTTTTGTAGCTGAGGCTTTTTATTGTATTTTGGACAAACCACTGCTATGACAGTTCTGGCTGAATATCTCCCTCCATGGAGATAACTTCAGCCTTCTCTCTGTTGTTTGAGAAGTATAGCAAACAGTTGGGTAATACACATAGACTATAAGACTTGAAGTCCCCTGCTATCGCAGGCCATATTAAAATTATGTAGATTGTTTGCTCCCCACTGCTCCTATTGGAAGGCTGTTCTAAAATCTCGCTCCTCTACTGGTTGGAACAGGGGTTGGCAACCTTTCAGAAGCGATGTGCCAAGTCTTCATTCATTTATTCACTCTAATTTAAGGTTTCGTGTGCCAATAATACATTTTAACATTTTTAGAAGGTCTCTTTCTATAAGTCTATAAGCCATAGGTTGCCTACCCCCTAGGTTTGAAACTCTCTTTTCATTTCCAGCCAAAAGGATACAATATGCTAATGTGCAGTAAACACTCTATTACATAACTATTAAATATGAGTGGAAGTCCCCATCCAAAGAATGGGTATATTCAGCTTCATTTTTAAACCATTAACTAGTGTTACCAACTTAAATTGACTATGAATGTTGTGTTTGGTTGGCACATAATTTCCCTCAATATTTCCAGTAAAGAGATTGCTAAAACCTCTCAGCGTTGAGGTCACAAGATGAATACGAAGCCTTTTAACAACTCTAGGGAAAATAAATGCCATTTACAGATTTCTACTCCTGGATTTTTACAAGTCTAGCAAATCAACAATAATATTAATAATAATGATAATAATGTTTGCTTGAATTTAACTGCATGAAGGTCAAGGAACTAGAGACACCAAAATCAGTTCCATTCCATGTTGCCTGTCAAATGATGCATCTTCCACTTCAATAGTCTTAACAATATTCAAGCCTGATTCATTTACATATATCTTATCCAAGACCCTGATCCTTCAATGTATAACACCTACAGAGAGCCAAAGTGACGTCAGTGTAGCAGGACTGGGGTCCAACTTCATTGTAAGACTGTACTTACATGAGGGTACAGTTCTTAGGACCCCTGTTCACTTAGTTCAAGGTGGCCCTAACTAAATTCAACTGCCAGGTCTCCAGCAGCAGAGCCTATGGGGCTGTCAGATTGCCATATCAGCAAGGGAAAGCAGAGGGAAAATGCAAGGAGAGAGGGGAAGAGATGCATGTTGCAATGCTGCCATTTAGTAAGGTAGCCTATGGAATATATTTGACAGATGTAAATGTATTATTTTATCCAGCATTTCCCCTATCATGAGGCCTGCATTTTTATTTGGATGCAATACATTAACATATTCCACGTCTTGTTGTTTATAACATTACAAAATGTTTAGAAAAGAAAAGAAAGGTGTGAAGTTCCCAAAGCTGCATAATTTCCAAGAGGCTATTTCTGGCATAGCAACTGCTCCAGGCGGCACTGTGCAGCCGCCTGTTGCATCAAGACATTCTATTGTAATATCTCTTTCCCAGTGAGCCCGTCAGTACAAGTAATTAGCTCAAAGCCTGGCAGTACAGAACGATGTACACTAGAACCCTCTTTATGAAAGGAGGCGACTGCACGGACCTATTAATTTGCTTTACAGGCACCTCAAAGCCTTCATGAATATTGCTCGTAGCATGTTGACTGCTAAGATTTCATGTGTCTGAATATGGCTAATACATATTCTAATAGCTTTTTCAGACCGAACTTTGCACCACGACATTGGAAAGCTCTGTAACTTTAAGTAGGCCACCCTTCCTCCCACCCCCAAACAAACCTTAAATAAATTTCAGGATGCTTAATGTGTGGTGTCTTCCTTAGCTTTTGTTGCTTGTCTTTCATAACACCTCACCAAAGATATTTGTGTCTATGGGGAGTTAGTGGAAAGATCACATATTGTACAGAGAGGATGGTGTTAAATTTATGCAAAGTGAAGAAATGTGTTATCTCAAAAAATATTTATTTCATAGCTTTTCCCTAGAGGGTTGTGTTTTGTTATATCTTTAAGGACAGCAGCGCTGTATTAGCATCGTCTTTAAAAACCCCATAAATTTTAAGAGCAGCTTTAATCTGTAGCATTTATATAATGCAATACATCAAGCTCTCCATGTTCTGAGGAGAGAAAATAAACAACAGGTTTTCAGCACAAAATGTCTACTTTTCAGCTGGCCTTAGAAACTGGAGACAAAAGTCAGCTGAAGGAAAAGAAAGATGCTGAAAGGAAGCAGAAGGATATAGCAATAGCTCCTTTCGTGGTTTCTGTGCTTTCACATGATTTCATTCTTTTGTGAGGTGTTTGAATAGTCAGAACTGGATAGTAGCGGTTCAGAGTGGGACATGGATAACATGGTATCTAAAGCAACAATAGAGTAGATCTAGGTGGCTAGTGAAAAGCAACCATCTGTGGAGGAAGCAAAGGGCCATATTCCCTTCAGTTACAATTAAAATACACACTGGTTAAAGCACCCTTTGCATTAGCATTCAAGGGCACTGAAGAAATAAATTTTATGTAAGAAAAAAACAAACAATCTCCATGGATATCTAATTAAAAAGCATGTCCCAATTTTAATAGCAGAAGGGTTTGGTCTTGTTGTATAAGCTTGCTTGCACTCAAGGAAAGTGTTCCAACGGGAGCTAAAAAGCACTTTCAGATAGGCTGACGTAAAGTGAAGTGCTCCTTTGTGTGTGGAGGGTGTGTGGGGGTGTGTGGGAGGGAGAGTGCACGCACACACCAATATTTTGGATGGATTGTTGACAGTTGGAGTGTTGAAAGGTGTCAGAGCAGAACAATTTATATTTATACACTGTCATCTGCATGTAGGCATGCTCTAATCGGGAGAAGCCAAAATAACACAAAAAACCCATTCAGGGCTTAACATTAATTTCTTGTGGCCCTTTAAGAGTCAGCTCTCTCTTAAACATGAGGTTGGATGCATGTGTGACAATCCCATTAACCTCAATAAGAGTTTTAGGCATAATTTCAGAGTGCATCTAAAGGAAAACAGGGCTCCTAGTTTTATTATTATGACTTGCCTATTGGGGGTCATTGATGTATAGGCTCATGGGATGAAACTCCCCATAGGAGGAGCTAAAGATGCCAAGCAGTAAGGGCACCCAGAGGGTATTGTGGGGGTTACAGTCCTCACCTTTCTCTGGCAGGTAAAGCACTCAGTTCCTTTGTGTAGCAGAGCAGCTACTCTAAAGCAGGATAGACACCCAGGCTCCCAGGTGGTCCTAGTGATGAGCCTTTGATTAAGGACCACGAGGGAAAGTGGGGTACAGAGTCTGTTAAGTGGTGAGACTTGTGTGTGACCCTGGAGAGAGACAGAGACTTCTGAAGGCAGAGCAGAGGTTTCTGCAAATGGGCATTGTCTCTGTGCTGCTACCACTTTTGTTCAAGCAAACGAGGACTGGGTACACTTCGTAAATAAACAGATTACGCAACAGAAATATCTGATACAAGCAGGAAACTTTGCTACAAGGCCCTAAAAAACTACTGCAGCTCCGCAGAGGAGTGACATTGTGATTATGTATATTACGGCAGCGCCCCAAATAGGCACAGGGCCATAGAAATGTATAGGAAGGTTGGACTTCTGCCCCGGAGACCTTAATCCTTGATGTGCAGCTGCAATGCATAGGACCATGCCTAGTATATTAACATCACTGCTCAAATCAGCTTAAGACATATCCCACTGCTCAAGTCATGTCACTTCCTCCTCCAACCCCTTTCCCGGTTGGCTACCCCTTTCCCTACACATTGTATTTAAGCACTATGTCCTCACCATAAAGTCTCTGCACAAGTATCTTCCTTAGTTAGTCTAGTTTCCATACTAGACTCCATGCTATGCGTGCTGATGCCAACTCACTACAGTCCTCTCTCAGTTCTTAGTGCCAGATCCTAAGCTGGTGGAAATCATCTTAACTTCTCCTTTCCCTCTTCTCTCATCCCTCCGACTGCTTCTCCCACTTGACCAACGTTCACTTTGAGATGTCCCTTCTCAGAGTGATTGGCCATATCTCCCATCATAGACCTCTCTCTTTCCTTGCAAATAACAAGGTGTGTTAATGAGTGTTCCTCTCCTTAAATTCCTCGTTGCTATGTTACCTGTAGTGGATGATAGCTCTACATTTTTGTCCACTCACTTTCTGCTCTTTTTATTGCATATTCATCTGTCTGTGTTGGCTCTGGCTACATCAGTACTTCTGCTGCTGCAACCATCCACAACTAAAATTTTATTTCTGAATGAAATCGTCTTCTTCCACTGGCCTTTGCCTCTGCTGTTACAATCCTCACCTCAGGTCTTTTCTTTGCTCCCTAGATAAATTATTCAATCACCTGCAGGTTTAAACTAGTGTAAATGGTGGATTTTTTTGTAAGTTGAAGTCTTTAAATCATGATTTGAGGATTGCAGTAACTCAGCCAGAGGTTAGGGGTCTATTACAAGAACGAGTGGGAAAGATTCTGTGATTTGCAATGTGCAGGAGGAGGTCAAACTAGATTATCACGATGGTCCCGTCTGGCCTTAAAGTCCATGAATCTGACCTTGTGTGGCTCTACTTTATGATAAAGTTAAACCTTGGTGGCCAGATTCTCCACTGTATTAAGTTTATGCTGGATGCAGCAAAGACAGAGGTATTCGGAGAGCCAGTCATGGCTCCATGATTTTCTCCCCAGCCCCTGGCAAAGGACTGAGCATCCTGAGGTCTTCTATAAAGTGCACAAGATGGCTAGTATATCATCCCCTAGGAATCATACACTAGCTAGGAATTGCTGGAACACAATGTGCTCTCGCTGCTCCTCCTGCCCTCGATACTCACCCTGTGCTGGGGGCTGGAGGGAGGGAAGCATAGAAATTGTAGGCTCTGACAGTTCTGCACCTGCTGGGGACTCTCAGGGATATCCCTAGCAGAGATATGAGCAATGTTTCGGGGCCTTTGAGTCGTGCGATTAGCACAAAGACAGCAGAGCAGGGTCTTCAATCTTCCCCTCCCCCCTTTAAACGTTCAGCAGCCCAGAGTCTTGAGACCACCAGTACTCTGACCACACAGAAAAGGAGCACACCACCCGAATCACCATCACTGTCACCATTTTCAGAACCATTTTGGAGTCTAATTCAAAATTGCCCTCCCTTCACCTCCATCTACTCCCCACCCACTCACTTCCCCACTCCTACCTCATCCCTGCAGTTCCCCTCAAATTCCCCAATATCATGCTGCCTGGTCTATTCTCTTCAGATTCCTATCCAGTGGTCCCCAACCCCCGGGCCGCGGACCGGTACCAGTCCGTGGATCATTTGGTACCGGGCCGCCGCGATAGCTTCCGTATCGGAGGTAATGTATTCGGCGGCTTTTCGGCGGACATACAAGGGTCCGCCGCGCCGAGGAAAAAGAAAGGGATCGCGCCGCGCCGAGGAAAAGGGGTCGCGCTGCGCCCCGGGCCGCAGTAAAATTGTAAAAGCGTTGACCGGTCCGCGATCATACAAAGGTTGGGGACCACTGTCCTATACCATACCCATCAACATGATATCTATCTGGAACTCTCTTCTTCTCCCCCCTCACCCGCAAAGAGACAGAGGCAGAGCTACAATTCATTTGCAAATTCAACACAAACAATCTCGGATTGAACAAAGACCTACAATGGCTTGCTAATTACAGAAATAGTTTCTCCTCTCTCCATGTTCACACCCCCCATTCAAATGCTAGAAGAATAACCCACCCTTCCTGATCGGAGATAACAAGCTGGTTCAGCCTAATTGGACTAACCTTTTTACCTCCCACCTGGTTCTTGCCTACTTTTCTATACCTGCCTCTGGAAACTTCCACTGCTTGCATCCGACGAAGTGGGTATTAGCCCACGAAAGCTTATGCTTCAAAACTTTATAGTTAGTCTTTAAGGTGCCACAGGACTTTGTTACCTCTGCTATTCCAGACTAACACGGCTACCTCTCTGATTCTTGACTTCTACTCTTGAAACCTTTGTGTATCCTTATCTGACCCCCTCTCTCTTAAATATTGTATGATTCCATGTATAAAAAACAGGGACTCTTCACATAAATCATACTGTCTCTCACAATGACAATACCCTATTGTCACTATTCAAATACTAGATAAATAGCATGGCCCTGATTCTCATCTTATTTACATCGTTTTGACATTAGTGTAACTCCACTGATTTGAATGCCATTACTAATTTACCCTGGTGGACGTGTGACTAATGTGAGAGTCTCACATATTACAACCAACACACATGTAACCTACATACAAAATAGATGCTAGTATCTATGAATTATGAATTATTATTATGTATTATTATTATTACTACTAGTAGTAGTAGATATATTATGGGAGATCCCAAAGGCCCCAATCAGGGCTGAGACCTGTTAAGCAGGCTGCTGTATAAACACACAAAAGAGACAGTCTGAAATACCTGTTTCTTTCTGATCTAATCTGAAGTAAAAATCCTAAAAGGGAATGATCACGAGTGTTTTTAAGGCAGGTCCTTAGGATCCAAGTTAATACAAGCTATTGCTCTCAGGGCCTGTACATTTGAACCTTGCCACAGCTTATCTGCCTCAAATTTTAGAATCAGAGGTTTTGACATGTGTGGTCAAGAGGGGTACTCTTCAGAGCCTTGAGATGGAAAGAACCGGAGAAGACAGAGAGGAACATATTGTCTCTCTCATCCGTACTCTGCCAACTTCCCCCTGCCGAAGGACCTGTTACCAGTAAGACGTTGCTTTGAGGAAACTCAGCCCAGTGTGATCTCCATTGTGCCAGCAGTGGCATGCTGTCAAAACCTCAGCAAGAGAGCTTGCAATGGCAGGAATAATCTGAGGGGAAGTGCTCACGTTGAACAGGAATGAAAATAAAAGCCTCAGCCAGTTTCACTCCTGTTGAAAGAGAGTGAATATAAGTGGGAATTAGGAGGCAGCCGTTATTATCGCTCTAAAATATAAACATCTCCCCAAGAGGAGATGCTGGGGTGGGGTCCAAAACATCCGTTGTGTAACTTCACTGACATGAATTTATGATTAGGCTGAGAACTGAGATGAGGGAACACTGCTATATTACTGACAAATTGAGGTACTGAGATGAGGGAACACTGCTATATTACTGACAAATTGAGGTACTGAGATGAGGGAACACTGCTATATTAGTGGCATATTGAGGTACTTCATGCAATTTCTTAAAGTGCTGTGGTACCACAAGCCATTGTTTATTGTGGCCCAGGCTACGTCGTACGATTCCCCCTGTCAAGCTGTGAACCTTGGACTCTTTAACATTACAAAGACCCCATCTGATTTTGGGGGTGAACGCCAACAACGAGAATTCTGAATGAAGTCCATCAGATGAAGTAAAAGGGTCTGAAAGAGGCAGAGAAATTACTGGCCCCAGTAATCCTTGCATGTGTCGCCTCCAGGCTCAGTCACTGGAACTCGCTGCCTTTGAAGCTGAATGTGAAGACAACACACAGGCTCCAGCTGGTACAGGAGAGCTGCCTGCGTTCTGCAGGGCTTCAGACTGCTGGGGGTACATCAGGCCCATGCTCAAGTCCTTCCACTGGCTCTCAGTCGTCTTCTGATGCAAGTTTAAGTTCTTGGTCCTAATGGATCAAGCCGCAGCTACACCCAAGACTGAATTTCAATATACAAACCTCCATGATAGCTGATCACACAGCCCAAGACAAACCATGCTTGAGCTGATGACAAAGCATTCTCTGTTGAGGGAAGCCCCAACCCCCACCAAAAACAAACACCCTCATCCTATGCCAAGCAGCATTTTAACTTCCAAAAGAGAGAAGTTCCAGAGAATCGATGATATCCTCTAGAGCAGGGTTGGGAAAATTATGACCCCAAGGCTGCATCCGGCCCATCTGACCTTTTAATTTTGGGATCTTTCCCTGCTTTGGTGCTCCAGTGGGGAGCGGGGGCGGGGACTCGCCTTGCTCTGCTCTGTGCGTCTTGGGAGCAGGAGCAGGCAGGGGGCTCTGCACACTGCCCCACCCCAAGCACCAGCTCTGCAGCTCTTATTGGTCGGGAACTGCCTCAAATGGGAGCTGCGGGGGTGGTGCCTGCGGATGGAGCAGCGCACAGAGCGGTGTGGCCCTGGCTCCGGAGGGGGATCAGCTGCTTTTTCCAAGAGCCCCTCGAGGTAAGCACTGCCCAGATCTTGCACCTCTGAGCCCCCCATGCCCCAACCCGCTGCCCCAACCCTGATTGACCTCCAAACCCTTTGATCCCAGCCTGGAGCACCCTCCTGTAAGCCAACCCCCTCATCCCCAGACCCACCCCAGAGTCTGCACCCTCAGCTGAAGCCTCACCCACACGCTCCAATCCCCTGCCCCAGCCAAGAGCCCCCTCCTGCCCTTTGAACACCTCCATCTCAGACTGGAACATCCTCTTGCACCCTAATCCCTCATCTCCAGCCTCACCCCAGAATCTGTACCCCAAGACGGAGCCCTCATCCCCCCTTGTGAGCCCCAATACCCTCCCCCAGATGGCCCTCCATACAATTTCCATACCTAGATGTGGCCCTCGGGCCAAAAAGTTTGCCCACCCCTGCTCTAGGGGTGCTCTAATGATTTTATGTGAAAGGTGTCCAGATACTATAATGATGGGAGACAGTATAAAACCCAAAAATTGAATAGATAGAAATAACTCATAAGACAAGGGAACATGGGGGAGAGCTGGAGATCACAAAAGAAGGCTGGGGAAACTCCAGGCGATAACCAGCTATTGGAGACATGCCTATTATATAAGCTGAGTGTTGTAAGGCCCATACCAGTGTTAACACTTCTTTTTCACAGCTTGAAAACCTAGACTCTATTTCTGATAGAGTTCTCGAGCCATAAGCCACCGATTTTAGAGTGGTGCCTTGATGTTGGAGTAACACTGCACTAATGGCGCTTTCAGTTGATCCCAACTGTAAGTAATAAGGTTTATCAGGTTGTGGATATGCCAAGGCAGCTGTTTCAGTTAATGCCACTGCCTCCTTGTCACCCCACTTCCATTGCTGATCTTTACTTAACAAAGTCCTTTATGCCCTCCTTAGCTTCAGCTGAATAGGAATACTGCTTCTAAGGCTTAGGGTCAGACCCTATGACTTTAACTGCTGCTACTACCTTTCTACAGCTGAGTCTGTTTTTAGCAAACACCGTAGATAATCCTTTATAGCCAGCTGTATATCATCCTCCCATTTGGAAAGAACAAAGTCTGCAGGTGCCTTTAAAGCACATAGTCTGTGAACTCCAGATATCACTGTACCATGACTTTGTTTCAAAGATTTACTCAGGGATTGATTAGGAATATCCACAATAATTCTTAGCTGTTTCAGTAAATCAATTCCTAATATTCCACATCCCCCTGAAGATTGCAATCCCCAAGAAGCTAATACTGATGAATGTCCCAAAGTACTTTTTATGTCCGTGCAAAAGGGTACAATACTGGTTTGACAATTATAGCTTTCAAGAGTCTTTATACACTTAACTGGCAGCAATTTAGCTCGTGGTGAACCATCAGTGCATAAGATGTGGTTGAGGTTCCTGTATCCACCAACACCTTTTAACAACATGACCCAAACTTTCCTTGCAACATGATGTTAACTGTTAGTCTCCCCCATTCATCATTTATGATGGGAGCCACAAAAATCAGGGGGAGTGAAAGCTAGGCCCCTTCACCGAGTCTTCATGCAGGGGGGGCAGTGTTGTGCATTTCCTCTGCTTATTGCTTCTCACCCTCATATTCAAGCAGTGTCTTAAACAGTTCAGTAGTAGGGACTCGATCGAATTGCTCTCTAGTTCCATATTTTAAAAGGCTCTTCCACAATACATTTCTGAAAGTGTTTAGCTCTTCAGTGGTACCTTGCAACAAAGATGCTGTTTCCTCCTTAAACCTGTTCTGCTTATTGCTATTATTGACAGACATTACCAAATTTCCCAGTTTGTGAATTCAAGGACCCTTTTACTGCTGATACCTTCTTTTTAAGGATGATATCCGTTAATTTGGTTGCATCCTCAGTTAACTCTTGGGCTTATCTCACCCTTGATTCCAATTGCTGAAGTTCTATAGTTGCTGGATTTACTGGTCCTATAGCTAACCTCAGAGCCGGTTGTATTACCAACTCAAAAAATGCTGGAACATTGTACTGTACAACACCATTCTCGTCTACTAGAGCCAGGCCAGCTAACCGACATAACAACCTTTTTCTTGCTCTAAAGCAGTGTTGCCCAAACTTACAACATTCGTGTACCCCTTTTGAGACATTTTTCTTACCAGTGTACCCCTTCTCCAGCGAAGATATTTGGGGGGGTAGCCACATTTTTATCACACACTCCTAATTTGTTTCATTCTGGATTAAATGTTTATTAGAAATAAATGTTCAAGTGTGCACCATTCTTGTACATTAAATTTTAGTGAATTGTTTTCTGCTGCTAAAAAAACCCGATGATAAAGTAAAATAAAAAATTCTGCCGCGTACCCCTTGAAACCTTTTCGCATACCACCAGGAGTACATGTACCACAGTTTGGGAAACATTGCTCTGAAGATTTCAGGATGCTCTGTAGCTTCCTGTTTTTCCGAATACACTTTTCCAATAAGGTTGACATATGGACAAAACATTTTATACACACCCATATATACATCTACAAGTTCAGTGGCATGACCCATAGACAGTCCATCTGATAAAGCATTGAAATCCTCTACACTCAGACATTCCCTACTATCATAAGGGAGTCCTCCTTGCTAAGGTTAGGTAAGCAGCTTACGCGTGCTAGCCAGTTCACAGCATTATTTTTATCAAGCTGGCCCAGCTGCTTTCCTAAAGCTTTTGCTTATTCTGCTGATACCTTTGTTTCATAGCGTGTTTCAGTAGGCCATTGAGCCCCATACTGCGTGACTATAGTAGTGATTGGGGAAATCAGGGGACTACCCTGTCCTGTCGCCCTTGTGACTTTATTTAAATTAAATAGCGCTGGTGGAATAAGGCCTTTTTCTGTTGTAGAATAACATGGTGGATCATCCCTATGTTCCTCAGACTCTATGTCTGAACCTTCCCCAGAAATGAACTCGGCGCCTGGGTTAGTTTCCACCGTGCTAATCATACCCCTAGAGATCTTCAGCTGCTGCTGCAGCTTCTGATGCTTGCTCAAGAAGGCTGAATGGTTTATTGCTTCTGACCCTTGAACCTGCTTAGCCTCCCTCAGGAGCTGACTAATAGTGGCCCGGGGCTGTGTCTAATTTTGTGGACAGGATCTGATTTTCTCTTTCCACAGCTGCCCTACATGAGCTGGCCTCCTGCAGCTGTTCTTCTAGCTGCATGATTTGCCTACCTTGTTTTGTCATCTGGGCAGCATCCATCTGATGTTGTGCCACTGCTTTCTCCAATTCCAACCCATTTGTTTTCTCCGGATCTTTTGCCTGGTTCGCCGGGGCTTTAAGGTTACTTACTCTACCATCCAGTTCCCTACGCACTGTGGCGAGCCCATAAATCAATGCTCGCTTCTGCCATTTTTTTCTTGGGAACTGGCTCGCTTGCGAAATACTGTCCCCATAATAATCTGCAATTTATGTAATGCTTCATCTCCCTGGAAAGCCCCTTCTTTCCAAGGGTTTTGAGCAGTAGCATAGCCAGTGGGGATCCGGGGGAGCGCCCCCTCTCCCTGAGACCAGATTCCCAGAAGTGGCACCTTTATTACTCACTGGGTGGCTGAAGCAGGGGGAACACTTGGAGCTGCCGCCAAAATAAAGCGGGGAACCGGTTCCATCCGCCCAAAATGCTGCCGAAAGTGACCCACTTCTTTCGGCAGCATTTCAGTAGACGTACCCGCTTCACTGCTCTGTCCTGCAGCAGCATTTTGGCAGCAGCTCCATCAGGTAACTTTCGTCATTGCAATTGGAAGTGCAAGTGGCACCTTTTTTTTTTAGTGATCCCCCTTTTTTTTTGCTGGCACCTTTTTTTTGGTACTCGCTCCCTCTGCTGCTCAAACCTGGCTACGCCCCTGGTTTTGAGATTTTCCAAAAACAGACACTTCATACTCCAAACTATTTTTATTAGACTGCCGGGACCATCCTTCTAGGCTTCTCCATACTTTATTCACTTACCACGGATAAAATAGACAATAATGTCAAAGCCAAATAGCCCACCATATAAGACTTGTGGTGGCTATTCGCCTATGGTCAGTAACTCATGAGAACCCACAGCTGCCTCCTTTCGGAACCTAACAGTGCTCGGTCATGACCACGGACAATTGTCCTAGAGATGGATGGTTAGGGTCTTACCCTCCACCTCTGCCTTAGATTAAGTGACTGGTCAGGCCCACTTAACCCAGGACTTGACAGTCTGCTTTACTGCAGGCTGCTTGGATCCGCTCCCTAGGCTACTGGCGTAAGCAGAATCCTACACTTCTGTAAGCTTAGCCTATGGGCCTCTAAGCCACTCTACATACTACAGCCAAGTGAGGATCATGTGTCTGGACAAGCAGTGACCTGGGGAACCCATCTGACCCACTGGTCAATGCCCTTACTGACACTGTCCAGACCCTTCCGACACTGAGTCTATGGACAGTTATCTGGAATCTACTCAGCCAAAGGACCCCAATCAGAGAGCTAAATCTCTGAGGAGTCCTACCATGGACACCAATAAATGTTACCCCAAAATCTCTGTGTAGAACAATAAGGCAGTGACATACACCACCGGTTCAACTCCTACCAGCATCTATCAACTGGGAGAGTTAGAAATCTGTGTGCCTCCCACCCGTGTTGCATTGAAATAAAGGATAGGGAGAATATAACCTTAAACAGAAAGAAGATTTATTAAAGGATAGATTCAACTGGGGGAGACTCACTATGGGGAACACTACAAATACCCATGAATAGATTCCAGTAAGGGGCATAAAACCCAGACCCTTAAACTGTCCCTTGGTTAAATTATTAAGTGCCCGAAAAATAATGACTGTCTCTTTTTGATTGCAGATGGAGGACACCAGTAATGGATGGTCCATTTCAGGATCTCTGGAACATCGGAGGATCTGGTTCTCTACTGCCAAGCAGGAGATCAACAGATCTCAGGAGATCTGGGCTGATAGTGAAGCCTTCGCTGGATCCTTTGGTGGACTACAGGAATCAGAGAAGTATCAGAGTCCTGGACAGATGTTAGTAGCTGAAGTCTTGATCTGATGGTCTTGATCCGATGCTGTGCAAAGAAGCTGGACCTGGCTGCCCTGATGGTGGACAGCAGCTGTGTCATCACTGGCAGTCCCTTTTATGCTCTCTGTGGCGCCCATTCCGGAGGCACATTCTGACAGGCACTGCCCCCAACCGGTTCCAGCCAGTTTTCAGTCTCTCACATTTGGGCGGGAAACAGAGTTTTGGTGGGAAAATGCCACGAAGAAAGGATGCCAAAATGGAGTCCAAACCCTTCCTATCATATGCACCATCTTGAATTTCTAAACTCTATTTTGAATTGCGGCAACATTAATTACAACACATAACAGAATAAAACTATGTACTAAAAACACCTTACACAGTTCATGCCATTCTCCAGATCATGAATGAAGATATTGAACAAAACCAGCCTCAGAACCAATCCTTGGGACACTCCACTTGATACCAGCTGCCAACTAGACATGGGGCCATTGATCACTACCCGTTCAGCCTGACAATCTACAGGCTTTCTATCCATTTTATAGTCCATTCATCCAGCCCATACTTCTTTAACTTAGTGGCAAGAATTCTTTGGGAGACTGTATCAAAAACATTGCTAAAGTCAAGGAATAACATGTCCACTTTCCCCTCATCCACAGAGCCAGTTACCTCATCATAGAAGGCAATTAGGTTAGACTGGCATGACTTGCCCTTGGTGCAAGTTATATGTATGTTATATCCCTTCCTTGCTCCCATTGTCTGTCTGGGTTGTAAGCACTTTGGGGCAGGGACTGGGCCTACTGCTCAGCTACAGCCTCTAAGCATTATTAGAATATGAATAATAAACAATTATCTCCTTCTTTAAGGAATTCAGAAAAGCTTTAAGAACATCAGAATGGCCATACTGGATCAGACCAATGGTCCATCTAGCTCAGTATCCTGTCTTCTGACAGTGGTTGGTGCTAGATGCATCAGAGGCAGGGCCGGCGACAGAAATTTTGGGGCCCCCTACTCTGATCGTTTGGGCCCCCCCCACAGCCTATTCTCCTTCCCCCCCTGCCTGACCCAGCCCACCCAACCTAATCTCCTCCCCCAGCCTAACCTCCTCCCCTCCCCTCCCCACCCATGCCATCAGGCAGTCAGGGACAAGCCGCCCTGCCCGGGCTATGGTGTGGGGGTCTCTGTTTTGTCCCCGGGGTGTTGGACACGAGGGGGCCGGGCGCTGGGGCCAGGATGTGGAAGGGTTAATGGGAGGGAGGGAGGCAGGTGCCTGGTGCCCCGCTGCCCCCGCTCCTGCCCCGGCGCACCCCGCCTGCAGCTCCGGCTCGGGCTCGCTCCTGCTTTCCCAGGGATGCTGTGCGGTCAGCCGGCCCCTCTTCTCGTGCTGAGCATCCAGCGCAGCCCTGCCCCCTTCGCCGCCGGCGAGCCAGACGCGCCCCGAGTCGGAGCGGGCGGCAGAGCCGGGCGCCGCAGGTGGAGCCCAGCGCCAGGCGGCAGACCCCACGACAAGGGGGGACGACTATGGGTACAGCTGTGTACCAGGCCCCGGACTTAAGGGGGCCCCCCTCAAGTCCGGGGCCCGGTACAGCTCTACCCGTAGTCCCCCCCTGTCGCCGGCTCTGATCAGAGGGAATGAAAAGTACAGGGCAATTTATTAAGTGATCCATACCCTGTTGTCCAGTCCTAGCTTCTGGAAGCTTCCTTAGAGTATTGGTTACATGCAGTCAATGGTTGCTCTCTAAGGCTCCTCATCTGCCTTCTCATACATGTCTTTTGGTGAAGAGCTTGTGAAGTCTTTTCTTCCTCCTTCTAGATGGTCCTGGAAAACTTTGAAAAGTGTCTGAAGTGTTTTCCTCACTATAAAATAACCTTGAGTCAAAACATAACCTGAAGATGCCATGTTCACTAACAGGACTTTGATTATGACTGTGCAGTCAGTGTATACAGGAAGAAGTCATGTTCAATATCATATCAGCTGGCCACTGGTAAACCCTAATCCCACAAGTGTGGACTTGTCTCTGTCCACACTTACTGCAAAGTCACAGACAATATCATGTTGGTCAACACAATTCTTCAAGCTGATGTTCTCACTCAGTGTAACTTTCTAATGAAATAAAGTTCTTAGATGCTTTTTCAGACACAACCCAGAGTCCTAGTCTTGCCAAGGTCCACCCATTGCAATCAGATTGTGACTCCAAGTTCACATATACTGGGTTCATACTGGGCCTTGTCCTTCTATGAATATGAACTGAAGTCTAGCTTCCATAGGAGTAGGAACAGTTCCTGAAAATAAGAACATTCAAAACATGAATTCAATTAGACTTAGCTGATGACGGTAAAAGCGTAAGTTACAGCCTTTTGGGCTTCAATGGTGCTGAGCCAGGAATGAATTTGGCCCACTTACTTTAACTTAGGTCCCAATTCAGGCAGCATCTCCAGTGAGGAAAGCTCTTGAGTACATGCTTAATTTTAAACCTGGGCTTAAATCTCATTGAAGTCAAGCAGTTGTCTAAGCACCTCCCTGAATAAAGGCTGTAATTTTTGTACTTTTGAATTGTATCAGTCTGAATACTAAATCAAAATGCATGGTCACTTTTGAAAGAAAACTGTACTTCTGTTAGCTCTCATCGGTGTCTTCAAACTGTGTCTCTACTGAGGTCTCTCCGCTATGATGTATTAGTCAGACATAGAAAAAGATGGATGAAAAACTACCTCCCCAGTGCTTTCATGGCTTTGAAATTCTATTTTATTTTTTTGTTCATTTTTCTCATACTTTGTGATAATCATTATCTTCTTTTTCCTACATCTTGCTAACAGAATGGCACCATTAATAGCTGAACACGTTTTCTGCCACCTATTATTTCCCTGCTCTCTTTAAGGTACAACTTTGATTTAAAAATTCAAAGTGACGACCTCCATCTATGGCTCTGTTGGCTCACAGCTATAAACAATGAGATTCCACTTTGCTTTTTTCCCCTTAATCTTGACAAAATACAGCTTATTTAGATCATTGTAGCATTTGTTCCATTTTTTTCTTATTGGGACTGCATATTGAAAATGATGCTGTGTTTCAGTAAATTCACCATACCATAGTATATAATGCCACATTGGCTACTACACCAATTACTGACTATTTATCTAGGTTTTTATAAGGTTGTCCATCACTGTGGTATCTGTGCAGCTTCAATATCTTCTCAAAATCTCTGTCTGTTGCAGCTCTGCCGGCAGGAGCAAACAAAGTTATTGATGGGATTATTTTTTTTTTGGTAAATAAATATAAAATGTGAGGCTGCTAATGTGTTTGACAGGGTTACTGTTGAAAACGAAAATCAAATGTGTTAGTTCCACATTTAGTTTTGAATGTGAAGAGAGTGTCAGTCATTCTTAGTACATATGGCAAGGGGTTTTGTAGTCTTAGAGCAGCATCTGGCTCAGTTTATGGTTCTGAGTTGTCTCCCATTTAGCAACAGCCCCATTTCACCCATTATTATTTAGTATTAGAGAAGCACCTACAGGCCCCACTGAGGTCGGGGCCCATTGTATTGGGCTCATGCATAGTAAGAAGCAGACCCCGGCCCCAAAAGCTTACAGTCTAAATAGAGGAGACAACATGGAAAGCAAAGTTGTTGTATGAGGTCATCATCATGGAAGGAGAGACGAGTGCCTCCAGTAGCTAGAGCCAATATCACTCACAGCTTTGAAAATCAGAATGTGACCATAAGGGAGACTATGCTTTAATGCAGAGCAGCGAAATGGAGGGATGTGTTCACAGTGTTAGTGAACCCCCTTTCTCGGGGTACTGGGTTTCACTCCTCGACATTCTAGAGAAGTGAATCACTGCACCAGTCAATTACAGTATGTTGCACACTTTTATGTTCAGTGGAGTTGCTCTCCTGTGCTCCCTACGACAGTCCCTTCCCCTCCAGTATTTTCTGAGGTACACCTGTATTAGGAATCATCACTATTCTGCAACTACTCTGATAGATTGGAACTAGTCCTTGAAAGAAGACAGCAATAATATCAGCAACTTGGCAACTGCAAGTGTTTTAGGAACTATCATATCTTACTTGGCACACCTCTAGTTTAAAAAATGCCTCCTTTGCAATTAATTAACAGGAATCCAAGAGCCTCCAGAAGGAAAGTTTTATGAGCTGATGCTCTCCTTTGGGATGGCATCATTCAAGCCAAATAACTGCCAACTGGCATATTCGCTTGTGAACTCTTTCAACTCAGCATCCACGGAAACTATTTTCTGTCTTTCAGACTAGAAATGCCTGTGGAAAGTTATGTTCTTTTATCCACTTCTTTAAGATTTATTTTTGCTTTTTAATCTTTTTTCAGTAAAAACTGAATTTCATATTAATGTTGGAGCCCTTGAACCTGAAATTCTGTCTGTCTGCAGAACAGATATAGTTCCCAGTGCAAGCTTCCCCACACATCCCCATGAATTTGTCTCATCTTTTGTCTAAAGGGACTTAGGGTCTGATGCAAAATCTGTTGAACTCAGTTGAAAGACTCCTCTTGACTTACTCGTATGGATGTTTGGATCAGGCTATGAGAGGGCAAGTTAGTCTCCATGCCTATTAAATCCTTCATCTCCTTGATGAGCCTGCTGCCAAACCTAACTGCAGTGGTGACAGGGGTTTTTGCAATCTGGACATCAGTTTAATATTGAAGTCATCACAGTGCAACATGCTGCTGTGACGTTGAGTGGAATCTGAAATTGGGAGCCAACTTCAGGCTCTCTTTTGCCAAGCCAGAAAGAGGTAGATGCTCTTAAGTGGGTCTTAACCAGGGGTACAAGTACCCCTGAGGGTACACAGAGGTCTTCCAGGGGGTACATCAACTCATCTAGATATTTGCGTAGTTTTACAAGAGGCTACATAAAAAACACTAGCAAAGTCAGTACAAACTAAAATTTCACACAGACAGTGACTGGTTTATACTGTACACTAAAATGTAAGTACAATATTTATATTCCAATTGATGTATTTTATAATTATATGGTAAAAATAAGAAACTACACAATTTTTCAGTAATAGTGTGCTGTGAGACTTATATTTTTTGTCTGATTATGTAAGTGAGAACTTTTTTAAAGTGAGGTGAAACTTGGGGGATACACAAGACAAATCAGACTCCTGAAAGGGGTGTGGTAGTCTGAAAAGGTTGAGAGCCACTGCTTTAGAGACTAGACCAAGCTCCCTGGAAGTTCCAGCTTGATCCCATCTGAATGAAACTGGGAGTAGCACTGACGAGCCTGTTACAGTGGGACCCTGTTGTTACAGTAATACAAATAAAAAATAATAAGCTACCACAAAAGCTGCAACCTGCCTTCCTGATCCAGCCTGTGTAGGCTCTTTGAAATAATTGTTATTGACTTTGGAGGGAGGGCAGAGCGGAGGTGATCCTGAGAAATATCTCCCCACCAAAAAAAATAATAAAAAAATTGAAATGGTGACACAAGCTTAGCCACTGTGACATTAACAGTTCTTCTCTAATTTGCTCCCTGACCTAGAAAAAGAAAAAGACGACTCATGTGGCTGATGTAAAAATGTAATATGCACTTTTTTCCTTTAGGATTATACAGGGCTGCTTCTGATTCAAACTGTGAGAGCTGTAGAAAGAGAGAGATCCATTGTTCCATAAATAACCATTACCAATAAAACAATTAGGAATAAGTCTAGTATTATATCAATATCTTGGTTACATACAATATACTGGCAATTGCATCACCATTTTTTTAGGGTGTGGGTCAACACTTCATTAAACCACTTTCTTTCCTGCAAACCTTGGGAGTATCAGATATCGTTGCATCATAAATTTTTAAATATACCCTATTTGAAAGCAGACTGATTTCCTGATTGACTTACTCAACTATTACCTAGAGAGATAGAAGTAAAGTTCTTTCTTGTTATGCAACTTTAGCCTGATCTGATTATTATGCATGAAATCACATTAGCAAGTACCTCTCTGCGAGGAAACTTGGGAAACTGTTATAGTAAACAAAGAAAAACTAAACACATTTATTGGATTTCATCAGCAAAGCATATCTGTAAAATCCACAATACCTGGTCCTACATGTCACACAATTAATTCTCCTTTAATTTATGCAGGAACTCACTACAGGGCTGAGCAGGGACTAGCAAATAGAAGAGAACTGGGTAATTCCCTAGTGTATTCATTCTACTTTATCAAAGAACTCTGTAACTCAACCAATGCATTAGCATTAAGCTGGGTTTCAAAGTTACTAGGGCAGCAAAGATAAGAAGCAGCAGGAAAGACTGGGGGTAAGAGGAGAATACTTTAAATTGGAAAAGATGACTCAATTTTCTAAACATCAAGTGTGAAATATTTAGGGCCTAATTTTCTCTTTCCTTACCTAGAGCATAGTAATTAACACTGCTTTAAAGGGAATGCAAGTGCTACCAGAGCAGGATGGGAGTATTTTACACTCACTATGTACTGGTGTAAATGATTGTGCAAGGCAGTGGAGAAAGGTAAATGCACTTTCCTCGGAGGGGGTTGTTGCTCCAGTGAATATTTAAGTATTTTATATGAAGTGGAACAGCTTCAATAGGAAAGAATTAGAGACCCACCCTTGCATAGCCAATTGGTGCAAAAAGACCTGGGCACAAAGTAGGGACTATGAACTTGAGTCTCCTGTAGCCCAACTGAGTATCTGATCCACCTTGTGAATCTATTATGACTTGAAAAATTGAAACTGAAATGTTTCCTTCTTTTGTTTCAACCAAAACAATTTGCCAAATTGGGGACACAGCCATTAAATGTTTTAGTCAATGCAAATCTGCCCCCCCCAAAAAAGTTTCATTTTTCCCAGCTCTATTTATAGGTTCCTGCTTTTTCTCTCTTGATTCTTCACTAAAAGGAAAATGTATTTGCACCTGCAAATGTACTAGCCAATTCATTTACATAACTTGTATTGCCTTTGTCAAGACATATGGAAAAATAACCAATGCTTAGAAACAAGGCAATATTGTTCTGTTATACACTTTATTATGTGCCAATATCCACAAAACAGAAGTGCAGATTAGCAGCAGACAAAACATTTTCAGTGCACACAAAGCTCAAATGTAAGCACCAGTAGGACAGGAAACTGTGCTAAAAAGGCTCATTTGGTACATACTGTGGAGTGCATTCAAATTAATGATGGCTAAACCCACTGAGATTTAATTTGGCTTCACCACCAAGAATTCAGCAGCTAATCTGAATTTTTAGTATTGCTGTGGGCATAGGTAGATTTTAAGGACAAATTAACTGACAATTAACTTAATAATTTACATTAAGAAACCAGCAGCACTCTGCATGGGAGAAGGAATGGAGTCTGCAAATTACTCTCATGTAAAGTTAATTCAGACGTACAGCAAGGTCTGGCAGAAGCCTGGAGTTTTCCTCATTCTGCAGCATGGTATAGGAGTGACAGCTGAGGACCGGGATCAGGACACAGTTGGATTTAGTTGGGGTTGGTCCTGCTTTGAGCAGGGGCTTGGACTAGATGACCTCCTGAGGTCCCTTCCAACTCTAATATGTACCTGATGTTATTGGTACATCAGCCAGTGTCCTGGAGAGGAGTGGCCTGTTGACATCAGCAGCAGTGCACTTATGGGTTGTCTCCACCTGTAAAGTCTACTGGAATACTCCCCAAACATTTGTTCTTTAGTCAAGGGATTAGACTAGGGTAAAAGTTTGTAGCATGGAACAAATGATTGGGAGGTGTCCACACTAGTCTTTCAATGGAATTAACAATGTCTAGTGATCTGGCAATCAATTAACGAGAGGGAAAAAACTCCAGTGAAGACAAGCCCCAAGAGACCAGGAGGCCACCTTCAAAACACCTTTCCTAGGCTTGCCAACCCATTATTATTCCTATTAATTATTTGTATCGTCATAGAATGTAGGAGCACCTGTCATAGATCAGGACCCGACTGAGCTGGGTGCTGTAGAACCGAACAAAAAGACAATCCTTGCCACTGTACTGGCAGCTCGACAGGGATTTGCAGACTATACTTGTTCAAATATCTATGCTCCATGTAAGCCGCCCAGCATCCAGAGTGTCCTTGGAGTTGGTGTTTGGCACAGCAGGTGCTAGAGCAGCAGTCAGGACAAGGTTTCTCTCCTTTATTGAATGAGCAGCAGAAGCAGCAGCACACATTATGAAAACACCCTTCTGTCTCTTTTCTGAAGTGTGCTGCTCTCTCTTCACAAGAGCTATATGAAATCTTGTCCTCAGATCCTGGACTTGTGCAGAGATAGCTTAGGGGACAGGTTCACAATGTGATTTAAATAGAAGGGAGGATGTCCACACAACTATAAAGTTTGCAAATCCTCTGGATGTTGAAGAAAGCACAGAGGGAGGGCAGGGTGTCTGGAGACACCAAAGGGAGGTCCTTGTGCTTGCTGTGGAGGAGACGGCAGTTGGATTGGTAAAGACGTGACCCATAGGGAAGGGAGGTTGAGTTCCCCTTGGAGATTATCATTCGAATCTCTGAGAAAGGGTTGTTGGTTTGGTTTTCTTTTCTCTTTTCTCTTTTTTTTTTTTTTTTTGTGGTCATTGAGGCACTGGACTGAAATTCAAGAAATCTGGGTCCTGTGGCAGGGTGCTGGCCAAGAGTGCCTGAGCCAGCCCTGCGGGCCCTTTAAGAGGGAGAAAAGCCCTCTGCAAACCTCCCTTGCAGGGAGGCTAATCAGACACCTGGCTTGCAGGGCAATCAACAGGGATGAGTGGCACCTGGCAGCCTCCTCAGGGGGATAAAAGGCCTGCCAGGAAGCAAGCCCAGTGTGGTGGGGATGGTATAGAGTGAGGTGGTGGTTGGAGCTATTCAGAGCTGTGTTGGTATTGAAGCTGGACTATATAGAGTCTGTAGAGCTGGGAGCTGTAGAGCTGTAAGTTGAAGAACTGTACAAAGCTGTATATATTGGTGGTGGGGACTTGCACTGTGAATTAAAGAGCACTGTTTGAAGCAAAGAAGGGTTTTCCTGCCTGTTCCTGAGAGGGGTGAGAGAGCGGTCTGTCACATGTGGTGTCAGGGGTGGGATCGCTACACCAGCAACCCAACTGGTGGCCCAGAGATGGAGGGGACCCTACAGTGGCTCGTGGAGCAGCAGTTGGCCATGCAGCAGGCCCAGGCCAAGTACCAGGAGCAGACGCAGCAAGCTCAAGCTGAGCAGCAGAAGATGCTTCAGAACTTTATCAAGGAGCAGGTGAACACCCAGGTGAAACTCCTGTAGCTGCTGGTGAGTCCAGGGGCAGGAGGAGGCATCCAGCCGCCGGGCTGGGGACTTTGTAAAATGAGCCCGGCGGATGACCCTGATGCCTTCCTGGGGACTTTTGAGAGGGTGGCCACCACAGCCGGGTGGGAGCGGACCACCTGGGCCCTCAGGCTTGCTCCGTACCTTGTGGGCGAAGCCCAGGCAGCCTATATGGCCCTGGGGAATGCAGAGGCCCAGGACTTTGATATTGTAAGAGTGGTCATCTTGGACCGGGTTGGCTTATCTCCGGAAAAATTCCGCCAGAAGTTGCGGGCAGCCCGCTGGACGCAGGCGGTGCGGCCCCGGGCGTTTGCCCAGAGGCTGAGAGACTGGGCGACGCGTTGGTTGAGGCCGGAGGCCAGGTCTGGGGAAGAAATCATGGACTCCCTGATCTTGGAGCAGTTTTTGCTCAGCCTCCCCGAGACTGTCCGTACCTGGGTCAGGAGGCACCAGCCGGAGACGGTGGAGTCTGCGGTGCGCCTGACCGAGGAATACGTCGAGGCAGAGGGACCTCGGGGAGAAGACCGACCGCGACGGGTCCGGGATTTGGGGCGTCGGCCCGTGGACTCCCCTCCGCCCAGAGGGAAAAGGACTGATGGGGAGCCCAGGGGGGTGCCCGAGAGAGCGGCCCGGCTTACCTGCTGGCAGTGTGTGAAGCCAGGGCATATTAAGAGAGACTGCTCAGCCATGGAGTGCGACTACTCTAACTGGTGTGGGTGGACGGAGGTTTGGGGGCGGAAACCGCATAAGGGGATACCCACTCTGCGGGTACAGGTGGGAAGGAAGTCCCAACCGGGGGTAGTGGACTCAGCCTCTCCCTGTACACTTGTCCGCAGAGCGTTGGTACGCCCCGAGTGGCTGATCCCGGGGGCTACCATGGACTTGCAGTGTGTCCATGGGGACAGGAAGACCTGTCGGGTGGCCCAGGTCCCCCTGAAAATCAGCGGTCGATTCCGCTGGAAGCGGGTCGGGGTGCCAGAGGGGTTACCTTGCCCCGTAATCATTGGGCGGGACTGGGGCCCAGTGGGGGGAATGAGGCCTCGGGTTGCCCCAAGGCCGGGCGTGAGAACCCGTAAGGGGGGCTCGGCTGAGCGAAGGGGCGGGTCTCAGCCCAATAACCCAGTGAAGGGTCTAACTAGCCCTGAACGACAGAGACTAGGGCAGGAGGTGAGCTCCACAGAAGAGGAAGCCCCAAGCTCCTGTGAGAGTCAGGGAGAAATTGAGGCCGGGGAAGTTGCCCTGTGCAGTGAGGCACCATGTGAGTGGTGTGAGCGCCGAAGGGCACAGGGACGGCCGATACCCTGCCTCTCATGCGCAAGGCTGGAAGTAGGGCTCTCCGCCGCAGCTGCAAGGGAAGCTGAGGCAGAGGAAGCTGGCCCTAGCCCCAAGGAGCACTGGGAGGGGTGGGAGCCACCGACTCCCTGCACCCTATGTGAGGAGCAGAAGGCAGAGGGACGGACACTTCCACCCTACTGTCTGCTGTGTGGGTGGTATTCGGCTGGCCCTAGCCCCGAAAAGCAGGGGGGCAAAGTACCACAACCCCCTGCCCAGGCGGCGCCTGTGAAAGAGGCGAGGGCAGAAAGTAAAAAGGTAGTGGGATTCTCTGCCACAGCTGGGCATGACACCCCAAAGCCTCAGGACCATGCTACTATGGTGAGAGAAATGAGGAGAAAGGGTTCGAGGGCCCTGTTAAATATAATTGGAAAATATTGAAGGGTCTGAGCCAGCCCGATGGGGCTAGGCTAAGGGGGGAGGTGTGTGGCAGGGTGCTGGCCAAGAGTGCCTGAGCCAGCCCTGCGGGCCCTTTAAGAGGGAGAAAAGCCCTCTGCAAACCTCCCTTGCAGGGAGGCTAATCAGACACCTGGCTTGCAGGGCAATCAACAGGGATGAGTGGCACCTGGCAGCCTCCTCAGGGGGATAAAAGGCCTGCCAGGAAGCAAGCCCAGTGTGGTGGGGATGGTATAGAGTGAGGTGGTGGTTGGAGCTATTCAGAGCTGTGTTGGTATTGAAGCTGGACTATATAGAGTCTGTAGAGCTGGGAGCTGTAGAGCTGTAAGTTGAAGAACTGTACAAAGCTGTATATATTGGTGGTGGGGTCTTGCACTGTTAATTAAAGAGCACTGTTTGAAGCAAAGAAGGGTTTTCCTGCCTGTTCCTGAGAGGGGTGAGAGAGCGGTCTGTCACAATCCTATTCTGAGTTTTTTCTAGAGACTTTGCAATCTTGGCTGCAGAGGGAGGAACTGAACCTGGATCTCCCACATCCTATACAAATGCTCTAACCCCGGGCTAAAAATTATAAAAATTGTCCTTGGGCATCTAAGTTGCCTCACTCCAGGAGAGAAATCCCCTGTCACGGCGTGCTAGCAGAGAGGGGCGCCTCCCTGCCAGTCAGACTTAGGCACTTCTGTTCTTGAGGGGCAGGTCTTAGGCCATTCCCCTCTTTTTGGCATCTCCCACTGGCTAGTTTAGGCAGTGACCAGCCTAGGATGCTGATGTTGTAGATCACATTCTCAGGCGTCTCTCTCTCCTCATGCATTGTACAGGGAGCCTGGGTGCCTATCTCAGGCTTTGTGCAGACCAATGTTGTTCCTGTGATTTTCTAGCCACAGACCTGGAGTCCAAACTCAGACTGAAATCCATGTTTCATGGCTTGTGTAATGGGGCACACGCCACCCCCATCCTCTGATACCCCAAAATCCTCTCAGACTGTCGGTAAATAGCATCTTGTGTGAATTTACTTGTATTCCCATCACCAACAGCAATACTGTCTTGTGCAGCAAAATATTTACCCTGGTTTTGGCCCTTTCCTAGAGGGCCCAGGAGGAACAGATCTCAGAACATACTGGGCTCAGCTAGCATAAGTAGTCCCCCACTCATTTCCTTCCTGTGACTGCTTTTATACCCCTTAGCTGATGGATAACTGGTTAATCAACCCTTCCAGCCTGTGAGCTAATTAGCTTCCAGGAGAGTTGATTGGGTCCTAAGTGATCAGAGTTAGGGCCCAGATCCCGTTATCTCCTTGCACCTTGTCACACACCTCCACCAACTATTGACCGCTGAGGTTCCTTTTCCCTTGCATTTCTCTTCTTTAGAGGTGACACCAGGTACCTTTTGTCCACTTCCATCCACAGAAGTCACATTTAATGGGTGGGAGACATCCCCATCATTCTGTTTAGCACATTGGTCTTCACACCAGTGGCAACTCGAGGATCTGATCTCCTCCTCTTTCTTTTGGGACAGGGCATGTTCTATCTCTTCGTCACCTTTTTTCTCTATGGCCTCTCATTTCCCTAGTGATACCAACATATCTCAGAGTTCCTCTTCCCAGGGAATGAGAGGTAGTGAACATTCTTCTTTGAGTAATTGCTCATGTGTATTCCAATAGGTGTGTGCATGCCGCATGCACGATCGCTGGAAGCTTTTCCCCTTGCGGTACCCCTTGGGTCTGCAGTGGCAACCCCTGGAGTGGCTCCTTTACGGCGTTGCATATATACCCTTTCTGACTTGCTGCCTGCTCAGTTCCTTCCTACCGCCCATGGCAGTCATTGGAACAGCTTAGTGCTTGCTTTGCAAGTCTTTAGCCTAGTGGTTTTCTTTGTTCTTGTGTAAATAGATTTATCTTGTTGTAAATAGTTGTAGTTGTAGTAAGTTATTGGGGGGTTTCCCCTCCTTTTACTTTCTCCGGCACTTGGGCATGCCTCAGTCACAGGGATTTAACGCATGCAAGAGGTGTGGGAAGCCTATGCCCACAAGTGATCCGCACGCCGATTGCCTTAAGTGCCTGGGCGACAGTCATCAAACAGACAACTATCCTATTTGCAGGGGCTTCAGACCCAGGACTACGAAAGAGCGGAACTACCGCCTGAAGTGCCTCCTCATGGAGTCTGCCCTTCAACACAAGCTGAGCTGGTACCAGCTTCCTCGATGTGCAATGCACCGGCCTGAGCGTGGGATGTCCCGACACCGAGGGAGGACCCTGTCAGGGGCCATCGGCATCGTTCACCAGCCCACAAGACCAGTGCTTCGCGTTTCGAAGGGGTAAACATTTTGACTCTGTAAAACAAATTCAATACAATATAATCAACATTATAACATTATTGTGCAATGTCACTGTTGTGACTTGACCAAGGGCCTGTGATTTAGAAAACTTGGGATCTAGTCCCAACTCTGCTGCTAACTTTGGGGAAGTAACTTCACATATTGGTGCCTCAGTTGTCCCCATCTGTAAAATGGGGATAATGACAGTGACTTTCTTTGTAAAGAGATTGGAGATCTACTGAGGAAAATGCTATATAAGAGCTGGGCATAATTATTATGGTAACTTAATAGATCCATTCCTAGACCCAACTCCTCCCAGGAAGTGGGAACTACATGAACATTTAAAGACTTTTTTAAAATACCAAATTATTGCATACTTCACAGGACATTAAGGTTCAGTTCAAATGTCAGGCTCCAGGTTAGTTCAGTGCCTATGTTATCTGACAGTGATTGCCCCAACCCTAACCTGAATATCCAGTGCCCTTGTGCAAAAGAACTAGGAACCCAACAGAACTAATTGTGTGAGAGTAATTACTACTCAGCATGAGCCAGGGTCACAGAATCTGCCTTACAAGGATTGTGTGAAAGTGGAATAGGAAGAAAGGTCTTACATAAGTGGTGAAGCACATTGCACCCTGACTGAGCACTGGTTGCTGGATGGAGACAAATGACTATACTGTATAGTACTTCAGTCGAGAGGCGCTAATGATACACATCTCAAAGTGTGGCATATACCAGGGAGAAAAGCCTAGGGGTGGATTCAATCTAATAACAGAGCAAGCAGAGAAGAATGTTTCCCTTGCACCAGGTGTTCTGGGAAGTTTGGCACTAAATCATATTCTCTGGCACTATTTTTAACGCTATAGCACTGGAATTATGTGTTTTGTTAATGGTCCAAACAGCTTCACACTGATCACTTCCAGGTTGTTACATTAATCAGCCGAAAGCATTAAAAAAATAATGTGTGCCTTGTTGTTTCTTTTTATCACTATTATATTTTCCTTTAAGTTAATTGCATTTTTTCCCCTCTCCCCGTTCAAGCTCTAGCTCATTGGATAGGAAGTCATATTTAGATCAGATCTAGCTTTTTGGCTAAACTGTTAGTCTTTGTTTTTAGAAATTACCAATCTTCTGCCTCTGTCAGTTTGATGTACCAGTGTAATGTTAAAACTTGATTAAACCAAACACAGCTATTTTGGATGTATTAGCCATTATTAATTAAAAGCAAAACATTACATAGCCAGAAATATTTTTAGGGCTTTCATATCCACGGCCAAATTGCTGCAATTGCACATTTACTAATTAAAATTCAAAAAAGGAAATAAATAGCAACTTTGGTTCTAAATCCTCTATCTAAGTTTATTATTGTAATGACTAAAAATACAAATAATACTTTTCTAATAAAAATAATAAATAATGTATTTTTTAAAAAATGAATAACCCAGTAGGGGTTACTGTGATAACCCGGTAGGGGTTACTATAAGTTATGTTTTATAAAAATTAGCTATAAAAATTAAATAAAAATAAATAGCTCGGAGCAGTCCAAGGAAGCTTTTCTTTGGGCAAGGAGCTAACACATAAACTCCCTCCCTATCAGCTGAATGAAAGGAGGGCCCCTGAAAGCCTGGCTGGTAATCACTCAAAACTCAAAACTGGCTGGTAATCACTCAAAATAGTGACTGCAAGTAGAGAGAGTCGTAGTTTGGGGTGTGTCAAAGGAGGACCCAGAATTGTGTCCTTGTTACTATAATTATAAGAGGGATAATCTCCATGAATTTCCTTTTCCCTTGGGCTCTCCAGGCCAGTTCCCGTATGGTTCCTTGCTTGAGACACTGGAAGAAGTCCCCACCCATAGCCTCCATAGTAAAAACCACCCTAAAAAAGATTGGTCCCCAAGGGGGTAACCAAGGAGGGGAAGAATGCATAAAGGTCAGACCCTTCTCCTCTGACCAGGTGAGAGCTCCAGTAGTAGTATGCTGAAAAATATTCAATCGTCATAGTTTTATGTCACTCAGTAACCTAGCATGTTACACAGTTCCAGATCAATGCTCTCCTATTATGGAGCAATAGTACACATTGCATTTTAAAAGAGATGGGGGATGAACAGGGAGGGGAAAAATTGTGATACATGACACAGCCGTTGATGAGGGATGGTGATGATGAGCCAAGAAGATAACCTTAAACCTTAAAAAATGTTTGTTTCTACAAATGGGTGAAAGTTCTTATTTTTAACCAACTAGTTGATCCATCCTCTGTAAACCCCTTTTGAAAACTAGGCTATTACTAAGTTAGGCTACATGAGAAAACAAAGTATGAAGCCCGATGCTCAGTGTTAGTAATAAATGGGTGATCCTGGTTGCTACTAAAATCAGTTAGTGAGATAAACCTTCCTTTCAGGTGTGTTATACTTGAAAAAAAAAAATTCTTCTGATTCAGACCAGCCTCAACAAACATGCTGGGCTATAGAGATGTGCACTTTGTTTGTAATGTGCCTGAACACAACTGATTGGGAAAGTAATTACCTAATTATGAGTTCGGAATAGCTTTCTGAATGAATGCAGCAGGTCAGTCTGATAGCCAGTTGACCTAATGGTCAGACAGTGCTCTACAGTTCTTTCTGATTGATCTGGAGGGGACCCTGGCCAAATTATATGCATCAGGCTTCAATCCATCCCAAAGGTCTCTTCTACTTTCCTTAGGGTTCTGGCATGGGAATGCTATGGGAGAGCGGGACTCAGACCTTCCTGTTCCACTGGGTCCTGACCCAGGGCCCAGAAAGAGGTTACAGTATCCAGTGACCACCTCAAATTATATTCCTCCCAGAGGTGCTTCCTACCACACAGTGGACCTTCTGTTTGGGGTATGGTCACAGGCACAGGAGTAAAAAGAATGAGGAGTACTTGTGTCACCTTAGAGACTAACCAGTTTATTTAGGCATCAGCTTTCGTGGGCTAGAACCCACTTCATGAGATGCATAGAGTGGAACATACAGTAGGAAGATATAGCTGATGCCCAAATAAATTGGTTAGTCTGTAAGGTACCACAAGTACTTCTTGTTCTTTTTGTGGATACAAACTAACATGGCTACTATTCCAAAGGCTCAAGGGTATCCACATAGTCTGTCAGTGGGACAGTGTCCCATTCTTTGCAATCTTCTGTGGGTTTCCACTGCCCAAAGAGGAGGAGTGGGGAATCTGGATCATGGCTTCCAGAGTAGACTTAGAAATGTTGCAGCCTCTCCTCTCACATGGCCAGGCAGCAGTCTCACTTCCTGGTGCTAGCCTACTTCCTCCTTGTCCCTAGCCTACCAGTGTCCTTCTACACTAGCCCTCCATAGCAGCTACTGATGGGCACAGCCTTCCTAGCCCAATACTGCTCTATGCCTTGCCCTGGTTTAGGGTGAGGGTCTATAAATAATGAGGAAACATAGAAAACAGTGGTACTGGTGTGAAAATGGTATAGGAGTTAGCTCCATGCTGTACTGCTATAATTGAATGTAACTCTGTGAAGACTTTGTATATTGGCACTTGCATGAATTTCTCTTAGACTACAGCCCCACACTGTATATGCTGTTACCTGGCAGCTGACCACTGTGTTGTAAATTGGATTATTGTAAATATGTGACTAGAGTCTCCTGGCATGACATACTGGAGGGGAAAGTCAAGAATAATTCAGGTATCAAAGAGTCCTGTGGCACCTTAAAGATTAACTAAAGTATTGAAGCATAAGCTTTCATGGGCTAATACCCACTTCGAGGCTTGCATCCGACGAAGTGGGTATTAGCCCACGAAAGCTTATGCTTCAATACTTCAGTTAGTCTTTAAGATGCCACTGGACTCTTTGTTACCTCTGCTATTCCAGACTAACATGGCTACTATTGAAGAATAATTCAATTTATTTACAGAGCGTCTCAGTAGGAGCATGCTGAAAAATATTCAGTCAATCGGCCATGGTTGTGAATTACTCACTAACCAAGCATGTTGTACATTATGGTTGAACAGTTCCAGATCAATGTGTAACTGGTATGGAGCAAAAGTAATACAACATTACATTTCGAAAGGGATGGGGAAAAGCAGGGAGGTGGAAATTGTGATATATGACACAGCAGTTGATGAGGGATGATGACGATGAACCAAGAAGATAATAGGTATTGGATTTTCTGGGTCTCATCACCTATCCTATGATCAGAGACAACACACAGAAGTGGCTCTATTATGGTAGGACGGGTGGTTAAATTGTGAATAAAATGTGTGTTGGGGTGATGCTAGCTTTGTGTCAGCTGTAAAGGAAAATATATGAGGGATCACATTTCGGTTCTCATAATGGAGGACTTGAATTCTTTTTAAAAAATGATCAAACAAAGCAAAGTATCTGAACAAAGAAAGGTTCCCAAAGTGCTTCTGTTAAAAGGCTCCTATTAAACCCAGGAGAAACCCTGATCAAACTCACATGGTGAAGTAAAATGAAATTCATGCAGATAATAACTTAAAAAGATGTGTGAAATTTCAGTCAGGTGAATTCACAGGGTACTAATGTCAGAGACCACTGGTATTTTACAACCAATTCAACAAATAATAGGCCCAACTAATTTACTGTGTGGTGATTTGATTGTTTAAAACCACATTTGATACCAACAAGTTGGGAATTTCAGTGTTATGGTTACAACTCCAATTGTAATGTACTTGGACTTTCTTATTTTTATTTTTTTGCACTGTATATTGTCCTTAATAGCAAAACCTCAACACTTTCATAATAATCTCCTAATGGTTCATAGCACTTTGCAACTCAAAGGATCGTTAGGCTTTTCACAGTCACGTATGGTAGCAAATACACGGTGACTTCAGAGGTCTCACTGTTCTATACTCCATGACCAACTGGAACTTCATGACAATAGATACCCATAGAAGCACTCAGAGACCACAGTTATGGGCACAGTATAGGAACTTGAACAAAATATTATGGAATTCCAGAGACAGGACACAAGTCCAAAAGCAAGAGCCCTACCACTTATAGGAATAGTTAATGGAAGTTATTAATATAGGGCATATGACATGCAGTTGATGCACAGTTGAGTCATTCTGATTCTTCTGGTAGATGGTGGTAGTGTACATCTAAACTAGGCAGCTGATTATAATATACATATATTCACTTCACTGCAATGCACCACAAAAGTTATATCACCTCTGGAGAGGAATGTAACAATAGACATATAGCATACATAGTTCAGGGCAGGAAGTGAAGAGGAATATGATATATAATTGAAACTAGAAAACATTAGATAAGCAATATATAATTACACAATCTGGAATTTGCCCAGACCACTAGGCCTAAATTTGAAAAAAAGTACCAGGGCATTTTTAATGAGCACAAGTAGTCAGGATCTCATCTGGAAAATGGCTCCTTCCAACAGCACTGCACCATCCACCACTAGGCTGGAGCAATGGTTCAGTTCTGACACAGAAAGAAGACTGTTTCCTGCTGAATCAGTACCATCATTCCCTATAGCACCCAGGGCTTTCATGGAGGTTTCTCATCCAAGGCCTGATCAAGCCTGATGCTGCTTTGCTGCTGAAATCTGTCATAGTACAACTCAAATTGGTATAACTACTGGTATATTAAGGACATATTAAGATCCAAACGAGGGAGAAGAGATAATGGTGGAATCGTTCAACCTGATTAGCCACACTGAGCCTATTAGAGCATCTGTTCCAACCATGCTCTTGTATAGATGCTAAGCATTTAGACAGAACTTGCCCTAAGATGGCTACTTTGGGTTGACAAGGACTTATCTCTGCTGATGAGGGGCATTTTTAGCAACCAGCCAGGTGCTCAAGCCACTGCCAATTATTGGGATGGGATATCGATTATTTTGCTTATAGTCAAGAGTAGCACATGTAAGGCCTTTGTACCAGCCTTAGAATTACCAAGGCAAAGCTAGGAGAGAGGGGGACAGCAATCATGAGGTGTGGACCTGATTGCATCCTCCCTGATATGCTGGGGTAGGTAGGTGTCTGTGAAAAACAGTAAGACTATCTATATTTGATTTCTGGTATGTGTGTTTCAGGGCCCGTGAGACTGCAGACTTTGCAAAAACACATCTGTATAACTACCGGCTTTAAAAGTGTTGCTTAATTGTTGTTCTTTGATTGATGAGTTGTTGACATAATTGTAACAGTTACTAACATAAAAGGGGCAGACAGGTCTGAGGAATTTGGATTTGACCTTCTGGACATCTCTTGGAATCCCCAGTGACAGGCGGAAAGCTGGCCAATTGAACCTTGTCATTTGACCGCTCGAGACCCTTCCAGACTGTGGGTAACTATTGTCTGGGGGTACTCTATAACCTATTGTGTTTGTTATGTGCTTGGGACAAAATAAAGCAGAGGCTTCGAGAAGCAACTTGGGAGAGTGCCGGAGACTAATCTAAAGTGAAGGCTTTAAGTAAAAGCACTTCATTTTGTGTGATTTATGCCAGCCACCAAGAAGACAGAGGTGCTGCATCTCTCTTGGTTTATTTCCTGATACTGCCTCGCAGAGAGTAAAGTTACTGAGAGCTATGGGTTTAGGAAAACCCAGGTAACACTGTCAGTACTGTAACACTGAATGTTCTAGGCAGCAATGTTACATTTCCCAGCAAAATGGAGGATACCGGACTGGTCTTTTTGAAAGATTTTATTAGTTATTTTCACCTCAGTAGTAGAGAAACTCTTGGCCATTTCAGCTACAAGAACAATTGATCCAGTTGTTGCAGGTGGTTGGCTTCAGTATAAACATCCTCATGATGTTGAATGCATTGATCCTGAAGGACCATTCAAACATTGTCTACAGTAGCTGAAGCCATCCTCTTCAAGCCATTGAAAAGTTTGAACACAGAGGTCTATCTGAGGTGCATTGACAAGAAAGTGGTGAAAAAGAAGTTGAGGACAATATGTTTTGGTCTCATGCCACCCTGACGGGCTGTTCCACTTTCACCCAAGGGCCAATGGGCATTAGAGGATTCATGGGTGATTAATAAGCAAATTATCAATATCCATACTGACTGTGGGCATCTTATAATCATGGCAGGAATGGTTACACCAACTCCAAGGCCAATGCTGAAGCTGCAGATAATTTTCCCAGCAACTGATGTCATTTTTTAATGAAACTCTGACAAGTGATGTCATCAGGTTCTCAAAAATTTGAATACTGAGATAGGAAAGGATAATGATATGTGGGAAACTATGCTCAGGAAGTTTGGTATCAGGAATAAAAACAGAAATGGGCAGTGATTGCTGGAATTTGTAGCTGCTAATGATACAGTGATTACTGACTTACTCTTCTATCACCCAAATATTCACAGACCTGCTACAGCCCAGAAGGTTTCACCAGAACTGTTATTTTTACTGATCATGTCCCATTAGGACTTGTTTACATTTTACAGTCATAGATATATGAGTTTGAAAAGGTGCTGAGATTGACATTGACCATCAGCTTCCGTTGACCAAAGTGCAACTCAGACTTCAAAAACAGTTTATGGACTCACACTAGTCCACTTCTGGACCTAGCTATCTGATGACTTTCTGTTCTGAACTGTGTAAGGCCATTGAAGCATTGGAGATTGAAGTCTCACTCACCCTTTCATGTGATGAGCAATAGTGTTTTTCGAGTCATCAGTGCTGACCATTGCCAATTCATTGCTGGGGCCTCAACCTTGGATCAGTGAAACATCAACTGATGTTTCAAACATCAACCTTGGATTAGTGAAAAGTCATTTACAACAACTGAGTTAAGAAAAAAGTTAAGAAAAAAGTGAGGCTACAATTTTAGTCTTCAAAGACAATTTTGTTGAGAGCAGAAGCAGAGGTCGAATGGGTTCAACCTCAGAACATCATGAAGTCAGTGTGTAAGAAAAGATAAGGAATCCTGGTGGTTAATTTAGAAAAGGCTGCTACTAGGTACAATCTCCCCACCCTCTATTTAATTTTGTGACATTTGCAGAAGGTGGTACCTGCTTTTCCAGTAAAAAACTGGGATGGCTGCATCAGCCAGAGTCTTCAGCATCAGTTGCATTGATGGAAAGATCATTTCAAAACACTTCTCAATTGTCCATTGCCTGCAGCCTCTTTTCCACAAGTTCCAGTAGAGCCATCTTCCGTCAGCCAAAAAGAGATACTCTTCAGTCCATATGTGACGGTGTACCCCATAATGCTTTATGGCGGGGGGGTGCTTGTAAATATATATATATGATATTACTGGAATATGGTTTTGCTACATATGCCATGTAACATATCTCTATGAAGGTAATGATCCACTGGATCTGTTCATCCTATTTGTATGTATGTGTCTGTTTTGTAGTCAAAGTTCTGAATATTGGCTATGTGCTTGGTTGGCTGTATGTGGACTTTGGAAAGCAGCTGAGTAGCTCTCTGGGAGAAGACTATTCTCAGTTAAGCCCAATTGAGAACCAATCAAGCAAACAATGAACTTTGTAGACACCCATCCACACCCGAGCTTCCTGAGAAATGCAGCCTGGCTGGTGGTGAGGGGAGTCTGGTTCGGGCCTGCAACTGAGCCATGTGCTCTGAGAGTGTAGGAAGGAGGAGGGGCTCCCCACCCACAGGAGGAAGTCTATATAAACCTGGGAGAGACCTCTCCATTTTGTTCTCAGCTGGCTCAAAGGACAGCCCTCCACCCCCCAAGGAGACCTGGAAGAAACTGGACCAGAGGACTGTGGCTGCAGGGGTGGTGCGAGTGATTGCTGGACCCAGGCTAACGGAGTTTGGCCTGAAAGAAGGAATTCACTGAGGGTGGAGCTTTTGACTGTATTAGTGGTAGATTTGCATGTTCTCTTTTATTTTATTTGGTAATTCACTTTATTCTGTCTGTTACTACTTGGAACCACTTAAACACTACTTCCTGTCTTTATTAAAATCACTTTTTACTTATTAATTAACCTGGAGTACATGTTGGTACCTGGGGGGGGGCAAACAGCTGTGCATATCTCGCTATCATTGTTATAGAGGGCGAACAATCTATGAGTTTGCCCTGTATAAGCTTTATACAGGGTAAAACAAATTTTATTCAGGGTTTGACCCCATTGGGAGTTGAGCATCTGAGTGCCAGAGGTAAGAATACCTCCTGCCTGTTTCCAGGAAAGCCCACAGCTGTTAGGGGACGTGGCTCAGACTGGGCAGGGTACTGAGGTCCTATGCTGTTGGGGCAGGAAAACTGAGGCAGGAGTAGCCTTGACACATCGGGTGGCAGATCCTAAGTGGTTTCTGTGATCTCAAACTGTCACACCATACACTGAAATCTGGGAAGTTGCCAGGGTTTTTAACATTACTTCTGTTTCTTAAGCCAGGTGACAGTGAGACATGGCACCCCATATTCTTCAAAGTGATATTATTATAATATGACTATAGAATAATTATTATATATTTTGCATAAGACAGGTCTTGTGAGGTGTCATTGGAAAAGTTAACATTTGCTGAACATGATTATCCTATTGGCATGCATGCATCATTTTTGTATCTAAAGTTATGAATATTGACTACGTATCTGTATTCCAAATGTGCTTATGCTGAGTGACACTCACAACTAGCCTTTCGGGCCCATCAGCAAAGACAATGGATCCTGAAAGAACGTCATCTTCCTGTAAACTTTCCAGACATCCTGTAAGTAATGGCTGCTATGACCCAGCAAGGTATACAAGGGCATGTGACCAGGTCACATGAATCTGGACTCCATTTTGGGATGTCTGCATTTTTCCACAAACTGGTCTGGGAACCAAGCTTTCAAACAAAGGTTCCCTACCATATATTAAAGCTATATAAGGGAGGGAGTGACATCGTCTGTTGTTCTTCACTCTCCACACAAGAGGATTCCTGGAAACACCCGAGGAACAAAGACTGAACTGGGGAAGTGCTGGACCCATGCAAAAGGGATTTCTAGCCTGTGTATGCAAAACCTGAGGATTTCAAGCTGTAAAGCAAATGCATCTTGTACCTTGAGAATTTTCCAGCCTGATTGTATCATCATCAATGGTGAGAATTTGCTAATTCATATCCTGCATTTCCAGTATTTTAGGCTTAGTTTGTGTTTTTATTTATTTACTAGGTAACCTACTTTGATCTGTTTGCTATCATTTATAATCACTTAAAATCTATCCTTTGTAGTTAACAAACTGTTTTATGTTTTAATTTATACCCAATGTGCCTTAAAGTGAAGTGCTTGGAAATCTCAGGTTGGTTGAACACAGGCTTGTTGAATTTACTCGCCACACTGAGGGGGAGGTTAAATGGATAATAAATTCATACTGGTTGGGGTTTGGATCAGGGCAGGATTGTACAGCTCTGGGGTCTTAGGCTGGGAAGCTGGTGGTTATTTTGGCTGTAGTCTGTCTATTGTTGGTTCATGCAATGACTGATCAGAAATTCTGTATGTAAGTGCTGCTGGGTGTGTCCCTACCTGTGTGAATGCTGATGGAAGTGTAGGCCTGGGAGCTGGTCTGCAACTTATCACAGCCACACAGTGTGAGAGTGAGCCCAGATTGATTAGTCAGAGGGCTCAGTGGTCACCAGTTCCAGGTGGCACCCCAGGGGAAATCCATCACAGACAGTATTGTTGCAGACTGTCTGGCATATAAATATAATCCTGGTGATTGGAAGAAGGGGGATTATTCTGCTGCTGTTCAAAAAGGTTGATAAGGGTAAATATATCAACTATAGAGGTATTACTCTGTTGTCGGTCCCAGGGATAGATTTTGCTTCTATGTTAATGTCTTGAATCAACTACAGTATGTGCTTCGTGGCAAAGGTTGGGTTATTCCTTGCAACTTTAGACCTCGGCGTTCCACTGTCAACCGGATCTTCACCTTGAGACAGCTTTATGAAGATAGCTGAATTTAATAAGCCTTGTCCAGCACTTTTTATAGATTTTTGACATGCCTTTCATTCAGTGCATCAAGCAAGTTTGAGGGCTCTGATGATGTGTCTTGATGTGCCTGGGAAGATAGTGTCACTGATAGAAGAACTCCAGAGTGGTGCAATGTGACAGCATCAGAGGCCAGGATATGCTCTTTTCTCCAACTTTAGGCTGAGACAGGCAAACAGACAACACTGAATTTCCCTGCTCATGTGGGTTCAATCCAGCCCCTTGTCAACTAGATTCATAGAACTAGTTGGTTTCATTGTCCTTACGGTAGGAAGTTTTTTTCTGAGATTTAATCTAAATCTTCTATGCTGAACCCATTGCCTCTTATCCTGTCCTCTGTGGCAAGAGAGAACAACTTTTATCCATCTTTTTATTGCAGGCTCAAATATTTGAAGACCACTATCATGCCTCCCCCCGCCATCTCCTCTTTTCCAAACTGAACATATCCGGTTCCTTCAGCCCTTGCTTATACGGCTTACATTCCATCCCTTTGATCATCTTTGTTGCTCGCCTCTGGATCCTTTATAGTTTTTCCACATGCTTTCTATACATTGGTAATCAAAGCTGGACACAGTATTCCATCTGAGGCTGAACCAATGCCATTATGACCATGGTATAAGAATGATTACTCTTCTACACATGATTTCTGTTTTAATCACTCATTTATGGGTCAAACTCCAAGCCTCTCTTTTTAAATGATGACGGATGCTCTATTTGGCTTTTTGAATATTTTGCTTGTTTATAATTTTGCCTATTTTCATTCTTTTGCCTGCTGTGGTTTAATTATCTGTGCAGCGATCTGAACATCTCAAGGGAGGAGCAGGGTAAGAATGAGGAGGTGATTTTTTCAACCCTGATCCTGCAGTCCCATCCAAAACTCCCCTGCCTACATATGCACCAATGTACTTGTTATACATACTAGAGCATGTATGAGAAACTTTCACTGTGTCATTACACTATCAGGATAAGGAACAGAGACAGTCCCTTGGCTATGCCATTTATTTAAAGACAGTGCAAATGCACAGAAGCAATAATTCTTCAACTTTTGCAATGAGGATGAAGAATGTTCCAGGGTTCAATTCTCCACCCATTGAGATCAGTGAGAGATGGATCAGGCTTTTTTTTTTAATTAATCATTAGTCTATTCATAACATCTAAGAGATGCCGAGCACCTGCTCATCCCACTGATTTCAATGGGAGCTTTGCTTGATTAAGGAGTGAGAATAAATTAAGGATTTCAGGATCTGGCCCATGAAAATTCTCCATTGTGCTTACACAGCAGCAGGATTTTAGAGTGAAATGTCTTGCCTGTGACTTGCCTAAAGTGTCTTTCCTAAAGTGACTAGCCCTTGCTGGGGACTGTGTTACTTCCTGCCAAGTTTCATGTTTTCAAAATAAGCCACGTTGCCCCTAGAATTGGACAAAATCAACAATGACAAAAACGCACACACACGATTGGAACTCGTGGGAAAAATGCAATTTCCTTTTTGAGCAACCTCTTGCTCATGTGACCATTGCCGATTTGAATCCGCTCAAAGCAGCCTGGCACTGGATTTGCATCTTGATGGCAGGACCAGTTCTAAGGATTGAAACTAGTGAGTTGAACCAGAGGGAGCCAACAACTAGGAGAAGAGGAGCATGTTGCTATGTGCTGACTGAGCACTTGGGGCCATATTAGGGCTGCCTTGCGTGAGTGTGCCAGGGTGAGGGAACAGCATACAGGAAGACACTCAGCACCCCAATGCAACAGGCAGTGCTAATAGACTTCTTGCATCCCTGGAGCACAAGGCAGTCCCACTAGTGCTGCTGTCAGTGCTGCATAGCACACTAGAGTCACGTTCAGCTACCAGTGGGGAGGGTGCGGGTGGGGGACAATTACTCGCTGCACCTCTTCTACTGGTACAGAAAGTGCAAGTGCTGAGCACTTTCCCCAACACTCCAAAGCCATCATGCCCCACACCACTGTTTTTCATAGGGAAGAGGGTGCAATAACCACAGGGATGCAAACAGATTGTTATCCAAAGTCTCCGTTTTTCTCTTTTACAAGTTACTAGCTGTTATGGCTGAGAAAACCTTCAAAACAGGACCTGAGTGCGAAGAATCAGAAACAATAGCTCAGAGAGGTGTGAACTGTCCCAGTCCTTTCCATTGTTGCTACCTCAGATGTTGGTTATGATACATGACTAATACTTGAGTCAGCAGTTTACATACTGCTTCAAGTACCAGCAAGCTGTGTGGAAGGAAGATCGACAGTCTTTTTTTCCACAGGGAACAAACAAACAAACATAGGTTAGCCAAGCGGTTCCCTAATTGAAACACGATAGGACCTGATTCCTTTTTCGCTTACACTTCCCTGAAGTCATCAATTTACAACTGTGGCCGTGAGAGGAGAGTCAGGCCCATAAGGGTTTTGCAACGTGGTCAAATCAGCCACACTTTTCTGTTACGTACTGCAAAGCCTCAGAGTGTCGTTCGATGGCTGGATTCCACAGCAGCATGTGTGACATGGGGAACTGATGGAGCCATCTGTTTTTCTTACAGTCTCAGGCTTTTTTTCCCCCATGGTTTTATATGAGCTTTTGGTAAGTAGAGAAGGGGGAGGAGGAACATCTGGTGTAAGCTCCAGGACTTCACATTGCTAAGGGAAGGATATTTCCAATAGAAGCATTTCAAGGTAACGTGATTGGGAAGCCTAACTACAGCTCTGAAGCTGAGCCAGGGGTGAATAAATGAAACTAGACAGACAATGACAGTGAGCTGCTGGAAGGCAGCTGAAGACAGTGTGCTGGTGGAGCAATCTTGGACCAAGATCAGAGAGCCTGGGGAAAGAGGAGGGTGAGAGGAGAGAGACAGAACTTGCCTTTCTATAGGGCAAATTCTGATCCTTTCACGTAGACTAGATGTAGGTGAAGCTGCATGTTATGTTGATTCCCCCCTCACATAGCCCAGGGCTAAGTCTCACAAAATAGGGGCTGCACTTGGAGGTCTTGGCAGGAGCCAGAAGGATAGAATCTGCCCTTATCCAGCCTTTGGTGCATGAGCAGAGCTTTCCTCTTACCTCCCAAATATATGCAACCTTTGTAGTAAGATGCATCCCTGAAATAGAAATTCTTGTTTTAGAGGCCTAGTGTGAGGTCTGAGGCCTGAAGCCTGAACCAAAGTACTTCCAGGCATTACTAAGTAAAGCTGCGCTGTGAGCCAGAGGCAGACCCTAATTTCTTGCCAAGTTCTGCAAAGGGCTGCAAGAAAGTACACGCTAATGATATAAGTAGTTGTGCCAAGATGGACACCTGGACACGCCAAGGACACTTCACAGAGACAACAAGGAACAGCCAGGTGCATCCCAAAGACAGGGTGAAAGGACAGCATGATGGATAGATCTGTCTGTTTGAACCAACATGATCAAAGGGGGAGACAGCACCCTAATGAGCCAAGGGGCTGTACTTCAATGTGACAGTAGAGATGAGTAATCGGTCCTGCACTGTATAAAAGTAGTCTCAGAGTCCACATTGTTCTGCAGCGAAGGGGGCAGTGGAGTGTCCCGCCACTGACTGAACTGTGTCCATTGTCTTGGGGGCACATATGGACTAGCAGACACGTTGATATCTAATCCAGAGAGCTAGAGCCTGTGTTTCATTTGACAATAAATCTGGCCCGGGTGCCTTCATACCTTACTAGAGTCTGTGGTCTTTGGGGGTTCTCTCGGGGTCTGCTGTGTCAGCGATCTGCTTTTTGCACAGAGGGAACATGCACGCAGCCAACTGATATCATCATCGAACAAGAGCAGAGCACCACACCGGTACCTACTGATAACAACCTTCACTCAGCCTATCTATGATGGGGTGTACAAATCCTGCAATGGGTTCAAGCATCCCCACCCTGCAAAGCCTGTCAGGACTGGAGGAGAAATTAAAAAGTGGAGAAGTCCACCTCAGTAGGTGGCAACTCTGGGTGGGAGACAGAACTCTCTTCCCCCAGCTCCCAGGGAAAGGTCCAATGGAGAGCAGAGCCTATTCCCATGCCCATGAACTGTCCAAGCACACTGAGAGGTGAGTTGGACTATACACAGTTACCTCAAGACACCTTGTTGTGGTTGACATAGGACATTGAGTCAGACTGAAGCTTGTTTGAGGCCCCCTCTGATGAAAGAGAGGCCAGTAGTTCATTTGGGATTGGTTGTTTGTTTCTTTTCTTCCCTTCCTTCAGGTTTTTCTTGTTTCCTCTGAATCCAGAAGGGTAAACTCCAGAGGAACAGAGCCAGAGGTCTGAGTTTCTTTCCTTGTGTCAGTTATGCTTGGATGCAGAACGCCTAAGTGAGTATATGATCCCCTCAAAGCCCAAAGGGTTGCTGTAGAGAAACAAGGCCCTTGACGCCATCAAATCCATTCATAGTTAAGTCAGCGGATCACACTTAGGATACATCTACAGACAAGAGACACCCCGCTAGTACATAGTGCCCAGACATGATTATGAGCGTCTGTGTTCTAACAGATTTTATTGCTCGTGTGGATGCAAAAACATAGTTCTATAATTATGTTGGAGTAGCTGTGTGTACGTGTGTACATCCGTGGAGATGTGGCCCTGGCAACAACTAGAAGAACTTTTGCAGGAAATCCTGTGATATTTGAATTCTTTTCCATTCTGAAATGGAATCAAAACAATTTTTTTTCAAAAAAATTTATGAAACAACATTCCAAAAGAAAACATGTTTCTGGTTGATAGGGTCGATAAAATTGAAAACTTTCATTCTGATTTTGCCCTTAAAATAAATAATAGCAATTTTTAAAAAAATTGAAAAGAAACAGAAAATTGAAATGTTCCATTGCTAGACTGTGATGCTCCACCTCCCCTTTTTTATGAAATGAAATGTTGTTGAAATCTACATGTTTCCATGAACCTTTTCACTTTCAGTGAATCTGCATTTTCTGAGCTAACATGGTCAGTCAGAAAACTTTCAACCAGTTCTAGTAACGATGGGTAAGACCACGACGAGCACCTATATTCTAACATGTTTTGCTTATCGTCAGGGTGGGCAAGAAGAAATGGTGGCATAACTGTGTTAGAGCATGGTGTTTAAGCCAGAGCCATGCCGACTCCCTCTTCACCCATCCACACAGAACAATCCGCAGCCACTGATTGGAAGAGCTACTGGGGCTGGGTGAGTGACAGGGAGCTCTGCCCTGCTGGTTGTTTAAGGGGAAGAGAGTGCCCTGAAGTCAGAGTCATTTCCTGGATGTGTCCAATGGAAGCACTGCCTCATAGGAACTGCTTCCCTTTGATCTGTTGTAGGGAGATGCAGCCATCACAGGTCCACATCCTTGCAGAGGAGGGAATAGGCTAGTCCTGAAGTCGATGCTGGGAGCCAGCCCATTGGAAAAATGCCTGTTTCCTTAGCAGCACAGCTCAGGCCTGCAAACAGTGGCTTTTATAACCAAAAAAACCTGCATAAGCCAATCTCTGCCATCCGAAAAATATTAACAAAAACACTCTCCTTTGAATTCTTCATGGATATTATTCATGGTGATGTGAGCATGGGAGTCAGAGCTGTAATCTATACTCTGACAGGATTCCCAAATATCCTTTGGACTAGAGATGGAATCACGGTGAGAACGAGAATACCTCCACAGCAATCTCTTAGAACAGCATTTCTCAAAGTTTTCCCCTTTCCACTTTCCCACGTCCTCTTGCGGCCCGGTGGTATTTTCGCCGAAATGCCACCGAATAGAAAGCTTCCGTTTTCGGCGGCATTTCAGCGGGACACAAATAGAACACTTCCGATTTCGGCGGTGTCCTGGGACTGATCTCGCAGTGGCGAGAGGACACCACAGCCCCCTGTGGGGGGTCTCACGCACCCCCTGCACATACCCCACTTTGAAGACCACTATCTTAGAACATAAGAACAGCCATACCAGGTCAGACCAGTGGTCCAGCTAGCCGTGTATCCTGTCTTCTGACTGTCGCCAATTTCAAGTGGTTCAGAGGGAATGAACAGAACAGGTAATCTTTGAGTGATACCTCCCCTGTTGTTCATTCCCAGCTTTTGGCAATCAGAGGCTAGGGACACCCAAAGTCTGGGTTGCATGCCTGACCATCTTGGTTAATAGTCATTGATAGACTTTTTACATTTTTACTATCCGGTGGATGTCCTCTTCAATACAACTGCTGGAAGACTCAGACTCCTGTTGTCTTCCCAAAATTTGTGTATGGTTGCATCTCTTTCTTGGTCTGGTCATTTAATATTATTACTTAGGGTTCTTTGTTTGTAAAATGGAGATCATCTGGTCCTATCTCACAAAGACTTCACTCATTAAAGTGCCATGGAACTAAGAAGTGCTATTTTCATAGGTATCAGAACCCTGTTGTGGAAGCACGTATGCAAAAATAGGTGATAAACACCAGAACGGGTAGGACTGTGTTCATATTAGGTACCTGAGCATGCCCAATGTAAACTAGAAGTTTCCCTAAGCCTGTGCTCAGACATTTGAGAATAAAAATTGTGTTTTCTCTTCAGACAAACCTGACTCCTGGGAGTTTAATACACATTATACTAAACATTATTATATGACGTAGAATCTGATTACAGCCCTACACATTTAGAACTATTGGTCCCCACATAATACATTGTAAACGGACCCTTTGCCTGTATTCCAAGTAAGCAGAGTCAAAAGTCATCTTCCCTCCTTTTTAATTTTTTTTCAAACACCTGAAAACAGCAGTTTTGGGAATTTATAGAGACAGACTTGGCAGCCTTTTTACATGTTCACGGACTGTAAGATATCATTTCAATGAGCCCCCTTCTCTCTATTAGATTAAAAGTGATGGAGGGGGGCAAGCCCCGGATCCCACTCCCTGGTGGGAACTTGAGGGCCAGATTAAAATGTCTGGAGGGTCCGATGTGGCCCTCAGGCCATATTTTGCTCACCCCATTCTAGACTCACAGCTAAATCACTCTTGAAAACTAAAATGATCCCCATTCAGATCTCATACAGGTGTAAATCAGGAGTAATTCCATTGAAACCAATTGTTCTATTCCAGGGCTGGCGACAAAAATTTGGGGGGCCCCTACTTTGATAGTTTGGGGGCCCCCAGCCCAGCCAGGGGCCCCCCCAGCCCAGCCGACAGCAGATGGGGGCCCCCCCGGGGCTCCCCCAGCCCAGCCGCCCCCCCCCCCAGCCCAGCCGACAGCGGATGTGGGCCCCCCCAGCCCAGCCGGTCCCCCCCCAGCCCAGCCGGTCCCCCCCAGCCCAGCCCAGCCCAGCCGGCGCTCCCCCGGACAGCGCTGCTGCTGCCAGCCGGGCTCACAGCTCCTGCTGGGGCCAGCCTCGCTTGTCCAGAGGAGAGCCGTGACACCTCCCCGCCCCTTCCCCGCTCTCCAGGTCCGGCAACAAGGGGGGACGACAACGGGTACAGCGGTGTACCGGGGCCCCCCTAAAGTCAGGGGGCCCAGTACAGCTGTACCCGTAGTACCACCCTGTCGCCAGCCCTGTTCTATTCTCCACTGCTTTGTATCACAGATAGCGTTTACCTCTCTGCCCAGTGAATGCAAAGTGGTACTAAAGCAGGACTTTTTGCACAGATGTAAATCTGAGGTTTTTAAAGACAGGCTTGACAAAGTCCCGGCTGGGATGATTTAGTTGGGGATTGGTCCTGCTTTGAGCAGGGGGTTGGACTAGATGACCTCCTGAGGTCCCTTCCAACCCTGGTATTCTATGAAATCACTGCACAAAATGCATTGCAGTGGGAAAACAACCCAATGGAGTTGCATGCATATAAAACTCTTCCAAATGAGAACTGAATCAAGCTTCATGGACTTAAGTTACTGGAAGGAAACATTGTGAACAGAAGACAATTTTGCATATGGGGCATTCACATAAATCTGAACTTCCATCAGGTTTATGAATTCTTAGTCCTAAGGAAATGCATTTTATTATTTCAGACAGAGGAAGATGGATAGGAAGTCAGGGAGAAGCGAGTTTAAAAAGGAAAAGGATATTCATTGAGTTCATTTTCTCTTGCCTGAAAAAAGGTCTTTTAGGTTTGTTGTCCTCCTTGTTGTCCTGCTACAGGCAATAGAAAGAAGGGAAAGAAGGTATTTTTTTTCCACCAGATCTTATGCTCATAATTGGAGAAAAGCTAAATTAGCAACTTTTCATTAATGAGATCCATGGCTGCATTTTAATAGCTTGGCTAAATTATGCTTCACCAACAGAATACTTAATTTACTAACAACAAAACAAAACAACTTCTTGCAGCCCCAGAGATTTGGGTGTTCAAAGTTGGCTGATCTTTTTAACTGTATTTCCTTTGTAAAAGACTTCAAAGCCTGGGAGGGGGTGAGGAGATAAGACCAGGACAATCTCCCTGGCTATACATTTGGTGACGATATCTGCTTTAGTGAAGGTGACTTCTCACCTGAGTAGAAACAACTGTTTTAAAACCCCCAAATTCCAAACTGGATTTTAGTAGCTATAGGTTTATACTTCTGCTCCATCATTGTATTTGATCAATGTAAAAAGAGGAAGTATTGATTCTGGGTGCTAAGCATGTGTGAAAGTCTCATAGGTTCATAGACTTTAAGGACAGAAGACCGCATCGTGATCATCTGGTTGTGATTGGCTGGGTCACAGAAACCCCCTTGGGACTGCCACCTGATGTGCTGAGATTACTTCTGAGCCTGTTTTCCCTAGCAGCTTGGGACTTCAGTACCCTGTCTTGTTGAGCCAGACACACTAGCCTGCTACAAACGCAGACCCAAGTCTGAACCACGTCCCCAAAATCTGCAGGCTTTAACTGAAAACAGCTTAAGAAGTGCTCCTGTCTCTAGAACCCAATGGAGTCCAAACCCCAAATCCATTTTACTCTTTATAAAGCTTATACAGGGTAAACTCATAAACTGTTCACCCCTATAACACTGATGGAGAGATAGGCACAGCTGTTTTCTCCCCCAGGTATTAATTACTTGCTCTGGGTTAGTTAATAAGCAAAAAGTGATTTTATTAAATATAAAAGGTAGGATTTAAGTGGTTCCAATCAATAACAATGAAAACAAAGTGAATTACCAAGCAAAATAAACCAAAAACACGCAAGTTGAGGCCTAATCCAGTAGGAAACTAAATGCAGGTAAATCTCACCTCAGAGATGATTCAATAAGCTTCTTTCACAGACTAGACCAGGGATCGGCAACCTTGACACGTGGGACCGCAGGGTAAGCACCCTTAGCGGGTTAGGGTTTGTTTACTTGCTGTTTCGCCAACTGCGGCTCCCACTGGCCACGGTTCTCCATCCTGGTCCCATGGCGGCTGTGGGGGCTTGTGGGACTGTTTTTTCCCCCACAAATCATGTTATGCCACACATCTATAAAGGGTTTACCATTAGTATTAACTCCTTTCATAGAATATTAGAGTTGGAAGAGACATCAGGCAGTCGGCTAGTCCAATCTCCTGCTCAGAACAGGACCACAGCAACTAAATCACTCCAGCCAAGGCCTTGTCAAGCTGGGCCTTAAAAACCTCTAAGGATAGAGATTCCATCACCTCCCTAGGTAACCCATTCCCTAGGTAACCACTCTCCTAGTGAAAAAGTTTAAGTCCTATTATCCAACCTAAACCTCCCCCACTGCAACTTGAGACCATTACTCCTTGTTTTGTCATCTGGTACCACTGAGAATGGCCTAGGTCCATCTTCTTTGGAACCCCCTTTCAGGTAGTTCAAAGCAGCTATGAAATCTCCCCTTATTTTTCTCTTCTGCAGACTAAACAATCCCAGTTCCATCAGCCTGTTCTCATAAGTCATGTGCTCCAGCCCCCTAATCATTTTTGTTGTCCTCTGCTGGTCTGTTTCCAATTTTTCCACAGCCTTCTTGTAATGTGGGGCCCCAAACTGGACACAGTACTCCAGATGAGGCCTAACCAATGCCAAATAGAGGGGTAACAAAGAGTCCTGTGGCACCTTAAAGACTAACTATAAAGTTTAGAAGCATAAGCTTTCGTGGGCTAATACCCACTTCGTCGGATGCACGAAGTGGGTATTAGCCCACAAAAGCTTATGCTTCTAAACTTTATAGTTAGTCTTTAAGGTGCCACAGGACTCTTTGTTACCTCTGCTATTCCAGACTAACACGGCTACCTCTCTGATTCTTGACATCAAATAGAGGGGAATGATCACATCCCTTGATCTGCTGGCAATGCTCCTACTAATACAGCCCAATATGCCATTGGCCTTTTTGGCAACAAGGTCACGCTGCCCTTTGTCTTGACTCATAGATGAAGTAGCAAAAGACAGAAGATTAACAGCAAATCTACAGTGGACAGGCTTTGTTCACACAATTTAGCTTGTTTAGTGTCTATTGTATTTCCCAATTCCTTTGTGTACCATGGTAGGTGCTCTGATACAGATTATTCTGCCTCTTTGCAGAAGGTTTTCATTTCAGAAGTAATGGTCTTACTCTGCAGTGGAAGATTTAGGTTAAATATTAAAAAAAAAATCTACTTATAAGGGTAGTTAAGTTTTGGAACAGGTTTCCAGAGGAGGTTGGAGAATCCCCAGCATAAGTTTTTAATAACTGGTTAGACAAACACCTGCTAAGAATGTTCTAGGTATACTTGGTCCTCCCTTGGTGCCAGGGGCTGGACTTGAAGACCTCTTGAGTTCCCTTCCAGTTCTAAGATTCTATGATTCCTGGACCCATATGGTAAGCAAATTGGTACCTAACTTACAGGAAACATGAGTCTCAGGGTTCTTCCTCATTAGGAGAACAGAAAGGAACTTTAATAACAGTTCCCGAACAATTCTCTTTGGGAAAGATGTGACTTAGTAGAGGAAAAGAAAAAAAAATCAACAAGCCCTCTAGAGAAGTGGTGTAGTCTGCATAGTGTGGCAAATCTTTGGCCTTGTCCCTGTGGGTTCCATGCTTCCAGGAGGTTTGTGCTAGCCTCAGAGGCTCACTGTGACCCTCCCTTTTCTCTTTAGAGACCAGGTCACAGCCTATTGAGCCATTTTCATCATAAGCCAGTGAGGAGAAACTATCCTTCCTGGCACAGTCTCTGTTGTCTCCCAATCTCAGTGATTAGTTAGGGGAGGTAGAAAGGGGGGAGCCCGGGCCCACCCCCTACTCCAGGCTCCAGCCCAGGGACCCCAATAGCATCAGGTAAGATGGCTGACCTTTTAGCCACCAAACACAATACAATTCCCTGAGCTACTTCCCCACAGCAGTCCCCACTTCTTCAAACTCCACTTCATCACAGAGTCTCCTTCCTTGCATCTATGTTGTCTACCACTCAGTTGCACCAACAGCACAACTTCCTTCCACAGCTCCTGGCATCCACACTCATCTGACTAACTAGGAGGGTTTTTAACTGGTTTCAGCCAGCCCCTGATTGACTTCAGGTGTCCCAATCAGGCTAGCTGTTTCTGCTCCTTTCTAGAAGCTTCTTAATTGGCCTCAGGTCTCTTGATTAGCCTGGAGTAGCCTTTGTTTGGCTATCCAGGGAACAGGGACCTGCTCATCCTGAGGCTGATATACCTGCCTTCCAGCACTCTCCTATACCCTTCTGGTCTTACTCCATCACAATACTCATAGCAGAGACAGAGAAGAAAAAGTAGATTGATGTATCAGACTTCATTCTAATTGGTTTCATGAACACAATTATCCAGTTAATGCATATGTATTTATCTTTTGAGTTGCAATGAGGGTTGAGCTTCCTGCAGAAGTCATTCCTGTTTGTTTCTGCCTGCTTTTGCAACTTTCTGTTTCTCTTCCACTCTGCTAACCATGCAATAATATTTCTCAAGCCTGGCAAAGCTTGTCCATCACAAGAACTGAATTTTACTTCAAGGTCCTTGTCAGCATTCAGGTGTTGGCTTTATATACTGTTTTTTTTATCAGATGGCATTAACCATATAAATTCATCATGAATTAGAGATTTCTCACTTTCCTTATATCAGGAAGGTGCATCTGTAACCTAAGAGGATTATAAAGCAACTCAGATAAGGAGATCAGATCTTCTCTGTTTTACTTACAAATACACAACAGGACAAATTCTGACTCATGTGGGACTCTGTTTGAGTGTAACCAAGGGCAGAATTTGGTCCATAGAAATATCATTGCAGAAATTTACCTGTTAACTTGTAGATAACATGAAAGTAACCTGAATTTCTACTCTAGATTGTTATGAAATCTAGTCATACTTGTATTGTGTAAGTGTATACATGATATCATGCTCAGGCAGCAGTACAGAGAGGTATGAAGTTAACCTGGGTGAGGATGCTAACAGAGCGTGGCTTAAAGGAAGAAATAGAAATTAAGGAGAGGTTTGTGGAAAGGCAGCGAAGGGGCTTTATAAATAAGTTTCAGTCATGTGAAAGAAGGGGTGAAGCCAAGAGTTGGAAGGGGAGATGAGAGAGGTCTTAAAGAAAGTGGCTTAGGAGGAGCATAATAATGAGGGAGAGAAAGACGCAGGCATGGATGAGATTGTTCAGTGTCTTCAAGGTTGGTGAGCTTGAATAGGAAAACAGTGAAAGGATCTGAGGAGGCGGAGCAGAAGATGAGTTTACCAGCTGCACTGTGGACAGGCTGGAGTGAGGACAGGTAAGTGCTGGGAATTACAGGTGAGAGATGCCCAAGTTACCTAGCAGTATGGGTAGAGACAGACTTCAGAGAAGATAGATGCTGTATAGGAGGAAGTGGAAGGCCTTAACAATAATCTGCCTATAAAGGGAGAAGAACAGAGTTGCTGAAGGTATTGAGGTGGCCAGAGGTGAAAGTAAAGTTTCTCTCTCACAGGTAAGGAGGGGGCAGCTTCACTCTCCCCTCCCCCCAGAAAGGTGGGGGCGGGGATTGGGTGGAAGGGCCCGGGCTGAGGGTCAGCATCCCCCAACCAGCCTATTCACGCTGCCTGGCCAGAGCTGCCCGGGGCTCCAGTAGCGATTTAAAGGGGTTCTGGCCACTGCTGTGGTAGCAGCAGTGGCGGCCGGAGCCTTAGGCCCTTTTCAATTGCCAGCCCGGGGCAGCTGCTCCTTTTGCCTTACATGTCGGTGGCCCTGCTTCTAGGGACCTGACAGGGCTGCTGATGGGTAGCGCAAAAGGAGCAGTGTGGTTAAGGCCGTGACAGTGCTTTAAAGTCAGCTGTACGGGCTGGTACCTGCAGCCACTTTTTACCGGTACGCTGTACCTGCCTGTACCGCCTTATTTTCATCCCAGGAAGTGGCTAGGCTGAAGAGAAAAGGCACAGTGGTATAAATCTCTAGGTGACTATGTTTTTCTGCTGGTACCAAACACTGTTCTTGTTAATGATCACTTTTTAACATCCATCTTCCGTATTTTAAAGTTAGCAATCATCCACATTACTATCCTTAATCAAAAATGTGTCAACACGTTGAAACCTACTGGGATTTTACCATTTATTTTTAGTGTGTAAATTGTCTTTAAGAATTAAGTATACCATAGTATTCATAAAAAGCATATTCTTGCTATGACTGGAGAAATAGAACTAAATAATAAATTAAAGCGACTCTTTAAAAAAGCACTAATTCTTTATGTACATTTGTTTTAAAAACCCACATGTTTGTGAGCAGTGATAAAAATCTCTGCACAGGCTTTGGATATTAAGAGGAGAAAAATATAATGCATTTAGGAAAGTAAAATTAAATTCTGTTTCATTACAAGTGACAATCTGAATAAAACATGGGCAGAGCAATATCAGTCTTCAAAAACTTCCAGCGCATCAACAACAGACAGAACAAATCTATATCCACTGAAAAGCTTCCAAACATTAAAGCACCCCCAAATAATCATCTCCTTTTCTTTGAGCTGCAAACTAGATTCACTGCCAGCAAACAAAAGGCAAGCATTACCTTTTGAATTTTTCATGAGCTCTGTATTTCAAAATAAGAATGTCACACACTTTTTATTACTTCATTTCATACCGGGGCACTTCTCCCTCCTGCATTCTGAAACTCGGTGGGAAAAAGTTCTCTGAGCACCCAACTTCAGTCATTACCAATCTGCATCAAAACTGTTCTAGATCAGAAGTGAACCTCATTCTGGGATATGGCATGTTCACCACTTCGTGCTTGTCAGCTTGTTCTTAAAGCAACAAAGTAAGTCTGGGGAGTGACAAAAGTTATCTGGAACTCAGTTCGACCTTTTGTGGGACTCAAACAACTGTATGACAGCTTGACCTTGCTTCTATTTAGGCAATAGATTTTTTTCTGTTCAATAGGAGAACGATTGGACCGCATCTTTGCGCCGTTGTCGTTCACTTTGTGCACACAGCACTGGTATGTTACTGGTAGCTTTTTCACACATTTGGGCAATACCTGCATGATTTGCAGATAGGATGCACTGTATTCATTTTCTTCCTTCTTGGGTATGTTCCAATGGATAGAGAAGCTGCTTTGTGAAGTATGGGTGGTTACACAGGCAGATAAGATATCTCTTAGCCAGATGCAAATTATTGGGCTCCATACAGGGATAAATAGTTGAGACTTAATAGCCTGTGGCAGATAGCAAGTCAGGCTAGATCTTCTAATGACCCCTACTGGCCTTAAATTCTACTAAACTATTAATACAAAATGTACACAAGGGAATAGATAGCTCATGGAATACACACTGCCAAGTCTTTCACCTCCCCTCGCTGCCCATATTTTTCTTAAGCTGATCCCTTGGACTTTTTCACCCGTTCCCTACCATGCAATGGCAGATTGAGAACCGATCCTTGGCCCAGCCTGCCAGCCAGCAAAGGCCAAGCTGCTGCCGTTTGCTGCATAATAAACTCCTGGGAACCAGCTGTACCATGAACGGTGCAGTGACTGCTGATTCCTCCCCTGTATTGTTCTGGAGTTGTTCAAGGTTATGCATTGAGATTTCAAGCTCTTCTGGGCAGGGATTCTGCTCTTTGTTTGGCAGGCTTTACCTATTGTAAATGGTCATGTAGGCTCACTTATAGCAGTATAATAAAGAGCCAGCTGTAATCCAGCCTGACCCGGTGATGGTACTGAATTACCAATAATAATGTGGAAAAGGCAGAAGCATTCAATTAATATTTCTGTTCTATATTGGGGGGAACATATCTTAGTCTTATTATATGGTAATAAAACTCTTTCCATCCCACTAATATCTCAGGAGACTGTTAAGCAGCAGTTACTAAAGTTAGAAATTTTTAAATCACAGGTCCACCACATCTGAGGGAACAATTCTGCCCTGGCACAGAGATACATGTGATGACCCACCCTTTACATCTGTTAAATAAAGTGTTGATGAGATTGAGGCACTATATTTTCTCCCCCTGTGGCAAAAGCAGACACTATAGTAGTTGTCATTAGGCTACCACCAGCCCATTAGCACTTGAGGCACGTAGCACAAAATACGGACAGAAGTGATGGATCTAGTAAGCGATTGGTTCAAGAACCAACGTGTTAGAGAACCTGCTAAAAATAATGCAAGCTTCTCTCTGGTCATAGCTAATGACAAGGGCAGGATCAGTAAATAATAAATTGAGCCCCTAGGATCAAGCAGTGAGAGATGTTAAATAATCAGGCAGGATTTCACAGTGAGATACATCACAATGAGAACTGAGGAAGAAAGAGGGTTTGCGGGAATCTGAGAGGGAGGGGGGATTGTCAGTCTTTATTTATTTTTGCAAAATGCAATAAATAAATATGTATATATATAGTTTGTTCCAGAAAAGTCCTGATGCATATTCAAAACCAGACCAGAATTTCTTCCAACCATAAAATAATCTTCAACTAAAAGACCTCTGAGAACCAAAGTGGCAGTACATTATCTATATCTAAATTTGCATTTCTACTGTGGCCACCTCCACAGTACATGTCACAAACATAAATAAGGCATGTCTAATGCTGCCTAAACAAAAGGCACAAACACTATATTCTTTCCTTGTAATAACCAATGTCTCAAGCAGGATCCGTTCAATGGCTGTTTTCCTGAAGAAGGTGACTGGGTCATTCTGAAGTAAGGACTGTGGGAAGAGATGTATTATAAGGTGAGGGCTCGTTCTGATTTCTGGTGATGGACCATTCTGGGGCTTGAGGCCCTCTATCAAGGACGCCCTGTTCCCAGGTCACTTCTCCCTCTCAACCAGGCATGGGCAAACTTTTTGGCTTGAGGGCATTAAAGAGCATCCTTGGGTATAATAAAGCTCAAAGAAAGGGATGTGGCCATCGTTCTTTCTATGGGACCCACAAATCCTAGTCACACCGAAGTCAATGAGAGCTGAAGATATTCCTACCCAAATCTGAGGCACCATTTGGAAGGTGAAAAATTCATCAAGCTGAAAAATTGTATGGAGGGCCACGTAGGGTAGGGAAGCCTGGCCCCAGCCAATCTGACCCCCTTCCACTTCCCACCTTCCACTTCAGAACCCTCAACCCATCTACCTCCCCTACTCCTTGTTCCATGACCGCCCCCTCCTGAGACCCTCTGGACCTAACCACCCCCCCCCCCGGGACTGCACCCCCCATATAATCCCCACTACTCCTTGACCCCTGACTGACCCCTCCTGAAACCCTCCAGAACCCTATTCCCTATCCAACCTCCTGCTTCTTGTCCCCTGACCGCCCCCTCCTGAAACCTCCCCACCCTAATTGCTCCCCCAGAACCTCCCCTGCTCCCTGTCCCCTGACTGTCCCGACCCCTATCTACACCCCCACCCCTTGACAGACTCCCAGGACGTGCTGCCCCTTATCCAAGGCCCCCCCTTACAATGCAGCTCAGGCCCACCGGAGCAAGATGTGCTGCTCCACAGGGGCTCAAAGCCCCTCCCCCTTACCACGCCACTCAGAGTGGCAGGAGCTCAAGCGCTGCCCGGACGTAGCTGCAGGCCAGAGCACTGCCCACGTACGCACTGAGGCTTTGGGAGAGGGAGGCAGTGGGGGAGGCAAGCGGGGGAGGGACTGGAGTAGCCTCCCCAGCCGGGAGCTCAAGGGTCGGTTGGGCAGGGCTCGCGGGGTAAGTGTGGCCTGTGGCCGTAGTTTGTCGTCCCCTCCCCCCCACCCCACCCCCGCTCTAAGCTCTGGGGTCTGCCAGAGTTCTGTGAATTTTACCTCCCACAGCAATGATAGAGAGGAATTGAGGTCTTCCAGAGAGACTGAGGCACATACCTCCATACATTCTATGGTGCTTTACAATAGGAGAGTCATATCACAATGAACAGTACACACAACCAGAGGCGATATGGAGAGGGGACATGTGGGTCCCCCGCCCAGATTTGAGGCCTGGCTTGTATAGATAATACTCATATGGACTGAGCATGCTCAGTAACACTGCTGAAGCCGGCTGCCCTTATCCCCCTCCCCCCGCTATTGGCAGCCATGGGTCATCTCTGTCCCCACAATGCACAAGTCATTGGCTAGCAATCTGCCTCCATGTTCTGTGGTCTTCACATAGCCTTGATAAGCATGCCATACTGCATCCCATCCAGTCAGCCACACTGTCAAACCATACTCATCATGGGTGGTCTCTGCCCCCGATACCCATCCCTGAAACATTAGCTTTGGCATTCTTCCTCTGCTCGTCTGACCCACATCTCCTGCAAACTTAAGTTTTCTTCGTCAGACCACCTTGATATCAGTTATCACCACAGTTGATTACTTAGATTCGGGTGATTACCTCCATGTTAGCAGTGTGCAAAGAATAGCATTGCAATTTGAAGGCAGAGAGCCTCAAAGTCCTGTTTCCTTAATGTCTCGCATGCATCTAGTAAGGTGTTGGAGACAAGAGACTGCAGGAATTTCATTTTACTCATAATGATAATACCTTTGCTTCTCCAAATGTGACTGCGTGCTGCTATCTCAGATCTCTTATTGCTGCTTAGCATCCCCTGTAGTCCTACAACCCACATATTTGAAGTGCTCAGCACACTCCAAATGGTGCCTCAGATTTGGGTAGGAATATCTTCAGCTCTCATTGACTTCGGTGTGACTAGGATTTGTGGGTCCCATAGAAAGAACAATGGCCACATCCCTTTCTTTGAGCTTTATTATACCCAAGGATGCTCTTTAGTGCTAGTGCTGGTACCTGCTGGGTTTCCTCAGGGAAGCATACAGATGTCGTCAATATCTTTGTCTTTTAATGGGATATCTTTAGACCTAACTTCTCCGCTTCCATCACTATTCTTTTCCTAGCCATTTTTGCACCTCCTTTTGCAATAATCCAATCAGATCCAAATGACTGGTGAGGCACAGATGACTCATTTTTCATTTACGCCAATGGGTACACCCTCCTGTATGTTTCCATCAGTGGCTCCTCTTAAGAGGTGTTCAATATAACAGTTGAAGAGGGCTAGTGATACCAAGCAGCTGTATCTGACACCTGTCCACAAACCAAGCCAGCTATTTTGCTCATGCTGCATAAGCACTGAAGCCATCATGCTTCAGACAATTTTAGATCAGCCTTATTACGATTTCACAAGGCTGACCACCTGCTGGATCGCCCAAGGAGGTTTGTGCTGTATCTTGTCAAACACCTTAGCAAAAATCCACAAAAACACAGACCACCTTCCCATCCTTCTCCAGCACTTTATTGCACGACAGCTTGAACATTTGCTCCACTGTGACCAATTTGGAGTCTAAACCTGATTTGTTCTTCAGCCAGAAAGTTCTCAGTCTTGGGCACAGTTTTCTTCAGCATGATGTGCTAGGCTAGGGTATGTTAATAATGTGATTTATGGTAATTTCAACAAAACAGCCAAGTGCAGCTTTTTATGAGCGGGAACCATCTGGGATTATGTCCAAGTTTTTGGGCTATTTTCCAGACTCCCAAATCACATAGACAAGCTTGTGGTACACTCAGATAACTGCCTCTTCATCACTTTTTTAGCGCTGCTTGTATGTTATCCACTCCCAAGGTTCTCTTGCTTTTCAGTGTCTGCACTGCATCCTCAACTTCTTCAATCATAGAAGGAGGTTCATTAGGATAAGTTGCTTCTCAGATAGAGTTCCTCTGGTTCTTTCACTTTCACCTTAGAATTCATGCTGCTCATATGGTACAGTTTCCCAGAAATACTTACCCAGAGTGTTAGGTGAAATTGTGTTTTTCCTGCCATATAAAACTTTTGAAAGAGTCTTGATGGTTAGGAAGTCTTCCTAGTGCTGCAAAAGTTCTGCATATTGACAAACCAATCCTCTTTTACCAGTTTAATCAGTGCCTCTATTTCTTGTGTCATACCAGAATATTGCACTCTTGCAGTTTCATCCATCTTCCTGTGCACTCTTAGCTTCCTTCATTGATCACACAACTCAATAATCTTCTCCATGATCCAAGGTTTCTTCTTTAGATTCTGTTTCCCAGGAGTTCATCTGTAGTCTCTGTAATGCAGTAGATGTTGTACTCTGAGCTACATTACTTGTGCAAAGGTCAGCAACTTGCAGCTTTTGTTTCTGAGGCACATAAAGGGCTTTAAATAGCATGGTCAGTACCTGAAAGCAGATTTGGAACTGGAAACTCAGCTAGGAGACTAACTGGCACTTGGACTGGGAACTTCGCAGGAGTGTATGAAGAGTTAGGGTGCAGATGCCATTTACCTCCAGTAAGATTTGGACACCTAACTCCTGTAAACTCCTTTGGAAATCCCAGCATAAAGTCAATTCAGTTTCAGGTCTGGCACTTCAGAGCAGAATCCACTTCAGGATAAATTAAAGAATTAGAGAAAAAAAGGGTATGTGACTTTGGAGAAAGGCCCCTTCTAGCAGGTTTGTGCATACAAGGAAACAGTTTTGTGAGTCAGGAAAAGGTTCCTGGGTGCTTTGATGATAAGTGTGAGTTTTTGCTGTTTTCTACTCCACACAAAAAATCAAGGCGAAGTACCCTGACATTTATAGGCTAAAACAACTTAAATAGACAACTTACACACCACTTTGCGTATTTCATAACATCTGTTTGTTACCTCCCCTTGTTCCTAATATCTTAAATACAACATCCCTATTAATTGTTCTGTCAAACCATCTTAACTTATACTAAATTGGTGTGTATCTGAACTAACCTTAAAATATATTTATGTAAATACCTAGTGCCTAATATGCTAGCAACAAACCTGCCAAGTTCATGTACTAAACAGTAAATTTGTAAACTTCCACTTTAATACCTGGCCTAACTTTAATTCACAACCTCTGGTTCAGGCCTCAAATCTTGCACCAGGCCAGTGCCCCAGGCTTTCGCTCTCTCTACTACAGCTGCCACTGGTGATCTTGATAAATGAACTGGGACTGTTCGCCTGCAGGAATGCACTGATGCCTGTGAAGGGAACCAGAATCATTGCAGACATCCGCTGCTGGGTGGGGAGAACCACATTGACCCCGTGGGCATGGAAAGGCAGATAGTGCCACACTGAAGGTGCACAAATTTTGCCTCTTGTGACTCTTGTTGACTTTGGTGTGACTAGGATTTGTGTGTCCCATAGAAACAATGAGGGCCACATCCTTTTCTTTGAGCTTCACTATAGCCAAGGATGCTCTTTGGTGCTAGCGCGGGTTCCTGCTAGGTTTCCTCAGAGCAGCATACAGTTGATGGATATGGCAAAGATGACAGATTGAGCAGTCACCCAGTTCCTTTTTAAACACTAACAAATGAATTAGTAAAGTCATCAATATCTCCTCTCTGCCCCCTAAGTCTAACCACCTGCCTTTTCTGTATGTCCCTCCTCAGCTTTGTTTTCACCTGTACTTTGTTAGAAGAGGTCAAGATGTTGACTGAGATTTTCAAAAGAACCTAAAGGAGTTAGGTGCCCAAGTTCTGTGCAAATTCAATGGGAGCTGGGTACCTAACTTCCTAAGCTGACTTTAAAAATCCCACTGTTAATACTGTAGGATAACTCAGCAATAGGAGGCACTACTTACGATGGCGGTGTGAGTTCCAGGGTGTGGGCAGCCAGACCTCATGGTGGGAATAAGGAGCCAGACACCAGAGCTGGGGGGCAGAACGAGAGATGGAGTCAGGCCCCAAGCCAAGGATCAAGCTGGAGCTGGAGTCCGGAGTGGGGTGGAGGAGCAAGACAGGAAAGGAGGAAGCGGGAGCGGAGGAGGATCTACGATAAGGAGGGCAGGAATCCAGAACAGGCAGGGAGACCAGGCTCAGGAGTTAGGTGAGTAGACAGGGTTTGAAGTGAATCACCTAGTTGCCAGAACATAAGAACGGCCATACTGGGTCAGACCAATGGTCCATCTAGCCCAGTATCCTGTCTGCCAACAGAAGCCAATGCCAGGTGGTTCAGAGGGAATGAACAGAACACGTAATCGTCAAGTGATCCATCCACTATTGCCCATTCCAAGCTTCTGGGAAAAAGAGGCTAGAGACACTTCAATTAAGTGAATGAAACAATTAAAGAAGAATATTATGGATTCATACCCAGATAATGCTATTAAATTACATTTTTGAGGCTAACATTTACCTGGACATCCCTTCCAGGATTTGAAGTGTTCTACTACAATTTATAATTTCTTTAATCTGGAATGACTGTAGATGATTTTATTTTTATTTGTAGGTTCTATTGTAGTTTAGACAATTTTCTGTGCCTCCTTCGGTCTTCAATAGTGTGTCCCAACCAATCAGTGGGGCTGGTCATCTCCCCCAATTAGGAACTTTGTAGGCAAATGCCTTGGTGAGCTACAGCTTCACTAGCCCCCTCCTCCACTGAGCTACCAGATAGTGTGTTAAGTATGATAACTGCCTGGGGACCTGCAACCCCTTCCAGGGTTTGCTACTGGTAATACTGTCATCACTCAGCCTATCTGCCCTGCTTAATCCAGAGGTTACTGTATCCACCATACTCTTCTGTGCGAAGGTTGTTATAGGCAGGCCAAATTTCATTCATATACAGATTTGCAAACCATTTGTTTTCAACTGCATTGTGCAGGTGTCAATGAAAGCAGAATTTGACCCCACTGTGTTTAGAGTTCAGTGACTGGACATCATGACGCTGAAGGGGAGGAGGAAAGAAAAGAACTAGTGCGTGGGAGAAGTAAGGCTACGTACAGTCTGAGTGGCCTGTTCAGAGGGAATGCATTTGGTGTGTAATGGAATGTGGCAGCTCAGTCCAATAACCAGCTGGTTTAGTGGTCCAGCCCTGGCTCCAGAGTTCTCTTCAGTCTGCTTATCCTCAAGCAGGTCCTGCTAGGTTGTACAGCTTTGGGTCCCTTCTTCTCCCCATGGGGTTCTGTCACAATAGGGGAGAGAGAGAAGCAGGGTAGGGGGACTAGGGCCCTCCTATTCCACTGGATCCTTATCCCCTGGGTCCTTATCCCATTCATTGGTCCACCATTGGTTATGCTACCCTGGATCACTTCCTACCAGGATATGGCACCTCCATTTGGGGTGTGATCACAGTCTCGGTAGTATCAGCTTATTCTGACAGAGGGAAAATGTTCTGTTCCTTGGGACCTCTTGGGGGTTCCCAGCTCCAAAAAGGAGGTGTTGGAGGGAAGGAATATGGATCACCACTTCTGCACTGGCCTTACCAGCGCTGTAATCATTCTTCACCCAGCTCCAAAGGTCAGCCTCACTTCCTGGTGAAGCCTAAAACTCCTTCCCCTCTTTCCCTGGGCTGCTAATGCCCTTTCAGACTGTCCCTCAACCTGGAGCATGCCCGGCATCTGTTCAGGGATGGGACCTCCCTCACGCAGTACTGCCCCATGCCTTGCTCTGGTTTAATGTGGGGTCTGTAAACCTCGTCACACTGAGCCACGGACAGCATTGTAATGAAGTGTTTCTTTATAAGCAAGTTTTAAATTATGACTGGATAATTGTTCTTATTTGGGGGACTTCGTATGACCTGTTGCATAGGAAGTTATACTAGATGATTATAAAAGTCCCTTCTGGCCTTTGAATCTATGAAAGGTACCTTCTTTGTGCTCTAGCACTCTGACCCTACGTGTACGTTGGGTAAATGATGGTGCTAAGGGGTTGATACTGTAGTAACTGAATACTGTGTTATAACTATTTTACAATTGCTCAGGTATCAAGACCTTTGAGAAAGATAAAACTTCCCCTTTTTCCCTGTCTGTGACTAAGTACATGAACTAAAAATATCAAACTCTACTATTAGCTGATGTGCCAGACACAGTAGTAAAATGGGGAACTTGATGGATTCTAATAAAATTAAAATGTGATTGGGAAGGAAGTCAACTGTAAGTGACAGAGCTTTGGGGGAAAATATTATAAACGTTAGTGACAGGGTTTACCTCATGAGCAATCCTGTTAGGGAAGAAAGGGGTTGCATTCATATTCATTTCTTATAGTTTAACTGAGAAAGAAGTAAGGCTAGTACTTGCAATCAAGATCTTTATGCTGTCAAGTTAGTGAAGTGCACCTGTCCTGATAGAGACAGTAAATAAAAGGAACTAAAACCAATTGATTCAAACACAGCCATGAAATAAGGACAGCCCCATGAATGGATTTTAAGCAGCAAGCCACAACTTTTATTAATTTAAACACAGGGCAAGAGTGCTAACCATCCATCACCCATACTGTCATATACCAGGCATTTAAGTGGTTCTAGTGCAGGGCTCACAGGGCTTCTGCCATATAACTCATAATGCTGGGTAGGTTCTCCCCTACCTGCCCTTCCAGGATTCAGCTTGCTCTGAGTCTTACCACTGCCACCTCTGGGAGGGGGACAGAGGGTGCAGAAGGCCTGACTTTGGCCCATGAAGGCCACAAGGTCTGATCCTATCCCATGAGCCCGGGGTCCATCAGCAAAGTCCCAAGTCTTCTTCCTCGTATCATTTTAACAGCACTGGAAACCGGCTGCAAGCTGCAGTGAATGAACAACTCCACCCCAGTACCTCAGTCAGGTGCTGAGCCTACTGTGGCTTGATGATGCTGTGAGGGCCTGGAGGGCCACTCACCTGGAGGGCCACTACCATTCTCTCTTCCTTCAAAACTGCCATGATGTGAGGAAGGAGAATAACTCCCTAGGCAACAGCCAATTGAGCCTATGGGAGAAAAAAATCCTTCCTGACCCCCAAATGGGCTATCAGCTAGATCTGAAGCATCCGTCAGGCTGGATTTCCATTCCTAGCACATGGCCCATACACCAGGTCAAATCCCTGGAGCTGGGGGATGCTGGTCAATTGGCACACACCCACACACAACTGACCAATGGATGCCAGAGATTCCAAGGGGGGAGGGGCTATCCTGTGTCACTCATCAAGTGTCTCCCTCCCTTGCTGCTGAGGCTGTTCCCCTTTGCTGACAGCCCAATCACTTTTCCCCATCTGTTGAGGCTGTGTGGTCTATAGTGTGTTTATAAGGTCATTGGACCACAACATGGAATAATTAGAAATGTAACTGTTTGGTTAATAATGCAGACTCAGCTCGTCTCCCCACTATTGTTAAAACAAAGAATGGAAATGGAAGATTTATACGGCTGATCTGGCCTGCTGGAGAACAATAGTTCTGGAGTGACTTTGGAACTTGAGCAAACAATTGCAGAGTTGGGCAAGGCTTGTACCTCAAACTGACCCACGAAAAGTGACTTGCAGAGGTAAGTTGCTAACCAGAGCCATCTGGTGGTCAAGGTATGTCCCAAGGTGGTTCTATAAAAGCTAAGGCCCAACTTTTTTTTACACAAGCTGGTGTCACAAGATGTGTCTCATGTAAAGACTGGAAAATTCCAGTTGCAAGAACTCAAAAGCTGATGTCTCATTCCATGATTGGGTAGTGAGGATAACTCATTTTGGTTGGACATTTTGAATCTTCAGCAGACATATAGGTCATTATCTGACTGTTGCATACCAGTAGGTCCAAGAAACCAGGGCTGACGCAGTGAAATTAATAGGCAGCAGGTTTAAAACAAACAAAAGGAAGTACTTCTTACAATTTACAGTCAACCTGTGGAACTTGTTCCCAGAGGATGTTGTGATGGCCCAAAGTATAATTGGGTTAAAAAGAGAATTAGATAAAATCATGGAAGATAATTCCATCAATGGCTATGAGCCAAGATGGTCAGGGATGCAACCCCATGTTCTGTGTGTCCCAAAGCCTTTGGCTGCCAGATGCTGGGACTGGAAGACAGCAGATGGGGTAATATTTGCCCTGTTGTGTTCATTCCCTTGGAAGCACCTGGCATTGGCCACTGTTGGAAGACAGAATATTAGGTAGGCTACAGTACGATTGGTCAGACCCATTATGGCCATTCTTACGTTTTAAGAGGAACTAACTTGAACCTTCCAGCAGAAATAGGATAAAACAGCCTGTCTCCTTCAGTACGTGACTTCCTGAAAGCTGAAGACACCTGAAAGGGAGAAGACTGAAGTCCTGGGGCAGTTATCTAGGAGTCCTTCTGGTGACATGAAATATCTGTGTCTTTCTATTTTGCAGAAATTCAGGTTGCCCACTAGTGCACCAGTCTATATTTGTGTCTGTTCTTTGCTTGGTCTGTGTTTGCAGTATCAACCCCTGCTGTGAACAATAACTGAGCTGAAAACTGACAGCTGAGCAAAGATCTGGTGAGAAGTAACACACAGACTTTCTCTTGGGTAACAACCCAAATCAGTTAGTTGACCACTTCCTGAAACTAGGTTCTTAAGTAGTAAGGAAGCATAGATGCTTGTGTATGGGATCTAAAGATTCACACACTCTAATTTAGTGACACTGTTTTGTAACAGGTTCCAATCAAGATTGTTGCAGTCGTCAGCGCGCTCCCTCGTCGACTCCAACTTGCGCCTCCCGGCGAGCTGGAGTTCCGGAGTCAACGGGGGAGCCGCAGGCGATCGATTTATCGCATCTTAACAAGACACGATAAATCGATCACCAGAAGATCGATCCCGCACCGCGGAGTGAAGACTAGCCCTTAGTCAAAAATCTAAACAAACTCACCTTCCCAAGATAGTAGTTGAGAATAAATATTATTTTCCATTGTGGTTGTATGATTTGATTCTGAAAACCTAAATGGGTATTTTGATTGCTGGTTAATTTATGTTAACCATACCATAGCCCAATACTACTGTTATCTTTTTATATCCTATACCAATAGTTGTTAAGGATATTTAATCAACTGTACAAAACTAAATTCAACTCCTGAGTCCTTTTTCTTTAGCAAAGGAATCAAAATTAAAAGAGCCCTAAGAAAGGTGATATGGGCAATCAGTTAAGAAATGGACTTCCTATCGTACTACTGCAAGAAAGACGCTGTAAGATGATAGTTCAAAGCCAGCAAAGGTAACGATGACCAAAAGTTGTTACCATCTGGGAGGATGTCTCATGGCCTCTATGAAGTGAGTTAATGATTACAGTCTAGTTCCCAGATGATTGGTGTCCCCAGCCATAAGACAAGTGGTATTAATCGATTCTCTTGCTAACACTCTCGGTGCAGAAGGTAAGTGCTGGAGTCTGAACTGTCCTTTCATGCTTGCCTGGTCAGGGATGAGACTTATTAACCATGCTGTGCGAGGAAGCTTGCATTGTTGCCTTTCTCTGTTTCTGAACTTTCAAGAGGAAGTTTTTATTTTAAGGGCTGTCAATTTGGCACCATTCACGAGCATGAGAGTCATTAAAAACAAAACAAAACCTTACCAGCAAAGTAAATAATGTGCTAAACTTCCCTTGTCTACAAGCAGAACTGGCGACCTTCCAAGATAGTGATCCTTGCCCACACTTTCTTCACACAGGCATGTGCTGCTGCTTCTCTTATTTCCTTCCCACATCTTAATCCTTTCATTTCACTATCAGGATTTTGGCTGTGGATGCTGGCAGTTGCTTTAATGCTGCTCACTGTCAATCCCCTGTGACAAATTAATATCTCATTATCAGCATTAAAAATAAACCTTCCTCTGAATGTGAAATGTGAGATTCGGATGCATATGGGACCACACACTGCAGGCATTTGTTGGAAACAAATGCAGACTCAAAAGGTATAGTAATTCAAGGACAAGATTGGGCTGAGGAACTAGGTTCCAGTCTCAGCTGTGCCAAAGGGCACATCTGCATTGCAGTCACAGGGTAGGACTGCAGCTGGTGCAGACATACCCAACCTAGCTTGGGTATTGGTAGTAGTGAAGCTATGGCCGCGTGGGCTTCAGTATGGGCTCCACAAGTCTGCCTGGAGCCCTGGGTAATTATTCAGGTAGCTAGCCAGTGCTGCTGTGGTTTCACTGAACATAAGAATGGTCCTGGCCACTGGTTTGGGGGGCTCTGAGTTTTAATTTAATTTTAAATGAAGCTTCTTATACATTTTAAAAACCTTATTTACTTTCCGTACAACAATAGTTTAGTTCTATTTTATAGACTTATAAGGAGAGACCTTCTAAAAACGTTAAAATGTATGACTGGCACGTAAAACCTTAGATTAGAGTGAATAAATGAAAACTCGGCACACCATTTCGGAAACGTTGCCAACCCCTGCTTTAGCTGCTGAAGTCAGTGTTTGTAACTTAATGACAGTATCACAGGATACCTTCTTCTATGCTGCCCCTTCCATGGAGCATCTCCCTGAACTCACCTGGAGGGCCACTACCATTCTCTCTTCCTTCAAAACCCACAGCTGCCATGATGTAGATAAAGGAATCAGCCATTTAGTGCTGGCTAGTCTGAGCCAGGTGGGGTTAGTAGATATGAATTGTATCTATTTAGACTAATGAATATTGCATGTATTTGATCTGTGTCCATCTCGCCTCACTGTTTCTGTGTCACTTGTTGTAGGCCCTGATCCATGCAGGCATGGGGATCCACCCACACAGAACAGCTTGGAGGATCAGAGTCTTAGAGGGTAAGCTTGTAGGGCTAGGGGCTGCACCTGTACAGCATCTTAGGAGCTCCAGATCCTGGGTGGAGCTCTGGGTACTACTGTAAGGTGAATATATAATAACCAGTCCTGCAGCTGCCAATTGCTATTTGTGCAAGGAATATTTGAGATGATCATCCATCCATGAGCTAGTGGGAAGTCTTGATAGCTGACAGTAATTATCAACACAAGAAAAGCGCCAGAAATGCAATTCTCTGTAAAGGAATTTTAAGAGAGCACAAAATAAACTATGACTTTAATGAGAACATCTTAATATTTTCATTGTGCATTTATGCACCATTGACGTGAACCTGCTTGCCATATCCCTGCTAGTCTGTATGTCAAATAACTAGAAAGGTGGAGAAGTAAAATATATCCCATAGACTAGCTAAACAGAGGTTAGTAGGCTGAATGCTTGGAAGATTATTGCTTCCTACTAATGTGTCCTCATTATTCAAGCCAAACATTTCACTGACTTCATGGGGAGTTTTGTCCTAAATAAAGGGTTCAGGGTCAGGCTCTTAAAGTGGGTCACATGAAGCTTAAAAATGAAAGAAAATGGGTTATAAACACTGGAGGTGGGTGATTCAGTTTGGATGAAATAAGGATGCACATTTCTCAATACTGGTCCAACGTGTATTGGCACTTTTGAAGGACATCCATACAGTTACCTCACTCACTCAGGCACTAAGATCCTGTTGAAATCTATGGGAGGTTTGTGGTGGATGACAACATTATTAGGATAGTGCCTCCGTGCCTTCCAACTTTGACTGTAGGCCCTCTACCTTTACAGCTGTACAGGATTAAATCCCATGTCCCCCCCCCCCCCCCCGACCTCTTAGCAAGGAGGAAGTACAGCCACAAGTTAGAGCTTTTAAGGCCTGTTTCCTCCTAACAATGGGATCAGTAGAACTGAGAGCAACAGTGGGTCCAGTACCTCCAGAAAATTTTACTGTATTGTGATGTCCTCATTCAATTTGTTTGTCTTCTGAATATATGATGCACAGGCCACTGCAAGATTGGTGCTAAGGAGTCCATTGGTCCTAGCAGACAGCTTGGCAGAGGCGCTGATCCCGACAGTGTGATCAAGGAAATGTAAAGGGAGGAAGAAAGAAGCTGTGGGGAGTTGGGCTGGCTAATGTGAGCATGGGGAAGAATTAGGCTGACCATATTTCCTTGAGACAAAAACGGGACATTGGGATAGCAAAAACGGGACGGGGTTATGTAATATTCTGTATTCATGGAAAAGTAAGACGATAAAAAAAGTTTTATTACATGAACATATTGACTTGAGCTAACAATTATTCTTCAGTGACAGAACTCATACAAAAATTTAGGTAGACGTAAAGGGGGACTGTATTTCACCACGATCGTTCCATGAATATTTCTCCGATGAAGTAATCTTACGCAGCAAATTTTGGTCTTTCAATACCTTACCATAAAACTTCTCACACTCCATGATTCTCTTCAGACACCTCAAATGACCCCCTATTTGTCTCCCCCAACCACATCAGCTTGTGGCTATGGCTCAGTTTCCTGCGTAGCATCTCACAGGCAGAAGCTTGTGCAACAAGAGCTTCCCCCAGGCCAGCCACTCTGCCTTCCTCCTCCAGGCAGGCCCCCAACCGCCTCCATTATCAGTAACCCTTCTGACTGACCAAGTCCTCTCCCTACATCTCCTGCAGCAGAAACACGGCTTCTCACCAACCCCACCGCATCGCCCACGCATGCCACAGCCACCTGCCCAGGCCTTAGCTGTGCCTTGAAGACAGACACCCCGAATGGGCTCTGAGGCTTGGCCCAACCCCTGCATCCATGTGTTCAGGGAAGGTGTTAACCATGGTACCCCTACCCACCTGCCATCTTCCCTACCCACCCCCTTCCCCTCTTCAAATCCAGCCCTGGACTCCCCAGTACCTCCCTTCACAAACAACCCTGTGTCCCCCACTTCCCCCCCCACCCCCTTCACTCACAGCCCTGGACCCCCCAATACCCTCCTTCACACACAACCCTGTTCCCCCCATTCCATGCCCCCCACTCCCCCAGTACCCCCTTCACACACAGCCTCGTGCCCACCACCTACCACCCCCTTCAGAAGCAGCCATGGCCCCCCCACTTCCCCTGTGCCCCTCTTCACATGCAGCCCCAGTACCTCCCTTCACCTACCTGTGACCCCCACTTCCACCCACTTTCACACACGGCCCCTACGCACCCCTCTTCCCCCTGCCCCCCTCACACACAGCCATGCCCCCCAACCCCATACTGCCTCCCCCCTCCACCCCATGCCCCCCCGCCCGGTCCCCCCCCCACCTTTGCGCTCCTTGAGCAACACAGTGTTGGCGACGATGTTCTCCAGCTCCATGGGGCCCGGGGAGGCACCACCTCCTCCCCGCCCGGGCTCACGCTGCCTCCGGCTCTGCTCGGCGCCCGCCCCAGCGGCCGGCCTCGCGCCCTGGCTCCCTGATCTCGGCAATGCCCGCGACTCCTGCGCCGCCCCCTCATTGGGCCGCACGTCGCGTTTCCTCCACATGGGAGGGGCGGGGGGAGCGAGGCGCCAGGCAGCCCCAGCCTGGCCAGCAGCTCCACTCCGCCCCACATGGGGGCGGACCAGCCAATCGCGCCGCGCGGGCTCTGCGGCGGTGGAGGGGAGGGGGGAGCAGGCCGGGGAGGGGGGCCCGAGGCTGTGAGGGGAAGGGACTGAAGGGTTGCGGGAGGGGGTGGGAGGAGGCGGGACCCGGACGTGGGTCCCTGAAATAAGCCGCGTTCAGGTTTTTTTTAGGAAAAAGCAAAAACGGGACAAATGTGATATTTATACTAAAAAGACGGGACGGTTGGAAAATATGTAAAAAACGGGACTGTCCCGTTCAAAACGGGACGTATGGTCAGCCTAGGCAGAATGGTTGTAGGGGGAGATTGCAGGGAAGGCTGCATTAGAAGGTTTGGGGGTTCTAAGTCCTATTATAGGATCTAATTATTCTAAGGGATTGTAGGAGCCATATTTGGTCTTCCCCCATCTCCTTCTTTGAAGCACCATTTGGGACTTTTAGATTAGTTGAATTGGTACCTTGTCCTGCTGTGTTTGGTTAGCAGTATTAATAGAAGTGTGCTCAGTATGTCTCTCTTCGCCAGGGCACTTATTCTCCCCTTGGAATCCGAAGTGCAACACTTATCCATCAGTCCTGCCTACGGCCTACAGAGCACAGCAAAGTTCAGCCTGAACACAAGACAATAAAATCTTGTTGAAAATGTTGTTGCTTCAGGTTGAGTCCTCATTAGGTTTCTCTGCTTCATAGCCAAGGGACACATCAAATAGCCTCAGACATGTTTAATATCCTTTTTAGCTGTATAAAGTACATTTTAGGCTTTGTGCAAGGTACCAGGTTCACAACCTTGGAGACTAGAGTTCTCATCCTAACCACAGAAGTGGGTCTATACAGGCAGCAGGGCAAAATTCCCTTCTCTGGGAGTAGAGGTCCTTTCTAGGAAGAAGAATATAGTTCAGTTTCTGTGGCCCATTGAGTAGAGCTTTCAACCGGCCATAGTAGAGACTGCCAACAAAAGTGCCTGTCGTGTTGAGTTTTGCACTGTTCATACCTGTCCACTAGGAAATGGAAAGATCCTACAAACTCCCTGCATAGAAAATGTTCAATAGTCATCAGGGGACAATGACTCTTGGTTAATGAAAACCTCTTCTGGACTGGGACTCAAGGCTCCAGAGCTCACTCCCAGCCTCCTAGGGCTTCCAGTTCAGAAGATTCATGAAGGGAAAGGATCTGCTCCCGTGCCTGAGATCAACTACCACAATGTTTTAATCCTTCTTTTTTTAACTCTCCAACTACTTTGTGGAGCACATAATCATCTCATCACTTCTCAATCACTTGGTGACATAATTCTAGCTGGAATATCACAGGATGACAATCTCAACAATTCTGTGTGAAGTATTATTAGTGAGTCCCCCTGGACTTCATCTCTGCCAGTCTGCTTTATGCATTCATTTGTGAGTTATCTTCAGCTATATTATCTCAACACTGAAATTTTCTCTCAGATACTAATGCAGTTACATATCTTAAAGTCAACTATAGCCCTAAAGATGGAATAGTAAATATTATATATATATATATATATACAGTGAAACCTCGATTTAACGGACCTCCATTTAATGGACTTCGGATGCAACGGACAAATTTTTTCAGAAAGTCTGATGCATCCGAAATCCATTTGTGGAGGGTTCCACCAGGGTTTGAGCCAGGGGGCGGGCTGCTGCCCGGCCTCCGGCACCATGCTGGCTATGTGGAGGGTCCCGGGAGCCGGGACCCTCCGGTTGTCAGCCCGCGCGCGTGGCAGCCGCCGCGGTTTGATCCGGGGGCAGGCTGCCGCCTGGCCCCCGGCAGCGTTCACCCTCCTTGGAGGGTCCCGGAGCACTCTCTGCCGGCTGTAGTCCCGCTTGCACTGGCCCCGTGTCCCTCCCTGGACCCCGGTTCCCTCTTCCCTGGGGTGTTGCTCCCTGCAGTACCCCCACAGTCTCAGGGTCTCCCACCCCCTATCCCCACCTTGCCTCAGTCTAGGCAACTGCCAGTCACCACTTGCCCCCATTCACTGGGGCAGACTGCAGTGTCATTGCTATTCATCACCGGCAAGGAGGGCTAGCCTGCTGCTTTTGCCTCTAGAGCCATGGGCTGCCCCCTGCAACTCCAGTACCCCTAGTTCAGCCATCCCTTAGACCCTGCAGCCTGGGGGTGTCCAGGCCGGAGCTCCCACAGCTCTTCTTGCCTCCCCCCAGCCCTGCTCCACTCTGGGTATCCTAAGCTTCCCCAGCAGCCAGGCCTGTCTGCCTCTGTGACCAGAGGAGACTGTATTTCTCAGGCCTCTGCCTCTCTGCTCTTTTAGTCTATTTGGGGCGTGGCCACCCAGCTGAGCCTGCTTTCTAATCAGCCTGGGTTTTGCACTTGCAGCCCCAGCCTTCTCCTAAAGGGCTGATTTAACCCTTTCTGGCTGGGAGCGGGTAGCCACCCCGTTACAGCATGTCTTAAAGTGCACAAAGTCTAAATAGATAAAGCATGTCTTAAATTATGTACAGAGTAATATATAAAGGATATAATGTATAAAGGATAGTATGTAAAGGATTACTCTGTACATAATTTAAGACATGCCTTATCTATTTAGACTTTGTGCACTTTGGGATGCTTAAATTTGAAACAGATGGTCAGGTGATTTGAAAATCAGTCAGGGAGCTCTGGAAACTGGCTTACAGCAACAAGAAGAAAGTTTGCTAGATTGTGAAGGAAATAGAATAGATAGGATTACTAATCCTGGTTGGAGGGTAAATGCAGAGAAGATGGAGGCTGGACTCCATAGTCTACTGTGTATCAATTTCAGGGTTATGAAAAAAATATTCACTGTGATGCATATCCCTGAGAAGAGAGCCACATTATGACAGGCAATGAGAGGCACTTTAAAATCAGTACCAGTATAGAAATAGAAAAATGTATCTTATAAATAAACATGATTAAATATATGAAGACTCCAAGAATTTAAAGTGATCGTCAAAATGGCATCCTTGTTCATCATATATGATCCTGATGTGCCTGAATAACAGTGGCAGCAGGTGTCCAAACTGCTGGGGCGTGGAGGTAATCAGCTGCTCTCCTCACCCCTTTACATTTCCTACCCAATTAACTGTATTTTAATATGAAGAACTGGGACACTGTGGTTGAAGGAGGTGAGAGCAGAGGTGTGTATTTTGGTGGGGAATATGGAGGGAAGAAACCATGATACCCTCCACCTCTTCTCCCTTTCAGAAAGAACAACTGGGGTGCTTTATAGTAAAGGGCAGGGAGGGAAAAGGCTGGATTTCTGTTTCTACCATCCCCTCTCCTTCTACTCTAACTCTGCCCTGCTGTCTCCTACATATGCTCTCATTCAGCAGTGTAACTGACTCTGTTTCTCACAGAGACAAGGTGGGTGAGATTGGTGAGAGAGACAAGTTTTCAAGCCACGCAAAGCTCTTCTTCAGATCCTGAAAGGTGGGAGAGAGACTTGGACTGCCGCCCAAGCCCAAATATCTACACCACAATTAAAGAGCCTCTTAGCCGGAGCCCCACCAGGCCAGTCAGCTGGCACCGGCCAGCTGTGGGTCTCTAGTTACAGGGTAGATCTACCCAGAGTGTCACAGCTAAATACAAGGTGAAAAAGATTGTTTAGAATAAGCAGTTAACACATTTGAAGAGACTATTCAAGGTGAAGTGCTCAGTTAACACTTCTCCAGTCACAGGGGGGGGGGGAAGGAGAGGGGGAAAATATCTTCCAGGGCTGGGTGTGGGAATTGTTAGTAGATTATAGATTGTTGTAATAAGCCATAAATGGAGTGTCCCTAGTCAATCTATGACTTTTAGTGTCAAGCAAAAGTATGAATTTAAGCTCCCAGGCTTGCCTTTTAGTGTCAAGCAAAATTATGAATTTAAGATCCCAGGCTCGTCTTTTTAGGGTGTTGTGCAGGTTTCCTTTGAGGATGAGGACTGAGAGGTTAGCTAGAGAGTGACCCTTGGTGGAAAGTGTTCACCCATAGGTGGTAAGGTGGCTTTGTCTTTTATCATTTTTCTGTGTAGGTTGAGAGCACAGTGATTGTCTCATTTCACACACATAGTTCTTTGGGTCATTTAGTGCATTGGATGAAGTACACCACGTGTTGTGATACTGTTACCCTCATTTGCCCTCTCCCTTGACACCCTCACCTCTACCCTGATGGTAGGAAGAGTTACTGCACCCTATATTAAACTACACAGAGCATAGCTGACATCTGTGGCAGCATTAGAATAATAGAAATGTAGGGCTGCAAGGGGCCCTGAGAAGTCATCAAATCCAGCCCCCTGTGCTGTGACAGGACCACGTAAACCTAGACCATCCCTGACACTTGATGGTTACCTGTTCTGTTCATTCCGTCTGGGGCACCTGGCATTGGCCACTGTCGGAAAACAGGCTACTGGACTTGATGGACCTTTGATCTAACCCACTATGGCCGTTCTTATGTAGTTTTCCCAATTCATTTTTAAAAGTTTAAAAGCTCCACAACCTCCCTTGGACGTCTATTCCAGACTACCATTATAGTTAGAAAGTTTTTTTCTTAAAATCATACCTAAATCTCCCTTGCTGCAGATTAAGTCCATTACATCTTGTCTTACCTTCAGTGGAGATGGAGAACAATTGATTATCATCCTCTTTATAACAGCCCTTAACATGTTGGAAGGCTGTTCTGTCTTTCTTTCTCAAGATGAAACATGCCCAGATTTTTTCAGGCTTTCGTCATAGGTCAGGTTTTCTAAGGCTTTTATTATTTTTTGTTGCTCCCCTCTGGATTTTTTCCAATTTGTCTACATCTTTCCTAAATTGTGGTGCTCACAGTTGGACATAGCACTCTCATTGGGGCCTCACCATTGCTGAGCAGAGTGCAACAACTATCTACTGTGGCTTATATAGAATACTCTTGGTAATACACCCCAGAATTGTATTAACCTTTTTGGCAGCTGCATCACATTAATGACTCATGTTCACTTTGTGGTCCACTAAAATCCCCAGACTCTTGTCAGCTATACTACCAGCAAGCCAGTTATTCCTCATTTTACAGTTGTCCATTTGATTTTTCCTGTCTAAGTGAAGTGCTTTGCACTTGTCTTTTTTGAATTTCATCTTTTTGAATTCAGACCAGTTTTCCAATTTGTCAAGGTTGTTTGCAATTCCAAACCTGTCCTCCAAAGTGCTTGAAACCCCTTCCAGCTTGATGTCATCTGTACATTTTATCAGGATAGTCACTGCTCCATTATCTACATCATTAATGAAAATATTGAATAGTAACAGACACACGACTGACCCCGCAGGATCACACAAGATACACCTCCCAATTGAGACTAAATCATTCCTAACTACTCTTTGAGTATGATCTTTTAACCAGTTGTGCACTCACCTTATAGTAATTTCATCTAGACCACATTTTCCTAGTTTGTTCATGAGACTGTCATGCAGAACTCTGTCAACAGCCTTACTAAAATCAAGTTATATCCTATCTACTTCTTTCCCCCATCCACTAGGTCAGTAATCTCATTAAAGAAGGAAATTAAGTTGGTGTGACATGATTTGTTCTTGAGAAATTCATGCTGACTATTCCTTATAGTCTTCCAGGTGCTTAGACACTGATTAGTTAATAATTTGCTGGTATTGAATTTGTGCTGACTGGTCTATAATTTTCCAGGTCCTCCTTGTTCCCCTTTTTAAATCTAGGTACTATGTTTACCCTTCTCCAGTCTTCTGAGACCTCTCATGTCCTCCAGGAGTTCTCAAAGAAAATTGCTAACTGCTCCAAGATTGCTTCACCCGGTCATTAAGTGCCCTAGGATGAATTTCACCAGGAGCTGAAAACATCTAATTTTTCTAAATATTCTTTAACCTACTATTTCCCTATTTTGGCTTGCATTCTTTTCCCCTGGTTGTCGATATTAATTGTGTTGAGTAAGTCTGGTCATAATCTACCTTTTTAGTGAAGACTGATGCAAAATAGGCATTAAGCACCTCAGTTTTCTTGATGTTACCAGCTTTTAGCTCACCTTCCCAGTTAAGTAGAGGACCAACGCTTTCCTCCATTTCTCTCTTGCTCCTAATGTATTTAATGGCCTTTTATGTCACTTGCCAGGTGTAAATCATGATTTAGTCACTACATACTTGAGCTGTTATTTTGCACTCTTCCTTATCAATTTGACCATGTTTTCACTTTTTGTAGGATTCCTTTATGGTTTTCAGGTTATTAAAGAGTTCCTGATGGAGCCATATTGGCCTCTTACCTCTCACTATTCTTCCTATCTTTCCTTTGCATCAGAATAGTTTGCAGCTGTGTCTTTAATAGTGTCTCCTTTAGCAACTGTTAGGTCTCCTGAATTCCTTTGGCCCTTAGATGTCCTTCCCATGTTAGGACATGCCTGCCAATTCTCTAAGTTGGCTTTTTTGAAGTCCATTATCCTTATTCTGCTGCTCTCATTCCTTCCTTTCCTTAGAATCATGAGATATATCACATTATGATCACTGTCACCCAAATTGCTTTTAACCTTCAAATTCACTACCAGTTCCTCTCTGTTGGTCAGAATCAAGTCTAAGGCCTTGTCTACACTACTGCGGGTAGCAAGCGGTCTTTTAGCGATCGATTTATTGCGTCTCATGAAGACACGATAAATCGATCACCAGCAGCGCCCCCGTCGACTTCAGAACTCCAGCTCGCCGAGAGGCTCCGCCGCCCGCCGCTGCCATGAGGACGGCAGGTAAGTCAGTTGTACATACGCCGACTTCAGCTACGTATTAACGTAGCTGAAGTTGCGTATCTACAGCCGACCTCCTGCCCCTAGTGAAGACCAGTCCCATAACACCTGTCCTGGTTACTTCCTCCACTTTCTGGAACAAAAAATATATGTTCCTGATACATTCCAAGAACTTTTTGGAGATTTTGTGTTTTGCTGTATTACTTTTCCATCAGATGTCTGGGTCGTTAATGTCCCCCATTACTACCACATCCTGTGTTTTGCTGGATTTTAGTCCCTTGAAACTCTAATGAACAACTGAACACACTGAGTCAGGTTTGCTTTCTTTCCTGACATGCTCTGGGTTTTATATCTGTTAGTCCTACACCCTCAGAAGGAGAACCCTGGGTCTCTCTCTTGTCTAGTCTATGCACCAGACCACATTTCCTCTTCATAGTGTTAGACAAATATGATAGCAGTTAACTGCACGGTGTTAATTTATGCACAGCCTAAGGTATGATTTTACAGAGAAGAGGATTGCTGATAACAAAAGGCTTCCAGGATCTACCACACTTCTTGAAACGTGTCCCAGGAACATTAGCAGCTGCCTGGAATGGAGACGGGCAGAAGGGGTGTAACTCACCTCTCTATCCTGGAGAACAGCACTTCACAAAAGCATTTGCACAGGGTAAGATCCAACATCCTATTGTGGGCTTTGCACCTAGGCCTTCCACATTTGGAGTTGGTGCTTCTAACTTCTACATCTTGGCACTAAGTTCTGATTGGTTAACATTTTTTTCTCCGTGGATTTTTATTACATAAAAGGTGGAGTTGCAGTGACTGAAAATGTAAAAGTTACATTCTTATCCTCTCCAAAGTGCACCAATTCTATATGAATGATGTATGAATATGACAATTGCACACATGCCACTATTAGTGTTTGAAATGCAGCCTGTAAGGAGTCCTATATATGCACATATATTTAGAAGTTAAATAAAAATATCCCATCTCCTGGTCTTCCTTAATCCCGTGAAATCACCTGTGAGCAAGTTACTCTTTTCCCCTCATTGTTCACTCAGCACATGAAGGAATATATTAGGTTTTCCCTACAGTTTAAAAATGTTCTACCTGTGTTATTAAACTCATCCATTTAGTCACTTGTGTCATAACAGTCACCTCCGTAATTTACAGGAAAAGAGAATTAAGAAACTGATTTACAGTCATTGCCCAAAATGGACATGCCTCCAAGTGTCTGTGCACCTTCACTACTTTTCAACGCTGTGGTTGTGTTTAAAGCTAAATATTATGTGAATGGCATGTAAAAACCACATCCGTTTCTATGGGGTATTTCGTATCACTCTGTTAATGAAGTTTGTGAGGTCATTATTGTGGTCTGTAATTTAGGGACCAATTCTATAATCCCTCATTTATATGACTGGTGTTTATCCACATGAGTCATGCAATTAACTTCATTAAATCTAGTAATATGAATAAGGATCACTCCCATGAGTAAGGCTGTACAGTACTGGCTCTTAGATTGAGTAAGTCAGACCATTTGTATTTAATTTCTTCATAAGCATCCTGGTAGCATAATGTAAATCTCAGATTTACAATACTAAGTAATTTGTCAATTATATAACAGACTATATAAACCTGACACCATTGATTTACACAATTATGAGATATCATGGGACCAATTCTGCCCCACACTCACCTGCCACACACACACACACAAGTAGACCAGTTGAAGTAGTATGTGAGCAAATTGCTGTGTAAATAAGTGCCAAAAGTTTACCCGGACCTACTCCGGCAAAGTTAGTCAAGTGCCTATACATTTGCAAGATGAGAGCCCAACTGTGTAGACTGGATAATTAGATCATATTCCATATTGTGTTAATTTAATGGTGTTATTATTTCATGAAGTAAACTTGCAAACCGCTGTATGGTTGTTTCATTATAACACCACACAAACATTTTTAATCCAACACAAAAGACTAACTTCAGGCTAGCTGTGTGACTCCACCACTTGGACCTCTCAGGCCCAGCCTCACAATGGATCTGGCCATCATGACTCCCAGGTAAGCGCTTATCAGCAGATTGCCAGGTGAAGAGTGGGCATATGGCTGCTCCCACAAACCCTGGGGGCCCTGGTTAGAAACCTTGGGGTCATGACAATATTTACATGTAGCTGTATTAAAATGCATATTGTTTGCTTGTTCCTTGTTTACCAAGAGATCCAGATAGCTCTCAATCAGTGACCTATCCTCTTCATTATTTATCACTCCCCCAGTTTTTGGGTCACCTGCAAACTTTATCAGTGCGGATGTTTATGTTTTCTTCCAGGTCATTTATAAAAATGTCAAACAGCATAGGGCCAAGAACTCATCCCCGCGGGACCCCACTGGAAACCCACCACTTGGCATTGATTTCCTGATTGCAGTAACATTTTGAGATCTCTCAATTCACCAGTTTCCAGTCCATTTAATGTGTGCCATGTTCATTTTATATCTCTCTAATATTTTAACTAAGATGTTACATAGTACCAGGACAAACGCCTTACAGAATTTACATCAATACTATTACTTTTACCAACCAAACTTGTAACCTATCAAAAAAACCCATCAAGTTAGTTTGACAGGATCTACTTTTCATAAACTCATACTGATTTGCATCAATTACGCTACTCTTCTTTAATCCTATACCAGAGTCCTGTATCAACTGCTCCATTATCTTGCCCAGGATCAACGTCAGGCTAACAGGCCTATAATTACTCGGGTCATCCCATTTACTGTTTTTAAAAATTGGCAGAACATAGGCTTTCTTCCACTCTTCTGGAACTTTCTCAGTGCTCAAGGACTTGTTGAAAAATCAACATTAATGGATCAGCAAGCTTCCCAGCCATCTTTTTTTAACACTCATGGCAGCAAGGTTTGTGGACCTGTAATTTCAAAATGTTAAACTTTAGTAGCTGCTTTTAAACATCCTCCAGAGATACTAGTGAACTGGAAAGAGAGATCTCACCATATGATGAGACTATATTACCTGTTTTTCCCCACAAATACAAGCCAGAAATATTTACTGGACGCTTCTGCTGTTTCTGTAGTATTATTGATAAGTCTCCATTTACTAATGGATCAATGCTATTGTCAGGATTCTTTTTGTTCCTAATGTATTTCTAAAACTCTTTCTTACTGCCCTTAAACCCACTGGCCATAGATTTCCCATTGTGTCCCATTGCTGGCCTTATCAATTTTTTACAGTTCGTAACTTCTGATTTATATCAACTACTATCAATGTCCCCTTTTTCCATTTGTTATATATGACTTTTTTGTTTTTAGCTGTCTTCACTTCCCCTCTAAACCAGGTTTGTTTTTTTAACTTGTATAGCCTTCTTCCCTTTTTGCGGCTTTTTGAGCATCTAGTCAAGTGTTCTTAAATGATTCCCAATGATCTTTCACTATTAAATTATCAACTATTCAATTTATTTTCTACTTTTTTCTCTTTATTTCAGCTATCCAGTTAATTACTGAAAAGTTACAGAATAATGAGTACCACTAAATATAAAGTTTCCATGTATACAAATTACTGAGACAGAACAAAAGACAAAATATTTTAATTAGCCTAATTACTGAAAGCTGGGTAATGGAGAAAAACACAAGCAAGCAGCAAATTTAAAATCCATAGAGAGGTAAATAAAGAAGTAGCATGGAACATGACAATGAACAGTGGTAGATGTAAAAATTTAAAAGTACAAAATAAATGGCATTAAGATGTTTCAGAGTGAGGACCTTGGAGTGGGACTTTAAAGTGCAGAAGGCATTGCAGAAAATAAATAGGGAGTTATAGTGAAAATGTTCTCTTTTAATGTTTTAGATTTGTGCATTCAAGAAACTGAAATGTAATAGGACAGGAAAACTGACAGATGTTTATTTAACCTAATTGAAAGGTGATAAAAAATGAGGGAAATTAATGTAATTGACATAAAATACTTTAGATGCAATCTTATCAAGCCATTTTCTTTTCAGCTCAGTATGGATGTATGAGAAAGAAGGATTTTTTCCAGGGGAGATCTAGCAGTTGAATCTACTCTGCCAATAATCTGCTGGGTGAAAATGGGCAAATTGCATAGGCTATATGTTATAGTTTCCCCATCTATGAAATGAGGAAATAGGAAATGCTACTGAAAATAAATAATAGCTGTATTACATCAGTGCGAACTATGCTTACTTAGGCAGAGGTGAGGAACTGCCTAAAAGACAAAATTCAGGAAAATAATTAAGTAGAAACAAAAAAGAAACAAAAAATCACCCACATTTCTGAATGATCCAATGAAGTAGAGTTCATATGCCAAACTGATAATTAGTCTTTAAAAAGCTACAATGACAATAATAACAAATACATATTAGAAGATTTTATTTATAAGATAACATGGCCTAAAAAGTTCCTAGCATTACAGTTCATAGGTAGTTAAGGGTGAACGTAAAGCTGTTTAGAACTGGATGTTCTATAGGGCACATATGACTAAATCATAATGCAAGTGGCAAAGAAGGTATTAAACAATTACCTTTTTAGGACTCCAAAATTATTTCATCTAAACTTAAAGGTATTTGGAGCATTCGTGTATTTTTTAAAAGTACTGCAACTTTCACCCCATGTTTGGTTGCTCCTTTGCACAGATTTACTTACAAGAACAGCCACTTTTAAATGACGTGAGGAAAAAAAATAGGATTTTATTTATTTCTTTATTAAAGCTTTGGGGGATTGCAGAGAATTTCAGCACATGCACTAGGTTTAAAGCATGGAAAAGAAATGAAAGAAGAACCATAAATACAGAAGTGAAGGCCATAAATACATAAGTACAGCACTTATAGCAATAAGGGGCCCCATTCTGATGTCACATCAGTGTAAGTCCAAATGTGCATCTACAGTTGTAAGAGTCTGTTACCCCAGCCCTGTGCTCTTGAGAACAAAAGCTGGGACTCTTTACTAGCCAAACCATTCAACCAAGCTGCTTCCCAGCCAAATTAAGTCTTTCTCCCCCACACTCTCACTTTGCCACCTGGGAGATTGGGGTTACCCAATGCTGCCACCATTCGGGTGTACTTCCAAAACCTTGGAGGGGCCCCTGAACTTCCCCTTTACCCTAACTTTGTCCCCCTCCCTGGGAGCCAAAGTTAGGCACCTGAAGGCTGCTTCCCTTCACCCTTCCCGGCTGAAGGCAGAGGCAGACTTCCCCTAACCCTGTCTCCCTCCCCGAGAGCCAGAGCCAGACACCTGGGGGCTATTCACCTCCCCCCTCCATTCTTCTAGTTGAAGAGTCAGGCACCGTTCCTCAGCTGATAACCTGAGCTGATCTGTTTACCTACTCCCTTCCCTTCTCCCTTCCCAGACTAGAAGCAGAGAAAACCTTAAGGGAATAAAAACAAACGCTTTATAACTAACCAGATTTAATAAAGAAAAAGAATAAACAGAGATACAGTACACTTCACAATCTGGGGTTCTCTACCTCCCTTCTAAAACGGAAAGAGACATCTCAGATAGGCACAGGCTTAATGCAGAATCAAAAGGTTATACTTACAGTACAGCTAATTAGGAATATAAAAAGGAAGCAGAGCCATCTTCATAGCTAAAGAGGCTTTAGAAAAGTTACCAAGCTACATTGGCAAGTCCAAGCTGAAACTGAACTCACTAAACTCCTCCCTTCCTCATGGTCTTGAGGCTCTGACGACACTCTGTCTCAGATAAGTAGCCCCACCCAGGCAAGGCACACTCCACACTTATGACAACAGTGCACACTTTTCAGTGGTGCGTAGAGTACATACACTACACACATCTGTAGCACAGGTATGAGTAGTACTGCTTAGGTGAGCAAAGACATTCCTGAACCCTGTGAGCATGTCCCTGTGTATGTACCTTACAGAGCTGTCTACTTGCCCAAGCAGTGCTTCCCTGTCTACACTGCTATTGTTAGCAATGTTGTGTCCTGCTGCCTCCTGACTGCATGGGTCTTTCCCCGCTGCCGTGAAAGACTCCAGCAGCAGGGAAACGCGCTTGCAAGGTACTCCCCTTAGGGAGGAAAGAGCAGTTGCACACATACCAAATGGGAAATGACTGCCTAGGAAGGAGTAGTGCAGAAAGGGGCCTGGGGGTCATAGTGGATCATAAGCTAAATGTGAGTCAACAATGTGACACTTTTGCGAAAAAAGCAAACATCATTCTGGGATGTATCAGCAGGAGTGTTGTAAGCAAGACATGAGAAGTAATTCTTCTGCTCTACTCCACGCTGAAAAAGCCTCAACTGGAGTACTGTGTCCAGTACTGGGTGCCACATTTCAGGAAAGATGTGGACAAATTGGAGAAAGACCAGAGAAGAGCTGGGCCACCACTTCCCGCAGCTCCCATTGGCTGGGAAGAGGCAAACTGCAGCCACTGGGAGCTGGGAGCGGCCATACCGGTGGACGCTTCAGGTAAACAAAGTGTCTCGCGGCCCGCCAGGGGCTTACTCTGAACAAGCCGTGAACCAAGTTTGAGAACCACTGGTCTAGATAATACTTAGTCCTATATTAGGGACTGGATTAGATGAACTCTCGAATATAGATGTAGCCCAAGGTATTCTGAGAAGATTGGCTTCAATTCCTGGTTCTGCCAACAGTTTCCCGGTGTGACTTAGGGTGAATCGCCTTATTTTTGTGTGCCTCAGTTCCCCACCTGTTATGGGATAATAGCACTTGCTTGCATTACAAGGTGTGATGGTCCGTATTGGTCAGTGGAGTAGTGTCACCTAGTGATCGGGGCTTAGGCATGTGACTTGCAGGGGGGTTGTTGGTAGCGGAGCCCAGGCTCTCCCACTCCATTTGGCTCCAACCCAGGGCCCTTTGAGGGCTACCAGTGCCAAGGGCACTTAAGGCTGCCATCCCTGGGCCACTTTCTACCACCTGCCTGCAATTGTAGCAAAGTCATTGTCTGATTTAACCTGCTGCGAAGGGTGTCTACTCACCACAAGGCACCTTCTGGCAGCTGCGTGTAGCACAGCAGCTTCCTCTCTCTTGGACGGCAACCGACTCCTCCCACCGTGAGGCCCACCCTCCTGGGCCAGATCAGTCCTGAGGCTGTCCCCTGCTGGGGTAGCCCAAACCAAACAAAGGGAATTAAGAAAACCTGGAGTTTGTATGTGACAGAGAGGGGAAAACTTCCCTCCTGGGCTATCTCTGGAGCAGGTCCTCCCTTCCCTCAAGGGGGGACCTTTGGGCAGTTGTTGTAGGGAGAGATTCTGTCTCTTCTGCTGGAGCTGCCAGTAGCAGTTCTGCTCTCTTCCCTTGCCACCCACCAAGTGAATGACATTTCTGCTCAGATACTATGGCAAATGAGGCCATATAAGTCAGATCCAAAGTCACACCCTCTGATTTATTAAAGCAACGGTTCTCTACAGGGGTACATGAACCTTGGGGGGTACACAGAGATCTTCCAGGGGGTACATGAACTCATCTAGATATTCGCTTCATTTTACAAGAGTCTACATAAAAATCACTAGCAAAGTTAGTACTAACTACAATTTCATATAGACAATGACTTGTTTATACTGTTCAATATCCTATATTCTGAAATGTAAGTACAATATTTATATTCCAGTTGATTAATAATGATAAGGTACAAATGAGAAAGGAATCAATTGTTCAGGAATAGTGTGCAGAGGCACTTTTGTATTTTTATATCTGATTTTGTAAGCAAGTCGTTTTTAAGTGAGGTGAAATCTGGGGATACACAAAACAAATCAGACTCTTGAAAGGGGTACAATCATCTGAAAAGATTGCAAGCCAGTGTATTAAAGTATCTGAACTACTCAGGAGAGACTAGAATGTTTTCTCTGTTTTCTCAGAGGCATGTATGGAGTGACTCCATCAAAGTAAACAGTGAATCTGTAATTACTTCTGTACAAATGAGATTAAAGAACAACCCTGCTTGTCCTCTTTGATCTTACAATGATTTCATGAGTGAGGCAGAACAGTGATAGACTTGGGTCCTAGGGGCTGCGGTAGGAGAGCTGCTGGGCAAGGCAGAGGGTCGGGTGGGGGAAGGGAGGGAGCAGGGAGATGTCCATTCAATTATTTCTTGGCTTTCTCCCACTGTCTCTTCAGAGAGGAACCTAGGGAACAGTAGATATTCTGCTTAATGATCTAGTCCTCTTCCTTTTTATCCAGTTCTATGACCTTTTCTGTCCTTTCCCTCAATTCTGTTACTCTCATGATCCCCATGCCAATACCCTTCTCACAGCAACTCCCTGCACTCCCTTCTGAACAAAAATGTAGAGTTTAAGGCCAGAAGGGACAACCAGATCATCTAGTCTGACTTCCTGTCTATCACAGGCCACTAAACACCACCCAGCCATCCCCACAGCAACAATAAGACAGACCAAAGTATTACAGCCCTCAGGCAATGAAACAATTATGTGCCACAGGCAGAGAACAAGAGGGGCTGAGCTGCACCAATGGTCCAGGGCCCTGCATTGGTTTCGTGAGATATACCCAGATGATCAGGGCTAGCCAGAGATGTTTTGCTGCCCAGGGTGGCAAACATTTTCAGCACCCCCCTGAGTGGCAAGTTAAAAACACACACAGACATTCACAAACACCTGGCTGAACAATGTGGTGACCTTCCCAAACCCCAACTCCTGGTGCCAAGAGCAACTGCCCTGATTGCCTGCCTCTCGGGCCAGCCCTGCAGATAATTCTAGCAAGTGGCCCATGTCCTAGGCTTCAGTTCAGAGGAAGGTAGAAAACCCCTGTGGAGCTGCAGGAAAATTCCTACCCTGCCCTGATAGGACGATCAGTTTGACCCTGAGCATGGCAAACATCAGATACTAATTTACCTGAATCAGAGAGGTAGCCGTGTTAGTCTGGAATAGCAGAGGTAACAAAGTCCTGTGGCACCTTAAAGACTAACTATAAAGTTTTGAAGCATAAGCTTTCGTGGGCTAATACCCACCTCGTCGGATGCACTTCCACTGCTTGGAAAGCATGGGCCCACGAAAGCTTATGCTTCAAAACTTTATAGTTAGTCTTTAAGGTGCCACAGGACTTTGTTACCTCTAATTTACCTGAGTTAGCTTCACTGATATTTGGTGAGCTTGCTTGTGTCCAACACTAGAGGGAGTTGGTAGGAGGCAAGGCAAGGTGCAGACACAGGAGGAATGCGCCGGTGACAGCAAAACTATCCTCATTGCCGAGGTGTTTTGTAGTGTAACAGACCAAATCCTCTGAAGGCAACACAGCTTCTCTATTGCAGTATCGTCTGTGGGCAGCCACTTTTGTACAGCAACAAGTTGCCTGCTTTACTGCCACTTAGCTAACCCACATCACGTTAGCATTATCTTCCTAGGCCAACTTGAGAGCTTTCCTGAGAACTTGACTGCCTATGCCATTAGTTTCTATAGGTCAAATGTGTAGGTAGGTTCTACAGCCTACAGTAACTGTTCGTGTGCACACTAACCAATGGCACTTTTCAAAGTCACTCTCCATGCCCTGTTATGGCTGGCAGGCTGGTCAATGGAGCGTCGCGGTCGCTTTGAATGCCCCGACAAGAACGTGCTTACTCTGAGGGCTCGTAAGGACAATTTTGAAAGTGCCCCTTAATGCTCTGCTGAGTAGTTAAATGAAGTGATGCTACTGCACTAAGGTGCTCACCGACATTATAGTCTGGGGGCACTGGCTCCGCTGTCCTCCACAGATCCTTCATCTGAATGTTATTCCGTGAAAATGACTTGCTGGGAATGGTGCATGGAATTGGTGTTACGGTACAAGTGCTTCGTGTGGGGTTCTTTTCCTCATTTTTGTGAGCGGACCAACGTTCCATGGGCCCCAATGACAGAGCGCCACATTGTGCATGTGCTTGCTGTTGTTTACATAGCTATGATCCATAGGGCGTCTCAGTGATCTGAATTGGACTCTTGATCTTCCAACGTCCTTCCAGCATGGAGCACATTCTACTGGCAGTGTTGGATCATGATCACAGCAAAACCAAACAAACGCAAAACTCCATCATATCAAAATGATGACATTACTTTTTGCAAAAGCGATCTGGCATTTTTTACTGGAGATTCATGATGTGCTCTTAGGGCTAGTCAAAAATTTCCCATCAGAACTTCCCCTCTCTAACAGAAAATTAGACTTTTGACTAAACAACTTTGTTGCAAATAGTGTCAGCTTTCCACGGAAAAATTTGATTTTTCATCAAAAGATTTTGGCCAAAACTCGGAAGTTATAGCACCTCATAGATATTTTAGTTTGCTCTTCATATCCTTGTTTTTCCCTGAGAGTTGGGATCTCCAGCTGGACTACACCTCCCATGATGCTTAATATAGTCATGGAGCCAAAGATGTGGGGCAAGTCTTAATGTCCTTATCTGGGGGTAGGGGCGGGGGGTGGGGGGGGGAATCTAACAACAACAACCAACAGATACCTAACATTTATAAAGCACCTTTCACCCCAAGAGTAGTTAGCTGGCTTACCTTATTATAGCCCACATGTACTGCAAACTCTTCATCCCCCACTGAAGTGCAGTATCTCTGGGGTGGGACATGATAGCTATTTATTAATTATATTACTGCAGGGCCTGAAAGCCCCAGTCAAGACTGGGACTCCATTGTGCTAGGTGCTGTACAGGTTTGCAATAAGAGACTGTCCCCAGGCCCAAGAGCTTACACAATAGATAGACAAGACAGGCATAGGGGGAGAGGGGGAAAAGACCCAGTGAAATAGAGTGATTTGTTCAAATGCACATAGCTGCTTAGTGGCAGAGATAGGTTTACCACTCCCATCTCCTGAACTCCAGTCCAGAGTTCTATCCATTGGGTCGGCCTCCCTCCCTTCACAATAAGGTTATAACACCACAACAGTGCACCACACTACACAAGCATTTAGGAAAAGAGGTACATCAGAGTGTGATATCCTCTTGAGACAGCAGAGGAATCTACAGTCAGAAATCAATTGAGATTTGACACATGGATTAAGTGAACTTTATGGCCTTGTAACGGTCCCTAGCTCTCCTGCTTGGAGGGAGACCACTCGGGTTGATCCAGTCTGGCATGGACCAGAATCTTCAAGACAGCCAGGAGCCCAAAATAGGCGATTAATAGTCCCCAGTCAGGCTTTAGCCTGGATTTGGGTAGCTCAGGCAGTCAACCCTTAAACCACAATAGGGCTGGCTAGGGTCTGGGTGGAGCTCACGCAGCCAGCAACCCAAAACAATCTATCAGGCCTGGCTTTGGCCTTGGTGGAGCTCAGGCAGCCAGCAAACAGTTTCTAAGGGTGACGGTAAGGGAAGCTCCTCTTCAGAGCTAGAGCTTCCTTGCACAGGTTAGGGGATCAGCTACCCTGGAGCAGGGCGGCAGGGGGATGAGGGTCCACCCTCCTCCAGTGCATCGCAGCTCAGGGCCCTGGCAGGGGCAGGATCGGCGGGAATCCAGTGTCAGCCCACCAATTGGGCCTGGCTCTGCAGCCGGCTGCTCCAGTAGTTGCTCCTGGGGTTTGGGGTCCTGCTACCTTGGGGTTTGGTACCTCTAGCCTCCAGGCCTCTTCCAGCTCCTTGGGGTAGATGGCAGCAGGTAATCCAGGCTAGTCCTCATCAGAACTTGTAGACTGGGCTTCACCCAGCAAGGGTTCCTCTCAGGGACACGGCCGAACCGGCAGAGCGTCCTTCTCCTCCACGGGCTCTCCCACAACTGTGCTGCAAGTCGGCATCTTATACTTCCGGCCACGCCCCAGTACTTCCAGTGAGGGGGTGGGGTGATCTAGGCTCCACCCTCCAAGGGCAGTGTAATGGTCCCTCATCCTCATGCTCAGAAGGAGACCGCTCGGGCTCACTCCAGGCCTATGTTATGCTGAAGGCAGTATTTTACATTCAAAGCTGAATCATTTCAGTTGCATATGTAGGAATCCATCATGTCTCAAACCTGTGAATTCTTCTGAAAATAGCCCTGAAACATAATGAGTTGTGAAAGCAATATTGGAAGGGAGATTCTTATATAATATATATCTCTGGGAATCTGGGTATACCCAGGTAATAAATGTAATATAATTTTAATGAGAATTTCATATTATGACTTTGGATACAAGAAGACATAACTTCTCTTAATATAAAATTACCTTTGATTAATCTGTGGGAGTTATTAATTTCAGACAAAAGCTTTGCTTTTGTGAATGGACAGACTAATAAAATTACTCATTAGTTTGAGGCTTGGTGACAAGATATAATATAAAGTGAAAGAGAGACATATTGGGCAGCTTGCTGGAAAGTGACATTACAGCAAACAAATAGTGTCCATTGACATGTGGGAGAGTGGCCACTTCTGCAACAAGCTCTTTTATCTATGGTCCGTTAATACATTTGAGCAGCACACAGGACATGCTTCATGCTGCTGCTAAACATGTCTTAGAACCACCAGCAGGAAATGAGAGGAAAAAACTCTTGTGGGAACTGAAGTATCCCATACCCCTGGCAGATCTATGAGTGGTTTATTATCACTTATGATGCAGGGGAGGGCAACCATATTGACTCTGGCCACTGGGCCACATAACCCTATACGAAAAGGCAGCCCTATGGCCTCCTAGGTGCTATGGGATGTGATAGAGGAGAGTCAGGGAGTGGTGGAAGAATGCTTGAAGGGAGATATATTAACTCAAGGCTAATTAGGGTGTGGCTCCCTGTAGCCCAGGGAAGCAGGCAGCAGGTTAATTGGAGCACCTGCAGTCAATTAAGGCCCTGTTAGGGACTCAATAAAATCCCCTGCTTCAGGTAGCCAGGGGAAGGAGTTGGAACAGAAGAGCAGTTTAGAGTAGAGAGGATGGGTATTAGAACAGAAGAGCAGTTTAGAGTAGAGAGGATGGGTATTAGAACAGAAGAGCAGTTTGGAGGAAAGCAGAGGAGAGTTTGGAATGAAGAAGATGCAGACCCTAGGTAAAGAGACACCTGGCTTGTGCAGAGAGAGGGCAGGAAGCCCCACAAGCTGAAGGTAGGAGAGGGAAGTAGCCCAGGGGAAGGAATAGCTAGTTCAAGTGATTTACTGCTATTCTTAGGGCCCCTGGGCTGGGACCTGGAGTAGAGGGTGGGCCCAGGCCCCTCCCTCTCCACTCCCCTCCTCTGGGATACTAGTGGGGCAGTTAATACCCTGTTCAGGGGCAAGAAATGGCTCCCTGAAACACACACACCCCCACCCCACCCCTGAAGAGAAAACATGGGACCTATCATAATAGTGCCAGCAATTTGCCACAGGGAATACAAATAGTTAAAAAATGATGATGATGATTTACTCAGGAGCAGGTGGGGAAAAAGGAAACCCAACAATGGATCCAATTCAGAGAGAATTCAAATGACTATGTTAAAGTTCTACAGAGATGATCATAGGCAAGTGATTAAGATAGGGTGGGTTCTGTTCCCAATTCAGCTTAGCAGGACCAGTCCAGGCAAGGTCTTTTGAACAAGCCACAAAGTACTGGAAATAAGAGCAGAACCTCGCAGGAGCTGGGAATGCACCTCCCTGGGACACTTTGCAAAAGTGTGTGCTATTTGGTGCAATTTAAAGTCAAAGGAAGATTCATTATGATTAGCAATAGATCAAAGTAATCACTGGCAGGGAAGATAAAATGTTATGCATAGACAGGAGAATTGCACCAGAAACAGGGCATTGCCCCCCATTTCCCATCATTATGACAAGAAACAGACATGCTTGTCTTTAACTGAAACGTCTTTCTGCATTTTTACCACATCTTGGGCACAAATGCATTTTTAGAAGTGTCTGTGTTGTTTTGGGTCTTCCCTCAGCCCACTCACTATTGGAAATGTGGCTGTCTTCTCTTCACTCTGGTCCCTTGTTCCATCTCTCCCTCCATTGTTCTGCCTCTTGGTCCTGTATTGGTCTCTCCCTCCATCCTTCATGTTCTCTTTACTCCTTGACACTTCTTTATTTCAAATGCTCCTTTGGGGCCCCAAAATCGTGACCCATACATATATCATACGCTCCCTCCCCCTCCCTCAAGCACATGCCCAGTGGAGCAAGGGGCGAAGTGTAAGAGAATGGAGTCTGCACCTGGATGGCAGGAAAAGAGATGTGCTAGCCAAGTCTCTCCCCAACTTGGCTGCTTGATTTTACTTCCCACAATTTGCAAAGGGTTTTTCTTATCTATCTAAAGGCTACAGCAGGGGAGCAATATAGTTTTTTGCTCCTAATCCTCATAGCAGAACTTGGGGTGAAGGTTTCCTCACCCCACTTCCACATTAGAGGCCATGGATGGCCCTGCTCTGGAGGCCTAAGTGATTCCCCTCATCAGGAGATAGCGGGAGGTGGAGTGGCACAGTACCATCTCCACAACAGCAGCATGAGAGAGACTTTCTGTGCACGAAACTCTGCCAGCATCCCTTAGGAGCTTTGCTGCACACATGCTTAGATGCTATCATGATGATCTTTATGGAAAAAGCTTTAGTAGATTAACAGAACCCAGGGGAGTTCTCTAAACTCCTATTCTGCACCTTGAGACATGAAAGTGGGGAGATATTGCCCATAGTGCTAAGGTTATAGGACAGAATATCACAGCACCAAAGTGCTAAGAGGAGATTTCAAGATGGAGAATATGAAATGTTGCTGCAACACTTGAAATGTAATCTAAAAATAGATCTCCACTAGGACCATTTTTTCTGAACTGGAGAGAGAAAATGAAATTGCTGACTATCGTGGGACTGGTGCAGAAAAGTGGTTGAGCTGATGTAGTAGGAACAAAATTCTACTCCCAGCTATGCTGGTAGCAGCAGCATAAATCCAGAGTCATTGTGTTGAAATCCTACTCCTCCCTACATACAGAGGACCTCTGTTGTAATCAGGGGAGTTATTGCAACTGTGATCAGAATCTCGCGTAATGTATGCAACATCACTGAAGCACAACAGGGGACACCAAAGCCTAACTGCCACATTCTGCCCTAATTACGGAGCGTGACTGAAGTGTCAAAGTGAGGCTGCACAGGGTGTATATCAACACATAATGTGACCTTCAGTGTCAGCCTTTATTCTGAGTCTCCTTAATTTGGCTAAATTAGATCCTCTCCCATCAACTTTAATATTGTTTTCTGGGTTTAATTTTGTGAGCTGTGGATCAGCCTCTGGTATCTTTGCAGGGTTGTTTTTCTTCCTTTTAAGCTGACCCTCCTGTCTGCCTATTTTCTCCTCAATTGTAATCCGTGTTATCTTTGGCACTGGAATCTGAGGTAAATGAGGAGTGAGCAGAGATCAGAGTCTATTGTACTCGTTAATGAAACCTCTGTCTGTTTTGGCCTTGGAGGACCCAGCTTAGTACATTTCCACCCTCACCTGACCTTACTTCTGAAAAATTGTCCTTTTGACATATAAATAAGTTCAGGCAGCTATGATTTCTATCATGCTGGTGTAACAGAGCCAAATTTGGCCCAAAGTGTTTTGATCTTGATGGCAGCTAACGAGGCATGATTTTTTTAATTCAGCAAACTAATCATCTGCCACCCCAGAAAGAGTTTGTTTGGTGTGTTTTTGATTTTTTTTTGTATTTCCATCTCATTCTAAAACTAGCCAAACTAGATTTGGTGGGAAAGATTCTCTCCCAAGCTTGCATATTATGAGCTGAATTTCAGCCCACTCGGAGTACCTTTTCCACAAAGTTATAAGGGGTTTTTCATGGATGTGTCATCTCCACCTTAATTATTGCAGTGCAAGAAGGAAACATTGTAATACTCATGAGAGCAAGTAAAAAATAACTAGATGTAATACATGGGAATGTCTATTTTCAGGAGAAGCGAGATTATTGATCTCCGTGCTACTGGCTCTTAGCAGCTTCCAATTCTGGAATTCATAAGAGTGAACTGCAAAAAAAGGTAGGCAAAATCCCTTTTTAAGAACCCAGTCTGTGAGGTGAAGGCAATGGCGGCTGAAGGAGCTTGCGGCTCCTCAGGATCAGACTGTAAAGTCCCAATCCTGCAAGACTCTTCTCTGGGGGATGAACCCTGTGCCCACATGTACCCCCACTGATTTCAGTGGGGCTTCCTGCTCATGCAGGATTGGGGCCTAATATTCCTTGTAACTTGTATTCTATCTAGGCACATGTAGTCTATTACAGTCTGCCCCTATTCCCATTGAAATCAGTTAAGTCTACACAGCAAAAAACTGTGTGTTCTTAATGTGGATTAGTTAACTCGGGTTAAAATAGGAGTGAAGCCACAGCAACTTGGCCCTTTAACTCAGGTTAGCAGCTCAAATTCAACCCCAAGCTACTTTATAGGCTTTAATTCAAACCACTAACCAGAGTTAAAAGCTGAGTTGCCATATCTTCATTGCCATTTTAATCTGAGTTAGCTAACCTTATTTAACTTTATTTTATTGTATTTTGTAGTGTAGATATACCCCATAGCTAACCTTTTATTCCAGGGTATAGAATAGATATTTAGAGTGGATGCAAATTATATATATAATTTTTATCCACTCTGTCCATTCTATACATATATAAACTAATAATTTGAAAAACATGTTTTCCGTTACAAGCTCAGAGTTTTCAGTTTTATGAGTATTTTTGGAGGTTTTGTTTTTCTTTTAAAGGTCAAGTATAATTTTAAACTGAGCGTTTTCTAAGGCTGCCTAAAAAAAAAAAAAGACAGAAATATACACAAAAAAAGAAACTATTTTATACACGATAGACTCCAAGTTAAAAAAAAAAGTCTACACCCACCTTTTATTATTTGGAACATGGTTTCATTAATCTGTTATTTGAATAAAGTATATCAAGAACAGAATATTGAATATTTCATTAAAAAGTTGCCACAGCAAGCACATTAGATTAATTGACATAGAAGTTTCTCATAGATAAACAGATATTAAAATTCAGTGGAGATGAATTACTATTCCTTGTCTGTATATGGTCCATGTTCATTTTTCTTTACTTAACATACAGGGTCGCTTCTGAACAGGTTTATATAAGATAGTTTGGGAGGAAGTAGTCTTAATGGTTAGCATCCAGAAGCTAGTTTCCCTAGAGATAAAGTCTATTAGAGAAAGGCTCATCAGACCTAAATAACTACCTCCAGTCTAGCTAAAGAGATACAGTCAGGTTTAAAAAAAAACAAAAACAGGTCTCTGATTTTTTAAAAAATATTGCTACTTACAGCTCTTAAAACTTCCTATAACAGAAGGAGATTAGACAATAAAATATACTGCTTGTTCCTCTTACTTTAGGCATTTATGAAGGGGGTTGATTTACCTGTAGGGCACCTCCTTGGGACTGGGCATGGCATAGCAGCTCTCTCCCAGTCTAGTACCATCTGCCAACCGTAGCTTCAGTGGTCTCCACTGCCCTCCAGCCAGTTCACTTAAAAATCTCTCCCCTTCTGGGGCAGTGAGGAATTAACACAAATGAATTGTTCCAAGGCTGTGTTGATGCTGTCTTTGTTCAGAGGCTGCTCGTCAGTCTATGGCCTTAAACTGAACTCACAAGTAGTTGAGAAGAACAATCCCCTCTCAAAGCAAGTCAGCACCTGGCCCTCCCTTCCTTTAGGGGGGGGCATCGGGCAGCAGTCAGCTGGAGAGCTCCTGTCTTTAGTCAATGCTGTCTACGGGAGCTGAAGATTTACTCATCTCTCATAAGCTGACCTGGGTTTCTCTGTCTTAAGCGCCTCCCTCCAATCCTGGCATCTCTCACAAGCCCCCTGAAGCAAAACCACCTGAGCCCACTGTAGTTTATTAATACTGCATTGCTCACTATGGGGTTGGATATCCCATTGTAGCATTTAACAGCACATTATTATTTGTTTGCAGCATGCTAGCACCTAGGGACCTGATCAAGGATCAGGGCTCCCCATAAAGCTAAGCAGTGTACAAACAAGCAAAAATAAACTAATACATCTTGTCTCAGACAGGTCACATTGTAAGATTATAGCAAAATGCAACTGGTGAGTGACTCAGACTCCAGAGGAGGTGGTCAGGTGGAAGAATGATATCTGTAGCCTGATCTACAGATTGTGTATAAGAATTCCCAGTCATCACTTTGAGAGTTGACAGGTTCTTGTCCCAAGATCAGGCCCAGTGTTATTACAATTACTATATAGTTAGGAACCCCGATGTGCACAGTTGCAACACTCGCATGATAGAAACTCATCTATATTTAGAAATAAATATGAATATACTTAACACTGTCACAAACATTCCAACTCAGTAAGGTAGATCGAGATAATACAGACAGTACATCTGAATATCCATACTCACACCATCCTTTGCAGAACAATCTGAAATGTTAGCCATTATCTCCCTCCTCACCATCACCTTCCTCATGATAAATGAAAACTAAAAAAAGTGTGTGTGTGTGTGAGAGAGAGAGATTTTTTTTTATTTTTATTTTTATTTTTATTTTTATTTTATTTTAATAGTTAGGACTAAGAGCAATAAACAGAATAATTGGTCATGGAAAATGCAGCCTCAACAGCAGGACAGCACCTCCTAGCAGCACGAAGAAGCATTGGTTCAGTACTGATACAGAGGGACATGACTAGTGTAGGCTAAATGAATCCCCACACAAGTTCCTCCATGTCTTCTATCCAAGTAGTGACCCAGCCTCACTTGTGACATCCAGCACTATCTCTACATGAGGTGGTATGGGTGCATTTTACAGGTTAAACAAAGATTCCATTTATCGTACAGTCCATCAGATACCCTTAGTAGCGGATTTGATTCTGCATGGGCACTTTGGGCACTAAGGGCCAATCCTACCGGGTGCTCAGCATCCTCAACTTTTCTTGATGTCATTCAGGGGGAGGGGTCAAAGGTGCTGAGTGCCCCACAGGATTTGGGTCCTAAATGGATATGGGATTAGCTAGCAGGGACACTTAGTAACAGACATGACTGGGCCCTAATATGCAAGGTATCAGATACCAAATTATCTAGTCCCTTTAACATGTAATTTCAAATGCAAAGAATCTCTGGTCTCTATGCAGCAGTGTCATATAAAATGCTAGGCTAATTGGTCTGGTAGGGAAAAGAGAAAGTTCTGTGTTTGATAAATTAATCAGTGAGTGCTGCTGTACATTTGCCACTAAAATCCCTAATTAGACATAAAATGCTGAAGAATAGGATTTTTTTTTAAGCCAGAAGTTTATTTTTTAATTGAAGGGACAACTTTTTGAGCCTACATTAGTGGGGATGGAAGAAAGGCTTTTGAACATAAGCAGCACCCCAGCCGCTGCTTAGCAGCTGAGAGATTCAGCCCTGCACTTTTGGTGAATCCCACGAGCCTATCAATACTTAGGATAAACCTACTAAAAGGATCAAATTGGCATTCACACAAACCAGAATCCCTGAAACCGCAAAAGCTTTTAATCCGCGACTGCTTGTAAGAGGATAGCATCTCATTAGCAGTCTAGACTAATCATCAATGGTTACTTTATAAAAGGGCAGTTATCAATAAAGAAAGTGAAGTCTGAAAGGCTCCTAGGGTCAGGCGTTAATTGAAAAGTCTGGTTTAATTGCCTGTTGTCCATTTCCCTTCCCTAATTTTTTCATGGCTCCTGAAGCTTTTGGTAACTGATAAAGGGAGCATGCTTTAGAAGCAACAGTAGAGACAAACTGATTCCTTAAAATAACATTGAAAATAACAATTTAAAAAATGAAGCCAAGACAGACAGGAGTATCATATAAGAATCCTCTATAGATCTTTACTGTTGTATGTTTCAGATGGAGCTAGCACTTAGCTAGACCCTTAGGCAATGATATAGGGCAGCTGGAAGTCAAGGTGAAATGCCATTTATATACTTTCATTAACCCACCCAGGCCTGTCATTAAATATGGCAGGCTTAGCATTTTTCACTCTAAATGAAAGAACACTGCTAATCCCAGGAGGCTAGAATTTTTTCAGTGCCTATGTTGATGCACAAGACAAGGTCAGCAATTTTCAGTTTATTGACAGAACTCTATTTACCTTTGGAAGTATTAAAATGGTATTTCGGGTGCTCCAGGGCAGAATTGTGACCAAAACAAAATGGGAGAGGGATATGAGACCATTGGCATTATGCTTCCTGAAGTATTCATTTTTTCTTTAACTTTCCAAAGGAAAAGGGGATATTTTGTGATCAGAAAATGGTTTTAATAAGGAAAGGACTTTAACAAATGTGACAGCATCCAGCAGAGGTAGCCAAAGACAGAGAAGCAGCACAAACAGAGACGCAGCAAAAACCACAGCAAAGCATCCATTCAAAGGGAATCACGGGCTATGATTTAAGATGTGTGTGGGTGGAGGGTTTGGGTTTTTTTTTTTTTAAAGAAAGAGTGAATATAAGTAATACACCCGCTGTCTGATCTAGGTTTTAGTGTGGGAAACAGAACTAGCCATTTGAAATCTGTCACTAATGGCACAACCAAGCATCCCTTATGATTATAAAGCCGAATGGCTCTGTTAACGAACAGCCCTGTTGAGGGAGCCAGGCCTCAGTCCTGGAGAAATTAGACTGGATTCTCCTTTAACCACTGCTGTCACCTGGAATGAGTTTCACATGAAAGGTTTGCCCTTTAAGGGCTTGTCTTCACCAGGGGGGAAAAAAGTGTATTCCTAACTTGAGTGAGTTAACACGAGATAAGTAGCGTGAGTTAAAATCCTAGTGAAGACAAAGCAGTTAGCTATGGTTTTAACATGAGTTAGCAGGTTGAGGTAAACAATAGGTTCCCCTATCATCTTTACCTTGACCTACTATCTCATGTGAAAACTGCAAAATTCCTTGTCTTCACTATGATTATCAATGACAGATCATGGCATAGAGAGTACACTTAGTTCGCAGATGATACCAAGCTGGGAGGGGTTGCGAGTGGTTTGGAGGAGAGGATTGAAACTCAAAATGAATGGACAAACTGGAGAAATGGTCTGAAGTAAATAGGATGAAATTCAACAAGGACAAATGCAAAGTGTTTCACTTAGAAAGGAACAATCAGTTGCACACATACAAAACGGGAAATGGCTGCCTAGGAAGGAGAACTGCGGAAAGGGAACTGGGGGTCATAGTGAATCGCAAGCTAAATATTAGTCAATAGTGTGACACTGTTGAGAAAAAATAGAAGCAAACATCATTCTGGGATGTATTAGCAGGAGTGTTGTAAGCAAAACACGAGAAGTAATTCTTCCGCTCTGTTCCATGCTGATTAGGCCTCAGCTGGAGTATTGTGTCCAGTTCTGGGTGCCACATTTCAGGAAAGTTGTGGACAAATTTGAGAAAGACCAGAGAAGAACAACAAAAATTATTAAAAATCTAGAAAACATGATCTATGAGGGAAGACTGAGAAAAAATGGATTTGTTTAGTCCAAAGAGAAGACAGGCCATAACTAAGGCTCACAACACTCCTGTAGGGAAAGTACTCTGCTGATTGGACAGATGGGGGGGGGGGGGAGAAAGTGAGACACAGTAATGTTACATTATACAGTCAATCAGTGGCAGAGTCAGGATAATAATCTATGGCCCTGATTCTCTTCTGTCTTGTACTTTGTGCAATAATTTATAGCTTTGTGAAGTACTATTCTACGCGATGGCATTTTCCACCCACTTTGCACAAGTGTAAATGACTACATAAGTTTTCTGACAATGAGTCCTGCCACCTAAGCACTAGGAAACAAAACATTGAAACTGTGACGCTGTTTGGAATCTGGGAGATGCTTTATGATATTGTTGATACCATTATTATAAAATTGCAATGAATCTGACCAGATTTGCTGTGTGAGGTCTCTGTGGAAATATTATAATTTGCCAAGTATGAAAATCTCATTTATATGTTTGTATCACGTTTGTATTGTGGGTTATAGATATGCAGGGTAGAGCTGTATTTCCAAACGTGTGCTGTGTTTCTGGATGACACCCCCGGACAGACTGGCATCAGCGGTGCCTAGCCTGTTCGATGGACCATCAAGGGTCATCAGCTGTAAAACGAACCCAGTTCAAGGAACCAGAGGTACACCAGCAGGACTTGTAGGTGCAGGCCTGTGGACCGAGAACTCCAAGGTTTTTCCATGGTTTGTGCTGTAAGCTTGTGTTTTGGACAAGGGAAGTACAAAGCGCATGGCAAAAAGAATATAAAGGGCAGCTGCATCATCTCCATTTTGTCTTCATTCCTGCTTCTTTCTTCTGGAGTAACTTTTCTACAAACTGAAGCTCTGAACAAAGGACTGAGTGACTCGTCCAAGCTGTTGATGTGTTCCAGCAGGACTTCCAAGCCAGCAAACTCATCTATGCTGCTAAGAACTGAAATCTAAGAACTTGGAAGTCTCTGTATGTATGTGAGTGCTTTATCATTTAACAACTCTCTTCTGATTCTTTCTTTTATAATAAACCTTCAGTTTTAGATGCTAAAGGATTGGCTGGCAGCCTGGTATTTTGGGTAAGAGCCAAACTAATATTGGTCTGGTAACATGGCTGGTCCTTTGGAGTCAGAAGAACATTTTGTAGAGTGAGCAGAGTTCTTTAAATAACTTCTCACTGTACTGGACCTATACGCTGTTTGGAGCCAGACAGCTGGAATGCAATAAAGAGGGCTGTGTGATTTCTTTTTTAGCTTCTTGATGACCAGTGTGGGGATCAGAAGCACAGTTTGACTGGTTGGGGAGTTTATCTTTGGTGTTAACCACCAGTCTGTGGGAGGATCTGCTCCCACTTTTGCAGCCTTCCCTGACCGTAGCATTTTCAGTGTGGGCCACCACAGGCATGTCGGGTCACAGAAACATCCTCAGAAAAGCCTAGATAGCTTTCAAATATATCTTTGCACATTTCTGAACTTTCTGGTCACTGTTGGGATTAGGATCAGATAAAACAGAAAATCTAGACTGACAAGAGGTGGTGCTCTGGAAACCCTATTCATGGAAGACTTCCAATTTAGTTTTGAAGAATCAGGACCTACTCCTTCTACATATATTCAGACAGAATGCTCACTGAACTCAGTTGAGTTTTGGTTGAGTTAGGACTACAAGTCTACATGTGAAGTCTACACTTTGAAGAAGAATTCAGACTGTTAGCTGTTTATCTGCACTGAACCTCATACATTTATTTATATAAATATTTATACCAATTAGACTCTTTGTTGTCATCTTTCCTCGTCTTATTCCATCTAGGCAGGGTCAGGTCTTCATGTCCTTTTTCTCCATTCCAGTGTATCTTGAATCAGTTCCTTGGAATCTCTGCAGCTCTTCAAATCCTTTTGTATGACATCCATCCATCTAGTTTTCTGTCTTCCAACCCTTTCTTACCCTCCACTTCTAGGTTTAACACCCTGTTTCCTATATATTCTTCCAATCTTCTTTCCACAAGAACAAACCATCTAAGTCTGGATTCCATCATCTTTTCTATAGTTGGTATCACTTTCATGCTTCCTCTGTTCATTCATTCTGAACATGGCCTATCCTTGTAACTCCAAGCATCTGTCTTAGCATTTTCATTTCCACTGTATTCAGGATTTGCTCCTGGTTCTTCAGGGCCATTCTGAAGTGGAGGCCTAATTACCATCTCAGAGGTGTTACTTTTCAATTTGAGAGGCATTCTCCTATCACTGATCCAGTCTCCTATTGCAGAGCTCATTTCTCTCCATTTAGTCCATGTCTTTCCTATTCTGCTTAAAGTTTGTCGTTGAGTTCACCATCATCCTAAACTCTCAATCTAGGTACTTGAACTTCTGTATCTTTGGTATTGGTTGGTTCCCCCAAACTTAGTCTTATTGTCAATGACACTGTTTGTATATATAATATCTAATCTGTATTCATTTTATTTCATTCTCTCTTTTTTTGACATTGTATTAAAGGTCTCCTTACATTTGTACTGTCATAAATTACTTCTGTCCTAGCATTACAGTATGGGTCTCTCCTGTCATAGTAATCACTTTGGGAATGTTGTTGAGGAGTTGTTGTTTTTTCTTTGTTTTGTTATCACAGCACCCTTCTTGCAGTCCAGAACTGACATCCATTTGCCGTTGTCTTGACGTCTTAAAGTTTTTTCTTATAAACCTTGCACTGGTGTCACATTGTTTCAGGCTGATATTGTCACAGTGTCTCCCTGGATTTGTAGTGACAATTTATTTTCATTTTGACATAATGTCATCCGCACAGAACTTCACTGGAATCTCTCGTAAATTAAAAGCAGTTTCATTCCGTAAACTGAGCTTGCTCAGTAGTTAGATTTCTGACTTCAGTATCCTAGCTTTTAATTTTATTTAGGCTTATAGAGGTATTTTAAAAGTGCCTTTCCAATGCTCTCGGTGCCTTTGCCATAAATTGCAAAGAAAGAGAGACTACCCCCATAAAAAGGCTTTAAAATATTGAAATGAACTGGCCAGTGTGTTTCCAGCAGCGCCATAGATTCAGGACTGTCCAGCTGTTCGGTCCTGTACTGCGGAGAGCTAATGAAAATTTTCTTTACTAGTTCAAATGGCAGGTCTTGTATTTTTGGAAGTGGGTGATCTCAGATGTTGCTGAGAAATTCCAAGTGGCTGTACAGAGCAGCACAGGAGCAATGACAGGGTATTTCTACACTGCAATCCAGATGTGAGTTCAGGTCAGATAGATGTATCCTCTTCACCAGTGCTAACATGTCTAAAAAGCAATGTGGGCTTCAGCAGCGCAAATAGGAACTCCAGGCTCACTGGTGTGGTTGTTCAGCCCTCGGTGAGGCTGGTGGCCCCACGACTACACTGCTATTTTTAGCCATGCTATGGGTGAAGCTAGTGCAGGTATGTCTACCAGACCTGCAAACGCACCTGAGACTACAGTGTAGACATACCCATAGAGTCCTGAATCCACAAATTGGTTGCACTCTAACTTTCTGGCATACCAAAATGGGGAAAAGATTATCTACTTTTGGGTTACTGAGGTGGTCGCTCAGGTGTTGTGGACATTTTTCTATGAGCCAGACTGTCACATTACTCCTTTCTCAGATTTGTCCTTTTTCTTATGTTCAAAGAAAAATTGTGGGGTACAATTCTTCCTCCAATCCCAGAGAAGCCATGGAGAGACACTATGCAACATGATTAAAGTTCAAGAGACATTATCCGCTTGTTGTAGGGTGCGCTTTCTCACATGGCTATGAAATACTGCTAGGATTGTCCATTTTCCTGGCTGAGGTGACCTATATATCTGATTTTGCATTTGCCAGTTTAATGAGGCATTTGCAGTGTCAGCATGCTTCAGTTTCGTGGTAAATGCAAAGAGTACTTTAGACCTTAAGGATCTCCAAAATTAGATAGTTATATGAGTAATACGGTCTATAGATATATTAGATAAGGGGAAAATAAGATATATAATGAAAGTGTCCTGCAGTGAGAGATTCTTAAATGCTGAAACAAAGTTTGATCTCTCTTCCAATACATTATCTATTATAATGTTGAATATTCTTGTTATCCCAATAAGCATCCAATCCACCTCTGAATCCTACTAAGTTCTTGGCCTCCAACATCATGTGGCAATGAGTTCCACTGAATAATTACAAGCTATGTGAAAAAGTCTTTCCCTCGATCAGTTTTGAATTTGACTATCACTAATCTCTGTCTAAAAGGAAACCATAAATCACTGGATTAAGCTTTTGGATTAAGGATGAGAGACCGGACTTTCAGAGATTTAGCCCCACCTCTGCCATGGGCTCATTATGTGACCAGACATTCACTCATATAGAGCAAAATCTTTGGAAGTGGCTTCTAATTATGGATGCTGTAGTCTGAAGACAGCCTGGGCTGTAAATCCTTGTATCAGAGTCCTGGTATGAGGCAGAACCAGCTCACAGAATCTAGCAAGGACAGGGGTAATAAGGTAGAAACACACATTCCTAAGAAGTGCTAAGCAAAGAGCACTCATGCAAACACATGCTGATCTTAAGTGGTACCAGAACATCCTGATATCAAGGATGGAACAGAAACATTCCCCCATGATAACAGGAACACATTGACCCCTCCTGAAAGATAAGGTTAGGATGACAGTATGTAATTTTAATTGAACCCAAATGTACAAAGTGATGGGTGATAACTAGCCACATTAGGGGGCAGTAACTAATTCTGTCGGAGGCCGTACTAATTTGTTTGTATCAGGATATAAAGATGTGTATCAGAGAGTATCTTTGTCCAGACGAGGGGGAAATGGAAAGTCCCGCCATTCACTGAGCTGCATCCATTATCACAGGCACACATCTTAGTATCCTCATAGAGTCTTCCAGGTGCTATTACCATGCATTCTCAACAATAAACCAGGCCTGGTACCTTCGTACCTTAACAGATCTTGTGGTCATTGCGTTGCTCACTTGAGGTCTGCTGTTCCAGCTGTCTGTGTAGAGCTGGGGAAGCGCACACATGCACACGCGCGCACACACACACACACATAGCCACATCTAAGGACAGATGCCTAATATTAAGCAGGTAAGGTCTGATTTTCAGAGGTGCTGATCACCCACAGTTCCCACTGGCATCAACTGGAGTTGTTGGAGCTTAGCATATCTGGTTTATGTTGGTGATCCAAACTAGGTCATTTTTGAATATTTATGCCTAAAACCCCCTCTGCCTCAATTTCCCAGTCTAGGAAATGGGAATATGAATAATTACCTACCTCTAAATGTTAGTTTAGGATTTTTTATTTAATGCCTATACAACATTCTTAAAATGTGAAACACTACATTATTGTTAAGAATTATTGCTTTCAACTCTGATGATGATGGTAGCACAAATTCTCCTTCAATTCAGAGTTTAGGGGAAAAAATCATGGACTAGAAAAATCAAATCAACAATAATTAATTGCTTCAATATTTCTCATGGTCACACCCATACCACAGGAAATTAATTTCCATTCATAATGCAGATGCAAGAGATGAGAGGGAAGGGGGATAAATTCATTTGGCTGATGGATATTCTGTAGTTTAATACCAATATTAATCTTTTTAAATAGAGATATTGGGAATGACATCCAGATTCAAAATTTATGTGGTGAAATTTGACACTTTATAAAATTACCATTATTCTGGGAATGAGGGCATTTCAACCTTTCCATCATTTACATTAACAAATAAAAGCAGAGAATCAAATATTTAGGAGCTAAGATTTCAGTTCCTTTGACTGATATATATAGAGTCGTCAATCTCCCCTGCGGTTTGGTAGTAGTCAGGAAGATTTAGCAAGATGGTTGTATTTGCTATTGACTCTGTATGGAAAAATGAGCTTTTTCTACAATGCTCTGCGCCCAGAGATGTGAAATGGAGTTTTGGGTGCACAAGAATCCAGGAGCGGGTTCTGTATTGCTTATAGACATTAGCTCGTCTCCATAGAGAAAGGATATTAAAGCCTTAAAGTGTGCCAAAGGAGAAGAGCCTGCCTTCCCATGCCTAACACTTTAGAATAATGCCTGCAATGATCAGGTTGGGACAGCTCACAACAGCTCAAATGGAAGTAGGTGGCTTCAGTTTTGTTCTCCAGCATCCCTGTTTTCATTTACAAAATATTACACTTCTAGTCCTTATGGCTGTGAAGAAAAGCTTCAGCCAGTGGATTGAATGCAAACTGATGAAGCCATGGTTTCCCGAGTCTACAGAGAGCCTGAAACAAAAGTTCTGAGCAGGGTGCCCATACATCTAAATGGGATGTCGATTCCAGAGCCTAATGATGGTGATTCCAATGTCAACCACCATTATCTATTTCAGGCAGATCAGGGCACCCAAGAAAAAAGGATTGTGGTTGTTTTATGAGGTTCTGTATAATCTACTATGAATAGAGTTTTATTCTAGTCTTTCTGACCTCAATCCGAGTAACTTCACTGAAGGGGCAGCGTCAGACGTAAACTTTAATGTGCAGGCTACTTAGTGGAGTTAATGGAGTTACTTTAGATTTACTGGTGTGGTCACTGTCTGCATTCACCTAGATATTGTCAGGCAATTTTATACATTTTATAAATAACCAGGAAATCTCTCTTTGTACTTTGGTACCCTTCAGTGGGGAAAACCCTCACGCTATCTTAGTTTGCTTCATGTGCAATATGTAAGCGAAGTTATTCCAATCTAACACAAGCATAACTGAGATCAGCATCTGGCCCTGTGTTTATACATCAGGAAACCTGGAGCAGAAAACGTGTCATCCCAACGCTCTTTCACAGTCCAGTTATGACAGATGTTCATGTTTTAAGGACAACATTAAATACATTGTTAAAAACACCTAAAGCGTATTTAGGGAAGAGGCTGGTCTGTTCCTTTTTCACCCAGTGTTTAATAGTCCCCAAATTTAAATCTTCTTCAGTGTATACTTTGTGGAGTCCTATTGATACCAACTGCTTGGCTTTGGGGGGACACAGGATATGTAATGAGTCATTGTAATCATTGTAATCTGTTTTGACTTTCTGATGCAGCACTGTGACACCTTAAGATAAGATGCTTTAAATAAAGGTATTTGTGAGCCCACTCTTGCATCTTGAAAAGGTTATTAATTGACCATAGAAAATGACCTAATGGTTTGATATCCTCCCTAGGCAGCCTATGTCAGGAGAAAGCAGTGTAACAAAGAGGAAATCTGTGGGCATGAAATAGAGAAGCATGGATAGAGAAATGTATTCAGAAATATTGGCAAAGTATCTGTAGCATCTGAGATCCATGCAACAGAATTTAAAATCATGCAGAAAGTATACATCAGGCCATGCTGGGGGAATAAGGCCCACATTTTTGAAGGTGTTAAGTCATCTCACTTGGAGTTAGATATCTAAATACCTAAATAAATCTGAGTCTAAGTGGATAGCTGGACCAAATCCCAGACATGCTGTCGGTGGGAATGTTCTCTTATTAGGGATTGTTTGAAGGGTTATACAGTGTTTTATCAATTCAAAATACAGACTTGGAACATTACCTATTGTTAGGAGATCTGAGGTACCTGATTTAGCACAAAGTTGTCCTGGCTTGAGCTTACTGGCTGCCTCCAAGTGTATTCTTCTTTTGTCAGAGTGATGATCATCCTGTCATTTTTACGCGGCGATTCAAAAGATTGGTATTTCTGCTGTTGGGGGCGGGGGGGCGGGGGGATGTCAACCAGAGTAAAGAACCCAGTGTTCAGTTTCTATCTGTCTAGGCATTTATACCAGTCAATGTATTGAGCTTGGTATCCAGGTGTTTATGGAGACCCTTTCAAAAATGTTTCCATACAGGGCAACTCGCAAAAAGGAAACAGGTGTGTCAGAAATTGTTTGGGAACTTTATCACCTCCACTTTGATACTGAACTCAATCTCTGGTGGAAGCAGAAAGGGAAAGAGGTATTGCATGGCCCATATGTTTTGGTGAACTAAAGGAGACAGGGAGGTGTAGTGAGAATGGATCAGTTAAAAACCTGTTAGCACAGCATGAGAAGTCTCTTGTATAGATTTCATTTTTACACATTAATGTTAATGGTTCTTAGTGTAATATTTTGGGTATTATTGGCATCTAGTTTTGACTCTGCTGATGTTAAAGTTAGCGTACGTTTGGTAAGATTATTTATTTAGAAGTATAGGAATACTAAAGAGGCTGCTCATCCTTAGACTCGAGGTGCCCTTGTCCATAAATAAGTGCAGCAGTACAATTTAAGATAACCCAGGAAATAACTTAAAATCTCAATTTTTTTCTCCCACTCACAGAATTCCCCACCCTTACAATTACAATTCCTGCCCCACCATTTTCAGATGCCTGGGGGTGGGGTGGGGAATAAGCTTTTCATGTGCCCTAAATAATCATGTATTTGCCTGCCACACTGCTCTGGCTGCTAAACATGGGTCACATTCCTTACTCCTGTGGAGCAGTACTTTACAGCTCCAGGGCTCACATTGATTTCAGAGGTGACAGAATATGGCTTATTGTCACTGGAAATTTGTCACTAATTCTGGTGATTCCAGCCTCTCCCTTCGCACCCCCCCAAAATACCTAGCATTGATGTTCATGTCACTGTCAGCTCTTCACAGAACAGACTCCAGTTGAAAAGAAAGGCGATGTTATGAGGCAATATTGTACACAAGGGCTAAAAGTAATGTATTCTGCCTTCCTCCCTGTGGACAATATATTATACTTCAGCAGTCTCATCAAGAAGGTATTTGGGTTGTGTTTTCATAAATGCAGAGCAGTCAACTGGCTTATTTAGATAAGCTAAGATATCACCAGTATTTTTATTATTATTTTATTGTAACACACTGGGTATTTTTTCTTCCATTTGACAAAATAAAGCAATAATGACTTTCTTTTGTTTACTGGCTTGAGAATATCCAGGGGTGACGCAGAGGATTTTTTATAATGAAAAATTACGACAAGGCACAGCTAGTTTTGGCTGAGGTAAATTATGAAAGCAATTATCCCAAACAAAATTCAGAAGTTGCAAACATGCTGCCACTGCAAAAAAAAAAAAAAGATTTTTTATTTTTTTTTAATGGGCACTTTGGTAAAGATTTATGGGCTCTTGAGATTGTTTCTGGCAGATATTGGGACCTGGTGACTTTACTGCTTCTCTGCCATTTTTGACTGAAAGATCACAAGCAACTTGTTGATTGATGTTGCCTTCTTGCGATGCTCTAAAAGTGGGGCACTTTCTCTGGATGCAAATAATTTTTTGGGGGAGGAGGAATATAATCAGGAGAAATTCTATTCTGAAATCAAAGTAAACACCAACATTAATGGTCTAGGGCTTACAGGAAGGTACAAGAAGTCAAAAAGATACAAGAGTTATAAAGATAAACAAGGCAGATTACTTGCATGTTCTTCAGTCAGTCTGGGTGAAATTTGCCTATGTGCAAAGGGCCCATATAAAGCCCTGTTTAAGACACAAAGCCCTATAAAGGGCCCACATAAAGCCCTATTTAAGCTCTTAACATGGGGCTAAGGTGGTTTGGAAGCATTTATGCAATCCCTCTTCACTGGGGTGAATTTTACCTTGTGTGTGTAAATCATCCATTGACATCAGTGGACATCCTTGGTAGTACAAGAGACCAATCAGTGCCTGAGGATCAGAGGTCTGCAGTGAAGATCAGAAAAGGGAGTTGTCTATTGCGTATAACTTGTACCACCTCTGTAAGATACCACAATGCCTTTTCCTTTCACCCTTCACTTGTCTGTGGTACAGATTATTGTTCTTAGTTTCTCCATTTATAAAAAAGCATCACTGGCCACATCAAGAAGAGAATGACACATCTGATGATATAATGTAACATGAGTTCCTTTTTGTATGTACTCAGAGAAACTATTAAACTATGGTTCTGTTTGACCATATGCAAAGTTTACGATGGTTTCTTGTACTGAGCAAACCAGAAAGGAACCACAAATCAAGACATACTACAACGTGAGGTTAAGAAGAAGAGCAGGAAACTCAACACAAAGCAAACGTAAACAGCAGCCATGCCCTACAGGAATCCACATTCAGAAGTGAATAGCTTACAACCTACTTTAGGACAAGATGAGGATTACAGTGATTGGAACACATGGCTACATGCACTCTGTGCACAGTTTAGCTGATTTCAAGTCATTCTAAGGGTTGGTTTGTTTCTGGTGGGGACACAGAGTAGATGACCCGAAGGGTCTCCTCCATCACTGATTTCTATGGACATCAACGGGAAGGCTTTTGCTTACATCCCTGAGACCCACAGCCTGATTTGGTGGTTCTCTGCTGAAGTCCTGGGTTGGGCTGTGTTCTAAGTCAGGAGAGAAGACTAATGTGATCAGCACATACTGCCTTCAGTGATCTAGAGCATCAGGAAAACAATGGAACTGTTCATCTGGGCACAAACCCTTTACCCAGCTCTGTGAGCGTGGAGAACTCCTAGTGCAACAGAACTGCTGTGGTTCTACTGCACACAGATGAGTAATTCATAGACTCATAGATTTTAAGGTCAGAAGGGACCATTATGATCATCTAGTCTGACCTCCTGTACAATGCAGGCTACAGAATCTCTCCCACCTACTCCTGCAATAAACCTCTCTCCTATGTCTGAGCTATTGAAGTCCTTAAATCATGGTTTAAAGATTTCAAAGTGCAGAGAATCCTCCAGCAAGTGACCCGAGCCCCCACACTGCAGAGGAGGGTGGAAACCCCTCCCAGGGCCTCTGCCAATCTGCCCTGGAGGAAAATTCCTTTCCGATCCCAAATATGGTGATCAGCTGAACCCTGAGCATATGGGCAAGACTCACCAGCCAGACACCCAGGAAAGAATTCTCTGTAGTAACTCAGATCCCACCTCAACTAACAGCCCATCACAGGTCATTGGGTATATTTACCACTATAGTCAAAAATCAATTAAGTGCCAAAATCCGGTAATGCTGGAAGCACATGCAGAGGGCATATACCCACTGCCCATAGCAAAGCACAGGTATCACTGCCCATAGCTGGTGCACAGGGTCACCGAGTGCACCAGCAGATTAGAGCTTTTTGAGGTGAGACGGGGAACTGCCATGACCTTTCTCTGATATGGGGTAGGAGGAGGCCACAGAATCTGGAAGGGTGCCTGGAGTGTCTATACTCACTCCTGCACTATGGCCTGGCTGAGAAGAGCATTTCACCTCCTCTCTCCCCAGGGAAGAGCTCAAAATGCACAATCCAGGCTGATCTTCAGGAAGAGAATTTGGGCCTTAGATATTCAAGTTGGTTGGAAATTTAAATTCATTAGAGTAGATGGTCTTCTAACCCACAAGAAGAAAGTGAAGAGACATTGCATGGTAAATAGTGTGGCCTGTGCATGAAATCCAGGCTGAACACAGACTTCTCCGGGTTTCCCAAGTACAACTAAATGATTAATATTGGACCGGATCCACAATGCAAATCAGCCCAACTTCATTAATGTCAATGGAGCAACTCAGATTTATGCTGAGGATCTTGTCCACTAAATCTCTTGCTCTGGCATCCACATTCCCACAGTTTATTTGATAGGGTGAATAAACAATGTTAGCATTTGATAAAACAGTTGTTTGGAAATTCAGCTATTATCAGCAGGCAGACGTAGTCAAGGACAAAACCTCCCCGTCCTCTGTATGAGGGAAAATGCTACTTGAAGTCAGTATAAATTGGCTGCTTACAAAAAACTAGGAATGATAGGCCTAATGAAACAAAAATTAACCTTCATAGAGCATTGCTGCTCCCAAACCAACACCATGGAAATGCAGCAACTTCTGTGGTTGAAGGGGGCAACTAGATAAGATGAAAATGTTGATTTTTTTAATAGGAAATTCTTATACCTTCCATTGACACAATTTCATTTGAGTTCCTGAATGGAAACATTTCATTTCAGCTGAAAGTTCAACAGTAAACTCCATTCACCAGAGCTGATGTGATGCCTCATGCCCTCATTCTCCGGAAGATCTGGTCTCCCTCGATGGACTACATCTCCCAGGATGCATCGTGGCAGCTCAGATGAACACAAATTAATGGCCACCTGACCTGAAATGAAATAATTACATTTGGATTTTCCTGATGAAATGCTGAAAACATTTTGGCAAAAAATAAACATGGTCCTCTGGAAAATCTTGATTTTGTGGAAAACACAATTTTCTGCCGAAAAAAACATTTTGACACAAAATACCAGACAAGGTCTGAGGGCAACCAAGTGGCACATACCACATACCAGGATGGAGTACAGAAATTATGTCTGATGATATCAGGGCAGCCCTTTCTGGAGAAAGCTAGCTATATGGCACAGGGACCATGACTATATGGGTTCAGGGACCATGTCTTTCCCTGGCACCTTGAATAGCATGCAAGGGAGGAAAGTTTTCTACCCCACTGCATCACCCCTGGATCTGATTAAGGATGAGGGGTAATGTGGCACTTCAGACTGGGATTTTCAATACAGCATAAGAGAGTTTGGTACCTAAACCCCACTGAAATACAACAGATGTTGGGCTCCTAACACCCATAGGTTCCTTCCACCCTACATGCTAATTACCCATCATTCATTGGATGTTTTTCTTTCTGTGCTTTGCTCAGAATGGGCAACAAAACTGGATTATCCATCCATTTTGCTTTTGTCTCTATTCAGCTGTACTTTCCCCTTTCACATACCCTAGACCCAAACTGCAACATCTGAAATTGCCAACCCTGCCAGAGAACCTCTAAATCCACATGTAAAAAACCAGTTGCTATCATGAGCACATTTCTGTTGCTATTAGGTATGGCAACAATATTTTTTTTGTCACAAGCAGAAACACTGGACTTCATCTACCTTGTTAAAGATTATTGTTTTAGATGTAGTGCCAAAATTGTGCTAGGAGCATTCCAGACAGTTACAAGGACAAGATTCCTGTCCCCAAAGAGCTTGATCCAAAAATATCAGTAGCCCTTAAATAGTAACATACGATTCAGCAGAAAGTCCATTCGTTTTCTTTTTTGAGCTATTAGCAGATGTCATGAGTAGAAGTTATATAACAGGGAATAGAAAAGAATATTCACACTTGGTTTTAATTGTTTTAATCCAGATGTTGATAGTGCCTGGTTCAGCACAATTTTGCTTTATTATCTGTGTAGCCTGTGGAGTAACACATTACAAAGCTCTGGATTCTCTTGTGCAGGGGACTAAGGCTAAGCTTATATCTCCTCCAATTATAAGGAGGCTGTTAAATTCAGAAAACATGATAAATAAATGTAAGAGGAATTCTGGGGAAATCCTAATTAGATGCAAAGACATTACATGGGGTTAATGACTGGAGTTAATTTTAGTTTGTAGGATGATAAATTGACCATCCTTATCTGGATCTTTTTTTTTAATTAATTGAAAATTTACTTCCCTACCAATTAAGATGGAGACTCTTCTCCATCCCAAGATGTTTGTGAGCAATATACTAATGATCTCGACCTTTCTTTCAGAAGTCTATCACACGGATTTCCACGAGGCTTTTTTCATACCAAGATAATGCCTGTGCTGTTTTTATATAAATAAGACAGGCTTTCCCTCTCCTGTGATATTCCATGGGAAATGAAGTCATTTGGGGCTTAGCTAACACAGCGGTAAGCACTGTAGCACTATGTATATGCTGATAGATTAGACAGATAAGGGCTCCCACAGAAAAAAACCCAGGATGAGCAAAATCCAAGAGCAAGCTCTGCTCCGACAGTGACACTAAAAATAACACTATGGGGATGCCTGTCATTGACTCTCATTGACTCCAGTTCATATGTCCTCAGTTTACACGTAAATGTTTTTCTAGTTGCCTTGTCTGTACACTCAGCCTAGGTCCCTTCCATTTCATGTACCATCAGTGAAGGAATGATTCTTTATTCCATTAGCTTCACTGGGGTTGCACAGGTGTGAGTGTTTGGAACTTAGGAAACAATTCTGTTGAGAGTACACAAGAAGGAGTAGAATCCTTCTTACCTCTCTTTATCAGCATAGGATTAAGAGGAGTGAAAACAAGGGGAAATGTATTTTTATTATTATCATTTATTTTTATTACAGCAGGGCCTGGAAATCCCCATGAAGTTCCAGGGCCCCACTGTGCTAGGCGGTATACAGACATGTAACAAAGACTGTCCCTGTAAAAGAGAGCTCATGGTCTTCAGGAATATTTCTGCTTCATAGGGCTGTGGGCACCTTGAATTGCATTCCGTGGGAAATTTTGAACTTAAAAAAGAAATTTACCACAGAATACATGTAAGACATAGTGGACACACCATGGCTGGCAATCTGAACTAGGGCTGGTTACCAAAAAAAATCTGTTTAATCTGTTTTTCAATGGAAAATTGTGTTTTCACTTAAATGAAATTTTCACAAGTGTCTGCTTTGTCTGGAAAAATGTTTGACTTTGAATTAAGAAAAATAAACAACCCAAACACGCAGTTTTTGGTTTTCAGCTGAACCTTCAGCTGAACTAAATATTCTGTTTAGAAATGATATTGTAGTGCTTCATCGGTATTGTAGTTTGGATGCCTCATGTTTCCATTCTTTTCTTAGGGTTGGCTTTCCTATCTGGACTACATCTCCCATAGTGCACTATGGCTGCTTAGCAAGAAGGGAGACCATGGAGCTTAATGGAAGATGTAGACCAGTCAGGTAACCCAGCCCATAGAGAAGAATGGGGGCATGAGATACCCAAACTACAACACCCATGAGCCACCACTACAGCATAGCCAAATCAAAAGTTTTTGGCCAAAAATGTTTGGTTTACAATTTTCTGAAAAAATATTCTGTGGGAAATTTTGAGAACTTTTTCCCATTTTTTTTCCTCCTGGGAAGAAACTCATTTTCCAACCAGCTCTAGTCTCAGCAAAGAGGTCAAATAGTGAATGAATGATGGAGCTTGCATTCTCCTTTCCTCACTAGGGATGATCTGTTCAGCTCATTGTTAATACATTACCAGGTTGATGAGGAGAAAATGCATAGAATCACAGAATATCAGGGTTGGAAGGGACCTCAGGAGGTCATCTAGTCCAACCCTCTGCTCAAAGCAGGACCAATCCCCAGCTAAATCAAAATTGCACCAATGCTGTTTGCATAATACTTAGTTTGTGGCTAAATAGGGGAATCTCCAGCTCTAGCCTATTGTTCTACCATTCTTTATAAGTCTTTTTTTTAAAGATAACTTGCAAATATAAAGAACTTGACAGGACTATGGTAATAACTTAAGCATTCCAGCTGGAGAACAAAGACCTAAAATTCAGATTTTTTTCTGATGCTTTTTTTTATTCAGCACAGCATCAAAAATTGGGTTTTGTACATCAGGCCTTTCTTTCTCTCAATTCCCAAGGTGAAGAGAGCAAGCTATGAAAGAAGCCAATCACCATGTATCCTATCAAACTCGATTGCAATGCGCTCTCATGCTGACATCTTGCTGCTGGTGCTTTTTGCCTGTTTTCACCTTAGTTAGATGCATCTTTGCAAGGACCATCTTCCTGAATTAATCTTTTGTGCAAACAAGCATTCTTCCCGTAATTGCCTCGGAGCCAGGGAACTGTGTCATTATTTCCTTAAGAATCAGCATTTTGAGAATCTACAGCAGCGGTTCGCAAACTTTTTAAGACCGTGGCCCCTTTTTGTACTCCGGCGGCTGGGCGCGACCCCTCTGCCAAAAAGCTGACAAATTACCAAAAAAAAAAAAAAAAACCCACAAAAAACCCAAAACCGTGCCGGACGCCCTGGCCCCCAGTCTCCGCCGTGGGCGGGCTCCCGTCTGAGCCCCGGCCCCGGTCCCCACCAGCGACCGGGGCTTGGGGCTTGAGCAGCCGCCGGGGCTCGGGGCTCGCCGCTGCCCGGGGATCGCGGCTCAAGCTGGCCGCTGGGGCTCGGGGCTCAAGCTGCTGGCGGCCCCGGAGATCCCGCAGCAGGGAGTTACTGGGGTAGGGGCTGGCGACCCCCACAAAAGTGGCCCGCGACCCCTCAAGGGGTCGCAACCCCCACTTTGAGAACCCCTGATCTACAGTGTATTGATACCAATACTTAAAGTTCGGTCAGATTTTTCCTTATGATACCAAATTTTAGGAGCTTGTTATCACAGTCCTTTCAAAAGCACCTTGGACTGAGACTTGGCATCTAATTTGTTCTGTTCTTTTCTCTTGTCTTTGAACTGCAGCATCACAAACAGATTCTGAAGGTGAGTAGAGTTCCTGGTTCCTTCCCTTTCCCCACCCCCCCCCCTTTTTTTTTTGAGTGGGGGGGAGGATTATTGCTTCTTTACCTGGATGATTGATTAATCTTCTGATTTAAATAACATCTATTAGAATTAGTTTTGTGGAAACACCCTAGAGCCCAAGTCATGGTCCAGGACCCTATTGTGTACAAATGCAGAACAAAGATATGCCGTTTTTAATCTTAAGTATAAGACGAGGTATTTGGGACTAGATCTAAGTAGACTTAGATGCAGCCTTGCAACACCTACCTTTTAGATAGCCAGTCAGCCACTGGAATCCACAGCCCTGAGTTAGGTGTCTAGGCTCCCTGAATAATGCATGGGGAGAGTTAGGTGCCTAAGAATGAGGCTCACAAAAGCCAGCACCATGGATGGGTATCTGTCTCAGCTAGCCAATAGGAAATGCCAAAGAGACACCCCTCAAGGTTGAGTTGAACACCTAAAGGAAGTGCCTCCCCTGCTTGAGATTCAGAGCTGTGAACCCTCTCGTGGCATTAGGCACCTAAGCCAGGTCAGCCCTTTCTTGCAAAAAAATAGAGGAGGGTGGGCTCCCTTTATGCCCAGGGGTTAGATAACTCACCCAGGATGTGGGAGACCCAGGCTAAAATCCCTCCACTGCCTGATGTGGAGCAGGGACTTGAGACCACGTCTCCCACCTTCCCAAGGGCTACCCTAACCATGGGATTATATGGCATGCTGAGGGGGCAGGGCTTGCTTGGTCTTTCCAGTTGAAGCTGTTCCACTTTATATAACATGCTTAAATAGTCATTGGACCAAAGAGAGGCTCTATAGATCAGTGGTGAAGGCTCCACCTGAGAGACCCAGGTATAAGCTCCTATTCCACATTTGGCAGAGGAGGGATTTGAACCTAGGTTTCCCCACAGCTTGAATGTGTGTGCTAACCACTTGGGTATGGGAACAGCACACCATTTTCCCCCCTCTCAGAGCAAGCCTGCCAGATTGGGCCCACAGGCGAGATAGGCAGGGGAATGCCTAGTCTGAGAACTCGCCCAGGGTTGAAGCATAAGTTAGGTACCTGGCATCAGGACTAGAGAGGCTTTGGGCATGCCCACCTGCAGAAATGTAGGTGCTATGGGGATTTACCAGCAGAAATGTAGACACCTGGGGAATTTAGGTGCCTTACATGGTTAGGCAGCATCCATGGGTAATGGGCTGGAGCCCCCCTTAGGGGAGGCCAGCCCCAGCTCTGCCTCTTCTGCCCACCTTCACAGACCCAGAGCCCCGAGAGCTCCTGCCCCTCCCTGTGGTTGGGGCCATAAGTCACCCCTCAACCAGAGGAGTCCCAGGCCATCCAAATCCCTGAGACTCCCTGCTGCCCAACTCGGAAGTGCCTCCCCTTCCCAGACCCCAAACCGCTGCAGGGAAATCTCTCTCAGCAGGCACTTTTGGGGACTACACAGGTCCTCCCACGACACCTGCCTGGGATCTTTCCCTCACTGAGGGGCTGCTCAACACCTTCTTCCTCTGACAACCCTTTCTTTCTACTCTCCCCCTTCCACACTGCTGTTGGGTTCTGCCTTCGGACCCCACAGCCGGACATGCAATGAGGGTATCTCATATCTTCAGACACGACCAACGAACACTCAGAAATCCAGAGACTGGAGTCCTTAGCTACACTTGTGCGTTTATTGTAGCAGAAGCTCAACTACGCCCTGCAGAAGCATAGCTGTACCACCCATTCATCTCCCCCACATCCCGAAGAGTGAGCCCGGAGATCCCTCTGCATTGCCTCTTTATTGTAATCATCAGCCTCCTCCGCTCCAGGTGAGCAGTTCTGGTCTTGGTCTCAGTCCAATTATTGCCCTTTACTTTCCCTGCTAAATTCCCCGCCCCTGTTTATGTTTACCCTCGCTTATGACCATTGTTGCTAGGGTGACCAGAAATCAAGTGTGAAAAATCAGGACAGGGGGTAGAGGGTAATAGAAGCCTCTATAAAAAAAAAGCCCCAAATATCAGGACTGTCCCTATAAAATCAGGATATCTGGTCACCCTAATTGTTGCCATATATGGGGTTGTTGTTGAGCAAACTCCAAACCATTTCACTTCCCCACATCACAAGTATACCAGGCATTTTTTCATTTACATTCCCCCTCAGCCTTCAAAATGCTTTTAGGAATGACATATCTACTTTCTTCCCAAGCATATCAATCTCCATTTCAGACAATGTAGCAGTGAAAGATTTATGCTGCTGTACAGGTATATTTCACAGGGGATTTACTAAATGATAACCATTCTTGTCTCCCCACATCCTGACACACTTTCTGCTTGTCAGTTAAATCAGGTAAAATGATTTCGTCTTTTCAAGATTAAGGGGCCAGTTTGAATTTCCTTGTTAATGCAAAGCAGACTGCTGGCATGCGTATCACTGATTGACCTACAATCGTGTGACACGGAAACTGGGGAAATTAAAATTGGATTACCTGGCTTACCCTCTAGAGCTGAGCATTTTTGGCACCCAGGGTATTGTTAATATCTCACTTCTAATATGTCTTCTATCAGTATTATGGGGGGGAGGGACTAACAACAGAAAATGGGTTTATCTCGAATTTGGGGAATTGACAGTGATCAATATCAAATCACAGCTTAAATCATGCATCATTCAGTAGCATAGACACTGTACTGAGATGGGTAGAGCATTTACTTATGCAGGGAAAAGTCTCCTGACTGTTTCTCAGTTGTTCTATATGTTTAGAATACAGATTCATGCACTGAATCTAGATCATTTAAAAAAAAAACTCTTGCAGAAAGAGAGAAGACCTCGAGAAAGAGCATTCAGAGAGCTAGATGATAACATATGTGCTTGATTTTGAGAAATGCTGAGCACTTGTAGCTCCAGTTGAGTTTCACAAGAGTTGTGAGTGCACAACTCTTATGAAAATCCAACCCTAACTGTATGAAATACGACAGACTCCAGCAGAGATGAGGCCAAACCACATGCAGGAACTGAACATACCCAAACTTCGGGTACATTTGGATCTGGATGGGTATGTAGTATACTTGGCTGGGAACAGTGTCCAGTCTGAAATGGCCTTTCTTATGGGCAGGAGAAAACATTATGCAGTTCCTCAGGTCTTCACAGAAAGAGGCTGAGTACTCTAACCTGGGAATGCTGGATATAAGTTATATGAGCCAGGGTTCATTGACCACAATGGAAGTCTTTCCATTGACTTTAATGGGCACAGGAGCAAGCCCATATTGCTGATGTTGGCAGCACACTTCTAATTAATATGTTGGTAACAGAGGTGGGGCGGAAGAAGAGAATTATGAAGACATTAGTGGAAATGAAGATACACACTGGGAGAGGGCTGGGGCTGCAAGTTCAAAGCCCAGGCTGATTAGAAAGCAGGCTCAACTGGGTGGCCACGCCCCAAACAGACCATCAGGCCCTTATCAAAAGGCTTGGGAAGCAGGGGTCTAGCAGAGAGTCTCCTCTGGCTATAGAGGCAGACAGGCCTAGCTGCTGGGTAGACTAAGCAGGGTACCTGGAGCGGAGCAGGGCTGGGGGAAGGCTAGAGGAGCTGGAGAAGCTCTGGCCTGGAAACCCCCCAGGCTGCTGGCCTAGGAGACAATCAAAAAGGAGAACTAGGGGGCTCCAGGGGGCAGCCCACAGGTAGGCAGTGGCAGCAGGACAACCCTCCTTGCCTATGATGACTGGCTTATACAGACTGCAGTCAGCCCCAGTGAATGGGGGCTTGATAGTGACGCAAGGTGGGGATAGTGGGTGGGGGTTCCCCAGGGAGGGGAGACCCAGCGAGACTGTGGGAGTACTGCAGGGAAGAGGACACCAGGGTCCGGGAGGGACATGGGGTCAGTAGAAAGTGGGACATTGGCCTGAAGAGGGTGCTCCAGAGGCTGGAAAGCTAATTCCCTGGATGTACCAGCAGGAGGTGCCGCAGGGTGAGGCGCTGCTCGGTTACAATCCCTTTTGCAGATCTGGTTGCAGGGGTGATGCCAGTATTGGACGAAGGAAACAGTTTCAGATGTATCTGAATTCAGCAAGCAAAGGATTCTATCCCCCCTTACCTCAGTCCTTGCCAGAGGTTTATCTTGTAATGAGGTAGATGCAGATTAGTAATTTAATATTTTATACCAATTTTATTTCAAGGTTGACATTTGAAGGGAAAAAAAATAAAATTTTTAAGACCATAACCTGACAATGAGTTGACACTGACATTTAAATTAATTGACTTTAATTTTTTTTAAACCCTCTGCTCTACAAGTTGTGATGGTAATCATTTCTTTTGTACTTAGTCTTCCTTTCTGATTTTGCATGTGGAAAGGCGAGCATGAGGGAATTTAATTTACCGCGTTTTGAGACATTCAAGAGTAATTTATACACTGAAAGTGCCTATTAGGGAAAAGTCTATTATATTTCCTGCAGTGAATGTATTCTGATAAGACTGCTATGTGCGGCACTCATGTGAAAGCAGTGTAAAGCAAGTGTCAGGACCAGATAACAGAGTCTACACAAACTTTGATTACCCGTGGAAACCTTAAAGCTGGTGAGGTTACAATAAAATTCCAACTAGATTTTTTTAAAATTGTAAAGAGGGATAGTTATTTTCTTCAAAATGCCAACAAATGTATGGATTTCCTTGATTATAAACTATGTTCATTTTGAATTGTAATAATTAACCTTAGTGTAACTACCTATTTTTTATAATTATGGTAAACTAGCCAGCATAAATAATAGCAGTTTCTTAAGCTCTAGTTCTAGTTCCATAGTTTTCACTTAAAGCTGAGAGTCAGCCACTTTGTTATATATATGAAAATTATAGCATATTTTAGGATGTGTAAGGACTAGAATGGAAAATAATTCAGAGTATATTATAATACCATTATATAAACCAGATGGTGTGCCCTCATCTGGAATACAGAATGTGTTACCAATCACCCCATCTCAAAAAGGTTAATGAAGAATTAAAGATGGCTCAGGGAAGACCAAAGAAAATGATCAGAGGTGTGTTAAAATTCTCCTATGATGGGAGATTAAACAGCTGGGGATTGTGGATGTTAGCAAGGAGACAAATAAGAGGGGACAGTCAACAAAAGTCAACAAAATAATATTCTAGACAAGATACATCAGGAACTTCTGATCTCTTTGTCTCATAACCCAAGAGCAAAGGGACATTCCATGAAATAAAAAAGGGGCAAATTCAGAACTCCTTTTCCCACACAATATGTAATTATACTGTGGAACTCATTGTCCAGGAAGTCGTTGAGGCCAAGAACTTAGCAAGATTCATATAGGGAAGGGACGTTGATACAGATATGAAGAATATCTGGAGTTATCGTAATTACTAGGTGATTGTCACAGTTCAGGTTCCGTATTCCCCCTCTGCAAGCCACCAGGAGTGCCTACTTTTAAGCTTCTAGCTCCCAACGATCACCTCTCTTGGGTGGAGTCACACATTTTACTGCCTTCTGACCGGGGTTTCTACAGGCTACACATTTCCCTGCCTACACTGTGATGTCCCCAGCAAACCAGACTGCCTCAATAAGCCAGCGTCTGTGCTTTGCTTTCTCTTTGAAGGCTATGGACAGTGGGTTTGCCAGCAATTATGAGTTACCACACAACCCTTTCTAAGATAGCATATTGATTCTTAAAGTGATAGAATTACAGATAAAGCATAAGAAACCAGTTAAAGAACCTCCATGCATCCTAAAAGCTCACCAGAGGTCACCTATCAGTCTTATGGCCAAGGACGGGGGCATCCCTTGGCCAGAAAGTCCTGTCCTTTTGTTGGATCAGAAAGAAGTTGGTTTAAACATAGGCGATGTATCTAAAAGCCCATTCTTTGTGTGTTGGTCTGTGGAGGAACTAGTTTGAACTTGTATATGTGAACACCTCCAGGTGGTAGTATTTCTCTTTTCGGGGTGTTACAACCTGGATGGATTTGCCTAATCACCCCACACTGTTCTTCATTCCTGGTGGAAGCTGTGGTCACCCTCCTCCATGGAATTACAAACAAAGCCTGGCCCACAGTGATACATAAACTTGGTGACCTCTTGAAGTCCCTCCAGCCCTAAGTTTCTGTGATTTTTCTCAATGGGAAAGAAGCTGAACTGCCTACAGGGAAGATGATGACCCCTGTGTTAAGAACAGGGCAAGTTTAGGTCCATTATTCAGCAAAGCACAGGGATTAAGTGTTTTGCTGGATAGAGATGGTATAAGCACATGTTTTGCTGAATTAGGGCCCAGTATGAGAAACATTTCCCAGTTAACCGGAAGCTACCTATGAATGCAAACCACACACAGTTCAATTCCTTTCTAAGAGGTATCTGAAGGCTCAAAATGATGTTTCTGGGCGGTCAGACTCAGATCACTTCCTATGTGCCATGAAGTAGGTTGCAAGTTTCAATATCCTTCTCTCCCTAAATATAGTTAACAAAAAAAGATGGCAAGAAAATTCAGGTATGATCATTGACAACCAAAACCCAGCATGCCTAGTGTTTTATTTTCTATTTCATATAGCCCAATAACAAAGAGCTAATCAAAAGCATACACGAGACAATGTTCAAAGTGTTTTGAGGAGTAAGGCGAATAACAAAGACAAGATGAATATGTTTCATAGAAAGAATCTGGGCAATATGTCCTGAGGGGCTAACACAGTTATACTTGTTCAGTACGTAAGGTCAAATTATGTGTGAAGCAGAAACATTTAGCATAAAAACAATATTAATAATTCATTGGGCAAGCAGAGTAGTGGAACGATAAGATCTGATGATGGAATAAAGCAGAGACAATGGAAGAGGGAGAGCACAGGAAGGAAGAGAATGTGTTGGGAGGGGAAGGATGAAAATGCAAATTAAGACTTTTCTTGTGAGGGGTGCACACAGCTCTGTACTTACAATATCATGGACTTTTTGGTTATCTCAAGCCAACATGACTCAGTGCAAAACCTTGCATCATATCTCACCAGCCAACAGCATAATGTTTATTCCCCACTTCAGAATACTAACCAAATCGAAAGGTAACTGGGTAGGTAAATATAACATTACTATATTTGCTGAGGAGAGGAAAGGGGAAGGACTAGCACAAAGAAAACAGTCTCTAAGCCAGGCTCTGCCTTGCTTGCGACCTGCCAGCTAGCGCATTTTCGAACCACGCCAAGAGACCATCTATATGTACTCATGCTGCACACTTCATTTCCCCACCCTCGTGTCCCACCCAGATACCAAGTGACGGGACCTTTTACCAGCAGTGGAGGGTGGGGGACCCTGGTGGGCCAGCTTATATTCCATCTTAGTCCGTCCGCCTGCCGGGGATATCAGCTGGCAGCTCCTCCATGGAACAATGAGAACAAGTGTGTACTTGGTGTGGTTTACCTCCCTCCCTGAAGCCTGTCCCCTCTGTGGCACATGGGAGACCCTGGTGCTCGGTGTCCCCTTCCAGTTCCCTGGTTTTGGCCCTTTGACCCCCACGCCCGTTCCCGTTGTTGCCTTTGTTGCCCCCCTGACTTTGGTTGGGTTCTGGGTTCAGTAGTTCCTCCCTAGGCTCGGGGAGGGGCTTTTAGCATGTCCCAGCACTCCAAAGGACCTACCAGCTAGCCCCCAGCTGATGGTGGTATGGCAACTTAATGATCATTAGTGCTTCCAGCTGCAGAAAATCATGGCTCGGGGCTGGTATGCTGGGCGGGCTAATGCTAGAGTCCACAGCTCACCTGCTGCCGGTATGGCTGTTTTCATCATCAATGTGTCAAGAAGCACTTACCCACCCAGGCAGTATGGTAACTGCAGTGTCCTGGGCTATGTTTACACTGCAGTTAGACACCCAGGACTGGCCTGTGCCAGCTGGCTCGGGCTAAGGGACTGTATAATTGCAGGGTAGATATTTGGCCTCAGGCTACAGCCTGAGCTCTGGGACCCTCCCACCTTGCAAGGTCCTAGAACCTGGGCCCCAAACCAAGCCTGAATGTCTACTCTACAATTAAACAGCCCCTTACCTGGAGCCCTGCAAGCCGGGTCACTTGGCACGGGCTAGCCAGGGGTGTCTAATTGCAATGTAGACATAGCCTTACACCTGGAGTGTATCTGGGAGAGGACTGAGGGCTGCCTTAGCTTGTGCTCCTTGTATCCATGCAGACCACCACAGCATTAGTGTATTTGCCTGGCCTGATTCTGGATACCTATATTACCTTAGCTCAGCATGTCTTTATTCCTTCTTACCCCCTTTGATTACACATTACATGCTCCTCTCACTTGTGCATTTAATTTGCACTCCCTCCATCAGGTAAGACGCTGGGTGCGGGATGTGGGGTATGGAGCCCGAGGGACTAGTGACTGTCTGGCTGGTGCACCTTTAAGCTGGCAGAACATTCAGAGCTGGCAGATCTCCAAAGACTTGCCAGGCACAGCTGGAGTCTGAACCCAGTGTTCCCAGCTGGTGTGTAAGAACACACTCACTGTACTAACTAGATCCAATGTTGTTACTTTATTTTTTCTTCTTGTTCTTCTGATCCAATTAAACTCACTGTCATTATTTTAAAAGGCAAAGTTGCTTTACTGGGTTCTGGAGAGATAACATCAGAGCCCTTTGACCCGAACAGAAGCATGAAGCACACCGAAAAAACGACACTAGGAGACAAAATCCTATACTAGACTGGAGTCAGGGCAGAGGGCTTGTCTAAAAAGAGCATGGGGGGGAAGAACCTTTGCTGTAACCTTGCAAATATATACACCTGAACTGCGCTGATTTTGCTGTTAGAGCCCTTTCTGTTCGAGAACTCTACATTTGTAACTAAGATATTAAAATTATATCTGTATCCTGCACTGATGTTCACTCCCCCTCTCTCCAGACTGACTCTGGAATCCACTCCTTGGGTTCAGTGGAGTAATGACTTGGTGTTGTGACAATATAGCAGGATGTGATTGTAGCCAATGTAAAAGAAAAAGATGAGAAAAAACAAACAGAAAATGAATGAGAGGCTGGAACAAAAGATGAGAGTCACAAATGCTAAAGGAGGGGGAGATGAAAAAGAGATTCTATCTTTGAGAGAACAAAGTGTAAATTTTTCCAGCAAGTAGCACTTAATACAAATTGTTTTGCCCACTGGCATTACCTCTTGGCTTGTGATTAGAAAAAAAGTCTTTGAATTAAAATAAGATGAAAAATAACTAGATTTTCCAGCTCACCCAGTCTATAAACCCACCCAACCTGGTACATGGGATTTATGGCTGGACTGGGAACACGGGGAAGTGGGGGAAGCCCCTCGTTAAGTTATAGACACTGCTGTCTTCACAAGTTTCTCTCAGATAAATAATGAGACTTTGTTCCCTTTTGAAGGGTGGAGGGAAAAAGAAAGAAATATAAAATATATATCATAATATATATCAAAATATAAAGGAGTGAAGGAATGGGCACTTGAAATTCAAGAGCTGACATTGCAGGCCAAACTCTTGAAGCACTGGCGAGCATTACTGATAAAGGATTTCAATAATAGATGTGGATGGCAGGATAGAAAGTGAAAGGAGGCTGTGAGGAAGGGTTTGCACTTGGAGATGAAGAATAGTAGTGTGCAAAATCTAAAGAAACAGCAGCTGCTGCACTTGGGTCAGGAGGTTACATACTCTGATTTCTCTTTAGACTTTGCAGGTGCGAGGAGGAGGAGGAGGAAGTACTAGTAAGGTAGATTCCCTTTCGTCTGCTGCTGCTTATGAAATCCCTCTTGTTCTCAATATGCTGTCATGGTTCTACTACCCTCAGAGCAATGAGCACCATCTGAGCAGGGCCCCCTGGAGGCCTGATGCCTGCATGGTGGAGGAACAGGCATGAAACCTCAAGGTGGTGGGTCAGAGAAGGAGAATGCATTCAGGAGATGCATTTGCTACATCCTCTCTTTAGTCACAGACAATGCTTCTGCCAGGGCTATGAAGCAACTGCTGACTGGTGTGCCGTGGGAAGGGGCCAGCCATAGTCTCTGCTCCGCCTCAGCATGGCCGTTCTGGGGCTTGGAACGTAGCAACATGTGAATCCTGACCTCCACAGAGCACTGGCCATCAGACTATGCCTGTCTCCTGTATGTGTTAGCAGGATGAAGGGGCTTGTACACCCAGTGCAGTGCAGCCATAAATTACTCCTGTAATGTCCTTTTCTCCCAGCTTCTGGGCCATGCCCTGTAATGGATTTGTTTCATTTTGGAATAATTGTTCATGTTTATGAGGCTCATTTCTCTTAGTGCAGTTCAGTTGGTGACACTCCTGACTACGGGCCAAGAAATTGTTCCCTCGGACTAGTGTCTGGGTTGCTGGGGCCAGAACTGTTAATGCAGTTCTGTTTTGATTCATCCAAAGAAGAGCTTTCTGAAAATGAAAAATTTGCATATCGGACTTTTTGTTTCAGTTTGGAATGAAGTTTTTTTATGGCAATGTGAAATTTCCTATGGGAGGTAATGATGGGATCTGCCAACCCACACAATGAGCCCACAGTGGTTAATGAGCTGCTTTGGGTCTACTCAGTCACACGATGCTACACCTCCACTTGCTGCCAGGTAATGAAGGGCCAGTAAAAAAGGAAGAGGACAGTTTAATTTTTGGCTGACCAGGGAGGAGGACAGACCTCCTATCTTTTGCTCCCTGAGGAAAGGACCATCCCAGAATCTCTGCAGAGACTTCTGGCTGCCACAGCCCTCTGGAGGAAGGTAGGTCTGGCCCAAAACTACTGAGTTTGGTTTAGGGACTATTTCTTTGCTTTACCATAGAAAGGACTATTGGAGTGTCTGGAACAGGCCTGAGGGGCCTGCCAAGCATGTTACAGGGAAGCTCTGCCATGGGCAAATGGAATTCTCTCAATAAACTATGGATTTTTGCACCCAACTTGATTCTCCCCTGTGGTTTGTCTTTGCCCCTGAAGAGTGCAGTCATAGAGGTCCATTCCAGTTCCCTCACAGCTCCAGTGATGAGAATGAGCAGAGAGCTGGAAAAACTCCAATAGGAAGAAAGACTACAAAGACTGGGAGTGGTTACCTTGGGAGGGAGACAAACGGGAGATATGATAAAAGTCGATAGAATAACAAATGGTCTAGAGAAGGTAGATCTCAATGCATGAACAAGGGGATGTTCAACGGAATTATAAGTTGGGAAATTCAGAGCTGATAGAAGGAAATGTTTTCTCACACAGAGCGTAATTAGCCTGTAGAATTCACTGCCACTGGACATCATTGAGGCCAGGACCTTCACAAGATTCAAAAAGGGATTGGATATTTATATGGCTACCAAGGATATCCAGAATTATAATAGTTAATGTTAACTTACATTTTAGAAAGGGTATAGAGCCTTACACCCTAGGATTTAAAATAGAGAGATTGGGGGAGACCTTAATGGGAGATAGAATATCCCACATCTGCATAGTAAGAGGTTTCTAGCATCTACCTCTGAAACATCTGGTGCTGACTACTGTCAGAGACACAGTACTGGAGTAGATGGACCAGGAGTCTGATCCAGCTTGACAATTCCTATGTTTCTGTTAAATAAATAAAAGAAATGTTTAAGTAATTTTATTTAGCCCTGCTTCTTTATCCTGTTGGGTTATTTACTTATATTATTAACATTCTTATAGTGACACTGACTTCATTTATATCCATTTTCCACACTAGGTGACAGACAAAGAGCAAAAGCATAAGCAGTGACAGGCAAATTGGATTTTTACAAATTCTTTCACCTCTAATAATTGAAGTTGTTAGTGACATAGGGAAATAAATGTGTATTTATAGCATAGGTTGTAAATTGAGAGTGTTCCTTAAAGAATGCTTGCAATTAAGATTTTTAAATAAGTATTTCAATTATAATATATTCATTGAGGTCTTGTCTGTGCAGCTCTCCTTCTGGAAAAATTAATTTGAGAAAGGCTTGGAAGCAGCTAGAAACAGGGACTTGCTCTCAGCGAATGAAAGATTATTCTGTTAATGCAACATTTGTAACTGGATCACCTTCTGGGGAAGTTTGGTGGGGGGCATAATTTCTGTGGAACCAGAGGAAATTGGCATCCTCTTGCCTACTCATGCTGTTTTAGTGAAGTTCCCTTTAATTAACCGCTCAATAAAATCTCGTTTGGTGGTGTTTTTTTCTTTTTATATCTTTCCTCTGCACTTTTAATACTTTTCTTCCCAAACAGAGCCAAATTTTAAACCTTTTGTCTTCACTGGAGTTAATCCAGGGATGAATTTGGCCTTACGGTTTATAGGAACTGATGGACATGTATCTGCTACATAGACGTTCAAGATGGGGAAAACCTATGATGTCTTGCATTTTGTCATCCTACCAGAACAGGATAGTTCCCTGGAGTTCTTTTTCCAGTGTACTTGAAATAAATGTTCAAATGAAGTAGAATCTGTCCCTTGAGACAGCATTCCACAGTCTAAGAATCTCACTGTCAAAGAGTTTTTCCTGATATTCATTGTACGGTTTCTCGTATTTAATACCATCCTGTTACTCCTAGTTATGGCTCCTTGTTTCACCCTCATTAAATAAATCCTCTTTATTTCTGGTGTGTAAACTTGTCTAGTAGTTATAGACCGACGGTGGTAGTTTTCCCTGACACGACAAGCAAAATGTGCACTTTGCAGTCTAGGTTGTTTTCATTTCATATTATGGAAAACAACAGAGAAATAAAGAATAAACATCAAGTCGCAGAGAACAGGGTGGCTTGTGGTGTGACATTCTGCTGCTAAATAAACCCAAATTGACAGCCGACTCCCAGGCATCAGGGAGTCTTCCCTACGTTTAAAGGAGCAGCACACAGAAAACAGAATGATATCTCTCTCCTTTCATTTTCCTAGTGGCATATCCCACAGTTCTCATCCTCCCTCCCTTAATCATGTATATAGCCTTGACAGATTTGAGTTTTTATTGTTTATAATTTTGACAGATGATATCCATGTTTATTTTTAAGCATTGTTTATATTTTCTCAGTTTAAAACTTTCACAGCTGCGGGAAATTTTGGGTGGTCTGACAATTATTTAATGACAGCAGATGTTGAAATTTAAAAAGTTAAAGCTTTATAACTGTTAAAACTCAAATTGTCAACATCACATGTCAAAATATACAACGTAAATATCCTTAAACCAAACTCTAATAAGTTCTCAAGCACCATATTTAACTTTGCCTCTCTGAAAATTTTGATTATTATCAATGAAAATAGTTTTTCAGCTGGTTTGTGGCGATGGTGACATCGACATTTACCAATTTGAAAAATCGAATATTTCCAAGACTAATTATAGAGTTCTTTTATTGCTCAAACCTTCCACATGCTGAGCACTCCAATCCTGATCCAGCAAAGCACTGAAGTCAGTGAGTTTATCCATGTGCTTAAAATTAAGCACACCCTTAAGTGCTCTGTAGGACCCAGGCCAGAATGCCCAGCACCCGGAAGAATCAAATCCTTCATCTTCCTGTAGAGGGGTTTTTCTGGGGCTCATCCCTCTCCGGGACGGTGAGGAACCACACCACCTCGGTACTTCCTTCCAGTTGCTGACGGGGAATTAGCCTGGCCATGGGAGTCTCTCACCGCAGCAGCAGTAGAGGCAAACACAGACCTTTATTCATGCCTGGCCAGCAGTCGGCGGCAATAGTGAGTCAAGGGTCCTCAGTTATAATTAGCAGGCTTAGGGTCAGGGTGGGGCAACAGAGAGTCAGGCAGGGGCTGAGCTCAGACAGGTTAACAACAAGCTCAGGCTCCTGGCTCCGAGAGGCCTGGGAGAGGGGGAGACTGACACCCATGAGTTGGGTGGCGGGGGGGACGCAGGCCCACCCACTCCGCTGCATCCCAGCCCAGGGCCCTAGCAGCAGCAGGCCGGCTGTTGCATCAGTGGGGATCCCGGCCACAACACACTGACATAGGCTTTGGCAGTGCTGCAGCCAGACTAGGGTCGGCTGCTCCCGGTCTACTTCCTAACTCCCCCCTTTGGAGGTACCTAGGTTTGGATGGTGTCCTCCGGGGGAGGTCAAGCAACATGGGGTCCTCTAGGTAACTGGTGAGGGGCAGGCTGGGCAGCTCCTCTGGACTCTGGTCGACATCGGGCATCGACAGGTCAGGCTTAATGACAGTCCTTGGGTCCAATATAGGTCACTAGGGTCTCCCAATCAGGAGCTAGGCTGGAGGCGTCTGGCCTCTGTGGTGGCTGCTCCTTGAGTGAACTCTGGGGTTGGGCTTTTATATTTCCTGCCCTGCGCCTTGAGCTCTGGTGGGCGAGCTCAGGACTCGCTGGCTCTGCCCACTTTGGTGTTGAGTGGGACTTGTCCCTCTCCGAGGTTGTGAAGAACCACAAGGCCTCACTACACTTCCTTCTTCATTCAGTCCCATCTTATTACAGGTTTAATAGTCACTTGATGGTACGTTCACATGCAACAACTCCTGATAAACTCCACATGTGGAAATCTGGATTTAAAGCTTCCCTCTTATTACCTTATACCCACCTGAATAATGGAGGGGGACGGCTAGGCAAATTATTTTTTTTCTATTAGAGCAGTTAGTTAACTAGTTAGTATTGTCTTCTACTGTTCTTAGTCAAATGGAAAAAATAAACTGGATTTCCTGTTACTACTTGAGTCATCTTTTTGCTTTTGGGCTCAGGTTTTTTGTTTTGTTGGTGAATATGTTCTAAATCTTAATGCATGAGCATGTGCTATTCCAGATAGCAAGGACTGAATGTTTTAGCATTGCGGCAGTATGCTTGAAGGGCATTCATTTACCACCACCTACTTCAACCTACTTAAAGACATGGTATCAAGACACAAGTTTAAAAACAATATTCCCCTGTGTCCTGCCAAAGGTTCAAAAGGGACATTAGGCCGTTAGCTGGAAATTACTTTTTCATGATTAAAAAAAAAAGAATGCAGATTGTGGTCCATTAAAAAGTATGTTATTTTTTTCTAATGTTTGGTTTTGATCCTCTCTGTCTATCATATTTTGCTGCAGATGACTGAAGGCTTGGATAGCTATCTGTCTCACTCTTCCCCTAAGCTGTAGGGAACAAGCACTCTTAGATCAGGAAGAAAGTTACTTTTCGAGAAATATTTTCCCTTAAAAAAGTGGTGAACATGTATTTTGAGGAACTCACCAGATCTGTATATGACCAAGACTGTATCGATTTTAGAGGGGAAGTGTTACATCTGTCAGTTTTCTGGCTGCAAAGTAGCATATTAATCTTGACTTCAGGAGGATATTCTGACAGAGCCACTATCCTAGATAAACCATTTAGTCTCCATTCAGTCTAGTAAGGGGTACTGAGTGTCTCACTGCACACAGATGTGACTTTAGCTGATAAATCAGTCGGGCTGAGGATCTTTTTTCTCTCTGCCCTCCCTTCACTACATTAATATTGATTATTTGAAAGTAACTCTGTCCCAAGGAGTGGAAGTAGATACGCCTCATTGCCTTGAACAATTCTTTTACCTCTATTGGGATGGTACAATGTAAATTAATAGCGTGCTTGCAGACACTAGATAATGGTAATGTACTTGCTATTGATAGAGTGAGATAACATGAGTAATTTCAACTTTACTTAAAACAAAACATTAATTTTCCAAGGCCACTAGGATATATGCAGCCGCTTGGCATAACCTATGCTGTTTTAACTTTTCAGTGTGCAGCACTTGTATTTTAGAAAGCAAGGTAGAGGTTGGTTGGTTTGTTTTGTGCCAGATCTATGTGAAAAAAAGTGGAATTTAATTCACTGCTTGCTGTTCCGGGCTTTCCCGTGCCTTTAATCTGAGTCCTTTCTGGAGTTTTCAAGGGAATGCCTCTTATACTAAGGAAATGATGCACAGTAAAATTGTTCCCAGTGGTCCTTGGGATGTGGTAAAAGTTAACAAGGAACTCTGTAAATATTAAATCGTAAGGTTCTGTTTTTAAAAAATAAAATAAAAGATCAATGTCAAGAAAATGCACAGGCTCAACTGGGATTCATTTAGAGGGCTGTGAACGATGGATAATAAGATTTCACCAATAATGGAAGCTCAGATGCTATGATCATTTGTGAAAATATCCATCAATCTCCCCAGGACTTTGTGAGGCTTATTAAATTGACACTTGTAGAGTACTGAAGCACCTTTGGATAAAAGGGACTATTCCGTGGAAGCTCTAAATTCCATGATCGTTATATCTTAACCCAGGCGGGTGAGATAATATTGGACCAATTTCGGTTGGTGAAAGAGACAAGATTTGGAGCTCCATTGTGATGTTCTGGGGATCACCCAGACCAGTAAGGGATTCTTACACAGCCTGCCTTATAACTTTGGTTACCTTAATGCTAAGTAGCTACAGCTCAGGAGCATGACACCAGCAACCAGCCTACAAGCATAAAGGTCTCAACCTGGCTTCCATCAGGTTTGCAGGGTGACCTCAACAGCCTTTCCAGTTTAGAGTCTCCCCAAATCCATCCGCACTGAGTTCCTAACTACCAGACACTCGGACTTTTCCACTCTGGATAGTCACCCCCGAGGGAGTGAATCCTGCCCCCAATTATCAGGTTACTTTGCTCACTCCCTCATGCCACACAGTAGAGACCTGGTTGGAGTAAAAATAAACCAAAGATTTATTTAACAGAGAAGTCACAGACTCAAAGTTGAACTAGCAGGACCCCATTGTGCTTGTTGCTGTACGAATACAGAACAAGATGGCCCCTACATGGAAGAATTTATAATCTAAGTTGTTTGTAAAGTACATTATACACAAAGGTTCTGTTCTCACTATGTCTAGCAGAGGTGGGGTATCCACAAAGGAGACAGTTTCAGCTTCCTGCTCCTAGAGGCATCCTGCCCCTAAGGGCATAGTTTAGAGTAGCCCAAAAGCTCCTGTAAACTTGATCGCAGGGCACTGACTCCCAAGGAGCCACCTGCCCGCCAGGGATTGTCAGAGTAAACTGCAGTTCAACCACATCCCCTCTCACCTCCATTATATTGGGGGAATCAACAGCTCGTTGTTTAAGCAGGACCCCAAAAGAGTCATTGTAGGCCTCGGAAGTGAATCCAAGTTATCCATTGTAATAACTGTTGAAAATAAAGTTGTGAATAAGATGTGAAGGGAAATATTTTCTCCCTTTTGGTAGCAACTTGCAAAGGTTGATGATGCCCATAATTAGCAGAATGCAGGTGCAAGTTTCCTAATCTATATGCAAAATTGCAGCAACAGCACCTGCAAATTAGGACCTAAATGTTCAGTGGTGGACTCAGGTGCCTCAATTTATGGGAACTCCCATTTGAGAGACCTTAAAGGAGCCTGATTTTCAGAAGGTTAATACTGAGCAGTTGCTAAAAATCAGGCACATTTAAGATGCCAAAAACTCAAGCATACAAAAATCACTCTTGGAAATGTAAGTGTGATGCTGGCAGACTAGGCGCCAGCTCATGGCAAAGTCCCAGGCTTCACTGAATGCTTACCAATGCATGGTGGGGAGCTAAGCCAATTCACCTGTGTATTAGCATAGATCAAAGTAATGTTAAATGGATGTGAGCATCTTTGGTGTTTAAACTTCATGAAATCAAGTGGGATGTTACATGCATTGTTTTCACTTATCTGTAGTAGCAACATCTACACTGTATTACCCCTGTAACTAAATAACGTATTGAATGAGAAAGAAGCCTTGTGGAACTTAAATGAAGAACTTTAACAGAAAAGTGGCTAATTTCAAAGCAAGTTGTCATTGTCATGATCGAAGGTCGAAGATGCATTCCTCACTCTCCGATCATCAAAGGAAGAGCCTATGTGACAGTGGAGAAATTATCCAAACTCCATTTTGTGTGCCTAACCTCTATTCTGAATAAACAGGAGTCATTCCACCCTAAGATGGAAGTTGTGATCCTGAGCCTGGGCACTACAGAAGTAGGGGAAAGAGCATATAACTGCCAAAAAGTCAAATGCGGTCATCATAACTCTGAGGTCTAACAACAGCAGTGAGCATGTGCAAAATAAGGTAATATCTGGCATGTGTCCAAGAACGACAGTATAAAAAGCAGTGTGCTCACAGACAGAAGAGGAGCAGACAAGCGCTGCAAAAGGAATGAGAAGAGAGAGAGAAAGCAGCAGAAGCAAACAGCAGATAACACAGCAGATCCAATGGATAGTGTAAACCTGCTCGTTTTAATTACAGTTTAGCATAGTACAATGTAGTATTAGTGTTAGTATGGGTATGGTTGAGATGTATTTGTGTATTAATTGTATTTTACTTATGTAAAACTTAAAGTATAACTTAAGAATCACTAATCTACTGCAGACTGGCCATCTGCAATAAAGGACATCACTTAGAGTCATTTAAACTGTGTGCTACTGTAGTTTAAATGCTCTTTAACACATAGTAAGGGATTTTTGTCTGATTTCTATTTTTAGATTACAACGTAGTAGGTATTATTAATTACATTAATAAAAATATTTTGTTTTGGAAAGCTTACTGCCAGTGTGAATTACTTTATCAGAAGGTTATATCCGGATCCTTCAAGTATTTATTTAACTACCCTGGATATGCCTACCCCAAGAAGAACAGATGAAGGGGATGATAGGCAGGTTATTTTAGGAGTGCCCCAAAGCCTAAAATTCAGAGTAACACATGTGGGTAGTGATCCGGTCATCTTGTTTTCTGTGAGAAGAAATCATAAGATCCTGAATCTCTGGACCATTTGGATTCTAACAGGGTGGAATAATTGAACAAGAAGACAGAGATCCCCAGAGTTATTTTGTAGCCCTGAGAGCCTTTTGGTAAATTGGCAGATTATTACATTTCTGCTACTATTTGGGATTACAAACTATGAGTCATCTGTACATATAATTTACCTGCTTTAATCTCTCAATCAATCTTATCCCCTTTTCCTAGTTGAATCTTTAGATTGTTTACTACAGAATTAGCTATAGGTGTTGCCTTTGGTGTAAGAACTAAGGTGTCAATTGATCTGGGGTACGTGATAGGGGAGTTTGAGTGGGAATTCTGTTGGAGGAGAAGGCATCTGTAGAGGCTGGTAGGGGTAAGGTGCTGGGAGAGAAGCTGATCCCTAATTAGCGGGCGAGGCTACTCTGATTAGGGGTCCTATAAAGGTAGCCAGCCAGGCAGGCAGCGGCACAGGAGCCAGAAAACAGCTGTAAATGGAGTGTGCAAGCGGAGTTTCGGGGGAAGACTAGGAGAACTAGACAGAGGAACAGACAGACTAGTGAAGGGAGTAAATGGTGTTCTCGTAGTATTGTGGTGCTCGTTGTTTTGCTCTGGGTGGTGGAGTTTTGGTTTGGTTTGTTTCTTGGACTAACAGGACTTAGGTGGGAAGGCTATGACAGATACAGAGGCAGCAGTTGTAGTGACCCAAGCAGTGGAGGACACATTGAAGGTGACTGGATGTGGAAGCTGCGGCATGTACATGATCCTGAGGGGGTATCTGAAAAGAGTTTTGTCTGCATAAAGTGCCACCCGATAGAGCTGAGGGAAGAAAAGATCCGAGGATTGGAGATGCAGGTGAAAACTCTGGTTGAATTTAGAAGGGGGTTTGAGCAGATGATGGAGCAAAGTTTGAGCAGATGATGGAGGCTGAAGGGAAAAACTCAGATTTGCAAATGGAAGCAGAACCAAAGAACTCTGAGGGGAGACTGCTGGGTGAGGAAAGTGGATAGTTTAAGCATGTGACTAAGAGAACCAGGCAGAGGAAAAGATGGACTAATGAGGGAGAAATAGAACTCTGGAACAGGATTGCGGAGTTCGAAAATGAAGAAGGGGCACAGCAGGTGGTCACTGAAGGTGAGAGGGCAAGGAAGAAGAGAAGAGCAGCTAGTCCTATAGGAAGAGGGGAAGAGTCAATGCAGATAACACCTCTTCCAGATTGGCAGAGGCCCTGGGTTTTTTTCGCCTTCATCTGCAGCGTGGGGTACAGGTCACTGACTGGAGGATTCTCTGCACTTTGAAGTCTCGTAACCATGATTTGAGGTTCAATAGCTCAGACATAGGTTAGAGGTTTATTACAGGAATGGGTGGATGAGATTCTGTGGCCTGGGTTGTCCAGGAGGTCAGACTAGGGGATCATAATGGTCCCTTCTGACCTTAAAGTCTATGACTTTATGACTGGTCTCTTGGGACTGGAAGCAACCTGAATGTTGTTTTAGTGTAAGTGCCATATTGTCACTAAATCCATTTTGCCTGGGTGACAAGATAGACTGGAAAATCAAAGGGGACAGTCTGTGACTCTATGATAAGATTGTTGTAGTGCTTTGAGAGTTCACATCTGGTGCTGGTTTGGCGAACTCTAATTATAGAGCACACCACCAGTTTTGGGTGTCTGCCTTGCTTTTGACAGTCTGCTCTGAAGCTGGCACTCACAGTCGTGAGTCACTCCAGTAGGCACAGTAGCAATGGGGCACAAATGTATTTGTCATGCCTAATTTATATTAAAATCAGACTCACTTTCTGTTCTCAAAAGAGAGGGGAAGAGAAAGAGAACCCCTGAATTTGGATGGGGGGAGAGATGGGGAGAGCAGGAGACAATGAAACTCCAGTTACAGAAGTCAGGGCTGATTGTGGTTTCTCTCACATTGGTATAAGTCAGGAGTGTGTCCATGGAATAACTCTGGTGTAAATGAGATTAGAATCAGGCTCTGATTTTTTTGGAATAATCTGGGGTGGGGGGTTGTTTGTTTGTTTGTTTGTTTTGCTTTTTTTCATGATGGCTAAACACTTGTTATCTCTTTGGCTCTCTGTGACCAGAGCAGGTGAAAATCAGCAGGCCAAGTAACCTGTGTGTGACCCTTAAAGACATGTTGAGAGGCATTGCAATTGTAATCAGCACAGTTAATTTGTGTGTGGACATCAAAGAGATGCTTAAGAGGGATAATAGGCTAGGCCCATTCATATGTGTGGATAAGAAATCAAGGAAGAAGCTGTGTGTATGTTTAGGTCTGTCTGTATCTTGTAACTTTAATTAACCTTGAGATCAAATATGTGTATATATACAGCATGAATCTAATGAATATTGCCTATATTGTCTCCCGTGTATCTATCCCTGTTTTAATGAATGACCGGCAATTGCCTGATGTAAATCAGTGTAGCTGGGTTACCTGCATCTGCATAGGAAATAGAATGTTAACTTTGCAGGACATGGTCATTGTGGGCTCCACAGTGAGGAATCTTCAGACTTGGGCTGGGCTATAAACACTTGGCTGCCTGTTTCAGCTATAAGAGAAAAACCTCAGGCGTGAACCTGCTCTCTGATCTGCCGAACTTTAACAGCGAAAGTCTGAGCCATTGGATGGAGATCCCCAAGTAATTACTTGGGATACCCTGAAAGATCCATGGAAAGACTCTAACAGACTCTACAACTAAATTGTCATTTGGACTCTGCTCTTTTTCGCTGACTTACTGCAGTTAGCAGAATTGCCATCACAAGTATTATCCTGACCTACAGACTCTGACATCCATTGTAATGTATATGATTCCTTTAACTATTTAATAATGCTCTTTTCTTTTCTTTTCTTTTCTTTTCTTTTCTTTTCTTTTCTTTTCTGAATACCGGTAATAATTTATCACAGACGTCTGGTTTGTCTGGATGGCGCATGAGGGGCTAGAGTGCCAAAAGGGGACTGTCAGTGGCTTCCTAATAAATAATGTAGTATGTTGGAAGCACACATTTGTTATTGGTTCAGGGAAGCCTCATGATCGAGTATACCACCAGTCTGGATATATGCCCTGTATTCTGGCAGTGTGACCTGAGATTGACACACTTAGCTGTGCCCCATACCAGGCAACATGACACTGAAAATGTAGAGAGATGTTCTGCAGAAACCCAAGGAACTTTTGCTTGAGCTCAATATTTGGCTGATGTACAGGGATATAACCTTTGGATTAGCAGAATTTGCTAAACTAGACAAAGAAAATCCTGCTGGCCTTGCAGAGTCAAAGGCAGCTCACTTTCTGATGCACTGTCTGCTCTCTCTAGTTCCTTCTCTTTTTTCCTCCCCTTCCCAGTGGGTGAGCACACTTAACAATCTTCAAAGCATCTGAGCTGCTTCTTTTTTGAGGTAATACTTCCCCTTTCTCAAGGTTGGGGAAAAGACTGGGATAAGTTCTTACACAGCCAACATGGACCTTCTTAAAATCTCTAGGCATCAGTGCTCCTACCCTCTTGAACCTCTCCTTATCTTCTAACAGTTTGCTTTTTTTTAAGCTTGAATTTTTGAAAGCTTTTTTCTTTCTCTGCCTGGAGACATTCCTCTTGCAAGAATGTTTAAATTCTGTCACACTGCAGGATAAAGGATCTGACGCATGTTTGTAATTTTAACTTTCAATTTATTGTCACATTCTTTGCGCAATCCCAGTGCATGTCAGAAAGACAAACTTGAATAATGTAGATAATCTGATATCTTTACATTGTGGGTGAGAAAATGGTGTTTTGTAGTTACAGGCGTGAACTGGAAGCCAGGACTCCTGGGTTTCATTGCCAGCTGTACTGCTGATTTAAATGTATGACCTTGGCAAATCCATTTCGGGCCTGGTTTTCAGAAATGCTAAGCAACTGCCGCTCCCATTGGACATAATTCTCACTCTAATGAAGTCAATCGGAGCTTTGCCATGTACTTTGATGGAGCCAGGAGGTCAACCATTGAATTGTGGATGCTCAGAAAACCAGGCATGTTGCGAGGCTAAACTAATGAACGTGGTTAGTAAAACTCAGAGTAAGTGCAAAATATTCTGTGCCATATTCACTGAGTTCAAAAAACGGTTTGGTTATAAACTCTTTTTTTCAGATTAATTAGCGTTATCCAGTCTGCCAAGAATGTGTTATTGCATGCCAAGCACTCTAGAAGGTATTTTCGGTATCCACTGACCTGCTCATTGGAAGGAAATTGTACCACTCTATCTATGACACACCTGAACCGGCTCTTTTTGGCAGGAAATGCCCTGTTAATACATGGCAGCTCAATGATATGCAATACAGGTGATTTAAAATCACATGGAGTGGCAGGAAACTTCAACTATTGTTTCTGGGTCTTCTATGTGGAAATAGATTCAGATTCTGTTCTAAGGTCTAGAATTCAAGCAGTTAAAGTGAACAGAGTATTTTTTGGGCAGGAGATGGGAGCAGATAATTGGAATTTGGGTTCAAATTAATATAATTGAGTTGGAATCTCTATTTCAACTTTTCTCTTTATCAAAACAAAATAGTTTTTTTTTGGGCCTGATTTTCCTTTTGCTTATACCAATGTAAATCAGAAAGAAAGTAAATGGAGTTATGCCAGTGTAAAGCTGATGTAAAAAGAGCCAAATTAGTCCTTAAGCATTTAAAGTAATGTTCTGCATTTAGAACCGAATTACAGCTCTGATGCAGCAAAATATTTGCACATATTTTTAGCTTTAAGTAGGTGAATAAATTCATTGACATCAATAGGACTGACTACCCATGCTAAACTCTAGGAACATGACATGAGTAAGTGCTTTGCTGGATCAAGGATGTAATGTAGGTGTGGGACAAGAAATGAAAAAGGAGTTATTAGTAAGTCATATTGTTTCAGTGAATGATGCATGCTTCTATAGCTTATACAGAGGCTGGGGAATGGGTACAAACCAATATGCAGGCATAAACCTGGACAGCAATGTAGCTAGACATTTTAATAAACTGGCTGAAATTCATGTTTAGTCCTGTACATTGCAGGATAGGAACCTTCAAAGAGCAAGGAGCAAATCCCCAACATGCATAAATCAGATTTACACTTACTAAGGACCTGACCCTAAAAGTGTGCCTGATTATTAATCTAACAAAAGCAAACAAAGTTTCTAACAGCAGAAGAAATGAGATCACCACCCTCATCCACTCTTGAGCACTAATTATTTGACCATGAAAGGTTGTAAATAGAAGTGGTCAAACTTTCATTCAAAGTCTGCTGTTGACAATAAAAAATGGCCCTTCCGTTTCTTTTTAAATTTTCTGGATTTTTGACCAACGCATCCCACCCTACCCTGAAAGTTTTGGTTTTTGAAAACTGAAAAATTTTCAGTTTTTCATAAAATAAACAATAACAAAAAATATCCTGGAATTTTTTTTTTTTACGTTTCCTGAATTGTTGAGGCCAAAAACTTTGCAAGATTCAAAAAGGGGTGGAACATGTATCTGATTAATAAGGGTATCTGGAGTGATCATTGTGATGGGTTCCCCCCCGGGTGTCATCTGGAACTGGGGTACCACTGAGCCCCTTGACGCACCAGTCTGGGCTCCCTCTCACATTATATTGAGGTGACAAGCTGCAGAGCCCCCCATTCTGCATTTTCACTGGCATTCTTACAGGTAGAGACACATCCAGTGGCACTTACATACAGGCTGTCTGACCAAGCCCTGCCTAGGAAGGCTAGAGTTAAGGCAACTCCCAGCTCCCCAGGCGGGCACCCCATCTGGAGTATAAACCCAAAATGATACAGTGTTACACTGCAGAGGAAACTATACAGCATAAGCTCAAAAAATTCGCCTCCTCCCTCAATGTGGAGAGGCACATGCAACAGTCCCACGGACTTCACTCAAACTCACTGGTTTAGATAAAGTAAAAAGAGTTTATTAACTGCAAATGATAGATTTTAAGTGATTATAAGTGATAGAAAACAGATCAAAGGATCCCATTGGCCGGGAACAGCGAACTGCAGCCACTGGGAGCTGCGGGGGAGCCGTGCCTGTGGACAGTCAATATAAACAAAGTGTCTCACGGCTCACCAGCGTGTTACCCTGATCGGCCATGTGCCGAAGGTTGCCAACCCCTGATCTAGAAGTGAGAGTATCTTGTCTAGTGGGCGTTACCCAGGTGTAACTACATTTGAAATACAGATACATAGTCAATATTTATAACTTCAGATAAAAAATGATACGTTCATGCAAATAGGATATAATTCAGCAAATCATAACTTTTCCAGTGACACCTCAGATGACTTATTTTGCATAAAACACATTATAATTATATCATAATCATATCATAATAACATCACTGTAAAGAATATAGGGTACAGTTCACAATCATAATTAATGTTAAGCAATCCAGTCTCCAATTATTAGCGACCAGGCAGATTATCCTACAACCACCTAATAGAAAGGTTTTCACATCGTCCTCTGAAGCATCTGAGGCCACTGTTGGAGACAGAATGCTGGACTAGATAAATCCAGGGACTGAGCCAGTCTGGCAATTCCTGTGTTTAGTTTTTCTGGTAGTTTTTCCCAAATAATACTTACCATCTTCCAACCAGCTCTAGTTACAAATATACGTTGTGTACAAATCTCACAGGTTGTGATGAGAGCTGTGCTCCTGCATCTGAGAGCAGAATTTGTTGTATAGACATTTTCCTTGCACAAACAATTATAATTATTTTGATTCCTTACTCATGTTTTATTCTTGAAATCACTGTCAGTAGTTTCATGGCCTTCTCTGAGCCATTCAGCCAATACTTTGTTTTATTTGCAGAAAAGCTTCCACTCCCCTTTCTCTGTCTCTCCATGTCTGTTCCTCTCCTGCAGTTTTCCCCTACCTATCCACACTGTTACCCTCTTCCCCACTTTCATCATCCTTTAGCCAAACTCTTTTAATCTTTCCTTCAAAGCCAGTCCCTCTAAACCTCTAATCATTTTTGCTTCTGTTCGGTGAACAATCTACCCTATATTACTGGCAATACAGTGCCCAGAACTGAATGCAGTTTTCCAGGTATGGATGCACAGGAGAGATGTTACTTCCTGCTTTGTGACATGTTGGCTTTGTGTCTCACATTACCCTTTCTTTCTTTCTTTCTTTCTTTCTTTCTTTCTTTCTTTCTTTCTTTCTTTCTTTCTTTCTTTCTTTCTTTCTTTCTTTCTTTCTTTCTTTCTTTCTTTCTTTCTCTTTTTTTTTGCAGCCATATCTAATTTAATTTTCTGTCCGCTATCACCTCTAGATCTCTGTCATCATTATTCCTTCTCAGGTTTCTCCCTCCCTTTGAACTGGGTGGTTTTTGCTTAGATGCACCAGTATTACAGCTTGTGTTTTTTTCAATATTGAATCTTGCTTTCTTTTTTTCTGCCCATGTTTCTAGTTTCTCTGGTGCCCTTTGTATTATTTTTCCATCCCAGCTGGTGTTTGCAGCTCCTCTCAATTTAGTATGGTCTAGAAACCTCATTAAGATGCTGCTTCCAAATAATTAATAACAGTATTAAATAAAATGGGACCCAACACTAATCGCTCCATCACTGCGGCAGACACTTCTCCTTAACTTGGTACATCACCATTTATCATTTCTCACCACCTTTTAGGCAGTGATTCATTATAAAGAATGATCAGAGGGAGATGAGTCTAATTATAGTTTCAGAGGTACCTATCCTGTTGATTCTTTAGGAGAGCATTCTGCTATTCTCTTGAAATGTGTCATTCACACACTGAAGGTTAATCCCTTTGAGAGGCTACAGTTGGCAACATAGATAAGAGACTGCAGCGGCAAACATCCATTCTTTTAGCGCTGGCAGGGAAGATGGTGTACAAGCAAAATGAAATTCACTAGTCAGAATCAAAGTGGGGGCTGTGTTAGTCCTGATTTGCGGCTAAATGCCTCTAGGCTCAGGAAGGAGCTAGACATTGGCACCTAGCGCTTGACAGGAAATCTTGAGGCAGACACACATTTGAAATGAGGGTGCCCTTACTGTTCCGGCAGGCCGCTGGAGTTGGTTTGAATACTTGCAGTAGGTGACATTGACTGGCTAGTGCTGGATACTGTCTGTGGGAAGAGTAGAAAATGCTGATTGTAGCCCCCATCCAGCTGAAATGACATTGCTGGTATATGAACACTTCACAGCCACTGAGGCATCTCTCAGTTTGGGGAGTTAGGATATGTCTACATTGCAATTGGACATCTGGGACTGGTTCGTATCAGCTGACTCAGGTTCACGGGGCTCAGGCTCAGGGGCTGTTTAATTGCAATGCCAACGGTTAGGCTGGGACTGCAGCCTGAGCTCAGCTACGTTTCCCACGGGGTCCTAGAGTCCAGGCTGCAGTCCTAAGCCCAAAAGTCTACACTGCATTTAAACAGCACCTTAACCCGAGCCCTGCCATCCCTAGTCAGCAGGCATGGGCCAGCTGTGGGTTTTTAATGGTAGTGTAGACATACCCCTAGTTATCCCATATCCAGTGGCTACAGAAGAGCAGATTATTGGGCCAGCCTATGGCAACAATAACTCCCCAAAGCTGCATGGTCTCAGAAAAGGGCACTAGATAATCTAGACACCATTCAGAAGCTAAAGAGCACAACCAGCTCACAACTCATTTATTTGGCTTCTCCTCCCTTTGTCGCCCAGAAAACTTTCAGCTGCAGAAATCTTTATCTCTTGTTTTGGGGCATTCACAGTAGCCCTCCTCCCCATATTTTCCTTGGTTATGTTAGTTTGTTGGTGACTCAACATCTGCAATGGCCAGGAGTGTGTGAGATTCAGAATGGCCATAGATCTGTTGAGCAGTTCCAATGTGAAAAAATGAGAGGGATGGGAATCTAAGTGGAAAAATTAGCCCAGATGTGTGTGTGGGGGGGGGGGGGGGGCTGGAGAAATTTGGGGTGGTTCATTTTTTTGAACTCAGCACCAACGTAAAGTATATTTCAACTTTTATTTTATACCAGATACACAAGGTTCAATCTTAATCTTAAGTGAATGTAATTTTAACAGTTCTAAAGTCAAAGGGGAGGTGTTGAGAACATCTAAGTTGCTGAAATGCCTAGTAAGAACCAACACAAAGTTATAGCTCTGCAAAGACACAGAGGGAAGGGGAAATAGGTGAAGTCATTAGAGATTAGGTAGTGGGTGTGGCTAGTGGGTGGAATCAATTGTCATTGGATACTGAAAATAAAAGAATGGATGGAATCGTGAATTGCTAAGGGGCTAGGTTAGCTAGAATGTAGGCATTCTGGAACGTAGTCTGGTCAGCTGGTAACACAGTTCTAGGTAGTACGATATAAAACTGGTTGTTCATCTTCTGTCTCTACAGTGTTCACTTCACTGCTTAGTTATTTCTCATTCTCACTGAAGCAAATGTGAAAGCTGCTGCTCAACACTGGAAATAGGTTATTAGTGCTTAGTGGTTACCATGTAACAGTGTATGATTTTATCTATCTCAGAGTGGAAGGTAACTAGGAATCAAGTGACTGGGTAGACTAAAATCATGAAAATACGTAATTCTTTTAAAGTTAAATATAAACATTGGCAAGAATTGTTAAAAAGCCTGATAGAAAGGATTTGTGCTCATCTCATGTAGAGCAGAAAAACAGTTTGCTTGAATTCTTCAAGATCAAATGCTCAGAGTCTGCATGTGAGACTCTCTGTCCCTATCATCGTTAATAAATAAAGCAGGGGTGATAATTTTAGTCCCTGTTTCAAGCCTTGCACCAGCTCTTCATTGTAGGTTTTTCAAGAGTCTTTGTTTGCCTTCACCAAGTAAAATGTCTAGTAGATGCTGCAAATAAAGAATCAGGGGCGGATAGGGAGGAAGAACTACAAGTATCATGGCTGATGTTAATGTAAGTGTTGGTCAATCAAGAGAAATGTTCTGCTAGGAAGCATCCATGCAGTGAAAATTGTGTTCCTACTTAATGGTATTGATTCCATATCTGAAAAGAGAACCCTTGAACTTTATGTGAAAGTTGTTGAACATGCAATCCAAGAATGTAGATAAAAAAAATCACAAGAGTGTCTCTGATGTTTCCTCAGACAATCATGAGTGAACTTCAGGTGTAATGTCTGGATGTTGGCTGTCTAAACCTGGTTGAGAAAGAAGTAACATCTAATACAGTGCCAAAGTGTATTTTGGAAGCTTTTGATGCCCCACATGGAACTCAATGGACCTCTTAAGAAGGTGTCTCTTCTTGCATCCAACTATCACAAGTATTTTGAAACTTGCATGGAGCAAGAGAAGAATTTTGACTAAGCCATAATACATATTTTACATATGGTATGTGAAGAAGGATTGACCAAGAATTTTTTAAAAGTTAGACTCTCATTCCCATATTTAGAAACCTGAATGAAAGTGATCAGATGCTGCTAAGTGCTTGGTACTTTTGAAATTCTTGGCTACTTCTCTTTTAAAACCCATCTGAAAGAGTTTAAGGGGGACTTCACAGATTTCAGGCTGTCTGATGACACCACAGTTACAGTCACAGTAAAAATTTTGCTTGGTGAAATAAACAACAAGGAACGGGATCCATACAAGGAAAAAATGTAAAAACAGAGAGGCTATAGACCTTTTCTATTAGAGTAGAATGTCAGAATTATGAACACCAGAGTTACAAACTGACCAGTCAACCACACACTTCATCTGGAAATGGAAGTATGCAATCAGGCAGCAGCAGAGAAAAAAAGAAAGAAAAACAAATATAATACAGTACTATGTTAAATGTAAACTACTTAAAAATAAAGGGAAAGTTTCAAAACAAAGATTTGACGAGTAAAATCTGTGCTCTTTTCATTTAAATTAAGATGGTTTAAAAGCAACATTTTTCTTCTGAATAGTTGTTTCAAAACTGTATTAAGTCAATGATCAGTTGTAAACTTTTAAAAGAACCACCCTAATGTTCTGTTCAGTGTTACGATCATGTCAGAGTTACGAACAACCTCCGTTCCCAAGGTTTTTGTAACTCTGAGCTTCTACTGTACTTAGCCAACACGATTCTAAAACCAGAAGGGATAATCTGAACTCAGAACAGAGAAGAGGCTTTAGTGTGGCTCACGGAACATAATATTGGGGTTTCTTTCTATTCCGATATTTAAACTGAAGATTCAGATTTCTATCCCCAAAGTGTATATCATGTCACAGTTTTCCTTGTCAAAATGTTCTTTGTTGTTTTGTTTTGTTTTTCAGGAGGGGTGTTATGTTTGTTTTTTAAATTGAAAGTTAAAATTCTGGAAGTCAGGGCAGGTGAATTCAGAGCCTTGTTACTTTTGTAAAAAATCTGCACTCCTATCCAGACAGCTCAGCAGCATTTTAGCTTATGGCTTGCTCATTTTGATTAGCTTCATCAAAACACAGTGACAGGCCGAGTGCTGAGAAAGCAAATCAGTTGATAAAAATGTTTCACTATCTGAGGACAGATACAGAAAAGTGGTAGGCCTAACTAGATGGCAGGCAAGGTCCTCAGTTACTGTGATTTCCTGTTTCCCTTACAGAATTGCAAACCTCATTTCAGACAACGTGGCGTTTTCCAGTGTTTGAGGGATAAATACGTTCCTGGAGTGAATTGCACAGAATGGGTCCTGTATTTCATTTCGCAGAACCATCACAGGTATCTGCCCCTGCCTCCGGAAAAAGAATCAGATGTGGGGGTGGAATGAGGAGGTCAGTATTTTGAGGTTGGGAAAATCACAACAATCCCGGCAGGATCAAGTTCTGAGCGTAATTGGAATAGTGGGAGTCTTGGGTGTCTATTGCAGTTCTGAGTGCGAGGCTGCTATTAATATGGGGCTGCCAGACTCTACCAAACCAGTGATCTGTCTAATCGACTATCCTACCTGCACAAGTGCCCAGTCCCAGAAGCTTTAGAGGATGGTGCCTAAAATCCTGCAATAGGCAGTTCTGGGATAAGTTGCCCCCTGTTGCTCAGAAAAGAAATGTTATAAAACACTAGCTAGATGCGATCCAGGGCTTCTCTCAGCTCCAAAACATTATCAAATATTACAGAAGGATCCAAAGCAAAACTCCAGGTGCAAATGCCTTTGACCTTTGGAAATATTTTGATGAGGAGCCAAACTTGGCAGACCCTATCATGTACTAAAATCGCTCTTAAAAGCATCCTATCCATCAGGAAGGCAATGAAAAGAGAAACACAGAAGAAAAGGTCACATTAGCAAAAAGCAGCTGGCATGATTCCACGAGGTTCATTTTACTTAGTGGGCCAGGGTTCCGCTTTTCTAATTCCCATTCTCAGCCAAAACTTGATGGCACAAACATGAAAGGCATTTTGAGATATATACTGTATCAGGGTGACATTTCGGAGGTGATTTGCAGGGAGTTGCATAAGCACGTTTGTAAATAATAGTTGTTTAACTCTCCAGAGACTGCACTAAACTTTTATTACATCCTCTGCAAACATTACCGCGAGGCACTGCAGATTGACTGTACAATGTACACACACACACCACATTGCTTTAGTCCAAAGACTGAAGCATTTATTAGAGGACAGGATTATGAAATGGCAGTCTATATATTATTAGCTAAACATTAACTGATTAAAAAATCCCACCCTGCTTAGTAGGAGACATGTTCTTCCTTCGGTGTGCACACAAAGTTCCTGTTACCATTAATGATGATATTTTTCACTTCTTCAGCACTTTTATTCTCAGACTCTCAAAGGGCTTTGCAGCCAGAAATTACTTAAGCCTCACAAGACCATTTCAAGTACACAAGAAGTATTAACCCTATTTTACAGGTGGGTAGGTGGAGGCTTAGAGAGATAGATGAGCCAGAAGCCAGCTGGGATAGTCCCATGGTGATAGTGTCCATGAAGCCCTCAACCACCACAAAACACTCTCCAGCTCCTATTTTGTATTATGGTGATATCTAAGAGCTGCCCTGTGCCTATGTACATTGCACATAGTGAGGCAGTCCCTGCCCCAAAGAACTTGCATGCTAAACAGATACGTGTGGGAGAGGAAACTGAGCCACAGAGAAGTGACATGTATAAAGTCACACAGCATGGCCAAATCTGGAGCCAGGTCTCCTAGGTTCTAGCTTTGCCCATCAGACCTTGCTGTTTCTCATCTAGATGGCTATTACACTCACTAAACTCCAAATGGCACTAGCAGCCCTACTGTAGTGATGACACCATCATCTCATGGTTGGACAAAGCAAATACAGGAAGACAGATACAGGAAAATCTGTATCATAGAATCATAGAAGATTAGGGTTGGAAGAGACCTCAGAAAGTCATCTAGTCCAACCCCTGCTCAAAGCAGGACCAATCCCCAGTTAAATCATCCCAGCCAAGGCTTTGGTAACCCATTCCAGTGCTTCACCACCCTCCTAGTGAAATAGTGTTTCCTAATATCCAACCTACACCAAGACTAGTCCCATTATCACCTTAGCCCAATTGGGGCCTGATCTTTAATTAAATCATAAATGGGGGAAAACGTTACTGACCAATAGCCCTGCATTAATCAGCATGAGCCAAAGGGGCCTTTTCCCTGACTCCTCACCCTCCCAGGACAGACTTATAGACAAACCAGTGTAACAAAATCAAACATCTCAATACCCGTTTAAACCTTCTTAACACTTTCTTGCCTTGTTCATCGCCTCTAACACACACACACACACACACATCTCACAAGAATTGAGGGACTCAAACGAAGCAAACCCCTCTGTCCCATCATGGACTACTATAAAAGCCAGCCTCACAGCCAAACTACTAGGACTATCATAAACACAGCTGCTCCACCTGGGCACCCAAATAAAGACTTCCACTGGGAGTGTACAAAGGTCATTTTCAGCCAAAGTAGTTGAACTACTACTGTCTCTCAGTGTCTAGGCCTAATCCCAGCACTTCCCACAAAAACATCTCTTTCCAAAACCAACCTAAAAAGTTCATGCCACTGAAACCCTTCCCAGTCCCACGAGGCTCTTGTTCCCAAAGTGATCCACATCCACTTTCCCTGGTAGAGATTCATTATAACCTGTAACACTCATATTTGCAAGGAGAAGTCAGGGTGAATATTGAATATTCTCCAGGAATTGCTCACGAGCAATCCATTGAGTTAGCACCCTTTTTCCTCACATAAAAAATGCATTGACTCCTTTTGACTAACAAACCAATCCAAGGAGATTGTGATCTGTTTGGGGACGCCACATAAGCAGCAACGGAAAGATACGTTAGTTGTGAATTATTTGACCACTGACTCCTTGGAACTCATCCAAAAAACCCAGGCAGTGTGTTGTATATCTGACAAAGCAGCCTCATATGGAAGAATCTTTTCATGTGCTAAGGCCCCATTTGCCTTCAGTGACCAACTGCTTTGTGCAAATAGAAAGCACATGGAGTTCAAGGATCACTTGATTCACAGGTTCAGTGCAACATCATACATCATATTTTCATATATAGCAATCTGTCTCAGCCCAATACTGAGACTGCTAAGAACACCTTTACCAAGTCTATAAATCACAACATGGGTAAAGTCATCTGTCACACAAACCATGGATAGGAGCTGTGTAAGCTTTTCCACCACAACTCTGCAAATGCCCCTCAGAGCTGACATACAAGGAGAACAGAGGGAAATTCCTAATTTTTACTTCATGGCTTTTAAAAAAAGTAAGTGTCTTTGGAGTTTGTGTAAACTTTTCAGAGGAGAGGAAGTGCTTACATTTTGTTCTTCAGTCCTCGTATAGATGTCACCGATTACAACATGTCTTCCATTCTTCTCGTATACTGGCCTTCCCTTCTCCATGTTTTTTTCATGATGAAATCTTCCCATCTCTTTGGAGGTTAACAGAATGGCATTGTATGTATGTGATATCAGTTTATTGATCTCTTATCATTAAACCATTTCCAAGCTTCTTGTTCTTAACCACGTCTGTTCATCTATTCTAGTAGACAAGACCACAGATCTCACTCTCCTCCACTGTCCTGAGATGTCTGCTACGTGTGAGGTACAATGTGATAAAGCTGTGCTGTTCTTGTTCTGAAACTGCTGGGTGGCCAATGTTTCTGAAACCTAATCAAGGGGAATATGAGAAATGCAGCCAGGATCCCAGGGCTATATCCCAGCTATATCCCTCCTTTTTCCTGAACAGATTATTCCTGGAGATTTCTTTTATTATATCTGTGAAAGTAGTGCCTGGAAGCCGCAGCCTTGTCAGACCCCATACTACTGCAAGGTTTTTTTGCTTCAGAGTATTATGGCTGACTTTATTTTCAAGTCAGTTTCAAATTGAAGATGAAGTTTTTAATTTTTGATGACCAGATTTTAACATCATGCATGATTTTTACATATTAACGGGAATTGTACACTTTAGAGAGATATTTTTCCCAGGCAAAGTTATGTTTCATTTCAGTCTTCAGATGATAACACCTTTGTATTATTAACAATCATCATTTTACATTTTGTGGGCGCTTGTGTCCAAATGCAATATTCTGGGCACAGAATTCTTGGGGGAAAGAACAGAAATAGAACAAACACAAATGTTGTGTGTTATTACATAGATGGAATCCACTTAGCTTGGTTTTAGCAGAGCAGATATTGCCCTATATAATTTCACGTGATCCAGACTGCTAGTACTTGGGCATTGGCATTGTAACTGCTCCTACTGTTAATGTAAGTGATCTTGAAAATCCTGACTCAATGCTGTTCATTATAGCCAAGATTGTGGCTTTACATTGCTGGGGTGGAATCCTGTTCCCATTGAAATCAATGGCAAAACTCCCATTGACTTCAATGGGCATGAATTTCATTCCTGAAGACCAGAGCAGTAGTGTTGAAGCACAGGTAGTCTGAGGTATTTTGCTTGCACAGGACTACAGCTGGTCGAGACTCGGACTTTGCATCCACCAGGAAATGCCAAGATTTCAAAATTTAGTTTTGTCCCAAATGGTGATGCAAACTGAAACCTTGGCAATGTTTTTGCGAAACAAAATACTCTGAAAATATTTTGCTCTGACCACATCAAAAGGATGCAGGTCAATAAGGCTGAAACTTTTCATTTATACTTTCTTTTTTTGTCTTTTATAATATAAATTATCATATGAAAGTTGAAACATTTTGAATGACATTATAACTAAATTTGAAATGCTAAAGATGAAACACAGCGTCTCAACATTATCAAACCAAATCATGTCAACCTTACTGAAATTAAATATTTCACACAAAAATTTCAACAACAATGAATGTTACCACAAAACATTTTGATTTATTGAAATCAGCATTTTCCGACAATGTTCCGTCTGAAATGGTTTTTTACCAGCTCTACACAGGCAGAATGGTTCCATCACTCTGGGGCAATGTGTTTTCCACCTCTGCTGAATAGGGCTCTGGCCACACCAATAGTTGGCTGCCTTGTGTCACCTGGATGACACCTAATCATGTGTCTGACTTCAAGATCAATGGAACTACTTATGTGCAGACGCACAAGGCACTGGCTGAATCACATCCCATCTATCTATCTTCACTCCATTGTCTCCCTACGCTCTCCATGGAAGTTTTGCTATTGACTTCAGAGGCACCAGGGTTTCACCCATGTTTTAGTTCTTCCAGGATGTGCCTAGCACACCTTTGGGTGCTATGAAATAATTACTCAAGTCCTGTAGTGCGGAACTACTCCAGGGAATAAGTACTACACTTGGTAATTAGTGTTTGCAGGTTCAAACTCAAGCCACCACAAGACTGGATATGTCACTCAGGTTAGAACAGCTCCTTATTCCTTAAAGAGCGGCTATCCAGCCACAGGACAAATACATAGCAGTTTGCAGACTTCTCAGAATGCTGAAATTTATTACTTTTCTTAAGAAGAAGATTTGTAAAGGCACAAATGGCAAATAGATACCAACATCCATTTGCCTTTCCAAATTTCCCCCCTTCATATTTAAGGAGTCTGATTTACTTAATAGCCATATTTTTGCTTGACTCTTTGTAAATATAATTAAGTCCTTAAATGAATCCTCTCCATTCAAAACTGACTCTTATAAAAATAGTAGTTTGCTGCAATTATAGCTCAAAATACTACAATCACATTAATGTAAGCTGAACTGTTTTGCACCATTACAGTAGGACACTGAATTATATTTTGTAAGGTTGCTAAGCAGTTAAACCACCTTAGAAGAAAGTCTCTGTGTGAAAGAATATTTAACAAAGTTATTGATGGAATGCTAAATAGAAAAACAATACACAAGTCCTAAATCTTGAGATATTTACTGGCACATTGCTATTGTATTCCACCGACATTGACATTTAGTTTGCAGTTTTCTGCATGCACGGAGATATAATTTAAGCTGGAGAATCAAAACTGTCAGTTTGGGACCCTAGAGATGGGGGAAAAGTTGATTTTTTTAGAAAACAGGTTGTTTGTTTGTTTTCTTCCTTCCAACTTCTTCTGTGTGACAAGAACATCAAAAGTAACAGAGTCCTGTGGCACCTTAAAGACTAACTAAAGTATTGAAGCATAAGCTTTCGTGGACTAATACCCACTTCTTCGGATGCAAGCAGTGGAAGTGTCCAGGGGCAGGTATAGATAAGTAGGCAAGAACCAGGTAGGAGATAACAAGGTTAGTCCAATCAGACTGAACCAGCTTGTTATATCAGATCAGGGAGGGTGAGGTATTCCTCTAGCAACTGAACTGGAGGTGTGAACTCCGAGAGAGGAGAAGCTGCTTTTGTAATTAGCAAGCCATTCAAAATCTTTGTTCAATCCCAGATTGTATCAAATTTTCAAATGAATTGCAGCTCTGCAGTTTCCCTTTGCAGTCTGGTCTTGAAGTTTTTTTGCTCAATATGGTGACTTTTAAATCTGTAATTGTGTGTCCAGGCAGGTTGAAGTGTTCTGCTACAGCTTTTTGTATATTGCCATTCCTGATATCTGATTTGTGTCCATTTATCATTTATCCTTTATCCAAAGTCAGAAGAGACCATTATGATCATCTAGTCTGACCTCCTGCACAATACAGGCCACAGAATTTTATCCACCCATTCCTGCAATATACCGCTCACCTATATCTGAGCTATTGAAGTCCTCAAATCTTGGTTCAAGGACTTCAAGATACAGAGAATCCTCCAGCAAGTGACCCATGCCCCCTGCTGCAGAGGAAGGCGAAAAACCTCCAGGGCCACTCCCAGTGACTTTGCTGGGCGTTTTAACTCCCCCCTTCACCCTCCCCCCAGAGCAATGCATCTGTACATTCTTTGATTTCAAATACTAGCAATGATTTGCACTGAGTCATCATTGCTGAGATCCAAATAAAAAAATAATACATTTCTAATAACAGTTTCCTGGAAGAACTTGAAAAGTTGACTTTTCACTAGAGCTGGCAAAAAATAAGAAAATGTTTGGGGGCTCAAAAATGGCCTGTTCTCCAACAGTGAAAAACAGCACCAAACACAGCTGGCATTTTCAAAATGTTGAATTTTTCACCTTTATCCAAATTGTGTATCAAAACATTAAGCCCGTTATACGTGTACCAAAACTCCTTTTTTCTGAAAAACAAAATATGTCTGTTAAAGAAATTCAGAAAACACAAACAGGGTGAGTTTTGTATTTGCTTTCTGGCTTTCGGGCCCTTAGGGTAGAGCTGAGTCAAATTGTCAAGCTACCCTAGGAGAGAGAGAAACTAGGAGAGAGAGAAAAAAACTTACCTCAGCTGGTGCAAATGGTCATAGCTTTAATGAAGTCAGTGGAGCTTTGACCATTTACAGCAGCTGTGACTGAAAAAAAAATGAAAAACTGTGCTTCTATAAGTGGAGCACTCCAGGGGCTGGGACTTTACGGAAAAACTCCAGAGTGATTGGTGAAACTTGCAATAATATCATGGCAACTGGCAACACAAAGTTCAACGTGCTTCACACATATTATCTGTTAGATGGATATTTCAGGATAAAATTTCTGCTTTCCCATGGGCAGCAGGATCAGCAACATTAAGAAGTTAATAGTTCAAAGGGATACAAAATGCCATGGGTACAGTAAAATCTACAGAGCTTGAGGCCACCTCAGGATACAATAGCAAATTAATTCACCTAACCTTTGCTTTGCATTAGCTATAAGACAAGCTTTCCAGCAAACTTCTCCACTTCTCAGCCATGTTAATAATAACTAACTTCACTGGCTATTCCCACAGCCAAAGCAAATACAGACAAGAAATATTACAGATCAGTTGAAATGTGTTCTTTGCTGGAGCTCCCATTTTGTTGTTGTAGCTTTATAAAGATAAAGAATTTTTGGTTGGTGTAATATAGCAGATCCATGTAGTGTCTTAACACTGTTGTTTTTCTCTTTTATGGCCTGCTGAGATATAAGTGATTGAAAAACTACTCCATTAAAACTAGCAACTGCAGCTCCACCCCATCAAACAACCCCAAACAAAATAGCATTGTAACATTTTTCAGTCCGGTTGGAGAAGGAGTTCAGTTCTGCTTCCCTGAAACACATGGGAAAGTCTATTATCTTCAGTGCGGCAACGGTTTCACCTACAGAGCTTCCCAGTTGGCACAGCCCTGATCCTAAAGTTGGCTTGAGAGGTACAGCTCACCTGCAGTCCTGTGGGAGTCACCAGGAGCGGCAGCCCCTCAGCATCTCTGAGAATCAGGCCTTAAAGTTCCAGACTGAGACTTTTCAAGCCAACTCAAACCCCACATTCCCATCCATTTGAATGGGAACAGGGTGGCTAGAGTCACAGTTTCAAAAAAATCCCAGCCCTACTAAGGAGCTGGGGAGACTGTAAAATTTTTGTGTTGATGCACATTTATTAGCCATTTCATTCCAAGCCATGTTGTGGCCCCTCAAAATGTGGTGTCTCGTAAACTCGTGACTGTCCTGGTTAAGATGAGGGGCAGTCATGTATGCTGCCTGCATATTTACGTTAAGAAAATGATATAATGTATATACAAAAATTCCACCTATTTTGATTGTGCCCTTTGCCTACATGTCGTTTGCCTTAGACAAAAAAGAAAAAATATAAGCTGTGGTCAGGTCCTATGTCACGCTGGCCACATCACTTTCATCTGTTACTCCCTCCCTCCATGTGTCTGTTGTTCTTCATTGCAGAATGTAAGAGTGGTGTGAGTTGTATCTTCCTAAGTATTTGTACAACACCCAGGACAGTGAGGCTGCCTCATGAGCCAGGTGCTGCTGCAAAATGAATCCTAAAGAACCATCACTTTTGTCACTTTTTGGTGGTTGAAACTTGTGAATTTTTGAAATGTCACGTGTTTCATTCAAACACTGACAGACATTTCAGTTTTTGCAAGTTTTGATTCATTCCCGATGAAAATGGATGCGTCCTTTTCCTTCAAAACGGCCTCACTTCAAACAGAAAAAATGAAACCCTCCCAAAATGTAATCAGTTGGGTCAATGTAACAAAATCAAATCAAAATGCCAGTGCCTCAGATTTTGTGGCAGCTCTTTTGAGGGACTCAGGTTTTTAGGGCTTTATCTGAGTTAAAACCTAATCTGAAGTCAATGGGAATTCACCCTGGGAGCAGGGGGAGGCTGTTATTGTAGAATCAGCACCATGATAATACTATGTGTGTCCTCATGCTTCTTTATGTGTTTTTAGATGAAGTGACTCTATTGCCATGCACTGAAATCATCTTAAGAAGTTACCAAGCATCTTCATTGTGGAGAAATTCATTGTTAAAATCATGGGGTTGGTTTATCTGGTCTGCTAAGTCCACCCCACACTATTTGCGCTTAAAAACGTGCGACCTTGTCTAGTAGACCACCCTGCCTTCCTGTCGCAATCACTACAGTTATTCCATCATCAAAACGCAGGTCTGGGTGGTTTCTCCTGTGAAGCTGCATTAGCACAGCATTCCTGGCAAAGATAAAATGTGTGCAGTCCCCGTTCCACTGCTCAGGTAATAACATCGCTGATTTTAGTTCTTCATCTCCCTACTTTCTGCTAAAGGGGGCACTAGTTTCACAGCAATAACTCAGCCCCCGTGCACACTTGACTTCATGACTACCCTGTGCCCTGCCTCTTCTGTCACTCAAATCCATCACTCAACGTGTCCATGGAGCAGTTTGCTGCTCTAGCTACCGCAGGAGCAGGTGAGTCACAGGTGGGAGGAGATTGTTGTGCTAGCTGATTGTTTGACAACAGATGTAGATACTGTGCTAGAATACTTGATCATGCATGTTTGTGAGTCACAGGGTTACAGACCTGTGCAAGAAGGCGCATGCTTTAGATGGAACTACAGAAGCAATTTTGTAGCCATATGCTGGCACCGGCAGTCCTCAGTATCAAGCATGGAGTTCTGGGGGCAGCTGGGTTTTTAGAACCGTGCCTGGGTTTGAGGCAGCAGGATATGCATATAAATCAGCATCTCTCTCTTCTTCCCTAACGCAAATTGTAATATGAAATTGAGCTATTTCATACTAATATTGGCGTGATGCCCACTCTTCAGCTCCCACTTCTGAACAGATCCTATCACCTGGCTCGCTCCAGTGTCAGTCCTGGCCTGTGCGTGCTGTGCCAGAATCAAATAGATTCCAGGTTGGTTAAATAGCACAATATCATCAAATTAGACAGCTGCCTTTGCACAGGATGTGATATCTCCTCCTTATTCCAGGCAAGAGATTAGACAAGTGCAGTACCTTATTCTCCTAGAGGTGTACATGCAACTTGAATTTAAAATTCCAGGTTTGGGACCTAAAAAACCAACATTGAGAGAGAGAGAGAGAGAGAGAGAGAGAGAGAGAGGGAGAGGGAGAGAGAGAGAGAGATGTGTTTTTTAAATGCAGACCACTTAAACCAGTCAAGACTCAGTACCGGTTGATTTTCTTTTTCTTTCCTTTTTGCTGCAGTTGGCACATGGTTGGCATAAACCAGAAGCTTGGTTTTGAGGAACTCTACAGAAATTGACATTTTCACACTCCAGCGTCAAGCTCATATTCCATTTCCTTTACAGCTTATGCATTTATTCATGCAGATCCAGATGTCTGTCCCCAGATGTAAATTTCCAGAGATGAGCCATAAAGCTCATACTTTATGCATCATGCTACTGAGTGTCGGAATCTTGATTTGAAGCTCTCGGAAACATGAGACGTGTCCTCTCTATAGCTGACTCCAAATCAGAAATGTGAAGGTCTGGTTGTAGGACCAGATCCTCAGCTACTGCAAAGCAATGTAGCTCCACTGATGTCTACACAGCTATGCTGATATACCAAAGCTGAGACTCTATCCCCATAGTATTTTTGGACTTCAATGCTTGTTAACGTAACTTGGTAATAATGCTTAAGATACATGTATCTAGGGGAAGACTATTTATGACTATTTACACCAGATGAGGCTCTGGCCACAGTCTGTCAAACGAGCTTTTACAACGGTTAGCTTTGCATAGCCAATATAGCTAGTGAAGAGTAAGTGGGATTCAACCTGTCTCTCGTGTCATCAATGAAATGACCATCTACATACGTATTACAAAATTATTATTTCTGGCAATGAGGTAAGAAGCAGAAAACTGCTTAATCTTCAGATCCCGGGGTGGAATTTGCAGGGCTGACATTTGGTTTTGCCTTGTAAACTGATTATCTTTGATGTACAGGTAGTGAGTGCACATAAATTAATTCTATAAACCCACACTGACATCCTTACAGAGCAAAAGCTTCCTGGTAGTGAGATCTATTGGACAGAAAACTAGTCTCCCAGGGGAAGAGATGAACACCCCAACACTGAAACATTTAAAACGAAGCAGGGCAAAGCACACAAGGAAGTAGTGTGGAGATCAATCTTGCCTCTGCAAAAAATGCACTAGATACCTAGCAGGTCTTTTCCCTCTCTAATTTCTAGGATATAACTATTCTATAACTGCACTCAAAGGAGTGCGCGTCTGTAGCCAGTAAAGGGGCATGTTTATGTAGAACAGATTGTGGTTATAAAATAAATGAGACTCTCTGACATTCCTTATATTCCTGTACTTGCTCCATCTTATTTTCGTACATTAAAAAATGGTAACCACTGAGCAAGCTGTTACCAGGTTGACAATTATGAATTAGTCAACGACGCAGCCCCAGCATAAAGCACGGCTGTCTATCAGACGGCAAGGTGTTTTAGCCACAAATGTAGCCTAATGTTCTGAGCTGCAGCTGGACTTTTCTGCTGGCTTAGTAGTCAGGTGATCTGTTGTTTTGGTTTGTTTGCTTGTTATGAAATAGTTCCCCCAGGAAGAAAAAAAATCCTCCTCTTTGCTGCACCCTTTGAAAAGACATAACATTTGCTACAGGCTATCAATACAATCAGAGCTTTAGTCTCTCCTGTGGACAGTCACAAAAATAGTTCCTGACACAGGGAACATTCAGAAAGCTCATTCCGAGTATAATAGGGCACAGCCTGAATCAGAGAGCTTTAGTGCTGTCCCAGATAAACTCCTGTCTGCTCCCCAAAAGAACAGAGAGATGCCAGCAATATTTTTCTGAATTCAAATGCAAAAGTGGAGGTGGCTGTAGCAACTTCTCCAAAAGAAAAGCTAAATAAAATCCCCTACCAATGCCCCTGACCCTTCATTGCAAAACCCAAACTGCCTCCATGAACTCGGAAGAGAGCGAAAAGCAAAAAACCGGCGTCAGAAGCATCCCCTGTGGGTTTGACCCACTTAAAGACTAAAACCTGGAGCCTAGCCGTCTAGTCATATATTATTTTATTTAATCTAGTCTAATCTATCTGTGTGTGTGTAAGGCAGCCAAGGCTGTAGTGTCTGCTTCCACTTCTGCGGGGAGAGGTTGCTAACACCCTGTGAGCCTTACTTAAAGCAGACACAGCTAGCTGGCAGACACACCGCCCCTGCCCTCAGATATGGGTTTTCGGAAGACCCACATTTAAAATCACACACACACACACAGAGTGACCAAGGGGGTAGTTTCCCCTTGCCCTTCCTTTTCCTAAGGGGTGTAAGGAGGGAGGAGCCCCATGCCTTGCAGATAGTGGAGGGGTGGGGGAGATACAGGAAGAAAGGTGCAGAAATCTGCCATCCTCCTGCAAAGGCGAGGCCAGGAGGAAAATGTATGCCCCTCACTCCTTCAGGGGAAAGAGAAGGAGAAGAAATCCCTGGGGCCCTGCTCCCACTGGGGCAGAGCAGGGTGCTATCCCTGGAGAGACCAGAAAGGGGTAGCCAGCCATTGGATTGACTCCCACAAAGACAAAAGCAGGTTGTGAAGAGCAGTGCTTAAGATGGTCTGAAAAAAACAGGGGTTCTATTATTTTCTACATAACTGAAAGCAACATCACACCCACCTGCCCCCTCCGACCCCTCACCTCCCATCAATGCTGGACCATGACCCGTTCTGCCCACCCCCAGCTTAACCTCTGCTATTCCTGCGTCTCCTGCAGTTCTTCAACAACCCCTCCCACCGGGAGGGCTGCAGCAGGGTCCTTTCTCCCCCTTCCAGGCTGGGAGGCAGCTCCAGGGCCTCTGCAACCCTCCCTCCCCCCACCCCTTCTGCCCCTTCCCAGCCTGGAAGGAGGGAGGGAGTAGGGAGGAGAAGAGGAGTGTCCCCTCACTCACAGGAGGGGAGGGGAGAAGTGTCACAACTCAGTCAGCTCCCCAGGGGAGAGGGAGAGAGAGCCCTGCTGGTTTCTTGCACCAGCCCTGATTGGCTGCACTTTACCTGGAGGCAGGGCAGTGAGGGAAAGCAGCCAATCAGAGGGAGATTTCCCCTGGAACAGGGCTGACAAGCTCAATCCTCAGCGACCCAGATCAAATGGTTAAAACTTTATTAGCCAGGTGTGTAAGTCACTGTAACCTGGAGCCGGGGCACCGGAACAGGGGCGGCGAGGGGGCCAGGACATTTTACTGGCTGTAAGGGAGATCAACGAGGGAAGGGATGGAGAGAAGCAAGGGGGTGGAGTGTTGGAGGGGAAGAGGTGATGTGGGATTGGGGGGAGGGGAAGTGCGAGGGCAGGGTCTTGGGGAGAAGGGGCAATGCAGGTGTGTGGCCACAGTTCAGGCACTGGTAACCCCCCCCCATTTTTAGGGTCCTTCTTCCGCTCCTGCCCAGAGCACTTGAAGCATTGACAAGGATGCAGCACCTCTTCGGGATGATACATCCTACGGCTAGGAGCAGCTTTTGTAGAGTAGGAAGGTTTGAATTAGCATCCTGACTTTTGGACATTTATTTGAACTAAATCAGACTTCTGGAATTGCTGAGGTTTGTCCATCCCTGGTTTCTGTAGGGGCAGGGGAGAAGGTTTTGTCAATGCTTTCTTAAATCCGGTTTGGTGAAGTTGCCGGTTTTGCATAGGAAAGAAGTTGTCCTTACAGTATGTGCGGCAAAGTGAGGTGAGGAAATTTGGTAAAGAAACAATATTCCATATTCCTAGTTAGACCAACCGTACCAACTAAAACACAACCCCAGTTTTGCAAAGTAGATTTACTGAGGGGTGGCTCCAGATCGAGTTGCCATCCCTTAGTATTTTGGTGGCTTGTGTGAAAGGAATTGGTGTTCTCGGTCCAATTTCAAGTGGACAGGCGCTGTGCCATGAAAACCCCCATCAGACAGTGCTCTGAGTCAATCTGGATAAGCAAGTGGAACCACCAGTAGTAGACCACAGAGAGAGGCCAGCAAATGTATGGGTGTTTAATGGTTTCTTTTTCCACTCTCACCCTTGAGTGAAATTGAGGCACATTAGTGTGGCAACCAAATTCTCTGTGAACTTTAACCTCTAGCTCTGTGGATAACAAGAGAATTCAGAGCTGCCCATCTGGCACCTGTCACCAGCACTAAATTCACTTTAAAAGTGTATCCATTTTTATTTTATTTTTATAAAACCAAGGGAAACGGAAATGAAACCTCAGACCTAATGCAGAGATATCCCCAAATATGCTGGGCTACTTACTGCAAAATCTCCCTTTTATGGGAGAATGTTAAAGCTGAACTCTCACTGAACCACTTGCCTTTTGTATATTTAGTGTATTAGGAACACTTTCTACATTTCTGCACTTTCGTTTTATAGACATCATCAAACAAAGCGGTTGTAAAAAGGCATTTCCTGTAGCACACCTCCAAGCCATTCAACTGAGGGCTCCTCAGAGGACATACTCAATCGCCGAGGATCTATTCTACAGCAGCCGTGAGCAAGTTGTTCAGTAGGATGGTAGCAGTAGGGTCCCGCAGATTGTGCCATGGATTGGAAGTCAGGTGACTTATGTTCTAGTCCTGGCTGTACCACTGAGTTGCAATGTGGCCAATAGCAAGTTATTTCACCTCACCTAGCTTTTATTTGTATCTACCTGAATCCTAAGTATAAGGGCAGGGTGTGGTATTCTTACTGAGGCAGGACGACCTTGTATTTAACATTTATGTAACGTTTAAATAAAAATAATTTAACTCTACCCCAACACCAACCAGACCCTGGTACTGGCTGCAGCCTACAGCTGTCCCTACAGTCCAGTGTCCACCCTTCCAAAATGGAGGATGACCTTTGGTCACCTCTTGTTTACACAACAGTGACAGCTACTCTACACATAGGGACCGTCTCCCTCTGTGTTTATACTTCCTCTAACGCAATGAGGCCCCAAGCTCAGCTGAAGCCTCTAAGTGCTTCTGTAATACAAATAATCAGACTTTTTCAGTCAGTTATTTCCATGTATTCTAGGGAATGGACTGACTATTCATTAGCCCCAGTGTGTACTTTAAAAACAGCTACAAATTTAAACTGTTTTAAAATGCAGAATATTATTTGCTTACGTGCCATTTTCACAGAGCAAACAGAAATGCAGGGTAAGGATGAACGGGAATGCTGGACACAGACTGAATGACAATGAGATCTACCATTGAGTTATTACAGCAATAGCCATACTAGAAATACCTAAATATAACCTCCCTTATCCTAAGGTGGCACCTATCAAGATGGGCCAGAGCACAAAGCATGGGATAGATGCAGCCCATGGAGCTGTATAATGTAGCACTGAGTTTAATCCTCAATCTTAATCTCTGATATAGAGTGTAGCCCTCAAGGGGCCGGTCTTCACAAGGGGGGGAGATCAGCTGTAGATACGCAAATTCAGCTATGTTAATAATGTAGCTGAAGTCGGCGTATCTACAGCTGACTTACCTGCCTTCCTCACGGCGGCGGCGGGTGGCGGCGCGCTCCCCCGTCGACTCCAGCTTGCGCCTTTTGGCGAGCTGGAGTTCCGGAGTCGATGGGGGCGCCGCTGGTGATCGATTTATCATGTCTTGACGAGTCGCGATAAATCGATTGCCAAAAGATCGATCCCTCCCCACTGTAGTGAAGACAAGCCCAAGGACTGTAGATTTCCATCCAGCATGTAAATGCGATGCACAGGCTTAGTGCACCTGATCATGTCTCCCTCTAGTGGTTGTCACCTGGAAGGAAAAGAGCCTGATGATACTTACTCCTACTTAACAAGTTGTTAATTTAGCCCAAGTAGCTGGGATCTGCTCTCATAGGGCTGAAGGTTCACCATTCTATTCCTACTAAGGAAAAAGGTTTCCAGATATGTAACTACCATAGTGTTTTACACTGTCCTCTGTCCTGTGGGCTCCTCATCTCAAAAAAGGATATACTGGTATTAGAAATGGTTCAGAGAATGGCAACTAAATGATTAGGAGATTGGAACAGGTGCAATACGAGGAGAGGTTAAAGAGGCTAGAACTTGAAAAAGAGCTTGAAAAAGAGGAGACTAAGGGGGAATATGATAGAGGTATATAAAATCATGAGTGATGTGGAGAAAGTGAATAAGGAAAAGTTATTTACTTGTTCCTATAATACAAGAACTAGGGACCACCAAATGAAATTAATGGGAAGCAGGTTTAAAACAAATAAAAGGAAGTTCTCCTTCACACAGCACACAGTTAACCTGTGGAACTCCTTGCCTGAGGAGGTTGTGAAGGCTAGGACTACAGCAGGATTTAAAAGAGAACTGGATAAATTCATGGAGGTTAAGTCCATTAATGGCTATTAGCCAGGATGGGTAAGGAATGGTGTCCATAGCCTCTGTTAGTCAGAGAGGGGTGATGGATATCAGGAGAGAGATCACTTGATCATTACCTGTTAGGTTCACTCACTCCAGGGCACCTGGTATTGGCCACTGTTGGTAGACAGGATACTGGGCTGGATGGACCTTTGGTCTGACCTGGGTATGGCCATTCTTGCATTCTTATGTTTAATCAACGGGGAGCTCCTTAAATCAAGACATATAGACTCCATTGTGAGGCAGACCAGGTGTCAGCGCTTGCTAAGGCTGTAGACATCAGCTGAGCAATGACACATTCATAGCTGGAAACCAGAGCATCTCACCTGTATGTTAGTATTGTTCAACATAGGTGTTCGACTTGTAAGATTTGTGTTAGACTCTATAAAATGCATGTATGTTGCTACATGCATTAATCCTACTTGTAATGTCTGTATCCCATGCCAGAAATTATGCTTTATAACTTTAAAAATGCCTGCTATAAAAAAATCCCCCTCCCTTCCCAATATTTGGTTTGTTTGGGCTGAAACTGATGTGTTTTCAGGTTTTATTGACTCAATAAAAAAACTTCATTTTGAGTCAACATTCAAAATGACATTTTCAAATCCAAATGCCTTCATATTTCTGAAATTCTTATTTTCAGTTTGGTTTGGTTTGGTTCTTCAGTCGACCGTTCACTGAATTCTACTCAAATAGTTTTGGTGCCTTGCAAAATGCAATTTGAGGGGCAAATTTACTATTTATCCCCCACCCCAAAATTGACCAGCTCTACTGCTAGCCCAGGGAGTGAAGGACAAACATCTTACCTTGATATCAGTGTGGCAGTACATCGATACCAGTGGAACTGTCTTTGTCTTGTTTCAGTGAAACCTATGGCCTTTGTGCACTGGGCTTTTCCTACCTTTGGGAACACAAAGCCCATCAATATGACTGCTAGAGTAACTTTTCCTAGCCTTGGCTTTATTTTTGTTGTGAAAGTCATGGCTGGAGAGAAGGGGAATAATAAACAGCTGTGAATAAAGCCAGATGATGGCATTTTTGTTTAAAAGGATTTTCTGAACTAAATACTAAGCTTTAACAGCAATTGCTTGTTTTTATCTAATCCATTCCTTAGGGCTTAGTTGACTTTTTCCTATGACTTCATATCCTGAGTGATTCTGGGGTGGGGGGCGGGGGAGGAAAATGCCCACCATTTTTTATCTGGCCTCGTGATAATCAGTGAGACTAGATAACCCAGCAAACATCATTAAAGTGCTCTCGAAAAGAATGGGAGTGCTTTATCCCATTCACATATGCTAGTCTCTGATATGGAAAGTTCAGCAATTTCAAAGAACAAAAATACCCAAACTCATTCAAAACAATGTACTTCCATCCAAGATAAAGCACTTCAGTGCTGCTTGAAAGGCAGAGCCAAGAACGCTCCTGCTAATGCCATTCTAATGCAGCACAATCGCTTTCCAGCAAGATTTTTTTTAATGTCCTGTTCATTTCTTCTTTGCTTTGTACACGTTCATCTTCACCTGTGTATTACTTCAGTGCTGTAATGCGTTTTAGAAGTACAAGAGTGGTACATGGGCCTGATTCTTATATCTTTGTTTGCATGTGAATCTGGCAAGGACCATTTTACATGTTTGCACTTAACACAATGGACCCTGGTCCATGACTCCTAGCTGCTACTGCAATAGGAACTGAAGTCAGTGTGCTGATGTAAGCACAAGGAGAACCTGGCCCATAGTTTTCAGTGAGCTGCATTCTGTTCTTTGGTAGTCTCCGTCTCTGACAAAGAAATGCCACAAAGTGTTTGATTTTGATTATTCATCCCCACCTCTCCCCGAATCCAGCTGCTGCTTCTGTATGACGATGACCACAAAAGTCCCTGCTAGGTTTACTGTGTTGGCCTTTCAAGAGAGTCACGCGGTCCAAAAGTCTGGAAGTCTGTGAGATCAGCGGCGCTTCTTGCCGTGAACGATGCCCTGGGAAATGTACTTGGAAGGAGGGGGCTTTTAATTGCACATGTTCCTGAGCCAGCTGAGGCTGGTGAATCTTGGAGAGAAGGGGAAAGATACAGAACCTAAATCAATCAGAGTTAAGGGCCAGCACCTGCGCACTTCCCTAATGGCGGGGAATTGGTCTCAGAATCTGGGTGCCTTGTGTTAACAAACTCAAAAAGCATTTGGTGTCACACGGTGCCTTTCATATTCCGTGCTTCACAAATAACCGGCTGTGCTGGAACAGCCACAGAAATAGAGCAGCAACTCGTGTTCAACACAGAGACGCTCAGCCACAGGCTTGGAAACTGGGGTTGGTTTTATTGAGAGGGAAAGCTCTTACTAAGGGCAGCTTGACACTTAAAATGCTGCAGTGGCACAGACGCAGAGCGTCAGTGAAGAGGCTTCTCCCATCAGCATAGTTAACTTGCTGCCGTGAAGCCAGCTCCCCACCCACCCCTGTTCACGCAGCACTGTCGAAACCAGGGGTTAGGTCAGTAGAACTGCGATTTTTCACATGCCTGAGCGACGTAGTTATACCCACGTAAGTTGAGATTGTAGACCTGGCCACAGGCTGCTGTCCTGTCACAGGGCTTTCATTGTAACGGAAAGGATCCATGCTCAGAAATTAGAAAGGGACAGGAGTCAAAGCAACCTATGTCTCTCTTCCTCACCCCATCTCCTCTCTCAGCCTTTCCTCTCAGGAATGAGAGCCTTCCTCTTCCTGGAGAGTCTGCCCAAACTTAGCCCCACAAAGTCACACACCCCCTTCCAGCCACACCTCACTCGCTGGTCACCTCCTTAGCCTGGAGTTACCTCTGGGCTCCCTGGCAGCAATTCCTTGCTCAGGCACACTCATAGCTCAGTGGTTTGAGCATTGGCTTGCTAAATCCAGCGTTGCGAGCTCAGTTCTTTAGGGGGCTATTTAGGGATATGTGGCAAAAATCTCTTGGATGATTTAATTGGGGATTGTCCCTACTTTAAGCAGTGGTTAGACTAGACGATCTCCTGAGGTCCCTTCCAACCCTGATATTCTATGGTTCTGAGACATCTGCCCCTGCTACCTCTTGAGGCAATGAGATGAAATCCAGGCAAAAGGGGAGATGGGACCCAGGTCATAAGAAGCTCCTAGAACATCTAGCTCTAAAGCAGAGAACGGGTCAGAAGATTCTTTTCACTGTCTGCCTGACCTTCCCCTGGGCTCTGTCCTAGACAGGTCTTTGCTATCTCAGACTTATATTGGCAGAATGCAGACATTTCTTTGGGGAAAGATCTCCCAGACATCCTCCGAATGCTGCTTCTTCAGCCCTTTAAGAGGTGCATCATGTGACCCAGAGGGGAGAGGGGACTAAGGTAGCTGCAGTGCCTACTGAGGTCCCTGCATCATTTACTTCCAAGTGGTATGTTTCCCACCCCCAAAATACCTTGGATCTTGTAAGGGGTCAGGGGGGCCTCAGAAGGCAGCTTTATGCCTGTCTGCATTGGTAGAACTTTCCTTTAGCTGGAACTGGAGCTTTTATGTCCCCTTTATACCATTCCTGCTGTTTTACCCAGTGTAAAGGGGCAGGAGAGATGCACACACTTTAATGACAGAAGCTGATCACTTTGGAGTTCTTGGAATTGCGCTGTACAAAAAGAGGCTGCATTTTCACTTTGTCTAGAACCCACTGTAAAAACCTACCCACATTTGCCCTGCATCTTTGCAGAATGCTCAGAGAATTTATCCAGCGCTTTGAATACTCGCTGAAGCACAAGGCCACAGTCAAGCACTCTTAATGAAGAACTGTTTATGCAATCCTCTTTCCTGCTGATTACGAGGGACAAGTCCCTGAAAAATAGACACATTGGTAAAATAAAGTCACAGGAACCTGCTGAGCTGCTCCCCATAGCTAGAATTTTTCATGGTGAATGAACTAAGATTGCAAAAGCCACCTCAGAGCAGACATAAATCTCAAGGCGGCAGGAAGACAATGAGTGCAAAACTGCCCTTTGCAAGCTGTCCTGGTTTGTTCTGGACAGATGATCCACCTTGCTCCCCACTTTAGTGTAGCTTATCAGAACCCCAAAAGAAAAAGACAGATCCCTCTGTTCACAGGTTTCTCTGCTATATGCCTTGTAGGGCATTCTCTCTCCAGTTCTCTTTGCAAAACCCTGGCTCTAAATGTGGTTTGGATCCTTGAGGCAATGGCACCTCCTGGAATGGACAGTGTCACACGTGCAGGCTTTGGTCCTGTCCCTGTGCTATCTCAGCCCAGCAGGTGGGAGACTGTACAGATCTGGTGCCTCCTTTTGAAAGGACAGCATCTTAATCACACCGTGGGAGCCATCCCAGTATCTACAGTGACAAATACAGTGTTTCCTTTACTCACAGGTAAGCTCTGAAATCTGTTCAAGTCATCAATGCCATTCCCAGAACAGAATGGTTTTCAGTGCCATAGCCCCTGAAGGAAAAGCCGTTGATGAGTCTATAGGTGACTAAGGCATGGAGCTGGGCTGCTGGGAAGCAGGCACTCTGGAACTATAGCGCTGTCTCATCCCTGTCCCCTCAGTCAATCAGAGCAATCAGAGCTTTGAACAACCCCCCATAGACACCCTCATCCAGTCCCTTACATCCAGGAGGGTTTAGCGGAATCTCCTCTTGGTTTTGGGATCCTTCTGCCACACCAATAACTTTCCAATGACTCACCAGCCAGACACCCAGGAAAGAATTCTCTGTAGTAACTTAGATCCCATCCCATCCAACTTCTCATCATATGCCACCAGGCCCATCTATTACCATAGTCAAAGATTAATTGCCAAAATTATGTTATCCCATCACACCATCTCCTCCATAAACCTATCAAGCTTAGTCTTGAAGCCAGTTAGGTCTTTTGCCCCCACTGCTTCCCTTGGAAGGCTGTTCCAGAATTTCACTCCTCTGATGGTTAGAAACCTTCATCTAATTTCGAGTCTAAACTTCCTGTTGGCCAGTTTATATCCATTTGTTCTTGTGGCCACATTGCTACTGAGCTTAAATAATTCCTCTCTCTCCATAATATTTATCCCTCTAATATATTTATTGAGAGTAATCATATCTCCCCTCAGCCTTCTTTTGGTTAGGCTAAACAAGCAAAGCTCCTTGAGTCTCCTTTCATACAACAGGTTTTCCATTCCTCAGATCATCCTAGAAGCCCTTCTCTGTACCTGCTCCAGTTTGAATTCATCCTTCTTAAACATGGGAGACCAGAACTACACACAGTATTTCAGAAGAGGTCTCACCCCAGTGCCTTGTATAATGGTACTAACACCTCCTTATCTCTACTAGAAATACCTCGCTTGATGCATCCCAAAATGACATTTGCTTTTTTTCATGGCCATATCACATTGGCGGCTCATAGTCATCCCGACGTCAACCAATACTCCAAGGAGCTTCTCCTCCTATATTGCTTCCAATTGTTACGTCCCCAGATTATAACTAAAATTCTTGTTATTAATCCCTAAATGCATGATCTTACACTTCTCACTATTAAATTTCATCCTATTCCTATTACTCCAGTGTACAAGGTCATCCAGATCTTCCTGTATGATATCCCGGTCCTTCTCTGAATTGGCAATACCTCCCAGCTTTTTGTCCTCTGCAAACTTTATTAGCACATTCCCACTTTTTATGATGAGGTCAGTAATAAAAAGATTAAATAAAATTGGTCCCAGAAGGCTTTCACAGGCTTCTGTCCAGTGGACCTTTTTTAGGTTACTGTCTTTGACCAGATCTGTGGAGGTTAGGTCAATTCCCACCTTCTCCACCAGTTTTATAACCATATTGCCAGGGTGGCACCCCCTGGTAGCCCTTCAGGCCACAAATCACCCTGCTGTGGTTCTCCACTGATATGTGTCTATGAGGTCCAGTGTCATGGTGCTTTAGTTCTCCAGCCAAGATATCCTTCAGTCCTACCCTCTAAGGTTCAGAGATAATCAGGAACAAAACAAACACAATTCAAAAACTGGGTTGTGAGGACACCAATTTTAGGCCTGGCTGCACGTGTGAAACTCAGTCTGATAAAACAGGTGCTCTCACTACAAGATCATGAACATGGATATGAGGCACTCTTTCAGGAATATCATGACCTCTTTCAAGGAATAGGTTGCTGGCAGGGTGAGGTATAATTCAGATAAACAAGCAGGACCTCCAGTTATCCATCCATGTAGAAAGGTGCCATTTTCACTCTGTGGTAAACTTAAGGCTGAGCTTGCAAGGGTGGAAGCAATGCAAAGAATACAAAAAATGGAGGGGCCAATGGAATAGGTGAGTTCCCTCATCATTTTGGAGAAAAGTAACAGCCAGCTACACATATGATCCCGGAGATCTCAACAAGGCTGTTAAAAAAGGACTTTTTCAAACTACCAACCAGAGAAGAGATTATGGCTCAATTTGCAAATGTTCAGTATTTCAGTAAATTGGATGCATCCTCAGGGTTTTGGCATTTAAAATTAACTGACGAAAACTCAAAGCTATGCACATTTAACATCCCATTTGGAAGATACAGATATTTATGCTTACCCTTCGGCATAGTTTCAACACTAGAAGTGTACCAAGAGCTATTCATATGATCTATGAACATGTTAATGGTGTTCACACCTCAAAGGATGACATCATCATCTGGGGCTCAACGAAAAAGGAGCACGACCGTAGATTTTGGGAAGTCTTGGATGCAGCAAACTTCGAACTAAATAGAGAGAGATGTGTTTTACGAGTTACAAAAATGACTTTTGTTGGGGACATTAATTCCAAGAAAGGTATAAAACCTGATAAGAGGAAATCTTCAGCCATTGAAATGCCACATCCCCAGTCAAAGAAGGATGTCCAATGGTGCCTGGGAATGGTTCATTATTTTGGAAAATTCATACCTAATCTATCTACCAAAGCAGCGGCTTTGAGAAAACTCCTAGAGAATAAAAATGAGTGGTATTTGGGTTGGAAAAAGAATCATGGGAAGGTTTAAAAAAACAACTGATCCAAGAGCCAGTGTTTAAGTTCTATGCACCAGGAAGGCCTTTTAAAATATCAACAGGTTCTTCACAGTCTGGGTTAGGAGCAGTGATTTTACAGAAACACAAAGATTGTTGACAACCAGTGGCATGTGTATCCAAGTCACTGATTGAAGAAGAATCCAGATTTGCTCAGATCAAGAAGGAGCTTCTAGAAATATTGTTTTCCTGTGAGAGATTCAATAAGTATATTTATGGACAGAGAGTGGAAGCTGAAATGGACCATACGCCCCGATAGCGTTATTTAGCAAAGCATGAAATGACTGTATCTTAAGGATTCAAAGAATGATGATAAAGCTGCAGAAGTATGATTTGTTTATGCTCTACACACCCAGTAAATTCATTTTCACTACTGATACACTTTCCAGAGTCACGTCTCCCATGAAACCAGAGAAGACTTTAGAGCCAGAGATGCAAGCCTATGTAGAGCTTATTGTAAAGTCAATTCCCATAGCTAACAGGAAACAGTAACAAATAAGAGAGGAAATGGAGAAAGATGAATAATTGGGAATCCTTAAAGAAGAGATAATTAAAGGGAGGCCCGAAGAAATAAACAGTTGCTGTCCAAGTATAAGAGACTACTGAAACTACAGATATGAACTTACTGTGATAGATGGGGTGACTTTCAAGGGCAGTAAACTTGTAATTCCAATGATCATCTGAAAAGAAATATTACAGAAGATCAGAACAGGAGATTAAACCTCCCGAAAGACTCATAGGGACTTGCTAACCTGCCTGGAGAAGGGATACTTGAAGAAAGTGAGTAGTAAAGACTCACTCAAGAGTGATGTGCTGGCAACCTCTCCTCTCTAGGTAGTTGACATGTAGGGTTTATGGAAATGAACTACATGGGTTGAGAATTTAATGCATGTGTTATTAGATAGCAGGGCCGGCGACAGGGGGTACTACGGGTAGAGCTGTACCGGGCCCCGGACTTAAGGGGGGGGCCCTTAAGTCCGGGGCCCAGTACACAACTGTACCCGTAGTCGTCCCCCTTGTCGCCGGGCCTGGAGAGCGGGGAAGGGGCGGGGAGGCGGCGCGGCTCTCCTCCGGAGCAGCAGCACAGCAGTGCGCGGGACGAGCGCGCGTGTCCCCGGCAGGAGCAGTGAGCCCGGCCGGCGGCAGCGGTGCATCCCCACCTGCAAAGAGGGCGAGGGCGGGGAGGCTCCACAGCAAGGTAGGGCTTCCCCCGCCGGACGTGGCATCATGCAGCCCCTGCGCCAATCAAGGGCTGGGAGCGGCCCTCCCCCTGCCTTGCCCCCAGGCTCCTCCCACACCGGCCCAGGGGGCTGCGGCTGGTCACAGCGGTGGCGTCTCCATCGCCAGCCGCAAGGTCTCGCGCAGGTCCGGGGGGGAAAGGGCGTGGGGGGGGGGGGAGAGCAGCAAGGGAGGCTCGCGCCGCTTCCGGGCTCTCCCTCTCTCGGGCCGCGGCTCGCGCTCCCGCAGGACCCCGCCGGGCACGAGAGCGCAGTGAAGGGTGAGTGCCAGCAGCGAGCGCCCAGGCGGTGGCAATGCTCGGAGGCTCGCACTGCCCCCAGCCGCTGTCAGCTGGGGGGGGGGAAGCGCCGGCTGGGCTGGGGGGGGGCAAACGATCAGAGTAGGGGGCCCCCAAACGATCAGACTAGGGGGTCCCCAAATTTCTGTCGCCGGCCCTGTTAGATAGTTGTTAGTTATATGAGTTTATTTATTTTTCTTTGAGGGAAGATGTAGAGCTGTGTTCTTAGAAGACCATAATTTAGAGACACTCCCTCATAAGGGACAGTAATATGAACATAGGAATTTGCAGATGTGGCCTGGAAGCGAGCATTGAGAACACCACATGGCTATGTGCAGCTGCTCACTACAGAAGCTCTCTGGGTTTTGTATTAAAGTTTCATTCCTCTCTCATTCACTGCTTTGCTTATTTAATGAACCCTGAGATGGTTACAGGTGCACCACAAATGTTCAGTGGGGACCCGCCTTCTGTTCAGGACTGATCTCCCAAAGGGCTGTGCTTTCACCAATTTTTCCCTTCCTACCACCCTCTCCTTCCCAGGGGGCCTGACCATCCCTTCCAGAAGGGCTGATTCAGCTGGCAAGTAAGCTCCTACCAGGCTGCTCTCCCATCAAAACAGGCAGGGCTCCGTCCTTTTTCCTGGTCAGCCCCTCACTGGGTTAGTTTGCTTCCTTTCAGCTCTGCTCTCCACACCTGAGGCTGGCTGTAGGTGTGGCAGGGCGAGGCCAACTGCGTCCACAGGCTTCCCCTCACCCTTTATTTGCCAGTGGAGAGCCTGTCGACCTCCTAAATCCCCTCCTTCCCGGCGTGGGGCCTCCTAGCCCATCACAGTAACACCTGAGTGCAATAAACTCCACTCTGCTGACCACTTCATATCTGAAGAGCTTTTTCAATCCAGACATAGGCCACAGCACTTCACCCCAGATGTCCAATAGCAGGAGCTTAAAAATATGGGCACCAATCCAGGCTGAAGTTAAGGGAGAAAAGGGACATTTCTTTATTTCATCAAACCAGTTGTGTAAAGATCACTGCTCCAGCTCAGATATGATCTGGAGTCTGGCTCCGACTTCTGAGTCCAAAGCCAGGCCTCCTCCCAGGGAGCAAAAGTGGGCCTCTTGCACTTGCCCACGAAGCAAAGAATGGGTCAGAGAAGCGAAAGTCCATAGACTTTTTATTCAGATTCTGGTTCCAGTGATGGAGAATGAGCCCTCAGCAGTCTGACCCCTAGTGGTCCAGGTGTCTGGAAAACAAGCCTTGCCTTTCTCAACCTTCCCAATGGCTTGGCTTAGAGATTAGATGAAGGTCTCAAGGCTAGGAAATCTATGTGACTAGATTTGACTTCTTGTCTGAGACCAACCCAGTTTCTCCTGACTGTTCCTTCCAGCTGTCAGATCCTGTCACATGATGAAGGGGGGAGCCAATTGCAGTCCCCCCCTTGGCCCAGTGTGAAGTTTTTATACCCCATTCCAGCATCACTTCCATCTGCCATTAAAAAACAGCTACCTCTAGGGCAGAACATAGCAGCTTCTGAACTGTGCACAGAAATACTATGCAGGAGTTTAGAGCAGGAGGCAAAGAACAACAGAATCATTTGAATTACAAGGGGAATTGCAGGCAGAAGGAGTATAACTGGACACTACTGCTCTCCCAAATAATACAGTCAGTTCTCTTTAATGACCGCAAATGGTCAGGACCTCTGGTTTTGTATCTCATCTGAAAGATGGCTCTTCTATTTTCCAGCTAGAAAGACAGTTCACCTTGAATATGACTTCAGGCACTGCAGCTATTTTATCATTACATATAACTTGGAATGGTTTATCAGCATGTGGAGAAGATATAAAGTGTCTGAACAAAACAAGTCATTGAGTTCCTCAGCACAAGAGGGTGACTTTTATTCTGGAGACACTGCTGTGCTATCCTCTGAAATATAGTTTTCATCTGAAATTAGACAAGCCAATTGGAAAGTGTTTCAAGTGGCTCTAAATGGAGGATTTCACATCGGGGTGACATATGATGCATTTCTGTTCTCACCCAGTGCTGGTGGAGCAGGTCACATAATGAAATGAATGGAAAGCCTCGCATTGCAATGGGTCCAGTCTTGCCCCAGCAATTCATGTGCATGACTCCCATGTATCTCGACAGTGTACCTGGTGATCATTAAGCTTCCCTGTGCTATTTTGCTTTCAAACACCATCTCATCTATTTTCCCTCTGGGCTGTGACCCAAGCTAGGGGGGTGCTTGTAAGGGAGATCTCTGAGGAAATCCGATTTACTGTGGAAAGGGCTTTGTCTATTAGGGTTTGATCGTGCAGAGTGTAGGTCCAGAGTGATGCATACACAAAATAAAAATAGATGAGAGGAACTCGGGGAACCCCGTGGCCCCACATTGTCAGTAATGAAGCAGCATGGCAGCCATGTCATAGAAATGAGGTCAAAGAGGGGCAGTGCATGGTGAGCATCTTTTCTAAGAGGTGCCCGTACTTGGACTTTTTAAAAATCAAATCACACTCTTAAGAGTAAGGGAGCAGGCACGCGAGGAGTAAGTCTAGTTCTGTGTCTCTCTTGTGCTAGCATGTAGTTTTCCCTCCCACTTATTCTGGAGCGTGGCAACCATGTTGTCCCTGCTATGTACTGTGAAAGGTCCCTACAAATTACTTAGGATTTGCTCCTAATCAAATAATTAGACTCCATCTAGCATTAACTGGCCTAGGCATTGACTCCATAGGTGTTCCCCACAGAAAAAAATTAACAGGTGCTTAGCACCTACCGGCAGCCAGCACCAACTTCTCCACCAGCAGCCCAGCTGATCAGCTTCTCCTCCTCCCTCCCAGGGCCTCCCACCCACCATGGATTAGCTGTTCCGCGATGTGCGATGTACAGGAGGTGCTGGGGGGGCAGTGGGGATGGGGTATGCTTGAGGGGGGGCAGGAACAAGCAGGGAAGAGGTGGGGAATGGGTGGGAAGGGAAAGGGTGGAGTGGGGACAGGGTCTGGGGCAGAGGAGGGGTCGAGCACCCCCAGGGTAGAGGAGAAGTCTATGCCTATGTTAACTGGTTTGGTGTTTAAGATTTGTCTATATGCAGAGTCGCACTAATCTAACGTAAAATGTTATTTATTTTTAAACCAATTGAGTTCAATCTGATTCAGAATAGTGTATGGACTCTCTCATTGCAGTTTAAAGCAGGTTTATTTTAGTTTAAAAAGTAAATTAGGAACAGATTTATGCTAAACTGAAATGAGCCACTCAAGCCACACAGGGGTTTGCACTAGCTTAATTAAATTAGTGCAAGTTTGTAGGTAGATAAGGCCTTAGAGCTTGTCTAAACACAAAAGTTGTATACTTTAACTATTCCAATAAAGAATAAATGGACACAAATCTGACATCAGGAATCATAACATTAAAAAAACCGTAGGAGAACACTTCAATCTTCCTGGCCATTCCATTAAAGATTTGATGGTTTCAGTTTTGAAACAGAAAAACTTCCAAAACAGACTCCAACGAGAAACTGAGGAACTGGAATTAATTTTCAAATTGGACACAATTAACCAGGAGCTAAATAGGACTTCCGAATGGTTCGCTCATTACAGTAGTTGATTGCATTTCCTGAGTTAATTTCACTGACAACAGAAATCCATTTCAAAAGGTGTTTTTTTCTCCTAGTGATAATGGACCATCTACATTTAACAGCCTTCTTAGAATTGGTATGCTAACGTACATTTTTTTTCTTTTTCTTTCTTTCTGTGTGTATAAATGCATCTTACTTCTGTTCCATTCAATGCATCTGATGAAGTGAGCTATAGACCATAAAAGCTTATGCTGAAATAAACTAGTTAGTCTCTAAGGTACTACAAGTATTCCTCGCTTTCTATTCCAATATAGTTAGAACAGTATAGCCCTTCTAATGTGGATGTATTTACATCAGTATAAAAGTGTTTCAAATAGGATAGCTTATTCCCATACGCTAAGGCCAGGGCTACACTAAACGCCTTCTATGCTACTTGCGTAGCTAAAGTTGCATGTTAGGTCAATTACCCCAGCCCCTCTCTCCCAGTGTAGACCAGGGCTAAGGGAAATAAGTTATACTGCGATAAGGCAAATTATACCAGTATAACTGTGTCCACACTAGCGTTGTATTGTTATATTTTATTTAAAATACACTTCTCTCCAAATAGTTTTGAGGACAAAAACTGTGTAGACCAGCCTTTAAGCTGATGTCTGGGCTGCGTTCCAATAGAATATGGAGTGTGTCCCCTGTAATGGTAGCCGTGAGACGTACCATTCCAGCTAGTGCTGTGAAAATTGTGGAGTTTAACGTCGCACAGCTGAGCACTGAAATGTGTTGCTTGTGTTGTTTGTTCTCACAGTTTAGCTATATTGTCCTTTCGCCTCCTGTACACCTGGAAAACCATTAGTGCTGCTTCACTGCATTTATCTGCTTAGCCAAGCCTTCCTGGTATTTTCAAGGTCACCACCTCCTGTCACACAGGTCTCCTGCGGGTGTTGAACCTCCACTTTGTCTTTACAGACACACACAGGGTAAACCAGCTGAAACCAAAGCTAGGGAAATGGGTCATTTGAAAAATAAATAAAAATTAAAGCATTTGTGAGGAATAGTTTGATGCTGTTTAAAATGTCTCCCTTTCCCCTCAGCTTGAATGAAGCATCCTTGTTTTTGTTTACACAGCAGAGCTTACCTATTCTTTGGAGCGTGCACTTCTGCGGCTACTACCCAGGCAAAGAGCACCTGCTAAAGAGACTCTCACCTCCCAAAAGCAGTGACATTAGGATTTTAGCTTGAGTAAGCGGCTGTTGTCCACTCCCCATTATGTATGCAACTGTGTTGATTCCTCTGCATCAGCTCTGACCTTGTAGCAGTAATGAACTACAATTTACCCTTTGGTAAGCCAAGCCGGTGAGAGAACTTGTCCATAAGCACAAACTACTTGTCTTCATTCTGAAAGCCTTACATAACCTAGTCCCTTCCCTATGTATCATTTTGCATGCGCTATAGAGACATAGACTCCCCTCTGCTTCACAAACAAGTTGCCCTCAATGGCCCATTTGTCACATTTTTGGGCAAGCTCCATTACTTCTCCCATGCTGCCCCTTGCACCTGGAAGGTGCTCCCTGTAAAATGCACAGGAGCCACATTTCTCCTTAAAACCTAGGCCGCAAAGCCTACAAACCACTGGACAGTTCTTACCCAGATGGCATGCTGTGACTGCAGCTTATCACACTGTTCCTAGGTGTTTCTTTGCTACCTTGTCCTTCCCCTTGGATGTCTGGGTATTATCTGTTGTTTAGATTTAAATTGTCAGCTCTTTGGAACTGTCCTTGGTATTTGTCTGTATAGGGCCTTGTACAATGATGTCTCTAGGTGCTACCATAATACAAATCATTGATGAAGTTTCAAGCTGATCATGATATATCAGGGACTGTGTTGGAATTACAACCTGTCACTTGAAGAGTGAAGGAGTTTCCTGGTCCTGCTTGCAGCCTGACAAAGCATGTGATCAGAGTCCGTCTGGACAGAGCCAGCTTAAAGAAAAATGCAATGAGTTGTGCCTTAGGGTATGAACACACTGCAAAGAAATCCCATGCCACAGAGTCTCAGAGCCCAGGTCTATTGACTCAGGCTCATGGTGCCCTGGCTCAGGGATCAAAATAGCAGTAAGAAGTTTCTGCTTGGGCTGGAGCTCAGGTTCTAAAACCCATGAGGAGGAGGGCCTTGGTGTTTGGGCTCCAACTCAAGCGGGAATATCTACACTGCTATTTTTATTTCCCCAACTTGAGAACCAAGAGCTTGGGTCAGTTGACTTAGGCTAAGAATCAATGCCTTGCGTTTGTCTTTGCAGTGTAGACATACCCTTAGGGAGCAGCCTGTTTTCTCTCTCTCTGTTTTGGGTTCCTGTGTGTTTATTGTTCTGAATTCTAATTCATAAAGTAGTCTTACACTGCCACTTCCCTCAAGAGTATTTGTTTTCCCCTAATGTATGTGTGTGAACATAACACTGATAGCTTATAGCGGACAGGAAGGAATCTTAATCCACCACCTTTGCTGTCTACAGCACTGCATTGTGGTGGAAAGAAGTCATTTTCCCCTGAAGCTGGAGGCAGTCTATTGTATGCTATGGACCAGTGATCTAGTCCGGTATCCTATGTTCCTTCACTTTGTGACTATGACTGAGTAAAAAATATCTTTCCTGTGCTGGCTGCCAAAAGAACATAAAGAGGGATATGAACTAGGTCTTGGCCTTTCAAAGGCCCTCAGACTCACCCAATCCCAGCTGGCCCATGCCAAAGGGTAACAACACTATCCAATTAAAAGACATATTTCTGTATCTCTTTTTATCCCAAAGGAAACCAAGAGTGTTACAGACTGAACAGACAGGGAGTTTTTGTGTTTTGATGGAAGTGAGCAAGGGACCAATAGAATTACACAGCATTCTCTATTTAGGCAAACCTAGAATTTGTAACAAATATCACAGAATCATAGAACTGGAAGGGACCTCAAAAAATCCCCTGTACTCAAGGCAGGACTAAGGGCTTGTCCTCACTGGGGGGGGGGGAGGGGGGGGAGGTATCGACGGCAGAGATGCAACTTCAGCTACGTGATTCACGTAGCTGAAGTTTGCATATCTACCGCCGACTTACCGCTCGTCCCCACAGCGGCGGCAGTCGGCGGTGTGCTCCCCTGTCGACTCCAGCTTGCACCTCCCGGCAAGCTGGAGTTCCGGAGTCGACGGGGGAGCCGCAGGCGATCGATTTATCGTGTCTTAGCGAGATGCGATAAATCGATTGCCAGAAGATCAATCCCAGAGCAGCCTCCTGAAGACAAGCCCTATGTATTAACTAAACCATCCCTGACGGGTGTTTGTTTAACCTGCTCTTAAAAATCCCTAATGATGGAGATTCCACAACCTCCCTGGGAAATTTATTCCAGTGCTTAACCACTCTGATAGTTAGGAAGTTTTTCCTAATGTCCAATGTAAACTGCCCTTGCTGCAATTTAAGCCCATTGCTTCTTGTCGTATTCTCAGAAGTTAAGAACAACTTTTCTCCCTCCCTCTTGTAACAACCTGTTATGTACTTGAAAACTGTTATCATGTCCCCTCTCAGTCTTCTCTTCTCCAGTCTTCACAAATCCAGTTTTTTTCAATCTTGGTTTTGTTTTCTAGACCTTTGATCATTTTTGTTGCTCTTCTCTGGACTTTCTCCAATTTGTCCAATATCCACTATCTTGCTTCCCTCTGTCATGATTCCTTCATGAGACCCTCTCTAGTTTTCTCAAAAATGTATTACACGTATTCCTGCTCCATTCACGTAGGGCAACATTTTCAGAAGGCACCCTGCTGCCATTTTTGAAGGACCTTCTTTGTCTCAGGCAGCGGACCATTGTTTTGAACATGTTGGCCTTAATATTTTGTGACAATAAGTTGACCTTCCAGTGAAATCTAGCCACTCTGCATTAGAGACCCTACAAAACAGTGGGTCATACTGTACTTTGTTACATTAATGTAAATACAAGATAACCATTCGGAATTCCAAGGGATTTCTCCGGATTTACATAGGTGCTATGGAGAGCATTACTTGACCCAGTGTCTTTTGGAGGTAAAATAGAGAACATGTAAGCATGCCTGTTTAATCAATAGCATTTTTATATAACAGTAACTCCTAGAGTTCCAGTCTTGGTTGAGGTTTCTGTTATGCTTGGTGCTGTACAAACACATAGGGAGAGACACTATGCCTCAGAGTTCACAATCTAAATGTACAACACAGACAAGAACAGTGCAGATAAGGTCCCACGGAAGGTCAGTGGAACAGAACCAGTAAAACCCAGGTCCCTGGAGTCCCAAGTTGTTGCCTCATCCCTTGAGCTACCCTATTTCTCTTTTCAACACTGAGCTAGACTTCAGCACTTCCAAAAGCTGAGGGTTATTTATACTTCCCTTCCTACAGTTCTTCTGTGCTCTATGGGGGTGAGATCCTCAAGCTGCTGTAGTGTGGATTACTGAAAAGGAGAATTCTACCCGAGGCGCATTGAAAATACAGACTCAACCCTTCGGTGAAACATTACAGACACTTAGAATTCTCCGAAGAGAATCTTTCAAATGTTTTGTTTGGAACCGGTCTTGTTAGCTAAATGAAGACCAATTTACAGATCTCTTCAGGCAGTCCCATGCACACTATTAGCGCACAGTGAAATCTGTCTCTCTCTTCCCCAGGGAGGAAGGTGTAATTGTTTTCCAGGGAAGTCAAAAATAGCCTTTCTATTTAAAAAAAAATACTTTGCAATAAACTGAACTGGAGGGGGGGAATATATAGATGGAGTCAGGTCAGCGAAAGAAGAGTAAAAAACTGGCTGAACCCCAATGAGGTTACTGACTTCAATTGGAGATTTGCCTGAGCCCGGAAGAAGGCCCCAATCTAGCAAAGCACTTAGCATGTACTGAACTTTAAGCATAGGAGTAGGCCCACTGAGCCTGAACCACTGAAGGCAATGGCAGTTTTACTGTAAACTTCAAGATGGGCACAAGATAAAGGGGTGAATGAGTAATTCAGGAATTACCCCACTGTACCCAATGAATGTACGGTGTATGGAAAACTTTGGATTGGCTGCCTTGGGAAATACACATGCACAGAGAGCAGCAGGGCAAGCTCCAGTCTATCAAATTATTTGTATTACAGGAGCACCAAGAGATCCCAACTGAGCTCACAGCCCGACTAGGCTAGGTGCAGAGCTTGCACATAGGGAGAGGCAGTCCTGGCCCTGAAGAGCTTTCAACCTACATAGACAACAGCGGAGAGAAGGAGTCACAGATACAGAGAGGGGAAGTGACTTGACCAAGGTCACATGGAGCCTGGGTCAGAGCTGGGAATTGAGCCCAGATCTCCTGAGTCCCATTCCAGTGCCTTAATTCACAAGACCTTCCTCTCTCCAACTTTCCCCAGCAGTGCCCCTCAGCCCTCCTCTGGAAGGACCACAACTAGTAGTGAACAAGTGTCTCAGTGCCCATAGCCATTCAAGCCTTGACCTCTCTTTAGACACTACACTGGGCACCCTTATTGGTAATGTGGACACGTGTCCACTAGCGCTGGGACTGAGGACACCAATTCCTTCCACAGGAGTTGCTGAATAGCCATCAACTTATAATGACTTTCAGTTACTAGAGATATGTGCTGGATTCTCACCAGTGATCTACTGCAGAGTGAATTGCCCTGTGGCCCATTGCAGATTTCCTGAGCCATCCGGTCCCCACTGGATTTCTTCATGTAGCTATATTTCTGGGTTTATTAAGCAGTGAGACAAAAAATAAGAATGTGCTTCTGGGCAATTTCAGTCTAGAGGAAAGAATACCAAAGGGAGACACCATAACTGTCTGCAGATACGGAAAAGGATGTTGCACCAGGGGACAGGAAGCAATTATTATCATTAGTCAGCAATGATAGAGCAAAAGGTAATTAAGCTTAAGCTGCATCAGGGAAATTTTTAGACTGAATATTAGAAAAAGCTTTAAAACGGAGAGAAGCGAGTGAGAAAATGGAACAAACGGCTCATGCAGGTGGTGGAACCGGGGTGTATTCAAAGTCAGATTGTGTGGCCATCTTTCAGAGATGGGTTGCAAGCAAGCTGCAAGGATGAAAGAGATGATGCATTAGAGGGCTCTTCCAAACTAAGACCCCTATTGAGAGAAACATGTTGATTCAGGACAACCGTTTAACATGTGCTCAAATCCCTTTGATTTCAGAGTCCTACTGAAGTCGATGGGATTTGACCACGTGCTTAAGTGCTTTCCGAATTTTTGGCGCCTGATGATTCTGTGTTTCACCTACAGCAGACCTGGTATGGTGCTGGTAATAAGGGGAGAGGCCAAAGCTTGAGTGACTTACAATCCACTTCCTCTAGTTATGTCTGTGCTATTTTGGAATTGATTTTACATCGGTAAATGAAACTAAGGAAAATGGTGTCAAGAATCAGAGAGGTAGCCGTGTTAGTCTGGAATAGCAGAGGTAACAAAGTCCTGTGGCAGTCTTTAAGGTGCCACAGGACTTTGTTACCTAAGGAAAATGGCTAACCCCAAATCCAACCATCTACGAGCATGTGAAGGGTGTAAAGGCCCAGGAGGAAGGAGCATTGTGTACAATTCTCCAATCAAAGGGAGAAAGGATGAAGTTGAATGAAGGAAATGTAGGGCTGAATTACAGGAAAATGGGAGTATAGAGGGGACATATTGGAGAGGCATCCAGGCGGGCACCTAAAGAATCAAAAGCAGTGAGGTGAGGAGATTTTAGCAGCTGCAGCTATTCTGCTTGGGCAAGAGGACTGCGTGTGCAGGCAATACATAGTGGAGGACTTTTATACCGGCTTGTGGGGGAGGGGAGGAGGCAGAGGTGATGCATGGGTGGGGCATGCAGGGTCACATCTCCCCCCCCTCCCCCTCCGGATTCCTCTGTCACACTGTGGGGCTGGGCTCCCTCCCTGCAGGGCAGCTGAGCCAGGGAGCTGCACTGGCCAGGGAGAGGCAGAGGCAGGAGGAACAACTGGGAGCTGCAGGGAGGGGCCGCTGCTTTCGTGGTGGGGGGTGAGGGGGCTATCTGGGCATGACTCAAGCTGTTCCAGCCTCCACACTATCAGCAGGAGGTGAAGTATTTCCAGCAGAGATATATAAGGCACTGGCGAGACCTCATCTGGAATGCTTCATGCAGATCTGGTCTCTCGAGCTTAAGAAAGATGAATTGAAATTGGAACAGGTGCAGAGAAGGCCTGATAGGATGATCCAAGGAATGGAGAATCTACCTTCTGAAAGGAGATTCAAGGAGCTTGGCTTGTTTAGCCTAAACCAAAGGAAGGCTGAGGGGAGGTGTGATTGCTCTCTATAAGTACATCAGGGGGATAAATACCAGTCAGGGAGAGGAATTATTTAAATTAAGCCCAATGTGGCCACAAGAGCAAATGGTTATAAACTGGCCAGCTACAAGTTTAGGCTTGACATGAAAGGAAGATTTCTCACCATCGGGGTGTGAAGTTCTGGAACAGCCTTCCAGGGGGGAGCCAGCGGGGAGGAGGCAAAAAATCTAACTTGTTGCAAGACTGAGCTCGATAAGTTTATGGAGGCAATAGTATGATGAGACTGCCTACATTCGTGGGTAGCTGATCTGTGATTGCTTGAAGTAAATATCTCCAATGCCCAGAGGTGGGACACCAGATAGGGAGGGTTCTGAGTTACTACAGAGAATTCTCGTCTGACTGCTCCGAGTCTAAATGATTGCCATATTTGGAGTAGTAAAGGAATTTATCCCAGGTCAGATTAGCAGGGACTCTGGGGTTTCTTGCCTTCCTCTGCAGCATGGGGCATGGGGTTACTTGCAGGTTTAAATGAGTGTAAATGGTGAATTCTCTGTGACCTGAAGTCTTTAAATCATGATTTGAGGACTTCGGTAACTAAGCCAGAAGTTATAAGTCTAGAACAGGAGTGGGCGGGCAAGGTTCTGTGGCCTGCAAGGTGAAAAAGCTCAGACTAAATGATCATGATCATCCCTTCTGGCATTAAAGTTTAGGAGTCTATGAAAGGCAGGCCAGGGCAGGAGGAAGAGAGGCAGGGTGAAGCTCCAGAGCTGGCTAAGAACTCCAGCTGTGTGAAAGGAAAGAGTTGTTTCACAGCGGAAATTCTGCAACCCTTTGGACTGCTGTTCACAAGATGACACCACCTCAGAGGTGCCTTGGGTCTAAAGGGTTAATAATACTATAAGTGGGACGCAAGATTTTTCGGGCCCATTGGTGTACATTAGGCTGATCTGGCACATAAGTTATTTGTGGAATATAAATAGGTTCAAATTTGGGGTGCATTAAGATATTAGATAAATATTGGGGTGCATTTAGGATATTAGATAAATATTGGGAATGAGCTGGCCAGTGTGTTTATACATATATGCACACACACACACACAAACACCCCTATGTGTCATATCCCCTGTACTGCTAGCAGATAAAGGAGAGTCTCCTTTAGTTTAAGTATGTAGAGCGCCCATTCAACAGGTCAACAGCTGTACTGTGAAATCTGGCTCACCCCCGCACAGTTGAAAAGTCGGCCTCTCCACCCTCTGGGTGGCTAGGGAGTTCGCCGGAAATCTCAGCCCCACCACCTTCTGCCATCTCTGCAAACGTACGAGCATGGGCTGCTGGAGAGGACACATGCAGCTGCTGTTGCTATAAAGATTGATCTTCAAGGTGAGGGAGAGGTCCAGGAAGCAGCCTCAGTGTATGGCCCCTGGGAAAGCTGCCCCACACAGGAGAATCAGCCAGAGCCTAAAGAGGAAGAGGGTCCTCATAGATGAGTGAGGAAATAATGCTGGAAGATACTGGGAGAGTGTGTTTGCTAATTAAGGTGACCAAGGTAAGTGTGTGCTACTGATGACAATGTAGGTGTTATTCCTGGGTGAACTCCTGCTTCCGCAAAGACTGTAAGAGGCAAGGGGTGGCTGTTTGGGGAAGGAACCCCCGCTGCCTGTGGTAAATCTGTGCCCTTGTAGAGCAAAAGGATCTGTTTCTGTCCTCGCTGCTAAAAGTTCAGATTGGCCATGGGATTGTGGTACCCAGGACATTCGTGGCACTATAGATTTATTACATTCCAAAGAAATTAGCCCCTATTCCAATGCGATACATAAGCACAACTGATTTATTGGATTGATGGATAGATGGATGTTGCTGCTGTGGCGTTGAATGCAGCACATGGTGGAGGAAATACCCAATCTGATCCGAGGATTGCTTGGCTACACAAGCCGGGGCAGAGTTTGCAAAAATACCGTACTGACCTGATTCTCTGTTTGTGACACAAACTAAGTAAAGACAGTAATTACAAGCCATTTAGAATTAGTGCTCTGAGCAAAATTAAAGAGACAATGCCTGGCTAATGGTGCGATTTTACTACATCCTCATCTCCATATTTCATTCATTTTGCAAATTGCTCATTGGCAGATATAACCTTCAAGTAGCCATTTAGGTGGTTTGATGGCCCCTGAGGCAAGTAAATTTTCAGTCTGACTGGCTTTAATCCCACTGGAGAGCCCCGTCATGCCATTACACGCCACAGCAGGAGTAAAAGTGGTGAGGTAATCACATTAAAGCGCCATTCCATTTAGACATAATCTGTAAAAATCTCATGAAAGCAGCAACCATTATTATGGCTCCCAATGTCCTTCGGGCAGTCTTGGGGAAAAAAAATCCACCTATCAAAAGCAGACAGGGCCTTTCATTCAGAGGAAACAGACGTGAGATGTAAAAGTGACACAATATTATTTAAACATCCTATTGCTAAAATTACAGTTCATCGATATAAAAATGGGCCATAGGGCCTTAGTCTGTCAGCTAGACCAATGTACTTGGCCTGAGATTACAGATACACAGAGCTTGGAAAGTATTAGGGACACAGGATTTGCTGTAAAGGCTTCAAGCTTCAGTCCATCAAGTCCCGTGTCCTGCCTTCAGCAGTAGCTAGTCTATGATGCTGTTGAGGAAAGGGGCCAGACCTAGCCAACTGTGTGATGCTGAGCAGAGTTCGGAATCCCCTTCTTGAGCTCATTTGTGATAAATTTACATCATGAAGCATGAGATTACTGTAGCATAAGTGGAAATGTTATTAGTCTCTAACCTTACTGGGCCCTGTTTTAATATCCAGCTCTGCTATGCAAAACATTCTCCTCGTGTGGCAGTGAATTCTGTAGGGTGACTTCACACTGTGTTAAGATATATTTTATTTATTTTAAATCATAACTGCCATTAATTTATTAATGGGCACCGGTGTCCAGTGGCTAGGACCCAGGCATGAGAATCAGGGACATGGATTCCATTTCCAGTTCTGCTGTTGTCTTTAGGCAAGTCATTCCAGTTCTTCATGCCTCCATCTTCCCATCTGTAAAATGGAAGCACTTGCCCACCTGTAGAAAGCACACTGAAACCTTTGGATTGGAAGTGAAAAGTATTATAATATATTACAGGGCGGAATATAAGGGAGGAACTAGTCAGTTTTCACTATAATCTTCATAATCTTAAAGTGTAGTACTGCTCTCTTCCATACAGACTATTTTACTGCCCCAAGACACAGTGTACCAGGTATTTCCTGCCCTTTGTTGGAGGACCCACCACCTTGGTACACCCTACCCTAAGAAGGAGTCCTCCTTGAAAGGAAGAGCAGCACAGTTAGAGCTCTAGAGCAGAGGTGGGCAAACTACAGACCGTGGGCCTTATGCGACCCGCCGGCCATTTTTATCCGGCCCGCAAGCCAGCTGCAAGGCCCCGCACTCCTGGGCCGGGTCGCTGGTAGGCGGAATGCGGCCGGGAGCCGCGGGGCCCTGGGCCCCATGGCGGGTGGAGCACAGCTGTGAGCCGCCGAGCCCCACGCTCCCGGTCCAGGCCGCCGGCGGGCGGAGAGCATCTGGGAGCCATGGGGCCCTCGGGCCGCTGGGAGGACAGAACTCGTCCGGGATTCGCGGGGCTGCAGAGTTGGGGGGTGCAGGGGGAGAGGTAGCGGGGTGGGGGGCTGGGTGTTTGGGGAGGGCAGGGGAAGCGGTAGGTGTGTAGGGTGAGGGGCTGGGTGTTTGGGGAGGGGTAGCTGTGTGGGGAGGGCAGAGGAGGGTGGTTGTGTGAAGTGAGGGGCTGGGTGTGTGGGGAGGGAGGAGGTGTATGGGGGAGCTGGGTGTGTGGTAACTGTGTAGACTGGGGGTTGGGTGTGTGGGGAGGGCGGCTGTGGGGGTTAGGGGGCTGGGTTTGTGGGGTGCAGGAGAACCAATATCTGTGTTGGGGGGGCTGGGTGTGTGGGGAGGGCAGGGGAAGGGGTAGCTGTGTAGGGTGAGGGGCCGGGTTTGGGGGCCGATGGCTCAGCCTCTCCTCTCCATTAACTTTGGAGCTGGCTCTGGGTGGGGTTCGGGGCCCCTTGTTCGAGTGACCCCCTCCTTTAATGGGGTGAAAGTCATGGGGAATGGAGAGGGGTCTGGGAGGGTGAAAGGGAATTTAGTGCGATCTCCCCCCTCTTGTGCCCCTTCAGCCGCCTGCCTCCTCTTCCCCCCATGTCTCCTCCCACACTGCAAACCTTCCTCATCCCCTCCCCACCTGCCCTCTGTTTGAACAATATTACTTCTTATTTTTTATAGTCCCCTTCCCCATCCCGTTTTTACCCCCAAAGAATTATGGAGTGTGAGAAGTTTTATGATAAGGTGTTGAAAGATCGAAATTTGCTGCGTAAGATTACTTCATTGGAGAAATATTCATGGTACGATTGTGGTAAAATACAGCCCCCCTCTATGTCTACCTAAATTTTTGTATGGGTTCTTTCACTGATGAATAATCAGAATAATGATAACCTATGTATGCACATATGTGTAATATGCAATATGTTTATATAATTAATTTTTATTGTCTTTCTTTTCCAGAAATAAAAAATATTCCATAAGTTATAAATACAGAACATTATTAAATTATGTAACACAGTGATGCACAACCTTTTTCAGCAGGCGGGACAATTTATCCATTTCCATTTGTTCGTGGTCTGCAAGTTGACCGCCGAGACCGAATTCTCTAAAAAACGGCAATCGCCAATCGAATTCTCTAAAAAAAATGACAACCGCCAACCGTCGGCGGGCCACAGGTTGTGTATCACTTGTAAAATAACCCCGTCCCTTTTTTGCCATCCCAATGTCCCGTTTTTGTCACAAGGAAATATGGTCAGCCTATAATAAGAGAACATGGTTACATGAATTATGTGGCAACTTGATTTAAAAAAATAGTTTTGGTGATCCCTGACAGCCCCTCAGCCTAGCCACCATTAGTGGGTGGTTGTCTTCTAGGGCCTCAAAGCAGAAGTGGGTGAAGCAGAAAGCATTGCAAGGGATGGTCTAGTGCTTAAAGTACTAGCTAGAGGGGTGGGTTCAATTCCCTTCTCTGCCACAAGTTTCCTCTGTGACCCTGGATACATCATTTAGTCTCTCTCTGCCTCAGTTCCCCATCTGTAAATGGGAATAACAGCTCTTACCTAGCTCCTTGGGTGTTAGACATCAAATATGGTGAGGTCCTCAACACTGTGGTGTATCTTAGATGTAGAAGGCAAAGCCCTTATGATTAGTTCAAACAGAAGGGTGTTCCACACGTAAGAGTTAGCAAGTAACAAAGCACTCACATATCTGGGAAAGACGTAGGGATATCGAGGTTGGCAGCAGTAGTTAAACTATACTGAAGGAGGCTGTCAGTGCACCAGCTTGGGGGTGCTCTGCTTACCCAAGTGTGAGAGAGGAGAGGCTGTTCTCCCTCTGCTTTTAGCTGCCCTTCCCTCTTTCCCACGTTAGCCCCTGGCTGGCGGAGTGGAAGAAACAATGCAAGGAGAGACCAGGATGGATTAATGGAGAGGGACAGAGATGTGAAGGGCCTCAAGGGTGAGGATGAGGAGTGTGAATCTGAGGTGATGGAAAACAGGGAGCAAGTGGAGGGATTCCGAGAGAGGAGTGACATGGGCAAAGAAGATGATTTGGCAGCAGCATTTTGCTGGGGGTGATATACAGGCCCAGGAGAACCACAAACCCCTGGGTGACTAAAGGAGCAGGCCAATGTTATACCTGATTTCTGGCCTTGCCCTAAGGCTACTGCTGAAGAATGATGACGTTACTGCCCGGGATCGCTCTGCTCTCCTGGAAATACAGACGGCTTCAGACCCAGGATGCCTTGTGCAGCAAAGATGGTGTGTCTGACTCCCGAGTCATGATCAGAGGGGTATGTGCTTGCATGAGACTGTGGTCACTGCTTCTTCAGCTGTGCCCCATAGGAAGAGGAGGTATCTTACAGTATCTTACATGTGTTGGCTGTGTTGTTTAATGTACAGCGGGAAGGTGATGAGTGATGAGGGCGGCATAAGAACCTAGATAGAAGAAAATGCTTTTAGCTCACAGAGAAGGAGCCAGTTCAGCGCCTGAAGCTTTTCTCTTTTACCTGTAATATATAAATAGATATTAAGTGGGGGGAATCTGTGCCCCTCTCCCTCATGCTTTTTAATCTGACACATAGTTCCCTGCAGTGACAAATCTAATTGTTTTTCCAGCAGCACTAAATCAAGATAAATCAAACTTGAGTGTAAATTTTACCAAAAGCCCATTATCAGTGCAGTTGTTGGGTGAGATGACCAGGCTGGTTGTTAGAGGTGTACTGCCCCCTAATGTCTGCATCTAACACAAAGGCAGTGGTGTTTCGTTAATAAAGGACAATCCCTCTGTAAAACAACAGACCAAAATATTAGCTTCCTTATACATACTGGACTGAATTCAACCCTGATGTAACTTCACTGCCTGTAGCAGGTTCACAGCAGGGATGGCTTTGGCCCTGATACCTGCTGGTTACTGTACTTTGTATCTCATTGAGAATATGGTTGATTCCTAGGGCAGGTCTACACTACCTGCATGATCAGCAGGTAGAGATCAATCTTTCAGGGATTGATTTATCGCATCTCATCAAGACACGATAAATCGATCCCCAAGCGCTGTCTCGTCAACTCGGACCTCCACCATGCTGAGAGGCACAGGCGGAGTCCATAGGGGAGCAACTCAGTGCCGTGAAGATGCTGAGGTAAGTCGACCTGCATACGTCAACTTCAGGTACGCTATTCACGTAGCTAAAATAATAATAATGCTCAAAATAGAATCCTTCTTTTTAGAAATCCTCGGCTTTAGGAAGAAAAGGTTGCCTTTTTGGTGTGGATGACTTGCTCATGGCAACTGCATTCCGAAAGACAGCTGTTACTGTAAGGATTTCACCTACAGACAAGCTTTAGATGGGATCCCCTGCAATATATTGGGAAGACTGTCACTCATGGGCAAACCTCAGACAGCAATGGATTCCGATGGGACAAGTGCTCAGAATTTCTGATGCTTCTCTGAATTTGCGCATTCTTCTGCAAAATTAGGCTAGGAATCCAAAGAGAAATGGATCCTGTGCAGTAGCACAGGAATTCCTTAGTAAGTTTATTCCAGGTGTGGTGCAACCAGTCCTCCACTCACCAACCTCCCAGAAATTTGAAATTTCTGGGAGCTCTAGATATAGATGACTGATATGACTGATAGTGACTTATCCACTTCTGCATGGATCCCTGAAATGCAGTGTCACATGAAAACAAATTAAAGGACTACAATAGGTAGAGATTGGATTGCGTGATAAAGTGGGAGAGTTTATAAGCCTTTCAGAATGTTTTGTTTAATAATTACTATCATAAACCTGGATGTTCTTATCATCCATATCCCTATCTAATTGCTTTTCAAATCGTGCTAAAATGTTGATGGCATGCTGTCTGTGGCAATGAGTTCCACAGGCTAACTGTGTTAAGTGAAAAGTATTTCTTTCTTGAATTTTCCATCTTTCAGTTCCATTTACTCTCAGTTATTATTTGTGTTACAGTAGCACCTACACCAACTCAGATAAGGGCCCCACTATGCTAGGCCATGTACAGAGACATCGTGAGGTCAGCCCTTGCTCACTGAAGAGCTCATTGTGACACTACGCACCATATTCTTCATAGGAATATTGTTATAATATGATTATAGCATATCTAAGCTGTATCTTATGCAAGATGGGTCTTGTGAAATATCAGAGGAAAGGTTATGATTTGCTTAATATGATTATCCTATTTGTATGCATGTATCATTTCTGTATCTGAAAACAACTACAAGAGGGTTTACACTTGGGGCATGCCCACCAGACAGAATGCAATCAGTCTCCCATTAGGGAGAACAATAGGACTTTGAAGACGCAGATCTCCCATCTTCCCAAGAAGCTTCCTGGGATGCTACAACCAACCTTTGACTCACGATTGCTTTGAGGGCCATGTGATTAAGTCACCTGGTACTGGATTCCATGACAGAATGCCAGTATTTTTCCACTGAGGGGGAAGAGGAACCAACATTGGAAAACAAAGGGGTTCCTGCCATATGTAAACTCTATTTAAGACAGGGGAGTGATTTAATCACTGTTCATTCTTCACTGAATTCCTGCCCAGGATAACTGCTGGAACCATCTAAGAAACAAAGACAAAACAGGGGGGAGAAGAGCTGAGCCCAGGTGGAAAATGTGTCTGACCTGTGAAAAGAAATGCCTACAACACCATTTAGGGTGAGAAATTACTACTTGCAAACAGTTTCTTTTGTATCTTAAACATACATTGTGGTTTTTGTTTTATTTGCTGGGTAATCTGCTTTGATCTGTTTGCTATCCCTTATAATCACTTAAAATCTACCTTTTGTAGTTAATAAACTGGTTTTTGTTTATTCTAAAACCACTTTGTAGAATTCATAAGGGGGGGGGCAAAAAGTTGTGGATATCTTCCTCCACATTGAGGGAGGAGACAAATTTCAGTTAGCTTATTCTGTATAGCACTCTGTGCTGTGCAAGACAATATCATTTTGGGTGTACACTTCAGAGAGAGTGTGCCCTTGAGTGCTGGGCCATTCCCTAGCTGAGTCTCCCCGGGCAGAGCTGATTTCAGTGTCTGTGGGTATGTCTACACTGGCAGAGTTACATCACCGCTCAGAGAGCACTGACGGGAAACCGCTGTTGTGTGTTCACACTGTCAGCTGCCTACACAATAACATGTTCACACCTGTGGCACTTGCATTGATATTCAGAGCGATGCACTCTGAGCAACTATCACACAGAGCATCTCTTTCTCTTCTGCTGCTAAGAGTTGTGGGAAGGAGAAGGGGGTTGTGGGCATCCGGGGTCCTGTCCCAATGCCCCATGATGCATTGCTCCACATCACAGCAATTTCTGTGCTTCTGTCGACATTTGGCGCTATCTTTCAATGGTTTGTGTACTGCACGCTCGGCCTCTTCAGTCTGCAGGAATGGATCCCACACTGTTCACCAATATGCTGCTCTCTCTGACTAACACATCATGAGTGGCAGTGGAATTATTCCTTAAACTACAAAGGCAAGAGGAGTTCGACACTGTTCTCGCCATGCATAGTAGCTACGACACGAGATTGCTTGTGGCATTCATGGAGGTGCTAACCACAGTGGAACGCTGCTTTTGGGCTTGGGAAAACAAGCACCGAGTGGTGGGATCACATTGTCAGGCATGTCTGGGATGCCAAGCAGTGGCTGCAGAAATTTCAGATGAGGAAAGCCACATTGTTGGGACTGTGTGAAGAGCTAGCCCCAACCCTGCAGTGCAAAGATACGAGAATGAGGGCTGGCCTGTCCTTGGAGAAGCACGTGGTGATTGCACTGTGGAAGCTGGCTACTCCAGACTGCTACCAATCGGTTGCTAACCGGTTTGGAGTGGGAAAATCGACCATTGGACACATATTGACAGAAGTGTATAGGGCATCCTACGCTGAAAGACAGTGATTTTGGGCAATGTGCGTGACACTGCCTGGCTTTGAACAAATGGGTTTCCCTAACTGAGGAGGACGATAGATGGGATGCATATTCCAATCCTGGCACCAGACCACCTAGTCACCGAGTACATTAATCGGAAGGTGTATTTCTCTATGGTTCTCCAGGCGCTTGTGGATCACCGTGAGCATTTCACGGGCATTAACGCAGGCTGGTCTGGAAAGGAGCATGACGCATGCATCTTTTGGAATGCTGGCCTGTTCAGGAAGCCGCAAGCAGGGACTTTCTTCACAGACCAGAAGATCACTGTAGGGGAAGTTGAAATGCCCATTGTGATCCTGGGAGCCTGCCTACCCCTTAATGCCATGGCTTATGAAGTCACTAGTGTAAGAGCTCAGGGCCAGGCCACCCCATCCAGTCCCTTCTCCCGCACCCCCCTCCCTGCTCGCCCTCCCATTGTCAACCTTCCCCCGGGATCCTTCCCCCGGGGGGGCGAGGCCTGCAGTGCCCCTCACGGTGGGGGGGATCGGGGCTCTCCGTCCTGGAGTGAGACTCGGGGGATGGTGGCGCCCGAACTGTCTCCCACTCCGGGGGAGAGGAGCTGAGTCCTTCGGCTCCCTGTGCCGGTAACTCCCGTCCCTCCGTGCCCCCCGCTAACCCTGGCGCCTGCCCCTCCCAGTAAACCCAGTCCTACTGCCCCCCCCCCCGGTAACCCCCGCTCCCGCTCCCGGTAACCCCCACCTCACAGTGCCTTCCGGTAACCCCCATCCCACCACGTTCCGTGTAACCCCTGCGCCCATCCCTCCTGGTAACCTGCGACGGTCCCTCCGTCCTCCCAGTAATCCCCGGTAACTCTTGCGCCTGCCCCTCCCGGCAACCCCCGTTCCTCTGCGCCCTCTGGTAACCCCTGTCCCACTGCGCCTCCCGGTAATCCCCAGTAACTCCTGCGCCCGCCCCTCCCGGCAACCCCCGTTCCTCTGCGCCCTCTGGTAACCCCTGTCCCACTGCGCCTCCCGGTAATCCCCAGTAACTCCTGCGCCCGCCCCTCCCGGCAACCCCATTCCCACTGCCCCCGCCCTTTCCAGGAACCCTTAGTAACCCGCGTCCTCTGGTAACCCTTGCCCCCCTGCCATGCTCCCCGCCCACCCAACTGATATCTCCTATCCTGCCATGCCCCCTCCACCATAACCTGAGGTAACCCAAGTCTTCTTTCTCCTGTAAACCCTGTACCTTGTGCCGCCGAACTACACCTCCCAGCATGCTGTTCATCTGGGCCGTCTCTACAGCGCATGACGGCTTCGGACAAACATCCCCTGGCCTTTTATTACATAGGATACACAGGGAACCTTGACAGCAGCAAGGAGAGATTCAACAACAGGCTGAGTAAGTGCAGAATGACTGCTGAGTCTCCTTTTAGCCATTTAAAGGCCCACTGGCGCTGCCTATATTGGAGGCTGGACCTGGCCGATGACAATATTCCTCTGCTTATAGCCACATGCTCCGCACTCTGTAATATTTATGAAGCGAAGGAGGAAAGCTTCATTCAGGGCTGCACCGTGAAGTTTTAAGAAAATTGTCTGTTGCTTTGCAGGGCTCTGTTAATTTCAGTTAATGGAATAAAGGTTGCTTTCCAACCAAAACAATTCTTTTATTAAAAAACAACAACCGTAGGAGAGAGACAAACAAAAAACACATCAGCACTAAGGGAGATGTGGAAAGGGAGGGTCCCAGGAGGATGTGGGTGTGACGGGTTGGTCACAGAAACCCCCTTGGGACTGCCATCTGATGTGCTGGGACTACCTCTGAGCCCATTTTCCCTGGCAGCTCAGGACTTCTGTGCCTTGCCTAGTTGTGCTAGACCAGGGTTTCTCAACCCGGGGGTCGCCGAGCATTCCCAGGGGGGTCGCGACCTCCCGGCGCCGCTTAAAAGCCGCTGAATGAATTACTTCCGCATTCGGCGGCTTTTCAGCGGACATGCCGAGCTATTTCGGGAGTGCTCGGCATGTCCGCCGAAAATAGCCGCCGAATGCGGAAGTAATTCATTCGGCGGCTTTTCAGCGGACATACAAGGGTCGCGCCGCCGGGCAGCTGAAGAAAAAAGGGTCGCGGTTCAGGTAAGTTTGAGAACCGCTGTGCTAGACGCACAAGTCTGATACAAACACAGCCCCAGGTTTGAACCACGTCCCCCAAAAGCTGCAGGCTTAACAGAAAACAGCTTAAGAAGTGCTCCTGTCTCCAACACCCAGATACCGAGTTCCCAATGGGGTCCAAACCCCAAATAAATCCTTTTTACTAGGGATAAAGCTGAGACCATTGCGCACATCACCAAGCAAACAGGACTTTCAAAATTCCCAAGGAATTTAGGGGGTGGGGTTCACAGTTGGTCACCTGAGAACAGGGCAGTAGAGTTCAAACGCATTGTAGGAAACCTCCAGGAGGCCAATTGCAGCACTGTAATCGACCAGTGTCTACACTGGCATCGCGGAACTGTAGCCCCGGCACAGAAAGAGGTACCCTTCTCGTCAGAGTGGCTTTTTACAGCCCTGCAACTGTGCAGTTTCTGCGCACTATGTGGCTTGGCAGTGTGTGCACCTCAGGAATTACAGCGCCGAAAGCTGCTTTACTGCACAGAAACTTGCCCGTGTAGACAAGACCTGTGTCTTTCTGCAGCTGGGTGTGTCCCTACTTGGGGTGTCCGGGAGGAGGACCTAGCTCAGCAGGTCAATGTAAGGGAGCCCAGGTTGGTGGAATAGGTGGGCTCAGCGGGACCCCAGTACATCAGGTGGCATCCCAGAAAGGGGGCAACCCATCACATTCACATCCTAACTAGACAGGACAGTCAAAAGGTGGGAGTTGAAACAAAGGCCCAGAGAGGGGAAGCGACTTGCCGAAGGTCAAACAACAGGTCAGTGGCAGAATTAGAATCATGTCTCCTGACTCCAGGCCCAGTGCCCTGTCTAGAGGCTTGGCAGGATTCGATTTACCTCTATAGATGTTGGCACTGTCCATTTCCGCTGGCACACTGATATCACTTGGCAACGGTCAGTACAAGTGCTCCTGTGGGGATTGGGCGTCACCGGCTCAGCAGCATGCTAGGGGCCCCTGCAGCCCCGTTGTCATGGGAGTGAGGGAGCAGGGCCGTGACAACCAGGCTGCGGAAGGCTCCCTGCATGGCGGCAGGGCTGGTGACACCCAGTCTTTACAGGCTCAAGGTGCGGGGAAGGCTGAGGTCCTGATGAGGCAGAGCAGAGACCACTGGCCAGGACAGCAAGGAGCAGGAGAACAAACCCCTAGTCATTCCAGAGGCCACCCCACTGATGAATGGCTCCATCCCAGAGGCAGGAACCATTCAACAGCGGAGAGGCTGCCTGCATGGCCGGGGGGTTCTCCTGCTCCTTGTGACTGTGGCCACAGGCCTCTGCTGTGCTGGCCAGGACCGCAGCCTCCTTTCTACCTTGTGCCCAGGTGTCTTGGGCCCCTCAGCCATGCAGGAAGCCTCCCATAGCCCCACGGTCTGCGCTACCCCAACTCCTACCCCACCCGCCCCCTTAACTTCCCTCAACTGTAAAAATTACAAATCAAAGGAAAAAATATTTTAAAAAAACAGAGATTGTCAAAATGGCCAAAAAATAAAAATTGAACTCGGCTAAGCATACCTAGGCAATAGACCCTGCTTCGTTGCCCTGTTAAGAGGATAAATAGGAGTTTCCAATCCACCTTCCAGGCCATTCATGACTTGGAATGCTTTCATCACATCCCCTCGCATTCATCGTCTCTGGTATACTAGGCACATACCCAGGCGACTAGCCCCTTGCGCTGCCGTGGCTACGCTAATTTTAGTTCACTAGCTCAATCAGAGCTAGTGTAGGAATTACATCCCCACGTCTCAGTGTAAACAGCCCCAGTCTTTTCCACATGCCACTCATCATTCCCGACTCATGTCCCTGAATCCCCTCTGCACCTGCCTTCTCTGTCTCAGACAATGCAACGCAGGCTCTCCCTGGTAGTTAACAGAGCAAAGGGCAGCTGCTCCCTCAGCACAAGGACAAAGCAAGGTACTGGATTTGCCTTGCAAGTCAGTAACGGTGCAGGAGAGCTGCCTCAGAGGCAGACTCCAAATGCAGGGGGGAGTCGATGGATACTCCACTTACAGGCTGGCGGGTTGGGCAGTTATCTTCCTGATAGCATGGGGCTCTGAGTCACTTTCCTCACACTGTCATACCCGCCTGCCAGCATTAAATCCCCACCCTGTCATCTGCTGAAGAATTAGAAATCCTTCCATCGTCACTTGCCTGGGACATACACTTTTCTTTGAGGTTTGAGTTTTTGTTCTTCCTCCTCTTCTTGCTGCTTGACAGGAAACAATCTCTTGTTGTTGCACTCCAAAATGTCACCTGTCTGCAAGGCTTGCATCCCCCCCCCCCCCTATTTTTTTACTTTGGCTTTGAACCAGCAGCTTCCCCCGCGTTATAGAATATGGTTTTTTTATGTATTTGTTTGTTTATTTTTGCACAGCACACTGCAGAAATTCCTTGGTGAACATGGGCATCCAATTCCAGACTAGTAAGGAGCAGTTTGGGTTCATACCCCCATGGTTTGAATTAATAGGAAGTATAAAAGCAGAGGGAGAGCCTGGGATGTTCTCTCTCACACACAAAGACAGACCTAGATATATATTTTTAAGTACCATGCCTATTATAATTTAATGGCAAGGTCCTTTATGCAGATGTGAGATCTGCTGCCAACCCAGAACAGATAGCTACGTGTTTTAAATTACTGCAGGGAACAGCAGCCCAAACACCCTTCTCTCCTGCATCTGAGACAGATTCTCCTTTTCCTGTCACCTGCCTGACAGGCAGACTGCTGCTGCTTACTAAAACCTGTCTGTAACTTAAATCCCGGGGGGTAATAAGCTCCCTGTAAAACAGGTTCCTGACTGGAAAAATCTGCACAGCTCCAGATTAAATCTCTCACAATTAAGAATTCTTCGAAAACTAATTGGAAAAGCGGCTATTCTGATCAGCACTGAGATGTTATCTGGAAATAGTATTTTGTTTATCTGCGGCAAACGGGAGCTTTTCTTCTCCGCTGGATTGTTTTGCCATTTTCAGACGTGTGCTTTGATCTCTTCTATGATACAGTGAACTGCAACAGGGGGGCAGTCAAAGGGATTATCCTGGGACTGGGAAAGCATTTGATCTATTTTTAAATATTTTTTAATGAATAACTTCATTAGATTTTTTTAATCATTTAGGAAGGAAGAGAATTTGCTCTCCCCTCTCTAGCAAGGGGACGATGCTCTGAAGATGGCTGATTCATGCAGTTAATAATGCTTAGCATTTATAGAGCACTTTGGATCTTCAAAGGGATGTGCGAACAGGCCACATTAGTACACACAACATGCCCCTCTCCCCCCTGCCATGAACTATCTATTTTTATTAGGAGTGAACTTTAGGGGCAAAGCTGAGAGCCAGCTTTGATCTTTTTCACCGTTTTGTGGGTGGTTTTATTTTATTCAGATGCACCCCTAGTTGTTAGCCCATGTTATGGATACTGCCTGAGGTCAAACGTATGAGTGGCAGAGCTGGGAGAAGAACTGAGAAATTCCTTCCATGAAATATGGGCTCAGTTCCTGGCTGTGCTATGGGGCCTGTGGGATGCTGGCAAGTCATTGTAACGTCTCAGTGCCTCAGTTTTCCATCTGTGAAAGGGGAATAATGTGAATTCCCTTTCACAGGAGTATTTTGAGACTGACTCTATAAACAATTATGGGATGCTCAGCTACTACAGAGATAAGGGCCTCTGTACCTAGACAGCCTGGTACTCAGACCACTAGGCAATGCTGCCAGCATAAGTTACAAAGAGAAGCTGCTTTGTAGCTTTGTCACCACTATTCCCCACACTCCAACCTCCCTAAACAGTAAGTACCCTGTGATCATTTGCTTCCTGCTTCTTTCTTTTCCTATCCAAAACAACCCTGCTGTGGTGTATTTCCAGGGCACCTAACTGGTTTAGAAATTCTGGACTAAACTCAGCCCGAGCTTGCATGGGTGCAAGCCCACTAAAGACAATAGGGTTGCATCTGCTTGCACCCTGTTCATTCTGGCCCTCTGGATGTATTCACTCCTGCAGGGGTATATCTGCATTCAAAAATGTCAAGTCTCGTGCTGAGGGGAATGGAATGTGCCAGATACAGTAACTCCCCACCTCACATCCTCTTGCTAAACATTGTTGAGATCTTACGTCTCTGCTCCATTACAGAACATGCTCGTTTAAAGTCGTGCAGTGCTCCACTATAATGTCGTTTGGCCGCCTGCTTTGTCTGCAGCTGGCAGCCCCCTTATCAGCTTCCCTACACCCTCCCCCCAGCACCTCACGCCTGCTGGCAGACCCTGCAGATCAGCACCTTTCCCCCCCTCATCCCCCCGCCTCCTGCACACGGCAATCAGTTGGGTTGCAGTGTTCAGGAGACTCGGGGGAGGAGCAAGGACACTGCACACAGCCTCCCCCCTCCCTCCCTGACTCCTGAAAGCCACAAACCGGCTGATTGCCATGGGCAGGGGACAGGAGGCAGGGGAGGGAGGGGGAACGCTGCATGATAGCTGATTGCTATGGGTAGGAGGCGCTGGAAGAGGGTAGCGGAGCTGAGAGGGGGGTTGCCAGCCTGTTTAATACCTGTATTAAATTGCTTGTTTAAAACCTATATAATGCCTTTTGTCTGGCAAAAAAAAAAAAAATCCCCTGGAACCTAACTCCCCCCATTTACATTAATTCTTATGTGGAAATTGGATTTGCTTAACATTGTTTCACTTAAAGTCGCATTTCTTGGGAGCATAATTACAATGTTAAGTTACCCCAAGTCTTCAAACCAGTGAATGGCAGTGCATGCTCCTAAGACACTTAACAGAGCAAATACGGCAGCTTTACTGAATCTTCCCCCCCGTACGTGTCCCTCTCTGAACTATTTTCTTTGACTCGGGAAGGCAAGGTAGTGCTCTCTTCATGAGCACAATGGCCTGGGAGTCAGCACTCCTGAGCTCTGTGCTTAGATCTGTCACCGCAGTGTGATCTTGGACTAGCCACTTAGCTCCTCAGAACAAGAGGTGCTGAGCAGCTGCGGCTCCCGTTGACTTCAAATGGAGCTTCAGATGTTCAGCGCCTGTGGAAATAAGGACCTGGACCTCTTTGCCACTCCTTTTCTACGTCGGTAATACAAGGATGATAAATATAACCTATCTGGACTGGGTTTTGTGGGGCTTTACTGATATTCGTGCGGTGCTGCAAGATCCTGAATGGACGGCACAGGTGTTGTGAAACAGACAACAGCAGCTACGCCTTGTCTGTATAACTGAACAGATCTAAGACAGAGCAATCCTCCCATGTCCCTCTATAAGTATGTCAGGGCTTTCAGGAATCGCTCCGAATTCATCCTGGGAGTCTATTGGCATCTCAGCAATCTGGTATCCTACATCCAGCACAGCTGTTTCTCTGTAGGCACGCTAGCCAGCAAGGCTGGGTTTGGCTGCAGTGATCTCTCTGCTGTGAATTTTTTTCCTATTCCCATTGCCCATGGATGAGATGATTTGAAAAAAGTAATCTCTCACTTGGAGGTTTATCCTCTAGCATGGGGTCCTTTCTCCCTTCTTATCTGAGTGCTGAAGGGGAAGCTGGGCCGTGCTTCAAGGCAGCGGAAGAGAAGCACAGTAGCACCAAAAATTGGCATAAGCTGCCGTGCTTTGAAAATGTGAATTCATCAGGCTGTCACAGAAGAGCAAGCAGACCATCTGCCTGCAGGGAGCTCAGTCAAATCCAACATGCCTCACAAATGTCCCATGTCTCCTCCCCATCACTATGCAGATCCATCTGAACTGCTGAGATAGGGGAATATCCTTCATAAATAGGATCTCCTCATCTTACCTTTTCATGCTCGTCCCTAATTCCCAGTGATGGAGATTCTATATTTCAGCAGAAGAGGCAAATCTCCATTTCAAGACTATTTCAGGCTAATCCCTTTATACTTGTAAGGTCGCCACAATTATTTTTTCTTCACATTGCGAAACCTTTTCGAAAAAGTAGACTATGGTGGTTGTTGAGCCTTTCAAACTCATGAATTTTAGAGTTAGCTGTTTGACTAATGACCAGTAAGTAATGAACACGCCTATCATCTGCAGATATTCATTGCCTTCAAGCCCAAGAAAGAAAACAACAGAACACCACTGGCCATCACCTACAGTCCTCAGTTAAAACCTCTGCAACGCATCATCAGTGACCTACAACCCATCCTGGACAATAATCCCTCACTTTCACAGGCCTTGGGAGGAAGGCCAGTCCTGGCACACAGACAACCTGCCAACCTTAAACAAATTCTCACCAGCAACAGCACACTGCACCACAATAACTCCAACTCAGGAACCAATCCATGCAACAAACCTCGATGCCAACTCTGCCCACATATCTACACCAGCAACACCATCACAGGACCTAACCAGATCAACCATACCATCACTGGTTCATTCACCTGCACATCAACCAATGTCATATATGCCATTATATGCCACCAGTGTCCCTCTGCTATGTACATCGGCCAAACTGGACAGTCCCTACGAAAAAGGATAAATGCACACAAATCAGATATTAGGAATGGCAATATACAAAAACCTGTAGGGGAACACTTCAACCTGCCTGGACACACAATTGCAGATTTAAAAGTCACCATACTGCAGCAAAAAAACTTCAAGTCCAGACTGCAAAGGGAAACTGCAGAACTTCAATTCATTTGCAAATTCAACACACACAATCTCGGATTGAACAAAGATCTACAATGGCTGGCTCATTACAGACATTGTTTCTCCTCTCTCCATGTTCACACACCCCATTCAAATGCTAGAAGAATAATCCACACTCCCTGATCGGAGATAACAAGCTGGTTCAGCTTAATTGGACTAACCTTTTCACCTCCCACCTGGTTCTTGCCTGCTTTTCTATACCTGCCTCTGAACACTTCCACTGCCTGCATCCGACGAAGTGGGTATTAGCCCACGAAAGCTCATGCTTCAAAACTTTATAGTTAGTCTTTAAGGTGCCACAGGACTTTGTTACCTCTGCTATTCCAGACTAACACGGCTACCTCCCTGATTATTGCCTTCATGTTACTCGTAACTTGCTGAAATCCAGTGATTAGGTAAATTATGCTACATTTTATTTCATAAATGGTGCATGTAATTATCATACACTGCACTCCTATGGGACCTTTCACTTAAGGATTCCAAAGATATTTGAGTACTCAAATCCCTAGGCTCAAAGTTCAGAGGGAGGTCCTCCTTCACCTCCCCCTCAGTGGTTTTATGTAAGCTTGAGTGCAGAGCCCATTCCAGTAAGTGGACTCTGAGCATGTCTATTGGATTGGGCCCTGCAGGCAAGTTAGCTGGAGCAACATTGAGCTTCCCCCAGGTTGCACATCACACTGGTGCTTAGGTGTCTGGACGCCTAGAGTGAAGCAGCACTGCGTGCAGGCAGAGGCAGAAACATTGGCACCAAGGGAACTCTTACCACAAAACCTTGGCCACCGAGTGAGTTTTGGCACTTACAAAGTTTGGCAGCAATTGAACGGGGCTTTGCGGATATCAGTGGTGCCTGGCCCCAGGATTTAGGCAGTTAAAGTGGCAGTTAGACTGTGGAGTCCCTTGTGAATTTTCCCACACAGTACAAATACCTCAACATGCACTTGTAGATTCATGTTGCTTATTCTGGAAACTGTGTGCATTACACAGTATGAAATGGTCAGCAAACTCCAGATCCTGGAATTAAAGAATTAAAGGTTCGCAAGCAGAAAATGAAATGATCATGTACGTAAAAAGCACATTTGAATCAATTTAGTGTGTAGACAGCTGATTTTGATGCCCATAAAGGCTATAGGGAACACTGAAGTAAATTCTTTTGGACAATTCTTCTAGTTTCTCCCATGAAATGGAGGTGCCATTATAATATTTCTCTGTACCAGCCCATTGTCACACCTGATTCAAAGGATATATACCGTATTTTCCGGCATATAAGACAACTTTTTAAGCCAGGAAAATCTTCTCAAAAGTCGGGGGTCGTCTTATACGCCGGGTGTCGTCTTATAGGGCGGGTGCCGAGCCGGACTGGAGAATCTGCGAATCAGCCGGCAGCCCCCCCACGGCGGGGACGGGAGACCGGGGCGCTCCCAGCAGCCCGCGGCGGGGACGGGAGACCGGGGCACTCCCAGCAGCCCGCCTGCCCGCCCGCGGCGGGGACGGGAGACGGGGCGCTCACAGCAGCCCGCCCGCGGCGGGGACGGGAGACCGGGGTGCTCCCAGCAGCCCGCCTGCCCGCCCGCGGCGGGGACGGGAGACCGGGGCGCTCCCAGCAGCCCGCGGCGGGGACGGGAGACCGGGGCGCATGCGCTTTTTGTGTGTGGTTTTTTTTGTTTTTTTTGTTTTTGGTAATCCGGCGGCTTTTCGGCGGAGGGGGTCGCCAGGGGCCGCCGGATCACATAAAGGGGTCGCGGTCTCCAAACTAGTTTGAGAACCGCTGAGTTAGAGGGTTGCGGGGATGGAGACTGGAGGTGGGGTGGGGCAGGGGATTTGGGGCCGTGGACTGGAGTGAGTTAGGGGGTGGGGTGGGTGGAGATTTGAGGTGGGGTGATTTAGGAAGTGGAGGCTGGAGTGAGTTGGGCTTGGTGGGGGTTGATTTGGGAGTGGGGTGGCTTTTCCCCAGGGGCATTGCCTGTAACTGGTTTTGAGTCTGTTCACTGGGTATGTGAGGGTTTCTTTGCTGAAAAGGGTGAGCATTGCAGACACCCTGAGACCATCCTGACCCCCTTCAAATCTGATGGTTTTTTAATTTTTATTTGGTGTGCGTTGGAAGAGGAGTAGTCTTATACGGCGAGTATATCCCAAACTCTATATTTTAACTGGAAAAGTTGGGGGTCGTCTTATACGCCGGAAAATATGGTATTTCAACTAATACAGCTATGAAATAAATGGAGAAAATCCTGCGCTGTTACACCACTATAAATCCAGAGTAACTTCATTGACTGGTGTGATTTTGAGCAGAATTAGAACCTATTGTTTAAGGATAATTCAGGATAGACAACCCACTTTGTTTAGGTTTTATCAAAACTGGCAAGTGAAAGACAAAAATTTGTCATTCAGGGGTGTTAAAAAAACACCCCCTATGAAAAACAAAAGTTTTGCCGATAACAAGCACCAGTGTGAATAATGCTTCTCTTCTGCTGCCTTGAAGCATGGCCCAGCTTCCCCTTCCCGGATAAGAAGGGAGAAAGGACCTCATGCTAGAGGCTAATCCTCCAAGTGAGAGCACTTTCAATACCAACAAAATGAATTAAATCGTTTAGTTGAAAGAAACCATTTTGATCAACCCAAAATGATATTTTTTTCAAGAATTTTTCTTCTTGGAGAATTCAGCAATTTTTGGTTTTCATACCAATGTGAAACAAATTCAGATTTCAAAATCATATGTGAAATGGGATTTCCATCCTACACACAACTCCAGTATCAAGCGATAATGGGTTTAAGTGGGTAACACTGCAAATAACACTTCTGTTTCCTCCATATCACTATTACAGTTTCAGCATACTCCCTAATTCTTGATCACAACTGCTGCAACATGCGGTATATGTCCCCAAACGAATTCATGATCTAAAGTAAAGGCACACACAGAGTTCAGTGGCTCTTTCTCTTCCTACTGCATGGAATTAGAATAGCCGTAGGGTGTTAAAAGTGTGTGTCTGGTATTACAGGTAGATGGCTCCCAAGATGCTGAAGAAGGAGAGGAAGTGGTGAGCAACCTTCATGTCTGGCCCTGTTGTTTGAGGAGGGGAAATTCCCAGAGGGAGAAATTGGACAGGCCTGTGAATTGCTATGTCAAAGTGTGGACCCAAGCAATCGCTTGCATTGCTTTTTGTTTAAGCAACTCTGCCAGAAAATGGACATAAAGAAAGCAAACGGAGACATGAGAAGGAAACCGATATGATTCTCTGTAAGTGACGAGCTACAGCAGTGCCAGTCTTTCAGAGACATTGTCTGGAGAGTGGGGTTCTCTCTGATCATGCTGACGTGTTCACTGGACATCGTCATCATTACAGGATACTTTATGGGCTCAATTGTGCTCTGGGTGAAATCTATAGCAAAAGTCACATTTACTTAAAGGGGAGAAGTTTTGTTCCTTTTTGTATGAGGCAGATTTGTCTAGTGGTTAGAGCAGAAGATATGGAGTTGGGGTTATTCAGATCTAGTCCCAGCCATGCCACTAACATCAAGAGTGGCCTTGCTCAACTTTTCTTATAATCTCTGTATCTGTTTCCCTATCTCTAATAATGCTGACTGCTTACTTTACATTGGAGTGAGAAGATTAATTAATTCATGAACACGTAAAGCACTATATGCTGTAAATGCTAATTTATGAGTGTACATCTTGAGTCATATCTTCTTGCTTCTTCTAATTGAGAGGATGTTGCCAAAGCCTTGAGTCTGCTTTTAAACCAACTCCCAAAATTCCCCCAGCGTTATTCTTCTATTTTTGCCCCTTCAATAAAGGAGACGGGTTACAACAAGTCAGGGTAGCTAAGAGGTTTTTTTCTTGTGTGTTTGGTTTTCTTCCGAAATATTACGGATCTCTTTCTTCTTCTTTGAGGGAAATTTATTCTGAATATTTGACAAAGTGGAGCCCTAAGGAACTGGAAGTTTGCTAACTTTTTTTTCTGCATTGTTTTGTGTATAGGGAGAAACCAGCCATGAATAAGGATTCAGAGGCTGAGTTGTGTCGACTCATGAGGGAAATTTTCTTCATTTACTGCAGTAGAAGTTTCCTGAGCCACATTAACTGCAGGCAGACTCCTGGGAGATGGGAACTCCAGTCAATTGCCTTCTTACCTATAGGTTATGGTTTAGCTCAGTCAGGGCACTAGATTCAAATGACTAGTGAGATATGAATTAGTGAGAAGGAGGGTTGGACTAGATGACCTCCTGAGGTCCCTTCCAACCCTGATATTCTATGATTCTATGAATATGAGAAGGGCATTTCCTTAAAAAACGAAAAAAGTGACAGAGTCTACGGTAGAAAGGAGTGCTGGGAGAGGCCTGGCCTAGCTCCTTCAGACTAACTAACTAGGTCATGAGCAGAAATGAGAGAAAGTAAAGTAAGCAGTCAGGGGATAGGAGGGAAGGTCCTCTCATGGCTCAGCAATTGGTTAAAAGATAGGAAATATAGGAATAAATGGTCAATTTTCACACTGGAGAGAGCTAAAGAGTAGAGTTCCCCAAGGATCTGTACGGTACCAGTGCTGTTTAACATATTCATAAATGATCTGGAAAAGGGGGTTAAACAGTGATCTGGCAAAGTTTGCAGATGATACTAAATTACTCAAGATAGTTAAGTCCAAAGCAGACTGAGAAGAGTTACAAAGGATCTCACAAAACAGGGTGACGGGGCAACAAAATGGCAGATGAAATTCAATGTTCATAAGAGCAGAGTAATGCACTTTGAACAACAGAATCCCAACCATACATACAAAATGATGGGGTCTAAATTAGCTGTTACCATTCAAGAAAGAGATCTCAAAGTCACTATTAGTAATTCTCTGAAAACATCTGCTTATTGTACAGTGAAAAAGTTAAGTACAGTTAGCAGTCAAAAAAGCTAACAGAATATAAGTAAGCATTAAGAAAGGGATAGATAATAAGATAGTAAATATCATAATTTCATTATATAAATCCATGGTACACCCACAGCTTTAAAACTGCATGCAGTTCTGTTCATCCATCTCAAAAAAGATACCTTAGAATTGGAAAAGGCACAGAGAAGGGCAACAAAAAATGATTAAGGCTATGGAACAGCTTCTCTATGGGAAAGATTAAAAACACTGGGAATGTTTAACTTGGAAAAGTGATGACTATGGCGGGGATATGATATGTCTATAAAATCATGACTAATGTGGAGAAAGTGAATAAAGATGTGCTATTTACTCATTCACATTAACACAAGAACCAGGGGTTGCTTGATTAAATTAATAGGCGGCAGGTTTAAAACAAACAAAAGGAAGTACTTCTTCACACAAGACACAGGCAGCCTGTGGAACTAGTTTGCATGGGATGTTGTGAAAGCCAAAACTATAACTAGGTTTAAAAAAATAATTAGATATTTTCATGGAGGATAGGTCCATCAATGGCTCTTAGCCAAGATGGTCCAGGACTCAACCCCATCCTCAGAGTGTCCCTAAACCTCAGACTGCAAAAAGCTGGGACTGGACAACAGGAGGTGATTCATTAGTTAGTTGCCCTGTTCTGCTCATTCCCTCAGAAGCACCTGTCACCGGGCACTGTTGGTGGACAGGATCCTGGGCTAAAGGGACCATTGGTCTGTCTGACCCAGAATAGTCATTCTTATGTTCTTATAATGGAACTGGTAAATTCTTGGAATCCCAGCTTGGCAAACTAGCAATTTCAGGAGTCTAGCAAGGAATAACTGTCAGGATTTAAGAAGGGCAGGTGAGAATTGAGCTGCTAGGCACTTTAAGGATTAGTCTGGAAGGCCGCACAAAACCTGAAAACAGGGCTGACTGGCTGTACCACTTATGTGTTATCTGTAATAAAGCACTTACCTTTGTTGAAACTATAGATATCTCTGAGTGCCCCTTGCTCCTGTCTATAAAACCAGGTGTCAGGAGTGTCGCAATCCCCCTTCCAGAAGGAGAAGAAAAAAAGAAGAAAGTATTTGAAAAGAGGGGAACGTGACTCAAAACGGGTAAATCTGCCGAGATACTTTGAACCACCATCCACTGGAAGCGTTTCAGGAGGGACTGTTTCCATGGAGCTTTGGCAAATATAACTCTTAGCAGCAGGGGTGAAGTTACACATGTGTATTTACTTCAACGGTGACCCATTCTAATATTTTCACTGCAAAACCATAGTAGTTCTGCAGGCGAGGAAAGCAGAGCAACTGGCTATATTAAGGTTTAATGACTGCAGTCATATAATCACAAGGAATTCACAAGCAGTTACAACTGTGATTTATGGCCTATTGTGTTAGGCACTGAACAAACACATAGGCCTGGTCTACAGTACGCGATTATATCAGAATTAGCCATGTTATATTGAACTGAAACTAAATCCGTCCACACAACCAACCCGGTTTTATCGATGTAAAGGGCTCTTACAATCGGTTTCTGTACTCCACCTCGGCAAGGGGAGTAGTGCTAAAATCGACATCGCTGTTCCGGATTTAAAGTACTGTGGATGCAATTCGACGGTATGGGACTCCGGGAGCTATCCCAGAATGCTCCATTGTGACCACTCTGGACAACACTTTCAACTCAGATGCACTAGCCAGGTAGTCAGGAAAAGCCACAGGAACTTTTGAATTTCATTTCCTGCAGTCCCAGGATCACAAATGAGCTCCAGCATGGACCGAACGGGAGGTACTGGATCTGATCGCTGTATGGGGAGAAGAATCTGTGAAGGCAGAACTCCCTTTAAAAAAACGGAATGCCAATGGGCAGCGGGGACTGTAGGAGAGCTACCCACAGTGCACCACTACGAGAGTCGATGCTAGCCATGGTACTGTGGACGCACTCTGCCAACAATGCACTTAGTGAGGACACACACAATCGATTCTATAAAATCTCTTCCGAAAAATCGACTTCTGTAAATTCGATATAGTTTTGTACTGTAGACATACCCATAGTTAGAGATAGTCCTGGTCCTGAAGACTTGCACTGTAAATATGCAAGACGTAAGGAAACTGAAGCACAGCGACTTGCTGAAAATTACATGATAGATCAGTTGTAGAGTTGTATGCAGTGTTGGTCCCAGAATACAAGTGAGACAAGGTGGGTGAGGTAATATCTTTGATTGGACCAACTTCTGTTGGTGAGAAAAACAAGCTTTTGATCTTACAGAGAGCTCTTCTTCAGATCAGAGTTGAGAACAGAATCAGGCTTCCTCATCTCTAGTTCAGTGCCCTACCCATTTGGTGACACAGCCTGTAGTGGCATGTATAAATCTCTGCTGGTGGTTGGGCTTTTAGAAACCATGAAGTACCAAATTATAAAAGTGTAGTATATATATTTACACTTTTCCCCTTGGCCTTTTGATAACTTAGTGTCACTTATCAGGCTTCAGTAATGCAAGATTCCATCTTCTCATGGTATTTAAGTTCCTAGATGGTGGAAATAATGTACTACAAGAAGATCAGATCTGTTGGTGTTTTGGTCCAAAAATTGGTACATGAGATTAAAGGGCTAATGGGAAAACAAACACTAACACTGATGTATTTGGCTTCTCACAGATTGATGTGAAACATGAATGTTCAGCCAAACTAAACACTACAAGGCAGTCTACCCCCATGAACTTCCACAATCAAACTGAATTAGTCAAAGAATTGGTTCTCTCATCTCTCTGTGAGTCCACTTCTGAGGCAGGTTTTTCCCTGCTTTCTGTGCTACGTAAGTAGCTTTCACTTTTTTTTTTCTTTCTTGCCAAATCCGTAATGAGCTCTGAGCTATTATGAACTTCAAAAATCTCCTCTAATGTCAGCCCAAGAAGTATAAATTAACCCCATAGAACATCATTGTATCAATTCCTGCAGCGATTGTACAGTTATCAAGAGATTTTTTCCCTCCACATTTTACTGTGTATCTAGGGTATTGTTCTACTTTCTCGGTCACCAATGACTAATTTAAATTGTTCCAGTTTTTAACTCCTTTCTTCCTCTCTCCTCCACCAAACCCCAGTGGAGTTGCCTGAGACCCTGTCTCTCTGTGTGCCGAATAACTTGGGTAATTCATCATTTCAACAGCGTGAAAATAATGATGAAGAAAAATCACGGCCTATCATGAAAAATATATGAATGACTGGGAAAATGGAGTGTTTCTTTTTTAATCTCCAACCTGCTGAAAACCACCTTAAAATAGCTTTAATTAAAATTCTATTTGCATGAATGAAGGTTACATAAAAAGGATTTAATATACATGTATATTAAATTTATAGTGGGCTCAGCTTGTCTGGTGAATTTTTGCTAGCTGTAAATCCAGAGATGCCTGCCCACACCGTCTGTACCCAAGTGCTCTTAGTTGAAGCAGTCTGGAGTATTTTCTAGACCAAAAATGTAATGCCACATGTACTTAGCAGAGCTATTCATTTCAATGATTGAAACTAAGCCCATGTATATTTTTCCATAGGAATTTATACTATGTGTGTTATATATGTATTTTGTGAGACTAAAGCCAAGTTTGGAGCCGTATAGTCATACAAAAAGGGTTTGAAGCTGAAGCTTTAGAATTAGAAAGGCGCACTCGAAATGTCTACACTGCAGTGAAAGATCCAACGCACAGCTGCAGCCAGCCTAGGTCAGGGGACTCGGGCTGGGGCTGGGAGGGCTAAAAATTGCAGTGTAGATTTGGGCTCGGGCCGGAATCCAGGCTCTGAGACCCTCCCCTTTTGTAGGGTTTCAGAGCCTGGGCTCCAACCCAAGCCCAGATGTCTACACTGTAGTTTTTAGCCCTGCAGCTCAAGACCCCTCCCTCCCCCCCCACCCCCCCGAGCCTGAGTCAATCAGCCTGAGCTGGGAGGATATGGCTACATGGGGATCAAAAAATAGTGGCTAGCCTGGGTCTGCTGATGCAGACTTGTAGGGTTTGAGCTCTGGGGCAGAAAAAGTGCTGGGTAGAGGTTCGTGCTTGGCTTGGCACCTGAGCTGTGTGACCCTGGGACAGTCCCAGACCTTGGGCTCCAGTCTGAGCCCAAACATCTACCCGGCGATTTTTAGCCCCCAGGCCAGTTGTGGCCGTGAAGTAGGACTTTTATCTCTGTGTAGCTAGATGTACTCTCAGACTCAGTGCCGTGGGTGTTTTATCACCGTGTAGACATACCCAGAGCCTGCTCCATTGTTGTGTCAATGGCACCACATGTAGGACTGAGACGCAATAGTCATTAGACTACAGTACTCAGAAACTGATCTGTTTCTTTTCTACACTCAAACCCTGTGCTTGCGAGTGGGGAAGTATTGCCTCTCAGAGGCACCCTGGGGAGTGTGTAATTATCCCAGTGTACTGGGTGGTGGGTCAAGCCAGTTCTGTGTTGTATAGTTGAAAAGTAGCCCCTAGACATTGAACCCAGCCCGTGTTGCTGCTGAATCCAACTGGCAGAAGGCTTACAGGGGCATCCGTTAGCACGGGGAAAGCAGGTGACCTCTTGGATTCTCCACTTCAGCCAACCTCTCAAGTTCACGAGCTGGCACTGTCTTTCCCCTCTGACACTGGGGACTGGAAAGGGAGAAAACTCTTCCACCAGTGCCCTAACCCCAACTTGGGCAGCTGGACCCGCTGGGGACAAGTCATTTAACCTCAGTCTTAACCTATTCGGTCTTAAATCCATAGTAGCTGAAGAACCAGCCTTGTTCTCTTATATAGCATCATCTGTCTGAGGACCCAAATCACGCCTCAAACACTCATTAAACCTCATAGCACCCTGCTATTTGGGGAAGTTTTATTATCTGTATTTTACAGATGGGAAGACTGAGGCATGGAGAGGTTAAATGACTTGTCCAAGTTCCGATGGAACCACTGGTACCCCCTAGTTTCTGGCTTCAGTGCCCAGCTCTAACCACTAGGTGACATTTGCTCCTTTGTCCATTGACCCCTAACTTGTGCAGTGTAAACAGCTGTTGTCCACACCCTACACCTAACAGAACATATGTGTGCAGTACTGGGTCCAAATTTACCTCCTTACTCCACTGTTCACTTAAATAATTAACTTCCCTACCCCTAGCTGCCTGCTCCTCAGAGATCTGCTTGAATATATCCTGGGTTGGAGCTAATAGGACCCACCTGGGATAGCTGCCATGCTGAGTCAGCAGAATAGTTCTAGAATCTGGCTCTCTCTGTTACATAAAGTCCTAAAGGGCACCAACACAATTGGCACATTTGTCTATTAGTCATGGCCCTTCATTCATAATGTCCATTTTATAAATAACTACCATATATGGTCTAGAGCTTTATGGGAGGCAGAAGTGCTGTTACAGGAAGGATTTTGAGATTCCAAAATTTGTTTTCATTCCAAATCAGAACAAACACTGAAAATGTCAAAATTCTCTATGGAGGAAAACCCAGGGGAAAAAATCATTCAGTGGAAATGCTTTATGGCAAAAATGTTGAAACAGGATATTTTGATATGGGTGGAACCTTTTTCCAACTGTCCTCCAAAATGAAATTCCAGCAAATCGACCAGATTTCAATTTCAATGGAACCACATATTGTTCCATCGAAATGCCTCCAACCAGCTCGCGTCAATTATAGAAGTTTGCACTGTAGCCTGTCTTAAAAAGAAACTCTATGGGGTTTTGCTATAACATCCTTGTGGATTATTTATTTAACGTCAGAATTGGAAAAGTATGATTGTCCATTCGTAACACCCTAGGCTCCTCTATTGTACTTTTGAATAGTGCAAGTGTACAGGGCCTACTTTAGATGCCCTGCTCAGAAACACTGTAAAATCAAACTTTGCCTGAAGTAAAAACTCTTAATTCATGTGAAAGGTTAGAGCCTTAATATCACATGCAGAGCTCTGGTCACATAACTGTCACTGACTCTAACAGGAGCTTTTATGAATCACCAAAGCCCCATACAGTGTGCTGAGCTCACAGTCCCCCAAGCTGCCTCTTTGAAGTATTGCTTGAGTACAGCAGTCACAGGCCATGAGTGAGCTGACATTTTGTGCACTGCCTGTTTTACGTGTGTGCTCAAAATAACAGCAAAGCCAGACATTTGGCCCTGAGAAACATTGGAAGTAAATAAATATTTTCTAAAACTACAGAGATTTTACTTGCAGACTTTGGCAGTAGGAAAGGAAATCCAGAAACATTTAATTAGGAAAAGCATAAGCATAAGCAAATGCATGTATTTGATTAGTATTTTGTTTGCCATCTGAAATATATTATGAGACAGCAGTGCCTAGTGGGTTGAGAATTCCATTCCTGGCTCTACCTGTTATGATACTTACTTGGAATATGTTGTTTAGTCCCTAGATGTCTTTGTGTGCCATACAGAGTTCCAGACAAGATATATTCCCTGGTAAACAAGAAAGAAAAAGCTGGAATTCAAGCTGTGTGAAGGCCTGTTTGTATGACCGCAGTGGTTAGTTGCAATACGTGCCTCCTATGTAACAATACTGCCACTGGCTTGATATTGTGGTCCTGGCTAAGTTGCATGGGACACATTTTTCACAACTGGGTGCCTAGAATCAAGCACCTAAATGAAGTGGCCTGAAGATGCTCAACAACTGTGAAAATCTGATCATTTATTTAGGTTATTATTCCACTTGAAAATTCTAAAAAAGTCCATAGCACCAGTTAAAGTTACTCCACTAAACTTTTCACTTAAGTCATAGCTTTTCACGGTGGGAAAGAGGGGATGTCAACCTTGCTTTGCAATGCTTGGATGGATACATCCCTCTATAGGCTAACTTCACTCACACATGGGTTTTAGCATGGCCTTGAACTCAGCCTACAACTAGCTCTGTTGACAGATGCAGCATTTGTATGAACACAGTACTTTTTACATATACGTTCTGTGGGGGAGGAGTGGGGAAATATATGTAACCAACCTACAGCACATAGGACTAATGTACAGAACCCTTTGTGATCAACTGCTACTTGCCATTCGGACTAGAGTTGTATGAAATAAGTGTCATCAAAGCTAGGGTTACCAGATAATAACTGTGAAAAAATGGGATGGGGGTGGAGGGGAATATAAGAAAAAGTCCCAAAAAATGAGACTATCCCTTTAAAAATGGGACAGCTGATCACCCTAATCAAAGCTCTAAACCTTGTTTTGGACAAGGCTTGGAGGAAGTACTAAGCCTTGTCTACACTATACATTTATGTCGGTATAACTACGTCACTTAGTGGTTTGAAAATCTGCACCCCTGAGCGCTGCAACTATACCAACCTAACCCATGGTTTAGACAGTGCTGTGTTGACAGGAGGATTTCACAGAGCTGGATTAACTATGCCAACTGGAGAAGCTCTCCCGCTGGTGTAGTAGTGTCTTAACTAAAGTGCGACAGCAGTGCAACTGCTCCAATCCTTATTGCACCTTTGGGCACCACTGCAGTTTAAATAAGGGGTTAAACCAGTAATTTTTCATAGGATTTGTCCATGGGACAAGTAAAGAAAGGGACAAGTAAAACCTCAAAAGGTTCAGGGAACCTAGGGTGACCAACTTTATAGGGACAGTCCCAATTTTGGGGTCTTTTCTTATATAGGATCCCATTACCCCCACCACATGTCCCGATTTTTCACATTTGCTGTCTGCTCACCGTAAGGGAACCTATTAGGTTTATCCAAGCTTAACTCCTTCAGGGTTGCCCATAATTGTTACCTCCAATCTCAGGCAATCTCTGGTAGCTCACGGACTGGCATATCATAAGCAATCCATTGGCTTTTGTCTCCGGCACTGTATTTCCCCCGGTGGCTGATAGCAGGCTTAGTCTATTCCACAGAGGATGTATTCACAGCCTACCCTGCTACCTTGAGGGCTTGTCTTCACTAAAGCCAGGAGGGATCGATCTTTTGGTGATCAATTTATCGCATCTCATCAAGACGCGATAAATCGATCGCCAACAGCACCCCCGTGGACTCCGGAACTCCAGCTTGCCAAAAGGCTTGCCAAAAGGCACAAGCTGGAGTCGATGGGGGGAGTGTGCCGCTGTGAGGACAGCAGGTAAGTCGTCTGTAGATATGCCGAATTCAGCTACGTTATTAACGTAGCTGAATTTGCGTAACTACAGACGATCTCCCCCCTAGTGAAGACCAGCCCTGAATATAAGCGAACGCCAAAGAATGTTAAACTTTCTAACAAAATGCTACTCTAGCATTAAACCAGGTTTTTTTTTTAAACACAGAGCTGCTTTTGTTGTAGGAAATCTCATGTATTAGGGAAAGATCAATACCACGGCTAATGGCCTAAGGTATCAAAAAACTCACTGGAGGAAATGAGAATGTTGTCTGGAAACCAAATGATGATAATCCTCAGGATCAATGGATTTAGAGATTTCCAAAGCCATTCTAGTAAACAGAGGGAAGATTTAGGCAGTTATTTCAACAAGTTCCTTTACAACAGGGAAAGAGATTACCATTTGGTTTTAGTCCTGACATCGATGGCTCTTGTTGAATATTTTTAACTGTTTAGATGTAGACTGACAGCAGCCATTCAGGCTTTCTCTTCTCCAGAAGAGAGCTGCCATGAGGTGAAGAATTAAAGGAGGGTAGCATAATTAATGCCAGTCAACATGGGTTTATGGAAAATAGATTGGGGCAGGCCAACCTGATACATTTTTTAAAATGAGATTACAAGCTTGGCTGATAAAGATGTTGATGTAATATACTTAGAACTGACTTAGTACTGCACAACATTTTGATTAAGAGACTAGAACAATATAAAATTACATGGTGGGGACTCTATCCTGGGGAGCAGTGACTGAAAAAGATTTGGAGGTTGTGATGGATAAGCGGCTGAACATGAGATCCTATTATGATACTCCTATGGATGCACAAACAGGGGAAACTCGAGTAGGAGTAGAGGTTATTTTACCTCTGTATTTGGCTTTGGTGAAACTGCTGCTGGAATACTGTGTCCAGTTCTGGTGTCAGCAATGCAGCCGGGGTGTTGATAGAAGCAGGAGAAGGTTCAGAGAGGAGCCACAAGAATGATTAAAGGATTAGAAAGCATGCCTTATAGTGACTCCAGGAGCTCAACCTGTTAAGCTTAACAGAGAGAAGTTTAAGGGGTGACTCGATTACAGTCTATAATTACCTAGATGGGGAACAAGTATTTGATAATGGGCTCTTCAATCTAGCAGAGAAAGGTAGAACACGATGGCTGGAAGTTAGAGCTCAAGAAATTCAGATTGGAAATAAGGTGTAAATTTTTACAAGGTAATTAACCATTGGAACAGCTGATCAAGGGTCATGATAGATTCTCCATGACTGGCAATTTTTAAACCACGATTGGATGTTTTTCTAAAAGATCTGCTTTAGGAATTTTGTCAGGGAAGTTCTATAACCTGTGTTATATTGAAGGTCAAACTAGATTATTACAATGGTCGCTTCCGGAATCTATGAATCCGAGTGTCCTCCTGTGGTAGGCCACAGCATGACAGGTGTGCATGCCTCAGTTTCCCTTTTCAGACAAGCCAATAATTTCACTTCAGGCTCTCCTGACTCTATAATGCCCTTCTTCGGGCTTGTTTATTATAAAAACCTCATGCAGAATAGTCCATAAGAGAAGTCCCAAACACATAGTCATGTCTCACCCTAGTGCAAGCAGTCATGAAACCTCAAGACATCTTGTGCCTCGTTGCCCCATATACCACACCCCAGCACCTTTGACTATTCCTGGGCTCCACTGGTCCCTTTCTGTCCTTCTGCCGTGATGGCCACACCCATCCTTCCAATACAAGTGCAACCCTGATCTTTCCAGTGAGAACCCCCAAAGCCTTTCTCCAGGGAGCATCCCTCATTACTCTTCATGGTTCCTCTGGGTCCAGCTCTCTGGCCCTAGAGATATCAGTGGATAAGCCCCTCTGCTGCTCCTCCTGCTTTCAGCCTTGGTTTTCTGGCTTGGGGGCGCCAGCCAGCAAATGTCTCTTGCTGCTCTCCTGCCTTCAGCCTTCTCCCAGGTCCCAAACACATAATCTAAGGCAGCCCTTATTTCCTGCAGCCTCTGGCTCACTGGGTCTCCTTCTCACTGCTCTTTCTTTCACGGGGTGTCTCTCAGCGGCTTCCCATGGCCTCCCCTCCCAGGGAACTTCCTGATTCTGGCCTGACTCCCTATTCCCAGGGACTCGGCATTGAGACCCACCCGTGTCTGCTCTTTTTGTCCCCTTCCTGCCTGACTCTCAGGCCTGATTCACCCGAGCCTCCCCTTACCAGATCCCTCCCTGATCTTTTATAGCCCCATGTGCTATCCCACTCTCTTAATGGGAGTGATCTGATGAGGCCCAGCTTCACTGGCTCTGCTCACTCCTAATGAGCCAGTCTCACCATTTGCGGAGAAATCTTCCTCTCCAAGCTTTGTCTTGCAAACATTTCTCTCTGCATTTGCTGTGGATGACAGGTGGCAGGAAGCCGTGGGTTCCCCCACAGGTTGGACGTAGCGGCAGGTGGACTTCAAATGATTTCAAGGTACAGTTCAGCTCAGTGCTCTCAAGCTGAGGGCACTTGATTCTGCGATAAATCAGATGCGGCCGTGGAGATTCTTCCATTGCTCCGTTCTATGGGTAGAACTCTGGCTTTCAGTGCTCAGGATGGTCAGTCTGGCGCCAGCATTAAATGCACTGGAATTTCCTTTCTCGAGGTTTAAAGGGTTGAGGGTTTGTGAAGGGTGGGGGGTTGGCTTTATTATGATTTTATTTCTTACCATCGCATCTAGGAGACCCAGTCATTTCCCAGGACCCCGTTGTGCTAGGCACTGTACAAAAACAGAACAAAGGCAACCCCAAAGAGCTCACAGTGGGGTTAACCCCATATGGCCAGATTCCGACTCACTCTACTCGCCTCAGTGAGCATGTACACAAGTAATTCCATTGGCATCCCAACCTCGCTCAGTGTTTACAGAAAACCCCTAACTTTAATTTTGGCACACTTTTAAAACCAGTAAATACCAAATTGAAACTCAGGTGTGGCCATTAATGCCCCACATCTGTCATCTGTGGTGTAGAATCTTACCTTGCAAGTTGTCCCACTGAAATAAATGGGACTATTTGTGGAGTAAGCCACTATTCCATGAGAATAAGAGCTGCATAATTGGTCCCTCTAACACCAATCCTGCAGAGACTTCATATATGTTACGGCCAGAAGAGTCCACTGTGATTAGAGCTGGGAGGGAGACAGGTTTCTGATCCCACCACAATTTCCAAGATTTTGAAAATTGCTCCCATTCTTCATCGGAACAAAGTGTGGGCTCTTTCAAAGCTTTTTTGCAGAAAGGAAAAAAAGTCCATCCCAGAGTAGGCAACAGCTCAGATGTTAGGGCACTCACTCACCTAATATGTGGACTCAAGGTTCAAGTCATCATAGAATCATAGAATATCAGGATTGGAAGGGACCTCAGGAGTCCAATTCCCTGCTCAAAGCAGGACCAATCCCTGCTGTTCTCTGAATGAGGCAGAGAGGGGATTCAAGCCAGATCTAACTATCAGCATCTAGTCTGACCTTCTGCATAACACAGACTTTGGAATTGCACGCAGTGATTCCTGCATCAAGGCCCGTAATTTGTGATTAAGCATCTCTCATAGAAAGACACCCAATCTTGATTTAACTCTGACTCCAAGTGGTCAAGAATCTACCATTTCAGAGAAGTCAATGTGACTGCTCACACTGTACAAAGGTTAGCAGGTAGTTCTTTTTAGGATTAGGCCCTAAAGTATCATCAGTCTTTTTACTAATAATGTTGTGGAGGAAAATATCTATTTTTACAAGTAAATAGAGGCATAAAGACAACTTTCTACTTCCCATATTGCTAAGAAATCTCCCATACATATATATTGATTATAGTGTTATTAAGGCTGGTTTCTTGAAATATTATAAAATTCCACTAGGAATTTGTCATCATAGCCAGATGCGTTTCTGTTTTATTAAATCTGTCACAGCCTTTGCCACCTTTTCCCAATTAAATTTCCTTTTCTAGCATAACAGAATCAAATTTCCTGGAGCTTTGTATCCCCTTCTACATATTTGTTGCTCAACAACATATGTGATTTTTCAGGAATGCTCACCAATATTTATTAAATAGTAACTTTAAGGGTGTATATTCTTGAAATTCCTTTCCCTTGTTTATCCTAGCACAGGAGTGGGCAAACATTTTGGCCCAAGGGCCACATCGGGTTTGCAAAATTATATGGAGGGCTGGGTAGGGAAGACCCCACCCCCAATCCAGCCCCTTCCCACTTCCCACCCCCTGACTGCCCCCTCAGAATATCTGACCCATCCAACCCCACCAATCTTGTCCCCTGACTGCCCCTTCCAGAGGCCCCTAGTCACCCCCCAGGACCCCACTCCCTACCCAATTCATCTGCTTCCTGTCCCCTGACTGCCCCGACCCCTATCCACACCCTTGCCCCTAACCACCACCCCAGAACCCCACCCCTATCCAGCCCACCCTGCTCCCTGATTGCCCCCTTCAGAGTCACACACACACACACACACACCCCAAACCTCCCCCATTCCCCTGCCTTACCATAGCTGCTCAGCTCCGGGGCAGAGAGGAAAGCACGCAGCCCCAGTACCCTGGAGTGCTGTCTGCGCGGTTCCAGGGCTGGGGGGGGGGGGACACAAGAGTGCTTTTACCTAACACTACTCATTTATTAGGTTTCAAGCACACACACACATATATGCTGTTGCAGTAGGTTCAGAGTATCCCAAATATTTATATTTACCCAAAGTCTGAGATGATTTCAAGGAATCAGCAACTAGCCTTCCAGTGGCCCTCCTTTCACCTGGCTGCTGGGGAATTTAGGTGTCGACTCCTTGCCCAAAGAAAAGCTTCCTCCAAAATGTAGCCTTTTGCCTGATCTTCTATAGCTAACTTAAACAAAGTACACTCATAGTGGGTCACCAACTCTCCAAATTTCAACAAACTGCTCATTATCTCTTATGATCAAAACATGCTCAGTACTTCTAGTAAGTGGTGTTGGTGACTCAGTATGATTCACTACTGCACCACCTTAGCATCAGGTTGAAGTGACACCATGCTAGTGCCGTTCTTGGTTTTTGAATGAGCTCTAAAATTGACGTCCTGTCTACATGGGGGTCATTAAAAATCCTTTGACATTTCTTGTAAGATCATGAATGCTAGCCCTTGCGATGTCCTGTCCCTCTAAATGGTGCAACTCCCCCATCCCCAGTAGGGTTGCCAGCACTGTATTTCAAAAATACAAGATTGTTTTCCTAACACCCTTGGGGAGGAGTACCAAGGGCTGGAAGATGGCTGGATCACCCCTAAAGCCAGCATGTCATTGACCTCTCTTTAAGAACATAAGAATGGTCGTACTGGGTCAGACCAAAGGTCCATCCAGCCCAGTGTCCTGTCTACCGACAGTGGCCAATGCCAGGTGCCCCAGAGTGAGTGAACCCAACAGGTAATGATCAAGTGATCTCTCTCCTGCCATCCATCATCCCTCTCTCTGACAGAGGCTAAGCACACAATTCTTTACCCATCCTGGCTAATAGCCATTAATGGACTTAACCTCCATGAATTTTACTGTTTCCATAGAATACAATATTTTTCTTTTTCCTGTTTTAAATCTGTTACTGTGGACTGTTAAAGAGCACCAGAGGTGGCTGCAAATCAGTAGTGGATGTGATGCAGGGTGTGTCACGTGCAGGTGTGCTGTAAAACATTGAAATTTACTTGCAGGCAACAGCCTCTGAAAGAAGTCAGAATTACACAGGCTAAAGTCCTGCTGACCCATATCCACTGACTCCAGTGGCTGCTGGGATAGCCAGCAAACTGATCGGTATATTTATTGTTATGAAGGTACTTTAGAACCTTTGGCTTCTGATAAAATATCATCGGACTTGTTGGATTAAATGTCATCAAAAATCAGCATTGTGCAGAGGAATGTGAATGTGTTCCTCATTTATGTATGGATGTTCATTACAGCTTTGCATCACATGTGTGTGTACAGAGCACATACTCTGCACAGAGCGAGTGCACGTACAGACTTTCTGCCTAATGAATGTGACTATATTAAACTAGCAGAAAATGTGCTCATTTTCTAAGCTGTGCTGGGGAAGGTGATGAGTCATCCCCGAACTAGAACCTGATTGAGCTGCAGGCGGGAGTGAGTCGTTCCTGTGTTAGGCTGGTCTGGTGACTCTCAGAGCAGGTATATGAGGCCTTGTCCACACTACAAAATTTTGTCAACAAAAGCCAGGTTTTGTCAACAAAATAGTGGAGGTGCACACACAACCATGCTCCTCCTGCTGAATTAACTCCTTTGCAACATTGTCATAATAAAACTACCTTGGCGGGCGGCATAGAGCTTTTTGTGAATAAGTTTGAGCGACGCAGCTGACCATGCGGCTTTCTGCAGCAAGCGTGCTTCTACCTGAAGAGCTGGCTGTATTTTAAAGAAAACTTATTGAGGGAGCAGGAACAAACCATCCCGTGCAGAAAGAATAGCAAATATGACAGGCGACCAGTTTGGCTTAGCAGTGAAATCTTTGGTGAGCTTAAAAGGAAGCTTACAAGAAGAGGAAACTTGGACAGATGACTACGGAGGATTATAAAAGTATTGTTCAAGCATGCAGGGTGGAATAAGGAAGGCCAAAGCACAACTGGAGTTGCAGCTAGCAAGGGATTGAAGGATAACAAGAAGAGTTACTACAGGTATATTAGCAACAAGAAGAAGGTCAGGGAAAGTGTGGGACCCTTTCTGAATGGGGGAGGCAACCTAGTGACAGATGATGTGGAAAAAGCTGAGGTACTCAATGCTTTTTTGCCTCAGTCTTCACAGACAAGGTCAGCTCCCAGATTGCTGCACTGGCCAGCACAGTATGGGGAGGAGGTGAGCAGCTCCCAGTGATGAAAGAACAGATTAAGGATGACTTAGAAATGCTGGACATGCCGAAGTCTATGGGTCTGGATCTAATGCACCAAGGGTGCTGAGGGAGTTGGCCGATGTGATTGCAGAGCCATTGGCCATTATCTCTGAAAACTTGTGGCAATTGGGGGAGATCCCAAATGACTGGAAAAAGGCAAATATAGTGCCCATTTTTATAAAGGGGAAGAAGGAGAATTCAGGGAACTTCCGACCGGTCAGCCTCACCTCTGTTCCCGGAAAAATCATGGAGCAGGTCCTCAAGGAATCTATTTTGAAGCATTTGGAGGAGAGGCAGGTGATCAGGAACAGTCAACATGGGCAAGTCATGCCTGACAAACCTGATTGCCTTCTATGACGAAAGAACTGGCTCTGTGTACATGGGGAAAGCAGTGGAGGTGATATATCTTGACTTTAGCAAAGCTTTTGACACAATCTTCCACAATATTCTTGCCAGCAACTTAAAGATGTATGAATGATTTGGGGAAAAAACTGGCTAGACTGTCGGGTTAAATGGGTAATGATCACTGGCTCAATGTCTAGTTAGCAGCTGGTATCAAGCAAAGTGCCCCCGAGGTCAGTCCTGGGGCCGGTTTTGTTCAACATCTTCACTGATGATCTGAATGACGGGATGAATTGCACCCTCAACAAGTTCGCAGATGACACTAAGCTGGGGGGAGAGGTAGGTATCCTGGAGGGTAGGGCTAGAGTCCAGAGTGACCTAGACCAACTGGAGGATTGGGCCATAAGAAATCTGATGAGGTTCAGCAAGGACAAGTGCAGAATTCCATGCACTGGTACATGGACCGACTGGCTAAGCAGCAGTTCTGCAGACAAGGACCTGGGGATCACAGTGCACGAGAAGCTGGATACGAGTCAGCAGTGTGCCCTTGTTGCCAAGAAGGCTAACAGCATATTGGGCTGCATTAGTAGGATTATTGTCAGCAGATCGAGGGAAGTGATTATTCCCCTCTATTCAGCACTGATGAGGCCACATCTGGAGTATTCCCAGAACTAGAGGCAGAAGGTGGGGATTTTGCACAGTGGTATATCTACCCACAGTGCACTGCTCTCCCTGTCAGTGCTAGAGCACCAAATGTGGATGTGATTCTTTGACACATTATGTGAACACGCGGTTTATGATTATCGATGTAATTTAAGTATCCCTAACTCTGTAGTGTAGACATGGCCTTAGTCTCACAGGAGAACCAGTATCTCAGTCTGCTAGGTGTTGCTTCATTGCTTGGAAGTCATCTCTTCCTGAGAGTTATAACAGCCTTCACAGATGTCAGCCTGCTCCAGCCATGCTTATGTACCTAGTCCTACTTAGAGTGATCAGATAGCAAGTGTGAAAAATTGGGACACTTTTTTTCGGAGGAGAGAGGGTATAGTTGCCTGTATAAGACAAAGGTATCAGGATGTCTGGTCACCTTAGTCCTACTCCAGCCCTGCCAGCTTAGTTCCCAGCCCTACTCTTGCCTGATTTGTTCAGATCAGTTCCTGTCTGCATTCTGTAACACTTGCCCATACCAGTTTTGCCCTGGCCTCTTCTTTTGTCATTCAGTTTCACCCGCATTCTAAAACAATGTGCATACCCTCACCTTTGGGGCGAAGCCAGACTTTTAGGCACCTGCTCCCCTACTTGGTGTAAACATTGCTCGTGCCAATCGGAAACGAACACAAACAGGTTTTGGGGCCCCTCCCCTATGACACTACTGTGATGTCATAGTTGGTACTTATGAACCTGTATGCCATGTGCATACAGAGAGAGGAGAAAGAAAAACGAATCCTGTGTATCAGTGTACCCCTGTAACCAAGCTTGATCACCTCGAAGCCTCTCTCTCAGCTCACGTGTTTCAAACAGAGCTTCTACGTTTACCGGTCGTGTTACGCGTTGGTTTGTATTTGTAAGTATCGAGTATTACTAAATGCTGTATCTTTGTTTATAAATATTGTTAGTAGATATTTTAGTCATTGTGTGTTTTAAGTTTCATTAAGTCTATTAGTTAATCAAAAAACTGCTCCCTTACCCCTTGTAATTATCCCCAATAAAACTTTAAATTGATTAATTTTAGTTGTGTGTGTCTGCAGTTCGCGTCGTGACTCATACTCTCTTTGCATCCCTTACCATATAGTCTGTTGCCACGTGCAGCCTGGTAAATAACAGGCTGCGTTTTTTGATTCAGTACACCTGATTCCAACCACTAGGCCTGGCTGCCACTGTCCCACTGGATCTGATAATCCTTGTCTCAACTTCTGAAAACTGGAGCAAAGTGCAGTGAGACTGTCCCTGTCCTCTCAGCATCACACTTAAGAGTAGATGCTTCCAAAAGAAGAGAAAGGAGGCAGACAACTAGGACTGGAATTTGGACTTCTTCCAGAAGGCTCAATGGACTTTGTCAGTCATATCCTATTTTGACCTTTGTGTTTTTCAGTGGTAATTAAACACACTGATGTCTGCTTGGATCTTCCAGCTGACTAGGTATCCACCTTTATTGACAGGTTAAAATCTATGCAGAAGAGATCCAAACTGGTTGTCCACGTCGGCTTTATTTTATGAGAACTTAATGACACCAAGTAATTAGCAATAAAAATACTCTGTGAGAACAGTGTATGACATTAGGGTTGGAGTAATTTGGTTTCTAACTGAATGATCTGACAGCTACTGCAAGATTCATTAAGTGAATGAAATCTGAATAGATTGTTATAATTATTTTATACAGCACATTTCTGCCCAAATTACTTTCTTTGACATTCTCTTTTTGGAGTTATTGACAAGGGACTGCATGACTTGGGGCATTGGTAACAGGATAGGGAATCTAACATTGCCACTTCAGATCAAGCCCAGTCAATAATGACAGAGTGTTTCCAACTTATGCTTGCTGAATGACAATTGCAAGATGAATTGGTAATCTTAGTCTAATATCCAATAGGCAGTTACCCCCATCACACAAAAAATACACTTATACTATGTTTGTCTTCTTGTTGGCAGTTTCAGCATCGAGGCCAAGGGATAAATGACTCATCCTTCCACCTCCAGTAGTTGTCTCTTCAGATCAGGATTGAGGCTTATTTCTGAGAAAGTTTCCACCGGTATTGCCCTGGCTGTATCCAGCCTTTGACTGACAAATGCTGGGCCTGGAGGACAATAGATGGATCACTGGATGATTGCCCATTAATTGCTGCAGTAAAAAAAGCAAATTTCGCAACACCAGTTTCACTCAAATGCCTCCTCACGAAATAAACCGTGTGTCAGTTCCACCTATGGTATTACCAAGATACTCTTACTACCATCGTTACAATGTCTCTTATACAGGCACCTCCCACATTGCCATCCATCTAAACAGAGCTAGAGCCTCTCAGAAATGTTCTTGACTCAGGACTTTAAATTGAAACATTAGCTACAAGCCCCAGAGGACATCGTTGGACTGCTTTGGGCTGCAAGTTAACCTCCTTCTGTTTGGGAAAGCATAAAAACTAAGTATCACAGATAAGCACTTAATTTAGGTTTAATGGAGGCAGGCATCATAGGCTGATGCATTTGCCTATAAAAAGGAAACTTATTGAGATTTGAAATGGGATCACTTCTGCTGTCACATAGTTAACAAAAGTGAATAATTAGACATTTGTAAATTAAACGTAACATATGGGTAGACATTTTTGAATTGGCACTTAAGCAAATCTGAGGGAAAGTGATTAGATATTTATTGTTCCAAGGATTTATTGGCATGTGGCATTAATAAATATTCTAACTGATATCTACCTGGTTTGCTGTGGCTATCTAGTTATCTGAAAATGCTCATAAGTAATGAAAATGCAAATTTAAGAGTAAATTCTGAACTCAGCATCCCAAGCTCTTACTGTGCCATTCCCATTGCTGGCAATGCAAAAAACACAATTGGGGAACAGAGAGCACTGTCATCTCCATTGACTTGGCAGTTGACAGCATTCAATATCTCTTAGGATGAGCTCATTTGCTTGGTTTTATGCAGCAATGGCAGTTAGAAATATTTCTTACATTTCTGAAAGACTCTACCGGTTGGGAAAGATTTCCTATATTTCAGTGGATTAGGCCAGCAAAGCTGACATTCTCTCTCCACCCAGTAGAAACTTCAGATGCACCAACTGCAGTAAGAAAATAGTCATGCTTCTCAAATCTAATCACGGCACAACATGAGTAATCTCTTGCATGGGGCTCCTCTAATGCTCCTTTAACAATCAAATGGTGTTTGCTTTATTTTAATATTAAATAAGTGCTCGCTTCCACCTGCTCTTTCATGTCACAAATGAGAGATTTATTTGAGGCATGAAGAGCTAGGATTTGTTTGTGTTACTTACTAATGGAGACTGTTTAGTAGGTCCGTGGAATCAGGCTGACCATCTTTCAGTCAACAGTTTATTTTATTGTACGTTTTGCTTTTGCAAAAGTTTTGCTCAGAGTTTGAATCTGAGACCAAAATGGCCTCCTCTTCAACATTTTGGCCATATTTTCAGAACTGTTCCCAAATTTTGGGCTTGTCGAGTTGTGGGTGGCCCCCCAATATTAGAGGTGTAGGGTCTGATTCCTACAGGTGTCTTTCTGTGATTAGTCCTTATTGTCCTTCCCTCTTGTTACCATAAGATGGAATTCACCTACTCTGCCCCCTGTTGTGCATTTTCAGACATTTGGCAGCTCTATCACACATATTCCCATTTCAAGTCAAATGCCAGAGGGGGAAAAAGACCCAAACCTTCCCCAACAAAGGTGGGAAGACACGTGGCTTGGAGTCAGAAGACCTTCAATTCTGGTCTTCTATGGACTGCTGTTACTATTACTGTGCAGCTGTGGTCCTTCCTGGGGGTACTTAAGATTATGAGACACTTGCCCTTAGTGTGAGGAAGTCTTGACTGTGCCTGACGGGGGTCAGCTCCCCACCTCTACTGGCCACAGGCAACACAAGTTCTCTGCTTTCAGCCTATGCAGGCTCTGCAGTCCCTTTGCAGGTTAGCGCTAGGTACACTCCAACACCTGAATCATCCGAGAATCTCCCTGGAATAGCCAGCCATTGGATACTCACAGAACTCACAGATTTGCTGTCTCAAAGGAACAGTACACCCTGGCTTACCAGTTACACCTCAGATCACTGCTCCACTTACCACACAGCACTTAGATATATTTATAGTGAAAACAAGTAAAAGTGTATTTAGCAAAGTATAGAGATTATAGAAGTAGCAAGTAAAAGTATTGGAAACAAATGGCTACAGGTAAAATAAAATCATAACATGCCATCTAAAGTCTGGACTTAATTAACAAGTTACTGTTTTGTCTAATAAAGTTTAGCTCACCCAAAGACTCTGCAGCATTTTCCAGCCAGGTAGGCTGTGACCCTCCTTTCATAAAACAGGATATGCTGATGGTTTATCTACTTGATGAAGGATCCCGGCTGTACTTGGTGGGGGTACTAGTGGTCCCTAGATGAGAAATTAGAAGGGTCTCCCCTTCCAGCTCCCACATCGCAAACTTGGCCGTATGCTTTGCACTAAGCATCAAAATCAGGTGGAAGACCAAAAACTACATGTACCACTCCTATAACCCCCTAGAGAACATCCCCTTCACATTCTCCAAATCAGGGGCAAGACATTCTGGGAGAGCAGTGACTGTGGTGAAGCTTACTGTGCTCCTGCCCCATTGCTCAACAAAGGATTTCATTCACTAGGGCCATCATGCCGAGGCCTTTCACCAGCTCTAAATTGCACCTGTATTTTAGTTATAGGAAAATATGCAAATTAGCTTATTTTACATACATGTCACCTGTAGAACTGTGCAAAACCTGGCAGCTACGAGTCACCAGGTGAAGAAGGCCAGCACAAAGGGTATATGTGACTTTATAGGCCTTGTCCTGAGCCTCCACACAGGGTGCTAATCAATGTGACTAAGGATGGCAGAGTTTAGCCCTAAGTGATGAATGCCTTTGCTGACTCTGCCCATAAAAATGACATGCTATTGGTGCTTTAGCAGACTCGCTCTCTGGTGTTATATAAGAGACTGTCCACAGGATTGTGCAGTTTAAAGTAATGTTTCCTGTGGGTCATAGTTTCACGTACCTTTTATCGCTCTTTGTTGAAGAGGGAAAAAGATGCTGCCATCTGCTGTGGAGAAATATAGCATGAGGTTCTCCTGCTTTGGCTTATTATTTATTTTCTTCTAGCTACCAGGAGCAGCAGCCTGTGCTCGGTTAATCTACTCTTTTGCACTCTACACTTCGATGTCGATAACTGGCAAAAGCCATTTCTAATCCAATGTGCTTCCCCTCCTTACATAGCTAAGCTTTAAAATATAGATCAATGAGATTAGCAATAACTGCTCTAATTAGCCCAACTTCCGCAAAGTTACAGCACTCTCGTTTTCAGAAATAATGGGGATCAAAAGGAAAGGGATTCATCATTCCAAGAAGAATGTCTCAGGCCAGGGAAATTTAAAAGCTGGCTGGTCTGTCTCAGAGCTGGAGAGATCCCTCCTGAGTGAAGGGTGCCCCATGCTGGCAAAGGGTGAAATTCCTCCCTGTGCAAAGAAAGAGCCCTATGAGCCATTTAAGTGAAACTTAGGCCAGTGGCGTCGCTAGGGTTGGTGTCACCCAGTCCCCGCACGTGCGGAGGCAGCAGCCGGGGCGCTCTCCCCCCCCCCCCCCCCCCCCCCGGGGCTCCCCGCACGGCTCCGACTGGGACCCTGCAGCCCCCCGCGGCCGGCCCGGGGCCAGAGGCAGTGCGGGGTGGGCCCGGGGGCGCCCGGCGCTGACAGCCCGAGCCGGGTGTCACCCCTCTGAGAGGGTGTCACCCGGTGCGGTCCGCACCCCCCGCACCCGCCTAGCTACGCCAGTGGCTTAGGCCTTGTGCTGTGTCCCGGGGGATGTGTGAATGTGTCCAGGTGTGTGCGAGAGGGAGAGAATTTCACATTATGAGAAGTGCAATAGATGCCATTAACAACTATGCAGTACACTTGGAAATAACCACTGTAAGAGAGTACTCTAAACTCTAGGGTAAAAATGTGGGGGTCTCTTATGCATGACCACTTAACTCTAAGATACTTTTCCAGCCTAGGTTAAATCTTTTCCCCCAAAACCCAACTACTCCAGCTGGGGCTTGAAATTCACTGCCACCATCAATGTGAATATTCCAAAACCATGGATTGGGGCACACTGAAACCCCCCTCTCTCCCTTCTTGCCAGCCGAGAGAGAAAAGAACACAGACTCCGAGCAACAGCCCCTCCCCCCGTTACATAGGAGTGATTTAAGCACACAGATCCTCACGAACCATGAGCTGCCCGATCCAAAGCTAGGATCTCTTCACTAGAATTATCAGACAATTCTTATAACAAAAAAAAAGGTTTATTAAAGAAAAGAGAAAAGCTTACAACTTACACAGACTTCACAGGTACTTAATTTTCTAGCCCTAACCCCTCCCTTGAGATTTCTTCTCCTGATGAGGTTAGAGACACCACAGATCAGTTACAAAACTTATACAATCACAATTCTACTTACTGTTAGTCTAAATTAGAAACTTATGAAAGGAAAGGTAGGAAGATCCATACCCCCAGAGCCTGGGAAGATGGAGGCAGACCGAAACCCCCGGTAGAAGTGAGACTAACTTCCTTGTTTGTCTCTAGGTAGTCTAGCTCTGATGTCACCCCCCTCTCCTGTTCAGTTAACCCCTTACAGGTAAAACAGTAATTCTAAGGCACTTCATACTTATGACAACCACCCTTGGTGTTTAATTAATGACTTCAGACAGCGTTCCACCACTAAGCGAGTGAAGCCTAGGAAATATGGCCAACGCAGGTAGCACTATATTAATAATGAACATTTCTATAGCCTTTCATGCTGAATCATTTGTATGCACGTTACAGGTCTGATTTTGTTCAGGCATGCAATAGGAGAGGCAGTATGGTCTAACGGATAGGGCACTGGGGTCTGTACCTGGCTCTGCCACTGATCTGTTGTGTAACCTTGGACACATCACTCAAGCTCTCTGTGCCTGTGTTTCCCCTCCCACATTTTACCTGTTTTCTCTATTTAGAGTATAAGCTTTTTGGAACAGGGCATGTCTCTTACTCTACAGTGTATGTTCGATGCTTAGCACAATGGTGGCCTGATCTCGGTGGAAATTGTTAGGTGCTACTGTGATTTAAATATTACTAAGGGGTGACTCCCTTGCATGTCCTCTGCATTCAAATGTAAAGCTGGGCCCTAGCAGTGGAATTTGGACCAAGATACGAACCAAATGTTTTGGGGTCTTCCTGTTCAGCGTCGCGATTTGACTCATTTTAGAGAGAATCCCAGGCAGGCAGTTTGCACAAGTTCATATCCAGCTGCAAATTTCAGTCTAACGTTCACAGGTGTCCAGAGCTGCAGTTCCAGTTCAGGTCTATCTTTCACTTCAAACTGATCCAGTCCCCACAAAACAAAGGAACACATGTCTTCTGTGCAGCCACCGCAGTTGCCTGCGTTCCCTTCAGGTAGCTTATCACATTTATATTTGGCAGCTCTCATTTACCCAGTGCTTATGGGCTAATCACTTATCATTCAGGGGACAAACATGCATTTGGATCACTCTCAGGCCCCTCCTCCTTTGGATCTGAACAGCAGAGATAGAGCAATGAACCACTAGCCAGAATAATCTTATTATATCTACTCTAACCTTGGTTGCATCCCACTCTTCCAAATGCATCAAACAGTGACAGTGGACAGCAAGGAATACATCTTGGAGACAGACACTAGCCCCACCTAAAGACAGAACCTGCTAAGATGAGATAAACCTGTGGCATAGTTTTGATACCCCATTCTGTCCCCTATATGCCACTCTAGCAGACTATAAGGGGCCTTAACGCACCATAAGTGGCCCCAGTGCAGGAATAACATAGTGCTCCCATATACACCCTGATGCTGCCCCTCTTGCAGGCCCCAATGTAGGGGGTAGGCAGAAGGTATCAGGGGTTGGCAACCTGTCAGAAGTGGTGTGCTGAGGCATTTATTCACTCTAATTTAAGGTTTCATGTGCCAGTCATACATTTTAACGTTTTTAGATGGTCTCTTTCTATAAGTCTCTAATATAGAACTAAACTATTGTTGTAGGTAAAGTAAATAAGGTTCTAAAATGTTTAAGAAGCTTCATTTAAAATGAAATTAAAATGCAGAGCCCCGCAGGACCCAGTCAGTGTGAGTGCCACTGAAAATCAGCTCGTGCCATAGGTTTCCTACCCCCGCCATAGTGCATAGTGCTACAGGGATCCTGGGCTGTAGAGAAATATTTTGTCAGCCTGGATTGGGCTCAGCTCTGTCTCAATTTAGAAGCTGTTTCAGCTCATGGAGTAGCCCAGAATCCAGGGAGCACACAAAAGTAGCTTAAAGCTTTGTTCCCCTAATTCATCCCTGAGTTGCACCTTCTGTGCTATGTCTCCTGAATCAGAGCCCCTGTGTGGACTGAACTGGGCTGTTCACAAAGGCTCAAGACTCATTCTTTGAGTCATGCTCAATGGGCTAATCAAAACAATCTTATGGCATGTCCCCTATTTCATACTGAATTACATGCCTCTCATTCCACTGTGATTCCTCACTGTGTTGGTTTCTCCAGATAGCTAGATTTAATATCAGGTCTAAGATTCATAATAACAACTAATGTGTTGGATAGGCAGGGAAAAAACAGATTGGTTTCTTCCTTAAAACTGAGAGGTATAGTTCCCCATCAAAGACTCTACACATCTGTAGGATGAATATGACCCACGCCTTTGTTAGCATCTAAAATTTGCTTGTCCCTCCATTTAGAGGGTACGCAATCCTTCTGTTAATTAGAGCCTGAGTTTAATGCAAGTTGTCAAAGTTCACTTAACTTCAATTAATTGTTTCTCCTGAGCTTAATCTCTTTAGTTAAGTATTGATTAATCATTGCTTAATTATGCTGTAGTCTCACTGGGTGATATTTCAGTCACATATTTCAGCAATGCATATCTTTCTAAAAATAATGTTGGAATCATTACGTATTGCTATTATTAGGCCGACTTTTAATATTTATCACCTCATCCCTTCTGTTCCAAACTGTAGTTTCAAAATGTTTCTGCTGTGTGCGGGTTATAGTGTTTTACAACCTAATTTTCCATATTAGAGTTGCTTTTCAATCACAGAATTTTGCATTTTGCACGGTTGAGAGAGAGCATTTAGAATCTGGCTTCCCATGTCATGGACGGGAGGGGAAGTGCAACCGGGGGACTATAAAACAACCAGATTAATGATTTTTTACATTGATGGAATTCTAAAATCTTTCTTTGGTTTACAAGGGAAGATTTAAATCAAAATACTGATGTGGGGTTTCTTTCATTGTATTTCTGTATAGCATGGAACATCATTAACAGTGAATGTTGTATACACTCCCTATAAGCTACGTGGCCATCCCTCCCTGTCACTCTCCGGGGGGAGGCCAAAAGGGGGGAATTAGCTGCTCCTAGTGCTCTGGCTCTCCGTCGGGAAGAACGGCACAAGTTGGTAACCAGTGTCAGGATGGGTCAGGATACCAGGGGGTCAGAGAGAGGAGACAAACTGAAGATCAGAACCAACAGTCAGATGCTAGGAGTCAAGCCGAGTTGGGATGCCAAGAAGAAGCAGGAGCAGGGACAGGGTGGCTCCCAGTTCAGACAGCATCCTGTTCCTGCTGCTGGCTTAAGCAACAGGCCAATCACCTATGCTACGACTGCACCAATAAAACCTCAAGGGCAGAACCTCAAACTGGGGCGAAGCTTCATGGATCCCAGACAAGCGGTTGTTAGCCCGCTGCCAGGCGGAGGGTTGGAGCATGGCTGCTCCTGCGGATCTTGGTTCGAGGCCTGTGGGTCAGGACACTCTTGAGCAGAAGGAAGCGAGCCTGGATCAGGTATCAAGAGCTGCCACGTGGTCTCTGATGGACCCAAGTGCTAATTAATGTGTGGGCAGAGTACACTGTCCTCCACAACTTTGTCCAGAGTGGCAGGAACACACACCAGTATTGGGAGGCTGGAGGAGGGGACATTCACGGGACTCTGATCCAGTGTCAGGAGCACATGACGCACCTGAGGCTCCTCCCTCGGAGCGTGAGGGACCCAAACAATCGCCCCAGGCAGGAATCTCCTACATGCCTCGCTCCAATACGCTGGACAAGGTGCTGTCCAGAGCTGCGAGTATGAAGCCTGAAGTGACTCCTGGCCCCCTCCTCAACCCCACCAGCCTCATCACATGACGGGATGCTGATGAGAGACAGGACAAAGAGTCAGTGTGGACCGGTGAGGAAGACCCAGAGGAAGAGGAGCATGTGCTTCTGCACCTGAACCTGGCAGACCCAGAGTGGCAACCAGAACCTGGGGCTGGCTAGTATTGCAATTGACACCCCCTCTGCTCCCCAACGCACTCCCTGGAAATATGCCCTCCTGCTCCAGAGAAGCCAGCCCCCACTGTCACCTCAACATGGTCCCTGAGCAATCCACAGCTGTAAATCAATGATTTTGTTGAAATCCCATGTAACACTGTATTTCACGTAGCAGAGGCTATAAGAAAGATTACTAACGAGCCGTCACCATGCCTTTGTGTCTGTGCATTTCTCAGCCAGCACTTTGGTAGCGATAGTCCCTGGGGCGTGAGGAATGTTGAGAAATCAGAGAGGGGGCGGGTTTGGGAAAAGGCCGGGTGGGGAAAGCAGAGTTGTATGACATTTATGGTTGTTCCGAGACCCTAAATCAGCCCTCACCCTCCATCCCACCTCACCTCACAACTTTAATTCCCCTTAGGAACATTAGCCGTTCAGAAGGACTGGGGGGTGGTTGCTGGCTTGGGTGCAGGCCCACCTAGACCCAAGGAAGGGAAAGGCAACAGTTTGGTTGTCCAAGGAATGTCAGAGCCATCCATTCTCCCCGTGACCATTTCAGGTGTTTATTAGCTTTCCCAGTCCCTAGTTTCTGATCTCTCCATGCATGGATGCAATCAGCAGAAGCTGGAAGAAGCAGGGGACAGTGAAACACTCACTCGGTTGGCTGCACAAACACAGTGTCGTGTCCCTTATCAGTGGAGAGGTGACAGGCTTGTTGTGTCAATACTAAAGTTCAGGGAAGAAAATACACTTGCTGTCTGTTTCCCTGTCTCTTTCAATGCTGTTCACTGGACACAGAGCCAAGACTTTCTGGTGATGTAGAGTGACGGTGGGTGGCAATTCTTTGTGGTCCTCTGTTCTTCCTCCACAGCAAGTTCATCTGTTAGCGTAGAATACATAGTTAGAATACAGACCAAAAGAAGTTGGTCCAGTAAAAGGTATTACATCACACACCTTGTCTCTCTAATACCCTGGGATCAGCACAGCTACAAGACTGCACACAACTGAGAACATAGTCCATTTCCTTTCGAGTTGCCTCCTAGTCCCGTAAACATAATTTGACACATTTTTGGTGTATCAGAAATTGAAGGTGGTTTTTCAGATGTAATTACAGGACAAATGTGCTTGGTCCACCTTCATAGCTCACCAAACCCCTCCCACTCAGCAATATGGAGAGAGGTCACCATTAGCAGAAATATTTCTCTGGCATAGGTGACTTGCTCTCCTCCACAGGACTGGAAATATACCTCTCTTTTCCATTCTGGTATCTTCAAAACTTGTAATGTTCTCCAAACAGTGGCCAGCCTTTAAATCACAAATAAGTAACTGACAACACAGCCCCTGAAAGGACACTGAACTCTACCTACCCAGCCCCTACATGCAATGTGAACATTACAACATTTTAATAACAGCACTGCAGGTCTCTTACTACTAGTACACTCAGTTCCTTCCTCATGGGCTGCAAAAGCTGTCTGAGAAGGATGGGGACTGTAACGGTTGCATTCCTGAGCTGTTGAAAAATTGTGGCCTTCGGCCGTACAGTTACATTCTGTGAGAGGATTTCTTAGATTCCTTCAAAGGAGAAATGAAATAGAATCGTACCCTTGTCTTTGACTTGGCTGGGTATACTGATAGAATCATAGGATTAGAAGGGACCACAAGGATTCCCTAGTCTAAGCCCCTGCCAAAATGCAGAATTTATTGTGCCTATCCAGCCTCCTTTTGAAAACCTCCATTGAAGGAGCTTCCACAACTCCCTAGGCCTCTGTTCCACTGCCAGCTTCTGGTTAGGAAGTTTTTCCTGAGATTTAATCTAAATCTACTATGCTGTAGTTTGAACTCAATTGCCTCTTGCAAGAGAGAGAGGGAACCCATTCAACTAGGAGGACAGGAGCAGGAGCACAGAGACAGCAGAGGCAAATGGAGAAGGACCCTGGAGGACCTGCTCTTTGGCGCTGACAGAAAGAGTCAGGAGCAGTTTGAATACCTTGGGCACCGGAGGATCATGCTCTGAGATAGGATGAGGCACTCATGACCCGGTTCCTTGAAATGGAGTCACACCAGAGGGAATGGAAGTAGGCCCAGAAGGAACAGGACCCTGCATTCATTTAATCCCTAGTGCAACTGGTGACTGAATGCTTTTGGGGCCCGCCTGCCACCACGGCCACTGCTTCTCTCTGGTACCACACATCAACACCGCCGCCTCCTCCTCCTCCAGCTACTGCCCAGCCTGATCTTTAGGCAATGGATCCAATCACCCATCATGGTGGGCAGGAGCATGCTTGGATGTCTGGTACAGCATCCTCTGCCAGCATCTGAAAACCCTCACAGGGGACCCCCCCAGAGCAGGGGATGGCAAACTACGGCCCGCGGGCTACATTCAGCCTGTGGGATTCTCCTGCCCGGCCCCTGAGCTCCCAGCTGGGGAGGCTACTCCGGCGCCTCTCCAGCTGTTCCTGCTCCCCCACAGCCTCAGCGAGCCGTGCCGCTGACACAATGCTCTGGGCGGCGAGGCTGCGAGTTCCAGGGGCAGTGCAGTTGCAGAGCCATGGCCTGACCCGGTGCTCTGTGCCGCACAGTGTGAAGCTGCCTGTCCAGGTACAACCGCGCCGCCAGCCACACCGGTGCTCCAGGCAACGCAGTAAGGGGGCAGGGAGCGGGGGAGGGGAATTGGATAGAGGACAGGGGAGTTTTGGGAGTGGTCAGGGGGTAGGGGTGTGGATAGGGGTCGGGGCGGTCAGAGGGTGGGGAATGGGGGGGTTGAATGGACACAGGGTTCCCAGAGGGAGCACTCAGGAATGAGTGGAGGGGTTGGATGGAGTGGCAGGGGGCAGTCAGGGGTGAGGGTTCCAGGGGCAGTCAGGGGACAGGGAGAAGGGTGGTTGGATGGGGCAGGGGTCCCAGAGAAAGAAGCAGAGGAGTTGGATGGAGCAGTGGGGGATAGTTAGGGGCGGGAGGTCCAGGGACAGTCAGGGAACAGAGAGCGGGGGGGGTGGATGGGGCAGAGATCACAGGGGGACTGTCAGGAAGGAGAGGGGGTTTGGATGGGGCAAGAACCCTGGAGAGGCCATCAGGTGAGAAGCAAGGGGGGTCAGATAGGGGGCGGGGGCCGTTCCACGCCTGGCTCTTTGGGGAGGCACAACCTCCCCTAACTGGCCCTCCATACAATTCTGGAAACCCAGTGTGGCCCTCAGGCCAAAAAGTTTGCCCCCCTGCCCCAGAGCATTCAGGCGGGGAACGATGAGCCCAAGTCAGTCCCTATATCCCAGTCTGTGTTTGGCCCCCAGACCCAATTCAGGAGACATCCCAGCTTGTTCTCCTGCACAGTATTCTGCAGCTGTTCCCTGCCCCCTTGTCAGGGTGAGGCAGAGAGGAAGGGCAAGGAGCCAGGTACACAGACTTTAATGTTTGTACATTTCTCAGCACATTTGACCCTTTGTTTGTTTGTTAGTTTCCAGCTCCTGTTAGACCATTTTAGTTCTGGGTTCCATAATTCTCTCTAAATAAAAATTACTGTTCACTGAAATGGTGTGCGTACCTTGCTTTTTGAGTATGATCAATAGGCTATTGTCCAAACAATAGGAATGGGTCAGTAGGATTTACAGCACATAACTGTGATTTCGTTAACTGTTTGTTGCCATAGAAATGCAAAGAATTCTCTGACCCTCCTGTTGTAGTGGTGTAGTGTTGTTGCCTTTACTTACATTGCCTTCACTTACTACAACTCCCACACTCCATTCCTCCTCTTTCCAGCCATAAATTTTCTAATCTTAAGAAACAAGCCCGCAGAGTTCACGATGCTGAACTAAGCTGTGATCTAACTTGCTGTCCACAGCACTGGAATGCGGAACAGAAGAGACGTGCACATAAACACTGTTTTGCCTTCATAAATAATGCAAGTGGCAATACAGAGACAGGAAACCAAACTAAAAAATGAACAAGGACGATGTCTGACACAGGGCTATATTTTAATGACCCCTCATCCTCCACCCACAGCAAGCATCACCACTTGCAACCTGAGTGTACTCGTGTAGAGCCGCCGATAAGGGCTGCGTCCACCAGTGGCAGAAGAGCTTGTGAAGAAGGAATTTGTGAAGCCCCTTACTGAACTGTTTTTCAAGTACTTTAACAATGATTAAGTGCTCCCCATAAAGCACCTTTAAACCGCTGTTAACATAATAAAAATGTTGTTTGGTGCTGGCATTAAACTGTGTTTACAACTCCACAGCACACAACAGCTAAAGGTGTTAGCCTTGTGAAGGCATCCTCACAAAACTGTTCACTTTCTCTTGGTACATTAAAATCGGCTGCTGGGGATCGAAACCTGCCAAGGGATGTTGCAACACAATTGTGTCGCCATGCTCTATTGAGCTTTTCCAGCAGCACCATAGCATCACATGGTGGCCCTTCTGGCTCCCCACTGTTCCTCACTGGGTGAGCAAATAGTATCACAAATTTCCCTTGTCCACCAGGAACCAAGAGCAGTGTGCACCAGGGTGGGATCTAGCTGCCAGGTTTGCAAACAAAATTTATCCTGTGCCCTCTCACTCCTGAAATATTCCCCTTTAGCCTCACATAGGTTGTGCAAGGCCCAGCATTACACAGTTATGCAAACCACATTGACCAGATTGGCATCCAGAATGGTCCATGAGCATCTCCAAGGAGCTTTCAGCCACCCAGAGGCTCATTCCACCACGGTTCTGCAAGGACTCAGTCTGTAGTTGAATTCCCTTTTCCTTGGGCCAGTAATGTCAGGATATGACTTAATGAGCCATGTTAGAAGCAGATATGCAGGATCCCCCAAAATAACTATCGGCACAGAAACACTGTATAGAGCCATGTCATTTCTGGGGAATAAAGTCCTTTCTTCCCCCCCCCCCCCTCAAATACAATCCTGATCTCTTGAGCACACTGGTGAGTCTAATGATGATGTCCATAAGCTGACCCCTATCATCTACTAAGTGTTGGAGAATGAGGGAATTGTAACCTTTTCAGTTCCATATTCTCTGGTGCCTTTTGGATGCCAAAAGTATTGGGATGTGTGTGTTCTGTTGATGGCCCCTGCAGATTTCAGAAATCCCATCTGCTAATGTCCAGCTGTAATTTCAGGGACTTGGGTTATATCAGTTACAGTACTGATAGTATGGCAAACCTGTACAACCACCAGCCCGACAGTTGACTTCCCAGCCCCAAGGTGGTTGGCAATTGACCATTAGCTGTCAGGTGTTGCCAATTTCCGAAGGGCACTCGCCACCCGCTTCTGTACTGGTATGTGTTTCCAAAAATGAGTTGTCTAGGTCTGGTGCTGGAGAGTCGGTTCATGTTCCTGACATAATTCCATGAAGGTCTGCGTCCTGATTTGGAGGTTGTGCAGCCACTGGTCATCATCCCAGGTTTCCAAGACACCGTCGTCCCATCGCACCATGCCAGTTCTCTGGGCCTGAAGCACCCTCCACACCCCTCCCCCGAGGTATTCCATTGCAATCCTGGCATGCAACATATCTGTTCCACGGGACCCCAGTGGATTTTCATCCATCCTCTTGGTCAGCTGTTTTCAGTGTTTCAAATATTCCTGGACCCAATGAACAAAGACACAGTAGCAGTTTCTGAGCAAATGTGTGTGTATATATAATATTTATTTTAAGGTGCATTTCCCATTTAAAAAACTCTAATAAAACCGGAATGTCCCCATAGCTGAAAGACTCTCTTTTGTCCTCTCCCCCCTTGTGTTATAAATGGCAGCTAGGAAATTACTGTAAATGAATTTTGTGATGGGACGGGCTCCTCACACTGGTCCTGAGACGGTTGAATTAAACCAGGCAGACCCAATCAACCAATTAGGTGGCAAACGGGAGAGATTTAGCCGGGGAGGAGGCCACTAATTGGAAGCAAGATCACCTGTAAGGGAACAGGTGGAGCTTGCATAAAGCCAAGAGACTGACTACAGAGGGGGGCTGCAGGGTAAAAAGTGCCAGTCACTCTCCCTGAGGGAAGAGAGAGGGAAGGACAGGTAGGAATCCCTGAGACCTAGTAGACCCTGTGAGAGAGGGGTCTGACTAGAATGAGTAGAAGCAAGGTAGGAAGTAATCCAAGGGCAAGGGCAGTAAGGTTAGAGAACCTCCAGACCTTGACTCCTTGGTTAAGACCCTGGACTGGAACCTAAAGTTGAGGGCAGGGCAGGGTTCTCCGACTGACCACTGCCAAGTGGTACTGTTTGGGGCTGAGAATTAGAAGACTGCCTAGGTCACTGCAGAGGGAGTGAAAACCTCCCGTGGAGGGAAAACCACTTAGAGACCTGGCCAGAGGACCCAGTCACAGAGGAAGCTGCAGCTCCTGAAGCAGAAGAGTGAGGGAGTGCAACCGCTGGAAAGGTTGGGCAGAGCTAATTCCCAGAACAGCCAGGAGGAGGTACCGTCAAATGGTCAGAACAGCATCCGTCACAAATACCCTTCCTAGTTTTTCAACAAAATAATTCCGTACTGTGAATTTTGGAGATTGTTGATATTCAAATTAGTGATTCTGTCTTGATTTTGCCCCTTTCTGATTCTTTTTCTTTTCCATGGTTTAAATTTTATTTTATTTTATTGGAAAAACATTCTCTTGGCAACAGCAGCATTTGTCTATGGGCAGAAGGGGAGCAATACTTTACAGGAACTTTTGCTCTTAAAACTTTGCTGAGCAGATTAAAATGATGATACGTGCAAATATTTTAGAGCCAGATTCTGCCTCCCTTGCTCAGACTGAGTAGTGCTTTATTTCTTGAGCAGTCTCATTGAATTTAATGGGATTACTTGTGGAAGAAGTAATGATGCAAGGTGAGTAAACATACTGGAAACGGGCTGTAAATGTTTTTCTTGTCAGAGAAAGAAATAACATAATAGATAATGCTTCTGCTGAAATGGGAAGCAGGATGTGAAATTTTCAGCTGTGAAATAGAGGTGAGCGCCATTTTCTTTGTTGTGATGGTGCCTTCAGACTGAATGCACTTAATGAACAATACGAGCTGCACCTAAATTAACTGAAAAGACCACATTATATGAACCGAGAGCCTTTTAATTCTTGCAGCAGCACAAGTAATTCAAAGAAGAGTCCTGAAGAGCCATGATAAATGGCACAAGAAGATGGATATCTAGATTTTATATTATTTGTGTGCCTCAAAGGATGAACAGCAGGAGGAAAAATGTGGACTATAAAAATAAATTACTCTTTTCAAAGAAGCAGACAATTAAGAAAATTAGCCAGAGCTTGAGGAAAATATGGTTTAAAAATGATTTTGCATTTTGTTTTTCTTTTAAAGTCTACATCATCCTAAAGATAATTTTATGGTAGATATTGTGGGCTCTGGATTAACATAAGCGACTGATTGAATATCTTTGTAAGGCTGTTAAGTTTAAGGACACAGTTCTAAAGTTCAGAAAATGCAAAAATAGTTTCAAAGAAATGGAGGGATGAGAACGGGTGACAAAGAAACAAAAGGATTTTCATCTCAATCTTTTTTCTCTAACAGCCAAGAGAGAGACAAAAGGATGAGGAGGTTTGACCCTGTCAGCTACTTTTAAAAGGAAGTAAAACTTTTTGGTTTTGGTTTTTAAAAGATTTGGGGGGGGAAGGATAAAAGGATTAGCCTGAAAGAAGAGCCATTGTCCAAATTTATCCCTGGTGTAATTTCAGTAACTTAAGTGGAGTTACACCAGGGATGATGTTGGTTCCATGGATTTTATGATGCATTTTGACTCCATATCAAAGATAGAAAGGGAAAGATCTGAACTAGTGGTTAGAGCGCCTGGTATCATGCAGTCAGGATACCAGAAAAGTTATGAGGAGATGGTTAGGTTTAGAGATAAAGCTATTCTCTAGAAAACTGAGCCACTGTAGCAGGAAAGGGCCAGATTTGGGACACTCCAAGCCAGAGGCAATACAAGAAATTGAGATGGAAGAACTATATCCCAAACTCTCTCAACTCTACTCCTTCATGAGCCACTATAATGTAACTTGCCTTCTTTCCTTGGAGTCAAAACGCACAGGCCACCAGCATTTTATGAGGAATCCTTTCCATTATCATTAAGGTGTGTTGTGTGCTGCTTTGGGGCTGGAGTTAGTAGAGATGTAATCCCTCCAAGAAAGCCGTTAAATTTATGTGGGTGCCATTTGTTGAGGCACAGGCCGCAAACACACACACACATACTTGCTGGGGCATAGAACCTGAGCTACAGCATACTATGTGCTTTAATTCAAATGGAGAGAAATATAACTCTAACATCCACTTCGCTGCAGCAGTACCTGTAAATCAAGGATACCTACCATCAGGGCTCACTGAGGTGAAAAGTAATCAGATATAAAAGCAGAAGGCAAGTTGAAAGGACAAACTGAGTTGATTCACAGCTATGTAATAAAATAACTCCAAGTATTACTTGAGATGATTCATAGCTACATAACAAAAAATTCCAAAAGTTGCTGTTTGTTATATGTTAAGTTTGTGGACATCTTGAAGAGAAAAATGGAAGCTGCACAAATGAACACTTTCATTCTAATGAGTTTGCTAAAAAGCATATACTAATGTTCCCTTTGGTCCATTGGTAATTTATTTTAAAATGACATGGCTATTGTTTTAGACAGGTTAAGTCATAGGCATTATAGACCTGGGTTAAAGTCCCAGCTCCGGGAGTCATGTGATTACATCAGAATCTTTTTTCTGCTAAAGAAAAGACATTTCTAGTCCTCACGGTTGATTGAGAAGAAATGTTTGAAAATGTCACCCAAGTACAGCAGGGGTGATTGCCTGAGTCCGTAGGCAGCCTGAAACAATAGCTATCTTACATTCATCTCAATGACATGTTAACTCCAAATCCAACTGCCCTGGGAGTCACTGCCAATACTACCCTAGTAAAGAACTATATGTGTAGCAAAAGAGTGCACCAACTCAATTCACCTAGGCACACACATTCTGAGTGCTGGGATAAGTACTATGAGGCCCTCTCCTGCTATTCCTGCCTCCCCAAGAGTGAAAGGCTCTCTAATGTCACTCCTGCTGCTCCTGGAAGTAGAAGCTCCTGGAAGTATGCTACTGTCTCTACAGCTGGGAAGGCTGCCATCACCTCTCTAAATTGGGAGTAGGGCTTTGACTCAGGAATGAGTGCAGGGCCACAGCCCAAGACTGGGGCCAGAGTCACAGAGGGTCCCGTGTCATGGTGATCCCCAGTTCTCTTTCTCCCACCTTGCTCCTACTGCAAGAAACCCTTTCTGTATTTGGCTTCTAGGCACCGACCCTGCAAACACTACAGCATGCCCATGACTTTACTCGTGAGAATAAAGATACACACATGGTGGAGTGCTTTGAGGATTAGGGCCATAGATGTAAATTCTTTCAGGAATGGCCAATCTCCATGTTGTCTCTTACATCAGGCCAATTTATTTATGACAATGAATCGCCCCATCAACCAGGGGGCTGATGGAACTCCTCAAGAAGTCAGTACAAATCTTTCCACTGTCTTCAATGGAGCGGGATAAGACCCTGGAAGCAGAATTATTGAAATTCTATTACAAGAGCTGGCCTTGTATTTCTAGTTTATCTAGAAGCAGGAAAGACCAAAACACTTCGGGAGAGAGCCTATTCCCATGCTATTGCCAGCTCAGTTTTGCAGTCTCAGGAGGATCAGATGGTCCAGATGAGCATCCTAACTATTGGATAACCAGGTGTACCAAGCCAGAACTCTTTGGACCTTTTTGGGGGGTTGATTATCCTGTCTTATACAAGTTGTAACAACACTTTTAATGATCTGTGTTAAAAATCTACCAGATTCCAAAGCCAGAAGGGACCTCTGTGATCATCTAGTCTGACCTCTTGTATAGCACAGGCCATAGAACTTCCCCACAACAATCCCTAGAACAGATCTTTTAGAAAAACATCCCATCTTGATTTTAAACTGACCAGTGATGGAGAATCCACCACGACCCTGGGCAAGTTTTTCCAAAAGTCAGTTACCCTCATTGTTAAAAATGTATATCTTATTTCCAGTCTGAATTTATCTAGCTTTCAACTTCCAGCCATTGGATTGTGTTATGCCTTTTCTAGCTGGAGGGCCCATTATCAAATATTTTCTCTCCTTGTAGAGACTTATAAATGATAATCAAGTCATCCCTTAGCCTTCTCTTTGTTAAGCTGCATAAACTGAGCACCTTAAATCTATCACTATAAGATCTAACTTCACCACCTCAACCAAGCTTCACAATCATCATCCCTGTGTACAGTATTAAATTGTTTGTTTAAAACATATACACTGTGTGTGTATATATATAGCTTTTTTGTGTGGTGAAAAAAAATTCCCTGGAACCTAACCCCCCAATTTACATGAATTCTTATGGATCAATTGGATTCGCTTAACATCGTTTCGCTTAAAGACACATTTTTTCAGGAACATAACTACAACGTTAAGCAAGAAGTTCCTGTACCAGAAATTTGGAAAAGCTCCTGCTAGTCAATGGAAAACCGACTTAGGCAGCTCTCATAAGAACTGGTTCTGTACACTGGCCCATACTAATTTTGCTGAGAGCCTGTATTATCTTCTGACTTCCATACTTAATCTTTGTGAATAACACTCTTGCTTGTATAGTGCCTGGTATGAGACTTCAATAGAGGGCTGAGGATTTGTCCTGGTATTCTACGAGCACTGGATCCAGTGAGCGGAAATGAGCTCCTCCATAGTAAACTGAGGGAATGAGTTTTGCATGTTAACTGAACCTAAAGATTTTCTGCATTTTCTTGACTTGTCATTGTGTCAAAAAACCCAGCCAGAGTGTCTTAAAGTCTATTGCTCAAACACTGCCTGTCCAAGGCGTGTGGCAAAGTGTTACATCTAGTCAGTCACTCTTAGAACTCCTGGGTTCTCTTCCCTTATCTGCCATTGACTCTAAATGCCTTCGTTTCCTTTTTGGTAAAGTAGGGATAATACCTGTTATGTGGGGAAGAGGGGGCCCTATTTGATGTCTAAAAAGCAATCTGAGATTCTCTGCTGAATGCTACTTTATGAGCCCAAAATATGCTTCAGTTTTGACAATGGCGGCCTTGAAGTTGGAATAAAATAGGCAAAAAGTGTTAGAAACCGAGTTCTGGAATAAAAGACACTTCATTGCACAGATTGGGATCTCTCTCAGGAATGAGGTCTTGTCACTGTGCCGGCCCAGGCTCCAGGAAGCCTATGAACATAGCTGAGCTGCAGCAAGACTGCCTGATTGGCCAAGGCAGTCAGCACGCCTGCTCTTAAACCCAACAGCAAGGACTGCTCTCTGGCTGCTCAATGCATGTGCCTGCAGCTGTGATCTCTCCTTTGCCGATCCTGCTCTTAGCCCTGATCCTGTCTTGTTCCCAGCCTTGCTTCAGTGCTGTTCCATGTGCTCCAGCCCTGCTCCCAGTTGGTTCCTGACTCTGACTCCGAGCACTGGCACTTTTCCTAGCTGCTGACTCCAGCTCCAACCAGTAGGCCTCACTGCCCGTGTCCCAGCTCGTGACAAGATCAAGCAGGAAGATTATAAGCATCACTGCTGTTGGAAATGGGCCCTGGTTGCCTTTATATGAGTCTGATATCGTTTTGCCAAATCTGCAGCCTTCCTGAGCCAGCTCTTTGGGTAAAAAACCTGCCACTGGCCCATGCCAGCTGGCTCTCACTCGCAGGGGTCAGGCTAAAGGGCTATTTCATTGCAGTATAGATGTTCGGGCTCTGCCTGGAGCCTGGACTCTAGGACTCTGCGAGCTGGGAGAGTCCCAGAGCTCGGGCTACTGCCCAAGTCCGCATGTTTACACCACCGCCAAACAGCTCCTTTGCACGAGCCCGTGTCAGCTGGCATGGGCCAGCCAGGGGTGTCTAATTGCCGTGTAGACATACCCTTTGTGAACATCAAAGGGGTCAAATAACTTGAGTGGGTCCCGGATGTTTTCAATAGAAAGACTGTATGGAGAATGTATTCATAGGTGTTCAGGTGTAATATTTAAACATATGAATTAGTTCCTAGAGGAGAAAAAGAATGCTGGTGAGGCACATGCATTTAATATCCTAAGGCCCATACACAAATGCTATATATAACTCCGTGCTCCATTTGCAACCTGTGATCCAAAGTTGTGCAGAAGTGTGAGGCCAGCCTAAAGGAAATACATTTGCCGAGCCATTTAGCTGAAATGGGAAAGCTGCTTTGAGAGGCTCAAACATTATATTTTTTAGAAAGGCATGAAGCTCCCAAAAGAGAAATAAGGTATTTAAAGGCAGAGACAGAAGTCCTAGCAGTTCAAATGATTGGTAGCTAGAACAAAGGGCGCTAAATACATTTGCATTTAAATAGTTGCAGCCACTGCAAATAGGTTGTTACAGATCACATTTTAAAGTTGTTAAATTGCTGGCTACAATAAAACGGTGATTTTTGTTTAGTGCTAGCTGCAGAACCAGCTCACTGGTAGAAAAGCTAGGCCCCAAGAGTTGACTTTTAGAGAGACATTGGGAATATTCCTGGGATGGGAGTGAAGATTCTCCCTGGATTTAAAAGGGAGCTAAACTGACTGTTTGCTGGTAAGCATAGCAACTAAGAAGCAATAGTGTTGCTTTCCCTGTCCCACACCCACCTAAGAGCATAGGTGAGACAGGAAGGAAATACAGAGGGGCGGGTGAGGGATTCCATCCTGAATTCTCCATTGCAACAAAGGCCTCTGTGTGCTGCAAGACCAGAGCAAAGGGGCTTAAAAGGAGCCTATAGCAAAGCACCCGCTCCACTACTAATGTAGTGTAAAGGGCCTTAGTATAAGTGACAGGTTCAAGAATTGCAGCCGTGTTAGTCTGTATCCGTAAAGAAAGTGAGGAATATGGTTAGTCTCTAAGGTGCTACAAGTATTCCTTGCTTTCTTTCGTATGAGTGAGATTCAGGCCTTCTATCACTAGCAGGGACATATTTTCTTCCACCAAAACCTGAATTCTTTGTTTGTTTCCCTAGGCTATCATGTGAGCGGCCCCAAAGAGAATAGCTGTCCTATAAGTGACACAAAGAGTCTGTGACAGCAAACAACACTGAGTCATTGTATTTTCAGGTCATAGAACAGTAATAAGATTTCATTGGCCAGATGGTTCAAGTTTGCTAATCTAGACAAGCCAAGCTCTTTAGGGCTGGTCTTCACTACCCACTGGATCGGCGGGTAGCGATCGATCTGTTAGCGATCGATTTCTCATGTCTGGTGAAGACGCAAGAAATCGATCGTCCACGGCGCCCCTGTCGACTCCGGAACTCCAGCTCACTGGGAGGTGCAAGCTGGAGTCGACGGGGGAGCGCGTCGCCGACTGCCGCCGCCGTGAGGACGGCAGGTAAGTCGGCTGTAGATATGCAAACTTCAGCTACGTGATTCACGTAGCTGAAGTTGCATATCTCCAGTCGATCCCCCTCCCTACCCCCACCCCGTAGTGAAGACCAGCCCTTAGTCTCTTCTAGGATGGTAGGGTCTCCATGCCACTGATCATCCTAGTAACCCTCCTCTGCATCTGGTCCAGTCTGAATTCATCTTTCATGAATATGGGTGACCAGAATTGTATAGTCAGATCATCATGGTAGAGTAAATACCCGTAGAGGTCCTCTTCCACAGGACTTCAGGACTCCTAAATAATGCTTGGTAAAGATATTCACCTCAGACATGCTAAAAGCTATTTTTTAAAGAGCGTGTGTAGTGTCTGTGACCCAAAGGCTTTTAAAAGGGGACTCGGTGTGTATGAAAATTAGCATCGTCCAAAAGATGAAGCAGGGGACTTGAAATCAAGAGACGTAAGGGTGTTCCCTGGTGAGTCACTAACTTGCTATGCAAATGTTAGCAGGTAGTTTCTGTGCCTATGCCTTCCCATCTGTAAAATTAGGACAATACCCACCTTTTGCTAAGTAAGCATTTTGACATTGTTAGATAAAGGGCATTGTGAAAAGGCAAAGAACTATTACTTCCAATACTCAGTGAGCCCACTCCTGTAGCTGTTACCCAGGCAGACCTCTCATTGAGATTAACGGAGGTTTTGTCCACAGAAGAATCAGAGGGGCAGTGGGAAATGTGTAAGGGTTGAAGGCCATTTACCCTCCAGAATGTCTCCTCTGCTTTCCAGGTGAGGTCTCTTCCACTTTTCCTATTCTGCAGCCATATTCCCAAACAGTCTGAACACTGTTAGAGGTGTCCATGCGTTATATGGGCTCAACCATATATTCTCTCCAATCTCCCTTTTCTATTGTGCAGTGGTTCAAAGTAAATCTGTTAAAGAGGAAAATCAGAAGCAGTTGTTTCAGACTTGCTCATGTGCCTTTTCCATCATGAAATGCTCAAGGAACTCAGTCATCCAAAACATAAGATCAGCCATACTGGGCCAGACCAATGGCCCATCTAGCCCAGTAGCCTGTCTTCCAGCAGTGGTCAATGCAAATGCTTCAGAGGAAATTAACAGAACAGGGCAATTATTGAGTGATCAGTTGCCTGTCATCCATTCCCATCTTCTATTAGTCATAGGTTTAGGGACGCCCAGAGCATGGGGTTGCATCCCTCACTATCTTTCATGGAGGATAGGTCCATCAATGGCTATTAGCCAAGATGCGCAGGGATCGTGTCCCTAGCCTCTATTTGCCAGAAGCTGGAAAAGGGCGACAGGGGATGGATCACTTGATGATTATCTGTTCTGTTCATTCCCTGTGGAGCCCCTGGTACTGGCCACTGTCAGAAGACAGGATAGATGGACCTTTGGTCTGACCCATTGTGGCCATTCTTATGTTCTATATTTTTGTCTTATCTATCCCTTTTCCAATGGTTCCTAAAATTGTGTTAGATTTTTTGAATGTACTGCACAATGAGCAGATTTTTTCAGAGAACTGTCAATGATGACCCCAAGATCTTTTTCTTGAAGAGTAACAGTTAATTTAGACCTCATCATTTTGCGTGTTTAGTTGGGATTACGTTGTCCAGTGTGTAGTCAGATTTGGACTTGACTATCTTGAATAATTTTGTATCGTGTCAAAGTCTGAAGACTTCACTGCTTACCCCTCTTTCCAGATTATTTATGAATAGGTCCCAGTACAGATCCTTAGGGCATCCACACTATTTACCTTTCCCAACTGAAAACTGACCATTTATTCTTACTTATTCTTACCATTTGTTCCCCTTATTAATCTCTCCTCATACGGAAGCCGTTTCATACCCCTAATCATTTTTTGCCCTTTTCTGAACCTTTTCCAATTCCAATATATCTTTTTTCAGATCGGGTGACCACATCTGCACACAGTATTCAAGATGTGGGTGTACCATAGATTTAAATAAAAGCAACATGATATTTTCTGTCCTATTATCCATCCCTTTCTTAATTATTCCCAGCATTCTGTTTCCTTTTTGACTGCTGCTGCACATTGAGTAGATGTTTTCAAAGAACTATCCACAGTGACTCCAAGATCTCTTTCTTGAATGGTAACAGCTAATTTAGACCCCATCATTTTACATGTATAGGTGGAATTATGCCTTCCAAGGTGCATTATTTGGCATTTATCAACATTAAAATTCATCTGCCATTTTGTTGCCCAGCCAACCAGTTTTGAGAGATCCTTTAGTATCTCTTCAATAGTCTGCTTGGGTCTTAACTATCTTTAGTTATCTCCCCACAACTCTGCAGGCAAAGCTCCCTTCTGGTAGAGAGGCAGAGCTCCGTCCTCACCAATCAGCCCTGAACTGAGCCAGGATCTCTCCTTCCATTCCCCCTCCAGGTTTCGCACTGGCTGCAGGTGTAGCAGGGTGGGGCTAAGTGCACCCAAAGACTCTCCTTATCCCTTTTTCTGCTGGAATGGGGCCTCTCTGCCCCATACTAATCTCCCATTAACTTGAATGGATAATTTTGCCTGAGTAAGGAATCCAAGATATGGCTGTGCTTTTTCCATTAAAATTACTGGCTCCTCATTATTGTAAGTCTCACAGAGGAATAAATAAAGTTGTCAAGAAGAACTTTCAGATTATTCAGGACTGACCTCCCCAGCTCATGAGGTTCCTCCACCTCAGTAGTGGCACCTGTCTATCCCACTGTCAAACTCAGGAGAGAATATGCATTCCTCATGGTTTTCTTTACTAGCAAGACCTATTATAAAGTGGTTTAAGGATGTTCAGCCAGTTGCGGGACTGGTTAACAACTCCTAAACCAGTGAAAACCGATGGTCTCTCTTTTTGCACACTGTTCCTGAACAGAAGAAAACGGAGAAGCTTCATGGAATTAGTGGCAGATACATTTAGAATAAATAAATTGTACGCAGCCTGTCTGAAATTAACTGCTGCAGAAGGTCATTCAGTCAAATACTCTATTTGGAAAATGTTATGACTGGTGTTACTCTCGGTTAATCAGATCTGATGCATCAGGTTGTAAGCTGCTAGGTGTTTAACTCTGCGGTATACAATGCCACAACTGGCTGTGTATATTATTAGGTCTATATCAGGATTGGCCTGTGTTAGAGGTTATCTTGATAGCTCAATGGTCTGATAGCAAACACTCTTATTATTTATTAATAACTACCATAAGTGCCCGGCGCTGCTCGGGTCAGTCGGAGGTGGGGAGGGGGCAGACAGCTGACACCCCCTGACCAACCCCAACACCCCCCGGCTCACTTACCCCCTGACCAAACCCGACACCCCCACCTGACCCCCCAAGCAAACCCAACACCCCCACCTCACCCCCCGACCGAACCTGACACCCCCACCTCACTTACCGTCCCACCAAACCCAACTCGGATCCGTCATAGGTGGGGGGGAGCACAGAGCTGATGGAGTCCGGGGTTCCGTTGGGAGGGGCAGAGAACTGAGGGATCTCCGGGGTTCCATTGGAGGAGGGAGGGGCGGTGAGCTGAGCGAGTGCGGTGTCTGTTGGAGGGGGTATTATGACATCATTACCACCTAACCGCCCAGCTGATGTGATTGGCCCTGAAAGACTTTCACCCCTGGGGGGCGTCAGAGGTGAGATCCGAAAATTTTTCGACCCTTACCAGCATCTAGACCCCAAGACCCCTCACTGTACCAAATTTCAAGTCTCTGGCTCAAACGGTGCGGGAGGAGTTCGCAGTCATACATACATACATACATACATACACCATTTGACTTTTATATATATAGATAGGCTCCAACCAAGTCACCGTGTATATGCACAGCAAGAGATGGTCCCTGTCTTGAAATAACTCACAATCTAAACAGAGAAGACAGACGAAATGTGGGGCGGGAGAGAGAATTATTATCACCATTTTGCACATGAGGAAAACCGAGACAGAGCTGACCATGGTGACACAGGATGTCTGTGGAAAAAATGGGATTTGTAGTCAGATTTTCTGAGTCCCAGTCTAATGCCTTAGTCTAAACATTTCCTCTCTACTCCTCAAATATTTCATCCATCATGTTTTCTGACAACTTGGGAGTGTTCCATTGAAGTTACAATGCAGGGGGAGAAAATCCTCTAAAATTTAACTATTCCATGTATTGTGAACTTTTGGGGGTTGGTTGTTTTGCTATTCTTTGTATTTCAGGGCACTATAATAAATTAATATGGTTCTCTGGTGTTCTTTCTATTAAAGAGTGTTCATGTATTCACAGGTCACCTGGGAGATAGAGCAGCTTAGCTGGGCTTCACAGTCCAGCAGTACAAATCTGAACTGTTGATGGGAAGCTCTACAATACAAACAGTGGTACTATCAGGCCAACATACACACTAATAATTTAATTCTCTGAGATATTTCTTTACTGTTATAATAGTTGTCTACCCTGGTAAGAACCCATTTCTGCTCCCAGAAATTGGATTGCTCAGATGAAGCAGTCTGCTTGGCTTTCTTGATCTTTGATCCTAGGCTTAGCAACAGTGCCACTGTACAGGAGCATCACCGCTGTAGAGAAGTGAAGAGTGTGTGGAACCTGCTTTGGAGGTTTACACATAACAGATGTTAGTTGTGTCACTTGATGCACGACTGAAAGGCGCTGAGATGCTGTGCTGATGAGGGCACTATAAGAACCTACATATATAGAACACACCCACTAGGAAAAAGGCCTAATTAGCCAGGATGGATAATAGTTCCTGTCCCAGTTAGTATCTGGGTAGACCAGTCTGCCTAAACTATTTTGGTGCATCAGTTATTGCTGTATCTTGGTGCCAGGTCCCAAGGCTAGGCTCTTCTAGACTTGTCAGGGGTGAGTCCTATAGACAGTGGGCCAGCTCCTGATCTGCCGTAAATTGGCTTTGTTCCTTTGACTCCAGTACAGCTGCTCTTGCCATCTTTTTATGTATCCGCTGAAACGGGGAAAAGCTGGTGAGCTGCCACAACAGGGAAAGGTGTAAAGGACTATGCACATTACCTGTAATATAGAACTAGAACTAAGTACTGTAGGTACTGTATGGAGTTTGGAGTAACACCTGCTCTGCATTAGTTCTGGTATTATATTACTTTGCCTCTATCACAAATCCCCTGCAGCATTATGTCCTAATATCTAGCAAGTCTAGAAAGTGCATTAAAAATAATGCAATGCGAAAGTGACCACGACTGGATTCTTACTCCGCTCCCAGCTCTGTGTACTGTGTGTTTTGCATGCGAAATGCACATCAGTCGGTGCTTCTTAGAGACTAGTTCAAGTGGAGTGTTTTGATACCCTGGGTGCTTTTTTAAAAAAAAGGAAGATTACACTCTCCAAAGGCAAGGACCTGCCTCCTTATATTTGTCTGCAAACCACAGTGCACATTTATGGTGCTGCAGAATTAATAAATAAATATAACAACTAGATTGTAAGATCCCTGGGGCTGGGATCAAGTTTTATTTGTTTGTAAGATACCAAGCATACGTTTGGCATTTGATTAACACTAATAAAGGAATGATTTCCCACTACATGTCAAGAGGCTTTCATTTTGCCTGGTTTTGTTGTTGTGTGTAAATAAAAGAGCTCTGTGTCTAGGTTTTCTTTAAAAAATAATAAACACCCTTACTTACCTCCACTGGTTTATCCTTTAACTTAATAGCAAAGGAGAATGAGCAATCCGATAGCTGCAGCATGGTGCTCAGCTGGCCTCACGTTCAGCACAAAATTACCTGCATTGTATGTGATCATGAATTGTACATTTGGGGCATCCCTGTTTATTTGGTGAAATATGCATAAGAGGGAGAGGGAAATAACAAGGCTCACTATAAAGGCTTCACTGATCTTTGTGGGAGGTGCCAGGGAAACAAATCTCTCAGTTTGAACTTGCCTGATTATCTAACCACCCTTCATCTGTACACACATACGTGTTGCATACACCAATGACAAGTCTCAACTACTTCCTAAAGAGGGTCCATCCGCCAGTAGTTCCATAAGAATGGCCATCCTGGGTCAAACCAAAGGTCCATCTAGCCAAGTATCCTGTCTTCCAACAGTGGCCAATGCCAGGTGCCCTAGAGGGAATGAATAGAACAGGTAATCATCAAGTGATCCACCCCTGTCTCACATTCCCAGCTTCTGGCAAACAGGCTAGGGACACCATCCCTGCCCATCCTGGCTAATGCCATTGCTGGATCTATCCTCCATGAATTTGTTTAGTTCTTTTGTGAACCCTGTTATAGTCTTGGCCTTCAAAAAATCTTCTGGCAAAGAGTTCCATGGGTTGACTATGCGTTGTGTGAAGAAATACTTCCTTTTGTTTGTTTTAAACCTGCTGCCTGTTAATTTCATTTGGAGAAACAGAGCTGTAAGCATCGCCTGTCAGCTTACAATCTGAGATCAGCTACTAAAAACAACTCCCTCCCGTGGAATCAAAATGGCTTCTCTCCTGCCCCTCTGCACAAAGGACTAACGCTTACATTTTATTTTAAATGTACACACAGAATTTGCATTAAGTTCATGGATGTGATCCCCTCCCCCTCACCTCCCCTTACCCTGTCAGACTTCATGAAGATGAGTTCAGCAATTTTCAGCATTAGAGAGAGTTGTTAGGGAAACAATCCCTACATACTGTGTATATTGAGCATTCAGGTGTGGCACCTGTGAGGCAATGCATTACACAGCCAATAAGCCAACTTCTGACCCCTGGAGTAACTTTCTAGAATAACGATTTTTATCAGTGCACAAAGACAGACCCTGCTGCTATAGAAGGTCAAACAGGCCCTTATTTTGCCACTAGCAATACAAATTCTGATTACTGTGTAGTATCCAAGACAATTCAAGTAAAAGGTGAAAAAAAGCAGCTTAATTTATTGATGTGTCGAAGTTCAACCTTTCCATTCATGTCTATTCATATAGGTAATAGCAAATGATGACAGCTTCTTGCATACAGTTGCGCATCAGGGAGTTCGCACCCCCTAACTCACAACGGTACAAGTTTGCCATAGGGCCAAAAGTGTTGCGGTTTTTCCATAGATAAATTGCAACCTTTTATTTAACTGTTTGGTGTATGTGGTGCTTGCGAAAGATACCAGTATGGTGGTCGATGAGAGAGAAATCTTTTACTTGTCCAAACAACAGCTCAGTAGCAATATAAGTCCAGCACACTCTTTATGGTCATTCAAGCCTTACCCACCCTTCTCAGCCTGCTACTGTAATAAGGGTTACACAAACTGTAATCTATTTCCCCACTACTGTTACTCACACCTTCTTGTCAATTGTTTGAAATGGGCCATCCAGATTATCACTACAAAAGTTTTTTTCTCCTGCTGATAATAGCTCACCTTAATTGATTTGTCTCATTAGAGTTGGTATGACAACCCACATCTTTTCATGTTCTCTGTATATATATATATAATCTTCCTGCCATATTTTCCACTCCCTGCATCTGATGAAGTGGGTTTTAGCCCACAAAAGTTTATGCCCGAATACATTTGTTAGTCTCTAAGGTGCCACAAGTACTCCTCATTCTTTTTGCTGATACAGACTAGCATGGCTACCCCTCTGAAAGGTACCAGTGTTTTTCTGTTGAGGACACCACTGTCATAGTAATATCTTGCAATGGCCTACACCTAATGCTTCAGAAGAATTCTAATGAAGATCCTTGATCAATGTTAGGGGGGGGGGGGGAATGACCGTTTCTGTGATTCTTTACCCATGTTGTATGACAGTTACAAAAAGTGCTGTGCTCAGAAGAACCTCCATTTTTACATCTCATCTAAAAACTAGCACTCTTAGCAGCCTGTTAGTACTTAACCCCATGCAAGGGTAGTAGTTCAGGACTGACTAAAAGGAAAGTGCTACTTACAGAATCACACCACCTATTGTTCCTCAGAGTCCCATCCCAGGACTGACTCAGCCCAGCACTGTTTAGCTTGAGAGAATTGAAGGGCTCCCAGCATAGGATGGTCTTTGAACCTGAATCAAATCTCCCATCTTGTCTCAGGGTAAGATGGTCACAGCAATTAAGGGTTGTTTCAGCATTTGACTCATGTTCTTAACTCTGAGCCAAATGCAGAAGGCAAAAGGATTTCTTAGTAGATATCCAGTAAGATTTCAGTTGCTTGCATGCTTGTCCTTACCCTGTCTCTTCCCCCTAAAACATCCAATACCCAGATGATGAGGATGTGGTACTGTCCTAACATCCAAGGTATCATAGCTCGCTACCATCACATTTTAGGCTTCAGTAGGCAACAAAGAGATTCTAACTGCACTAACACTAATGCTCAGTGAGCTGTGAGGCAGTTGTAGATGCAATAGGTACCTGCTGTATTTCAGGGGACTGGCAATTTGCTGTTTGTTGTCACCACTGCTTTGTCAGGAACATCAATTTCAGCTCAAAGTGCTCCTGCAAATGAGAGCACTTTTCACCGGCTCTGCCTGTGGAGGCGGAGGGAATCACCTTCGCCAAAATTCCTTCACGTTTCAAAAAAGAAAATGCCCCAAATGAAAATATACAGTTCACCAACTCTACTCACAGTCACTTGCAGGCCGGCCCTGGAGCGTACAGTGGGATGGATTGGTAGTAGCTCTTCATTATTGCTATCACAACCACAGGTCTCATGAAAAGGTGGACTAGTCCTTAAATGGGGAACTGTCACCATGCTTAGATTTCACTCCTTAAACGTGGAAATGAGCCTGCTGCAAGCTCCCTGGATCTGAACACACCCGAGCTTGCCAGAGGGAGAGGGTGAAAATTCAGAGTCAGACTTTAATTCTGCAGCTGATGCCTGTTTGTATCACATGCCCATCCAAAGCCTCAGGTCAGAACAACCCTGAACTCTGGAGTGTGGGGAATCAGAATCCAAATTTCACATCTGGTTCTCTCTATTATGGACCAAAGACTCAGATCTGAATATCCCTGACCTTTGGTGAGTTGGACCTCTGAATCTGAACTCTGCAGCTGACACCTGTGTAGACTGTTATGGGATGAACAAAATCCTGCATAGGATTTTCCTTAATCTCTGGGAGGCTCCAGATCTGGACACATCTGTACTTAAAAGTATGGCCTAGTGTATAGAGCACTGCACAGGGACTTGGGAAAGTTGAGTACTCATCCCAGCTTAGTTACCGGTTTATTGGGTGACCTTGGCCAAGTCACTTCCTTCTCAATTCCTCAGTTTTCCCATCTATGAAATGGGGATAATGATGCTGATCTCCCTTAGAAAGTGCTTTGAGATCTGCTGATGCAAAGTGCTATATAAGAGTCAGGTACAGTAAACCCTTATATAACACGCATTTATATAGCACATTTTTGACATAATGCAGTTTTCTTTAGTGACCCATTTTTATATAACGTGCTCATGGGAAGGAGTTTGGATGCGGGAAGGTGCTTGGGGCAGTAGGTGGGGTACAGGAGGGGGCTCAGGGTGCCAGATCTGGGGGGTGGGGCTCTCACCTCAGACGACTCCCCACAAGCGGCTCCCCATGCCTGCTGTTCCCAGGGGGGAAGCGGAGGTGTGGCCAGCAGCTCTGCATGCTGCCTCGGCCAGTAGGCATCACTCCAGCAGTCAACGCTCATGGAGGGATGGGGGCAATGCCTCCACCAGGAACAGCAGGTTCAGGGAGCCACTTGTGGGGAGCCACCTGAGGTGAGCACGCCCTGCATCTGGCACCCCACGCTCCTCTCACGTCCCAGCCCCCTGCCCTGAGCACCCTCCCCCACCCAACCTCCCTCGCTGAGCCCACGCCTTGCACCCCCTCCCACCCCCCCAATATATACAACTTTGTCATATGTGGGAGTGTAACCCTATATTTCCCATGTATTCTTCAGTTTATATAAGCCCTGCAGATTGACGTCTTCACTCCACCCAATATACATGACATGAGAAGTGTCAGTGTAACCTTCCCCCATTGTCCAACCAATGTGATCTTGAGGGACCATCCTAAGGGCTATGTCTGTGCTATCACAGTAAGTCGACCTATGCTACGCCACTCCAGCTATGTGAATAATGTAGCTGGAGTTGATGTACCTTAGGTTGAGTAGAGAATCAGAGAGGTAGCCGTGTTAGTCTGGAATAGCAGAGGTAACATCCAACGAAGTGGGTATTAGCCCACAAGAGCTTATGCGTCAATACTTTAGTTAGTCTTTAAGGTGCCACAGGATGCTTAGGTTGAATGACTGTGTGGCCTACACGGTGGGGGGTTGACAGGAGAAACTCTCCCATTAACTTACCTAACTCTTCTTGTTGGAGGTAGAGTACAGGGGTTGACTGGAGAGTGATCTGCTGTCAGTTTGGCAGGTCTTCACTAGACCTGCTAAATCAACAGCTGGTGGATCGATCTCAGAGCATCTATCCCAGTTGTAGTGTAGACATCACCTAGAAGAAGGTAGTTGTTTCCAGGACCGTTTTTTTAACTCTTGGCCTCTCTGCTGAGATGAGCAAAAGAGGAGTCATGAGGGTGGCTTTGTCACATGGCTAACCCCATTCACTGGAAACCATCAATTCATGGCACGTGGGCCTTTGAGCAGACAGTAGAAACTCTTGGCCGCTACTATTCTAGGATGGATTTGAACCCGCAACACAGCGATAAAGCCCTGTCCCTTAGCCAGTCTCCTTCTCCATCCTACCCATCACATTTGTATTCCTGCCAATCTATACGGCAGACATCACAGTCATTTTAGTTATATAATGTGTCTAACAGGAAAAGAAAGAAGGGATGAAGAGACTCTTCTTACAGGTACAAACAGTGTCAAGTGGTTATTACACCTAACAAAGACTATTGCTGTTTGTGTAAGTGTGTGGAGCTGTCGCCCGTCCCTTGCCTTCAATGGGAGATTTGCCTGAGGAAGGGCTGCAGGATGTGGCTTGTAGGTTTGGGAGTCTGGAGGAATCTCTCACTTTTGCTAAGTAACACATTTAACAGGGCCTCACCTACTGCATTTGCCAGTTATGTAAGTGAAAACCTGCTGGGGAAGCAGCTTTTATTTGTTGCCACGACACTAACTTTTCCTCAATTTTTCCTAGATTTGTGTAGCTTAGAGTGGAAGGGATGTTTATTGCCACTTTTATGTGTAAACTGCCCACAGCTCCAAGTTACTCAGGGTTTAAAGCAAGCCAGCAAATGGGCCTTTAAACTAGTGGTGTAGCACCCCTGATCATAATTGATGTTGACACCAATTAGCAGAAAAGGAATCTTTCAGATAAAGGGAAAGAAGGTTTATCAAGCCCTAAATGCCAGGAGTCAGAATGCAATGCAAAATTCATTAGTGCTTATGGCAGGAGCTTCTACCAACTATTGCTAAGGGGCTAAAGGAAAATAAAAATTACATAAATAAGATTTTCAGGCCCCTTGAATTTTGGCTTGCACAAAACCAGAGCTTCAGTAATTGTAATATTCTGCTTTATGGCCTTACACCAATGTCTGATGTGTGACACCAATCTGAATGAGGAACAACTTAAGTGAAGTTAATGGAGTTTCCCTGGAGTTATACCGGAAGAGCTGGGAGCAGAACCTAGCACAAATTTGCTACACTGCATTCCTAGACTATCTGTACTAAATCTAACACTTTCCAGGATCTTTACAGGGTGTAAATTGGTATACCTGCCATCTTAAGCAAGCAAGACTTGGCCCAGAATTTGGAAAGGAAGGAAGGAAGGAAGGAAGGAAGGAAGGAAGGAAAGAAGGAAGGAAGGAAGGAAGGAAGGAAGGAAGGAAGGAAGGAAGACCACAATCTATTGGCTCTAAACAACAGTTCAGAAATATAAGAGCGCACTGAAAACTACTTTATGGTGCATTACAGATAAGCTCTAGTTTAACAGAACTCTACCAGAACATCTAATATCCTATATAATAAAAGGCCAGAGGATGTTTGTCCGAAGCCGTCATGCGCAGTAGAAATGGCCCGGACAAACAGCATGCTGGGAGTTGTAGTTCGGCGGCACAAAATGGCCACCACGCGTGCTCCGCTGCGAACCATAGAGACGGCCCAGACAAACAGCATGCTGGGAGTTGTAGTTCGGTGGCACAAAATGGCCGCCACGCGTGCACCGCCGCAAGCCGTAGAGACGGCCCAGACAAACAGCATTAAGCACTTTGGCCCGTGTACACGAGCTGTTACACTAGTCTTTATATAATTGCAGCTTTGTAAAACCAAATGTTGGCTGAAGTATGAACTTTGGACACTTGACCAGATTGGAAATTTGGATATTGGAGGTTCAAAAACCGGAGGTTGACTTCTGTGTTAAAGATACGGCACAGACGCTTGTTGATTCTCATTTTACAAACTAAAGAAGACGACATCGCTTGCTGAAGCTTAAGGCCTGTGTTGCTTTCAGGAGCTGACATTATGTTTTTCTGCACCTAAGCACAAAATTAAAACCTGTATTGCTCTTTAGCTGACATCAGAGAATCAAATTGAATTCACCTAGTCTCTCCAGTAGAGTCTGCTGCATGCCTACTGTTTAGCCTCACCGAAGTATCATCCTTTTTCGTCTCACATTTGAGCTAACCTGCCCAACTACAGCTTTCTTAGCACTTACATTTTGGATCCCTACTATTCCCTTTCTGATCAGCCAAATAAGGTCAAACATGCACATAGGGTGACCAGATGTCCCATTTTTATAGGGATGGTCTCGTTTTTTAGGAGTTTTTCTTATATAGGTGCCTATTACCCCCGACCCCCTGTCTAGTCTTTTTACAGTTGCTATCTGGTCACCCTACATACACAAGCTATGGGTAACACATTGGGAATCGTGTTTGCAGCTTGACATTTGCTAGCATCCTATCAATGATTTACTTACTGATTCAAGTTATTAGCGCCATGATTCCCAATTTTTTAATGTGAAACTCTTTGGCTTTCTAAGGAAATGCAAAGGTCACAAATGCCAACAGTTCCCAAAACCGAACACTTGTCAACGCAGACACATGAAAAAGAATGATTCTCATTCCCCTTACCAATGCTGGTGTCTGTTCTGTCAGTTCAAAGGGCAGTATGCTAATTTCTTACAACTCGATTTATCCAATGATCATTTGAACTCAGCATGTCTTAAAACACGTCCTTTCCTTGGCATAGAATTTCAATGGCCATCACTTTACATCTTGTTGTCAGTAGACCTGACTGAGTGATTCTGAGCTTACCTTCCAGTCTCATGTACGGCCTATAATGTCAGAGTCTCTGACAGTACCATGCTGGGCTCACAGCCAAGATTTATTGCCATTTCCTGTTTGCTGTGAATGTTAGGGGCTTGTTTTATCATTTTGCTCTCTCTCCTCTTTCAGAACTAAGCGCTGCCATTCCTGTTTTACAGATCTGGCTCGACAGCTGCAAATAGAGTTCAGCTCTATGGAAATTTGCCCCAGACTTACTTAAAAAAACAATAATCAAACCAGCATGTCGATTGCAGGGTTGTAGCCATGTTGGTCCCAGGATATTAGAGAAAGACAAGGTAGATGAGGTAATATCTTTTATTGGACCAACAAATACAAAACAATACAACAGTACTAAACCAGTACATGGGCACAAAGGACCTTGTGCTCCTGCCACCCACCTACTCCCTCCCACCCCCATTTGTTTGATTTTAGCTGCCTATTGTCTTTTGTCTTGTTTTTAGTTGGAAGCTCTTTACATCAGGGACTGACTGTTTTGGTTTTGTTTGTACTGCACCTAGAACAATGGGATCCTGATCCCTGGCTGGGGTCTCTATGAACTACCTCAATGCAGACCAAAACCCTTGACAGATATGTGTTTAAAAAAGCACAGTGCATTTTTCCTGTCCACTGAACATTCTAGAAATCAGGGAGGCTGGGAGTCAAAGGGAATGAGATTTCATGAGTCCTAATTGTGTTGTGGGTATGGGGAAGGGCAAATTGTTGGACAACAACCCCACCCCGAAAATAAAACTCTTACAATACTACAAAATGGTAAACAGTGACATGGTAAAATTTGCAGATGATACAAAATGAAGGATAGTTAAGTCCAAAGCAGACTGCGAAGAGTTACAAAGGGATTTCACAAAGCTGGGTGACAGGGTAACAAAATGGCAGATGAAACTCAATGTTGATAAATACAAAGTAGTTTATATTAGAAAACATAATCCCATCTTTACATATAAAATGATGGGGTCTAAATTAGTTCATTCAATCTCTTCAAGGTTCCCTCTGTCCTTTAAGAAATCTGTGTTTAATTTATTTATTTTTCAATTTCCCTGTCATAAGACTCACATAATTAATTTCAATGCAACTTCAATTGGCTGGACAATACAGTAGATATATTTCATATGATGTAGTCATGCTGAATGTATTTAATTATGGGAGAGGTACCACCCAGTTGTCATGTATGGTCCATAGACCAGCAGTTGTCCATTTAAACTTTCTGGGTCTCAGCAAGACCATGAAGAGAAAGCCATGGTGAATGTATGGGAGCTGAAAGAGGCCTGGTCTACAAACTAGAAACAAGATTCTTGACTTGTTTGTTTTGATGGGCATAAAAATTGGGATTCTGCACCATCACATTGACAAGGTTACTTGTTTCAAGAAAAAAATCTGTGTGTAAAATGAACAGGTTAATTCAGTTATTTTTGCCCAGAGAATTGAAAAGGTGCAAAGTATCTTGTTTAAGTGCAAATTTAATCTGAAAGAAGAAAAATTGACACAAAATACATCACTTTCCTTCTGTACAAAGGCTGTTGCATCACGTTGCTTTCTAGTGATATGTAATGCAATATTTTTGTAGACAAGCTAGCTGACAATCAACTACCAAGTCTGATTTTTTTCCCCATAAGATGTCTGTGGTTTTATCAGGTTTGACAGAAACCAAGTTCCCATTGGAATGAAAATGGGCTAAGATACATTAAAAAGTAATTGAAAAGTGTTACAATAGAACATCAAAGCTATGAACACCCAGGAGGGAGGTTGTTCATAACTCTGAAATGTTTGTAACTCTGAACAAAGCATTATGGTTGTTCTTTCAAAAGTTTACAACTGAACATTGACTTAATACAGCTTTGAAACTTAACTATGCAGAAGAAAAATGCTGCTTTTACCCATCTGAATTTAAATTAAGCACAGAAACAGTTTCCTTACATTGTCAAATCTTTTTTAAAACTTTCCCTTTATTTTGTTAGTAGCTTACATTTAACACCATACTGTACTGTATTCTTTCTTTTTTCTTTCTTTCTAACAGCATTCAGGTTATACCCTGTGTGTGTGTCTCTGCAGTCCTGGTCCAGCAACTCTGACCCCAGCAGCCTGTCAGCAATACTCCACCCCCACTCTGACTTACACCGGCCATGGTTACTACTTGCGGGGTGACCCCAACACACTCCCCGTCCCGAATTTTCCCCCCAAATGTGTGTTCTGCACTGTCTGGTCCTCTCCTGTGGAGTTCAGCTATTATAGGTCTGTACCCCCAGTATATAATCAATATTCAACAGTTTGCTTCTTTAATTAGAGTAACCAAACTGTTCAGTTTAAACACAACACCGGATTTCTTTAAATTAAAAATAAAACAAGCTTATTTAACTACAGAGAAATAGGTTTAATGAGTACAAGTATGAGGTATTAAAGGCAGAAATGGTTACAAGTGAAATAAAGAGAAAACACTTTCTAGTAGATAAAACTTTAAAAAGATAGACTTGGTTCAAGATAAAATCTTTACCACAGGTTCCCAGCAACATAGCTGACCAAATTGTCAGGTCAGGACCTTCACCCAGCGTAAAAGGGCTGGTTCCTTTGTTGTCTTAGGTGGGAAAGAGAGAGCTTGAAGTGTCTTTGCCCTTCACTTTTGTAGTCCAGTTATCCTTTGAAACACATTTTCCTGAGGGTTACCCTTAAAGTTCCTTCCAGCTGTGAGGATGGAGACATGGAGTCTGATGGTGAAAGGTTCCTTGTTGTTTGCTAAAATGCAGATCAATCCATTCCGCCCCCCTTCATTGCCAAAGAATGGCCACTTGACAGGTGATTAGTCATGTGTCATCAAAGTTGATTGGCAAAGATGTCAGTTTGTCCTTTGTCTTTCAAAAATTGGTTTATCTCCTCCCCATACTTATCTGGTAAACACTTTGCAGTCATAATTTCACTTAGGTTCATAACTCTAAATACACATTTCATATATACATTATATTAGCCTATTGATAAGTGTTTTTTTAGTTTTTAAATGATACCTCATGGGGCATATTTTTCACAAAAATTATTACAATAGTGTGAGTGTGAATATAAGCATGCTTTTGGTCACAGATGCTAATACTACTAGAATATCCAAGGGCTTCATTTTTATGCATGGACAAAATAAAAAATTTTCACTCCAAACTAGATAATTAGTAAAGAGACTGTATTTCCTAGTTATATCAGGAAGATGGAAGCATTTCATATTATGACCTAATGTACTTGAAAATTCTTTCAGACCATGTGAAATGTCTCGTTATTTTTTTCACTCAAAATGTTTTTGTCTTTGTTTAACTACAAAATGTTTGTTCAGGATATACCACTGTGCTGCATAGAATTTGCTCTGTGTTTACCAAGGACAGGCCAAGAGAAAGAGCCTTCAGTAGAATAACCTGTGCTTGGAGAGTAGAGAAAAATCAAATGAGTGTAGGTGCTAGCTTAGCTGTTCTTTGGCTCATAGTGAACGTTAATGCCAATTGTTCACTGTTTTTGATTAACTCAGTCTGAACACTAAGTTACTGGGGAGAGAGGAAGAATCCTCCAGCTCAAAATATGCATGTCACTGAGTCAGAAGCTGGCAGCAATGACACTGTAAAAGAAAATGTATTTCATTTGGTGACCTAAAAATATAATCATAAACTGTCTCAATTTCTAATGTGAAAATATGGTCACCTACGTTCTCGTGTATACAACAACCCAGTAGACTCTCGATTATCCAGGATGATAGGGAAAAAATGACTCCTGGTTAATAAAATCCTGGATAATCACTATCCATAAGAAACATGGGGAGGGAGGGTTGGTTCACCAGCCACTCTGCGCCGTGGAGAGGGGGTGTTGGCTCACTGGCTGCCCTGTGCCCTGGTGGGGTTTTTTGTGTGTGTTTGGGGCGGCAACAAAGCCAGAGCCGGCACTGCGAGTTATGCGTTTGTTTGTTTTTTGACGTCCTGGTTAATCCACATCCTGGTTAACCCAATCCTGGATAACTGAGAGTCTACTGTAAGTCGCAAGGAAAGACACCAATTGAATGAAGAATGTGCTAGGAATCATTTCCGAGGCAATGGTCTCTTGTGAGAGAAGATGACTACTGAAACAACCAGTGGGTTAGCCTGTTGAGACTGAGGTGCACTGTCAAAGCTGTGTGGGAGTGTATGTCTTGTAGCTGCCTGCCCTCTGCCTCCATCCAGTATAGATCCTATCAGGAGCACTAAAATTCATGCACAAATTTGAGTTAGCAGAAAGGAGAGATTGGTTGTAATGGGGGATGTCTGATTTACATCTGCAAGTCTTTGAGTCATTTCGTTTTGAAATTTAAGCGTTAAACTAATGTATTCCTTGGCTAAAAGTTATTCTAGCTTCTCCAGGCAGTGTAATAGAAAGAAATGTGATCTTTTTTGATTAAGCCGGAACATTTACTGCCTCTGAGAAGTGCTGCACATATTATGCCATGGGGATCTGGTACTTTGTGCAACTTCTGCTACATCTGCAATATTCTGGGGTAAATCTTCAAAAATATAGCATATGGGAAACTGCAAATCATCCTCATTAATTACACTGATACAGCACAGTGCCTATCTACCAGAGTATCTGAGATGTTTCCAATAAAACAAATTCAGATTAAGGCCAGTTTCTGCTCTCATTTACACCAAGTATTAATGCAAAGGAGTGCCTGGTACATCAGGAGTGTTACTTCAGAGGTAGGACCAGTTCAACAAGTACTTAAGTGTGTGTATAACTTAAGCACATGAGTATTTCCATTGATGTGAATGGGAAAGCCCTCATATGCTTTCTGTTTATGAAGGACATAAGTGTGTGCCTGAGAACAGAGTCTGGTCCTGAATGGCTAAAGACATACACAGTTAGCATAATAATGAAAAATCAGTATAAGACCATGTTCGAAATGAATGTACTAAAGTGCTCCTGGATAAAAAGGATTTTAAAAAATGTGTACAAAATGGCTAAATCCCTGGCTATTCTTAGTCTAGGTCAAAAAGTAGAGATGAACTCCTGCTGCAAAACTTGGATCTAGATTTTAAACACCCCCACTGTTAGCCGTGGTAAGTTTCAGAGCCTATTATAATAATGATAATAATGAAATATGTATTTATGATTTGTCTTGTGATAGCGTTTAGGAGGCCTATGCATGGACCAGAACTCCATTGTGCTAAGCGCTATACAAGAACAGGGCACAAAGACTGGAAGCTCTTTGTAGCAGGAACTATCAGATGCTACGTCTACACATATGGCATTGTGTAGAGTGCAGACACTACACACAACATTGAAAGACTGCAGCAGTGGGGAGGCAGAGGGACATTACTCTGCTAAAGATACCTGAGTAGCCGTGGGAGGCACTGCTTGGGAGTGTAGAGAGACGTGTAGGGTATGTAGCCTGGGAGCTCAGGAGTGTAGGACACTACTCAACTTGAGTAAGCCATGTCTGTCGACACCGCCATTTGTACCCATGTTCACTGGGTGTGCAGTGTTTATATTCTACACGCTGCCATAAGAGTAGACCTCACCTAAGTCATACTTGGCTCATATATGGCACTGTTCAGCTGTAGGTTTCCAAACATCTCACAACAGACACGACCGTTATCCACATTTTATAGATTGGGAAACTGAGGCACTGAGTTTTGAAGTGATTTATCAAGGTTCACGCAGTGAGTTAATGGCAAAGTCAGGAATAGCCCCAGACCTCCTCCCCCCCCCCCCCCATTCTAATACCCTGTCCTCTGCACCACCATGATTATTAGCACAAAAACCAGAGAGATTGTTGCAAAATCTGGATAGGAGCTTGTAAATGTTGGGGGTGAGGATTCTGTGTACATTTAAGGCCATGGACGAATTGTCCAGACTTCATGCTTCCTGCACCTGTCAATCTCAAGCTCCAATCAGACCTTCAGAGCTGGAAAAATTAGGGATACTGAAGCACAGAAAGCGGTTGCAGGTCCCATTCCGTTAGAGGACTTAACAGTTAAAACCCAGTCTAATCTTGCCAGCGTTTCTGGGCAGGGACCGTACTGTTGTTCTGTGTTTGTACATCCTCTAGCACAATGGGGCTCTTAAGCGTAACATAAATAATAATCTGTGCCCTCACAAGCAGCTAGTGAGGTGAACATAGCAGAGGGGCTGTAGAATTTCTCCCCCACCTCCCTCCCTCCCACACACCTCCCCATTCATCCAGGATGGAAGCTGAGCGGCACAAGACCACTAATGCACTCTGCACTAGCGGCAGGCACTGGATCAGCCTTTTCAGCAGCATCGGTGTCTGCACACGGCTCGTTACTGTGAACGGGCTGTGTGCACGTTCCCCACACAAGGTTTTGAACAATGTACTGTCTCCCCTACAGAACGTGTGGATTTCTTCCCTGAATAATTGTTCCGCTAATTAAGCTGAATGCTTAATTCAATCAGCCTGTAAAGGTTGCATTCATTATTCAGATATCCGCTGGTCTGAGAGAACCTAAGGGAAGTTAGAGTGGTGCTCCTGCTAGTACTTAACACCCGCACTGCTGGTCTGCATAGAGTGAACTTTAGAGGCGGCGTTGCTGTCCAGCGGGTGATATTTATCCCCACATTAACACAGCGGTGGATGAGAAGACATGGCACCAACTTATCTACCCAGCCTATGCGAGGCTTTCTTGTAGCTCTGCCAGCCAGAGCCAGGTGGCAGAAGGGCATGAGGAGAAGCCAGGGGTAATGATGGAGGCAGAGGCGGGCACAGTACTTCCCGAAGCTTAGAACTGAGGCTCTCATATTTTGGAGTGCAAGCAAAGCATTCTGGCTCCCCCGGCCTGGCTTCTCAAAGGCATTGGCAGGGGCTCCATGTGCCTTCTCACGGCCTTCTTGGACTGAAATAACCAAAATCCAGGCCTATTGTTCATTTGCAATTGCCCCCAAGACAGGAAAGTTTGAGACTTATAAATCCAGGACACATGATTCAGTGAAACCACCAGTTCCCCTGCCGGGTGACTCAAACACTGAGCTCTGGTTTGGCTGACGTCTGGGATGGGTGTCGGCAGATGGCACCATCCTTACACTGTCTGTCGCCTCCTCTGCATGCATCAGTCTGGTGAGTAGGCAGGGTGTTGAAATATCAAAATGTCAGTACTTTTCCTACTAGTGGAAATGGAGCAGAGCCAGAGTGGTTAGAGATGGAATAACCCTATTAGATGATCTAGGGTACATCTTCACTACAACAGTAGGTCGATTTCCTTGCAGTCGATTTTTGTAAGCAGACTGTATAGAGTCGATTTTGTGCATCCCCCACAAAGCACAGCAAGTCGGCATTGTCTGTCCACACAACTGTGGCAAGCGTCGGCATAGCGAGTGGTCAACTGTGGGTAGCTATCCCACAGTTCCCGGAGTCCCCAGCAGGCACCATTTTGAGTGCTGCACTGTGGGTAGGCATTTCATTATTTCATGCCCTTTTTTCACTCCGCCGATGCCATTTCGAGCGGTGCACTGTGGGTAGGCATCTCATTATTTCACGTCCTTACTCCGCGCTGCGCTGATGCCATAGCACTGCAAGCATGGACCCTGCTCAGGCCACCGCTGCAGTACGGGCCATTGTGAAGACCTCGCGCGTTGTTGTGGACTTTATGCTGCATCATCTGCAGAGGAAGATGATCCAGAGACAACTGTGCTTTCCGGAAACTGACGACAGTGATGAGGAGGTGGACCTGGACGTGCACAGCAGGGACAGGGACACTGACGGTTTTGAAAGTAGGGGGTCCGACAATCTAGCAAATTTGGTGGCAATGTGGCAGGCTCATGCTATGGAACGCCGATTCTGGGCCAAGGAAACAAGCACTGACTGGTGGGATCGCATAGTGCTGCGGGTCTGGGATGACTCGCAGTGGCTCAGAAACTTCCGCATGCGTAAGGGCACGTTCATGGAACTTTGTGACTTGCTTTCCCCGGCCCTCCAGAGCAAGAATACCAGAATGAGGGCGGCCCTCACAGTTGAGAAGCGAGTGGCGATAGCCCTCTGGAAGCTTGCAACGCCAGAGAGCTACCGGTCAGTCGCGAATCAGTTTGGGGTGGGTAAATCTACAGTGGGGTCTGCTGTGATGCAAGTAAAAAGGGCAATTGTCAAGCTGCTGCTACCCAGGGTTATAAACCATGGAAACCTGCAAGCTACAATAGATGGCTTTGCCGCGATGGGATTCCCTAACTGTGGTGGGGCTATAGATGGGACTCATATCCCTATCTTGGCACCGGACAACAAGGGCGCAGAGTACAGAAACCAGAAGGGATATTATTCTATGGTCATGCAAGAACTGGTTGACCACAAGGGACGTTTCACCGACCTGTACCCCCCACCACATGGCTCCCTCCTCCCCCCACCATGTGGCTCCCAGTGAACCGCGAGCAGCAAACAGACACACGCTGCTTGGGCTACGGGCTAGCGGGGGGGGGGGGGCAGGGGGGCTGCTTCAGAAAGAGCCGCGAACAGAAAACACACACACACTGCTTCGGCTATGGGCGGGGGAAGATTACTTTACAGCCACCTCGTGTGAGCAGCCCAGTGGGAACATCTGTCCCCCTACTTACAGTCCCGTAATCTCAAACAGGCAACCGTGAATGACATCACTCTGCTGAGAATTTCTCAGAGAGATGTTGCTGGAGTCTCTGCAAAATCCCAGTCCATAGGTTGCAATGCTGTGTTACGCAATGATACCAGACTATTTACTAATTGCATGGCGTGGAATGGTGTCCTATCTTGGAGGACCAAATAAGGCTGCTCTCCCCAGAAACCTCTTGCGAAAGGTTCATCACTACCTGCTAGAAAGTTTCATGGAAATTTCCATAGAGGATTTCCGCTCCATCCCTGAATACATTAACAGACTTTTCCAGTAGCTGGACCAGCAATGAATGCATGCCAAGTCCTTAGGGCAAGTTAATCTCTATATATAAAAGTCAAATGGTGTATGCGTGCGTGTATGTATGTGTGTATGTACGTTCACTTACTCCTTCCACACCGTTTGAGCTAGAGACTTGAAATTTGGTACAGTTATAGGTCTTAGGGTCCTAATCAGGGTAAGAGTCGAAAATTTTTCAAATCTCACCTCTGACACCCCCCAAAGGTGAAATTATTTAAAGGCCAATCACATCAGCTGAGCAGCTGCTGTTCTCTGTGACATAGTTATGATGTCATAATACCCCCCTCCAACGGACCCTGCACTCGCTCAGCTCTCTGCCCCCTCCCCCCTCCAACGGACCCCGCAATTGCTCAGCTCTCTGCCCCCTCCCCACCTCCGATGGACCCTAGTTGGGTTTGGTCGGAGGGTAAGTGAGGTAGGGGTGTCGGGTTTGGTCGGGGGGTGAGGTGGTGGTGTCGGGTTTGGTCGGGGGTGAGGTGGGGGTGTCGGGTTTGGTCGGGGGTAAGTGAGCTGGGGGTGTTGGGTTTGGTCTGGGGGGGGTGGGAAGGTGTCGAGGTGGGTGAGGGGTGAGGTGTGGGTGTTGGGGTTGGTCAGGGGGTGTTGGGTTTGGTGGGGGGTAAGGTGGGGGTGTTGGGTTTGGTTGGGGGGGTGAGGAGGAGGGTCGGGGTTGGTCGAGGGGTAAGTGAGGTGTGGGTGTCGGGTTTGTTTGTGGTGGTAGGTAGGGGTGTCGTGTTTGGTTGGGGGGGGAAGTGAGGTGGGTGTGTCAGATTTGGTCTATGGGGGGTGAGGTGTGGGTGTTGGTCAGGGGGTGTTGGGTTTGGGGGGGGTGAAAATGTGAGTCGGGGTTGGTCGAGGGGTAAGTGAGGTGGGGGTGTCGGGTTTGGTCGGGGAGGTGAGGTGGGGGTGTCAGGTTTGCTCTCTGCCCCCTCCCCCCTCCAACGGACCTGAGCAACGCCGGGTATTTTCGCTAGTCATTAATAAATGCTTCCTTTTAAAATCATGACTCATCTTATCCCTAAAAGCACACTCACCAGAGGTTCCTTCGCCGGCTGGGGTACCACCGTGGGAGGGTTGAGAGGGTAAAGTCTCCATGGTGATAAACAGCTCCTGGCTGTCTGCTAACAGGGTTTCTCGGCTTGCCTCCTGCTGCTCCGTGATATTTCCATCCTCATCACCTTCGTCGTCATCTGAATCCTCCTCATGCCTGACGATTATCCCATCGGTGGAGTCCACGGGCGACGGTGGTGGGGGCGTGTAAAGGGGTGGTGTGGCCCCCTGCTGGCCGGGAGGGAGATAACCCCTGGCAAGAGCCGGAAGGGGCAGAGCCAGGCCCCGGTAAGCCCCGCCCCCGGAAGGTCAGGGGCCGACCCGGAAGTAGAAAAGCCCTGCCTCAGAGCTCAGTTGGGAGGCAGACACCAGGGAGACCAGACGCTCCGGGGCGGGCTGCGGCCCGAGAGCTGCCGAGCCCGCCGCTTCCCCGCTATTGGGAGCAGCCGCCAGCGTTGCCGCCTGCCAGGTACCCCGGGGAGCCGCTGAGCCAGCCGCCAGCCCGCTACTGGGAGGAGCTGCCGAGGCTGCCGTCCGCCCACTATCCGGAGGAGCCGCTGAGCCAGCCGCCAGCCCGCTACTGGGAGGAGCTGCCGAGGCTGCCATCCGCCCACTACCCGGAGGAACCGCTGGACCTGCCGTCCGCCTATTACCCAGAGGAGCCGCCAACAGACTCGGCCTGCTATCCGGAGGAAGACTTGCCAGACCTGCCGCCCGACAGCGACTCTGAGGAGCCCATGAACCTGGGGCCTTCGGAGGACCCGGAGACGGCCCAGGTACCCTGGGAGGGGGAGTGGGGAAGTAGCCCGGGGGAAGGCCCTGAGCCAATGTCAGTGTGTTGCGGTCAGGATCCCCACTGACTGCAGCGAGCCTTCCGCTGCTAGGGCCCCGGGCTGGGGCGCAGTGGAAGTGGGTGGGCCTGCGCCCCCCCCCTGCCGCCCCATTGGTGGGTGGTAGTCTCCCCCCCCCCTCACACCGATACCGGGTCTACCGGCTCCTGAGTTATTGTTCAGCCCCTGCTTAAGGGTCTGAACCCCCTTGACCCATTATACGTGTTGTTGTTTGCCCTGACTCAGGGCCCAGACTCATTGAACAGTGCTCAGCCCTGTCTGAGGGTCTGAGCCCCCAGACTCATTGAACAGTGCTCAGCCCCGCCTGAGGGCCTGGGCCCCTAGCTATTGAACAGTGCTCAGCCCTGCCTGAGGGCCTGGGCCCCTAGCTATTGAACAGTGCTCAGCCCTGCCTGAGGGCCTGAGCCCCTAGCTATTGAACAGTGCTCAGCCCTGCCTGAGGGCCTGAGCCCCTAGCTATCGAACAGTGCTCAGCCCTGCCTGAGGGCCTGAGCCCCTAGCTATCGAACCGTGCTCAGCCCTGCCTGAGGGCCTGAGCCCCCTGACAGTGCTCGGCCCTACCGGAGGGTCTGAGCCCTAGCGTGGACCCACTGCGGCTCCCGCCCGGCGTGAGGGTGGGAGTTAGGACCCTGCGGCCCCGCTAATTCCCCTCAGGGCCGCACGGTCGCGTAGGGAAGGGTAGGACTTGCCCGCCGGATCGGCGGAAGGGGCGGAGCCCCAGTTACCTACCGTTACATCTTGGTGGAGAATGCGGGCAGCGATTCCCTGATCCCTGAGAGAAGGGATCTGAGGAGGAGCGTGCCCAGGACATAATGGATATGGAGAAGCTCCTTAAGTTCCTGGCTGAGAGCCAGCAGCAACAGGCTACCCAACTGCAACAGCAGCAGCAACAGGCAGCTGCCCAACTGCAGCAACAGCAGCAACTGATCCAGCAGTTGGGGGCCCAGCAGCAGCAATGCCTGCAGCAACTCGCAACATTGCTTCCTCCCCCTCAGGAGCCCCAGCAAGGAGGGGGCCCCGGACTCCCGGCAGCCGCCCCTCCTGTCCGGCTGACCAAGATGGGCCCCGAGGACGACCCGGAGGCCTTCTTGGTAACCTTTGAAAGGGTGGCCTTGGTGGCGGGGTGGGCCCACGACCAATGGGCCACCTTACTGGCCCCCTACCTGACGGGGACAGCACAGACCATCTACCGGGGCCTGTCCACTGAGGAAGCCCGGGACTACCCGTCTGTAAAGAAGGCGATCTTGGACGCCTTAGACATTAGTCCGGAGACCTTCCGGCAGCGTTTCCGAGCCCAGACCTACCCCGCCGGGGCCCGACCCCGGGTGATAGCCCAGGAGTTACGCGAAGCATGTAAAAGATGGCTCCAGCCCGAACACCGGACTCCCGACGAGCTCATGGAGCAAGTGGTCCTAGAGCAGTTCGTGCAAATCCTCCCACCCCGGGGAAGGACCTGGGTCCTGCGACACCAACCAAAGACCCTAGCCTCAGCCGTCGCCTTAATGGAGGATTTCCTCGCGGCCGAAGCGCCGGTGGGACCACCTGCACGAGCTGCCCCAGCAGGACCAGAGAGTCAAGCCCCTGAGAAGAAAAGGAGGGGCCAGGCTGGGCCACGGAACCTCCAGCGGTACCCAGAGCCACGACCAAGACGAGAGGAGGGCTCCACACAATACACCCCAGTCCCACGACCCAGGAGCGGGCAGGCCGGCCGCAGCCCGCCGAGAAACCCGGCAGGGGGCCCTGCCCGATCTGGGCGGCCCGAACTAGGACCCTGTTTCTCCTGCGGGAAAACCGGGCATCTCCGACGAGACTGCACCGAAATGGAGTGCAGTTTCGGCCAGGTTTGTGCCGGGGAGGCCCGCGCCCGGCGACCTCAAGGGGCCAAGATCACCGTACCGGTGGTGGTCGGGACTCATCAGACATTAGCCCTCGTCGACTCTGGCTCCGGGCAGACCCTGGTGCGTCAACGCATAGGCCCCCCAGCGGACGACCGGCTGGGAACGGTCGGTCTACAATGTATCCACGGGGACATTCAACCGTACCCCTGCGCCCCCGTCCGGATGACCGTCGGCGGGGTCACGCGATGGATGGTGGTAGGCCTCGCACCCCGACTGGCCTACCCAGTAATCTTGGGGCGGGATTGGCCCGAGTTTCCCGAGGTCCTCCGCACCGCCGCTAAGGGGGCCTCCCTAGCCACCCCCGTGCTGGAAGGGGAACCCCCGGGAGCCCCGTTCCCGGAAGACGAGGACCCAGCTGCCACTGACCCAGAGGGGCAGCCTGAGGAACCCCCCCCACGGGCCACCGGGGAAGCACCATTGCTCTCGGACTTCTGCAGGGACCAGAGAGCGGATCCAACCCTCCGCCAGGCCTACGAGCGACTGGCGACGGTCAATGGGACTGTGATGGACCCGTCGCAGGCACAGCGTTGGCCTCACTTTGAACTACGCCAGGACCGGCTTTATCGGGTGGAACAGGACCCCCGCACCGGTAACCCCCGAACCCAACTCCTGGTGCCTCGATGCCACCGACGGGCTGTCATGCAACTGGCCCACGACGTCCCCGCGGCTGGGCACTTGGGCCCCGAGAAAACCCTAGCCCGAATCCTGGCGCGCTTCTACTGGCCCGGGGTTCATCAGGAGGTGAGGGATTACTGCTGCTCCTGTCCCGCCTGCCAGCGAGCGGCCCCGGCCAGGACCCCGAGAGCACCACTGGTCCCTATGCCGATAATTGAGACTCCCTTTGAACGAGTCGCAATGGACCTGGTAGGGCCCCTGCCCAAGAGTACCGCGGGGTTCCAGTATGTGTTGGTCCTCGTGGATTATGCGACTCGCTTCCCGGAGGCAGTGCCCCTGCGGAGCATCACCGCCCGGGCCATAGCCGATGAACTAGTCAAGATCTTTGCACGCGTGGGTCTCCCCCGGGAGGTTCTCACGGACCAAGGGACCAACTTTACCTCCCGCCTGTTACAACAGGTCTGTAGCCTCCTGGGGATCAAGCAGCTGCGTACCTCCGTTTATCACCCGCAAACAGACGGGTTGGTGGAGAGATTCAACAGGACTCTAAAGGACATGATGCGCAAATTTCCCCCGGAGGAACTACGCCACTGGGACCGACTAATCTCGCCTCTGCTCCTCGCCATCCGAGAGGTACCACAGTCCTCGACAAGGTTCTCGCCCTTTGAGCTCTTGTATGGCCGCCGGCCCCGAGGGCTACTAGACCTGATGCGCGAGACATGGGAGCAAGCCCCGTCCCCAGCACAAGGGCTCCTGAAGTATGTCCTCGACCTACAGGAGCGCCTCCAGCAGGTGGGGACCCTGGCTCGGGACAACTTAAAGTCTGCCCAGGAGGCCCAAACCCGGGCGTATAATCGCAACGCCCAGACCCGCGACTTTGCACCCGGAGACCAAGTCCTCCTGCTCTTACCCTCTAGCGAGTCTAAGCTCTTGGCCCGCTGGCAGGGACCGTATGAGGTGATTCGAAAGGTGGGCTCCGTCACCTACGAGATTAGTCAACCCGACCGACGAAAAAAGACTCAGATCTATCATATTAATCTCCTGAAGCCGTGGCGCCCCCGTGAGGGCCTATTGATTAACCCCTACCCACCGGAGCCTGAGCTAGGCCCCCAGGCCACGCTAACCCAGGACACGGAGGGACCCCAGCTTGCGGAGACGCTCACCGAGGACCAGCGGAAGCAAGTCCGCTGCCTCCTCCAGGCCTTCCCGCGAACATTCACGGGCCAGCCCGGCTACACCACCCTGGCCTGCCACACTATCCAGACGGAGCCGAGCGTAGTGGTCCGTGAGACGACCAGACCCCTTCCCCATCGTATGCGGCAGATTGCCGAGGAGGAGGTACGCGCCATGCTGGCCGCGGGTGTAATTGAGCCTTCCCGGAGCGCCTGGCGTAGCCCCATAGTACTGGTCCCCAAGCCCGATGGAACCCAGCGCTTCTGCATCGACTTTCGGCGGGTCAATGCGATCTCCAAATTTGATGCGTACCCGATGCCACGCGTGGACGAATTGCTCGGCCGATTGGGAGAGGCCCGATTCCTTACCACCTTGGACCTCAGCAAGGGATATTGGCAGATCCCTCTAGATCCGGCCTCCAAAGAGAAGACGGCGTTCGCCACCCCGAGCGGCTTATATCAGTTCACGCGGATGCCCTTCGGCCTCCATGGGGCCCCAGCCACGTTTCAGCGACTGATGGACCAGATCCTACAACCCCATCAGGACTATGCTGCGGCCTATCTGGATGACGTCGTTATCTACAGCCGTCGCTGGGAGGACCATCTGCTGCGGGTGGCGGCCGTCCTAAGGTCGCTACGGGAGGCGGGATTGACCGCCAACCCAAAGAAATGCCGTATCGCATGGCAGGAGACTACCTATCTGGGCTACACCATCGGGAATGGACGGGTGAAGCCACTGGTGGGCAAGGTCCAGGCCTTAGCAGCCTGCCCACCGCCCACCACAAAACGACAGGTACGTCAGTTCCTGGGACTCGCTGGCTATTATCGGCGGTTCATTCCCCAGTTTGCTTCCATTGCAGCCCCCCTTACCAGTCTGCTGACCAAGGATAGCCCGCGCCGGGTGGTCTGGACCCAGGAGTGTGAGGATGCCTTCCAGACGCTGAAGGAGAGCCTCTGCCGAGAGCCAGTTCTCTACAGCCCGGACTTCAACCGGGGCTTCATCCTACAGACCGACGCCTCTGAGGTAGGTGTGGGGGCAGTCCTCTCACAGGAAATAGATGGAGAGGACCACCCGGTGCTGTATATTAGCCGGAAATTGTTTCCCAGAGAGAAGAGCTACGCAGTAGTGGAGAAAGAGGCCCTGGCGATAAAATGGGCCTGTGATGCTCTCCGATACTACCTGCTTGGGGCCCCGTTCACTTTGGTCACGGACCATGCCCCGCTCCAGTGGCTGAATCGAATGAAAGACAATAACATGCGGCTACAGCGCTGGTACTTGGCCTTACAGCCCTATGCGTTTACAATACAGCATCGCGCTGGGAAGGACCATGCCAACGCGGATTTCATGTCACGCCTCGGAGGTATAGGCGAGTCTGGGCCCAACGAGCGGGACCCAGACTTAAGGGGGGAGGGATGTAAAGGGGTGGTGTGGCCCCCTGCTGGCCGGGAGGGAGATAACCCCTGGCAAGAGCCGGAAGGGGCAGAGCCAGGCCCCGGTAAGCCCCGCCCCCGGAAGGTCAGGGGCCGACCCGGAAGTAGAAAAGCCCTGCCTCAGAGCTCAGTTGGGAGGCAGACACCAGGGAGACCAGACGCTCCGGGGCGGGCTGCGGCCCGAGAGCTGCCGAGCCCGCCGCTTCCCCGCTATTGGGAGCAGCCGCCAGCGTTGCCGCCTGCCAGGTACCCCGGGGAGCCGCTGAGCCAGCCGCCAGCCCGCTACTGGGAGGAGCTGCCGAGGCTGCCGTCCGCCCACTATCCGGAGGAGCCGCTGAGCCAGCCGCCAGCCCGCTACTGGGAGGAGCTGCCGAGGCTGCCATCCGCCCACTACCCGGAGGAACCGCTGGACCTGCCGTCCGCCTATTACCCAGAGGAGCCGCCAACAGACTCGGCCTGCTATCCGGAGGAAGACTTGCCAGACCTGCCGCCCGACAGCGACTCTGAGGAGCCCATGAACCTGGGGCCTTCGGAGGACCCGGAGACGGCCCAGGTACCCTGGGAGGGGGAGTGGGGAAGTAGCCCGGGGGAAGGCCCTGAGCCAATGTCAGTGTGTTGCGGTCAGGATCCCCACTGACTGCAGCGAGCCTTCCGCTGCTAGGGCCCCGGGCTGGGGCGCAGTGGAAGTGGGTGGGCCTGCGCCCCCCCCCTGCCGCCCCATTGGTGGGTGGTAGTCTCCCCCCCCCCTCACACCGATACCGGGTCTACCGGCTCCTGAGTTATTGTTCAGCCCCTGCTTAAGGGTCTGAACCCCCTTGACCCATTATACGTGTTGTTGTTTGCCCTGACTCAGGGCCCAGACTCATTGAACAGTGCTCAGCCCTGTCTGAGGGTCTGAGCCCCCAGACTCATTGAACAGTGCTCAGCCCCGCCTGAGGGCCTGGGCCCCTAGCTATTGAACAGTGCTCAGCCCTGCCTGAGGGCCTGGGCCCCTAGCTATTGAACAGTGCTCAGCCCTGCCTGAGGGCCTGAGCCCCTAGCTATTGAACAGTGCTCAGCCCTGCCTGAGGGCCTGAGCCCCTAGCTATCGAACAGTGCTCAGCCCTGCCTGAGGGCCTGAGCCCCTAGCTATCGAACCGTGCTCAGCCCTGCCTGAGGGCCTGAGCCCCCTGACAGTGCTCGGCCCTACCGGAGGGTCTGAGCCCTAGCGTGGACCCACTGCGGCTCCCGCCCGGCGTGAGGGTGGGAGTTAGGACCCTGCGGCCCCGCTAATTCCCCTCAGGGCCGCACGGTCGCGTAGGGAAGGGTAGGACTTGCCCGCCGGATCGGCGGAAGGGGCGGAGCCCCAGTTACCTACCGTTACAGGGCGCCCCCCCATTATCTGATTCAGTTCGTTGTAGAACCGGCATGTCCGCGGCGGGCCCCCAGAGTGTCCATTTGCCTCTTTTGTTTCCTGGAACGCTCGCCTCAGCTCCTTAATTTTCACATGGCACTGTTGGGCATCCCTGTTGTGGCCCCTTTCCAGCATGGCCTTGGAGACTCTGGCAAACGTGTTGGTATTCCATTTGTTGTAACAGAGTTCCAACATCACGGATTCCTCTCCCCAGATAGGGATCAGATCCAACACCTCACGACTGGACATGCTGGAGCTCTTTTCCTCTGGTTGATCTCCTGTGCTACCGAGCTCTGCATTGTGGTGGCTTGTGCTGCTGAGCTCTGCATGGCGGCTTGTGCTGCTGGGCTCTGAATGGCGACTGAGCTGTGCAGGTGAGCTCACCATGCTGGCCAAACAGGACATGAAATTCAAATGTTCCCGGGGGCTTTTCCTGTCTACCTGGCCAGAGCAGCGAGTTGAGAGTGCTGTCCAGAGTGGTCACAGTGGAGCAGTGAGGCTGTCCAGAGCGGTCACAATGGAGCATTGTGGGACAGCCGTCGGAGGCCAATAATGTCCCCATGCATCCTCACTAGTCCACAATCGACCCAGAGAGGTCGATTTCAGCGCTACTCCTCTCGTTAGGGAGGAGTACAGAAGTCGATTTTGAGGACCCTTTAAATCAATGCAAATGGCGTCTGTGTGAGGATGGGTACAGTTTTATTTTGACTTAACGACACTAAAGTCGACGTTAAGCCATAGTGGGGACCAGGGCTTAGGCATATCTTTGCAAGGTAGTTCCCTCCAATGCTGTGCACAGTCTACAGCAGTTTCAGATGACCCAAACAATGAGGCTTCCACCACTCCTTGCAAAAGAAATCCATATACTCTATTCACAGTGCAAGAAACCAAGCACTAGACCTGGCTGAATTATTAAAGTATATTTTTTATGTTCAGATTGTTCAAGAATCAACCCCCATTTTCTTTTAGCACCATAAGAAGTTGTTGAGTAGCTTTAGACAAATGATTCTCAGACTTTGGGCTATTTGCAAACTGTTCCCATGGGCAATTCCTATAATGTGTTCACCTGGGGTTGTTTCCACTCTGATTGGACTGCTGGAACTTTCTTAATCAGAGGAATAATGACAAAAATAATGAAGACCTGCTTCCAATATTCAGAGAAGCACTTGTGAGCTAAGACTGGTGGAAATGTCAGGATTCATGAGTATTTTCATGAACACTCAGCATTAGCCTGAATATTTGCAAATAACATATTGAGAACCAACTAATAATAGTGAATAAAACTTAGGTTTCAAATTCTTAAATTCAAATTCTATGTGACCAGCTGTAATCATCACTCTGGGTTTGCTCCTGACCGGTAGCCGAGTTCCGGAAATGGCGATGTTAATAGTGTGGTTGCCCTTACTGGCAGACACATTATTTCTGGTGTCTGCCCATGCAGTACAATCTAGGTGGGTTTATTTGGTGCCTATCAAAACTTGGCATTATCACTTTAAAGAGTTGTTTTTTTTCAATAAAAGTTTGCAATTTAGGGCTTCTTAAGAATGAAGACAAATCTATCAGAAACCTACGATTCCAAAAGGCCAAGCAATTTTAGACTTATGATAATACAACTAGCTTGATACTGCACAATATTATTCTGCAAGCACGGGAACCAAAGAGATGAACAACATAAATAATAGGAAGATCAGACTAGATCAGGGTGACTTTATGTGGAGAGAAATAAAATGACATAAAAGAGGGAACACTACTCACAGAGTAAAACAGGGCGCTGTATAGGAGAAATATCAGAACTAAGCAATGCATAGCAATGAGGGGAAGATCAGCAAGCAATGGAAGGAATCAGAGCTGAACAGAATAGAGGCTGGACTCTGGAAAAAAAGCAGTGGGTTAAGGTTTCAAAAACAGCAACTCCCATTTTCAAAAGTGATTTAGGGCAGGATTTTTAAAGGTATTTAGGTGCCTAAAGATTAAGAGACATATACTGGGATATTCAAATGCACCTGGATCCATAACTCCCATTGGACTCAAGCACTGGGCACTTGAGAAAAATCCCATTAAAGATGCCTAAATATCGTTAAAAAACTGGCCATTAGGAGCCTAAGCCTCACTGAAAATCACTGGGACTTAGTGCTTTCAAAATGCTACCCAGTGTGCTAGATTCTGCTACTCATAATGAGTGGTATTTACTCCTGGATGTAAATCTCATTGAACTCCATGTGTACTACTTGCCTGAGCAGCTACTTTTTGAGGTGAGTAAGATTTGCAGGATCAGGCCCACAATAATAAGGGCCAAATTGTGTACTGACTTTACTGGCTGTGGTGGGGAGGAGAGGCACAAGAAACACACACACACCTGGTGCAGCTGCTCAAAAGCAACACACAGGAGCTTGCTTTTGCTCCCCCTTCCTCACTTTCTCCCTGGGGACCAAGGTAGCCAAGAGGGGAATAGCAGGGAGAAGGTGGGTCCAGGACCTCACTCCTCAGCACTGGCTCACAAAGTAGGATTGAAATTTAGGAGGAAGGCATTCTGCTCCTCCTGGGGAATGGGGTGGCTCCATGCTGCTCCCTTCTTGGGGCTGGATATCATGGATATCTAGCCCTCCATGTTCATTTCAAATATCTACCTAATGCTGTCCCACACAACTCTCAGTGGTGGTCAACAGTGATTGACAGACTTGGCTCTGTGATGCTATAACACTGTGTTCTAAAGCTTTTGTTATTAGCATGGATGATGCAGACTTTCCCTGTCTATCCAAGGAAGACATGCTGACCAGAGTGGTCAGGACGGGCATTGTGGGACACCTCGTGGAGGCCAATTAAAGCGATAAAATCAAACACGGTGTCTACACTGGTCCTTTGTCGACAAAAAATGTGAGTGAAAAGCCTCATGTCTCTCAGTGGGGTGGTTTTATTTTGTTGCCAAAACAGGGCGGCATTTTTTCCGGAAAATGTCACATCGCAGTATGTACATGCTCACTGTTTTGTCGACAAAACTGTGTGGTGTAGCCTAAGTAAGCGACTCATTAGCCAACAAAGAGGAGAAAGCAAGGCATCCTGTCAGGCTCCTCTGGCCAGAGCAGAGCACCTCTCTTCACCCTACTCATCCCAGCCAGGAACTGACCCGCTCAGGCTCTGCAACTCCTTTTAGTTGAGCCTGCTGGGCTCTGATTAGCTGTTCCCATGAGGCACCTCTAGGTGGGCCTGGAGGGCCCATTTTTGCTGCTCCTTTCCTGGGGCGGGGTGTAGTAGGACAGGAGGGCCCCCATCAGGGGGCCTCAAAGGGCCAGGTACATCCCATCACAAGTAGTAATTCTAGGGTTGTCACCTTTCTAATTGCTAGTAATCAGACCCCTAAGGCCCCGCCCCTGCTTTGCCTCTTCCCTCCAAGGCCCAGCCCCTGGCCCTCGCTCTTCTCCCTCCCTCCTCCCTGTTGCTCGCTGGATCATTTCCAGGTGTCGGCCTGCAGGTAGGAGGCACCCCAGCTGAGCAGGGGCTGGTGCAGGTTAATGACCCAGCACCTCTCCCTGCCCCACGGTACCAAACTTCTGGTTCAGGTATCTGAAAACCGGGTAGCTGGCAACCCTCAATGGCACCTGGACACAGAAGCCAAAAACCGGACTGTCCAGGTGAAAACCAGATGGGTGGTAACTGTAAATAACTCCAATACGAAAATGAGGCAAACTATCCACAAAAGTCGATGTCTAGACATCAGTTGCCCTTGCGTCTTGTCTGGGTAAAATTATGGAGAGAAGGGTGAATGAAAAATGGGTTGACAATGGAAAAGCCATGGCATTATAGCTAAAGAACAGAGTGCTTTTAGGAGAGCAAGGTGCACCGTTGATCACACTGTTCAATTAGAAATGGAAAGACAAAAGAGTGAGTGCGGCAGGGCTAGGGTAAAAGCCCCATGATTGCCCTGCCACTATAGGCTAAACCCTGTTTTCTGGCAGCAAGGCCAGGGGCAGAGGCTAAAACAGCCCAGCTGGGAGCCCTAACGAGGGCTAGCCCGCAGCTCTAGGCTGGACTAAGTGGGTACAGCTGGGGGCTGGGAGCAGTGAGGGCTAGAAAAGCTCTAAGCCCTGGTCAGTAGGGAAGCAGGCCAGGAGGAGGACAGGGGGTTGCTCTGTCTCCTCGCGGAGGGGCAAGTGCCTCAGGGCCCTGGAGGCTTTAGAGCCAAGACAGGGAAGGTAACTGTTGGGGGGGAACAAGGGGAGCACTTTGCTGGCACTGAATCTGCGCTGTAAATAAAGGACACTTAGGAAACACCAAAAGAGGGTGTGGAAAACGTTATTATTAGAGGAACCAGGACACAGGACACAGGGGAAGCAGGAGTGCCCTGTGTGGACCCTGTGACAGTGAGGCACAAGGGTTTCATAATAGCTGTCTTCCTAAACACTGAAAATGCATATAATCCGCTATGGAGGGAAGGCTTGGGTTACAAAATAGGTGCACTAGGGAGAAGGGGAAGAATATGTGTGTGCATCGGAGATTTTTTGAGTAAAAGAGCCAGAGTTGGGAAAGTTATGTCAAATATATATAATATTAAAAATGGTATACCTCAGGGAAGTGCTATCAGTCCGTCCTTATTTAATATTACGATACGTGATCTCCCAAAACTAAAAATAAGAGCCTGGGGTAGGTGTCCCGCTATTCTCGGGTGATTGCGCTCTGTGCATTGGGAGCAGGAATATTGAGGTGGCAGAAAAAAGAATGAACAAAGTGTTACAAGAGACCTGACTGGGGATATGCATGGGGGTTTCAAGTTCTCCATTTCTAAAATGAAAGGATTGATCTTTACACAAAGGCAAGTTACAAAGGAATGTAAACTGTGCCTGTGTGGAGAACAAATAGATATAGTTCACAGGTTCAAATTCTTAGGAATAATATTTGATACTAAATTACTTTGGAAAGATCATGTGAACTGTGTTTAAAGATAAATGTACAGGAAGAATTAACCTACTTAAAACTCTTGCTGGGACCAACTGCACCGTGAATAAGAAAACACTGCTGGTGGTACACAGAGCCTTAATTAGACTAGTTATTGACTATGGGTGCCAAACTTTGGGGTCAGCATCAAAATCAGAACTTAAAAAACTAGATTTTAATACAAACACAGGCACTATGAATTGTGTACGGTGCATTTATTACAACACCTATAGGCACACTACCGATACACTACAAATGAACCTACTGGATCTAACTTTCTGGGCCAAAGTTAATGGAAACTGCAATGTTGAACATCTATATATATAAAAGTCAAGTGGTGTATGTATGTATGTATGTATGTATGTATGTATGTATGTATGTATGTATGTATGACAGCGAACTCCTCCCGCACCGTTTGAGCCAGAGACTTGAAATTTGGTACAGTTAGGGGTCTTGGGGTCTAAATGCTGGTAAGGGTCGAAACATTTTCGGATCTCACATCTGACGCCCCCCAGGGGTGAAAGTCTTTCAGGGCCAATCACATCAGCTGGGCGGTTAGGTGGTGGTGATGTCATAATACCCCCTCCAACAGACACCTCACTCGCTCAGCTCACCCCTCCCTCCTCCAACGGAACCCCGGAGATCCCTCAGTTCTCTGCCCCTCCCCCCTCCCCAACGGAACCCCGGAGATCCCTCCAGTTCTCTGCCCCTCCCCCCTCCCAACGGAACCCCGGAATCCATCAGCTCTGTGCCCCCCCTTGCGACGGATCCGAGTTGGGTTTGGTGGGACAGTAAGTGAGGTGGGGGTGTCGGGTTCGGTCGGGGGGGTGAGGTGGGGGTGTCGGGTTTGCTTGGGGGGGGGTCAGGTGGGGGTGTCGGGTTTGGTCGGGGGGTAAGTGAGCCAGGGGGTGTCGGGGTTGGTCTGGGGGGGTGGGAAGGTGTTGGGGTAGGTGAGGGGTGAGGTGTGGGTGTTGGGTTTGGTCTGGAGGGGGGAAGGTGTCGGGGTGGGTGCCCAGACCAAACCCGACACCCCCCCCGGCTCACTTACCCCACGACCAAACCCGACACCGCCACCTCACCCCCCCACCAACCGCAACACCCCCTGACCAACCCCAACACCCACACCTCACCCCTCACCCACCCCGACACCTTCCCGTAGCTATTCCCGTAGCTGAAGTTGCGTATCTTAGGTCGATCCCTCCCCCGCCTCCCTCCAGTGTAGACCTGGGCTAAGTGATATATTCCTAGAGTTTAAGGCTATGAGAGATTATTAAATCATTTAGTCTGACCAACTGTGTATCACAGGCCCTTAAATTTCACCCAGTTACTCCTGTATTGAGCTCATTAACTTGTGCTTGGCTAAATTATGTAGTGGTATGTTACTCATTTGGCTGCCTAAACAAGTTGCCAGGCAATGGAGAATTGGAACAAGATTTCAGTCTGACAAACTGGTGAACTCTCTGAAAAAGCCACTTGCTGAGCATGTGCCCTTTACTATTTGTTCCCATGCAGGAAGGAAAGGGAGATCATTCCTAGGGAGTGCAGCGTGAACACACATACTCCATAGAACTTTTAAATTAACTCAAAAGGTTAAACAGGCTAATTCAGACTAATTCATGTTGCCCTGACGACATTTTTTAAGCTACAGAGTAAACTGATACAGGGAAACAGCCTGAGAAGATTAAAGGGACGCAGTTTAAAATTGGGACATCTAAGAGGAGTATAGGTAAAACCAATTCAAACAAGAAGGCAATACACATACAAAAACAATAGACACTGAGTCAAATTCAACTATGCAACCCAACTCATGTCAATGTAGGTGTCCGGTGAATGTAGAAATCAGTCTCAATCTGACCTATTAAGCAGAATATTCTTCTCTTGCACTTGCATATAGGATTTGGATCCCAAAAATTCAGGTTTTTCTACCTAAAAAACATTTAGCTGGTTCATGGAGGCAGAGCAGAGAAGACAATCATTGACTTCAGTGTGTCCACTTTGGAGTATAAGCTCTTAAGGGTGCAGGGGGATTCTCTCACTACATTCGTACATTATCTAGCACAAGGCCCTGATCTTGGTTGGGATCTCTTGGTATTACTAAAATACAAATAAATAATAAGAGAAGGTGAGTAAGGCTCAGTCTGGCAGCGCTGAACACAAGACAGCAGGATAGGAACTCCTGAGACTTATCACTACTGATAATACTTAGTATGAATATAGTGGAAAATCCTGAAAAACCTTTAAGAAATTCACCAGGTTGTGGACTGGGGATCTCCTGGCACGGCTTGTACAGTGTGGTAAGTCCATAGGACATGTGTAAACCCAGGTTTCATGGCCACTCATCACTCTATGTTGCCGGATGCGTGGCTAGTAACAATGCCTTCTTCTAGTACTCCGGGGAAAAGGCTGCTTGCATGTATCCATGCTGGGGGTAAGCGGTGCAAGGTGTCTTGTGCTGGCTGTGTACAGTAGGCTGAACGGTGCCTCTTTTTACTCAGAAAACAACACTTGTTTACACTAAAATGCATTCCCTTTTGACGAGGAGAATAATATTTAGTACTTTCTGGGCCAAATTCTCCTCTAGTTTTACTCCACTGACTTAGGTGGAATTAATTACACCAGCAGAGAGTCAAGAATCAGAGGGGTAGCCGTGTTAGTCTGGATCTGCAAAAGCGACAAAGAATCCTGTGGCACCTTATAAACTAGCAAATGGAGCATAAGCTTTCATGGACTAATACCCACTTTGTCAGGTGCATGCAGTGGAAATATCCAGAGGCAGGTATAAATCTCGCTCTGCCTGAAGGATGTGGCCAGAGCAGATAACAAGATGATGATTGGAAGGCAACTTGCATGTATGCATCACTCCTCTGATCCTCATAGGGCCCTAGGTTGAGTCTGGTCTTGTGCCCCAGGGAGAACAGATAGCTCTGATGAGAACAGCAGTGCATGGATGGCAGAAGGATGGACTGATGGATTGCACAGGCAGTGTTCAGCGTTCCCCTATGGCTTGGGAAAGGGGACATCCAAGTAATGACAGCTAGGGGACTCTTGTCCACAGGGATGGGCATATAGACTGCTGGGTTGGGTGGTACCCAGAGCTTTCTGCAGGCTCTCTAACTAAGGTGAATTTCACCCTAACTATGCAAAGTGCTATTATTATTTATTTTATTTAAGGCGAGGTTTGGAAAAGCACCTAAACTAACTCTATGAAACCCGTGCTCCTAAAGCATTGAGGGGCTTATGGAAATTCACACCCCCTATTTTATTATTGTTTATAAAATCCATACATTGACCTTATGTAAAAGTGCTGCAGACTGCAGATGTTATGATGAGAGGTGATGCGGGGAGATGTTTACTCTCTGGAGCAGATGAATGATGTGCCGGTCCGTAGATTACAGGAAGGAGCTGCTGCATTCAATAAGAGGGACTAGGAGATGTTTCCTGCTATGCTGACACCCATTTTAGTATTGAATCATACCTCCAATGGGAGTATAAGTGAGAGCGTAACTGGTAATTAGCAGAAATGTGTATATTTGGAGGTGATTCTCTGCATGGCTGAGTATGAATGGGCTGATTATGAGTGGGTGTAACTCCACGTAAAAGGACTGAATGAGCAAAGCAAAGGCAACAATGATTAGCTGTCACCAAAGAGAAGTTGTCTCCTACTCTACAAAGATATACTGTACTTAATAGTTCATTGGCTGAATGCATTCAAAGAGTTGATATTACAGCTGACAGAAATATTCATTCACATAATGAGTTTACTGTAAAAGTTTAAATAAAATGGAAATGCTTCCTGTCAGAGTTCTCAGACCTGTTGCTCAGCTGGTGTAGATCAGCAAAGGTCCTTTAACTTTGCTGAGGCTTCTCTGATTTACATCAGCTGATGATTTGGCCCCTCATTTCCTTGCCTGTATTGTAAAGTCACTGGAAGGAGGCTCTAGAATTCTTCCTTCTCCACCAGATGAATTGAACTGGTGTCTATAACAGCAGCCACTGGGGATCAGTGGATACTGAGCTTTGTCATTGTGACAGGGATATTAATCTTTTATAACCCAGACCCATGTCATGCAGATGGAAACGGGAAATAAAAATCCATCTTTTGCCAGAACTCCTTAATTACAGGGCCATTTTCAAGAGATCCTTCAGTCACTTCAATCACTAAATAAGTAGCCGCTTGTGGCCCTCAGATGCATGCCTACAGCTTCAGTAGGAGTCATGCACAACTGTACCTAGCAAATAGATCCTCACAGTCTCCCTGTGAGATAGTTAGCTGGTATCCCCTCCCCTTTACAGATGGGGTAACTGAGGCAGAGAGGACAAACCCATCAAGGAAAGTTTCTAAGTGTCAAATCACTAGGCAATAGGTCAGATTCTCAGCTTCAATGGAGCAATGTTGATTTAACGCAGCTACAGCTCTGGCCCATGTCTCTCTGTCACTGGTCTTATCTGGCAGGCAGTAGCACACGTGGTCACCAAATCTGGGTCAAAACTCAGTGTGAAACCATGTGGCTAAGCAGTATGTCTGACTGCACGTTCCTCCTGGGACTCTGGTATATGAAGGCAGGAAAGGCGATTGGTCCTCTTTTAATTTTATGAAACAAAACAAAGAATTAAACTGAACACATGTTATGAAAATACAAATCCCCTACAAAGAGGGGATAGACCACTGGTTCTCAAACTTTTGTGCTGGTGCCCCCTTTGACACAGCAAGCCTCTGATTGTGACTTCCCTTATAAATTAAAAACATGTTTTTATATTAAACGCTATTATAAATGATGGCGCAAAGTGGAGTTTGGGGTGGAGGCTGACAGCTCACAACCCCCCACGAAAAAACCTCATGGCCTCCTGAGAACCCCTGGGATAGACACTTAACAGAAGCAGTACTCTGCTAGCCCCTGGTGCCACAATGGTGGCTAGTAAGGTACAAATCTAGTGAGGCATGATGTCACTGTGATACCATGGCTTGTACTAGACCCATGGCACACGGACATGATAACATACAGGTGGCTGTGGGGGCAGGAGACTCTGACATGAGTGTGTGGCTCCAGTATCATGACTCATGGCCTGCATGTGCGTGGCAGTGCAGTGACAGTCTGTCAGGGCTGGCATCGTGGTTCTGCCATGACTCTAGACACTTCCATCAACATGTCTCCATCTTATGGTCAGTATATGTATCTGTACTGCTCTGACTGAATCAGCGATAAGCGCCCTTTAAAGGGAAGCGTGGGACCCTATAAAGCACAGCACCCCATTTGTATGCCCTTAGTCTTCCTTTGTGCCCATAAGCCACAACGATGAGCACTCTAAAAATAGACAGTCAGATGGTCTCTGGTTAAACTCCAGTGAGTGGTTTAAGAGTGATACCAGAAGGCAGGTGTCGCTGTGATCAAGTGGAAGGGATATAGCATTGAACTTCTAGCTCTATCATCTGTTTGCATATATTTATTTATTTGCCTTTACTTTTTTTATCCTGTTATGTACATTTTAAGCCCTCTGAGCCCTGTAATTAGTTTTCTACTCGTCACCTTTATTTTCTGATTCCTTTTGCAAACAAATACTCCTTGGCTCCTGAAACAGGCAATCGTGTTCTGCTTTGCTTAACCCAGGGGTTTCGAGGCTTTTCTGTACTGTGGAACCCTTCTGAAGGGAGCAGCGCTCTCATAGACAAATCCCTTGCCCCTCCCATTCCCACGCCTTCATTGCAGCAACTGCAGTGCTTGGTCACATGAGAGAGTAATATTTGGACCCTGTTAATAAGACGAAAACAAATTCATGTTGATCCTACTTGCTTCTCTCCTCCCTCTGGTTGCCATTCTATGTCTGCCAGTTTGTTTATTATTATTTCCTATCCCCAGGCTTAGATCTTCCTATATGGACTAGGAAATCCTAGCAGAGCCTTGGCCTGGCACACAACAGGGAGACGATCATTACTTGAAGACTGATGGAAGACTGACAGATATTTCTCTGCTCGCCCTGTGGGAGTGCTGGTCCATGGGGCACTGCTCTTCCCTTTCAAATCTCCAATCAAATTGGCTTGTGGACCACTTGCCCTGCTGATGGCCCAAAACTGTGGTTCAGTTCTCCCACGACCCACTTCAAGTATCTTGTTACACCAGGTCCTAGCCCACACAGTACATGGGCTTGGTCCTCCAGTGCCCCACTTCTGTGCAGCAATTGGTAACAGTTAGTTGCCTTTTCCACTAGCATGTGAGTCATTCAGGAAAAGGAAGATCGGTTTCCCACCCATGGATTTAAAAGTCCAAACACACATTAATTCCTTGAGTGACAGGAGCAGCAGCAGCAACACAAGCACCTAAGCAAGTGACGTGCCTTTGAATGGCAACAGCTGCAATTGCCTGTTTCTGGGGTGATGCCACTTTTCCAGTACAATGGGGAAACGTATTTGCAGAAGATCGTTCTGTACCAAATCCAGACAAGGACATGGCCTATGAGTCAATGAAGACAAAGGGCACTGTCCTGCTGCCTTCAGAATTGTGTATCTACCCCCCTTGGGTTCTGTGATCCGGGAGTCAGGTCGTTCAGCCATAATGCGGATTGTCATTTTCTTTTTCACTTTTTTTTTTCTCGCTATAAACTGGATGCTAAATTATTTTATTCAGAAATTTCATTAAGCAAACATGGCCCAAATTCAGCACTCGACTGGAAAGATTTCACTCCCCTGAACTCAAGGGAGCTGTGAGATTAATTTCAGTAATAAATTTGGCCAGGGAGGGTTACACACTCTAGTGCTGTTTTGAAGTTTTCCTTTGCGCTCCATTGCTGGGTAAAAGAGACAGCTTATTTGACCTTGTGCCTCATGTGGAGAAAACTGACAGGGCCCCTTACAGAGGCTTTGCCAGGAGACAACAAAGGTCACTCCTTCAACTCAGAGAAGAGGGACCAAAAAGGAAATTGGAGTCAAGTGAGGCCAAAAAGATGGGGTCATAATAAAGGTCAAAGGTGCAAAAGGAGACAGCCAGTGGGAGACACTGAGCAAAGAACCCCAGATATAAAGAAACCAGCCACGTATCCCAGAGAGCCACCGAGTTCAGAGGACAAACAATGAACAAACAGGAATGGGGCTCGAAATGAGAGAACCAGAAGGGGCTGCTGAGCAGAAAATCTCAGATGAAAAAAAGCCTGACTGACTGTCTGCCCTGGAGACTGAAATCCTTATTTTATACCCAGAACATATACAACATGGAAAGCAGCACTGCAAACTTCCTCCCTGTTGTCCCACCACAGAGCCTTGACCTAGGTGGGAAAGAGCCACCTCTCTGGGGCAGAGGTTTGTTCTCTGACTTATTATGAATTATAATTTTGCAGCATTCGAGGCAGCTCACAATACAGATGATTAGCACGTAGTCCGGTGCCCTGAAGATCTTACACCCTAGTTTCATGTATGATGTAACAAAGGAGCAACAATGGGTAGAGCTGGAGGAGGAAAAAGTAGTCATGGTAACAAGATTACGTGGTATTCCGTAGGGTCTGATCCACACTCCCTTGAAGTCATGTACATAACAGGGTTGAATTTTTCTTTTTATTATTCCAAATATAGAAGACAAATGTCCAATAAACTTAGACTGTAGTGGCTGACTCATTTCTTGTGGGTATCATAGTAGACGTTGGCCTTTAGGAGGGAAAAATACTAACTATATTGCTCATCTTAACTTGATTTTACTGGTTCCTGAGGATAATTTACAACTGTAGCCACAGATGCCTGACCAAGACCAATAGCCAGCAGAAATGGACCAGTAGTAGCATAGAAGAACCAGATTGATAATAAAAAGTGAGCTGACGGAGAGAAATGAGTAGAGATGACTGAACTCTTCACACTTTCTAATTCTTCCACAATATCTAATCGGATACAGTTTCTTGTAACAGGCAAGGGATTGACACAATTAACTTCCATGTTTTCATTGGACGAGAATCTTGACATGTGGGGCACTCATTCATAACAGGGTGCTGAGCACAGGGAAGAGTAGAATTATCCAGATATGAACTCTGACCCTTTCATCGGTGGTCACCAAAATGTCAGCGGTCCAAATGATTTACAAATATTGAATTAATGTCTTCCTTGAGGTGGTTATAGGAGCTATGCAGCCTTTAAATTTGAAAAATTAAGATAATCTGAGGTTAGTACCTTCTGGGTAAAGTGGGTGCAAAATGCTAGCATCTGATTTCATAGCATTTGAATAGGTGTTCAGTGACTAAGCAAGATATAAGGCAGTAAAGAATCAGACCCTCTATCTGGGGCTAGAAGGCCAGAGCCAGAGAGACCAATTCCCATATGATATCCTGCCATTTTCAGATTAAAGAGGTTCAGATAGTTTGTGAATTTCTGGATGCTTATCTGAATCCAACATAAATTCTGAACTTTTTGGATGTTTGTTACTTTGTTCTCACCCAAACGCTACTTAACAATTGTTCTTTTCACCCATGGAGCTGCTTATCCTCTGTAAAGCTGACATTTAAACATCCCCCACAAACAAAGAAATAGGAGACAAATGAGCACATTTTAGTCAGGTTAAGTTAGGCTAATTAGAATGGCAGAAGGTGTTGCAGTTTAAGAATTAAAAAGTGAGCAAATCATAAATAAACCCTTATTGATGTTTCTTCACTTGATTCCCTTGTAATAAGTCCCTTGGAAATCTGTTGTCATGGGGATCTGAATTTTTGGACCCTCATTTAGATCCTTTAACTTGAAATGTGGTTATAGTCAGAAAACTGTATTAAAATGGCACCTACCGTATTTTTCGGCATATAAAACGCCTTTTTAACCCCCAAAAATAATCTCAAAATTAGGGGGGGCGTCTTATACGCCGAATATATGAAACACTCACCGGGCAGCTGGAGCTGGGGCGGCTGCAGGTGGCCCGGCGGGCGGGGCGGGGCGGCGCTTTCCCCCCCGAGCCCACCCGCATGTCTTCGGGGCCGGCGGGGAACGAGAGCAGCTCGGGCCCCGGGGCCCCTGGGAGCGCCCGCCCGCGCGGCGGGGACGGGAGAGCGGCACGCTCCCAGCAGCCCACCCGCACGGCGGGGACGGGAGAGCGGCGCGCTCCCAGCAGCCCGCCCGCGTGGCGGGGACGGGAGAGCGAGGCGCTTTTTGTGTGTGGTGGTGGTTTTTTTTGTTTTGTTTTGTTTTGTCCGGCTTTTTTATTTAAAAACTCGGGGGCGTCTTATACGCCGGAGCGTCCTATAGGGCGAAAAATACGGTAGGTGCTGTAAATACCCACTCTCACTGTGCTGCCTGACTCATATGTGCTGAGTTTAATGAACATTTTTTTCCTTTCTTATAGATGTGGCAGCTGTGTCGTATGCTGCTTCATACATCTTCCATGGTATTGCCAGTTAAGTTTTCATTTCACAAGCTTTCCAGTTGGTGATGTTTTAATAAGCAGAAAGAACATAGCTTGATTTTCAGGTAACAGGTTGAGCTTACAAATCCTGGCAGCTAGAAAAACAACAACAACCCTGAATTGACTTGAAGATGGAGTGAATTTGGAAGGAAACTTGTGGAGGAGGAATAAATGTGACCTACCAGGATGTCAGTTTTACACTTTCCTGGTAACTGCACTTTAAAGTGGAAAATCTCTGATAGCAAAATCCTCACTTAGCCTTCCAGCTTCTATACTCTTCCTCAGTCCTCCCTCAGTCACCTTGCTGGTGCAGCTCCCTTTCCCTCATATGAATCATCGATACGTCTGCTGTTATGGGATTTAGTCGAGTTTGTTTTCGTCTTAGAATGATCATTTTATAACTAGGTGCCGAGGTGAAGAAATGAAAAGTTAAGGAGGTTCATAGTTGATGGACAAGGAGCTGAAGGGAAATCACCAGGAGTCAAAGTTGTAAGTTCAGGAGCACATATATGACTGTGCTGTATGATAAAGCACTTAGAGACGGTTTCCTTTCCTTTCTCTTCCCTGTAACATCTCCAAGGATATCAGAACACCAGCATCAAAGATGGAGAAATGCTTCACCACCCACTACACTATTACCCAGGAATGCTTAATCCTAAAAATTGAATATGCCACCTGGAAACTGGCTGTTTGCCTACATATTAGGAAGGTCAGAGAGGCTCCCTACCAGGGAGAATAGGGCTTCTGGCTTTTGAGAGGCAAAGCCCTATTTGGATTCTAAAATGGCATTTTCCCCAGAATGGCTCAATTCAGCCACACAGAGAGAGTGACTGTCAGGAGGAGAGCAGCACCTAACCATCCTCCTTGAGGAGGATGTATTCATCACATGCAGGGAAGCCAGATGGGTTAAAATCATCATAGTTTGTTCAGGGAAGGGTGAAGAGGGGACCAGGAGCCAACAAAAAGTTACTCACCTTGTGCAGTAACAATGGCTATTCGAGATGTGTGTCCTTATGGATGCTCCACTTCAGGTGTCTGTGTGCCCCTGCACCTCTAATCGGAGATTTTTGATAGCAGTATCCCACTGAGCCTGCGCAAGTGCCCTCCCTCGTGGTCTGCCTCGAGGCTAATTAGCACTGCACGGGCAAACCCCCCTCACTTCCATCTCTACCACAGAGCCCTATAGAGAACTCTGAAGTAGAGGAGAGGAGGGCGGGTTGTGGAGCACCCATAGGAACACACATCTCGAAGAACCATCATTACTGCACAAAGTGAGTAACAACTTCTTCTTCAAGTAGTGTCCCTATGGATGCTCCACTTTAGGTGACTCCAGAGCAGTACCCACCACTGGAGGCTGGGACTTCAGAGTGTAGTCTTTTACTAGAGAGTACTGTGGAGTTGAAGATGGTGTCAGTGGCCAAATCTTCAGTGATCACATAATGTTCTGTGAAAGTATGGACAGAGGACCAATCATTGTTCTATAGATTGGGGAGAAAGGGGTATCCCTATGGAATGTGATTGAGGTAGGAACTGATCTCATGGAATGCATGTGAACAGAAGCAAGTTGTGCCCTTGCTAAGTGAGTAATGCAACTAGAGACAGTTAGATAGTCTTTGAGGAGATTCACAGAGCTTTTGGATCTTTCTGTGGATGAAAGGAAGAGTTTAGGGGATTTCCTGAGGTCCTTAGTCCTGTCCAAGTAGAATATTAATGTCTTTTTAATATCTAGCATATGCACAATTGTCTCCCAGTTTTCACAATGTAGTTTTGGGAAAAAAACAGGGAGACGGGTCTGTTGATTCATCTGGAAAGTGCAGAAAAAGTAGAGAGAAACTTGGCATATGGCCTTAGAGTTACTTTGTCTTTAAAAAAAAAAAAGAAAAAGGCCGTGAATGATGGATCGCCCATGCAGTGCTAATTAGCCTCAAGAGAGACCACGAGGGAGGGGGAACACTTGCACGGGCTCAACGGGACACTGCTACCAAAAATCTCCGATTAGAGGTGCAGGGGCACACAGACACTTAAAGTGGTGCATCCATAGGGAGGTGATTTCTCTTGCTGGAGGTTCTGAAAACGAGTTGACTTACTCTTACTACCTCAGTGCAGACAGAACCCTCAGTGTTCTAAGACAGTCACCATTTGGAAATCAATATTCTTTGTCAAGGCTACCTCTGAACGACTTGTTATGGATGTGGATTTTGTCAAAGTCCAATACTATTGAACCAAGGACACTAAAGCCTTTTCCACAGAAAGTTTGAGGATACCTTATAGCTGGATAGGTCTCCAACTTAAGCTCAGCTAGAATCTCCTCTGATCCTACTGAGAGCTACAACTTGTTTCCTTCACCAGGCTTCCATCCACCTCAAAAGTATAACGTGACTGTCAAGGATCTGTCCATATCAGAGCACCTCCTTTGGCGGCTACTTGGAAAGTGAACTCCCACAAGTCCAGTCCTTCTAGCAGGAGCATTCATTGCCAGTCTAGCAGTGGCAGGCTCTCAGTCCTTCCTCCCCACACAACCCCCACAGAAACTGCCCCAGTCTAGGTCTTCTGGTTATTTCTCCCTTTTCAGAGACTTGGGTGAAACTTGGGGGGGAGGGATAGCTCAGTGGTTTGAGCATTGGCCTGCTAAACCCAGGGTTATGAGTTCAATCCTTGAGGGGGCCATTTAGGGATCTGGGGCAAAAAATCTGTCTCGGGGACAATACTCGATCCTGCTAGTGTAGGCAGGGGACTGGACTCTATGACCTTCAAGGTCTTTCCAGTTCTAGGAGATTGGTATATCTCCATTTACTAATTAATTAAAAACCAACAATCCAAAGTTAGCAAAAGAAGTTAAACAAAAGGACAAAGAAAAATAATAATAAAGCCTCTAGGCCATTGTAGCCAGGATATTGGCTATTCTTTCTTCAGAGGGGCCTTGGATGGGCCACAGTGCACTTGGTCTCCAGCACAAGTTCAGTCTCTTCTCCCTTTTAGCACAGAGGATCTGTGTCCCTTTTTTGTGAGGGCAGGTGTTCCACTAGTTATCAGGCCTCTTCCTGGGAGCTGGGAAGCTTAACAGCCTGTGCCCTTCCAGAGCTGTCCACCACTCGAGGATGCTTTCTCCTTTTGAACTTCTCCATTCCTGGCATGACTTGCAGGGCAGGTCTACTGTAGTTCAAAGCAGTTCCCTTTGCCCTCCACGCTCGTGCTGTGTTTAGACACCAGTCACAGTGACCCAGAGACAAAGGTGTCTTCTGGGATCCCCAAACTAACATTTAAAAAAAAAAACCCCATCAATTCAGTCCTCTATTGGGTCACATTTAGCACCAAGCTTTAGTTTTTTCTAAAATCCAAATAATGCAAAACCTATGGTAAAATCAATAGAAATGTTTGTGATTTACACAAAAAATATTGCAGTGAAAACAGTTGTTTGTTTGCATTTAAACATTTCCAGCTGGTTGGGTTTGCAGCCCAAATACTGTAGCCTCGTCCTGAGGTACAAGAGCGAGAAAGTGAAAGTGATGATACATAAAACTCTGGCTAGAATCTTCATTTTCCAAGGTCAGTGAAAAGCAACAGTGAACAAAATATCCTTAATGGCAAAAAGTAAATTAGATTTTTTAAATTGCTGTGTTATTAATAACATCACCAGGAAATCTGATTTCTAACCTCACAGTATCCCTTGAAAAAGGGAAATAATTCCATATCCCAGGAGAGGAATAAAAAGTTGAGAACATATATGTACCTCAGTGACCAAATCTAAAAATATCCTACTAAAAATTAATAACCTTTGACATAAGAAGCATTGGAAATTTTCCTTGGCTAATTATAGCTCAAACCATACATTAAAATTAATGCAGTTCAGAAGATTTTAAAGTGGAGCTGGTGCTCCTGAAAGGTGACAGATTGACATCCCTGGAGCCTAAAGTAGCTGCAAAACCAGTTAAATGCAGGCAGTGGAAGAGCAAGCTTCCTCCATACCATCTCCTTAACGTGCCCCAACTCTGACCCGGGAGGACCGTCTCTAGGGTAATTTATTTTCCATGGGCATGCAATCTTGAGACTGCTCCAGAGACTGCCAAACAGAGTGCCAGTTGTGATGTGAACCTGTCTACTAGGACCTGACCTGTGACCACTAGCACATCTCATGCAGACCACCAAAGAGTGTTCAGATGAGGACAGTTTTTGATCACTATTATTCTGAGCAAGAATCTCACTGGTTTCCAATTTAGGAAAGTACTTAAGGATGTACTTAGGCCTATCCCTATTCTAGACAGCATCCAAGCACCTGATTAACGTGGAACTTTCTGAATTGGGGCCCTAAATTCTGGCATCCTACTGCATTGCTGATTACTTAGCACATTTCTTAGATTGTAAGCTGTTTGGGGCAAGGACCATCTTTTTGTTTTGTGTTTGTATAGCACCTCGTATAGTGTGGTCCTGGTCCGTGATTAAGCCTCATAGGTTTTACTACAATACAAATAACAACAATAATACCTCAGCCATCATGTCCCCCTAAGTTATATTTTAATCAAATAAGGTCTACTTTCTGCTTTAGTGTAGCCATAGTTGGCCAGATCCAATAGGATTACATCAGTGTAAATAAAAGCAAACAGACAAGATCTCCGGAGGGTGTGTGCTTTATTAGCAAATACATACACCTTTATTGATGCACATCAGTTACCATATTTTCTATTGGAACAAAATGGGTGAGATCTAAAAGCTAGAAAGGTTAAAATCCACACAGCACAGATATGGAATTTTTATAATCTTCTTATACCACAACTGGAGCCCAGAGAAAAAGATGGCAATATGGAGCGCAACCTTGAACATCAAAAACCACTAAGCAAGCTGTGTGTTAACTCCACATGCTTGATTTTCTGTATCGAGTAGTGGATTTTCTGTATTGCTAGTGGAGTACATTGCACACGCTGCACACTTGTCGGGCATGACACCTTTTAAACAACCAAACCCATGCACTAAAAGGCTAATCACAGATCGTCCCTAATTGGTTTTGATTACAAGGAACAATGCTGTGAAAACAGTGATCCAAACTGTACACAGGTTATACAATGCTACAGGATTATTATTTTTTAAGAAAGTCAGCTTGATTATTAAATTTACCTATACAGACATGAGCATATTTTCAGACAGACTGGGGCACAGCAATCACTACAAGTAATGTGAATTAGTGAATGCTGGTGATGAGTCTGTGAATAATTTTGATCTAGCAGACAGTGGTTTACAGTATGCTTCTTCGGGTACACAATGGGGGGGGGAGTTGCTGTTGTGACATTAATTATTGACTATATTCTTTTGACATACTACAATTTAAGTCTGCCACTAGCAACATTCATTCAGCTGAATAATGTATTGGGAGTTGGTCTATGAGAAATGAGTGCACAGAATATAGAGTAACAGCACAACCCAGTGGCTCATCAAAGAATAAGCTACAGTACCTGCAAAATGTATCACATCTAAGTTCTCATGGGGATCATTGTGTTATATTTTATTGAAAAGACTAAAAATAGGAGTGGGGGAGTTACTCAAGGATTGGATAGGCTTAAGCAATCAGCATTCAAACCCCCTCCTTCTCTTCTTCCAAAACCCCTCTGAAACCCTGTTTCCTCAAGTTATTCTAACTAAAAAGACCACATACCACTTTGTGCTGTATTGTATCAGACCTGATGATGCCCTTACAGGCTGGATCCTGCTATTGTTACTCACCTGTGTAATCTGTACTCACATGAGTAGTCACAATGGAAACTACGTTTTTACTAAGCTGGCTGACACCATGATATCCGAGTGCAAAAGGCCCTGGGGATACCCCTGGAAGTAATGATTACTCATGGGAATAAAGGTTGGAGGAGAGGGCCCATGGGTGAGGAAGTTCACCTGTGAGTTTAAGATTGCATGCTCTGTGGAAAAGGGAGTCTGTCCTTTGTTTGGTACAGTTTACCTGTTCTGCAGTGCCGTGTACTCTTATAGCACTGCATAGAAAGATTTGGGTATTACTGCACTGGAATCAGGAAATAGGAATTATGCTCCACATCTGTAGGGGACTTTCTGTATGCCCTTGAACAAGTCACTTTGCTTTTCAGTGCCTCACTTCCCTGTAAAATGAGCATAAGAATACTATAGACCTGCCTCACAGGGGTGGTGAGACTAAGTCAATCAATGTTGGTTTAAAAGGAACAAAGAAGTTTTGTGATCCTTGCATGGAAGGTTCTACAGAGGAGCGGTGTACTATTTTCAGTAGCTGTAAGAAGGAGAGACTTGACTTTATTCTGAGCAGTAGGTATTCACAGAAAGGAATGGGAAATATGGACAACAACAGAAAACGGCCCTTAGAATAATGTATTTTCATTAGTCCAAATCGTGAGGCCCTTACTCATTTCTATCTTGAGCCTTATTCAGGAAAAGCATCCCCAGTGACTTCAATTAGAGTATCAAGAGGTAAAAACTAAGGACCCACTCCTGCACCCCTTATGCTGAGTAGTATCTTACTGTACGATTGGTCCCACTGTCTTCACTGGCCTTGCCTACTAAGGTCCCACTCCATGTGAGTAGGGGTTGCAGATTCCATCCCTGATCAAGGGCCTCAGGATCTCACCCAATGGAGACTTTTCCAGAGTAAATTATTCCAGGCCTGTATGCAGGTACAGAGGGTCAGGAGGGCACAAGGACTCTTCCAACCTCTACCCCACTCGTATGCCCCATGTAAATACAGGCCAGCTAAACTTGCAATCCCTGAGCTAGAGAAGCCCTCCCTACTCCCCCGAGGTACAAGTGCTCCAGTGGGGATGGGGACAAGGCGAGGCTGTGTCTCCACTCCTTCAGGTAGCACGGTGGAGAGAAAGCTGAGCCCTCGGAAGGGGTACAGAAGTGCACTGCTCCATGCACTAGGGAGATCCAAGAAATATTCTGCTTCGTAGTGCTACTGCTGAAGTGTTACAGCTCCACCCACAGTGTAGGCTGTGCTGTAAGAGCATCATCTCAGGTAGCCAGGGTATAAATAGCAGTGTAGACGGAGAGGTGCAGCTTAAGCAGGTAGAGCAGAATGTCCTACACTCCCGAATCCCTAGGGTATAACCGTACACCGACTATCTGCATGCCCAAGCAGTGCCTCCCATGTCTGCACTGCTGTTTTCAGCAACTTAGTGTTCCACTGCCTGAGTCTTTCCTGCCACAGAGAAAGGCTCTGGTGGGGAGGAGAGGTGCTGGCTCCCCTATGGGCCAAGCTTCCTGGTCATACTATGTCTGCCATGAATAGGGACATTGAGGATGTGCAGGTTCTGAGTAACAAAATGGGGAGAGGCAGATGACAGCGCATGGCATGGGTCATCTTTTCTCTTTCACTGCTGCCAGGACAGGCTGCCTTTATGTTCTTTACTTACTGTGTCCAACTCTGGCAATTATATCACAATATTTGATGCTTTCTTAAACACTAATCTGGAATGAACCATTTGCATGGGAATCTCAGCTTTCCTTGTAAAAGAAAGTAAGTTCCTTGCTCTCATGATTGTGGGGAAAAGATTGAAAGCACTAACTGAGAACACCCTAAAGACCTAGGAAACCAGAAGGCAAACACTTAATTAATATATATATATATATATTAATATTAATATTAATATTATTAAATCTCAGGATTTTTTGAATGCTTGGAGTTGGCAATACTGTTTACATTACAAAGAACTTGGCAGTCACTTGGTCAAAATCTACTGTTTGTGTCAATCTTCGCCGATCCCCGTCATTCACAATCCAGTATCTTCCATGTGCCTGTCCTGAGTCTTTGACTTTCCATTTGCTCTTCAGACTTTAACAATCCATGGGAACCTTAAAAGCACACGACAAAGGCCTGAAGGCCTCTGGGCAGACAGCTGCACGTTTCCCATTTCACCCTGCTGCTATTCATTCCATTTCAGTGACAACTAGGCTCATTTTCTATTACAGTATTATTGTAAAAGTGACCCAGCCCTCTTTGTCCCCAAATACTAGCACATGGGAACAATAGATAAAAACATATCAATAAAAAAATATACCTTTTAGTGTAGTGAACCTGCTGATTGACATATTTACTGCTTAGGGTGACCAGAAGTTCCGATTTTATAGGGACAATCCCGATTTTTGGGTCTTTTTCTTATACAGGCTCCTATTACCCTCCATTCCCTGTCCCAATTTTTCACATTTGCTGTCTGGTCACCCGATTACTGCTAGAGGGAGACAATAATAAATTCTATCTAGATTTATAAAGGGCTGGATAAACGTATTACCCACTAACATATGCAGCTAAACAACCTACTAGTCAGCTTTTGGCACCCTTACATTGATTTGAGTAGAATAAGGCACCATTTAACGCGAGCAGGAGTGCCAGAATATTGGCCTACGGGATTATCTAAATCATCCATCTGCAGGGATACTGAAGATGTTTTTCCTCCAGGTGCCTTAGTAAAGCAGAATTGACAAACTTTATCTGACTTTTCACCACACCCTCTGAAGCCTCAAGTAATAACCACTGCAAAAGGCAGAATATTAGGGTATGTCTTCACTATAGGTCTAGGTCGATTTCCCTTAATTCGATTTTCTAAACTCGAGTTTAGAAAATCGAATCAGTGTGTCCCCACCAGGACAGCAGGTCGACAGTGGTCGACACTGTCTGTCCTTGAACTTTTGCAGGGGGTCGACATAGCCCGCATTGCACTGTGGGTAGGTAGCCCACAGTGCAATGCGTGCTGGACCCCCCCCCCCCCCGCCCAAGCAGCCCCACGGACCCCCCCCGCCCGAACAGCCCCCCCCTCGCCGTACCCACCCGCCCGAGGGGGGGTGGGGGAGCCAGCGCCCAGCTGCTTGGGCTATCGCTCAGCTGCCTGGTGAAATTGACCAGACAGCTGAGCCGATCCCTCAAGCAGCCCCGCGCGGGCTTCCCCCCCCCCTCAGCAGCCCCGCGGACCCCCCCCCCCGCCCGAACAGCCCCCCCAACAGCCCCCCCGCCCAAACAGCCCCCCGCTGGACCCCCCCCCGCCCGAGGGGGGGGGGAGCCGGCGCGGGGCTATCGGCTCAGCTGCCTGGTGAAATTGACCAGACAGCTGAGCCGATCCCTCAAGCAGCCCCGCGCGGGCTTCCCCCCCCCCCTCAGCAGCCCCGTGGACCCCCCCCCCCGCCCGAACAGCCCCCCCAACAGCCCCCCCGCCCAAACAGCCCCCCGCTGGACCCCCCCCCGCCTGAGGGGGGGGGAGCCGGCGCGGGGCTATCGGCTCAGCTGCCTGGTGAAATTGACCAGACAGCTGAGCCGATCCCTCAAGCAGCCCCGCGCGGGCTTCCCCCCCCCCTCAGCAGCCCCGCGGACCCCCCCCCGCCCGAACAGCCCCCCCAACAGCCCCCCCGCCCAAACAGCCCCCCCGCTGGACCCCCCCCCGCCCGAGGGGGGGGGGGAAGCCGCGCGGGGCTATCCGCTCAGCTGCCTGGTGAAATTGACCAGACAGCTGAGCCGATCCCTCAAGCAGCCCCGTGCGGGCTTCCCCCCCCCCCAGCAGCCCCGCGGACCCCCCCCCGCCCGAACAGCCCCCCCCCGAACAGCCCCCCCCTCGCGGGGCTGCTCGGAGGTCGGAGGCTTAACTTCTGATGCCTCTTCACTAGCCCACAGTCGAGCTTGTAATGTCGAATGTAGCCTTACTTCTCTCGTTAGGCAGGAGTTCCGAAATCGATCTTGAGGGCCCTTTAAATCGACTTTAAGGGCATGTATGTGAAGACAGGTACACCTTTAATTCGACCTAACGTCGTTAAGGTCGAATTAAAGTGGTAGTGAAGACATGCCCGTAGACTAGTTTTCCCAATGTGCTGCTCTAGAATGACACCTCTGGTGTGTTATGGGATTTAGAAATAGGAATCTTCCACCATTCATGAAACATTCACCCTCAGGCACCTACATGCCATAGACTCCTTGCATGGAACATTTATGGCTATGTTGCGGTTTTTAAGCAAATTGCTCAAGTTTCCGAATGATATTTTATAAGATTTATCATCTCTTAGCAGGAAGACTAGAAAGATAAAATTCAATGCATTTCCTTTCCATTATTTATGTTTTCTGAACACCTTTCACTCAGCATCACCCCATTCGACAATAGCAGGCAAAGGCACTTTCTGAGAGCTCTAATGTGTATCAAGGTGAGATGCCACTACCACTGTGACAGATTTCTAAGTAAATCTGTTAGTATCAGTCAAATGAACCCTTGGTGATACTTATACTATTGGGCCCTACAGCAAGCAATCCTGCATGCTACAACAAAGGCTCTTCCATAAATAACAAGCATCAAAACACTCTCCCAACACTGAAAGAATTTTTATGAAAAGAACAAGAATCAGCAAGTTTTACTGTGGCTAATAAAAAAACAAACAAACAAACAATTTGCTCATAACCATTTACCAAATGGAGAATAATAGCAAGGCACATCTGGGATAGTTAACCAATTAATAAAATGGTGTCAGTATGGGATGGAGCCTATAGGCAGCCAGGCAACTGCTCCTGGGCCATTATGGGCCAGGTAGCATAGGTACATCAGGCCCAGAAGCAGTAGAAATGATGCATTGCCACTAAGACGCTGGCAGGCCAAATGCCAGCTCTGGCCCAGGCTGCAGGCATTAGATAAGAACAGACAACTGGAGACCAGCGCAGGTCATCTGTTGGTTTTCTCAACATAGGTATTAGCCTTATAAGAATGTATTTAGTGTTTAGACTTTACTAAATGCTTGTATGTTGCAGCATGTATTAATCTCACTTAGAATAGCTATATCCCATGTTATAAGATAATACTTGAGTGTTTGCCCTGCAACTCTAAACACTCACAGTAAGGAGAGAAACATTCCCAAGTGTGAAATATTCAGAACATTTCTAGTCTGCTTTATGTATTTAGATTCTTATACTACATCATTGGTCTCTCTCATTGCCTGAGCATACCCACAAGGTCTGTGCACAGCACAAATCTATGTGGCCTTTTTCCAGTCTATCGGCTGAACAGCAGCAATTATCTGCTACTTCTGCTCTTACCCACCAGAAGCCAGAAAGCAAGGGCTAGGATTTGTCCCCTCTGGACTGTTGACACTGAGGGATTTTTCCACACAGCACAGCAATGTTTTATTACATTTTCCTACGAACATAGCCCTTTAACTCCCACTTTGATGCCGTATTGAGGAGTGGGACCATTGAACAGTGTCTGTTGGTCCTTCACTTCCTTATTAAACTATGATATTCTTTTGTCATTAACTGCCAAAGGTGAATCCTAAATTTTCACGTCCTATATATCATCTCCACATGTTATTGTGGCTTATAAATTACCTGCAATGGATGACATATATAAGATAAGTCATATGGATTGCAGCACAGGATACTAAAAATCCTATCTCTTCGGGTGAGAACAATTATACTGTCTTCCCTAACTGAATAGTCCCATTGCAGAAATTAAGGTGTGAAAAGTGTCTTTACATACAGTTCTTCTCGTTCATTGGTCTTTATTCTGTTATGACAGGCCATTTTCAGTCTTTCTTATTTGCAATATGCCAGCCCAGCATCGCTACCTCAGTATTATCACAAGATTTCCTTCATCTGGGTACAGGGCCGGTGACAGAAATTTGGGGGCCCCCTACTCTGATAGTTTGGGGCCCCCCAGCCCAGCCGGGGCCCCCCCTGCCCAGCCGCCCCCCCCCCAGCCCAGCCACCTCCCCCCCCCCCCCCCCCCCCGCCCAGCCGGCGCTCCCCGCCAGCTGACAGCCGGCGGCAGCAGGAGCGAGAGCCCAGGAGCGGCGTGAGCCGCCCTTGCTCCCCCCCCTCCCCCGGACTGCGCCGCTGCCGCCGGCCGGGCTCACAGCTCCTGCTGGGGCCAGGCGCGCTCCGGAGGAGAGCCGCGCCGCCTCCCCGCCCCTTCCCCGCTCTCCAAGTCCGGCGACAAGGGGGGACGACAACAGGTACAGCTGTGTACCGGGGCCCCCCTAAAGTCGGGGGGCCCGGTACAGCTGTACCCGTAGTACTCCCCTGTCGCCGGCCCTGTCTGGGTATGATCTATTGTTTGTAGTTCTTATTGCTTCAGGCAACATCAAGTCTGTCTTTGGGTGCTTCTGTATCTAGCTTTTAGCTTCTGCTAAATCTTCTTGAGGAGTGCTATGATATCCTGGCAATCAAAGGTTTCAGAACCCTTTCATGTTTAAGGTAGAGAAGGTGCTTGCTCCTCACAATGCCAGTCAGAAATCATACATCCAACCTTGATTCTTAGTATTTATCTATATTCCTTGTGTCAAACAGTGGACATCAGTTAGCATCGTAATAAACAGTGCTTAAACCCATTTCTTCCCCATCCAATATGAACTTTTCTTTTTCCACAAGTACATTACATTCAATGTGTGTCTTTTCCATACAGCTCCTGAGTTGATGTGCTTCAGAGCTTTTAATGGCTTTGGCTGGGATAAAATATGTCATCTGCAAATGGCTTGGACTGGTTTTGATGACCTTTCCTTCCTCGCTGAGAAGGTGAAGAGTTCCAATAAAATGACGTCCTTTTTGTTGAATTTTCTGCTTCAACTTGATCTTTTCACTCTCCTTGAAAGCAAAGTGAGCAAGTACTTGGGGACTATGTAATTCACTTTATAATTTAGACAATAGACCATAAAAGCTCCTGGAGAGCAATTAAATCTATTGAGTCAATGAGGCAGTTGTGCATTTCCACTAAGTCCAAGTAGTAAAATATATTTATGAAATTTTTTGAATAAAAGTTACTGCACACACAGTCTTTAGTGGCAGCAAAATGCACCACCGTAGAGATTTAAGTCTGGAGATAGAATTCACTTTCCTGGTAGTGTGCATAGTCCCTTATGGAAGAGAGAGTACATCACATTACTCTTTGGGTTCTGGGGGGAGCTGTGCCCTATCATAGGGGGGTAAAGACAATGTTAAAAATAAATAGCAAAAGAAAAAACTGCAGGGGGATACAAGAAATCCTCCCATCCCAACCAAAGAGTCAGTGCCATTACTATGGAGAATATCTGCCTTCCCTTTTTTTCAAGCTTAGCAGAGGGACCAAGAAATAATTAGGTCTAGAGCCAGATCCACCTTCTCCATCCTAAAGGGGGGTCCTTCCAGTTCATGTTGAGAACCATTGGTGCAGTGTCAGGAAAGCTTGGACTGACAATGACTTATGTATACCACTGAAGCTGGTTAAATAATTTTTTCTGCCAGGATGTCCATGACAGAGTTGGTGTGCTAAGATAGATATCAGGCCCATTTGCCATGATTATTGCAAAGATATGACTCATATGCAGCCTTACTGGTACCTGTTCAGTGGTTAAATAAAAAGGAAAGGTGGGGTTTTTTTTGTTTGTTTGGGGTTTTTTTGTTTGTTTGTTTTTTGTTTTGTTTGTGGTTCAGGCAGTGGACTAGGACTCAAGCTATCTGGATTCATTTTCTGGCTTTTCCTGTGGGACCCTGAGTAAGTCATTGACTCTGTGCATCAGTTCCCCATCTGTAAAATAGAGATAATAATACTTCTTCTCTCCCTATTTTGTATGTCTTGTTTATATAGGCTTCAGGGCAGGGACTGTCTCTAATTGGCCCCAATTCAGGAAAGCATCGCTATTCAAGATAGCTACTTACGTGCCTGCTTTAAGTTAAGCACATGCTTAAGTGCTTTCCTTGAAGTATAATTATCTGCATGTACAAAATTTAGCACAATAGAGCCCTGTAACAAGACATCGGTGTGCCCCCCTTGCTTCTGCCCTTGCTATACCCACAAACCAGCCAGACACCCCTGCATTGATGTAATCACCCATGCTCTTTATTCACAGTTTACTTTTGCACCACCTTGTAGCTACAAATAGCTTCAGCCTTACAGCCTCAGGGACGGCTAGCTGCTGCAGCCACCAGGGAAGAGCTCCATCTCCCTGTAAGTCTCTGGCTTGCTCCTCCCACCCTTCCTTCCCTGTCTTTCTTTCTTTTCTCTCTCTCCTTGGCTGCCTTCCTAACAGCCTTTATGTAGCCCATGGCTAGTCAGCATCTGTTCCCTATTTGCCACACTGACCTGGGCTTACTCAGCCAGCTCCAATTCCCCTTTCCTGATTGGAGCGGGTGTGACAGAGGCCTAGCTCAGAGTTTCTTATCCAGCACCCTGTGACAGGCCCAAATCCTGAGTGGGCCCAAATGCAAAGTAAATAATACAAGTAAATAATAATCAATAGAACTGCATTTTCCAGAACTCTTAATCTAACATCTTTCACCAGCAATAAATTCAATAAAACAAATATATGTACTCCAAAACCCACTTCATGGACTAACAACCTGCAGAAAGTTAAATAAACAAAGACATTTGTTATTTCAACATACCGGTACATAAAATAACCTATATTTATAATTACTTGACTTCTAAATACCTTTTTCAGATTGTAAGCTTCTTGGTGTAGGTGTAAGCTTCAAGCTTTTTGTTCTGTCTTTGTACAGTGTCTAGCACCATTGGTGTTCTGGACCATGACCAGGGCTTTTAGGCGCTATGGTAACACAACTGATCGTAGTGAAGATGCTACTAGCTGCTTCTTTCAGTGGTTATTTAGTTTTTTTTAAAATTCTTCTAATTGAAAAATTGTCAATCCATTAAGACACCATTGTGGGTTAGATCTTCTTGTAACAAGCTTCAAATGGCATTGAATGCATACACCCAAGTTATAAAAATGAGGTTTATAATCGCAATGTTGATAGACTGTTGCCTCTAACAGCACCAGCAAGGCCCCACTGTAATGTAGTGTCCCACAAAAATGACATACAGAAGGGCACCAAAGATAACATGAAAGCTCTCAGCACTTACAGTGTTGGAGGAGATTTTTTTAAAAAAATTTTTTTTAGTGTTACTTCAATGACCTAAGAGACCGATTTTTCTTAGGATTTTTTTTTTTTGCCTGAAGTTGTAGGAGTTTTTATCTAAAAGATTTTAATTTTTATATTTCCCCTTAACTGTCAGAGGGAAACTACAATTTAAATACCGGTTTTACAACACCTGTAGCAAAATGAAGAGAGACTATAACTTCCTTTCATGAGGTCAGACTCTCTTTTAAAAAAATAAAATAGAATGTGGACATTTATTTTATAGCCTTTTACAGCGTGTTTCTGTCTTTTCGCGACATAGGAGCAAATCCTGGAAAGTGCTGAGCACCTGAAACTCCAACTGAAATTAAGAAGCAAAAGAGGTGCTTGGCATTTCGAAGGATTTTACCCATATTCAGCAGGTCCTACTAAAGCCTACTTAAGACTGACTCATAGGATGGTGCTAGATTAACGGATGCTCATGAACAAGATCACTGGTTGTCAAGCTTGACAACTCATGCTAGTTGAGTGGAACCTGTGCTGAACAATCAATCTCATCAAGAAATAGACTCATAGACTTTAAGATCAGAAGGGACCATTATGATCATCTTGTCTGATCTCCTGAACAATGTAGGCCACAGAATATCACCCACCCACTCCTGCAATAAACCTCTCACCTATGTCTGAGTTACTGAAGTCCTCAAATCATGGTTTAAAGACTTCAAAGTGCAGAGAATCCTCCAGCAAGTGACCTGTGCCCCACGTTGCAGAGGAAGGTGAAAAAACCCCAGGGCCTCTGCCAATCTGCCCTGGAGGAAAATTCCTTCCCGACCCCAAATATGGAGATCAGCTGAACCCTGAGCATGAGGGCAAGACTCACCAGCCAGACACCCAGGAAAGAATTCTCTGTAGTAACTCAGATCCCACCCCATCCAACATCCCATCACAGGCCACCAGGCCCCATCTACCACGAATAGTCAAAGATCAATTAATTTCCAAAATGATGTTATCCCATCATACCATCTCCTCCATAAATTTATCAAGCTTAATCTTGAAGCCAGATAGGTCTTTGCCCCCACTACTTCCCTTGGAAGGCCTTTCTAACTATAGAACTTCACTCCTCTGATGGTTAGAAACCTTTGTTTAATTTCAAGTCTAAACTTCCAGATTGCCAGTTTATATCCATTTGTTCTTGTGTCCACACTGGTACTGATCTGAAATAATTCCTCTCCCAAGCCATTATTCATATGAGCAGCCCTTATGTGCATAATTCTACTGATTTCGTTAGGGTTACTTATACTGTCTATTCATGTGTGTAAGGACTTATGGGATCTGGCTCTCCCCTGTTGTCCTCTTTTGGATAAGATATAAAGCTGCTGCAAGTAAAAAAAAAAAATCCTTGGAACTCAAAATGTCCTAATTCCAGAGAATGCATAGTTGCTCCTTCTCAATTTCTGAATTATGCAAAACTGAAGATCTCTCAAGTAGTCTCTGATAAGTGAATCAAAGGCATGCAAATAGTGCTTCTGCTCATCTGCTTCTCAAAAATGCTTTGCATTCATTAATAATAAAATAAACAACCATGTGAAAATGATGAGGTAAACAACTTTGCAGCACATATGATTACAATATCAACATTCCACATCCAAGGTGTTAGTAGGAAAAGAACATGGATACTCATTCTCATCACAATCTATTCTAACAAAGAATTTACAAAGTCAAAGTATCTTACCTCTCCACAGAACATGGCAATGTTTGTCATGTAGCCAAGACAACTCTTGACTGATGCAACATGACACTTAATTTCGATAGCATCATTACACATAGAGTTACCATAACTCTGTGTGCTGATTTAGCAAAGAGGGAAGAATTAAGATTGAGTGGGGTGAGGTACACGGTGTTCAATGATTACTCATTGCTTAACAAGCTTGCAAGAGTACTGCTTTATCCTGTGTTCCAAGTGGCTGTGCATAACAGGAGCTTCATATTGCTCTGCCATGACTCTTTCTCTCACCTTAAAGTCTTAAAGACACAGTCCCCAATATCACAAAGTGTGCAGGAAGCATTACTTTCATTGTGCATCTCTAGATCTTCTTAAATCAGTGCTTGGTTTGCACTAACACTAACATATTTGGGGTACTGCGCATTTGCTGTTTTTTCCAGTGTTTGAGTGTAGGGTTCTGAAATCTCATGATTTGGGGAGTGGAATTAGGGTGACCAGACAGCAAGTGTGAAAAAGGGAGGGGGGGTGGTGGTAATAGGAACCTATATAAGAAAAAGACCCCAAAATCGGGACTGTCCCTATAAAATTGGGACATCTGGTCACCCTAGGAGTGGTGGATGTGTCGGGGCAGAGACATTGGGGGAGTGTTGGGTGCATCAAGACACAGGTGTTGGTGGAGTGCAGGGTGCATCAGGGAGCAGAGGTGTTATTACTAAACAGTAATAAGAGTAATAAGTCACCAAGACCAGACGGCATTCACTCAAGAGTTTTGAAGGAACTCAAATGTGAAATTGCAGAACTACTAACTGTGGTTCGTAACCTATCACATAGGTCAGCTTCTGTACCAAATGACGGACGCCAATTTTGTTAAAAAGCTCCAGAGGCGATCCCGGCAACTACAGGACAGTAAGCCTAACTTCAGTACTGGGCAAATTGGTTGAAACTATAGCAAAGAACAGAATGATCAGATACATAGATTAACATGATTGTTGGGGAAGAGTCAATATGTTTTTTTGTAAAGGGAATCATGCACCACCAATCTACAAGAATTCTTTGAGGGGCGTCAGCAAGCATGTGCACAAGGGGGATCGAGTGGATATAGGGTACTTAGATTTTCAGAAAGACTTTGACAAGGTCCCTCATCAAAGGCTCTTAAGCAAAATAAGCTGTCATGGAATCTGATGGAAGGTCCTCTCATGGATCAGTAACTGGTTAAAAGATAGGAAACCAAGGGTAGGAACAAAAGGTTAGTTTTCAGAAAGGAGGGAAGTAAATAGTGGTGTCTCCCAGGGGTCTGTACTGGGGGACCAGTCCTATTTAAAATATTCATAAATAATCTGGAAAAAGGGATGAACAGTGAGGTGGCAAAAATGATGATGATACAAAACTACTCAAGATAGTTAAGTCCAAAGCAGACTGTGAAGAGTTACAAAGGGACCTCACACAACTGGGTGACTAGCAATGAAATGGCACATGAAATTCAATGTTGATAAGTGCAAAGTAGTGCATACTGGAAAACATAATCGCAACTATATATATAAAATAATGGGGTTTAAATTCACTGTTACCACTCAATAAAGTGATCTTGGAGTCATTGTAGATAGTTCTCTGAAAACATTCACTCAATGGGCAGCAGCAGTCAAAAAAGCTAACAAAAGGTTGGGAATCATTAGGAAAGGGATAGATAATAAGACAGAAAACATCATATTGCCTCTATATAAATCCCTGGTACACCCACATCTTGAATTCTGTGTGTAGATGTAATCATCCACTCTCAAAAAAGATGCATTGGAATTGGAAAAGGCACGGAAAAAGGCAACAAAAATGATTAGGGGCATGGAACAGCTTCCAAATTAAAGGGAGATTAACTAGACTGGGACTTTTAGGCTTGGAAAAGAGATGACTAAGGGGGAATATAATAGAGGGCTATAAAGTCATGACTTGTGTAGAGAAAGTAAATAAGGAAGGTTATTTACTCCTCATAACACAAGAACTAGAGGTCACCAAATGAAATTAATATTAGCATATTTTAAATAAACAAAAGGAAGTATTTCTTCACACAACACACAGTCAACCTGTGGAACTGTTTGCCAGAGGATGTTGTGAATGCCAAGACTATAACAGGATTAAAAAAAGAACTAGATAAAAATTCATGGAGGATAGGTCATGGCTATTAGCTGGGATGGTGTCCCTAGCCTCTGTTTGCAAGAAGCTGGGAATGGGAGACTGGGGATGGAACGCTTGATGATTACCTGTTCTGTTCATTCCCTCTGGAGCCCTTGGCGTTGGCCACTGTCGGAAGACAGGGTACTGGTCTGGTCTGACCCAGTATGGCCTTTCTTTTGTGTGGGAGAATAAGGATGCATCAGAACATATTTGCTGTGAGTTCTGGGTGCCTTAGGGAGCAGAGGCATGGGGAATGTAGGTGCATTGGGGCAGAAGTGCTGTGGAAAGCAGGGTGCATCAGGGAGCGCAGATGTGGAGGAATGAGGGTGCATTGGGTTGTAGGTGCTGGGGTGGTTCTATGTTTGTCAGGGGAAAAGACACAGGAGAATGCTGGATACCTTAAGTGTGGCACAAGTGCAGAACAATGTCAGATTAAATGAGGGGTGTGAATGTAAATACGGGGCAGTGTGTGTGCTAGGAGGGCCTGCCCCCTCCCTGCCTTCATGGGCTCTTCAATCTGGACAAGATAGGAATAACATGATCCAATGGCTGGAAGCTGACGCTTGATAACTTGAGACTAGAAATATGGTGTACATTTTTAACACTGAAGTTAATTAATCATTGGACCAATTTACCAATGGGCATGGTAGATTATCCATCACTGACCATTTTTAAATCAAGATTGAATGTTTTTCTAAAAGATGTGCTCTAGGGATTTTATTGGAGAAGTTCTATGGCCTGTGTTGTACAGGAGGTCAGGCTAGACGATCACAGTGGTCCTTTCTAGCCTTGGAATACATGAATCTATTAAACCCACTTGTTTAGCCTGCTAACATTCTCGATTACTCAGGTTTGGTCTGATTCATTTCACCTTCCATTAATTGCTGTCCCCGAACCATGATTCTGCTTAGCACTCAGCCCTGCTCCCTTCTGCATTCCTCCTCCTGTCCTCCTCACCTTCTTTACCTTTTTGTGTCCACCCCTTCAATCCTCCTGCCCACCCAAATCCATATCCAACCTCCCCTTTCTCCTCTTCCCAGCCCTATATGTATCTATTTCAAGTTGCAAACTCCATTTTGATTGCAAGTCTAATCTACCTTCTCTTCTGTCTTTTTAGCTCTGTTTTGGATTTAAATTTCAAGGGGTAGTGCCTCAAGGCTAACAATGGAGGGTCATTAAATCTTGATGGTTCTCTACTCAAATGGAAGCACCTTGGACAGAAAGTTGGCTACTGCCCAGAAGAATCTGATGGGCTGATAACTGAGCAATGGATCAGCTGGTTGGGGGTTCTGATCACCTGAAAAGCTGATCAGGAGTCACTTGACAAAAGGGACTGGAAGTTATAAAAGAATGAGTCTCTCTGTGGGCATTTTGGATACAGAGCAGAAAGCTGGCTGCAGTGGAGAAAGGAGGAAGATGGATTCATTTCATGATTCAGAGGAGAAGCCTCTGTTCAGGAGGGGGATCTTGGACACCCTAGAGGAATCGGACCAAATTCCAAAGAATACGAAAGAATGATGAGGAAACTGAGGCAGGGGATGGCGTATAGGTGTTTTATTGTGTTTACCTAGATCTGTATTTTGCTTGTGCTATCTAAAGTACATCGTAATTGTGTATCCCATCCCATTACTATTTTGTTCACCAGTTAAGCCTAATTTCTGACACACCTAATTTCTGTCCTTCGATTTCCAGTTCCATACTTCTCTTATTTAACATGATTAGGCATGATTTTAACACACTCCTTGAGTTATGTTAGCAGGCTTTTTTTGTTTGGATTAACTGAATTCTTTTATCTCCCTTTTGCACCATTTCCCATTAGCTTTTATTGTTATAGGTTACTGCGACATTTTGTAAACTTTTGCTTACTTTCCACAGTTGATCTTACAAATAGGGTAAATTTGTAGTCCCAGTTAATTTAGCAGCCCACAGCTGCACTTCCTGGATTCCTCTGGAAGGCCAGGGGACTCAGGAGCAACCCCTTTCAATGATACAGCAGTGATTGCAAAGCAAGGCCAATTAGAAAAAAAAATAGCAGAGCTCAAGCAGAAGTGAGCAGGGCCATAAGCCTGGCCACTCAGGCAAAAGCTGATGCTTTCAAAGCCAAAAAAGTGCCAGCTCAGCAGAACAGGAGCCAGGAAATGCTCAAATCAAGGCCTTTCTTGACTAGGCTGAGATAGTAGCCACCTAAATAACTGAAGCCCTCCTGCTTACCAGGGGCCCAGATGGCTACTGCCTGGAACACTGTGGATTGGGATTCAGCTGCCACCCAGGATATGGGGCAACTACCATTGTGACTGAGGAGGAAACTTATCACCCAGGACACAAGGGGCAAGAACTCCACTGCCAGCTTGGATATTGTGGGTGAGGATTTATCTGTTGCCAACCAGGTAGACCCGGAATCCAACATGGATACCAAATGAGATCCTCAAGGGTGCCACCAGAACTGGTCGCATTGACTACTCCACCTATTTCCCCCAAGGGCCCACTCTCTCCTTGCTGCTTTCAGTCCTCTCCCATTTTCTATTGTGGCCCCAAGTCCAGAGAAGCTCTGTACCCCTGCCATGGAGTGAGAGCTCCCTCCCCCAGACCCCCGAGGGAGATTTTTCCAGGAGCCCCAAACTGGCTGGAGCCTGTGCAGTAATCTGCCACTGCCTCCCCCTGGCAGTGCGAGGTTTGGGGAAGCTCGGCCTCCCCTATCCTCCATTACCTACGACCCATGTTGCTGCTCCTTTAAAGAGACAGTACACAGCACCAGCATGTTAGTTTGGCTGGGGATTTTACACTTCAATTTGAAACACAACACTGAGATGGTTGTGTAATAAAACAAGATTAAGTTTATTAACAAAGAACAGACATTTAAATGATACCAAGTAGAAGGAATTGAGATAGAAATGGTTACAAACAAACAAAAGTAAAAACACTAATGTTGAGTCTGAACTATTGATTAAGCTTAATCTTATCCCAGACTTGATGTCTGAACTTTTAATCAAAGCTCTGACCTGCAAACTACTCATGACACCCCCCCTCCCCTTAAGTAGCCATCTCCTCTTTATCTTTTGTAACTTAATTTTAACCTGTTTTATCCTGTAGAATCTTGATTGATTATGCATGACCATTATGATCTGTAAATCACTTTGTTTACTTCTGTGTATAAATATTGATGCTCACCCCTAGTAAATTTGCCACACTACTCTGATGTGAGTGTGAGCCCATTGATCAATGAATTGAAGTCTGTGTAAGTGGTTTCTGACAGTTTGTGAGCCCTATACCAGCTCCGCACGAATCTCGGGTGCTGGAGAGGTGAGTAGGGACTTGCTTTTTACCTAACAATTTGGGGGCTTGTCTCGGGATTCCTTCTGGTGCGGTGCTTCTGTCCAGTGGTCAGATCACTCATATACGAATTGGCAGGCGCCACGGGAGATTTCTCCCAGCCAATTCAATATTGAGGGGTCGTGTACTGGACAGCAGGGTAAATGCCAGTTGGAGGGCTCCTGTCAGACACCATGGGTCAAGGGACTAGTGTCCCTTTTCAGAACTTTTTGAGCATTAGGAATAAGTTGTGTTATGAAGAAAGACTCCCAGTACAGCAGTGCTTCTCAATTTTTTTCTGTCGTGCCCCCCCTAGAAAGAAGAAAACATTTCGCGCCCCCCCGCTCCTCTCCGCCCCTCGCCGGCGCCGCCCCTGCCGGGCGCCAGCCTATATCTAGGGCGCAGCGGCCCGGCGCGCCCGGCCAGGATGGCAGGCGGGAGGCGGGGGCGCCTCGCCTGGGGGGATGCGCGCCCGGCCGGCCGGTGACTGAGCGCGGCTCTGCGCCGGGCCGTGCGCTGCGCGGGGCCCGCGGGCGGGCTGGCGGGGCGATGCTGCCGTGGCGGCGGAGCCGCGGCAGCCCAGCAAGCCGCAGGGCTACGCGGTGAGGCTGCGCCGCGCCACGCTCGGCTCGCTGGCCCGCGCCTGCCCCGAGCGCGCGCTGCCCCGCGCCTGCCCCGAGCGCGCGCTGCCCCGCGTGGGCAGCATGTTCCGCTCCAAGCGGCGCATGGCGCACGTCAAACGAGCCCCCCTTTACGGAGCCTCGCGCCCCCCCTGGGGGGCGCGCCCCACTATTTGAGAAACACTGCAGTACAGACAGGAATGTCTAAGAAGTTGTACACGCTGTGTGTAAGGAATTGGACTGGGAATACCGCGGTATGGGCCAACCTGGAAAAAAGGTTGCCTTTGTATGGTTCTTTTGAGCAGGCTGCTTTAAAGAGAAGTAGAGGGCCAGATCGAAAAAACCATCCGGGACAGTTAAGTTACTGATTTTGTTTGAACTCTGCAGCAGAGCTGTGGAAATCTTTAAAGATTATGACAGTCAGGTATTCTCCCGAGAGTGAACCCCCTCCATGTTATTTCAATAAAGGGTGTAAACCATGGCGTGTTTTGACCCGCCAGTTGGTCCCCACTGCACCTGCCCCTACTCCTCCGCAGGGGGACTCTCCAGGGAGCAGAGGGGAATCTGCAGGACTCAGGATCTGAATCTGTGCAGAGGGTAAGGAGGAAAATGGTACGGGAGAAACCTCGGGAGAAATAATCACTTGGCATTAGGCCAAAAAGAAAATCCCAAGCTGTGTGTCTAGGGTAGGAAAATGTGTGTCTGAGTCTTCCTTGTCTGTCTTTTTTGTCTGTTTTTCAGCTTGTAGTGTAGTTCTAAGTTTGTAACTGCAGAGGAAAAAGAATAACTCTAACCCTTTGTCCAGTGAGTTTGTAAGATTGCCTAAGAGGAGATTTTGTAGAGATCTGTCTGATGGGCCAAAGATAATCATGAATGTGAATAAATCCTAGTGAGAATTTGTTGTTGCTCAAGAAGCTGTTCCTTAGAAGCCCTAGATCAGGGGTCGGGAACCTATGGCTCGCGAGCCAGGTGTGGCTCTTTTGAGCCTGTCATCTGGCTCGCGGCGCCCGCGAGGCTGGGGGGCGGGGGAGGCGGTGTGGCGCGGCGCTGCGCTGACCACGAGGCTGGGGGGCGGGGGAGGCGGTGTGGCGCGGCGCTGCGCTGACCACGAGGCTGGGGGGCGGGGGAGGCGGTGTGGCGCGGCGCTGCGCTGACCACGAGGCTGGGGGGCGGGGGAGGCGGTGTGGCGCGGCGCTGCTCTGGCTGGGGGCGTGTCGCTCTTCTTCCCTCGGCTGGAGTCGGGTCACAGCAGCGTGACCCAGCGAACAAGTAAGCGCGGGGGGGGGGGGAAGGAGAGCGCGGCGGCAGCGGTGGCGGGGGGGAAAGGAGAGCGCGGCGGCAGCGGGGGGGAAGGAGAGCGTGGCGGCAGCGGTGGCGGGGGGAAAGGAGAGCGCGGCGGCAGCGGCGGCGGGGGGGGAAGGAGAGCGCGGCGGCAGCGGCGGGGGGGGAAAGGAGAGTGCGGCGGCGGCGGTGGCGGGGGGAAAGGAGAGCGCGGCGGCAGCGGCGGTGGCGGGGGGGAAAGGAGAGCGCGGCGGCAGCGGCGGCGGGGGGGGAAAGGAGAGCGCGGCGGCAGCGGCGGCGGGGGGAAAGGAGAGCGCAGCGGCAGCGGTGGCGGGGGGGAAAGGAGAGCGCGGCGGCAGCGGCGGTGGCGGGGGGAAAGGAGAGCGCGGCGGCAGCGGTGGCGGGGGGGGGAAAGGAGAGTGCGGCAGCAGCGGGGGGGAAGGAGAGCGCGGCGGCAGCGGGGGGGGAAGGAGAGCGCGGCGGCAGCGGGGGGGGGAAGGAGAGCGCGACGGCGGGGGGGGGGAAGGAGAGCGCGACGGCGGGGGGGGGAGGAGAGCGCGGCGGCGGGGGGGGGGAGGAGAGCGCGGCGGCGGGGGGGGGGGGGCTATTATATGGCTCTCTGAGCCAAAAAGGTTCCCGACCCCTGCCCTAGAGTGAAGAGAACAAAGACAGAATTTCTGTGAGTAGTGAAGTGTTGCCTAGGAAAGTTCCTAAAGGAAAATAGGTAAACAGTTTGATGCAGTTAAAGTGTAAAAGTGATTTGATCAAAAAGGGTTTCAGCTCTTAACATCTTGAAATTGTCTGTAGTATTGTTTTCAGTACAAACAGTCCAGTCACTTTAAATGTGAATGCCCCTGGGGACGTTACACCGGGAACGAATGCATCCCTGCACCACCAGCTCGTTAGAGAGACAAAGTTGTTCAAAGAGAAATGTCCATGCTAATTCTAAACAAGGTCTGTGTCCCAGGTTAAAAAAATAGTACAAATCTCACCCCTAGAGTCTAGACACTTTGAATGTGATTTGTAGTCTCTTACAGAACCTAACATCTGATCCCCTGTGAAAGCAAAAGTAAGTAAAGAAAGAACAAAACTTTGAGACTAGCTTATTAGTAAAAATAAATGGTATCCCTTTTAAAACTAGCCCCTGGGCTTACTTCTCTGTCTGTGAAAATGCAAATTACTTATCTGTTAAACAAGACAGCCCTTTAGGGCAAGCAAATTTAATTTTGTTAAATAAAACCTCAAAGTAACCCTAATAAACCGAAATTCTAATAGTGTTGACCCAAAAACATAGAAAAAAATAGTAAAGAAAAATAATTTTAGTGAAAATAAGAAAATGTTTTAATGTCTTTAAAATGTCTGTAACTAAATCCTTATAATAAGTAATCCAAGCACAAAGATTAGTTTGCAAGTATGCAGCTATGCATGGTTTAGCTAAATTTGTTTGTAATGCTAATGGTGTTTCAGATCAGTGTGTGTTACAAAAGAAAAAGTTAACAGTAAAAGATTCTGGTAAAGATAATTGTATCCTTTTAAGTTGTAACTAGCTTTAAATCCAAAAAAGCAAGCCAGAAAACATCTGTGTTCATGCAAATTACCTAATTGATAAAAAGTAACTGAAACCTGGTTTGCCTAAAAAAAAAAAAGAAAATAACTGATTCCCTTTAACAAAAAGTGAAGATATAGAAGGGTTTTTTTTGTCTTTTAAAAAAAATCAAAGAAAGCTGATGCCAGCTAACAAACTATGCACTTACTGGCACAATAAGAATTGTATTTTATGTTCTATGTTTGTCTTAAAATGTTTTGTCAATGTGGCCAAAACTGTGTTTGTGATAAATTGTACATAAGGCAATATAATTCAAAATTGAAATATAGATATTTGTTTATTCAATTTGTAATATAAAATTGTTTTTACAATGTTAAGGTTTAAATATACTTGTTATAATTTCACTAGCTAAGAACAATGTGAACAATAATTTTCAATTGAAATTAAATTCCAATAGACTTTGGAAGCATTAACATGACAAGTTAACTCACTCCTCAAATTGCACATGGAATTCTTCTGGCTACCCCCAGATTTCTAGCCAGAGGGCGAGGGAGGGAAGAAGCTATTAGACACCAGAGGTTGTACCAAGTGGCCTCAACAGTTAGTATGCTTGTCCTGTTCTGTTACTCCAAAGCTCTGTAATTCAGTTATTTTTATTATAAAAGTGTATGTAAAACTAAAGTACTGTATAAAAACAATGTAAGATAAAGAAAAGTGTGTGTGTGTGTGTGTGTGTGTGTGTGTGTGTGTCTCAGAGAGAGAGAGAAAAAAAGAGAAAAAGAGAGAGAAAAAAGGGCTAAAATGCCCACTCAGTTGTAAAGTTTGTAACACTGCCAAGTATTAATAAAATGTGTTAGTTTTTATTGTTACTCACAGGTAAAGAATACATTACCTAAAGATCCTAAACAGCCTTGCTACATCTTGGGACTGATGTAAAAAGATTTGCCTGTCATATCAGCAATTCAAACAAAAGGAGTCACAAAGTCCATCCAGAACCTGGCCCTGAGCTGTCTTTCTTTTTAAAAAGCCTCAAATTAACTTTTCTGAACTGCCATCCTGTGTATAGCATTTCATACCAAAAGAGCAAATGCTTAAACTGTGGACGAATATCTCTTAAATGATTTTATTCCTAAGTATAGGTACCCAAGATGACAGACTTAAACCGTGAGTCTCATTTTACAGAAACAGCTTTTCAGCAAGTTATGAGTGCCTTGAGAGTTCAGTAGAAATGCCACACACCTTGGCACCTGCAATCTAATGGCCAGGTTAAAAGGACAAATATGCAAAGAAACTGGTCTTAACTGGATAAATGCATTACTCCTTGTGCTGCACAATCTCCATGACACTCCTAGAAGTCAAGTTATCACCTTTTGAACTACTTTTTGGCAGGCCTTCCTCAGTTTACCTAGTCAAATATTACATGACTGCTGATTTGGTGCTTGAAAAAGCAGAACTAACTTCTTTTGTTTTACAGCTCCAGAGACAGACTAACTCTCTCCGCAGATATGAGACTGCTTTTAAATGTAAAAGCACACCCGATAGAACCTCGTTCTTAAGTCTTTGTTAAAGCCTACAAAGAAGTTCTGCTCCAGCCCCTGTGAAAAGGACCATACCGAGTGCCTTGGCCACCCCAACCATCATCAAGGTGGCAGAAAAGGAAGCCTGAATTCACCACGCCTGATGTAAGCATGCCCTTTTCCCAGATGACAACGAGGCAGCTGAGGCCTCCACCCTCGACGGACCAGGATGAGAATTAGACGACAGCGGGGCAAACCCAAGCCCTAGCAACTGGAGAGGGGACGAAGAAGAACCCTGAAGAAAAGTGGCTAGCGAAGGCCGTGCCGGGTCTCAGCCTGAAGATAAAATTCAAAAGGACTTAATAATGTTTATCAAATTGAAGTATTAATCAATTTTAAGTTATTAATCTTGTTTTAGATTAAGCAAGATTTATTTCATGAGTATAATGTGTTTTTTTTATTAGATATTTCCAGAAAGTCAAAACCTGTATTTTGAAAACTAGAAGTGATTGTTAAGTGTGTACTCAGTTCTTAGTAGACGCAAGATAGAAACTCCTCTGTGTACCTATCCCTCTGATTAACATGACTTGAATGCTAGCAAAATAGAGATCTGGTCCAGCATAATCTAACATAGGACCAAACAAGAATAAGAAAACAAACAAGTATTTCATAGTAGCTAACAAAGAGTAGATGCAAAATCTACTTCAAATATCAGTGCCTCTGCATAACGCTGACTCGTGTAGAGTCTTTTTAATAGAAGTCACTTAGCATTTTTTGTGACAAGTAACTCCTGGTTGGATAAAAATAGAGCTTCCACCAGTAAATTAGCACTTTTAGAACATATTAAGTATGTAAAGCTACAGTCTATCATGAATTGCCCTAGAACTAAACGGGTTCATGTTACGTAGCTTAACTGAAATCACCTACTCAAATTTGCTCCCAAAGTTCAGAATGTTTGTTTAAAAGACAAACCAAGCAATTAATCTCAGTGAGAGTCTATCCTGAAACAAGTGGGCAAGTCAAAATCGCCTGAAACATAATGTTAGCTGCCCAAAGAAAAATATATGCTCTCATGAATGAGAAATGCTATGTCTTTGAAAATAATATCTACCTCAACATCCCAATACTGGGTGTGCCCAAACTGAATAGTACCTATAAATTAGTGCATAATTTAAAAGCTGAAAGTAATTTGCTTTTAAAATATAAAAGAAATTATCTTTAAAGAGGAGGGAATTGTGAAGAAATTATCTTTAAAGAGGAGGGAATTGTGAAGAATGTTTTTCTAACTTAAAAGCAACTGTATTATGAATGTTGTGTAGTATGATTTTAAATACAACATGTGTTTTAATGGCACCTTTAGTAAAACTCTTAGTGAGTATTGTTGGGGCCATAGTAATCCTTATAATACTGTGTTGTATTCAGTGTGTCCCCTCCCTCATAGACTCATGTAAGTCAGCTTGTTTTTTTAGGCCCTACTCTTTTCGAATTGGCACAAGCTGAAGTTGCCAAGCTGCCCTTAGCTCCTTAAACTAAGATGTAGCTTTTTGATAAATAACGTATACCAAAGCTACAAATGGGGGAATGTTGAGTCTGAACTATTGATTAAGCTTAATCTTATCCCAGACTTGATGTCTGAACTTTTAATCAAAGCTCTGACCTGCAAACTACTCATGACACCCCCCCTCCCCTTAAGTAGCCATCTCCTCTTTATCTTTTGTAACTTACATTTTAACCTGTTTTATCCTGTAGAATCTTGATTGATTATGCATGACCATTATGATCTGTAAATCACTTTGTTTACTTCTGTGTATAAATATTGATGCTCACCCCTAGTAAATTTGCCACACTACTCTGATGTGAGTGTGAGCCCATTGATCAATGAATTGAAGTCTGTGTAAGTGGTTTCTGACAGTTTGTGAGCCCTATACCAGCTCCGCACGAATCTCGGGTGCTGGAGAGGTGAGTAGCCCGCAGCTTTATCAGTTACTCAGCCCACAGCTTTATCAGTTACACCTACATTATTACCAGTTCCAATGATTACTAACCTAATGCAGAAGGACATTAGGGGTTGTGAGTGCAGAGACAATGCCATTTCCTATTGGCCAGGGACCTGAATCTTTACTTTTGCAAGAAAAGCCAGATCCTCAGCTGGTGTAAATCAGCACAAGTCTATTGACTTACGGTTCTATACACTATTAACACAAGCTGAAGACCTGGCCTTCTCTATGAAATAAAAAGTTTGCATGACTTTTGCGTATTAAAACGCGGGAAACTAAGGTACCTAGTTGCAGGAAGCTTGGAGAATTTTCAAGCAATCAGTATAGATTGTCACTGAATAACTGCTGAGTCCAAAGCAAAATGAGATAAAAGAAAACTCTTGAGTCTAAAAGGGAGTACAAAATTCAAAGTTGGGGAGAACAACTATGAAGGCAGATTCACATTCAAAAACTATGAAGGCAGATTCAAATACAGATTAAAAAAGATGCATATCACAGAAAAAGTTTTGCTTGAGACTTTGGTATGTATTGTAAAGAAGAAAAAGTGTTAGAAAGAAGCCTTAACAAAAATAGGAACTGCTTTGAACTGAAATAGCTAAATGCCCAAAGGCAGTGATTCCAGGAATTGAAAATGACACTTTATACTGTTTGAAAGTGAGGAAGTCCAGTTTATAAACAGTGTTATGAGCTGGGTGAAACCTTGTCACGAGCTGAGTTTAAAAAAATGAAACTGTAGTTGAGGTGGCGGTGATGGGGAAAGAAATAGGATAGTAATGAGAGGACATGATATTAAGATTCAGTATTCATGATCTACTGGGAATAAAAATCACTGTCAAACAAACACAAATGAGTTCAAGACCAGTGTGAATTCTTCTAAATACTGGTTCTGGGTAAATAATTTGAAGGAAAATATGTTGATCCCTGGGATCTTATGAAGGTCATTTGAGGATGCTTAAGATGAAATCTTGCCCCCGTTGAAGTAAATAGAACTTTAAGTACAAATTAAAGTGATCCTTGCCTAAGTATTGTAAAGAATCTGCCTTTCTTAGAAAAAGCAATTCTTTCTAAACCAAATATACACAAAAATCAAAGGGAAAAATCTGCTATAAACTGTGCTGCTTCAGTCATGGCATAGATATCTACCAATATTTTTAATTCCATACATAGAATCAAATACATCCTTTATTTGTGGTTGAAATCTAGAAAAACGGTGCATCACAGATTGGGCCTTGGAAGACTGAGGTACTGTTCCTGGTAATGTTACTAACCTGCTTTGAGACCTTGGGACAGACATTTCACCTTTCTGTGCCTGTTTCCCTCCTACCTTTAATTTATTTAGAGTTAGACTATAAACTTTTCAAGGCAGAGGCAGTCTTGTTATATATTTGCGGGGTGTCTACCACAAAAGGGCCTCTAAGTGCTACTGGAATGCAAATAATTTCACAGATGTGAGAGGAAAATTTGGCTCTTGCTGGTTTCAAGGTCATTGCTGGTGAAAGAAATGCTGCATAAAATCTGACGGAGCCAATCAGCTTGTGGCTGTCTCACTGATTATATAACCATGCTGTATAAAACACAGTAAAAATATTTGAGGTTTTCTCACCCAGTGTCACTGAACTTCATCTGTGAACTGGTTGGTCTCACTAGACTGATTGACTATTACTATAGATTCATTTGAACTATTATAGACTTACAATAAGAACAGGAGTACTTGTGGTACCTGAGAGACTAACAAATTTATTTAATCATAAGCTTTCATAGGCTACAGCCCACTTCATCGGATGCATAGAATGGAACATATAGCAAATATATAAATATATATATATATATATATCTATATAAAAGTCAAATGGTGTATGCGTGTATGTATGTATGCGTGTATGTATGTGCGCTTACTCCTTCCACACCGTTTGAGCTAGAGACTTGAAATTTGGTACAGTTATAGGTCTTAGGGTGCTAATCAGGGTAAGAGTCGAAAATTTTTCAAATCTCACCTCTGACACCCCCCAGGGATGAAATTATTTGAAGGCCAATCACATCAGCAGGGCAGCTGCTGTTCTCTGTGACATAGTTATGATGTCATAATACCCCCTCCAACGGACCCCGCACTCGCTCAGCTCTCTGCCCCCTCCCCACCTCCGACGGACCCGAGTTGGGTTTGGTCGGAGGGTAAGTGAGGTGGGGGTGTCGGGTTTGGTCTGGGGGGGGTGGGAAGGTGTCGGGGTGGGTGAGGGGTGAGGTGTGGGGGGGTAAGGTGGAAGTGTTGGGTTTGGTTGGGGGGGTGAGGAGGGGGGTCGGGGTTGGTCGAGGGGTAAGTGAGGTGTTGGTGTCGGGTTTGTTTGTGGTGGTAGGTAGGGGTGTCGTGTTTGGTTGGGGGGGGAAGTGAGGTGGGTGTGTCAGGTTTGGTCTACGGGGGGTGAGGTGTGGGTGTTGGTCAGGGGGTGTTGGGGTTGGTAGGGGGGAGACGTGGGGGTGTTGGGTTTGGGTGGGGGTGTGTGAAAATGTGAGTCCGGGTTGGTCGAGGGGTAAGTGCGGTGGGGGTGTCGGGTTTGGTCGGGGGGGGTGAGGTGGGGGTGTCAGGTTTGCTCTCTGCCCCCTCCAACAGACCCCGCACTCGCTCAGCTCTCTGCCCCTTCCCCCCTCCAACGGACCCCGCACTCGCTCAGCTCTCTGCCCCCTCCCCCCTCCAACGGACCCCGCACTTGCTCAGCTCTCTGCCCCCTCCCCACCTCCGACGGACCCGAGCAACACCGGGTATTTTCGCTAGTATATATATACACACACACATACATACAGAGAACATGAAAAGGTAGAAGTTGACATTCCAATTCTAAGGGGCCATTTAATTAAGATAAGCTATTATATGGCCGTGTCAGTCTGATATGGGCCATTTTGATTATCACTACAAATGGGTTTTTTTCTCCTGCTGATAATAGCTCATCTAAATTAAATAGCCTCTTAGAGTTGGTATAAACAACTTCCACCTTTTCATGTTCTCTGTGTGTATATATATATATATATATATACTGTGACAAATTACTGCCACTATATTGATGGGTCCTGCACTTTCTCTTCTTGTGGGGGGATTCAGGGAGCCTATTTCTTGCCCCTGAACAGGGTATTAACTCTCCCACTAGTATCCTAGAGGGGAGAAGTAGAGAGGGCGGGACCCGGGCACACCCTCTACTCCGGGTTCCAGCCCAGGGGCCCTGAGGATAGTGGTAAACCACTTGGATTAGCTATTCTTTCCCCTGGGCTACTTCCCTCTCCTACTCTTCAGCTTGCGGGGGCTTCCTGCCCTCTCTCTGCACAAGCCAGGTGTTCCTTTACTTAGGGTCTGGGTTTTCTTAGCTCACCGCAGCACTTCTCCAAACTCTCCCTGCTCCAACGCCTCCAAACTGCTCTCTGCTCCAACGCCTCCAAACTGCTCTCTGCTCCAACGCCTCCAAACTGCTCTCTGCTCCAACGCCTCCAAACTGCTCTCTGCTCCAACGCCTCCAAACTGCTCTCCGCTCCAACGCCTCCAAACTCCCTCCCCTGTCTGCCTGAGGCAGGGGTTTTTATTAAGGCCTTAATTGACAGCAGGTGCTCCAATTAACCTGCTGCCTGCTTCCCTAGTCTAGAGGGAGCCACGCCCTAATGAACCTTGAGTTAATATATCTCCCCTCAAGCACTCTGCCACAGCTCCCTGACCCTCCTCTATCATAATATATATATGTATATATATATATGTTAGAGTTATTATGCTTGAGGTTGGTGGGTTGTCTGTGGGCCAGGACTGGCCTGCCTCCCAGGGCCTGTGGCACACAACCCGCCAACCTCAAGCATATTCTCACCAGCAACAGCACACCCCACCATAATAACTCCAACTCAGGAACTAATCCATGCAACAAACCTCGATGCCAACTCTGCCCACATATCTACACCAGCAACACCATCACAGGACCTAACCAGATCAGCCATACCATCACTGGTTCATTCTCCTGCACATCTACCAATGTCATATATGCCATTATATGCCACCAATGTCCCTCTGCTATGTACATCGGCCAAACTGGATAGTCCCTATGAAAAAGGATAAATGGACACAAATAAGATATCAGGAATGGCAATATACAAAAACCTGTAGGAGAACACTTCAGCCTGCCTGGACACACAATTACAGATTTAAAAGTCACCATATTGCAGCAAAAAAACTTCAAGACCAGACTGCAAAGAGAAGTTGCAGAGCTGCAATTCATTTGAAAATTTGATACAATCAACTCTGGACTGAAGAGGGATTATGAATGGTTAGTTAACTACAAGAGCAGTTTATCTTCTCTCGCTGTTCATACGTCCAGTTCAGCTGCTAGAGGAATACCTCACCCACCCTGATTAGAGATAACAAGCTGGTTCAGCCTCATTGGACCCACCCTGTTATCTCTAACCTGGTTCTTGCCTACCTATTTATACCTGCCCCTGGACACTTCCACTGCATGCATCTGACGAAGTGGGTATTAGCCCACGAAAGCTTATGCTTCAATACTTTAGTTAATCTTTAAGGTGCCACAGGGACTCTTTGTAACTGCTGCTATTCCAGACTAACATGGCTACCTCTCTGATTCTTGCCATCCATAATATTGACTTAACACTTGCCCTTCTTTATAAAGCACTATGAATTAAAAGCACTTTATTACCTTGTGTGTATATACACAATTAACTCTTTTATAGGGTCAAATTCTGCCCAAGAAACAGAGAGCTGAAATCAGTTGGAGTTGTCTGCATGTGTCTGAGGGAAGAATTTGGCCAATAACTAAGGCATTTATAATGAACCCTTCACTGTAATATCTAGTTACTACTGGAGTGATTTTCCCATATACAACAGCCTCATTTTAAGCAGAGATTCACTAAAAGTAGCATTGAATAAATGCATTGACATTCTTCTAGATTCTCTGCCCACTTCACTGTGATTGAAGTTTCACTGTGTCTGAATCATTACAAGCAGAGATCTACTCTCTATTTTTCCTCTCTAGACAAAATTGGCTTTCACGGGCCTCTTTGATAGTTCCAACCACTGTTGGAAACCACTGTTTATTCCTTCCCTCCTGTCACGGTTCCCTCCCCACGCTGAACTCAGGGGACCCGCATGAAAGACTTCCCCAAGGCACAAATCCCCCCTTGTCTTTGGATAGTACTGCTCCCACTACCACGTGATTTAGACAAAGATTCAGGAAAGGACCACTTGGAGTTCCTATTCCCCCCAAGACCATTCACCCTGTTTCCTGGGGAGGCTTGAGAATAATATCCTCACCAATTGGTACCGGTGAGCACAGACCAAATCCCTGAGTTTTTAGGACATTGAAAATCAATCAGGTTTTTAAAAGAAGTCTATTCTTTAAAAAAGTAAAAGAATCACCTCTGTAAACTCAGGATGGAAGGGATTTTATATTACTGCATACATAGAGGTTGTTACCCTTTCCTTTACATTTATGACACCTCCCCATTCAATATCTCACTGAGAGGAAAGTTTGCAGAGGGGCACATGTTCTTGGGCAGCATTTCAATGCCAGAAGTTTCTATTCTTAGGGCTGGTCTTCACTGGGGGGGAGGAGGGGAGATTGGCTGTAGATACGCAAATTCAGATACATTATTAACTGCCATCCTCACGGCGGTGGCGGTCAGTGGCGCGCTCCCCCATCGACTCCAGCTTGCGCCTTTTGGCGAGCTGGAGTTCCGGAGTCGATGGAGGTTCTGCTGGTGACCGATTTATCGCATCTTGACAAGGTGCGATAAATCGATCTCCAAAAGATCAATACCTTCTGGCTTTAGTGAAGACAAGCCCTTAGGGAGATTAGATGTGGGGGTCCACCACAATCTGATGAAGAAGGAAAAACTGCAAGGTTACCCCCACCACCCCTCAAGATTATATCTGAATTGATAAATTTTGCCTCACTAGTGGTTTGCAGTTGGTAGGTCTTTTCTTGATACTGATCTTTCCATACCCTCCTTTACCTATATTGGGGTGTGTTTTATATTAGACTGCAATGCTCCATGGCAGGCAACATCTCTTATTTTATTATTTATAATTATATATTAAGTCACTGAAAGTGTTCATAGTGAAAATGTGCAAAACAAATTAATCCTGTTCTCAACGAGGTTACAAGCTAAGGGCCATATCCTGAATCACTAAAGTCAATAGGAATTTTGCAGGATTGGAGTTGTAAGGCATGAATTGCATTTATACAACACAACAAACACAGAAAACCAATCTCTGCTGTTTTACTCATGTAAGTAGCACAGTGTGAGACTGATGCAGTGCATTTGTAGTATCTCAGAGGAAGGGTAAGTTTCTACAAAATGGGACAAATTCATCCCTTTTGTAACTTCACTGACTTCAGTTACAGCAGGATGAATTTGGCCCAGTGACTGTTAAAAACTCTGCCTTCATATTTCCCTTAGAATTCTCCTTTTCAAATGATCAAGTCTGAGCATGGAGCTAGCGCTGTCACTGCAATGCAATGCAAGTCCTGCACACTGGAAATCTTCAGCCCATGTACAACAGGGTATGAGCATGGTGCTCAGTCACCATGAATACATGCAACCAACTGCTCATTCATTTTAAAGGAAAAGCAATTGCATCCATTCTCTGTATCTTATATATGCCTCAATGAGATATTTAAAATCTCACTCAAAATTGTTTGAAACCTCAAACTGTCAATTTTGGAACCATGCTGTATAGTGAATATATAATATACAATGTATTCATGGCATATGGTGCATGTATGGTATTCAGTGCACATATGGCACAATGGTATACAATGGTGTATGGAGCACATATGGCATATGTATAGTTCTTAAATGTATAGAGTTGTGTGTAGACCACAGAGTCCTAGCCAGCTGTGTGTGGATAAAATGTGCATATTTCTTGATTTATAATACATGCAGAGCATATACATGTTGCAGAGAATGTTACACCCACAGGGTATTGTGCATGAGTGAGCAAGGTGCATGTATAGTACATAGTATATAGTGTATAACATACACACACATACAGTGTGGTAGGTATAACACATGCCAAGATTTATGCAACCTTATATTGCAAGAGAAAGTAGCTAATCCTCCCACACATGTCCCCCAGGCAGTGGGAGCAGGCTTTAGGTTAGGGATGTGCAGGAAATGCTGATGCTGAGGGTGCTCAAGCACCCCTACCTTGAAGTGGTTTTCACCATACACAGGGTTTACAGTTGTGTTCAGCGGCTTGCAGCCCCCACGCCCCCAATAAAAACTATTTCAACGCCACTAGCTGGAGTCACAGAAAGCGTGCGTATGGAAGACGGCTATTGGACCACTAAGGGACTGGGCCAAGGGCGAGGGGCTGAAGGAAGGAGCAGTGAGGAATCAGGAAACTGAACTCCTTAGAGGTCAGGCGCCAGCTCAGGGATGGGGGGCAATGGGGTATGCAACCCGGGGGCAAGAATCTCTCCCTGCACCCCTGACCCTGCCTGTCCTCTGCCCAGGGAGAAGGGGTCAAAGAACATGTTAGGTGATGCTTTCTTAGCAGCAGCAGCGCCGCGGAAGGGCAGATGCTCCTGCCCTTCCCAGCTCTTCCTGCCAAAAGTCCAACAGCATCAAGCATTTCCGCTCTGCCGCCCTGCTCTTCCCCGCGCTCCCCGTTGTCAGGGGGGAAAGCGGGCTGGCAAAGGAAAGTTCTCCAGTGTCCCGCGGCCGGTGCGGCGCACGGTGAGGACGGTGCAGGGCATGCGCGTGTGGACAGGCTGCAGCCGCTGTCCGTCACGCGCCTGCTGGGTTTGGAGCAGGTGTAGCGGGGACGCGGGCCGCTCGCGCCGCCCAGCACCTTCGCTCCACCCCCCGGGTCGGCACGCGCGCCTCCAGGCCACAAGGCAACGGCGCGCACGCGCGAGCCCGCGAGCGGCGGGGAGGAGGCGGAAAAAAAGGCAGCGGCCTGTGCGCTGATTGGCTACCCTGAGCCGGTTTCCCCGCCCACCCTGTGGTGCGAGCGCGAGAGTTGGAGGGGGCGGGGATTGGTTGCCATGGCGCTGACGTCAAAGAGTGTCGGGGCCGGGCGCGGAGAGACACGGAAAAGGTCAAACTAAAGGCGAGGGGGAGAGGCGGCCGGAGTGGCGGGGAGCCGGCGGCGGGGCTCGTCCCTCGGCCGGACGGGACGGGCCCGGCCCAGCCCCCATCCCGTCACAGGTAGGGGCGGGTTGAGAGCCCTGCACCGCGGGCCGGCGGCTCGCGGGGGAGGGGACACGGGCCGCGCCTCGGGGCTCGGACAGGGGGGAGCGAGGGTCGCTGCCCCCCCCCCCTTCCAGCGCAGGGCATCGGGGCCAGGCGGGGTGCGCCGGACAGGAGGACACCAACTTCCCTCACGCTGTCCTGGGCCCCCGCTGGGGGGAGGGGAAGGACCTCTTCCCCCCCCCCCCCCCATTGGCCCTGTATTGGGGAAGGGATCAGCCTGAAGGACCTCTTCTACCCCCCCCCATTGGCTCTGTATTGGGGAAGGGATCAGCCTGAACGACCTCTTCTACCCCCCCCCCCCCCTTGGCCCTGTATTGGGGAAGGGATCAGCCTGAAGGACCTCTTCTACCCCCCCCCCCATTGGCTCTGTATTGGGGAAGGGATCAGCCTGAACGACCTCTTCTACCCCCCCCCCCCCTTGGCCCTGTATTGGGGAAGGGATCAGCCTGAAGGACCTCTTCTCCCCCCCACCCCCTTGGCCCTGTATTGGGGAAGGGATCAGCCTGAAGGACCTCTTCTTCCCCCCCCCCCCCATTGGCCCTGTATTGGGGAAGGGATCAGCCTGAAGGACCTCTTCTCCCCCTCCCCCCCTCCATTGGCTCTGTATTGGGGAAGGGATCAGTCTGAAGGACCTCTTCCCCTCCCTCCCCCCATTGGCTCTGTATTGGGGAAGGGATCAGCCTGAAGGACCTCTTCTTCCCCCCCCCCCCATTGGCTCTGTATTGGGGAAGGGATCAGCCTGAAGGACCTCTTCCCCTCCCTCCCCCCATTGGCTCTGTATTGGGGAAGGGATCAGCCTGAAGGACCTCTTCTTCCCCCCCCCCCATTGGCCCTGTATTGGGGAAGGGATCAGCCTGAAGGACTTCTCCCCCTCCCCCCCTCCATTGGCTCTGTATTGGGGAAGGGATCAGTCTGAAGGACCTCCCCCCCCCCCCATTGTCTCTGTATTGGGGAAGGGATCAGTCTGAAGGACCTCTTCTCTCCCCCCCCCCCCCATTGTCTCTGTATTGGGGAAGGGATCAGCCTGAAGGACCTCTTCTTCTTCTCCCCCCCTCCTCCATTGGCCCTGTATTGGAGGGAGGTGGAATGGGAAGAATCTCTCTTCTCTCCCCTGTATTGGCCCTGTAGTGTGGGGGAGGTGGCATGAGAGAGACTCCTTTTCCTTCCCTTCCACCTCCCCCCACCCAGTTGCCCCTGTATAGTGTGGGCCGGTGCAGAATGGGAAGGATCTCTCTTCTCTTCCCTCCCCACCTCTTTGCCCTTGCTCTGATGGCCCTATCAAGGTGGGGGTGGGCAGAATGAAGACATGTGGCTACCCACTGACTGCTCCATCCTCCTGAGAACTAGATTCTCAAGTGGGATGGGCTGTCCAATAGCACTTATCCTATTACCCCAAGAAACTGATGGAAATGGGAAGGTATGTCCCTGAAAAGCAAGACTGTAGGATGGTGCACAGACAGCATTCTCCACTTAAGGTGCCACTCACAGAGCCTCCAGGAAGCAAATACTAGGGATAAATTTAAGTCTAACCACAAATGAGGATTCTGGGGTAAAGGATCAAAATGCAGAATCTGTGGCACAAATCAGGCGCTTCCAGAGTGAATTACTAGGACCATCTGTAGGCAGAGGAAGTGTTTGGTCCACATACTCTACACCACAAGAGGGTTAGACCGGAGGCAAAACACCAGATTGCATGTGAAATCACAAACTGTAAGTATACAGACGAACAGATATTGTTTAGAGAGGAGGGATAGTCCTGTATTTAGGGCACTAGCCTGGGACTTAGGAGACTGGGATTCAGCTTCCTGCTCTGCCAAAGTTCCTATGTGACCTTGTACAAATCACAGGGTCGCTCTGTGACTCTGTTCCCCGCTCTATAAATTAGGTATAATATTTCCATACCCTGATGGGTGTATGCGAGTAAATGTTAATGATTGACTTACCTACCTGCTATGGTAATGGTAGATTACTTATTTGTACTGCAGTCCTGTCTAGTGGCTCCAGTCTTTATTTGACTCTGCTTCCAGGAATTCTATGCTGAGTGCAAAATTCTTGTGTAGAGGGATGGATCTGAAAAGAGACAACACTTTTATTTAGCCCTAATCTGTTCTATTGCACTATTTTCAAGGTGCTATACTCTAGTATTTAAGGTACCACAACTTCACTGTGAGAATAACTTCAGTGTGGGCTTTTTGCTGTATTTGCGTAGAATAGAGCTAATCTTGTTTTAACGATTAGAGGCACAGAGTGAACATATTTTTTTTTTAAAAAGTGCATCTATATAGGCACATGTCTGAAATGAGTGAGAAATGTTATCCTTACTGTTAAAGGAGAGAAGTACCCTGATGTGCTTGATATGCTCAAGCAAACTGGTTGCAAAGATGCGTTCAACTTATCATAGTACAGTTTTTGTATTTGCCAGAGCATTAACTGAATGCCACCTGAGTCTGTCTGCCAGTACTTTTGCAGGAAAGTAATAAGGAAGGCTGATGACAGGAAGTTCCCAGACCTGGTAATGAAGTGTAAATAATATTTCAACTTCAAGGAAACTATTTCACCTCTCAGCTGACTTATGTAACTGATGTCATATGTTGTTGTTTTTTAAATTATCAAAGGCCTAAAGTCTTCATAGTCACAAACCCAGCAGTTTCCTGGAGTGAATTGGACTAAGGGTATTTTTATTTTTTTATTTTTATTATAATTCTGGTTTTCACATTCCATTTGGCAGGCAGTTTTCCTTCTATTTCTGGGTTTTATGGAAAGATGGAAGCATGTGTACAGGACAAAACAGAGTCTTTATTTGACCAGTATCTAGGTTTTCTTCAGTAATTTGAACTACGAAGTATCATTAAAAAGTTTTTATATGTAATTGGCATAGTCGGTTTTAATGCTTAGACATCCTCTCAGGGAAGCTACTAGATATGTGGAGGGTCAGGGATGACATGTTCAAAAGGGAAGAGGGAAATTACAAAAGAAAGCGGCTATTTCCCTCTCCTGTAACAAAACAGGTTACATTTAATTTTAATTCTTAATATTCAGGAGCCCTGAAAATACAAAGTTACCCAGTTTCATAACTACCCCAAGCATCTTTAATTTGTGCAAGCAGCACTTAGTCAGCAGGTCACTAGGGTAGGATTTGATGAGAAACAGTCAAATGAAAGAGTCCCATTCAGTTACATCATGTAATGGTAGACAGCTAAAAAGTGACAGTTTTTTAAAGTACTTGTATACAAATGCTAGAAGTCTAAATAATAAGATGGGTGAATTAAAAAGTGCCTCATATGAAATGAGGATATTGATATACTAGGCATCACAGAAACTTGGTGGAATGAGGGTAATCAATGGGACACAATAAAACAAGGGTGCAAAATATATCAGAAGGGCAGAACAGGTCATGCTGGTGGTGGAGTGGCACTATATTTCAAAGAAAGTATAGAATCAAATGAAGTAAAGATCTTAAATGAACCAAACTGTGCCATAGAATCTCTGTGGATAGTAATTCCGGCTCAAATAATAAGAATATAGCAGTAGGGATATATTACTGACCAGGATGGTGATAGTGACTGCGAAATGCTCAGGGAGTTTAGAGAGGTTATAAAAATAAAAAAAACATTCAGTAATAAATGGGATTACAGCTCCCCCCATGTTGACTGGATACATGTCTCCTCAGGACGGGATGCAGAGATGAAGCTTTTTGACATCTTCAATAACTGCTTCTTGGAAAAGCTAGTCCTGGAACTCACAAGAGGAGACGCAATTCTTGCTTGAATCCTAAGTGGAGTACAGGATCTGGTCCAAGAGGTGAATATAGCTGGACCAGTTGGTAACAGTGACCATAATATAATTAAATTTAACATCCCTGTGGTGGGAAAAATACCACAGCAGCCCCAATACGGAAGCATTTAATTTCAGAAAGGGGGATACACAAAAATGAGGACGTTAAAAAGAAATTAAAAGGTACAGTGCCAAAAGTGAAATCCCTGCAAGTTGTATGGAAACTCTTTCAAGACACCATAAGAAAGGCTCAACTTAAATATATATTCCCATTTTAAAAAACATAGTAAGAGAACCAAAAAAGTAAGTACATCAGAGGCAGGAAGCCTGCTAACCAACCAGTGGAGCCACTGGACAATCGAGATGCTAAAGGAGCATTCAAGGACGATAAAGCCATTATGGGGAAACTAAATGAATTCTTTACATCAGTCTTCACAGGTGAGGATGTGAGAGAGATTCCCAAACCAGAGTCATTCCTTTTAGGTGACAAATCTGAGAAACTGTCCCAGACTCATGTATCATTAGAGAGGTTTTAGAACAAATTGATCCACTAAACCGGGGTGGACAAACTTTTTGGCCCTAGGACCACATTGGGGTTGCAAAATTGTATAGAGGGCTGGGTAGGGAAGGCCTGGCCTTGCCCCCTATCTGGCCCCTTCCCACTTCCTGCCCCCTGACTGCTCCCTTCAGAACCCCCAGACCCATCCAAACCTCCCCCTGCTCCTTGTCCCCTGACCACCCAGGACCCCCTGCCCCTAATCACCTCCCTGGGACTCCACCCCCTATCCAGCCTCCCCTGCTCTCCGTCCCCTGGCTGCCTCCTCCCATGACTCTCCATCCTAACCGCCCTACCAGAACTCCGCCCCCATCTAACCCCCCCTGTTCTCTGTCCCCTGACTGCCCCCCAGTTCTCCCTGTCCCTTATCCACTCCTCCCTCCCTCCCCCCGGTTCCTCACCACCATACCATGCCGCTAAGAGTGGCACCCCTGACAGAGCTAGATGCGCTGCCCCGCCCCCCAGAGTGCTGCCACGCGGCACACTGCGGCTGCGCGAGGAGGGGGAACATCGGGAGGAGAGAGGGGCTAGCCCCCCCCACCGGGAGGTATGGGGCCGGGTAAGACAGTCCCATGGGCCGGATGTGGCCCGCAGGCCATAGTTTGCCCACCCCTGAACTAAACAGTAATAAGTCACCAGTATCTGATGGTATTCACCCAAGAGTTCTGAAGGAATTAAAATGTGAAATTGCAGAACTACTAACTGTAGTTTGTAACCTATCATTTAAGTCAACTTCTGTACCAGATGACTGGAGGATAGCTAATGTGACCCCAATTTTTTTAAAAAAATTCTTTTTGAAAAAAGAAGTAGGCAAGATACTGGGCTAGGTGGACCTTTGGTCTAACCCAGAATGGCTGTTCTTATGTTCATTAATCTCTGCAGTTTTAGAGAGGTCATATTTTAAAATGAATAAATTAAACTTGAACCATTTTCTCTATATGTGTTGGGCACAAATGTGTGGCTACCTACATACCTTTTTGCTTTATTATTTTTTCTTTAGACACTTACCATAAACATTGCAAAATTCCAAATCTCCATGGATTATATTCCTCGATTTAATATCCTGATGTTATTTATAACATATTTTTTTCTCCAAAAAATGCTGTTTATCTTCAGGATCTTTATTCTATGATCTTAATGAAACAATACATAGTGAGGTTTGTTACTCTTTAACAGCTGTTCACCACTGGATTGGAGAAACTTACATTATTTTTATCTTGGAATGTGGAAAGCCAGGGCTGCCAAAACATATGGGAGCGACATGAGCATTTCCTTGCATCATTTTTGTCTAATGGTCCCAAGTAGTGACTTGTGTGCTACTTGAATATTTATGTACAGTGTTCCCTACATCCCATCCTGCAATTCTTTCTCACACACACGCACAACTTTTAGGCCTTGGAAGTCAGTAGTAATAAGTTATTAGTCGTCTACTATGTCAAATGTCTACACACAAATTTGCTACTAATATTTTAAGGGTTCAAACATTACATTTCTGGTTTAGATAAGTAACTTGGAGTACAACACGATTAGTTCTCCAGACACTATCCAATAATGGACAGTTCTCCTACGTTACTTTATGTCCAGTGCTGAATGTGGAGATAGATGTAAATGAAATAAGATCTATAGTGAGGATGATTTGTTACATGCCAGTTATGGGCTGACTAATGCTTTAATTACACATGGTGTAATTCTCTGGTGTAGATGGGCCTCTGCTGGTTTCAACAGAAGTTACAGGTGTGTTAGGACTGCAGGATCAAACACTTTGTATGGTGTCACTTGTGCCCTTCTTATCTGGGCCCAAAAAGGAATTCTACCTTTAAATAAACTGGTGCCATGACCTTGTTCTATGGTCAGTATTCAGTCATGCATACGGGAGACGCTATCTTCTTTTTGTCAGAATGTAATGTTCTGGATATCTCTAGGTAGATTGGGAGTGTTGTTGGGGAGGTAAGAGTAAGCAGATTGACTGATGAAGTGACCTTTTCTTTGTTTTTTCCAAGATGTTGTGGTGCTAACAGACATCAGGCTTATCCGTTGATGAGGGCATGTGTCTTTTGGCTGGTTCAGGGGTGGGCATCACTGGCAGAATTATCTAATTGTTCAAGAGTTTTCTCATACCTGAAAAGGCCTGATATGCATTTAATAAAATCCACAACTTCAGAAGAGGAATAACATGTAGGGAACCATAATGCAGAGGAGAGGGTAGGTTTGAAGGGAAAATGAGAAAGTGAATGCCATTTTGGAAAATGAATAGTAGTGCTGGTCTGGAAAGAAACAAAGGACCATTTAGCCTTTAAGGCTGTGTTTACACTATGGCCCTTACAGTGGCATAGTTGTCTCTTGCCAGCATAATTAAACCATCCCCAACAAGTGGCGTTAGCTATGTGGTCAGGAGAGTCTCTCCTGCAGACATAACGCTGTCTATACCAGCACTTCTGCTGGTGAAACTTTTGTCAGTCGGGTGTGAAAATACACCCCTGGCTGATAAAAGTGGTAGTGTAGATAAAGACTTAAAAATAGTTTTATGTATAAACTCACATTATATACCCCCTTCTTCACATTATATATAGCTCCTTCTCCGTGTGTTGGGTGTGATAAGCAGGTTGGGTATCTGACGAGGAGCAGGGTCCATCATTGTGAAGTTCATAAGCTAAGCAAGGACTCTTGTAACTGAGCAATTCTGACACATTTTTAAAAAACAAGGGAAATGCCCAGGCAAAACACATAAGTTGGGTTTAGGATTTTAAATGTCAACCATGATGAGAGGGATAAAACACCTGAGATTTGTTTTTTCAAAAACCACTAATGTGTGGAAATTCAGAGTTACGGTAATACTTAAAAACAAACAAACAAAAAAACCCATGGAAAATGCACATTGAAGATCACCTAAACCTTCACTGTATCAGACCCCATAGAACTGAAAAGTAGGAGAAAATCCTGTCCTGAAATAACACACCTGTTCAGTACATCAGTGAATTCAAAAACTGAGACATGCTCTAACTGGATTGCTTTACTCTTGTTTGTGCACTACTGTCATTTTTATACAAATACAACGAACTTTGTATCTTCTTTAAGACAATACACAGTTACCAAAAAAAGATGGTTGTTTACATTTAACTGTCCACTTTCAGAACCATTGTTTGGGACTGTTCCTCCAAAATGTGCAAGAACTTTCAAATGTGAAAGTGTTGCTGTAGTCTGAGATCTGTAGCAACTGTATTTGTAAAGGTCAAGGGATGCACCAAAAAACGAGCTACATTATATGCCAACCTGAACACCTGGAATGTAAACAAACTTGTATATTGTAAACTTGTACATATTCTATAATTCCTAAACCTCATAGGCATACTGTGCAAATAATGTGAATTTAAGCACCTGACCGTCCAACTTCTTAAATGCATATGAAATTTCCTTCACCAGATAAATTTCTCTTTTACAGTGTACACGTTTGAAGGTAGTAGCAAACAGGGTGGAGTTAAGGTTGGTTGGATTGTGCATTTCTGTAGTTTCAAAAGTTTGTGTTCATTAAAGAAAACTACATTGTTATAAGACTCCCAAATACTGAGATATTTACAGTCTTTGCTCCTATTTAATCTTTTTGTCTGAGAATTTTTGTAATGTTCTTTTGGGGGGAAATTACAGTGCTTTTAATGTTTATAGATTCCAAGGCTAGAAGGAACCATTGTGATAATGTAGCCTGACCTGTATAACACAGACCATAAAATTTACCTGAAAAAAAGTATAGAGCAGCATATCTTGTAGAAAAACATCCAGTTTTGATTTAAAAAGTGTCCGTGATGGAGAATCCACCAGAATCCTTCATAAATTGTTCGATGGTTAATTACACTGTCTGTTAAAAAATGTACACATATTTTAGCATGGAATCTCCCTGTATAAATACCAGATGGAGTTTTAAGTGACTGTCATGTACAATTTAGGAAATTAATATTTCAGATACTAATAAAAGGACCAGATTGGAAATACATAATGAACCCAAGAGTCTCCTTTTCAGCATATGTGAGATTTAGCTGTACCATTCTACCCTTGCTGAGAGGTGTGTGTTAAAATTCCTGTGCATCAGAGAACTGTTTACCCCTCTGTGTATGGTTGGGATATATGTGTACTGTTGACATAGAAAACTTAAATTTAAAACTTTAAATTGATGCTTTGCCCTAAAGAAGCCTTAAAAGCAAATCTACTTACTGTCTTCAATATTTATTTTATGTTTGTAAAAATCTTATGTGGCAAATTGTCCTTTCTGCAAGTAGAGTCAGTGTTGGCAGCAATGACTGGAGTTCTCCAGGGATCAGTTTCACAACTAACTTTGTTCTCTGTATGTCTCAGTGACCTGAAAGAAGGAATGTGCAATAAGGTGATAAAAATTTGCTTAGGAGATGACATAAACTCTGCTTTTGTCTGAGGCAGAAAGGGGGAGGAGTGGGCAGATAGATGGCAGTCCGTACAAAAGTGGTGAGTAATCAGATTCTTAACTAGAAGCCTGAGCGAAATGTTTCATGCATTTTGTTTTAGAGAAATTTTAAGTACAAAACCAGCATATGAAAATGGAATGCACCTAAATATACATTTTATAAAAGGGTCAGGTGCTAGAAACCTTGCGAGGGATGGAGACACAATGGCTGGAGCTGCATGAACTGAAGGGCAGGGGAATCCATGTTGCCAGCCCCTATTGTCACCCCAAAGGGAGCACCTGTAGAGATAGCGACCTTCCAACCTCTCTGTGAGGCAAAAGCAGATGGAACCATCTTGACCGAAAGGCATTTTTATATCAAATCTTCAAATTACACAGACCCAGTTACGTGTTTGGTGTGGTGCAAAGGTTTTTTTTATATCAGTCTTAGTGGGGTGGGAAGGATGGAGTACAGGCCTGTAATCTGGGACATCTGAGAGAGAACAGAGTGGCTGGGCCGGGGCACCTGAATAATGCAATGGGGGAGAGGGTGGAAGAGCACAGTTGTTTTTTGTTTTTTGGGTTTATTTAGTTTTTTGAATAAAGTATTAAGGCACGCACCTCTGAAACCTCGATTGTGTGTGTTGTCAGTCTAGTTTTCTTTGCCTGTATTGTCTAATTAGATCGAAAGCTCTTTGGAGCAGGGGCTGTTTTAACATTATGCACATACAGTGCCTGGTCCAATCTCTGACTCCTGGGCAGTACTGGAATACAAATTCTAAATGCAAAGGTTCTGCGAGTGGGCTGGGTGCAAATAACTTTGTGTCCTCTTAATTCTTAATATTAATTACTAGTGTGCCTATAAGGCATGAAGTATAACAGGAGAAGTTATTCAGATTATTTTTGGTCTAGAAGTCATGCTGGAAAATTGGACATACTAATTTTAATATAAAAGGATATTCTACTAAGAGCAACTTGAATAACCCTGTTGATGCCGTAGTTAACTTTTTTGAACAGTTCTAAATTATAAGACAGGTCTATATTTCTGTAAAAGTGAGGATTAGAAAGAATAAAAGAAAACAAAATATTCACAAGGAGTGTCCTACATGCTATTGCTGCATTTTGAGGGTTCTTCTGAGGCATATTGAAGCCTACAGGAAAAAGAAAGCTAAAGTGTACTACAGGCTATTTGATCTCGAGTCAAACACAAGAACGGGGGTAGGGAGTGGGAGGGGCATAAATTGAAGCTGAAGAACAACTTGACATTGCAATAATTCAGACACAGACATACGTAAGAATACATCAGTGCAAAATGGAGCAGTTAGTGTATAATAAAGAATTAGACACCTATTTAGAGAACAGAAAAAAAGATAGTGGGTTAACACTCCTATATAACGCTTTAAAATACTATATGAGCCTTAGTGGACTTTCTTCATCCAGCCATTTCCTTGTTCCTGTTGACTGATACAGTGCAGTTCAGTCAAGTACAGGGTCTGCAAGCATCTCTAAAGAGTTTGTTTCAGAAGATCCAAGACTTCTGTCCTTATTTTCTCACAATAATTTAGTCTTTGTAGCAAGATAAACATAATTTATATTATATTTTCTACTGCCATCTAATTAGCAATTACTAGGTAGAAGGTGACTGAATCTGCCATAAAACTGAAAAGGTAACTTGATCTCACAGTTGATTCAGAATTGCATTTGTTATGTCCGGGATTGCTGAGCACCATTTTTGTTTCCATTAAATTAATCTTAGCTGCTGGTGTCAAACATATTTCAGTCAATTTGATATTAGAGCTGCAAGACTGTCCCTTATGCCGACAGGACTTCTTTAGCACTTGCTCTTGAATGGGCAGGTATTTAGGCATCTCTGGGTAGAAGTATACTATTGCAACTAAGCTGCAAATAGTTGCAACTTGTGGTAATATACTACACAGGTGACCACTAATGTTCAATGAAATAATTAGGACCAGAAAGTTCACCAGTGGCTTAGCTGTCAGTTGATATATTTGAACAAATGAGTAATTTTCTTCAAGGCTGCCTCTGCGTTTTACAGTTTTCCCCACTCACCATTGGTCTTTGGGAACCTCTAGGAAAGCAAAGCCTGTTTTGACTGTATAGATCGCATTGCACTGTTCGACAGCACGAAATCTTCAGACCAGGTGTTTAAAGAAGCTATGTGATTCCCAACAGCTTCAGTTCCTTCTTTTCCACAGCTATGTTCCATGTCCAGAGGTGTAGTGCAGGCTCCATGCCCAAAGGCATTTGTTTTGTTTGTTACCAAAATTTCCTACTTTTTTTTTAACTGTAATACATTTTTGTGGCGTTTAGGTAGCTTTAAAGCTTTTACTTAGTTTCGGTGTGATTGCACAGCTACATTTCCGTACTGGTACCTCTTTGCTTCTGAGATATTGTCTGAGCTGGACCCAAAAGATCCAGAGAAACAGGGCACATTTAAGAGTTACGTTTGTGCCTCTCATTCTTCCTGGACTTAAACATACATGCCACCTGCCTGTTTGTGATTTACTGAACAGAAGTTCAGAATATTGAATCTCTGTCTTGAGCCCTTAAAGGGCAAGTACATTGTTCCAGTCCTTCTTCCTGATGGAAGCTCTGTAAGCCTGACTTTCTGACCCAGTCCCAAATGACATTCACACTTTCTTTCATGCACAGAGTGGATTTGATTTTCTCCACTGTGAGAAGATTGAAGCCTGCAGTACTAGGTCAGGCACCTTCATTTCGCTTTAAATCATTAAAACATTGGGGCTGTTCTGGCACTAATGATGCTGGCTCAGTTCTAGTCCCCTGCCTCTCTTGCAGCTCACCCTCCACCCCCTTGCCAGTCTCTGCAGAATATTCCAGGGAATTTCAGAAGGTTGAACGGTCCAGAACTTCACAGGATGTTGGTTCCTTTTCTGCTGGCTTTACAGGGGGAAAGCTATAGCCCTAAAACAGGGGTCTCCAAACTACGGCCCGCGGGCCGGATGCGGCCCGCGAGGCCCTCTCATCCGGCCTGTGGAGATCGGTCGGGAACCAGCCACGGGGCCGGGACGCGCCGCGTGCTCCGCGGCCCCCCGCCGGCCGGGACGCGCCGCGTGCTCCGCGGCCCCCGCCGGCCGGGACGCGCCGCGTGCTCCGCGGCCCCCGCCGGCCGGGACGCGCCGCGTGCTCCGCGGCCCCCGCGGGGCCGGGACGCGCCGCGTGCTCCGCGGCCCCCGCCAGCCGCGGGGCCGGGACGCGCCGCGTGCTCCGCGGCCCCCGCCAGCCGCGGGGCCGGGACGCGCCGCGTGCTCCGCGGCCCCCGCCAGCCGCGGGGCCGGGACGCGCCGCATGCTCCGCTGCCGCCGCCGGCCGGGACGCGCCGCGTGCTCCGCTGCCGCCGCCGGCCAGGGACGGCTCAGAGCTGGGGCCGGGACGCGCCGCACCGCCAGAAACAAGGAGCCACCCACTGCCAGGCGGCGAAACGGTCTGTGGGGAGAGACCGGGTTGAGCGGGTCAGTTGGGGGGGGGGGAGAGACCGGGTTGAGCGGGTCAGTTGGGGGGGGGGGAGAGACCGGGTTGAGCGGGTCAGTTGGGGGGGGGGGGGAGAGACCGGGTTGAGCGGGTCAGTTGGGGGGGGGGGGGAGAGACCGGGTTGAGCGGGTCAGTTGGGGGGGGGGGGAGAGACCGGGTTGAGCGGGTCAGTTGGGGGGGGGGGGGGAGAGACCGGGTTGAGCGGGTCAGTTGGGGGGGGGGGGGAGAGACCGGGTTGAGCGGGTCAGTTGGGGGGGGGTGGGGAAGAGACCGGGTTGAGCGGGTCAGTTGGGGGGGGGTGGGGAAGAGACCGGGTTGAGCGGGTCAGTTGGGGGTGGGGAAGAGACCGGGTTGAGCGGGTCAGTTGGGGGTGGGGGGTGGGGAAGAGACCGGGTTGAGCGGGTCAGTTGGGGGTGGGGGGTGGGGAAGAGACCGGGTTGAGCGGGTCAGTTGGGGGTGGGGGGTGGGGAAGAGACCGGGTTGAGCGGGTCAGTTGGGGGTGGGGGGTGGGGAAGAGACCGGGTTGAGCGGGTCAGTTGGGGGTGGGGGGTGGGGAAGAGACCGGGTTGAGCGGGTCAGTTGGGGGTGGGGGGTGGGGAAGAGACCGGGTTGAGCGGGTCAGTTGGGGGTGGGGGGTGGGGAAGAGACCGGGTTGAGCGGGTCAGTTGGGGGGGGGGGGGGGAAGAGACCGGGTTGAGCGGGTCAGTTGGGGGGGGGGGGAAGAGACCGGGTTGAGCGGGTCAGTTGGGGGGGGGGGAAGAGACCGGGTTGAGCGGGTCAGTTGGGGGGGGGGGAAGAGACCGGGTTGAGCGGGTCAGTTGGGGGGGGGGGAAGAGACCGGGTTGAGCGGGTCAGTTGGGGGGGGGGGGTTGGAGGAAAGGAGGTTTTGGGGGGAGAGACCTGGCTGGGTGGGTCAGTTGGGGGGGGGGGGTTGGAGGAAAGGAGGTTTGGGGGGGGAGAGACCTGGCTGGGTGGGTCATTTGGGGGGGGGGGGTTGGAGGAAAGGAGGTTTGGGGGGGAGAGACCTGGGTGGGTCAGTTGGGGGGGGGGGTTGGAGGAAAGGAGGTTTGGGGGGGAGAGACCTGGCTGGGTGGGTTAGTTGGGGGTTGGAGGAAAGGAGGTTTGGGGGGGAGAGACCTGGCTGGGTGGGTTAGTTGGGGGTTGGAGGAAAGGAGGTTTGGGGGGGAGAGACCTGGCTGGGTGGGTCAGTTGGGGGGGGGGGGTTGGAGGAAAGGAGGTTTGGGGGGGAGAGACCTGGCTGGGTGGGTCAGTTGGGGGGGGGGGTTGGAGGAAAGGAGGTTTGGGGGGGAAGAGACCTGGCTGGGTGGGTCAGTTGGGGGGTTGGAGGAAAGGAGGTTTGGGTTGGAGAGACCTGGCTGGGTGGGTCAGTTGGGGGGGGGTTGGAGGAAAGGAGGTTTTGGGGGGAGAGACCTGGCTGGGTGGGTCAGTTGGGGGGGGGGGTTGGAGGAAAGGAGGTTTTGGGGGGAGAGACCTGGCTGGGTGGGTCAGTTGGGGGGGGCGGGGTTGGAGGAAAGGAGGTTTTGGGGGGAGAGTCCTGGCTGGGTGGGTCAGTTGGGGGGTTGATGTGTAGTGTTCATGTGTAGTGAACAGGTGTTCATGTGTAGTGTATCAATGTGTTATTAAATAATAACTGAATAAAATAATATTAATTAAATAATTAAAAACAACATCCATGTTTTGATTCTTTTTTATTTGGACCTCGAGTGTGTTGTCGGCCCCCGAACTGCTATTTGATAGTTAATGCGGCCCTCGGGCTGAAAAGTTTGGAGACCCCTGCCCTAAAATAATGCTGTCCGTGGTCCAAACCTGAATTGGCTAGGAAGACATCAGGCTGATTTCTTTACCAAGGTGGCTTATGATATTTTGTTCATTTAAAATATGGGCTCTCCTTTTTAACTGCTTTCCCCCTTCCTTCTTACTTTTCATTAATCTCCATGAATTGAAAACTGTCTCTGGTGTATCTAATCATTGCTATTATGGAAACTAGCCACAATAAGGAAATGCTAATATTTTCTGAGGATAGGGGACCTTCGCCTTGGAAAAGGGTATCTCAGCCTGTACTGTTCTTTGACTTCAGAATCACAATTCTAATTGCTTTTCATTTTTTGACTGCGATGACAAATTGACTTGTCTTAACACGCACACCAGGTGGCCAGGGACCTACTAAGCCTATTGCTTAATTAAAAGGCAGTCTGTGCCCAATAATGACTAAAAACAATGAAACTTCAGAAGGAAAAATTTAGCTGCTAGGAATATATGTATGCAGGCATCTCTTAGTTCTCACAGAACCACAATTTTAGTTTTTACTTTTTAGCATAGGAGCTTGTTATGGAGTCAGAAGTAAGTAGTTATAGTTGCTTTCTCTTTTAGTAACTAAGGGAGGGATTCCAGCCTGTACTAGCATATCTGATAACATCCGCTCTGGTGATTTTATCAAATCATCACTTCTTACTATCTGTCTGAATTTGATTATCAGACCTTTATTTACACAATGGGCGTTTTTATTGTGCTGTATCTTACAGTAAAGTCTACTTTAAAGTAATAAAATCAAATCTTGCTTTGCCATATAAAACATTAGAAGACTGTTGATCATTCATTCTTAACAGGATATCAATTTTCAATATAAAAGGGACTATTTTGAAGTGAGCTACTTTGTAGGGAAAAATAAACACAATTTTTGCTCATAGCTGGCACCAAAAGCACTCATGTGCTTTGGTAAAAATTTGCTTAATAAATTTAGGCAGCTAGAATATCTTAATTTGGTCCTGTCCATCAGTAACTTTTAATGGTCATCACTGAGTTGTTTAATTTCCTTTGGTGTCTTTGCCTGGCTTGTTTTTCTTTTTCCTCTTTGCCCGTGGGGCGTCCTCCCTTAGACAAGAACACCATAAATACCTTTGAGAATTTTTTAAAAAAATCTATATTGCCTTACCCTTTGTTTACTTATACCTGTCCAAAGCAGTTATAAAGGGCTACTAAATCATTTTATTCCCACTTTGCAGTCTTGTTGGGTACCTATTCTGGAGGTAAACATTGGTGATTGGAACTGAACATCCTGTATAGATTTAAAGATTGTTTTATATCTGCAAATACCAAGTATTCTTACTAATGACCCTGAATTTTCTCAAAAGATCATTGTTCTATGTTTTAGAGTGCTTCATTTCTCAAACTGCCTCTTTTGGGTAGTACACTCGATATTAAACTAAAATTGAAAGGACTAACCTGGGAAGGTGCTGCACAAGTCTGCCTCTAGGTGGACTTCATTGATTTAAGAAGAGCAGCCGTGATAGTCTGTATCCATAAAGAAAGCGAGGAATAGTTGTAGCACCCTGTGGGGCCCCCGCAGCTTCCCGCGCTCCTGGCTCGGCGCCCCTGCCAGGGAGCTTGGCGCCCCCGGGGCTCCTCCCGGCCTGGCACCCCTGCGGTTCCCGTGCTCCCGGCCCAGCACTGGGGAGCGCAGTGCCCCCACAGCTCCCAGCTCCCTGGCCCGGAGCCCCCACTGGGGAGTGCGGTGCCCCCGCGGATCCTCCGGGCCCAGCGCAGCGCCCCTGCCGGGGAACACGGCCCCCGCGGCTCCACCCATCCCCAGCCCGGCGCCCCCGCGGCTCTTTCTGGCCTGGCGCAGCACCCCCACCGGGGAGCACAGCCCCTGCGGCTCCACGCGCTCCCCGGCTGAGCGCCCCCACGGCTCCTCCCGGCCCAGCCTGGCCGTGCGCCTGCAAGGCTCCCGTGCTTCCAGCCCACGTGGTGCCCCACCATCCCATGCTCCCGGCGCGGTGCCCCCAATGGGGAGCGGTGGGACCCCACGGCTCCCTGCGCTCCCAACCTGGCACGATGCCCCTGCTGGGGTCTCTCCGCGCTCCTGGCCCAGCCCCAGGCCGGGAGCACGGGCCCGGGGCTCGCTGTGCTAGCCTGGCGGCCCTGGCTGGGAGTGCGGGGCCAGTGGCTCTGTGCCCCCAGCTCATGGGCCGGATAAAAATGGCTGGCAGGCAGCATATGGCCCGCGGGCTGTAGTTTGCCCACCCCTGGACTAGATGATCATAATGATCTCTTCTGGCCTTAGTCTATGAAGCGTTCTCTTCTCTTTTATCTCCCCCCTCCCCCCCCCCAGTCCAGAGCACATGCAAATGAAAAGGAATTCAATAGAAATTGCAATTGTCCAACACTGTTTAGAAAACCAGACCCTTTACACAGCATTTGGATCTGCACTAAAAGTGTTATTCCAAATCTAGTAACATTGTATAATAGGGAGGGAACACCAGGTCTAGCATGGTGGTAAGATGTTTACTTGAGCACTCTAACATCCTGCTGCACTGCTTAGATTTTCTTTGTGCAGTTGACAGACATATTCCCAGAGTATTTCAACCTTCTGTGCAACTGGTTTGGGTGTCCTTTTGAGGACACTCTAGCAACCAAAGATACTCTGGACTGGAGCGGATTTTTCTCTGTTTAAAAAACAAAACAAAAAAAAAAACCCACACGTATAAACTATATGTATGTACACGTGTGTGGAGTTTAAATCTTAAATGAAGCTCTTCCGGCAGCCCAGCATTGCTGAATAAACCCCAGTAACAAACAAACATGCTTGGATGACATAAGAAAATAAGTAAATTATAAACCACATTTTCAGTGTATCTTTGTAGCACACATTTGTCCTCTTGTTGTGTCACATCACACCTTAACAGTCAAGGTTTTATGCTTGGTACTGTTTGCTTTAAAAGTTGGGAAATAACAGGGCCCCCCTTTCAAAGCAAGCCCTCCCTCAAACTAGAAAAACATATTTAAAGAAAAATGGCATTATTTTGTTTAATTGGAGTCCTCTCAACTTGTAGCAAACCTAATGGTATTTCTCCTATAATATTGTAGTTAGCATAATGCTAAAATGTACCCAGCAGCTGGCATTTGACATCTGAGTTATGTGGGTTATTTATATTTTGGTTTGTAGCTAGGCACCCCAGTCAAGGCCAGGATCTCATCATTGTAGTTACTATACAGACACATACAGTCCATGTCTGAAGAGTTCACAATGTAAGGCTCCAGTCCTGCAAAGCTCAGTGTGGGTGGACCTTTGTGCTCCTCCAGACCAACTTGCAAGATTGGTGCTGAAGGTGACTTGTAACCTACGAAGAAAGAATCCCAGTATAGAATCATAGAATATTAGAGTTGGAAGGGACCTCTGAAGGTCATCTAGTCCAACCCCCTGCTCAAAGCAGGACCAACCCCAACTAAATCATCCCAGCCAGGGCTTTGTCAAGCCTGACCTTAAAAACCTCTAAGGAAGGTGATTTTACCACCCTCCCTAGGTAACCCATTCCAATGCTTCACCACCCTCCTAGTGAAAAAGTTTTTTCCTAATATCCAATCTAAACCTTCCCAACTGCAACTTGAGACCGTTACTCCTTGTTTGGTCATCTGCTACCACTGAGAACAGTCTAGATCCATCCTCTTTGGAACACCTGTTTAGGTAGTTGAAAGCCGCTATCAGATCTCCCCTCAGTCTTCTCTTCTGTATACTAAACAATCCCAGTTCTCTCAGCCTGTCCTCATAAGTCATGTGCTCCAGGCCCCTAATCATTTTTTGTTCCCCTTCTCTGGACTCTTTCCAATTTTTCCACATCCTTCTTGTAGTGTGGGCTCCAAAACTGGACACAGTACTCCAGATGAGGCCTCACCAATGTTGAATAGAGGGGAACAATCACATCCCTCGATCTGCTGGCAATGCCCCTACTTATACAGCCCAAAATACCATTAGCCTTCTTGGCAACAAGGGCACACTGTTGACTCATATCCAGCTTCTCATCCACTGTAATCCCTAGGGCCTTTTCTGCAGAACTGCTGCCTAGCCATTTGGTCCCTAGTCTGTAGCAGTGCATGGGATTCTTCCGTCCTAAGTGCAGGACTCTGCACTTCTCTTTGTTGAACCTTATCAAATTTCTTTTGGCCCAGTCCTCTGATTTGTCTAGGTCCCTCTGAATCCTATCCCTACCCTTCAGTGCATCTACCACTCCTCCCAGTTTAGTGTCATCTGCAAACTAGCTGAGGGTTCAGTCCACACCATCCTCCAGATCATTGATAAAGATATTGAATAAAACCGGCCCCAGGACCGACCCTTAAGGCACTCCGCTTGATACCGGCTGCCAATTAGACATGGAGCCATTGATCACTATCCGTTGAGCCTGACGATCCAGCCAGCTCTCTGTCCACCTTATGGTCCATTCATCCAGCCCATACTACTTTAACTTGCTGACAAGAATATTGTGGGAGACCGTATCAAAAGCTATGCTAAAGTCAAGGAACAACATATCCACTGCTTTCCCCTCATCCACAGATCCAGTTATCTCATCGTAGAAGGCAATTAGGTTAGTCAGGCATGATTTGCCTTGGTGAATCCATGCTGACTGTTCCTCATCAATTTTCTCTCCTCTACGTGCTTCAGGATTGATTTCTTGAGAACCTACTCCATGGTTTTTCCAGGCACTGAGGTGAGGCTGACTGGCCTGTAGTTCCCTGGATGATCCTCCTTCCTTTTTTTAAAAGATGGGCACTACATTAGCCTTTTTCCAGTCATCTGGGACCTCCACCGATCGCCATGAGTTTTCAAAGATGATGGCCAATGGCTCTGCAATTACATCATCCTACTCCTTTAGCACCCTTGGATGCAGCGCATCCGGCCCCATGGACTTGTGCTCGTTCAGCTTTTCTAAATAGTCCTGAACCACTTCTTTTTCCACAGAGGGCTGGTCAACTCCTCCCCATTCTGTGTTGCCCAGTGCAGTAGTCTGGGAGCTGACCTTGTTCGTGAAGACAGAGGCAAAAAAAGCATTGAGTACATTTGCTTTTTCCACATCCTCTGTCACTAGATTGCCTCCCTCATTCAGTAAGGGGCCCACACTTTCCTTGACTCTTTTCTTGTTGCTAACATACCTAAAGACACTCTTCTTGTTACCCTTAACATCCCTTGCTAGCTGCAACTCCGTGTGATTTAGCGTTCCTGATTTCACTCCTGCATGCCTGAGCAATATTTTTATATTCCTCCCTGGTCATTTGCCCAATCTTCCACTTCTTGTAAGCTTCTTTTTTGCATTTAAGATCAGCAAGGATTTCACTGTTCAACCAAGCTGGTCGCCTGCCATATTTAGTGTTCTTTCTACACATCGGGATGGTTTGTTCCTGCAGCCTCAGTAAGGATTCTTTAAAATACAGCCAGTTCTCCTGGACTCCTTTTCCCCTTCATGTTCATCTCCCAGGGGATCCTGCCCATAGGTTCCCTGAGGGAGTCCCTAGGACTGTGCATCTCATGTCTTCCAATCAGCGGAGTCTCCTTCTGCTCCCTTCCCTCAGATACATCATGTAGTCCACTCTCCTCCTTAGTATCTGTGGAGAGAACATGGAAACGGTTGTACCTGCATTACTGGAACATGGACGCTCCTCATTTGTCTTCTGGAGGTCACATGCTGCCAGCTTTCTTCACCGGCCTTCTGTCCCCGCTGTGCACCCTGCTCTGAATCTTCAGATTGTTGTGCTCGTAGAAGCATATCCTGACGTCTGTCCAGGAAATCTTCATTTTCTTTTATGCAACGCAAGGTTGACACTTGTTTCTCCAGACCTCGAACCTTTTCTTCCAATATGGAGACCAGCTTGCACTTTGTGCAGACAAAGTCATATCTGTCCTGTTGCAGAAAGACAAACATGGCACAGCCTGTGCTGGTAACAATAGCTGAACCCTCACTATCCATATTACCTTCCTTCTGAGAACCTCCTCAGCTGCTGCGGGAACTACTCAGATGCCTGCAAAATGAAAGCCTCACTGGGCGCCCTCCAGGTGAACTCCCAGGCAAACTCTTGCTGTTCGCTGCTCAGCTGTTTGCTCCTGATTGGCTTTTTATAACAGTCAGGCCCACTCAAGGCCCAACTGGAACAAAGCCCTCCCAATTCTCCCTTGTCAAACAATCAATCAATCAATCAAGTAATCAAGCCCACGGTCAAACTGCCAAACTGTCCCCTGCAACAGACACTCAGATACTCACCAACATAGCCCCCCAATGCATCTTAGTGTACCTCCTCTCGGACAGATCCCAGGCAAACTTCCGCTGTTAGCCTCTGTTTGCCGCTCAGCTGTTCGCTCCTGACTGGCTAATATTTCATTTTTTTTATGATTGGTATATATAGTGGCAATGTCTCCATTCTTCCCTTCTCCAGCCATTTAATACATAGGTAATTTCTCATAGTTGTCATAGCAATTAGGATTGTGTTTTAGTAGAACTTGCAGCACAAGTGCTGCCCAGGCTCCTTTTCCTAATAGGTTACAATTTCATGGCTATTGCTCCTTCCACACTGAGGCTCTCACACATCTTCTGATGCTTGAACTTGAATCCTAGCTGACTTCACCCATGGACTCTGGTGAGCACTTCTCCCTCCTGTCAGACGCAGTCAAATGTTCCTGAAACAGATTATGTTAACTCCATAATCTGTTCTAGAATACTATTGGTGCCAACATGAAGTAACAGCAGTTCAGAGCAATACATGCATTTTGTAAGTTCTTGCTTATGTAAATAACTAAAACTGCATGGCTGATTGTTTATTTGGTTGACTGTGGGCTATGTGTGGGGAGGAAGGGACAGTCACCTGGGGCTTCAGTTCATATAGTTGGAGAGATTCCAGCTCAGGCTGGGAGGAGAGCAGTAGCAGTAGTTAGTCTACTGTACTCTGTAACCCAGCCAATCACAACACCAGATAGCTATTGCAGATCGTGCTGTCTAGCAACTGACGAGCAACCCAAAACTATATCATAACTGACACTTGTACAGGTATTGCTTAGCTAATTTTGAAATTTATACTTTTTTTTGTTTTGTTTTAAAACTGAGCTTTTTTAAAAAAGGGATTAAACCAGGTCACTTTCCACATCAGTAAAGCTCTGCAGTCAGGCTATGATAGCAAGTAGCACATACGTGTAGTGAATGGATCTGATCTATCAACTTTTGTCTTCAATTTTTTCTACCAGTAGGAGGAATATGGAAATTGAACTTTATTACAAAAAAAGTATATTTAGGCCTAAAGTCTATAGTTTGTTTTAAATATAGTGCTCTTTTGTATGTTCTAGAATGAGGGGTTCTCCCCCTCTAGCAACATACCTTTCATACTGTATATGCCATCAGTTTTCATAGTTATGGTAAGAATCAGGGTGGTAGCCGTGTAGAGACCAACACCTACGAGATCTTCACCAGGCTTTCTCAAAACTACAATACCCACACAAGGAAATAAGGACACAGATCAACAGAGCCAGACGTGTACCCAGAAGCCTGCTGCTACAAGACAAGCCCAAGAAAAAAAACAACAGAACACCACTGGCCATCACCTACAGTCCTCAGTTAAAACCTTTGCAACGCATCATCAGTGACCTACAACCCATCCTGGACAATAATCCCTCACTTTCACAGGCCTTGGGAGGAAGGCCAGTCCTGGCACACAGACAACCTGCCAACCTTAAACAAATTCTCAACAGCAACAGCACACTGCACCACAATAACTCCAACTCAGGAACCAATCCATGCAACAAACCTCGATGCCAACTCTGCCCACATATCTACACCAGCAACACCATCACAGGACCTAACCAGATCAACCATACCATCACTGGCTCATTCACCTGCACATCAACCAATGTCATATATGCCATTATATGCCACCAGTGTCCCTCTGCTATGTACATCGGCCAAACTGGACAGTCCCTACGAAAAAGGATAAATGCACACAAATCAGATATTAGGAATGGCAATATACAAAAACCTGTAGGGGAACACTTCAACCTGCCTGGACACACTATTACAGATTTAAAGGTCACCATTCTGCAGAAAGGGAACTTCCGATCCAGACTGCAAAGAGAGACTGCAGAGCTTCAATTCATTTGCAAATTCAGCTCACACACTTTGGGATTGAACCGGGATCTACAATGGTTGGCTCATTACAGACATTGTTTCTCATCTCTCCATGTCCACACACCCCATTCAAATGCTAGACGAATAATCCACACTCCCTGATCGGAGATAACAAGCTGGCTCAGCTTAATTGGACTAACCTTTTCACCTCCCCCCTGGCTCTTACCTACTTTTCTATAACTGCCTGTATGTGAACACTTCTACTGCCTGCATCCGACGAAGTGGGTATTAGCCCACGAAAGCTCATGCTTCAAAACTTTATAGTTAGTCTTTAAGGTGCCACAGGACTTTGTTAACATAGTTATGGTAGTTTACATGGCACAGAAACAACATTTTTCTCTTTGTGAATTATTCTGTTCATACACATCCAAGTCTTCTGAAAATAGGTTTCCATGGAAATGCTGGCATAAAATAGCAATAAACAGATGAGTTGTATATATGAATATTCCTTTGTGAAAGAGTAGTATGGGTAGTTTATAAGCCAATTTGTTTGTTTTTAGATTAATTATGGGCACATGGGAATTTTGCAACTTATCTGAACTCAACAGGCTCAGGCATGTGACTCTTATTTCCTCTTTAGTTTTATTTATAGTTAGTTATTTTAATTTATAGTTAAAATTTGAACACTCAAAAGGACTGTCTTTTAACAGCTAATATCAATAGGGAAGCCTTTCCAAAGAGTTTGTTTATTCGAGAAGGGGAAGAACCATGCTACTCCATTATTAAAGACCTATTCTTTCCAGAGGTGTCTGACTTCTTCAGTATAAAGACATGGTATAACTGTTTAAAGAGGACCCTGGTCATCAATTTCAAAACACTGATGGGGTTAATGAAATAGAAACTCTACTCTGACCTTATGTAGTTTTGTAAAGCTGTCCTTTTAATAGAGATTGTGATGAGGACGTCCACCTTTCGTTAACCGTGATAATTCAAAGATTATGATGAGAATTTAAAGTAAAATGTGTGTGAGAGAATTGCTCCAGTTAAAGAATGCTCATTCTCCAATTCAGATTGTGGCTATATAATTTCTTTAAAGAGATTAGCTGAAATAGGAATCAATAATTAATATAACATCTGTGTTCCAAATAGTGAAATGATTCAAATGTTGAAAAACGGGAAGATCTATGAGAGGCAAGACCAGTTTCTAATAAGGAAAGAAAGAAGCCACTTAAAAAAACTAAATACTGTGTGCTAAGATTTTTTCTGTATATTCAGATTTCACAGATTTTTTTTTTAAAAGACATTCAATACATATTAAATGAGAATAATTGTCTTTATAGTTGTAACTTCAGCTGGCAACTTGTAGTGTCGTCGTCTTCCATTTACTGACTGTAAACTAGCAAATTGAGTGTGATGGACTTTTCCAAAACAGACTCGTTGAAATGCCTTAGTTCTTTAAATAAAGATCCCGTGTGTCCTTGAGTATAGTTAAAAACAAAAATATTATTTTAAAGTGAATGTAACAATTCTTTAATTGTAAGTTCTTTGTGCTGTTCTGAGGGAGTGTGTGTATGCAGTGCATAGAAGCATAGGCCCTTGTCTCGGATAGGCCCTCTAGGTACTACTGCAGTACAAATAATAAAAACTCAGATTTTGTTGATCTTTGCAGGAGGAGGACAAGCTGTATTAAACCAGATATTGATGCTTCTCTGATGACAGTCACTTGCATACTTTGAGCTGTTTTCAGTGAAGTCAGTGGAAAATCGTATTTATTTTATTGGGATCAGGATCAGACCCAATATAGTTATTGTCTGGGTGGCTTCTCCTATGTAGGCATCTTTTGGTCTGTGCATCTCTTGGGCAAAGATTTCATGGTAAGTGAGGCAACTTTAGTTGTACTTGGTTCCCTGCTAGATTGCTGCAGCATTGCACTGTGATCTGAATCCAGTGCCTCTGAGAATAGCTTTACACTCCCTGCTTAACCAAAATGGAGAATTTGAGAGTGAGAATTTTCATTCTTACATTGCTGAGAAACTGGATTTCTAGTTATTAGACTATGGTATTCTCATTTTAGGACATCCTGTGTGCCGAATCACATTCCTTCCACTCTCTTTGATAGTCAATGGACAAGACCAGCTTGACATTTTTCCATATCTTCCCTTGACTTCCATGAGCAACACAGCAAAGTACTCCTGCCCATACTGTCAGCCTGCTAATGGACCGTCCAGATATGTAGAATCATTCAGGAAAAGGTAAGTGTCAGAACCCTGTAGTCCTAACTTTTCCCAGATTTGTGTGTGGCCTACTCCAACCTACTTTACTGCACCTGCTGGTGATTTGCTTCACAGTTGTACAGCAGAATGGTCTAGCGATTCATATTACCATCCAGACAGTGGACAATAAATATGAATGTAGTGTGAGAAGTTGGTGATGGAGAAAAGCGTCCCATATGTGGCCTGGTTCCAAAGACTGTAACAGTCTGCATTTTAAGGTAAGTGAAGTTTCTGAAGACTAGTGCATTGTTCACTTCTCCTAATCTTATTATTCATGCCTCCTTTAGTGATTCCCTCCATCTTTAGTGAGGGTCACAATCCATCATCAAAATATGTTTTAATTTCCTTTTAGTTTTGGGGGTTCGTTTTTTTTTTTTTTTTTTTTTTTTTTTTAAAAGAAGCAGCAGTGGCCCATTTTAAGAGAAGGGGACGGATGAGAGTACAAATCAGAGGAAATCAAAGAATCTTCAATATAGAGTGGAGATACCTCATTCAGCGGTCATAATGGCGTCATTACCGTGAATTGTTATTTGGGATAACACGTGGTTAAATCTTTCCAGGGTCCAACTAAATTAAACAATGTGCTTCCTCAGTCCACCTCTTCCATCAGGAATGGAATGGGTGGGTAAAATTCTGTTGTGCGGGAGGTCTGACTAGATGATCATAATGGTCCCTTCTGACCTTAAAGTCTGAGTCTATTCCCTTCCTTCTCCCAGCCCCATATAGGAGCTACAGGTGAATACCCAGAACTTATCATGTCAGAATGCATGCAATGCAGTCTTTCCATCCCTCTTGTTCCTGTGAAACCATTCTCCCCACCTTTCTACCCACAATTTGGTAGGATGGAGATCAACAGAGTTGCCTACTTAAAGGACAGCAGATACTCATTAGCTAGCAAATGTCCAGTATTTAAGCTTGAGGGAGAAATTAATTTTTCTTATAATGGAGGAGTTATCCACTGGCCATTGCTGTATATTCAACTTTTTCTTTATAAACCTAAGTATATATTACATTGTTTAATTCTTATAATCTTACTTTCTGTAACGTGGTTAATATTTCTATCATGTTTATGTAGTTTCAGCTATAGGAAAACCTTTTTCTAGGGTCAGAGGACAATGCTTCAGTTTTCCAGTTGGAAGAACCTGACTTTAAAAACAAAGCCTAAATATACACTGTGAACTGGACAGGCCTAAACCAGCAATGATATCCAGATAAGTGGATGTCTCCACTCAGAGAAACAAAATTACCGATATGGAAACTTAAAAAACAAAATATCAGACTGTAGCTAAAGCATCACTTGGAATATTAGGACTTTAAACTGGAGGATGGGAACCCTCTGCTTCAGTTGAACTAATTTTCATAAGGCTGATTAATTATTTATTGTATGTTCATTATTATGGGTAGATGGATATTTTTCGCACAGCTTTAATCTGCTGTACTAGATTACTTCTCTTGTCCATTCCCCTTCTTCCCCCAAAGCCAGGAGTGAACCAGGGAGGGAGTGGGTAAGACTAAGTATTTCTTCTCTGTTCTGATCTTACTCAGGGCAGACTGTAGACTTATGCTGTTAACCTAAGTAAATGTGTACAAAGTTGCACAGGCAAAGGATTGGCTGGGTTGAAGCCCCTATGAAAATTTGGTCTCTCTAAGGCAGAGGTGAGCAAACTGGACCATCCTGTCCGGCCTCTGAGCTCCCATCCAGGGAGGCTAGCCCCTGGCCCCTCTCCTGCTGTATCCCGTTGTCACATGTCACGTCAGCAGGCAGCTCTGAGCGGCATAGTAAGGTGACCGGGGGGTTGGATAATGGGCAGGGAGTCCCGGGGAGCAGTCAGTGGGTGGTTGGATTGGGGGGCAGTTCGGGGGGAGGATCGGGGGAGTTGTATAAGCGTGGGAGTCCCGGGGGACCCTGTAGGGGTGGGAGTGGGGATAGGGAGCAGGGGATTGGATGGGGGTGAGGTCTTGGGGTGTGGTTAGGGTTGGGGGATCTTGGGAGGGGACAGTCAGGGGACAAGGAGGGCTAAGGGCTAAGCTCATAAAAAGTTTGAGGGTTCAAAAAGAAGCTGCAATTTGTTACCAAAGAGCAAATATAGTCGGAAAAATTTTAAGTGATGTGAATCACTAATTTTTCATGCTTAGTTACTTCAAACATCATGATAGATTTTTATCAAACATTCCTCACCAAGCAAGTCATATTTCGGCTGGAAATAAGCACAAGAAACTTTAGCCTAAGGGATTTTTTCCCCCCCAAAGCTGAAATGCTGGTAATTAAGGATTTATGATAAGTGCTTTTTCAACCATAACTGCAACATCATGGTACAGTAATTGATTCAAGTTTGAGTACTTCAGTCATTTTTGGAAGATAATTGAATATTTGCATTGTGTTCCTATGAAGTAATTGTTAATTGTGAGAATGTGGAAATTCTTAAAATTGGGAAGAGCCTACTAGTAGAACATAAGATGCTTATGGGTTTTTTTTTCTCTCTTCTCTACTTTTCATGCTTATTACCTAGCCCCCCACACAGTTTGTACTCTCTCCTTTCTCTATAAAGTTACCTATTTCTAGCAGTTCTTTAAACTTTTTTCCTACCACAGCTCTTGCCATCTCTGGGCATTTGCTTGACCACCATAATTTCCTCTAAAATTAATCTTTTCTTATTGTTTTAAGATTTTAACTTCCAGTGAGAATCTTTAAATGCTGCTAAAAGAGAGGACAAAACCTTACTGATGATATACAAAATTACTTAAACCTTTGCCTTTTACCAGTTTAATTTACCGCCATACATTGATTTCAAGGCCAGCTTTGTCGTTTTTAAAAAGTAGGTGAACAGTAATTATTGTACCATGTGGTAATGCTCCTCTGTGTTTTTTGGTTTTGTTTTTTTTTAAAAAATATTATGTTCCTTTTGTTTTTAGTCTAATATCCACTTTGCAGATGAACTTCATGTATAATGTTTCAGAGTTTGTTTGTGCAAAACTCTTAACTTCTCTCCTGATCAGCAAGTTTGAGTCTCATTTTAGTTTTAGTGCATGTTTGTCTTTCTGGGTTTTAGAAACCAGACTTTTCTCAAGTTTTTACTTGCATGAGGCTTCAGTTGCTCCGGTGTCTGACTCCTTTTGAAAGACGTTGGCTGTTACAACAAAGTAATTAATTGACTCCCTTTGCAATTAACTGCTATCGCATACATACCGATACATCTTTCAAACCAATGGCTGGATATAGTAGTGATCATGCTTAAATCCGATTTCTTTTTTCAATATAGAAAGTGATTTCCCCCCCCCAAACATATAGTATGTAAATGACAAATTAAGCTCTCCTGCTGCACTAATAGATAACTTTCATGTTGACTGCATTCACTTCCACTTCAATCCTGCACAAAAGCACAGTGTTCAATATAACTTACTGCTTTCAGGATTGAAATAAATTACAGGTGCATTGAAAAGAGCTGTATTATAGATATCTCTTTAAGTTGATGGTGCTGTTTTATCATGAATTTATCTTCATTTTATCATGAATTATCCAGAGTATTTAAAGTAGAATAAGACATCATAGGCAAGTAATCCTGTATTGCTCACTTGGGCATGCCAAGTGCATGTTTCCTAACTCAGAAGTAAAATCAGTGCTTCCAGAAAAAGACTTCAGTGATTTTCTGTTGTAGTCCAGATAGACTGCAGACTTTTTTCTTTCTGTGGGGGAAAAGTGTCACAATTAAGCAATACTACATTTTCTCCCTTCTTAACTCCTATCACCGTGTTCATAAAACTCCTCATCAAAAACACCAATTTAGGTTCCATGATGGTATTAGTGTCCCTACTTACAATGTTATTGATCTTACGGTCAGTGGTCTCAAAATGGTAGAGCATAGCTGTTGATGAAAGTTAGAACATGCTGCCTACTCGTATTCAAAAAATAGAGCTGTTGTGGAGTAAGAAAATATTAAATGTGTCCAGCCTGAATTTTCACAAAGCTTTATATAATATTTGCATAGCATACTGACATTTAACTTTACTCAAAGGCAGATAGTTTAGTTTATGCCAAGCCTGCACAACTCGGAAAGCAGCGAGGACCATATTATTGCAAAAAAAAAACAGCTCCAGGCCCAAAAGCCCTGCTCCCATCCGCTTTCTCTCCCCCCCCCCCCCACTGCTTGGCTTGCCCCACCCCTACTCGTCCCCCGCGGGCCGCACAGTGAGCCTCTGCTGGCCAATTGTGGCCCTCGGGCTGCATGTTGTGCAGCCCTGGTTTATGTCAAACACCATGCCATTGATTTTTTAAACTCTAACTCTCCCTTGAGATTGACCATTTTTAATATGTTCCATAACTATTTTTGGTTGATGTTGAGTTTGATAAAATTGGCTGGTTATGTAATGGGAGAAGACTGGCATGTTCAGGAATGATGACTGAAAGGAACTTGTGTGTGCTGGCTGTTAGAGCTTTATCTTTGTAAGCGAAAAGAAAAAGGGGTGCGGGGGTGGAGGGTGAAGAACTGGCCCTCTTCTGATAGCTGACATTGTAATAACCTTCATTTGTTTCTTGAGAAATAAGTGTTAAAGTAGAATGTTGTAATAAATGGTTCACTGCAACTTAATGCTCAGCAGCCTAATTAGTCAAATACCATGTGCTTACCTCTGCATGAAATAACCCATTTCTTTCCAGTTTAAAATTGGAACTTTCAATTCTGGAGCAACCGAAGGAGCTTTTGTTGTAAATGACCACTGGCTTTTTTTTTTTTTAACTCAAAAACAATGAAGGTCAGCGTGGTATCCATAGAGATTGCATGTAGTTTCCTCGTTAATCCTGGTTTACCCCTGGAACAGTTAGTCATGTACTACCAAAATACTAATTCTCCATTTCAGAAGGAGAGTTTTTTATGTAAACTGAATGTGATTGGTTTTCAGTAACTGAGAGAGCTTAAATGTGTCCGATATAAAGAATGTGAGTGTGCAGAGATCATACAAACCAGTTGGTTTGTAGTATTTGGTGGGTGCTTATACTTAGAGCCCTGTGTTTTTTGCAAATGCAAACTAATATGAAGTAAAACACAAGATGATTAAAATGACACAACAAAAAACTTGCCTCACAATGACTGCTTCTGTCCTGTGGGGCTGGGCCAGCTCCCTGCAACAGACACTTAGATCCTGCTCACAGGGTTGCGGCACTGCTTGGGTTTGTCCTGGCTGCTCTACTGCCATGATGGGATGGGAGTAGTGAGTGAGTGGTGCTGTGACCCTGTGTGGGACAAGAGTCACTGCTGAGAGATGTATGGGATGGGCTTGCTCTGCACCCCTCCTCCTTGTATCAGCACCTCTTTTTCCCCTTTGAGGGACCATGATGAATGGAGAAAACCAAAGACGTTATTCCCAAAAAATAAAGTGAAAAATTATAAAGAGAATTTCATGGGGCTCTACATATGCTCCTTTTTGGTTTGTATTTTGCTTGTCAGATTGTAGATCTGTTTAGCTGTGTGGCAGTTAGTCATGCAGAATGAATATACGCTGGGCTTGTAAAATACTTTTCCTCAAAATTCTCTTCAGCAGGAGTATGTGAAGTATCTGAATTGGTTTTTATTGAGCGCTGCTTCTAAATGGAAAACATGATTCTAGACTAAATGCTAGACTTAATTTTGTAGCTCAGAGTTAATAGATGGCAGGGCTCAGTCATACTCCCATAAGTAAACAGCAAAACTCCCATTGAGTTTTACTGACTGTAGGATCTGCCCAGCAGTGCTGATTCAACAATAGGTTATGCATAGACGGACTTGTGCACCTGTATGGAGCGCCATGGACGTGCATAGAGCTCTGCGTGAGCACGGAAGTCTGCTTAGGTACAAATCTTTGCAGGATTGAGGCCTTAGTGACTAAGTAAAAATAATACCTCCTTATTCAGTATAACGACTCCCTATCCTATGTTCATTGTTTTTTATTTGCTTTGAAAACAATTGAATTTTTATTCCTTATAGTACTGGGGAGCTCTTAAAGCTATGTCAAAGTTGGATTCAACGTTCCATATCAACATTTTTAGTTAAGATTTGACTGCACAATCATGATTTTACAGGTGAAGATGTAAGAAGTAAAAGGACCCACTTGACCTTTCAAATCCCAGTTTCAATTTACTGGATGAGCAAATATAGGCTGGATGCAGAGATTAAATACCAAAAGCATGTATTTTTAAGTTTTCAGTTCTGTGACTTTTTTTTTTTTTTTTTTGGTACTTAATTCAACTAGGAAAATAATTCAGGTGTTTAAAGGTGTTTGCATTCTTTGGAGAGCCATGGGGAATGAAGGTATCATGAAGTGAACACTTTAAAGTACAGGGTTCACTTTTTAAAAAAATTCTTTCATTCACAGGTATTTTAAATTACATATTTTGCTCCATAACTTAAATTTCAGATGTTTCTTTTAGATAATTGTGATCAACAGCTGTTCTTTCTTAGCCTAACATGAGCTTTCAGCAAATGAGGTGAAGTATGATGATATTGTAATTGGTGGAGTAATAAATCAGTAGCAGTGCCATGCAGTACCATTTTATAAATTATCTACTTTTTTTCTTTTGAAGGTGATTCCCATTGCTGTGTACCCCATTACACAGTATTATACCTTGTATTGTAGTCTGTTGTTGTAAACATCCCCGACTGGAAGCTGTAAGAGAAATTCTAGCTTTCAGTCAGATGTTTGCTGCATCCGGCTATTTATGAACAACATCAGAAGGAAACGATTAGTTATAAATATATATAATGTTAAAACTAAACTTTTATGTATATACATTTATATTTGTCACTTTTGTTAGAATACTTGGAGGAAAGAGCTGAAATCCTAGAAACCATGTGTATTTTCAATTTTTTTTAAAGCGGCGTTTAGCATAAAGAATAAAAGTGACATTTATGTTTTGAAAAATGCAGAAATTGCTGTCTGTCCAGAGGCTATTTTAGCAATGTCCACTACCCACCCCAAATATAAGAGAAATGTTGTCTTTGGCAAATGCAGTTAATGTCTGGGTTCTATTTATTGTCATTGAGTTCCTGCTTTTTTAGCCTTCCATGAAGCCTGTTTGCCATCATGTCTGCCACTTTGTATGAAAAAATCCTAAAATGTGAAGTCCATAGTTCTTTTAAAAAAAAAAAAAAAAAAAAAAAATCCTTACCTCCCTCCAGCACCTTTATACTGCTTTGGCTATTTTAACCAGTATAAAGGGGTCCTACAAGCCCTGATTCTGATGAAGAAAATTCTCCTGGTTCAGACACTGTACACTTTCTGGAGAACCAGTTTGAACTAATATATGCACGTCTTTCCAGGTGGTTTACTTCTCTGGGTATGGTTAGACTGGGGCTTTGTAGCGCTAAAACCCTTCTTTAGCGCTACAATTTCACTGCCCGAACACACTTAAGAGGCACATTTTGCGCTTTTACTGACGGTTTAAAGCGCTACTGGTAAACTTCAAAACGAGAGGCATAAAGCTTTTAGCGCTACTGTTTTAGCGCAAGGGTTGCAATGTGCACACCCCTTGCGTGATAATGAGCCTCCAGCCTCCAGCATCCTGGCCCAGAATTCCCAATTACATCCTCTCTGGCCACCATTTAAAACTCTTCTGTCCCGTCCTCAGGTGACCCCATGTCAGACCCTCCCCCATATTCCATTTGAAATTAAAACCGGCCCGCTGCTGGGGCAGGGCTGCTGGGTCCCCCGCCGCTGCAGGCAGGGCTGCCGGGTCCCCTGCCTCTGCGGGCGGCAGGTATGCTGGGTCCCCGCCGCTGTCCCGGGTCCCCTGCCTCTGCGGGCAGCAGGGCTGCCAGGTCCCCGCCGCTGTCCCAGGTCCCCGCCGCTGCGGGAAGGGCTGCCGGGTCCCCTGCCTCTGCGGGCGGCAGGTCTGCCGGGTCCCCACCGCTGTCCTGGGTCCCCTGCCGCTGCGGGTGGCAGGGCTGCCGGGTCCCCCGCCGCTGCGGGTGGCAGGGCTGCCGGGTCCCCCGCCGCTGCGGGTGGCAGGGCTGCCGGGTCCCCCGCCGCTGCGGGTGGCAGGGCTGCCGGGTCCCCCGCCGCTGCGGGTGGCAGGGCTGCCGGACTCCGCCGAAGCGGATGGCAGGGCTGTGGGGTCCCCTGCCGCTGCGGGCGGCAGGGCTGTCAGATCCCCGCCGCTGCGGGCGGCAGGGCTGTGGTGGGTGGGCTGAGTTTTAGCCAGATGCAGAATGGCCGCAAAAAACGCCCCCTTCCCCACAAAGCACTGTGCCAGATTTCAGAAGAGGTGCTCTGTGGGATACCTGCCCTATCTCGGTACTCTCAGTACCGCCAGAAGCGTGGATAATCTGTTCACTCTTTGGCACTAGAGGGCTTCAATATGCACACCCTCTAGCGCAACACCTGTAGCGCTAAATAGGGAAGCGCTATAAAAAACAGCGCTACACCCTGTAGTCTAATCATACCCTCTGGGGTGTTGCAACCTGAGTAATTTGCCTAATCAGCCCTCACTGTTTCCAGTTCTGGAGGATCTGTGGTCACCTTACCTTATAGAATTCTACATAGTCCTTGGCCCACAATGAGACATAAACTTAATACAGTTAAATATATTTCAGGAAGTTTCCATATCTGTCACAGAGATATCACCTGCAAAATTCCTAAAATGGGCGGGGGGGGGGGGGGGGAGGGGAGCAGCTTATTTCTGATAACTGGAAAGAGATGACACTCCTAACCATATCTGAATTATGAAATATTTTGAATTATCACTTTGAATGCATGAAAACTATTAACAAAATAGGGAAGAGCAAGCTGGATTTTGATCTGGTAGTTCGTGTTCAGACCATTTTTTCACTTGCAGAAGATGTCTTTTTAACATCGTTGAATTTTATGAAAGCGTTTGATAGTGTCATTTGGAAGGCTTCTGGAAGATCCTGAGACATGGAATTCCAGCAAAGATTTTTAATTTGATAAAAGCTTTGTATGAAGAGTCTACATGCTCCATCAGGAGAGATCAGAGAAGAAAGTCTTACATGACATGTATTTTGATATTAGAGAGACAAGGTGGATGAGGTAATCAATATTTAAATGTAAAGAACTCTCCTTTTAAGCTTTTCCAAGCTTCTAGGTACCCTAACTTATCAGCAAAATTCAGGCATCATTAAAATAACAATTTCAACAAACTCAGCTGGCCATCTATATAAACTACTTTCCCACCTCTCCAGAGGCTTTGGGAAGGAGGTGGTATTTTCAGTTACAGGGTATACTCTCCTTTTTCTTCCATTTACTGATGTGGGTTTCTGATTTGAAGGGGGGAATCCTAAGTGTCTGATTCTGTTACTTCTGCTTTTGTACTAGATTAGAACAGTTTAGCTAAAAAACTTCTTTAGCCCCCTGATTGATTGATTTTATTCGCAAACGATATATATTTTTTTACTAGCGAAAATACCCGGCATTGCTCGAGTCAGTCGGAGGTGGGGAGGGGGCAGACAGCTGAGCGAGTGCGGGGTCTGTTGGAGGGGGCAGAGAGCAAACCTGACACCCCCACCTCACCCCCCCGACCAAACCCGACACCCCCACCTCACTTACCCTCCGACCAAACCCAACTCGGGTCCGTCGCAGGTGGGGAGGGGGCAGAGAGCTGAGGGATTCCGTGGTCCATCGGAGGGGGGAGGGGGCAGAGAGCTGAGGGATTCCGGGGTTCCATCGGAGGGGGGAGGGGGCAGAGAGCTGAGGGATTCCGGGGTTCCATCGGAGGGGGGAGGGGGCAGAGAGCTGAGGGATTCCGGGGTTCCGTTGGAGGGGGGAGGGGGCACAGAGCTGAGGGATTCCGGGGTTCCATCGGAGGGGGGAGGGGGCAGAGAGCTGAGGGATTCCGGGGTTCCATTGGAGGGGGAGGGGGCAGAGAGCTGAGCGAGTGCGGTGTCTGTTGGAGGGGGTATTATGACATCAGAACTATGTCACAGAGAACAGCAGCTGCCCAGCTGATGTGATTGGCCTTTAAAGAATTTCACCCCTGGGGGGCGTCTGAGGTGAGATTTGAAAATTTTCCGACTCTTACGGTCATTAGGACCCCAAGACCTCTAACTGTACCAAATTTCAAGTCTCTAGCTCAAACGGTGTGGAAGGAGTAAGCATACACCCATACATACATACATACACGCACGCATACACCATTTGACTTTTATATATATAGAAGATTTCCTGACATTTAAGAGCAGATAATTCATCCCAGTTTCTCGCATTTTTGATACGAGAGAATCACTCTCCCTCTACTCAGCCTCTTTACGTGTTCAGAATAGACCTCCTACCCGCGTACTGACAGTATCTGACATTCATACAGAGCTTGTATGACACTTTTTAGTCACTATAATCAAATTCATAATGGTTTATTCATTGGAGCAAGGCCTATTAGGATCTCTTTTAGTAGTTTTGGGAAATCCAGATTGCAGGCATTGGAGAATTAATGATTTGGTAATGTGCACTGAGTGATTAGATGTAGTAGACTGTCACATGGTTTTATTTCATTACTGTTAGTTCCTCACAGGTCTCTTGTATCTAGCCATAGGCATGAAATATGAACAATTTAATGAGTATACTAAATTGCTGTTGATTAAATAGGCTTATTGTATTTAATGTTTGGTGTATTACATATGCAAAGTATTGTACAAACATAATTAATTAACTTCATTATTTATTTAAATGAATAGGATCTGTCCAGCTTGGTAACTTATATGGATATATTGAAAAATCTTTTGAAGTAATGCAAGAATCTTGGTTTAAGAAAAAATAAATAAAGGACACAGCAGTAAGGTTGGCAGTTGTCTCCTTAGTTTGTTATGTCTCTGAATGTTAAGAGTTTCAGAACAGTCAGTTACTTAATTTTGCTATAATACTTGTGTTTACTGAGGTGAATTGAAGGCAGAGTTAGCCTTACTCGGAAACTACACATTTTCTCCTAAGAGCCTTCGTCAGTTTTTATTTTTCTCCTGAATACAATCTTCTGTGGCCAATTGCATTTTAGTCTTTCCAAATTTGAGATGCCAATGGTATTTTTGATAATTTTAGTTATGACACTTGTTTAAAGTAACTTTGTGAAATATTTGTATGCATTAACAAATTTCATTGCAGCAAATACATCATACGAAATGCATTGAAAACAAGCTATCAGTCTTTAATTACTTTTTAACTATACAATATTTTAAATACAATCTATAACAGTTTGGCCTGAAAAATTTCATGTTAAAGATGCACTGTGCCATATAAAGCTTCAAAATCTGGTGTTTGGTCTTGTGAAGAACATTTAAAATACAAAATAATTTTGTTTCCCTATTTGTTACCCGTATTTTTCCGACTGTTTAGAATAGTAACTGGAAATGCTGATGGGCCTCTCACTAGAGCAGTGTTACTATGGGTTTGGATATGGGCAATATTTTTAACAACTGCACTGTGAAACATTTCCAAGGAGACCAGAGACCCCCAAACTCTGGCTATGTTGATCTGTGGAAGGGGGCCAAGCACTGGAAAGCTATAGGGCATGAGAGGATGGCGGACCGTGAGCAAGCTGCGGCTTGGATGAGCAATTTGACTGTGGTCCCAGTACATTTGATCACTTGCTTTGCTGACTGGATCTTGTTAGAATTTTGTGTGTGACCCCAGCACACGATGCAATTAGTAATCTGTGACTGCACAATGAATAGTGTGCTAAATTCAAGTAAGAGCTAGGGGAAGAGGCAGGTCACTAATAGTACAGCATTCCAGTGCAGAAACATCTGGACCGACTGTTGCAATGCATTTGCCATTGGGACACATTTTAAAACCATTTGAGGACTTAAGCTGATGTGGAATGCAGTGGCTTGCTCATTGAGTGGAACGTCTGACTGGAGGCATGTGACATCCAGCGCTCCAGGATCTGCACTGGTTGCTAGTTGGTTTTCAGGTGGAGTTGGAGTTGTTGGTTATGACCTCTAAAGCCTTAGGCTGATCCCAGGCCACCTATCTAATGGATCACTGCCCTCCCTTTGCTGTACTGCCACTGCTGGAGTCAGCAAGAGTCCTTAAGCTGGATTCACACTTGTTTATAAAACAGATGGGGTGGCTCACAAAATGTCCCCTAAGGCTGTGGACTTTGCTCCTCTCTTCTCTCCCTCCTCCTAATCAGAAATAGACACCAAAAAGTTAGGCTTTCTGGACACACTACAAAAGACACCTGTTTGAGAGGGGGCTTGGAGAAATCCATGGGTATGCTTTGTGGATAATTAAAATAGTAGATAGGTGGCTGGCTGAGTTGCTGTGGAGCTGATTGTTTTAATGCCACAGAGACTTGATTTTATTGTATATAGTGTATATTTAACTGCTAGGGAGTCTAGAGCCTTGGATTGGTGTGTCTATTTTCAGTCTAACATAAATAAATCTTCCTAGAGTATTGAGGTCAGTGCTCTCCACTCCCATCCCTGCATGGATTTGTCAGTTTCTCATTGCTGGACAGCTGAGTGAGTATATGCAGAGGGAGAAAATGTAAAAGAATATGAAATAGGAAGGAAGAAAACCGTATAAGTTGTAGCGGGAGAAAAGGAAGAATTGTATCAAAAAGAGAGATGTAATGAATGAGAGACCACTAATAGCCCAAGGAAATAAGCTGGAATGAAGGAACAGACATGAAGAACACAAGTTAATTTTTTTTATTAAATTTGGACACTACAGTGTGACAAATACAAATGATTCTATAGTGACAATGTTATCTTTTGTAGTCCGTAAAATTCTTTTAGAATTCCCTTCAGTTTACCAAAACTGCTTATGTATGTACCTCGAAAGCTTGTATCACAACAGAAGTTGGTCCAATAAAATGGATTACATCTCCCAGATTGTCTGTCTAATATGCTGGGACTGACGTAGCTACCACAACACTGTGTATGTACATACCTGATAGAAATAAGTTTGGTAAATTTGAGTGAAGTTATGGGAGAATCTTGAGTTGTCCATAAAATGCTACCTAGACCACTTCCAATTACCAGTCCAGGCCTGAGAGGGGGGATTGTAATGTGGCAAGGAGGTCTGTCAGTTGGGACATAGAGTTAACTTGGCAGGTGCAGCTGAGCCAATTGTACCCATTTTTGAGAGCTTTCATTCATTGTAGTCCCATAATTTATCATATTTCTCACAAATATGGCATCCCCTTGTAATGAGTTTTCAAAAACTGAAACATCAGAAACAATCATAAAACTGAGATTATAGAAAGTTATTGAGTACACTGAAAGTACACTGTATTGAAAGTACACTGATCGAGCTCAGAGGACCCTTGCTAGGTATGTGTGGCAAGAGCATTCATCCCCAAGGGTTGTAAGGATTGCGTCTCCATTTCATGCTTGGATCCCTGTAGTCCGTGTGTGTGCGCGAGAGAGAATTAACATCCAGATGTTAAACATGTGCTTCCTAACTTCTTAAGGAGTAATAACCCTATTGGATGTGTATTATACATTCCTCCAAGATATAGTTTACTTAATGGACTGAAATATGTGCATCCAAAAGTGCAGTAGTGTATCTTGACTGCCAATGCAGTATTCATATTGTTACTGATTTTTAGTTCATGTAAACATCCTACACTCAGCTATAAAACATGGAACGGCTGGGAGGTGGATGTTTACTTCAACTGACTTGGACAGGCAGCCTTCCTGAATAATCAAGTAACCTATTGGCAAGAAGAGACTATGCAGTGGTTTGATTCAATAATATTCAAATAAGTTGTTCTAAAGCAATGAAAACCAGAAAAGTATTTGTATAAAAGCCTTAGTATTTCAATTCAAATGTTATCCGCCTATATGGTTTGACATATACTAGTCAATATTTTTTGCAATGATTGCTGTTTTGATTTTTTTTTTTTAAATTGCAAATAAAATTGAAGTAATCTGCCTCTATTGTGTTTGGAAATTAGTCGTAATTGAATCTAGTTATTGTAAGGTAGATTAATACAAGTTGAAGTAGTTTAAAATATTGCCATTTTTGTACATCTGGCTTGTAGGAGTATTCCTGTACGGTCTCTCTGAATTATTTATATACCTATTATTTATTAATTAAATATTTAGTGTGGTAGAATCTAAAGACTACAGCAAGGTTTGGCTCCTTTTGCACTGTTCAGAAACAAAAATTATGGTTCTTCGAGTGCTTGCTCATATGCATTTCAGTTACATGTGCACGATCGTTGGAAGATTTTTTTCCCTTAGCAACTGGATAGTTCCTGTCCCAAAGAGCTTACAGTCTAAGACAAAATGGCATGACAAATAAGTGAGCTGGGAGCAGGGGAGACAGGTAACAAGTCTGATCGGGTGTGTGCAGTTCTGGGCCAGTTAGTAGTAGTAATCACAACTTGCCACCTACCCAGTCGTTGTCAACTTTCAGATATACAAGAAAAATGCAAATAAACTATTAGTTTTGTGATGAATCATTCAAATGTAACACATTGGCCTTTCCCCTCCCTACCCCATTCCATGGAAACCTACATTTGGTGGCAGTCGGTGAAATGTCTTTGGGTTTGAAAGAAAAGAGCAAGTGACTTCAGTTTCTTGAAATAGAGGGAATCAGACTTATGACACAATTTTGTTCAGAATTGCATTGTAAGTCAAAACGTTGCAAGTCGAAACTGCTTTTCCCATAGAAATCAGTGGTATGATGGGGGATTGGATCCCGAACACTATTTTAATCACAATAACCCAGTTTTTTGTACTAATGAATTATAGATGACTAATGTTACATCATCAATGTATTTACTGTACACTGTATTTTGTAAACAACATTCAAATAAACTTATAAACTCACATATGCTGCTCAGAATTCTGCCAACACTAGCTCAGAAAGGCACACTGGCTGAGTGGCTCCCGGCACCAGCCAATCAAAAACAAGTGGTGACACTACTCTGCAACATGCTACTCTGTTGCCTCAAAGCCTATCAGAAATGACCCCTTACAGCTCCATACCAGTTTAATGCAACCAGGAAGTGATTTCAAGAAAACTTGATGCAAATCGGGCGTCATGAGGGCGAAATGGGCAGTCAATTGAAAAGTATCATACGTGGCTTTCAATGAATCCCTGTAATTAATGCTTGGCATCATGGCAAGCCTTTTGGAAATTGAAGACTGTTACTAAAAGCTGATTTGAAATATAGTTTCATAATTCAACATTGGGAGAATGAGAGCAAGATGTAACAAGTTAAGAAGGAAAAAAGTTACTTAAAATGAGTATAAAATATTTTGAAGACGTTCAGGCTGAATGAGGGAGAGAGGGTGTTGTAATGTAGAGGTAAGTTTTCCTAAAATGACGCATGGAATACTAACGTTTAAAACGTATATGCAGCTAATGCAGTGGTTCCTGTACTGTCCACAAATACTTTGTGCAAGGATCAGTTACATCTTTAGAAAGCTGTTAGGAGCCCCCAACAACTTGTCACCCTAACTGATTTTTCACTACTTTATTTACTTGTTTATACATACACATATCACACAAATATTGTGTTACATGCCATTATTGCTGAGATGTACAGTATCTTAGGAGACGGCATTAATTTAACTTTAATTTTAAAACCTCAATCTTTTAGGAAAAACCTCAATCTTTTAGGAAAGATCCATGACTAAGGCTCATGGGTGTTACAGTAATACAAATAAACAGGAAAGTTTTATACATAACACTTTTTCCATCAATATGAACCAGAAATAAGCAGGACTACACAACAGGAAAAAAATATAAAGAGAAATTTATCTGATTCTTCTTGGAACTATATACACACTTTGAAGAGTCATCATAAACACTTGCATCTGTTTAGATTCACTTACAATCTCCAGTTTGCTTCCAAACTGAAGTTTGTTTAAAAATAATAATAATCAAGAAAAGCTTTTCTACACACTTGCTCAAACACTTGAATGTATTTTGGGCATGGGTTCACCTGTGTGGGTGGGTGTGTGTGTTAAATATTTGTTTTAGAGTTTATTTTAATTCTGTCTTTTCCATAGTTTTATATTTGAATTAAGTGTGTGCATTTACTACAGAAAACAAAGCAAACTGAAGAGTTTTCTAAATATATGGTAAACTAGTGAAATATCAAGAATACATCTGAATTTGTTTCAGGTCATGTTTGTTGTTGTAGCACATAGTGCCTCCAGTCATGGACCAGAACTCCATTATACTTTAGCACTTTAGAGAGACAGAACAAAGACAGTCCCTGTCCCCAAAGAGCTTGCTTGTGTTACCAAAATTTTCCTTTGCCTATCGATAGAATCATAGAAATGCAGGTCTGCAAGGGACCTTAAGAAGTCATCTAGTCCAGACCCTTTTCCCCCTACACTGATGCAGGATTAAGTATACCTAGACATCATATAAGTACTATGAATAATTGTATATTGTGAACTCGTTTTCTTATGTGCAAATCATAAAAGCTGTTTTATGCCATTAAATTAAAAGAGACTTTAATTCATTACAAATTTTCCTTCCAGAAGCAAAACTACATGCTTAGATTATGTGTGTGTATCCAGAAATCTATGGAAATAAATATTGTCATTCCTGAACAAGCTAATATCTGTCTAGATGTTTTTTTCCTTTTCTGCCACTGTCCGTTTCAAAGAGCTGCCCTTGTGGTAGCTCTCACAATGTCAAAGATTACACCATTGTCCTGAGTTGCTAATGTATCTCTGGCACCCCCAATTTTCTCCTGTTAAAAATGTCTTCCAACGGCTGCAATATTCTGGACACGCTAGCAAATGGACTGGGTGATAGACGTGACTCCAGAGGTGCTGGGATTGCTTATGCTTATCACATTGTTCTTTTGCTGGTTCTACAGAGATGCCTGCTATTGAAATACTTTGCTATCAAGACTCATGCTCTGTTTCTGTTGTATATAAGAGGAAACTGTCAGTACACAACCAACGTCGTGGGTGCTTGTTGACTTTGTTACCCAGCCAAGGAACTACAGTATCATGACTTTTGGTGTGTTTTGGTTTCGATGGGATATTTCCAAACTGTCATGAGCCTGTTAAATTGTGATTTTTTGCAAGTGTTAGCACTTAAATGGGGAGTGGGGGAAGTGATACTATTCAGTAAATATTTAGAGGTCACACTAGTTTCTAAATATTTGCTTCAGAAGTCTTTAATTGTGCTTTTTATAGCACATTAGTTGAAACAAATTTATAATGGGCCTGAGAGGGCTTAACTGCTGCATTTACATTCAGTCCAGGATCACTAAAAGGTACTGGAGTGGGGATATGTTTATTCATAGCAGTATTGTTAAGTCTATTGTCTAAGGTTCTGATTTAAAAAAGTATCCTTATTCAGAGCAGCACATAAGTGCCATTGACTTAAGTGGTACTTAAGTACATGTTCAAATGCTGTCTTGAATAGGGATCATTTTCTGAGTTAGGGTCCTTAGACAATGGGCAGCAATTAACTTGAAAATGTAATTGGCTAAAGTGGTGCTGTTTTGTTGTTAGGAAGTCCCTGTTGAGTTGGCAGTAAGGTAAGGGGATGTGCCACTTGATAAAAGATCAGAACCAGGTGTCTGAGGCTGTGTGACCTTTGTAATGGCAAGCCAAACATGTTCTCTAATGTATTTGGGAGGAAAAGACAGTATTATTGGAAATGGGCACTGCCTCTGATGATGATTTGATTTAGCTGTTTTTGCTAGCATTTCAAATCTAAGAATACTCTAAATTTTAACTTTGTTGCTGCTCTCTGCCAAAAACCCTGTTTGAGTATAATAAAATAATCTAAGAATACATTCTCATTTGCCTACCCCTTCATCCAGATTTTTTTAAAGCAACTTTTCACATTTACTGACTGACTGTTCTACTTGCTTACAATGGTGTACTTAAAACTTAAAGGATCAAAATCTTGACTTCTGCATGCATCTCCATTGATTTGTGTGTTGTACATATTTTGGGTCTTTAAAATCTGAAAGCACCTAGATGACCATCTCTTTAGCACACTAGTTATTCATTATTTTCTTTAGAGTCCATATTGTGCTTCAATCTTTCTAAACGGAAAAGAAGGCACACAAAGAGCTCACAAAAGAAAGATGGGTAAATAATGGGAAGTTTCATGAGTGTAAAGTGCCTTGGAGTTGCTGTTTTACCTGTTAGGGGTTAACTGAACAGGAGAGGGGGGTGACGTAAGAGCTCCCGTTCCTCAAGACACAGGGGGAGAATTTAGTTTCCGTTTAGTTCGTCCCCAGGCTTTTGGGCTGATTCCACCTTTTTCCAGCTATGGAAACTCATCTCTCTTCCTTTTTCTTCATATATTCATAAGTTAGATGAACAGTAAGTGGAACTATTGATTGCATATGCTTTGTATTTGATCTCTGGTGTGCTTACCCTGTAGAATTTATCAGAGAGAGAGAAATCCCCAGGGGGAGGAGGCTAAGTTATGCAAGGAAACTCAGGTTAGAAAGCTTTATACCTGTGAAGTTGTATTAGTTGTATGCTTTGTTTTCTTTTCTTTAATAAACCTTTTTTGTTTTGTATAAGAAGTCTGATAATTCTAATAAAGGGATCCTAGCTTTGGATCGGGCAGCTCATGGTTAGTGAGATCTGTGTGTTTAAATCTCTCTCCTTGGTAGTACAGTAAAACCTCCATTTAACGGACTAATTCGGGCGAGGGGGTGTCCGTTAAATGAAAAAGTCCGTTATTTAATAATAAAAAACCCCGAGCTGTCGGAGCAGCAGCCCGACCGCCACAGGGTCGGGGCGGCAGCTCTGCAGCCCGCCCGCTGCCGGGACCCGGGTGGCAGCCGGGACCCGTCAGCCAGCCCGCCCGCAGGTGGGAGCCGGCAGCCAGCCTGCCTGCTGCTGTGACCCGGGCGGCAGCCGGGAGCCGGCAGCCAGCCTGCCCGCTGCCTGGACCCAGGCCGCAGCCGGGAGCAGGCAGCCAGCCCGCGACAAATGGATTTCGGATGCATCAGACTTGCTTAGGAATTTTGTCCGTTGCATCCGAAGTCTGTTAAATCGAGGTCCGTTAAATCGAGGGTTTACTGTAATGGGATAGCAGGGCGGGGGAGGATTTGTGGCTCGAAGCCTGAGTTCTTTTCTCTCTCAAGTGGCTTGGGGAGGGGGGTGTCAAGGTGCCCCACCCCATAGTCTTGGGGTAATCACTGAGTAGTGGCAGTTGGGTCCCAATCCCCATTCTGGAGGAGTTTGGGTTTGGGGGGGAAAAGATTTAACTCTAGGCTGGAAAAGTAGCTTACAATTAAGGGTCTGCAGCATAAGAGACCCCTTTTACCCTAGAGTTTAGAGTGAGGGGAAGATTCTCTTACAGGAAGGGATACAAAACACACGATTAAGCTTGTTGCTGTCAGTAAGTTTTCGGCATAGGTGGTTTTCAGTCACATTGGTTTTAAAATTGATCCAAGTCTGTATATTTTGAGAAAACAGAGCACTGTTTAAGCTTGTTTTCAAAAGCACAACTTGGAAAAACACACATTAATCTTTATCCCTTTAATAGTTTTTCCTACAAAAATACCTGCATCATTGCCTTTTATGCATAACTAGCGAAAATACCCGGCGTTGCTCGGGTCAGTCGGAGGTGGGGAGGGGGCAGACAGCTGAGCAAGTGCGGGGTCCATTGGAGGGGGGAGGGGGCAGAGAGCAAACCTGACACCCCCACCTCACTTAACCCTCGACCAACCCCGACTCACATTTTCACCCCCCACCACTCCCCCCTACCAACCCCAACACCCCCCGACCAACACCCACACCTCACCCCCCACAGACCAAACCTGACACACCCACCTCACTCCCCCCCCCAACCAAACCCGACACCCCTACCTACCACCACAAACAAACCTGACACCCACACCTCACTTACCCCTCGACCAACCCCGACACCCCTCCTCAACCCCCAACCAAACCCAACACCCCCACCAAACCCAACCCCTCCTGACCAACCCCAACCCCCACCCCTCACCCCTCACCCACCCAGACACCTTCCCACCCACCCCCCGACCAAACCCGACACCCCCACCTCACTTACCCTCCGACCAAACCCAACTCGGGTCCGTCGCAGGTGGGGAGGGGACAGAGAGCTGAGGGATTCCGGGGTCCGTCGCAGGTGGGGAGGGGACAGAGAGCTGAGGGATTCCGGGGTTCCGTTGGAGGGGGGAGGGGGCAGAGAGCTGAGGGATTCCGGGGTCCATCGGAGGTGGGGAGGGGGCAGAGAGCTGAGGGATTCCGGGGTCCATCGGAGGTGGGGAGGGGGCAGAGAGCTGAGGGATTCTGGGGTTCCGTCGGAGGGGGGAGGGGGCAGAGAGCTGAGTGAGTGCGGTGTCTGTTGGAGGGGGTATTATGACATAACTATGTCACAGAGAACAGCAGCTGCCCAGCTGATGTGATTGGCCTTTAAAGAATTTCACCCCTGGGGGCGTCAGAGGTGAGATTTGAAAATTTTCCGACTCTTACGGTCATTAGGACCCCAAGACCTCTAACTGTACCAAATTTCAAGTCTCTAGCTCAAACGGTGTGGAAGGAGTAAGCATACACCCATACATACACGCACGCATACACCATTTGACTTTTATATACAGTAAAACCTCCATTTAACGGACTAATTCGGGCGAGGGGGTGTCCGTTAAATCCAAAAGTCCGTTATTTAATAATAATAAAAAAAAAGAGCTGTCGGAGCAGCAGCCCGCCCGCCACAGGGTCAGGGCGACAGCTCCGCAGCCCGCCCGCTGCCTGGACCCGGGCGGGAGCCGGCAGCCAGCCCGCCCGCTGCCGTGACCCGGGTGGCAGCTGAGAGCCGGCAGCCAGCCCGCCAGAAATGGATCAGGAATGCATCAGACTTGCTCAGAAATTTTGTCCGTTGCATCCGAAGGTCTGTTAAATCGAGGTTTTACTGTATATAGATTAAACTCCAAGGTCTCTTTAAATAGTAACACTTTTTTGGCTTTAATTGTGGGGTGTGTTTGTTTAAACCAAGGGCCTGGCTTAACACTACTTTAAAACTCTTACCCTTTCCACGTGATTTTAAACTGGTTCCACTATATCAGCAGTCTGCATAAAATGTCTTCAGGGCTATAACAGTCCTGGACTTCAACTGTTGCTGAAAAGGCTTTTTGAAATGCAGAGTAAAAGCACAAAGTGCGCCTCTCAGTGCTGCTGCTTCTAAAGTTGGTGACTAAGGGTATGTCTTCACTACCTGCTGAATCGGCGGGTAGCCATCGATCTTCTGGCGATCGATTTCTCGCGTCTTATGAAGACGCGAGAAATCGATCGCTCGCAGCGCCCCCGTCGACTCCGGAACTCCAGCTTGCCGGGAGGCGCAAGCTGGAGTCGACGGGAGAGCGTGCCGCCGACTGCCGCCGGCCATGAGGATGGACGGTAAGTCAGCTGCAGATACGCAAACTTCAGCTACGTGATTCACGTAGCTGAAGTTGCATATCTGCAGTCGATTTCCCCCACCCCCCCGTAGTGGAGACCAGCCCTTAGTTCTTTCTTGCAGTATCAGATTGTACTACGGTAGACTCTCGATTATCCAGAATTGGATTAACCAGGATGTGGATTAACCAGGATGTCAAAAAAAAATATGCGTAACTCGCAGGGCCGGCTCTGGCTTTGTTGCCGCCCCAAGTGTGCGCACACACAAATACCTATCGGGCAGAGCAGCCAGTGAACCAACACTCCCTCTCCCTGGCGCAGGGTGGCTGGTGAATTAACCCTCCCCATATTTCCTATGGATGGTGATTATCCAGGATTTTATTAACCAGGATTCATTTTTTCCCTATCATCCTGGATAATCAAGAGTCTACTGTACGTGCTTCTCAAGCAATTGAAGATTTAGTCAGTGGTTGATATTCTGCCTGTACCTCATATTACGGTTTGTATAAAAATAGGTATCCTAGGCTGGTTCAAAATCTGTAATGTGTCTGAGGGATGGAATGAGTTTGTGTGTGTGTGTGTATATACATACACACACACACACACACAAATAATTGCTGGTAAAGTAATGAATGGTTTTTACAAACTCTAGCAACTCCTATTAAAAAATGCCCTGACAAATACTGTCATTTAACTAATTGTCAGTATTTTGCCTTTATTGTCACACCTTCCAGTATACGATCTCAAAGCTTGTTTAAAAACATGCTTCAGTGGCTGAGCTAGGAAATAGTCATAGAGAACTGTGTTGTTGGCTGACAGCCGGAATGGGCAGCTCCTTGCTGGATTGAGCCCACAGCAAGAACATTTATCAAAGGAGAGTTTAAATTTAGGCTCCTAAATGGGTTGAATTTCACAAGTTTTCTGTTACTTCAGTTGAATCCTGCAGGTGCTCAGAAACCTGAAAGTCAGACTTTAAGAGACTAAAATTAAGCACTTTTTTTCAAATTTTGTTGCTTTCAGTGATGAGCTAAACTGTAAAAAGGCACTTCTGAAATGTGTGTCCCCACACCTGGAGTTACACAGATATAGTTATGTTGCTATATTTGTCCATGTAGACAAGCCTTTAGGCATTATCCTAGTTTGAAATTTTGGACACAGGTGCAATCACTGGCGGAGCCATGAACAGATATGTCCCTCTCCCCCCAACCCCCTTGATTGCATCTTGCAAAGTTAGAACTTTTACAAATATATAATATATATATATATATATAATATAAAAGTCAAATGGTGTATGCGTGTATGTACGTGCACTTACTCCTTCCACACAGTTTGAGCTAGAGACTTGAAATTTGGTAGTTATAGGTCTTAAGGTCCTAATCAGGGTAAGAGTCGAAAATTTTTCAAATCTCACCTCTGACGCCCCCCCAGGGGTGAAATTCTTTAAAGGCCAATCACATCAGCTGGGCAGCTGCAGTTCTCTGTGACATAGTTATGATGTCATAATACCCCCTCCAATGCACCCCGCATTCGCTCAGCTCTCTGCCCCCTCCCCCCTCCAACGCACCCCGGAATCCCTCAGCTCTCTGTCCCCTCCCCACCTGCGACGGACCCGAGTTGGGTTTGGTTGGAGGGTAAGTGAGGTGGGGGTGTCGGGTTTGGTCGGGGGGTGAGGGGGGGTATCGGGTTTGGTCTGGGGGGTGGGAAGGTATCGGGGTGGGTGAGGGGTGAGGTGTGGGTGTTGGGGTTGGTGGGGGGGTAAGGTGGGGGTGTTGGGTTTGGGTGGGTGAGGAGGGGGGTCGGGGTTGGTCAAGGGGTAAGTGAGGTGTGGGTGTCGGGTTTGTTTGGTGGTAGGTAGGGGTTTCGGGTTTGGGGGGGAAAGTGAGGTGGGTGTGTCAGGTTTGGTCTACGGGGGGTGAGGTGTGGGTGTTGGTCAGGGGGTGTTGGTAGGGGGGTGACATGGGTGTGTTGGGTTTGGGTGGGGGGGTGAAAATGTGAGTCGGGGTTGGTCGAGGGGTAAGTGAGGTGGAGGTGTCGGGTTTGGTCGGGGGGGGTGAGGTGGGGGTGTCAGGTTTGCTCTCTGCCCCCTTCCCCCTCCAACGGACCCCGCACTCGCTCAGCTCTCTGCCCCCTCCCTACCTCCGACGGACCTGAGCAACGCCGGGTATTTTCGCTAGTAATGTATAAAGGTGACCGAGTGTGCAGAAACAGAGAAAAACAAAGCTTGCCAATTTTAAATGCTTAGAATTCAAAGATCTATATAAAGGCCCATATTGACCCCTATGCAGAGCGTGAACAATGTCAGCAGTGAAATCTTAAATCTACGAGATGCACAACAAATGCACAGGTAATGTTAGTTTATTGAGACTTATTGGAAGAGGTTGATGCCATGTCATTAACAAAACTCATGGATTTGAATTGCAGCAGTACCTTGTTTTCACAAGTAAGCTTTCTATATAAAATTACCTTAATTGTATAGCATCCTAAAACACTGCAGACACTTATGGGAGGAGAGCCAATAAGTGTGACTTGAATCTGAAGCGGAAAAGGCAACAGAATTCTAAGCTGAGGATGCCTTACTTGACTCTTTACTGTTGTAGAATGTTACTACCGCCAACACTTTGAACAGCATCAAGAGTAACGAATGATGAAAAGGCCCTGTCAAGGTATCTATTCATCACTTTATATTCACTGCTTAGCGCTAGATACCATGCAGAATTTGTTTTATTAATTCTGAGATGAATGTTTAACCCCCTAGAGTAACAAAATCATTACTTTCATCCTCTCTACTTGCATACTGCTTTGATGTAAACTGCTTTTTACATTTATTTTTATTTAATTGTTGCAGTGAAGTATTTTGCTTTAAGGAAAAGAATCTAGCGCAAGAAAGTAGTGCATGAATGTTTCATACAAAATGAAGGAAATGTAGTTCTGTCAGTTTGGATCAATCAACCTTTGATAGCATCTTTTTATCAGAGAAATAACTTCCTGTAAGCAATGTTATGTCTTTAGAAATTGACCAGGTTAAGAAAGTAAAAAACAGTATATTTCAGTTCTTTAGGAAGATAAGGCTCGTTTAAAACTACAAAAGAGGGGGTAGGGGCTGACTCAGTGAAGTGAACTCTGTGCAGTTAACATTGTGGGAAACTAGGGGTACGTCTTCACTACCCGCCGAATCGGCGGGTAGTGATCGATTTTCTGGCGATCGATTTCTCGCGTCTTATGAAGACGCGAGAAATTGATCGCTCGTGGCGCCCCCGTCGACTGCGCAACTCCAGCTTGCCGGGAGGCGCAAGCTGGAGTCGACGGGGGAGCGCGCCACCGACCGCCACCGCCATGAGGACGGACGGAAAGTCGGCTGCAGATACGCAAATTTCAGCTACGTGATTCACGTAGCTGAAGTTGCGTATCTGCAGTCGATTTCCCCTCCCCCTCCCCCCCCCCCCCCCCGTAGTGGAGACCAGCCCTGGGAAACCATGCTAAGAATTTCAAAGATGTGCAATCATTGAGACCAGTGCCTTTTATAAGACCTAAGTTCTAGATAATTCTTCACTAAATCTCTCTAATTTCAGAAGACTAGCTGCAGATTTGAAACTCTTATCTACCAATCAGTGGAAAATTAACTTTTTGTATCTTATTTGTCTGATAGGAAATATCCAGCATTACCCCATTAACCTGTAAAAGGAAGTGATCCATTCTTCAGTTTGACTTCATTTAAGCTTTTAAATAATGACAGTAGGGCAAGTTACATAGCATTAAGGGAGATTTCCTAAAAACAAGATCAATTTGCTACTCTTTCTTCCCTTCTCTGTCATCCCTCCCCTTCTACCCGTCTCTTTTTTTCAGGGAATAACTCAAGAGTTTTTAAGAAGCTTCACTTTTGGCGAAAAATCCATTAGATGCTATCGCTGGCTGCTTTGTAAATAAAATTGATGTCAAGTGACAAAGTGCTGATAGTGTCCTTTTTGCTATATTCAAAATGACAGTCCTTATCCTGAAAAGCTTGCAATCTGACAGAAAGAGGATTGGATTGTAATGGAGGAGGAAGTGTTTAGAGAAAGTTAGATAGGTATTAATTACCTTCACTTACCATGGAGTATTGAGGATTAGAAATGCATTGACAGAGAGTGTGTGCAAAGTATTTCTAACGCTTCAGCCTAATGGTAGGAGAACATTTCTATTAGTCTGCTTTCTGGGAATGGAGCCCTAATACACTGAAAATTGCAGGTTTTGTTAGGACAAACAGAGAGGAGAAAAAATGAAACTTTATTTTTTCTTCCAATATGTTCTACAAATGCATAAATGGACTACCTTAGCTTTGGTGTAATCTGTTATGCTTCAGAGAATTTGTTTTGCCTTCTTTCTGTATTTGTTTCATTTCCTTATCTCCCCTCCCCTGCACTCACTATAGCAGATAAAATCTTGCAAGCTGACCCATTTCTTTTGTCATAGTATTTATCACAAGGTTTATTGGTTCCATTTGTGCTAGGCAGAAATTTGACTTAATACAAAACTGAAATTAGTCAAAATTAGAACCTTTAAAAATTAGATTTTAAAATAATTTTGGACAGTGGATGTGCACTCTACACTTTAAAATTCTAAAACCACAACAGTGATGCAGAAGTTGAGACCTGCACTCTTATATGACATAGCTCCTCACTATGACAACTCTCCCCTTTAGTAATTTTTACTTTATAATCCAGAGCTCCCTTTCTGGGTATCTAATCTGCCTGTGGTAGATAGTTACATAGGGCCAATCACCAGAGCAACTAGATGTTAAAGCTATAAGTTTTAGAAAGTCAAAGTAGTTGATCTTCACAAATCTGGAATGTGCTCCCTATTCTTCCGTGTGGTGCTACCAAAAATTAGGCCTTTTTTTTTTTAAAAAAAAAAATCTTTTTGGAGAATAAAGTGGCTTATTTTCAAATTTTGGACCATTTGAACCTTCCTGAGAGGCATGATGTCTAATTCAAATGGGTGTGCATTTCAAAGTCCCACCATCAAAGGTTGAATACAGCTCTAATTCCCATTGACCTCACTGAGAACTGTGCCTGAGCCTTCATTGTGTCCATTAGGCCTGATCATGCATCCTGTGAAGCTGGAGTTCTTTGGTTTGCTTGAAGGACAGCAGTATTGGAAGCAGAGTTGATATTTTCATTAAATCTGTGTATTTCAATTATTTTTGGGATGTCATTCAGTTGCAGAGGCTGTTCCTATTTTACTAGATTGACATTAAATATATACCAATTTCTCCCCCACCTCCCAAATATCAGTAAAAAGAAACCTATCTAGAACTCACCACTGTTTACAATAAGCCTCACTACAGAGGAAATGAGTGATATTTTACAAATCCTTACTCTTAAGCACAACTGTAGTATTCAGAAAGCTGAACCATTAGCTTCTGCTCTGTTAAACAATGAGTGCTGCCTTATTAGTGTCCTTTGCTCTTAGATGAACTAAATATAGTTGATGTTAAAGTTCTCTGAGTCTTCTATAGAAAAGGCTGGGAAACTTTGTGAATGCAGGAGTAGTGTGGTATAAATAGTGGTTCTGAAACTTTTCTGTACCTGGATATCCCGTCAATGAGAGGGTTGGGGGTTATGACTACCCTACATCTATTCAAGAACCCTATAGGCTTGCAATCTCCAGGTTGAGAACTTTACCTATCCCACACATGGGGACAAGTATTCTGAACAAGCCACTTCTGATCAGTGATGTTCAGGAAGGGTAGCAAAGCTTTATTAAGTGAAGAAGGTCCTTGTGTTTGAGCTTAAATATGCATTTCACAACTGCCATGGGAAAGTCAACGAATCACTGTGAATGAGGAGCTGCTAATATTGAATGTGTCTCTTGACTTCAAGGGGCATGCAATGGTATGCTTATGTAATTTAAAGATCACAACTTTTCAACCTCATCAAATAATTTTTTCCTGTTCCACGGGACTCCTTTTATTTCTGCCAAAGCTTCCCTGTGACTAAATAGTTTGTGGCACGATAGACTACAGTGTAGTCAGAATGCTGCTGTTTCCTGTGAGAGGTTGGATGCCATCAGTTGCAAATAAAGCAGTGATGTCAATCAAATCCAGCTGTAAGAACTGATTGATGAACAGCATAAAAGATTCCCCCTTCCCCATACCATGTCCAGTCGGTAGACAGCAAAACAAGTTCTTGTGTTCCCAGTCAGACTGAACAAATGTTAAAAATTGGGCAGAAACACAGCTGTAGTTTTATCCAGGTACACTGAGAAATACTGGCTCCTGTGAACTCTTCTAAACAGCTGTTTCTCAATGTTGGCCATGTCATAGATTTGTCAGCTGCCCACAACATAAGCATACAGAACTGCTTTTGATTGACTGGCAGCAGCAGATCCCAACATAACAACATCTGAGACATGAGATGCACTAAATGTTTTCTTAATGAGATGAGATTTGTCAGCTTTCACTATTCAGAATGATTCAGAGTCCTGATGTTCAAAGGTTTTCATGTTTATAGCATTGCCTCTTAGTAAAACATTTTGAGTTTGTGAACCCATAAGCTTTCACTTGATGACTCCAGGGCCATTCATTTGTAAAGACTGATACGTGCTGTCCAAATGACTTAGTATTCCGTCCTTCTAATGTAATCCAGAATCCTCTGCCAGCTACTGTGATGGTTCCTTAGAATCACTGCGGTACACATTCTGCTGCTACCCATTATTGTGGTAGCTGATACCCAAGGGTCAGAAAGCTTATGCTGAAATAAACTGGTTAGTCTCTAAGGTGCTACAAAGTCTTTTTAGTTTTATTTACGGCTAGACTAACCCAGTTGCTAATCTTAAACCTGTTTACTATTGGGGCTGGTCTTCACTACGGGCTGGATCAGCGGGTAGCCATCGATCTTTTGGCGATTGCTTTCTCGCGTCTTGTGAAGACATGAGAAATCAATCGCCCTCAGCTCCCCCATTGACTCTGGAACTCCAGCTTGCCAGGAGGCACAAGCTGGAGTCGACGGGGGAGCGCGCTGCCAACTGCCACCACCATGAGGATGGCAGGTATGTCAGCTGCAGATATGCAAACTTCAGCTATGTGATTCACGTAGCTGAAGTTGCATATCTGCCGTCTATTCTCTCTCTCTCCTCCCCCCCTCCCCCCGGTCGTGAGGACCAGCCCTTAAAATTCTCTTCCCCAGATAGCTACTGTATATTATGATGAGCTCTCTTTGATAAACTAAATCAGTTGTTTCTTTTGTCACTTACTATAAAACATTTTTCAGATATCTAATCCGTTTTTAGCTCTTTTCTGAAATTTTTCCAATTTTTCGATTTAATTAAGTTTACTGATTTTAAACAATGAATTCAGGAAATGAAAACTCCACACGACTATAGTTACATGCTTTGTAGGATCCATTAAAATTAAACAGCAATGTAATACTCCAGAAGGACAACTCATGGAAGTCAAGTGACTTGTCTGTACATTTTTGCAGGATTAGACCCTTATTACTCTACACACCTTTAGAAGTAAAACCGGACTAGAAGATGTATCATCTGTGGAACAGGGTTGAGAAATGCAAATCTTAACTGTTGCATTTCCTTTTCCTTTTGAATGTTAAAATCACTATCAAACACACTTTATATTTTAAACATTATTTTAATCTCTTGCCCCCACCCCAAAAGATAGAGAGAGAAGTCTATCCTGATTAGGCTAGCAGTGTTTACAAGCTATGCTGGCTTCATAGACTGAGGCAGCAATAAAAACTGTAAGACATACAGTGAGTTCTGTAGCTTCTTAAAAGTTGATAAAGCACATTACCTAATTAATTTAACCTCATGCCTCTTCTTTTAGGTAGTAGGTGATTATCACTCTCATTTTACATGTAGGTAAACTAGTACAGAGAGAGGTTAAATGGTCACTTTGTAAGTCAGTGGCTTGCTTCCAGTCCTGTGCTCTAAGCAGTGGCCCACATTACATAGTTTAGATTGGTTGGCTGCCTTCATGTAAAATTCTACTACTACATCTTGATTTCATAGTGTTTTGGTCAGCAATTATTGGGTTTAAGGGGTTGATTCTGGTTCAATCAGATTTACACCAGGATAATATCATTGATAAGAGTTTTCTTATTTATATTGGGTAGAAGTGAGATCAGAATCAGACCCTGAGTATTCAGCTATAACAAGGAAGCTAAATATGTACAGATGCACACATCTGTCTTACAAAATATGCAGAGGGAATATGCACAGTACACAAGTAGGTTTCATTATAAGAAAATTTTGTAAAATTAAACATCTTGACAATTTATTAGCACTTCCAGCTTCAAAGTAAAAATTTGAAAGTTGAACTTATTTTTTACAAAGTCTTTAAGCAATGGTGTTGGTGTTGTGTTTTTAAAAAAGATGGGCTAATGAAACTAGATTGGTGAGCAGATGGCTTTTAAGGACTGTGTTTTGCAAATTGTGTAACAGTTTGCTTGGTATCTGGTAAGATACAGTTCTCTCAGTGAAAGAAGTGAGGTTAAAAAAAAAATAAAATCTGAAGCTTTGCTTCATCTCCAGTAATCATCAAAATAAAACCGAACAAAACATTTTGAAATACAATCCAAAAACAGAACTGTGCAGGTAGATGAGGTATGGCATTTAAGCTTTGTATAATGGTCTTGAAGTGATGACCTCATGGTATCTCAGGGGAAATCAACATGTGATTTGTGTATGAATAAATTATAATTTATAATTATATATTATATATATATATAAGGGGGGTGGGGGGATAGCTCAGTGGTTTGAGCATTGGCCTGCTAAACCCAGGGTTGTGAGTTCAATCCTTGAGGGGGCCATTTAGGGCAATCCTGCTAGTGTAGGCAGGCGGATCCTGCTAGTGTAGGCAGGGGACTGGACTCGATGACCTTCAAGGTCTTTCCAGTTCTAGGAGATTGGTATATCTCCATTTATTTATTTATTTATTTATTTATAATTATATTCTTGGGCAAACAGTTCCAGCCTGGCCAAAGGAACAAGTCTAGATGGGACTCCCAACACCTGGGTATCTCAGAATCTTTCAGTGAAAGAACTAGAGAGATGGCTCAAATTGGTTGTGCCCGTTAAGGAGTTCTGGAGAGGAGTGAGTCACTCAAAACTGGTTTTATGTAAGGATTATAAGAGGTGGGACTCCAGATACCACAAAATCCCCATTCTCTGCTAGCTTCCCATAGACTACGAGGCCAATTTCAAGTTCTTGGTCCTGATCTTCAAGGTGCTAAATGGCCTGGACCCAACGTATTTAAGATTGCCTACAGCTCCAGGAGGAAGACAGTGATTGACTTTCTGGAACAATGAAACTTTTTTTCTACAAGGGTACAGACAGGTAATCTGTGCAGGAAACAGAGTTTTTTCAGATGTTGGGTTCATCATTTTCAGCCTTTATTGGAAGTTGGAATTGGTTTTGTAATTTCTACCTGTTCTTCATGGATCTCCTTTTGCAAGACTTCCAAATCCTTGTATCTTTTCCTTCTCAAAGTTTTACTTGGAGTTCAGCCTTGTGACTAGCTATTTGGTTATAGTCATTTTCCAGTGTTCAGCACAACTAACATCAGACTGTTTTGCTAAAGTACTTTTCCATGGAGGCACTGATTCTTCACTGCCTTTCACATTGTGTGATTAGTTACACCATCGTAAAATGAATGCAAAGTACATCTAAAACACAACCAGATCAGAATGGTATTTTATACCCACTTTGCACAGATTCAAATGACTGTACAAGCAAAGCATTGGAGAACTGAGCCCAGAGAGTTTGTCCACAATCACCCAAGTGAAGAATGACAGGCACATACACTTAATTTTATTTTACTTTAATTGAGCAATCCTATCATTTAGAATTCAGTATTATTTCCTACCAATTTCTTTTATATCAAAGCTAACATCATCATCTCTGTCTTTACTTTGTAGTAGAACAGGTAATTATTCTTACATTCACTATTAATGTCACTTATTTCCATTTCTTCAGTTCTGCTCATTCAACCAAATAGCCAATAGAATTATATTCATGGCCGGAGCAGCAATTCCAGCAACTTGGAACTAGAGGAAAGCTCCAATCTTAAATATAAAAATTCCAACTCCCATCTTTAGAGGATGTCAACTCGGACTAAGTCCTCCTTTGGAATGAAACAGAATGGGATCCTGATGAACCAAGAACTGATGTGAGGGTCAAGCTCAAAGGGACATCATCATGAAGAAGGCCTAGAACCAAGAGTGCCTGCCATAAAGGTCGGGTAAGTAGAACAGTGATCTGAGGAAATCACTTTCCTGTAGAACTCTTGGCAGCAGTATATGCTCCTAACTCCAATAAAACAGAGGATTATGAAATACAACACTTTCAACCTAGTAGCAATGGTCTGTAGTGGACATGATGCCCTGAAACAGAGCCAAAGAAAGCCCATAAATTGCATGACCACTTATAACGTTGGTTCCAAATATCAGATGCTGGAAAGGACACTTATGTTGGGTCAACAGTCAAAGGTTTTCTAGTAGGGTGAGTGTGTGTGTCCATGTTCCAGTCACAGAAAGGGGAGTCTGCAAAGACCACTCTGAAGAACAGGCAGTTATGTTGACTAAGTGCTTATGCAACAGTCTGGAAGCAACCGTAAAAAGAAATCCATCAAGTACTGCTTATCCCCAAGTAAGATATGTTGTAATTACATGAAAGGGCAAAAACTTTGAATAGCAACATTTTACAGTACATTAAAGAATAATGATCAAATTATGCCCTTAGCCATTAATCAGACTAATTCATGTGCTTATCTAGCAAAGCAAAAAATAGTTCTGTATAAAAATAGTCCTGTTCATAAGATTTTCCTTCTTTATGGGCTGGTCTACAGTGGGGGAGGAGGGGGATCGACTGAAGATACAGGTGTGTCGCATCTTACGCTCTTTCATCTTCGGTGAATTCAGCCCCCTCCCCCAAAGGGAAAAACTAAAAATATAAAAACTTTGTTTAGGGCAGGCACTATTGCCCACCATTGAACTCAATGGGGTTGCGACATTACGCGGAACTGAACCCTTGCGCAAGACACCACATGCCTGTATGCAACTTCAGCTACATTAATAACGTAGCTAACGTCGGTGTGGCTTCAGCCAACTTACTTGCTGTCCTCATGGCGGCAGTGTGCTCCCCTGTCTACTCCAACTTGCATCTCATGGCAAGCTGGAGTTCCGGAGTCGACAGGAGAGCCGCTGGCTATTGATCGCTACCCGCCAATCCAGCGGGTAGTGAAGACATACCCTTTATTTATCTGAACTGGATCATGGCTGATTCACGCTTCAGATGGAAAAGTCCTAAAGTCATAGCAATAAAGCACCCATCTATGTTCAGAAAAGACATCACAGTTCTCAGTAATCTGACCTTCCTTCCCCCCCCACCCCCCGCCTCCGGCCCATGAATCACAAGGCTTTGTTCTGAAATATGAGAGAATTGTGCAACTGCACCCAAAGAACTATGTGTTCACAACTGAGTACAGAACTTGTTTAGTAGAATTGCTTGGACTGGGAACTGTAAAAAGCTATTATTCATATGTTTTTTGTTTTCTTTTCCCCTAGACTCTCCAGTGGACATATTCAAACTGATTTGAAGATTTCTGGTGATTTTTATTCTACCAATTTGTTTGGAAACTCCTTTCATGTTCTTGTTGAACTTTTACTAGTAAAATGGATTTATTTCTCTTCAATTAAAATCTTGTATGTCTAGTCTTACCTTTGCTAAGGAGCAAGACCAGTTTCTCCCCTTCTATGTAGTAATATGCCAGAATTACACTTCCTTCCTACCGCAGCAGTCTCCAGGTTATGTTTTTAATTAGCTCAATCTTTCCCCATAAAACATTCTCTTCAAACTCACTATCTTAGCTATTTTTCAGGGAACTCCACATAGTGTATTTTATATTTTTCTATAGAGGAGTGGTCAGCACTAAACACACTTTCTAGTGGTGGTCTAACCAGGAGTGTGTAAACAGAAAGAAGTATCACACACCAGTATTTTCTCTTAATACACCCCAGGATTTTATTTGATTTGGCCTTTTTTTTTTTTTTTAGCTGCAGCATCAAACTGAATATTCTTTACTTTACTCCTTTTTTGGGCCTAAGATTTATTTTTGCATTACTACTGTGCAGCTTTTTAATTGCATTAATATTTGCATATAATTTACACATGTTAATTAACTCCCCTTGATATATTTCTCTAATTTGACCAGAACAGACTGTCCTTGCAGGGTCCCGGGAGCCGCAGTCCCCGCTCCCTGCCCGGGCTCACGGCAGCCCCCGGCTCCCGGGACCCTGCAAGGAGGGTTACTGCTGCCGGGGGCCAGGCGGCAGCCCGCCCCCGGCTCAATCCGGCGGCAGTTAGCAGCCCGCCCGCCGGGGTTCTCGGCTGCTGGGACCCGGCTGGCTCTCTGCCCACGCGCAGCGGCCGCCGCGCTTTTGAGCCGGGGGCGGGCGGGCTGACAGCTCCCGCCGGGTCCCAGCAGCCGGGGACCCCGGCGGGCGGGTTGACGGTAAAACCTTCATATAACGGACTAATTCGGGCGAACTTCGGATGCATCAAACTCTGAAAATTTTTGTCCGTTGCATCCGAAGTCCGTTAAATGGAGGTCCGTTAAATCGAGGTTTCACTGTACACAAATATTCTCATTTTAAATGAAATGGCCCCCAAAGACATTTAACTTCATTCCATAAGATTTACCCAGGATATCACAAAATACTGCCAGATCATTCACACGCATGTCTAGAACTGATATTACCTTTGGTGACACAATCTTGGATTTGCTTCCTCAGCACATGCCTCCATGTTGAGATACTGCTTTGGTCTCTCTCATGTTGAAGTACCAATAGGGACATATACTCAAAGAAGGAGATTACTCAGCTGTACAGGAGCATGAGTTCTTCAAGTTGTTTTGTTCATATGGGTGGTGCTCCACCTCCCATTCTCCTCTGCTTCTTGAGTACAAAGCCTGGAAGACTGAAAGAACTGGAGAGGCAGTGGATACATGCCTCCTGATATGCCCAGACTTGGGAGCACAAGGCTCTACTCTGCGCAAGCACGGAGCCCCAGATGCTGGTCTTTACGATCTCTAGTAGAGTGCGCACAGGCATGCACACATTCCATGACAGAATGCCCATAGAGACAAAACATCTTGAAGATCTCAAGTTACTGCACATGTAAGTAACTTTTTTACAATTCAGAATATTCACTGAATGATTTTTGCAGCAGTTGCCCAACTTAATTCCATGTCTTATATCAGAGTTGTGAAGTTCCAACTGTAGGGCCAAATTTTGCCATCAGTTACATCTGTGTCATCCTGCTGAGTGGCATGAGAGTAAATCAGGGCAGATTATGAAGAGCAGAATCTTTACTACTGACATTTATGAACCATGAAGGAAGAACATGTTTGTTATTCACAGGTAAAGTTCACAGAGCTAGCAATCAGAGAAAACATCCCTTTACTTGTATACTGTGAAAACTGTCCATGAAGGTCATTGAGGCACAAATGCAGAACCACTTTTCAGAATATAACTTCACTCTAAGGCTTGACTGAAAGGGATTACTTGCATGGTTAAAAAGTTAAGCATATGTGTTGAAGTCTCTGTATGGACCCTTCAGCTGAAGTGGACACCTGTTTACATTGTCTTATTGCAATCAGTTGTCAAGACAAGTGAAAAAAAATGGTGGTCACTTGAAGGTTAACACAAAGTTGTTGACAGTACTGACAAGGAACTGAATGTCTTTTTAACTGTATGAGCTTTCAATAGTCAGATCTGAAACCAAATTCAAAGAGCTCCCTTAAAAAAGCCACCCTTGGTGTATTATCAATAGTATTGACAAAAAACCTTATGAACCAACAATTCCATCAACCAATCCATAGTGCTTTCTTTGTTTTTGCAGGAAAAAAATATCAGGAGGCAAACTTTTTCAGCTCCATTGCCCAGTAGTGACTTTCAGATTCAAGTCAAAACAAAACAATATAGTTTTGCTGGAAAATAATCATTGATATATTTCAGGATATTCAATGAAAAATAATGACAATGCTAATAATTATTTGTGATTTCTTCTGCTTACGATGAAAGAACCTGACAATACTATTCTAGTAAAATAATATGGATTGGTGTAGATTCCTATGGGTTTATAAAAGATTGAAATGACCGCAACCTTAAGTGCTTTGCTAAAAATGAATGGATTTGAGCACATGCTTATGTATTTTGCTGAATTGGAGTCTGAGGCCCAGCTCCTACAATGAGTTCTGTGCAAGTGGATCCTTGTAGCTCACAGAATGTCCCATTGTGGAAATCAGGGTCTGTGTTCATTGACCTTACCTGTCCTTAGAAAGCACATGCCTTTACCTAACTTACGTACGACAACTTATTTGTTCTAAAATAAGGTATTTATTATTTTAACTCAGTGTTATTCCCTTACAAAAAATTAAGAGGTTGAGGGGGAGAGGGATGTGGAGAGCAATTAAAGATTCTGCAGCATCATAACAGAAGCCCTAATAAGGTCCATCTCCCAGATTCATGCACAGGGGAAACTTTTACACACAGTTCTCCCTCACAAAATTGGGGGTCAGCTTCCTCCACAGCACTGTCCTCATTGGTAGCACTGTATAGAGGGCTCCACAGAAGACTACAATCCACAAAGACATAGAGGGTAAAGAGACAGTGGAGGGAGAGTGGGAAGCCCCACTGGCATTCCCTCCCCACTCAGCATCATGGAGCCAATTGAATATAGTTAGGATCAAATATTTAATGAACATACAGTAAACCCTCGATTTAACGGACTTCGGATGCAACGGACAAAATTTCTGAGCAAGTCTGATGCATTCCTGATCCATTTCTGGCGGGCTGGCTGCCGGCTCCCGGCTGCCGCCCGGGTCCAGGCAGCGGACGGGCTGCGGAGCTGCCGGCTCCCGGCTGCCGCCCGGGTCCAGGCAGCGGACGGGCTGCGGAGCTGCCGGCTCCCGGCTGCCGCCCGTGTCCAGGCAGCAGGCGGGCTGCGGGGCTGTCGCCCTGACCCTGTGGCGGGCGGGCTGCTGCTCCGACAGCTTTTTTTTATTATTATTATTAAATAACGGACTTTTTGATTTAACGGACACCCCCTCGCCCGAATTAGTCCGTTAAAGGGAGGTTTTACTGTACAGTACTTTGAAAATAAAGGGTAATATAGATGCTAAATATTAATCTGGTATTTATAGAGAACATTTTATTACATAGACCTACAACTGTTTTGAACATTATCTAAGAAACCAACTGCTTAAAACAAGAGGCTGGATAAGCGGATATCTTACCAGGAGATGCGAGGCTAAGTGATTTGCCCAGGGTCGCACAGGAAGTATGTGGTGCAGTAGGGAACTAAACTCTATCTCCGGTGTCACAAACTAATAAATTAATATGAAAATGTGAGCTACAGGTGCACAGTGCCACTGAAACTCAGGAAATTTTAGTTGAGACAAACAAATCCACATTTATATACCTAACTTTGCCATTTCTCTATTTAAGTCTAAAGAGGAAAAAAAAAGTTCCTACCTGAGCTCCAAGGTCCCTTTAACATAATTTTAAAAGTACATTTGAGAGCCAGCAAGCCTCCTCAAAACTCACCAACACCTATAACACTCAAATACAAGCAATATCTTACCCCCCCCCCCCCACACACAGCAGTCCCTCCCCCAGGTGGGCGGAGATGAACTTCGGAGTGTGGCCCGGATTCTAGCCCCGGGGAGGGAGCGCTGCAGCCTTGCCGTACCCCCAGCTCCCTTCTTTCATAAGAGGGGGCTCCCGCACTCCCCCCCCCCGCCTGTCAGGATCAGCGACAGGGAAGCAGCGCCCCACAGCACGTCTGCAGCGGGAAGTGGGGCTGCAGCCCGGGAACCCCTGGGCTAGCTGCAACCCAGCCCGCGCAGCAGGCAATACGCCGAGCAGTACACGCTGTCCCCCCGCCCATCCAGGGACCCGAGTTCGCCTTCACCGGGATACTTAACAAGCTAGCGACCACAGCCCCCATCATAGCTCCCGCCGCTGCCCGGGTTCTCTCCTGTAGCTGCTGACCAGGAGGGAAACTGAGGCAGGGCCGCTCCGCCTCCCCAGGGGTACCAGGGGAACGCGCGGTTCCCTCCGCTCCAGCAGCGCCTGAGCCTGTGAGAAATGGCCGGAGAACCCGCCAGTTCATTGCACAATCGGCGGCTCGGACCCTGACTGACCCCAGCGCGGGCTGCAAACCCCGCCCGCCCCTCAGGGCGCCTGGCTGCGACGGCCCCACACGGTCCCGCGCGCACACACGAGGCGACGCCGCAGCTCTGCAGGAGAAAGGCAGGAAAGAGACGCGCATGCGCTACCCCGCAACAGCTCGCTCGGCGGCGGTTGGACGGCGCGCGCCTCCTCCCGGACCCTCCCCACCTTCCTCCTCCCCTCTACCCTCGCGCTCTCCGTGCGACGCCGCGGAGCGAGAAGCCGTCGTGTCGGACGCGGCAGATTCGCCATAATCCGCCACTTCGCTTTTCTGACCCCCATTAAAAATAATAATTTAACCAGGAGCGGGGAAGCCAGCGGGGTACCCGGGTGGCCTAGTCCACTGGGACGGAAGCACTTAAAACCCCCCACCTCGGCCTTATTTCACTACCACCTCCCCCAGCGACCGACTATGGAGGCTCCGGCTGCAGGTGAGGGGGGCGGCCCGGGTCTAAATGTGAGCAGTGGGGGAGGGGAAGGCGCGCGGAGGGATTCTATCCTGGGCGGAAGAGGAGGGGGAGCAGAAAAAGTAGTCCCGTCTTGTCTCTATTTTTAGTGATCTATGCGCGTATAAAGTAGTTCCCCCTACGTATTATTCCCACCGCCGCCCTGGCCCCTCTCTCCGCAGCCACCGGCCTGCCGGGAACTTCCAGTCCCACCCTGCCCTCTGGGCCGGCCTCACGGCAGCTGTCGAAGCGAACTGGAACCTCAGAGCTAATTAACCCCGGGGTGGGGGGAGGGCTGGGGCTGCTCGCCCGGACCCCCTCCTCCCAAGCCTCTTCCTTCCCCCCCCCCCTATATTCAGCTAACCCCCGCGCGCCTAGCCCCCAATCCCTCCGCTAGCCATGCCAGCCCCCTTCGCGCCAAAGGCTTTGGGGTGCCCGACAGGCCGCTCTTTGGGGGGGGGGGAGGAGACACTCCACGCCCCCTCTCCCCGTCCCTCGCTTTGGGTTGGGAAGGGGCTGCCCCAGCACTGGGCCGTTGGCCTTTACTGGGGGGGAGGGGGACTGGGGAGCCGCCCCCCCGGAGGGTGGGGCTTCTTTCTGCGGTGGGAAGCCCACATAGGGGCAGGGCCGGGGAATCCTTCCACTGGGGGAGGGGAGCGAGCCTTTCCCTATAGGACTTCCAAGCCCTGGCTTCAGTTCCCCCCAACCCCAGAGGAGTGAGCGGGGCAAGGAAGGGGGGGGGGGGGTGAAGTGGGGTCCTGAGTTTCTCCCTGTTGCCTTGAGATGGTGGTTAGGAGTCCGCCCCGCTCCATCCCATTGTGGGCCCCACCCTAGAGTGGGAAGCGGTGGATGGACTCAGACAGCCCAGTAGGGTGTTTTGACATGTAATTTACTCAAGGAAGAAGTGGGGCTAAATCTCTATAAGGAAGCTTCCTTCTGTGCTGCTAGATGTATTTAGAGACACCTCAGCATTGCTCACATTCAGATTCCTAAGGGTATCCCTGTCTGCCAAAGCCAGTAGTCTAAACCAAGGCACAGCAAGCTATGGGCCAGATCGGCCTGTCATGACTTTCAGTCCGGCCTGTGGGATTGCCAGCCCTGTGGCCCCTGGGGGATGGGGAGCAGAGGGCTCTGTGGTCTTCCCTTGTCTGCAGGTATCGCCCCCCACAGCTCCCATTGGCCAGGAACCAAGAACTGTGGCCAATGGGGAGGGCGGGTGGTACCCACAGGTAAAGGCAGTGTGTGGCTGGAGCTGCCCGCCCCACCCCAGCCCTGAGAGCCACTGCAGGACATGCTGGCTACTTCTGAAGGGGGTAAGGGCAGGCAAGCAGCCCACATTAGTCCCGCTGCACACTGCTGCCACCCCAGAGCCGCTAGAGGTAAGCAGTGCCAGGCCGGAGCCCGTGCACCCTGAACTCCTGCATCCCAACTCTGTGTCCCCTAACTCCCTGCCTTGAGCCACCTGCTGCACCCCTCCTGCCCCCTACCCCCCTGGGTTGAGCCCCCTACCCCCCTGCCTTGAGCTCCCTGCCACACCCCTCCTGCACCCCTGCCCTGAGCCACATAACTCCTTGCCTTGAGTCCCCTGCCACACCTCTCCTGCACCCCAGTCTCCTTCCCTGAGCCTTCTCCCATACATCCTCCTGCACCCCAACCTTCTGCCCCACCCCTCTTGCAGCCAACTCCCTGCACATGGCACCCTGTCCCACACACCGCACCCCTACCCCAGCCCTACATCCATGTGCCTACATACAGTTTCCCCACTCAGATGTGGCCCTTGGGCCAAAAAGTTTTCCCACCCTTGGTCTAAACTGTTTAGAAGGGTGCCAGAAAAAAGCAAAAAGTAGTTTCTAATGTTTGTGTAACTTACAAAGGGGTGTAACTATAAAATGTTCTGCTAATATGCTCAAAACTAGAGTCTTTTTTTAAAATTTCAAATATCTATAAAACAGCATGCTATGGCTATATTGTGCAAATAGCAGAACCAATCTACATAATGTTATGTGAGGACATAGATTAAAATTGGAGACATGCCCTGCATTATGATCACAGTTCAATAATGTTTGGGTGCCTTGAACCTGACTTTCAGCCAACTGTTGTGCAGAATGCCTACAGTTCCAGGTGATTTCAAGAAGAATTATGGATATTCTGCACTTCAGAAAGTCAGGTTCAAGACCTCTCAAGTAGGGTATCCAAAAATCAATGGCCAGTTTTGAGGATGTTAGTTTATTTTCTTATGAGTGTCTTCAGTGTCTTTTGCTTCAGGACACGGTACCTTGCAGGATAGGGTCCCTAAAGTGTAGAATGCAGCACCTGTGTTTGGCCACAAGAGGTTCCTACTAGAACATGGAATATAACTTTTGTTGTCTCTGAATGTAAAATAACTATAGCCTCGTAGAACATTTAATTAGATGGCACATATTTTTAAAATAATTATGTGAGAAAAGGTACATATAGCGTAAATCAGATATTTATACCCTAGTATAGATATTTTGTAGGCTCTTTTAGCCAATTGTCATAACAATAGGATCTCTACTAACATTGTAATCAACTATCTTATCTACCAAGAACTTAACTGTTGGTTATGTCCCTTGATAAATAAACTGATCTCTTTAAACTGCAGCACTGTGCATACAGGCTTAATTTTCTTGTATGGATTTTGTCGTGTGTCGATTTCAGCCATTGTCAAAAGAAAGTTTGCTACATTTGATTCATACCTAAATTGTTTCATAGTCAGATGAAAGCAAGTACTAAGCATCAATTTGCTTTGCCATCCTGACAAGAAGAGCCTCACTTTCTGTATGTGATGAATAGGCCACATAAGCTTTTCATTGTTTAAATTTCCTGTTGACAAGGTATATTGTAATGCTGATTTCGAGATGTGGCATTGAAGTTTTAGACTTGAGTCATCCTGTCTAGACTAAACAAGTAATAATTTTCATCCCGTTCTGAAGTCTGTATAGTTCATGCAGAATGCTTTTTTGTTTTTTAATGTATAATATATGGGAGAGAGAGAGAGCACGCACGAGAGACTTGAGACACCTTAGGCTAGTTCCACAAAGATTTAAGTAAGGTACCCAAAAGTTGAAACATCCAAAACCATTGGCTGCTGTAGAAAATTTTGACATTATTGAATTAATAGGAATAGAATAGATCAATATTTTTTCTAATTTTAAAGACCGCTATGCCCCACAGAGCAGTTTAGTGCCTAAGTCTCAGTGGGATTCACAAAGTAAATGTTCCCTCACTTATCTTGCCCTCAGGGCCTGATCCAGGAAATGAGGTCAAATCACACCTGATGTGCAGAAAGTATGGTGGTTCTAGTCTCTTATACCCAGTAGTCCAATGGATGGAATTCTCATGTGGGATACTCTAGGATCAAATCCCCACTCTGTCTGATTTGGAGCAGGGATTTGAACCTAACTCTCCCATCTCCTTGCTGAATGTACTAACCACTCCACTCGGCTACAAGATACCTGTGGGTTTTTCTCTTCCCTCCTGTGGAAACTGTTCCACTTTGTATAAAACACTTAAACATTGATTGCAGCAGCGATTGGAACCTGGGTGTCCCAGGTGAGCACGTTTGCCACTGGGTTATAGAGTCATTTTCACTTTCTCTGACCAATACACCCCACCACATCCTTTCAGGTCTCCCACATTCCAAGGAGGATTAAGTCACAGTGAGATAAGGTCTCTTCAAGTGAGAGCATCTACATGACAATTTAAGCGCTTTAACTTCTTCATATTGACTTTTTGTACCTTTAGTTGATTTGTTATAACTTTCCTGAGAGTTCCTGTGTAGATAACCCTAGGACCCCCAGTGTTGCCACTAAGTGTAATGTAGACAAGGTTTTTGTAAGAATCAACAGGAAATATGGCATTATTTAGTGTCCCGCAGCATGTGTAGCACCTTTAAACTTCTTGCTAACGCTTTACTTGTGCAGAGCTTACTGATTAGAAACAATGAAATGATGATTTTTACCACACCAAAGAAAGAGAACTATAATTAGTTAATGCTAGTATTTTCCCTCAACTTATAACTCTGAAATGTTAATGGGTGGTGGTGGGGAGGAAAGGCCTGAAGATCAAATCTTTGGCTAAGTGTCTGCTCTTGAGGAGAATGTATGGGTAAATGAAAATCATACTTGTTCCACGCTCCTTTTTTGAAGGATGGAAAAATGCAATTGGCACAATTAATTGCATTTCATCAAGATTATGAACTACTGCAGATTGCCTGAAGGTATAAAAATAAGTGCATTGGCATATTTCACAATATTTTGAATAAAGTCTGATTTTTCTTTGTGTATAGATTTTAATCTGCTTATTTTCTGTGTCGGATACCCTGACTACACAATGACTCGGCAGCAAGCCAACAAAACTCACAGCTACATAGTAACACATATTTGAATTGCAAATACCCAGAAAATAGTGCTCCTCTCTGACAAGCCGAGAAGGGGTTGCTGCTGTTTCTCTATATGTCAGTTTAGTTATTCCATCCAGAGTTGGAAAGAGTAGCATAATGTGTGATACTGCATATATTATAATTCCATACATGTGCAGTTCAAAATATAAGTATTTAGTTAACACATCACAGAGTTGTTCAGTTCTTTTTATGTTCAACTACAATTATTGGCTTGATACTTGTTACTCCCATATTAAATATTAGCATGAAGCTTGGATACTTCTTGTTTGAGCTAAAATAGTTACACCAAGGAAAAGATCTTATATATTCATGTGTGAGTCCCGTCTCTCCCTTTTCTGGAAAACCCTGTAACGCTGCCTGCAGTGACTCAAGATCAGGGATCAGCAACCTTGGCACACGGAACCGCAGGGTAAGCACCCTTAGTGGGCCCCGCCAGTTTGTTTACTTGCCGGTTCGCTGACCGTGGCTCCCACTGGCCGAGGTTTGCCATCCTGGTCCAATGGGGGCTGCAGCAAACCGGCAAGTAAACAAACTGGCAGGGCCTGCTAAAGGTGCTTGCCCTGTGGTTCTGTGTGCTAAGGTTGCCAATCCCTTCTCAAGACCATGAGTACCAACCTTAGGGTAGACAGTTAAGAGCGAGGCCACAAACCCCAAATTAGTTGAGTTCTGAACTTAGACGTTGCCTACATTGCAGTTTTGTTGTCAAAAGGCAGCTTTTGCTGATAACAGTAGAGGTGTACACACTACAAAGCTACCATTGGCAGCAAAACTGCTGTTTTGCTGACAGAATAAAATCACCTTGAGAAGAGGCTTAGAGCTTTCTGTGGCAAAGTTAAAGTGACAAAGTGTCAGTGTAGATCGGGGTGGGCAAACTCCGGCCCTCCCCTGGGTGCCCTTCACCTATCAAAGCTCCAGGAAGCTTTGATATTTCTCCGTGTGGAGAGCTCTCAGAGTGGCTAAGGATGCCACTCATGGTGACTAAGGAGGCTGTGGGAGAACTCGGAGGGAATCACAGAGTCATGGATATGGAATTGGCAGGCGGAGCCTACTGTTGCTGCAGGGGAGAGGCTGTTATGCTGTGCAGAGCTAGGGGATGATGTGAGGGGTGTCCCCCTCCCTGAGGATTAGTTGCCTAGGCAGTTTTCTGAACTTAGAGACAGCATGCTGACACACTCTTCTCCAGCACCCACTGAATTTCTCACAAATGTGCAAACCCCCCCCCCCCACTACAATCTCTCACATGCTTCCCCAATACACACTCTGTTTCTGTCTCTTCCCCCTCCCCCCAGCTCCTTGTCACAGTCCTTCCCTCCCTTCACACTTCTGTTGAAAAGTGGCTGGCAATCTAGTAGGATTGAGAAACCGGCATCATGTGACACTGTACCTGGCCCATGAGGCATAGCAAACCCTTTCCAAAAAACTCTGCAGCCAATTGCATAGTGGGGTATCTACCCACAGTGCACTGCTCTTTGTGTCGATGCAAGAACTGCTAGTGTCAATGTGCTCTGCTTACACAAGGAGCATAGTGCGGACATGCAACAGCAGTTTAATTAAAGTGGTATAACTTTTGTCAACAAAACTCTAGTGTAGACAAGCCTGAGATGTCCCCAACCAATTAGCAAGTGTGAGCTCCTCAGGAACTATAACAAACTTAACATGGAGTCACAGATTGGAGTACCCAAGAGGACTGTCCATCTTGCCACCCATGTGAGCGTACCTTTGTGATAGATGGTCTCTTACACCAAGAATAAGAGCAATATCAAGTTACTCCCAGTCCTGAAGGACCAGTCATGTACCCCAAGTCAGTTGCACCTTAGATCTTACCCCAAACACAACACTTGTAGCCAATCCTATAATAAACTTTATTTATTAAATTTATTAAAATAAAAATTTATTAAATAGGAAAAGGAAAACAGAGAATTATTTTACAAAGTTAAAACAGTTGAATATAGATACACAAATGAGTTACATTAAAAAGGTAATAAAAGTGGCTATAATCAGATTCGATGTGCCCTTTAGGGCTAATTTAGGCTAAATTGCTGGGGTTCTCTTACGCCGAGAAACATTTTGCCCCACGGAGTCCAAGCAGCACACAAATACCAACTTCCTTTTCTTTATACAGTAACTCCCCACTTAACCTTCTATTAATGTTGTTTCGATCTTATGTCTCTGCTCCATTACAGAACATGCTTGTTTAAAGTTGTGTAGTGCACAGCTATAACACTGGCCGCCTGCTTTGTCCACAGCTGGCAGCCCCTCATCAGCTCCCCTATGCCTCCTCTGGCACCTCGCGCCTGCTGGTGGACCCCGTGGATCAGTGCCTTTCCCCTGGTCCGCCCCGCCTCTTTTCTGTGACAATCAGCTGGTTTGCGGTGTTTAGGAGGGAGGGGGAGCCTGTGCACAGAGTCCTCGCTCCTCCTCCCTGCCTCCTGAACGCTGCAAACCAGCTGATTGCAACGGGCAAGAGGTGGGAGGAGCAAGGACACGGTGTGTGGAGTAAAGGGGGAGAAGGGGGGGAAGAGGCAGGTTAAGGGTGGGGGCTTGGGTGGAGTGAACGGGCCGATGGTTGAATCCCCCATCCCTGGTGCTTGCACAGTAGGGGAATCTGCTGCTGCTGCGCAATGTGCTTCTCCTAGTCTATGGCACCTTCAGCCTCCTTGCCTGCCTCACTGTCTACAGTACCAGTGGGCTAAGGCCTTGTGTACACTGTGGCTTTGTTTTCACTGCCAAAAAGGGGTGTGTTTACAGTGACATAACCATCTCACTGTGAAACCCTAGTGGAGACAAGGCACTGTAGCTTTTACTGTGATGTAGTTAGGCAAGCTCACCTATGAGAGGAGCATAGTGTTGACCTCACCTACTTATATGAACATAAGAACATAAGAACGTCCATACTGGGTCAGACCAAAGGTCCATCTAGCCCAGCATCCTGTCTACCTATGATGGTAAAAACTACCAAGTTGTGTCCACTGAGATTTTCCAGCAAGATAGCTAATTCATGTTAATTATCGCACTGTAAAATACAAATGGAAAAGCCACGTTTTTTGACAAGGAAGATCAAGTCTTCACTTTTAACTCAACCTGCTAACTTGTACAAAAACTAGAAATTGTGTTGTCTTCACTAGGATTTTAACTTGAACACACTTTTTGCACACTAAAGCCAAGGCATAACTGGAGGAATGGAGAAGCAGGGTTGTGGGAGGTGCAAGAAAACAGGTATCCTGTGGCAGAGTGGATGTATAGGTGAGTGAGCATAGAGAAGTATGCATATAATTTAGGAGTATATGGTCCGGTATAGAGAGGGAAGAGTAAGAGAACTTAGTAGTGGGTAGAAAAGACATTGTGGAGGGGAAAGAAAGGGAAATATTGAAATGGTACATATATGCTAGGAAGCAAAGGAAATAGTAGAAATGAAGAATGGTATAAATTAAGGAAGGAAAGATTTACTAAACAGAAGAAAAATGGACTGAAGGAACTACAGGAGAACCTTAAAGATCTGAACAATAGTTACAGACTGACCGCTTAACTGGACACCATGTGGAATGGGAAGTAAGTAGTCAGCAGACAAATGAACAGTAAATTGTGCCTCTATTGCATTGGTTCTCAAACTGGGGGTCGCGACCCAATTATGTGGGGGTCGTGAGCCCCTGCTGCCGGTGCAATGTATTATCATGCTTCTTGTAAGACTGCTACTTAGGGTGTACTGAGCATGCTCAGTAACATCGGCTGTAGCCACTGCCCTTCTCTCCGCCTTTATTAGCCATAAGATTCTGCTGACTGCTGTTTACAGGGCTTAAAAAGTGGCAAAGGGGGCAAAACGGAGGAAATGGGTGGCCGGGGTCTGAGCAGGCCGTGGAAATGAACGGGTCAAGGTGGGTCAAGCTGCTGGAGAAAGGATTAACAAAGGGGCAAATGGGCAAAATCAGGGGCCCGGGGAGAGAGGGAGGAGTTAAGCCCCGGAGTGAGGTCCTGGCAGAGGGTGACAGAGGGCAAAATCCAGCACAGGGAGGGGCAATGGGGGTTTGCAGTTGCCCCAGTGGGACTGAGACACCAGTATTTGCAGAAATAGTTTGTAGTGAGGGGTGAGAGACTTTTTTATTTGATCAAAGTGGGTTTTTTGTATGTGCACAGGTACCTATGAGGAACTGCTACAGTAGCACATTCCTACGGGGAGCAGTATAATACGCTACAGAATGCAAGAAAATGCTACCTGTAGACATTTGCTACATTTGGTAGCAGTTTTCTACGGTAGCTTTATATGGTAGCACTTTCATACACCCTAACTATGAGGAACTGTTACGGTAGCATATTCGTACAAGGAGCCGTATAAGACACTGCACCGGCCTAACCCCAAGCCCACCGGTAGAGGAAGGCGGGGCGGCAGAGAGCCCTCTCCCCTGGCAGAGTCAGAGTCAGGCCGGAGAGCTCTCTGCCGCCCGGGGCATGCTGCAGGGGCGGGGGCAGAGAACCCCCCCTCACAACCTGGCTCTGGCTGCCCCCTGCCTCCCCCATGGGTCCCCCAGCCTCCCCTTGCTGCCCCCTTAGATCTTCCAGGGGCAAGTCAGAAGCCTCCCTTCTCTTCCCTGCAGCAACATGTTGCCTCCCTGCAGCAGCTGCCGCCGCTGGGTCCTAGTGCCCATCATCTTCCACTGTCAGTGACGGGGTGAGTGAGTTTGCTGCTGGGGGAGCAGGAAAGGGGGGGCCCTGCCCCAGAGCTTGCTGCTGCTGGCAGGGAAAGGGATGGGGGGAGTCCTCTTCTATGGCCCCAGTCCCAGAGCAGCCTGCCTGCACCTGTCCTAAACTCATCCCCAGCCCTGCCTCACCCCAGAGCCCACACCCCAGCAAGAGCTTACCCCCCCACCGCACCCCAACCCTCTACTCAGGCCCTGAGCCACTCCAGCACCCCAAACCCTCATCTCCAGCCCCAGCCAGAGCCCTCCCCCCACATCCCAACCCTCTGCCCTAGCCCTGGGCCCCTCCAGCACCCCAACCACCTTATCCCCAGTCCCAGCCAGAGCCCCCTCCATACCCCAACCCTCTGCCCCATGCTACATTACATTATCCAATATTCATTTAAAAAAATTATAATAAGCAATGCTCTGGGAAAAAGGGAGGGGGGGGGTGCAAGATAAATTTTTTGCCTAGGATGCCAAAATATCCTTGCCCCCTCCATTGCTCCTCCCCCCTTGCATTCCCCCCTCCCCCGCTCACCCAATGTGTCCTGATATTTTGCTCTTGCAATCTGGTCACCCTACCCAAGCCCCAGCCCCTGCCACAGCGGGCTGCCGGCAGCAACCCAAGACCCAGGCCTTGCCACAGCGGGCTGCCAGTGGCACCTCGGGCCCTGTCCCGGGAGGTTGCTGGCATACACACTCCCCAGCCCGGCCCATGCCCCGCCCTCGCCCCCTAAGGGGGGTTGCGCATAGAGGCCTGGTGTCCGAAAGGGGTCACCAATAGAAAAAATTTGAGAGCCACTGCTCTATTGCATCTTAAAGGTAGGCACATCTGTGCTGCCTATCCCTGCTCCCTACTTGCCACATGGAGGGCAGCCACTTACAGGTAGGAGCTGAAGATACTGAATTTCACAGGCAGAGACGTGAGCCCTGGAGCAGGCAGATCAGGAGTAGGGCTGGGGACAGGTCTGCAGCTTTCCTGTAAGCCGGGGTACAGTCTCCCTTGGGAAAGAAACTTCCCAAGCTCCTGCTGGAACCTGCTGCTGGAGCCCAAGCTCCTGCCTGCATGCTCAGCTCTGGAGGAGCAGCTCAGTTTTAAAGGGCCACCGCCTGCACTGGGTGCCAACTGGTGTCCCAGGGTGCCTCTCTCATCACCCTTGCAGCCAGGGGGCTAGAAACAGCTGCCTATGCACACCCCCCATCGCCGGGCAGCCACTTACAGTTAAGAGGTGAAGATGCTGTAGTCTGCAGGCACAGCTGTGAGCCGCTGCTCCAAGCAGCTTGCCCTGAGGAGCATAAACCTCCTGTTCCGAGTCACGAACATTTCTGAGTCATGAACAATCTCCATTCCTTAGGTGTTCATAACTCTAAACAGTGAAATTGGGAGGAAAGAGACAAAGGCGGTACTGGTAATTTTAGGTAATTGCTTGGGATACATATTGATGTATTGGTATATGTGCAGGGCTGGCCTTATGGAAAATGGCACCCTGGGCGACGCTGGAGTTGGAGCAGGGTTGGGGTTTGGCTGGGGGCGGAGTGAGGTGGGGAAGCAGGGACCAGAGGCGGGAGGGTGGAGTGGAGGTGCAGGTGGAGCGGGTGACGGGGGTGGACTGGGGCTGGAGGGGGAGCTGGGGGTGAAGCTAGGTGCAGGGGGATGGAGCAGAGATGCAGGCAGTACAGAGGATGGGGGGCCAACCGGGGCTGGAGATGGACTGTGGTTGTGAGATGAGCAGGCCTGGGGGGCGGAGCCAAATGAGAGCAGCAGGGAGGGGGGTTGTTGTTGTAATACCCCCTTGACAGCACCCACCTCCCCCATGGCGCTCATGTTGATTACTCCTAAGGCTGGTCCTGTATGTATGTGTAAACATAGAGAGAGATCATATACCTCTTTCTGACTGCCCAGCAACACCCCTGGAAGAGTTTAATTCCAAAGAGTTTTTCCACTTATAAAATATTTTAAAATGGTTACAGTTTGGTTAAAAATTATTTTTGGACTGTTCTCATCACACTGTCACCCTGAGTGATTTTGTGACCATATCTCACCCGTGTTTTTTGAAATTGAGCTCTTGTTGCTTTGAAAAGTGTCAAGCTAAGTTTTATCTGTTTAAGTCAATTGTTTTGTGGTGCTTAAATCATAAGGTAGGGATGTTGTCTTGTGGTTAGTGGAGGCGACTAGGAGTCAGGAAGCCTGGGTTCTGTGCCAGGGTATGTAATTTGCTATATAACCTTTGCAAAGTCATTTAATCTCCCTTTGCTTTATGCTTGATCAGTAAAATGGAGATATTTCTCAAACATTAAGTAATTAAGCCTCACCACATCCCTGGGAGTTAGGAAACTGCTTGAGATATTTGAAAGAACAATATGAAGAGAAAGTATAGAAACTGTGTTTATAAATTGTATTTGTTACTTGCTTAATTTGTAATGTTTTTGGAGGAGGGTTGTTTTTGTTTAAATTTATTTTGGCACTTTTTTAATTTAAAATTTAGGTTTACGTCACTTAAAGTTTATTGATTATTCAAATAACACAGCTATGAAATATATTTAGGAAACTGAATAATTCTTAATATTTTGTCTGATATTCATATTTGTCTACTGGCATACTTAATTGATTTACGGTTTCTGTGATTCTCTGCATACTTAATTTCTGTCTAATTAATTGCTCTGTTGACTTCCCACCTAATGAATTATCCACTGTTTAATCATTGATTCTGTGCATATTTAATTGACTTATTGCTTATTTGATGCTTTACACTTAATTGACTTTAATTAATTGCCCTGTTGCGTCACCACCTAATTAGCACCTAGTTGATCAATTGTCAGTTGCTTACTCATCACCTAATTGTTTAAGAACATTGATCAGCACACTCTGGGCTTGTCTACAGTGGCAATTTACATCACTGCAAATTTCTGGCTCAGGAGGGTGAAAAAACTCCCCCCCCCCCCGCCCCCCCGCGAGCTCAGCAAGTTGCAGCGCTGCAAGGCGCCAATGTAGGCACTGTACCAGCGCTGGGAGCTGCACTCTTCGAGGAGGTGGTTTTTTTTAGAGAGGTGGGAGAGCTCTCTCCTAGCACTGTGCCGCGACCACACAAGTGTCCACCCAGCGCTTTAGCGTTGCCAGTGTAGACTAACCCTAATTCTCCTACTGCCTTACTCCTCTGCCCATTCTTCCTAACGTTCTCCTTGTTTTCATTTCTCTACTCCAGTTTTATTGCCTTATATTTCCCACCCTGCCTCTGCATTCTACTCTGTGACATTTCCCCATCACCGCAATCTACACTCTTCAGTGCAACCCTTTCTGTCCTTTGGCTCCATATGTTCCAACTTTGACTTCACTTTACTGTGCTGATGCCCCTTTTATGATATCATGTCTGATATTATCTTATAAGCTCCTTGGGAGAGACCCTCTTTTTATTATTATTGCCAGACACTTATCTCACTTTTGGGTTCTGTAAAAAAAAAAAAAAACACAACTAATATTATGTGACTGTTTATGCGCTCATTAGTCTTCTACTAGCAGCTGGTCACTCTTCCTCTAAGATTCTTGCTGTTAAGAGCGAGAGGGGGAAAAGATGACCCCAAAGACACCAGGAAAATGTAAGAAGGGATGAGGAGGCAGTGGAAAGTGGGCCAATCAATCAGTTCTTCCCTTCCCCAAGGGTTCAGGATGGGGAGAGCAGACCAAATGGAACCTGGGTATCAACTAGAAGATACGACCCTAGAAAGGGAATGTCATCTGAATACTGGAGCATTCCTCTCTCTCTAAGGCCACTGCAAATTAACTTTTTCATTTTTGTTTAATGTTCCTAGGTATTTTTATTCTGCATAGCATGAATCTTAAATACATATTTACATTTAGAAAGAACAGTTTTGACCTGCTGAGTAAATATGCTTCATCTTAAAAAATGAATACATATTAAACAAGTAGAAATGCTCCTTTGAATTCCACTCTATCATGTACATAATTTTAAAATTGCCATAATATGTATGTGCCCAAGACTGCAGAATGGCTGGGAAGGAGCCATACTGATCTTTTGAGAACACATTGTGTGCTTTAAATAACAGCTTACGTACATAATTTAATGAAACATAACTTTAGGAGTGTTCCTGCAACATGTGATGTTAAGTTGTAGATGTATGCTCTGTGCATTATTCTCAGACTAATGCACAATCTCCAAAGACAAAACAAGAGGATGCTGTTGTTAAAAAAACAAACAAAAAACCCCCCACATGCACAAAGACAGCCCCCCTTCCTCACAAAAACCCCTGCAAGTGTAAAAATAATGCATACAGAAGTCCCGTAGTAGAGGGGAGGGTATCCAGTTTATGGCACTGAATGCAGCATGTATTATACTCCGGGGGGAATTCTGTACCACTGTGCAATGCAGAATTTTGCAGGGAGCTGGTGTCTGGCTTGGGGAGCCATGGGGGGAGGGAGGCTGGGGTCTGGGCTGGGGGACTATGGCTGGCCTTGGGGAGGGAAGGGGATGGCTGTCTGGCCTGTGGGGCCCATATCTGAGCTGTGGAGGGGTTGGGGATGCTTGTCTGTTCGGGGGGTGGGAGGTGCTGCTGAACTCTGGTGGAGGGGTTGTGTTTGGCCCCCTGGCTGGGCTCAGGGGAGGGGAAGGGAAGGAGGGAGAGAAACAAGGACTGGTTATCATAGGGCAGGGGTTGGCAACCTTTCAGAAGCAGTGTGCCGAGTTTTCATTTATTCACTCTAATTTAAAGTTTTGCGTGCCAGTAATACATTTTAATGTTTTTAGAAGGTCTCTTTCTGTAAGTCTATAAAATATAACTAAACTATTGTTGTATGTAAAGTAAATAAAGATTTTAAAATGTTTAAGAAGCTTCCTTTCAAATTAAATTAAATTAAAATGCAGAGCCTCCCAGACTGGTGGCCAGGACCCGGGCAGTGAGAGTGCCGCTGAAAATCAGCTTAAGTGCCGCATTTGGCACGCGTGCCATAGTTTGCCTACCCCTGTCATAGGGGTTTCTTTAACTCTCTTCTCCTGGGGGAATTTTTGTGTTTGTCTGTATTTGCTGAGGGGCATTTTGAAATAAATTAGCAAAATAATTGAAACTTCTGTGATTATGTAGTGTTATTTTGACAAATAAAATGTGCAGAATTTTAAAATATTGGGAGCATAATTTTTAATTTTGGGGGGCAGAATTTCCCCAGGAGTACTATGATTATCTGCCGTGTGAGGAGGTGGCATAATCGTGCATTTTTACAAGTAACTCATGGCCCTATGAGACTGAGTATGGGCTCTTGAGACCAGAGTAATGGAACTGGAAGAATTAAGGGTGACCGAGAAATACATAGGGAAGACTTTCTGTGACACAGTAGAGCAGTCCCACCCCAATCTGATATTCTTTATGCTTTTGAGAAGGATGAAAGTCTTGGGGAAGGAGAACATCAAGCTAGAGTGGAGGGAAATGATCCCATAGTTGGGACCGTCCTTCCAGATGATGTTGTGGTATCCCAGGGAGGGGGAGAACCCCTGTTATTAGGAAGAGCCAGGTAATAGTAATGGGGGATTCAGTTGTTAGAAATATAGTAGTTGGGTTTTTGATAACCAGGAGAACCACATAGTGAATTGCCTGCTGGGTGCAAAGGTTGCAGACCTCTTGAGACATCTAGACACGCTTATGTACAATGCTGGAAAGGAGCTGGTGATCATGTAGAAGCAGTGACATAGAGGTAGGAGAGTGGCCTTCCGGTAGACAATTTTAGGCTGCTAGATAAGAGATTAAAGACCAGCTCCTCCATCATAGCATCTCGTGGCCTGCCAGGGGCTTACACTGAACAAGCCTCAAACCAAGTTTGGGAGCGGTGTAACACCAAATCAGCGTGTCTGGTTTTGAGCGGAAGCCGGGGCCAGGAGTTGGATAAGGGGCAGAGGTTCTCGGGGGGCAGTCAGGGGATGGGGAACAGGAGTATTGGATACGGCATGGGAGTCCCAGGGGGAGCGTCAGGGAGTGTGTGTGTGTCAAGGGGTCGGGGCAATCGGGATAGGGCGCAGGGGGGTTGGATAGGGGGCCGGATCATGGGGGGTGATTAGGGATCGGGTGGAGTCTCTGGAGGGGATGGTCAGGGGACAAGGAGCAGGGGGGCTTAGATAGGGGGTGGAGCTCTGGGGGGCAGTTAGGGTGGGGGGTTTCTGATGGGGCGTTTAGGGGGCAAGGAGCGGGGGGAGGGGGGAGGTTTGGATGAGCCAGGGATTCTGAGGGGGGCAGTCAGGGGGCAGGAAGTGGGAAGGGGTTGGATAGGGGATGGGACCAGGCTCTTTGGGGAGGCACAGCCTTCCCTACCTGGCCCTCCACACAATTTTGAACCCCAATGTGGCGCTTGGGCCAAAACGTTTGCCCACCCCTGAGTTAGAGGCAGATACAAAGGAAAAGTGAGTGGGAAGCATCCAGGGAAGTGAGTGGGAGTTGAGGTCCAGGTGAATAAACCCAGCGGAGAGCTCAGCTTCCCTTGCCATCCAGAGCTGTTAGCTGAGGGTAAGATGCTGGGTGCTGTTCCTGGAATCTGTTCAGGACACCATCTTGTATCATCTTTTGACTAGTAGCTGTGTGATAAACTTGAAGTACAATCCCTCAGCGATACCGCAAAATTTCTTTTGTCCCTTGGAAAGCCTCCTTTCTAGGGGTAGCGGGGTGATATGTGCATGTGTCCGTACATATCTCTCTCCTGGCTGTGAGATGGGGGGCAAGTGTTCTCCTTTCCTTGATTCTTGACCTACCTAATATTGTTGTTTTCTATAAAAATACTAATTTAAAACTATAATGTAGTCCTTGCCGTTCGTGATTAGCTGGGCTGGGTAAACAAAATTTTAAAAAATTAATCTGAATAACTAGTAGGTTTTTAAGTAAACTGCTGGTGTCAGAAATGTTAATGATTCTCTCTCTCTTTTTCAGGAATCAGTTCCATCTTCATGTGTAAACTTTGTAACTTATTTTCACCGAATCAGTCAGAACTGCTGTCTCACGTCTCTGAGAAGCATGCAGAAGACGGGATTAATGTGGATGACATTGTTATTCCTCTCAGACCACTTACAGCGCCCACAAATACAAGCAGAAGTGGAGAAGGTACTGGCGTAAATTGACAGGGCTGCAATTTCCAATTGCCAATTTAATTTTTTTTTAAATGTGCTGTGATGACTAAACTGTGTATAGTGAGTGACATAATTTCTGTAGAGATCAGTTTTCATTACTTAAAACTGAGTTTTGTTCAGTACAAAATAAATAGGAAAAAGGGACTTGGACAAACGCAACATGTGGTACAGGATGATTATATTGATTTATTGATTTTTAAATGTCAAGTGTTTCTGAGCCGCCTTCCTGAAGCTTTAATTTGGAGCTTTGTGACTAACTTTGTCTAGCACTAACAGTGAAAATTTGCCTAGACAATAAGCCAGCACACCAGAAAAAAAAAGAATCTGCAGACTTTGCCTAGGTGCCTGATTGAATGTTGCCTCAAGGTGTCTGTCTAACTCTGTGTGAGTTCCATTTCAGATATCATCACTCTATGCAAAGATGGAAATAGCATGATTCATAATTTATAATTGTGCATAGACTCTAGTGCTATTAAATTAAGCCATCCAGTAGTCAAAGGTTGAATTAGTTACACAAAATAATTATCATCAGCTACCCATGGTAATAAATGTAATTTCCTCCACTGCTGAGAGTAATTGCAAATCTTTGTGATAATATGAGGGTTAAAATAATTCAGATTTCACGATGACATGTTCTTTTTTGAGCCCCAGCAGACAACTGGTTTATATTTTTGGCTAATCCTATATTTTACAGAACTACTAAGATTTTGTGAATACCTGGTCATGTGATTGCTAAACTCTATTCAGAGTATATAAAAGCATATTTAAAAAATACTGAAGCCACTTTAAATAATACTTTTCATAGCTATAGTATATGCATATGGTAGGTCTTCATTTACTAACTAATGGTTTGGATTGATGGCCTTATAACTGGGTTAAATCTACCCAGAATGAAGATCTCAGGCATGCAGAATACATCTTCCTTTGTCATAGTTTTATTCCCAGTAACCCTTCACAAATTGTAGATAGTATCTTTGAACACAGTGAAACTTAATTCCATTTTACAATACATATGCATTTTTTTTAGTATTTAGTTTTGTGAATTTTTTTGCATGTGTGTCAGGGACTGTCTGCATTTTGTGTCTTGTAAGGAGCTAAGCACACTGTCAGTGCTTAACAAATAATAAATAACAAATAAGTAGACGTATCAGACTTATGTAGCTTTACTTAAGAAATGTTGCCATCACTACTTTGCATATCTAATTATGAGGAAAAGTAACAGCTGTGGTATTTTTTAAATTTGTCTTCTCGTATAGCTGTCTGAATAATTCTTTTCTGTTAGCCTTAATTTGCTTTATCTAGACCATATGGCTGCAGCTTTTTCAAATTACATATAACAACTCCTGTCATCCATAAGAATATTTCAGTTTTATTAACTGAGTTCCCCACAACTTAAAAGATTTTTCAACCCATATAAATATTTGCTCCTTTACTCTAGATAATACAAGCTTTTTGTTGTTGTTTCCAATAGTCTGTTGGAAAATGAAGGATATTTATAGCACTCTGCACTGGAATGATGTAAGGGATTTTTGTGGGAAATATTCCTTCATAACATTATGTTTTCCTCTCCTGTAGTGAAATCTACAGTGGACAAGGGAATGAACACTTTTTTTCTTATAAAATTGTGCTTAGTAAGTCCTGATGTGCTTCTTTGCTGTGTACTTCAACCAGGTCAATACTACAACAGATGAGACTGGGTGTGACTGAGGGCTGGTAATCTAGAAATGACAATCTCTCTTAAGTGCTTGCTGAGTGGTATATAACAACATTGTACTTTGCTAGACAGCATGATCTGTATTGTAAGAATAGGACAAGGCCAAGGTTATTACAGGTTCCTTAGTTGGTGAATGTTGAGGTTTTATTGAATCCCTCTCTGGAGTATGTACCTTTTAGGAGTTCTATCTGAGGAATAATTATTGTTTTTGTAGCATTATGAAACTGTAAAATACCAGGCAAATGCTAAATAGTATTATTATTATTATTGTTAGTCTCTATCTCAGTTTTATAAGATACACATGCTGTTTTGTAGTTAGATCATGCTGCCTTCAACAATTGGTTTATCATAACCATTTTTGTTATCCTCAGTAATTCTGGTTTTACATTTGTAAATATCACCTCTTGTTCAAATGGGTCCCAATACACTTTGACAAATGTTGCTACTGATAATACAGGTTACTCATAAATTTTGCTGTGTCTGTGTCAATGGCTACCATTTTCCATGTCAGAGATGTCTAACATTTAAGTAAGTCTGCATTACAGATTAGGATACACTGGGTTTTTTTTTAATGCAACACCCACTCTAAACTTATCTTTAAAGCCACCATCTTCTAGCTCAGTAGTTCTCAGACTTTTGTACTGGTGACCCCTTTCACATAGCAAGCCCCTGAGTGCAACCCCTTCCCCCTCCTTTTAAATTAAAAACACTTTATATATATTTAACACCATTCTAAGTACTGCATGCAAAGCAGTGTTTAGGGTGGAGGCTGACCCCCATTTAATAACCTCATGACCCCCTGAGGGGTCTTGACCCCCAGTTTGAGAACCTCTGTCTAGCTCTGTGGGAGAGGTATCATGTATGTATTTGTGTCACTCCTGGTGCTATGGGGCCTCTGTTCTGCAAATATAAATATTAAATTATAAGAAGAAGATAAGCCTTTCCAATTGAAATTCCAGGAGGGATTTAGATGAGGCAAAACACATACTGCCCTCACTGGAATTTGGCCAGGATTCTTGAGTTAACACTAATAAACTTACAAAAAGTGCAGTGTGATCTTTTTTTAGCAAAAGGTCAGGGCCTCTTATTATTTGTCTTATTTGAAAGATACCCTCTGCCCTTCTAACATCATGCTGAGGTCTTTGTTCATACCGATTTCAGAAAGAATGCTAGCTGATGAATCACCAGCTACCTGCGCTACCTAACCCTGCATAGGCTGAGATCCTTGAACTGCCACTGCATCAGCATGGTTTGTGGTATAAGGGGATGCAGGGTCAGATTGTCACTACATAATCTACATATTATATAGGATTGAAAGAAGGGTGAGAGGTAGAGAGACAGAAGGAATGAAGAATAAATTGGTGCACCTAAAATGCACAATCTTTTCATCCATTCATTAAACTGTCCCACACACAACAAAAAAAACTTTTCTCCCAAGGCTTCTGCTCTTTGGTGCACAACTGATTTTTGGTTAAACTTTTCCTGTTAAGGTGTATGGTACCATGTAATTTTGTGCAAAAATAATACGCATCTGTGTACAAATTGCCTTATATATGTATAGGAGTAGGCAACCTATGGCATGCGTGCCAAAGGTGGCATGCGAGCTGATTTTCAGTGTCACTCACACTGCCCGGGTACCATCCACGGTTCTGGGGGGCACTGCATTTTAATTTAATTTTAAATGAAACATCTTAAACATTTTAAAAACCTTATTTACTTTACATACAACAATAGTTTAGTTCTATATTATAGACTTATAGAAAGTGATCTTCTAAAAATGTTAAAATGTATAACTGGCACACGAAATCTTAAATTAGAATGAATTAATGAAGACTCTGCACACCACTTCTGAAAGGTTACGGACCCCATTCAAAATATTTCACTATTGAATGGGTTGGGGGTAGGGGCAGGGCTAGTTTTGGAGGTAGTTAAGAGGTCACATTGATTTCTTTTTGGATTATTTACCGCAATACAACACAAATAATTCCTGGAATTTTTACAATGCTCTGTATAATTTGAGTCTGTACTAGAGAAAGTTCAAGTGAATAATTTAAAAATATTTTTTCTGAACAATAACACAAGGGGCTCATCAATACAAATCTTTTGGAAAGCACTCTGCACATGTTCTGAATTTTTTCAGACAATTGATCATTAAATTACTCATTTTAAGAAGCCTGTGTGAATAATTTCTGAGAAACAGCAATCTAAAAATAGTTTTATGTAGTTTATTCCATTATTCCAGTCTCTTTCTAAGTGTCGTCTTTTTTGTTGGTGGTGGTGGGGATTTAATTATATATCATGGAATATCTTCTCAGTATGTTCTCATCTGCATCCAGTACTGATCAGCATGAAGATTGCTCTGGAGAAGTTTGAGGGGCAGGGTAGAAACCATCAGAAATAGCTATGGATTTTTAATGAGTTATTATTGGGAGTATTTTAAGGGATGCCATTGTTTTGATTTTTTTTAAAAAAATTACTAATTTAAAAATGTACCAATTTCTCATTGAACACCCTTTAAATAATATGTCCTGATTTTAAATAAATAAATTGTTAAATGATCTCACTGTTCCACCGTTGATATTAAGTATCTTTTATGGCAAGGAATAAAACTTGATTGACTGTTATGCTGGTGGTAGAATGCAGCTTATCTATTTAAAGTGATGTCAAAATGCACAAAGGAAAAAGAAGATTTTCTATTTGTTATAGAAATGTTGGTGTAGGTGCAACATTATGAATAGTAAAGGGCCAGTGTGATCAGAGAGGCATTAGGAATTTTTGTCTAAGTGAGCGCATCATTATTCAACATCATGCTTAGACAAAGATAACTCATACCGGATAACTTTTTGAAATATAGCCTTTTCAAGAAACAGTAAAGTGGGAAGGGAGAGGAGGAAGCCTCTTACAGACATCTAAAGCCTCTCAAAATTTCCAGGTAATGATAAATTCATTTAAACCAAAATCTGTGTGAGCCCTCATGTTCCTGGTATTCTGCTACCAAGAAATTATCAACAAGCCCCATAAAAATATTTGGGAATCTCTCCAAATTGAGCCTCATCTCTCTTGCTGGGGAAGGGACGTTGAAGTCTCATTTGCAGTGAGAGTTCTTGACCTTACCCACAAACCTCTTGTCCTATGCATCAAATCATTACCTTAAAGGCAGACCTGCATTCCAGAGGCAGGAACTACTACCTGACCTCTAAAGAGTTAGACTACTTATTATCTTAACTGTTATTCCATTTTTAAAAAGTAAATGTAAATTTAAAGAAAACAGAGAGAATACAATACATCTCTTAAAATATTAGTCATCAAAGCAGAGTTGCCCCTCTTTCACCGACTGCTTGTCTCATGTGATTTCTTTTTGGATAACATGCTTAATAAGGTTTTGTATAATATCCTGAAGGTGGTGACTGTTACGGAAGAACGGTAAAAGCTTTATGGAAAGAAAGAGATGTAGCTTTATTAACATATTGAAACTTTGGACTTACTTATTCCATAGTAACTTGAATTTTATCAAGATCTATATTCAGTGTGTTAAGTTTTACACATTAGGCCCATGAAAACCTTTTTATTAATAGATAAAGGAGAAATCTTTTTTTTTGGTTGCACATTAACTTATTTAATTCAAAGGGCCAAATATTGATTGCTCCGTTTGTCTCAACTGACATGAGCATTATAGGTTGTGTGGAGGTACAGAAAACATTTTGAGGGCCTCCAAACTGCCTGTCTTTTCTTGACTGGTAATTTTTTTAATTACTGGAAAAGCTATATTTTCAAGTGATTTGGATAACCTAAACCTTCAGAACACTGATGGTCAAGGGCTGTTGAAGGTAATGTGCAAGAGTAATTTTTTGCCCTATTTACAAGGCGGTTTTCTGAGCTGTGCTTAACAGCTGATGCTTAAAGTGCTCAGGTATTCAGTGAAAACTTTACTGCATTCCTTAAAGAGTCAAAACTGCAACTAGACACAGTCTTTTCCTCTTCCCTTGAAAACAGTAAAATGATTACTTCTATACTGTATTTCCTTCTTGCTCTTTTGGATTTTGAATAAGATGCCTCCTTTTCCTTCCATATTTTCTTTTGTTCTTTCTTTCCCTCTTCTCTTCACTCTCCTTCCCATTCTCTGTGAGTTCATTTATTAATTATTTTTCATATGGCCTAGAAGATTAACCTACTTCATAAGGTTTTTGCCCCATCTATTTGAAAATCATCATGGCTTTCCTTTTAGCATCTCTCTTTTTTATGTTGTTTAGGAATTTTACATTTACATGTCAGTCTCAATTTTTCACATAGAGGAAGGGCTATTGGCTTAAACAAATACTTGATAAAGAGCTTTAGATAATTATCTTGGTTATTAATACCACTATTTGAAAGTTCTTGGAAGGAGAGCAATGGAAATCGAAATTTCTCTATAATGAGCTCAGTTCAGATTTAACCTTTGGAATGTATTTTAGCTTGAATGATACTCAAAATGTCCTAATTAAAACCATTAGAACTGCAGCAACTGATATACTACTTTGTGCTTCTCCTTCTGCAACCACAAAACTTTTAATTTATGGATTTTTCCTCTGTTTTGATCATGTGTGGCTTCAAAGAAGAGGTGGAAAAAGAAGTAGCAGTAGATGTGTAAAATTCCAAGCAAAATAATCTAACAGATTATTCCTTTTTTTTTTAACAACAACATGAAGAGAATAGTAAGATTTAGAAAGGTATGTAATTTACATGCTTAGAATTAAGGGACCACTCCAATATTGCCTCCATAAATATATCTAAAATCCTGCATGCATCTCTTTTTGTTTGCTTGCTTGCTTTCCCTGAACATTTAAAGTAAGATTATTGGCACAATATAAGATTTTTTGGGTGCTGGTTTATTGTTCTCTTCTTTGTAATATTTTAAAGATCACTCACTGGTTGTGCTTTTATGCTCCCTTTATTGCATTTGTCACAAGTCAAAGTTACTGTGTGCTATAATAAAACACCAAATACTCTTCTAACGCTTCCGTTAATTCCAAAGTGCTAAAGAAGGCTCCACCTGTTATCATGTTGTTTCTAAATGGCACAAAGTGAACTCTTCCAGACACACACACACTGATTTTTTTCTATAACTCCCAAGAACCTTTCTGGTTTGGTCCATGAATCCCGCTCAAAAGTACAGTAGATAGTGGGGTTTTTGAGTGTGATTCTTCTCCAGATGCTCCTGCCTTTATATCCAGAGTCCTCTCAAGTTCAAGATGGGATATAACACCCTGTCGTAAATCCCTCCTCTCTGTCAGCATCAATGTGGGTAATCTCACCTAGTGTCAAGCTATCCCCATTGTTCTGGGGAAAGAAATCGACAACCTAGAAATATAAGTGGGTCAGATCATGGGCCATCTTACCTATGTCTCCAACAGTGGGTTTGTACGGAGTTTATGGGGCAACGTATAGGGCAGGATAATAATGGAATGCTTCACCACTGTCTTCTACTCCTTCAGGGAGTCAGAGGTTTAGAGTTGCTGTGAGAATGGGATTGCTTTGCTAACCATCTTGGCTAACTGACCTATCCTCCGTGAATTTAGCTATGTTTAGCTTTTTAATCCAGTTATACTTTGGGCCATCACAGCATCCTATGACAATGAGTTCCACATGTTGTGTGTTAGTTGTTAATTTTTGTGTCTTCGGCAAGTTGATTCTCAGATTCTTTCTTTTTAGGTCTGTCTTACAATACTTTTACATGTTACTTGCCAGTGTTTGTGCTGCTTTCTATTTTCCTTATTAGGTTTTGGCTTCCAAATTTTAAAGGATGCCTTTTTACCTCTAATGGCCTCTATTACTCTGCTGTTCAGCTATGGTGGCGGTCTTTTGGTCTTCCTAATGTCTTTTTTGATTTGGGGGTCTACTTTTAATCTGAGCCTCTGTTATGGTGTGTTTAAGTTGTCTCTCTGCTGCTTGCAGACATTTTACACTTGTGACTGTTCTTTTAAATTTCCATCTAACTAGCATCTTTATTCTTCTTTATTTTCCCCTTTTAAAGTTAAATGTTACTGTGGTGGGCTCTTTTGGTATTATTCCGTCTACAAAGATGCTAAATTAAATGATATTATGGTCCCTGTTACTGAGCATTTCAGCTATGGATACCTCTTGGATGAGATTCTGTGGATCACTTAAGACTAAATCAAGAATTGCCTTTCCCCTTTTTTGGTTCCAGCACTAGGTACTCCAAGAAGCAGTCGTTTATGGTGTTTAGAAATGTTATCGTTGCATCACATCTTGCAGTGGCATTTACTCGATCAATATGGGGATAGTTGAAATCACCCATTATTATTTTGTTTTCTGGTTATGTAGCCTCTCTAACCTCCTTTAGCATTTCACAATCACAGTCACCATCCTGGTCAAGTGTTTGGTAGTACAGTGAAACCTCGATATAACGGACTAATTCGGGCGAGGGGGTGTCCGTTAAAGCCGAAAGTCCGTTATTTAATAATTTTTTAAAATTATTAAATAACGGACTTTCGGTTGACAATGGACACCCCCTCGCCCGAATTAGTCCGTTATATGGAGTTTTACGGCCGGGAGCCGTCCGCCCGCCCGGGTCCCGGCTGCTGGGACCCAGGTGGGAGCCCTCAGCCTGCCCGCAGGCGGAAGCCGGCAGCCGCCAGCCAGCCAGCCCGCCCGCAGGTGGGACCCGGGCAGGAGCCGGCAGCCCCCGAATAATGGATTTCGGATGCATCGGAAATTTTGTCCGTTGCATCCGAAGTCCGTTAAATCGGGGTCCGTTAAATCGAGGGTTTACTGTATATTCTGATGGCTATATCTTCTTATTCAAGCATGGAATTTCTGTTCAGAGGGATTCTGTGCTTTAGTTTGATTCATTTATGATTTTCACCTTATTTGACTATGCTTTTTTAAACATATAGTGCCACTCCCCCACTGGCATGATGGATGGATTGTCATTCCGATATACTTTGTACCCTGTTATTATCATGTCACTTTTACTAGCTTCATTCCACCAAGTTTCTGTGATGTCTATTAGAACAGTATCTTCCCTATTCTCCCCCAGACAGTACTGTATGTAGAACTACCGTGTTTCCCCGAAAATAAGACAGTGTCTTATATTAATTTTTGCTCCCAAAATTACATTACATTATATTACAGCGAGAGGCAAAACTGGAAGTACGTCTTATTTTCGGGGGATGTCTTACTTTCGGGGAAACAGGGTAGTAAGGTTGTAAAACCACATCCAGCAGGGGAGACATAGATCCATGTCTTTCATAGTGTGAAAGAGGAGATATGATTGATGGGTGGGTAGCATGAAAGAAATCCTCTTAAAGTAGTGCCTGAGTACTCCCACCACCCAACGGATTACCAGACATTCACAGTGGAGTACCTAGTCTCACTAGGTAAAATTTCCTAATGAGCATATGGTTGCTTCTGGTCTGCTCAGACTATAAGAGGATAGCTCCAAATGTCCTCTTGAGGTGAAGAAAGAAATCTAAGCAGTAAATATGATTTCAGTGAGAGGAGGGGTTCCTTTTATATCTTGTTTTTTTTTTCCAGTGCTAATACTTCTCATTCATGTATCTAACTTCAAAAATAAAAAGGTACTCAAGAGGCCTAAATTATATAGCAGTTATTTAGCTTTGTGAAGGGCTTCTGGTTTTAACATTTTCCAGTGTTCACTAACAAAGGAGTATTTAAGTATGGGAGGGGGGGTGAAATAAATTTTAATCTCATTGCCAACAAGATTTTTTTTCTCTTCCCTGTAAATTTGGTAATAATTATGAGACTAATTAAAGAATAGTTGTGCAATTTGGTATAAAGCAATAATTTTTTGATTAAAATATTGACTTACAGTTAAGCTGCCTTTCTTTTTCTCAACACTTTTCAAAGAAATACTTATCCAATTTCTTTGAACATAATATAAATTAAAATGAGATTTAGGCAAGGACTAGAACTTGTGATCTGCGAAGTGCCAGTCAGAAAACATAGAGCAGAACAACTTTTTAGAAGGAATGAACATACTGATAAAATAACATGCTGTAATTCAAAAGAGTGTCTACATTTTAATTTTTGATGACTGTATAGTAATTTGAATTTGATATCATTAATACAAAGTGTTATTGCTTTTCAGCTGGCAGAAATACCATCAAATGTCACTCCTAAAAAAGAAAAGTCTGACTGTGAAACTTTAACAGTGCTTTCACATTTCAAAGGGAGAAGCTCTTGAACTTTATTTAGCATTTTCCATTTTCAAGAAGCTGCGCAGACATTCATTAATCCTCACAATAACCCTGCAAAATTGCATTACAGCTTCTTTTTAATTTTCCTATATAGAGCTTCTTGTAGTGAAGAGAAAAAGGGGCAGACCAAAAGGGTCAACTAAGAAGTTCTGTGCAGATGAAGAATCAGCAGAAAACAATAACTGCATTACAAGTGAGGAAACACAGCAAGGGCCAGAGGAAGGAACAGAATTGGCTGAAGTTTTACCAGGCAACTTGGAATGCCGGAAATGTAGTCGGAAGTTCTCTAACCCACGTCAGCTAAGAAAACACATCTGCATTATTGTTTCAAATGAAGGCGAGGAAGAAGGAGATCCAGGTAAGCAAATGTCTTACAAAAGGATATGTAACTATGTGGACCAATCCTTTTCCCTTTGAATATGATATGGGGGATAAAACTCCTAATACCAGAGTGTAGTGTTTTTAAATTGGAGTGGAATACTGGGTTTAGATTTTGTTTTACATTTGAGATATATATCTACTTTAAATGACATTTTGCTAAATAGATATATATCTACTTAAAAGACATAGCATATACAGCAAAATAAGTAAGTTTGTTCACCAACCAGGGAAAGACAAATGTATGGCTATCAGTGTCCCAAAAGTAACCATTGGTGTGGCTGAAGAAACACTCGATGAAGTAAGTCATTTTCTCTACGTAGGGATTGAGATGTACAGTAGACTCTCGATTATCCAGGATGATAGGGGGAAAAATAATTCTGGTTAATAAAATCCCAGATATTCACCATCCATCGGAAATATGGGGAGTGGGGGTTGGTTCACCAGTCACCCTGCACTCGGGGGACGGGGTGTTGGTTTACTGGCTGCCCTGCACCCTTGTGGGGTTTATTTGTGTGTGCGCTTGGGACGGGAGCAAAGCCAGAGCTGGCCCTGCGAGTTGCGCATATTTTTTTTGACATCCTGGTTAATCCACATTCTGGTTAATCCAATCCTGGATAATCGAGAGTCTACTGTATAATGATAGTGACATTATGCTAGAGTCAGGCTTTGAACATCGAAAGCAGCAAACAACTTCCATAAACTTGAAAAGATTTGGAAAAGTAGTATGATTGGCACTGGCACAAAAATATGAATTTTTAGCACCAGTATCATGTCTGCTCTTCTTTATGGAGCAGAGTCATGAGAATCTGCACCAGAAAATGATGAGAAGATCAACTCAGTACAAAGTAAATGCCCACAGAAGATCTTCAGAGACTATTGGAAAGAGTTTCTTGCAACATCAGAAATTCTAAGTTGAGCAGACCTATTTAAAGCATCAAATGTGGTAAGAAGATATGGACTTAATTAGGATGTGTTTTAAGGGTGCCACCAACATGACTTCTACCACGTGATAATCTAGATACCACCTGGAAAGAGAAAAAGAGCGTGACCTAGAGAAACACTACACAGAACAATAGAGAAAGAAGCCAGATCCATCAACAGGACACTCAGAAGCCTGAATAGACTGGCACAAGATGAAAATATGGCAGAAACTCGTAGACACCCTATGCACCTGTGGTATGGGAGAGTAACAAAGAAGGTGCGGCAGTGCTAATTAGCATGCACTAGCTTAGTATGAGTAAGTTCTATGTGCAATGATTTCCATTTTATATGGTAATTTAAAATTTTGCTATTTTAGTCTTAAAAGATAAACGCATCAAGAAACTTAAAAAGCCAAAAACACTAGCTGAGAACTTACATGCACTCCAAAGTGAGGAAATTCAATTATGGTTTCCACAGCAACTGTAATTTCGCCACAATGTGTCATTTATTAAGCCTTAAATTAAAAACTGTATTCAGTAATATTAAAAAACCCTACATACACTCTCCGATGCCAAAGTATGATTGCTGTGGCAACCATGTCTTTGAGCTTCCTTCTTTCTGTGTATGGAATAATATAATGCTATTCTATTTTTAGTTGATAATTTCAGCTGTTCTTTCTCTGAAAATAAGCTCATGATTATAAAGTGCACTTACTGGTTAAAAGAGTGGTAAAGCTAACATATACCTTTTTGTATGATGGCCTGGGTTGAAATTGGGTAATAAAAATACATTATTCACTTGCTCACCGAGGAAAAATAGGTTTGGGTAAGATATGATTAAGGGGTTTATGATAAATTCACTAATATTTAAAATGTGGAAACTCAACTGTGTTGGGCATTATTGAGGTAATGGGAACACATATCAAAAAACTTGTAGGCAGTAAGACATATTAGGTTGTGGAGCAGTCTCTTGAGTGAAGCATCTGAAGCCCTATCATATGGGACATTTAAAACTAAACTGGACAAAACACTGCCAAATTGTACTGGAGATAATCCTATGCATTGTTCACAAAGAAATGAACTGAGACACCTAAGAGGTCTCTCTCATTTCTCACTTCTATAATTCTGTGACCCAGATGAACCTCTTAGAAACTCTTGATGCCCTGCCATTGTTTCACAGCTGATGATCATGTGGTCACCAGAAGCTGTGGTGGTGCAATAACATTGTCAACAATGGACATAGACAACAAAAGAAAAACACTAACCCAGGTACCTATCCTTGTAACAACAAAAACACTAACCCAGGTACCTATCCTTGTAACAAAGCCCGATGCCAACTGTCCTCATATCCATTCAACTGACGCCATCATAGGACCTAATCACATCAGCCACACCATCAGAGGCTCATTCACCTGCACATCAACCTATGTGATATATGCCATCATGTGCCAGCAATGCCCCTCAGCTATGTACATTGGCCAAACCATCCAGTCTCTACGCAAAAGAATAAATGGACACAAATCTGACATCAGGAATCATAACATTCAAAAACCAGTAGGAAAACACTTCAACCTTCCTGGCCATTCCATTAAAGACTTGGTGGTGTCAATTTTAAAACAGAAAAACTTCCAAAACAGACTCCAACGAGAAACTGAGGAACTAGAATTAATTTTAAAATTGGACACAATAAACCAAGGGCTAAATAAAACTTGTGAATGGTTTTCTCATTACACTAATTGATTGCATTTCCCCTAGTTAATTTATCTTCAATAGCTGTTGTCTCCTGTCAGACACAGAGATCCCTTTCAAAAGGTATTTTTTTCTCCTGCTGATAATGGCCCATCCAAATTAAACAGCCTCTTAGAATCGGTATGCTAATGTACAACTTTTTTTTCTTTTTTGCTTTGTGTATATAAATACATCTTACTTCTGTTCCATTCTATGTATCCGATGAAGTGGGCTATAGCCCACGAAAGCTTATCCTGAAATAAACTGGTTAGTCTCTAAGGTGCTATAAAGTCTTCCTCATCTTATTACTAACACGGCTGCTAATCTTAAACCTGTATATTCTCTTTGTTACTATTTCAGATATGTTTTAATACACCCTTTGTATTCTTCTCCTGTCGGATCTCTTGACAGAGTCAGTCCTGTGACAATGGTATAAAAAACTTTCCTCCAATCCTATATGTCCAAAATTCAGACATTATGAACAGCCTGTAATAGGGGTGATCTGGAAGTCCAGCATCTCAGCAGGAGCTATGGAGAAGGCACAATGCCTTCAAGAGGGCAGGAGGATGCATTTAATACATGAGCCTTTAACAGGGTGCAGCCTCTGTTCTCCATGCTCTCCAGCCTCTGGAGATTCTATTGACAGGTGTTTGAAAGTTGTGCTCAGCCTTTTCATGAACAGGATGGATCCTTGTGCTCTCCCCTAGGGAGAGTTTTATTTGATTAATTTAGCTCTATAAAATGAGACCAAAATGATGCCTCGCCTGAAAACTGAACCAGACAGAGCAAATCAACAGTGAAACCCTACCATATGTAGAAGTACTAATCAGATTTCACAGCAAAAGGAAAAGTTTCACCTTTCCTGAAAGTTACCCAATCAAGCAACATTACCTCTGTAAAAGACTCTCATAAGATAAAAGTACAGTGACTTTGCACTGAATTGTAATGTGCCCAAAGTCTGAGGGGATTTCACCCCTATCCAGGCTTACTCCTGCTGTTCTCTAACTCCATGAAGGGACCATCTGTCCCGAACTTAGTGACTCTGCAGCTGTGTTAGAGCAAGGGATGGTTTGCTAATATCTTTGGCCCTGTGTACAAGTGAGCTCCTCAGAGAAGTGTGTGATATTCGGCTATTGCATGAGACAAAAAGAGCATCTGACTGTAATAATAATAAAAAAACAGAAGCCAGCAAGAAGCTAACCCCTATGTTGAAAAATAGGGGGGGAACAATCACCTCTTTCAGTTATAATTATCTTGTTGACCGAGTAACCCTTTAAACGTTTACTTTAATAATTAATAATAATTGTTTGGGTCTCTTACCTTTTTGTGTGTGGCTATCCACTTCTTTGAATGCCTTTTGACAAATAAAGTTTTAGGTAAAGTATCGTAAATTGCCAGAGAAACATGAGTATTCTTGTGTAATCTCAAGTCTTGAGGGGTGTTTTAGGTTTCTTTATGAACTTTTAAAATAAAATCTTTTTATAAAATGAATTCAGTTAAGTAAACATTTGACTGTTCTGGGTCCAATATAAATAATACCCGAAGAACCCGTATTCCCTGGCAACCAATACAGCTCTTCTCTTTTTTCAATGTAGTTTCTGAAGCAAACAAGTTAGGAGTGGAGGAGGATATTTTTTATACTGGCTGCTGACTGAACAGTTAATATCATGGCCAATAAGGGCCTGATCCAATAGGGCTTGACTTTGATGGACTATGGATCAATCCCTAGAGAAATTAAGCAAAGGTCATCAAGATAGTTATGCACAGAAAGGGAGAAATGGTCTTCAGCATCCATGAAAAAATCACATCAAATTGCACAAACCTTTTGGTGAGATTTTCAAAAGTCCCTGTGCGATTTAAGAATACACATGACACTAATGCTCCTAAATCACTCGTGCTTTTGAAAAATCCACCTTTTATTTTTAAATCTACTTTCCCTATTACATATATTCCTTACGCAACCCTACATATATTTTTATGCTGACTTTTTTTTAAAAAAAATTACAACTGGGTCATGCATTAGAAACAAAAAAAGATTGTCTTTTGAGGACTGATGCAAAGTTGCCCCATCTTTACAAACAATTTTTTTTCTTCTACAAAGGCATTAAGTATATCCCCATTCTTTCCAGGGTGTAAATATATAGCGCCATTTCACTTGTACATAGTTATGTTCTTTTTGATGTTTGCTCTTTAGGTAATGATTCTGACGTTGACCTTGACAGGAAGGAAGATGAGCGAGAAAAAACTCCGAAGAGGCCTCGGATACAGAAAACTGAGAAAACTCTATCCGCAAAGGAAGGCGACCAGATTTCAGGAGCTAAAAATCCTATTATAAGTGTGGTTTTGACAGCACATGAAGCTATTCCAGGTAACCGTAATTATTCACTATATAACCGATTGTTTTTAATTCATGGACATTATTTAATGCTCACAAAATATAAATAAAGTAATTGGAATAAGATTAACAAATGTTCAGAATATTTGTGATCTGAATATCAGCAATATTTAGCATCCTTTGGTCATATCCTTATAAAAGCTCTCTCCTCATTTGGCAGTTACATAACATTCAAAGCTGTCCTCCACTTTTTTTTAAAGGTATGATGTAAAGATATGAAAGGGAGTTTGGGGACTTAAGAAAAATAACTGAGTTTATAAAAGTATGTATAGGATATTAAAGAAGGAGCTGAAGATATGAATGATAAATCAATAGAAGAGTAGAAAACCATTCCTTTTTTCTTTAATAGCAGCATCATATTTTTAGGTTCTGATTTATATGTATGGCTGCCTTAAGTGTGAGGGCAAATCAGGTATTTGCACAGACAAATGGTTAGTTAGGTATCTAATTGGACATTTATGCAAACAGATAGTGTACACATGCAGTAGTTGAGTGTACAAATTAGGACTGCAAGAACAAGTATGTTTCTGCAAATCAAGTACTTGAATTGATATGCAACTGAGTATTTAATGGCTGTGTGCAAAGTACTTTGCACTTCTATAGTAATCTTTTCATAACAGGATTTCAGACTTCTTTACAAATATTAATTATTGACTCCTCAAAACCAGGCCTAGGCATTTGTCTGGTCCCTTTTCAGTGGGTTACAAGGTTAGTCTGTAAGGGCAGTGTTATAGCCAACACCTTTCTGTCCTCACATGTGGGGGGTTGAGGTAACATCTTCCTGAAATGCTCATCCTCTAGTCATTGCATGATAGTTAGAAATTTGTACAGCTGTGCAAGTGTATGCCTGGATATGAATAGTGCCCTACCAAATTCATGGTCCATTTTGGTCTATTTCACAGTCATAGGATTTTAAAAATCGTACATTTCATTTCAGTTATTTAAATCCAAAATTTCATGGTGTTGTAATTGTAGGGGTTGCAACCCAACAAGGAGTTGTGGGGGATTTGCGGTACTGCTTCCCTTACGTTTGCACTGCTGCTGGTGACGGTGCTGCCTTCAGAGCTCGGCAACTGGAAGAGCGGTGGCAGCAGCAGAGCAGAACTAAGGGTGGCATGATATGGTATTACCACCCTTTCTTCTGTGCTGCTGCGTGCAGAGCTGGGCATTCAGTCTGTAGTCGCCACTCTCCGGTTGCCCAGCTCTGAAGGCAGCAGCACAGAAGTAAGGGTAGTGTGGTATGATGTTGGCACCCTTCCTTCTGCACTACTACCGGTGGTGGCGCTACCTTCAGAGCTGGGCAGCTGGAGAGTGGTGGCCGCTGGCAAGGACCCCAGCTCTGAAGGCAAAGCTGCTGCCAACAGCAGAGCAGAAGAAGGGACGGCACGGTATGGTGTTGCCACCCTTACTTTGGCGCTGCTGCATGCAGAGCTGGGCCCTCAGTCAGCAGTCGCCGCTCTCTGGCTGCCCAGCTCTGAAGGCAGTGCAGAAATGAGGGTGGCAATACTGCAACCCCTGTAAAATAAATTTGTGATCCCCCTGCAACTCCATTTTTGGATCAGGATCCCCTATTTAAGAAACCCTGGTCTCCCCATTGAAATCTGTATAGTATAGTGTAAAACCAGACCAGAACAGATTTTACAGCAGGAGACCAGATTTCATGGTCCGTGATGCATTTTTCATGGTCGTGAATTTGAGAAGGCCCTAGATATTAATGTTAGGATTGTATGCATATGTGGCTCTGTGTACATGCTTCTGGGTGTGTGAGACTGTAGGGCATATGGGAGAGAGAGAATCTAGGGATAAGGAAAAATAGGAATGGAAAGTACATTTTGCTGAATTGTTGATACTTGCAATAAAAATCACATATTTATCATTTTTCTTCACAACCCAGTTATTACAGTGAAGTGATTTTTGTGAGAGGGGTTTTTTTTGGAGGAGGGTTGTTTGGTTTATTTAAAGTAATTTTTAGGCATCATGTTTGCAGAGAAAACCGTAAAAAAGGTGACATGAATATAGCCTAAGGGCTCAGAAGCCAGAGGCAAATAAAACAAACCCCATGTTTTATTATTTTTAAGCCAAATTTGTATTTTGAGGTCTGACTACTGAATTTTTTAAGGTTTGTGGTTGGCAGTATTTTAAGTATGAAAAAATTACGAAGAATGCAGAGGTAAAGAGGAGTGAAAGGAGAAGAAATTAGACTAAGGGAAAAAATACCTAAAAAAGATGGAAGTGATGATGCCAATATATAAGGAAGGGAAGAGAGACAGAAAAGGGGAAAGATAAGTAAGAAAAGCAAGAGAGACTGATTGTTACTTTATTTTTATTTAATAAACTTTAATGCCAAAATTGAATGATCCATAACATTTTAACATGACTTGCTTCAACTTACCTGAGATTTTTGTGTATAATGTCCCCTAGATAGAAAGAGCTCAATAAATTGAAAGGAGTTATGGTAATATATTATTATTCAGATAGATTTGAAGGTATCATTTACATGAATGAGAATTAGCATTTGCATCAACCCAAAGTTCCCAGTATAATATATTTAATAAAAACAGAATTACTGCCATTGGAGGCAGTTATGGATTATTATCCTTGATCATGATCATCACTCATTATTAAGCCTCATTCATGATCTCATGATAGAACTCTCAAATGTCTGTACCTTCAAGAAAATGGGAACTGGCAGTCCAGCTGCCCTACGCCCTGAGAAGCTGTTCACATTAAAACACACCTACACACCATTCCCTGCCTCAGTTTCTTCAGCATTCTGGAGCATTGTGTGGACTTAGGTTAGGCTACTTTAGGGTGTCCAGAATCCTTCTCCTGCAGCTCATGGTTCTTCTCTGAATCATGGAACATATGTCTCTTTCTCTCCTTTAGCCAGCTTCCTTTGACTTTTGCTCATCCTGCAGTCAGAAATTCCCTTTGCTACAAAAGCATGTTTGTTACCTCTCCCTTGCCCTAATATTTCTCTCCCTCTGACCCTCCCAGTCTCTGTTTTAAAGAGCTTGTATTATTGTTCTTCCTTCTGGAGAAATTCTACTGCTTCAAACCCCAGCCCTCTACAGATAAATTGGGGAGAAAAAACTGGTTCTTCTAGCTTCAAGTAACCCATTGTGCTATAATGAAGCAGCAATTTAAAAAAATCAACTCAAATTCATAAGTTGGTTGCATATAGATTGATTCCCCATGTTGTCACAGTTGGGGATAGTAAGATCTGTTTTCTCTTTGGTTCTAAATAAGTAGTATTTTTGCTTTAAGAAGGCTACATAGCCACTGTATTCCGGGTAACATAACTGCAGGGTCTGAGTCCAAGAGAAAGAAAAACACCTGTCAGTCATGTTTAAGAGTAAATATTTTTCATTGAAAGCATAATCATGGTTAGTACCAGGGGATGTCAGCTCAAACCCAGGACAAGAGTGGGAGAATCATATAATTCCTCCCAGGCCTGAGACCTGAGTGGGTTGACCTTGATATCAAGAGGGAGTCCGAGATACAGATAACCTGCTAACTTGGCCAAGGACTGTGTCTACTGGGAACATACACTGCTTAACACAATGGAACCCCTATTCTGAGCACAGTGCTACTGTTCTCTAAATGTGGTATGCATTGCAGGTATTAATTGCAGAGCTGGTCAGAAAATGTTTCTTTTCTGTGCTGTGGGCTCCCTGGCTAAAGTACTTCTCTTATGGTGCACTACCATCTCACCTCTTCATAAGCAACCTCAGTGCATCATAGGAGTTCCTGGCCACAATACATCATGGAACATGTAGTCCTTCTGGAAAACCTGGCCCATAGGAGAGAACATGGGTAGAGCCCTGCAAATCTGCTGATATCCGCTTTATATTCGCATCCAAATTTTGTATCCACGCAGGCCTCTAAGTATGGGCATAAGGAACCTGAATCCATACTCCTAGGAATTGCTGTGGTGATATTTTGAAGTAAATTTTTTTGATTTTGGGCAGTTTGTTTTTTCAATTAAAAGTTAAAATTTTCCTGTGGAAAGCAAACACTTCAAAAAAGAAAAAAAACCCCAAACCCTCCTTCCTATAAAAAACAGTTTTGATGGAAAAATTTTGACCAGCCTTACTTATTTACCTATCAACTAGCTTTCCTTCACTCATAGAGTATCTAAGGTTTAATCTTGCCCTTTTTATAATTTGTTTTTCAACTAAGCCCTTTTTTAAAAAGTATTGCTTATTTTTTATAAAGGATAATTTCCTTAAAACCATCTGCTTGATGGGTGGGAAGATAATTACCTTAATTTTATTTCTTCATGATTCAAGGAATAATTCATATGAATCATTTTGTTCTTTCTCTCTCTCTTCCTCGTAACATAGTGGGAGTCTAGGTTTACAAAAAATCATTCTTATTACTTTTCTAAACGTCCTATGTGACTTTACCTTTTAATTTTGTTCTCTCCACTTTATTCTGTTATTTTCCAAACATCTTTTGTTTCATTTCATCTGTGTTCTTTCTTTTGGCACAAAAAGAAACAAAGCTACTCTTGTCTTTTTCAGTTAGATCTTTCTTAGTTTCTAATGCTGTAAATTGAAATGTGAACAAATGCTGGCATAAACAAACACAAAATCTTTACGACTTAATGCAGCCAATTGTGCATGAAGTAACTTATTTCAGCTAAGCTGTTTTAGGTCTAAGATTACACACACACACACACAAAATATGTTTAAAAGAATATTACATTTGCAAAGTCAAGCACTCAAAAGTTAGGAAATGCCAGACTTAAGGTTGCACAGGTAACCTTAATTTGTCCCTCTTTTGCATATGCATTATGATACAGTCTTTAATTACATGATCATATGCTACTTTTTTTCATAGGATCGCTACCTTATTCAGTGCACAGGATGGACAGGACTCATTGAATGAACAACTATTTAATGTTTTGCTTTCTCCTTATTGTATGCTGTGTGTCTCCAGGCCTTATTTGCTGCCCACAAAAGACAGAATCATTAAATTCGTCATGGGCTTTTCTGTGGTGCTCATCACTATTGTATCTGAATTCTTCACACACCCCTGTGAAGTGAAGAGGTGGTATTGTCCCAATTTACAGATGGGGAGCTGAGGCAAAGAGATTTCTCTTCCTGTAATCCCCCACCTTATTCACTGTACAGCTTCCAACAGCCGCAACAAATGAGTTAAGGGTCATACAGAAACAGCCTTCTATACTGTGTGTTGCAGGGTACACTGAGAGTCCCGTAGAAATGAGGCTCACACACAGTGGCTAGATGAATAAAAGTAGTGAGTTTATTGAAGGTAGCGGCATCTGCGCTGGGGGCCCCGGGCAGCACGGCCACAGATGGGAGACCTGGCACATTGGAGCAATGCCCAGGGAGGGAGCCCGACACACAAGGGCACACGGACACAGAAATACTCATGCTCATTTGCATCTCATGCATAGCTCATGAATAACTAATCACATGTTTTGCAATCCTGCCTCATTTTACCTGTTTGGTTTCACACGAGCCGAGTTTCACACAGACCAAGTAAACAGCTTCCCAGCTGCACCTGGGGAGAGGCTTCCCATGAGATAAGCTCTGACGCCAAGGCCGTTCCCATAGAGACGCAATAGAAGCGAAATTGCGCCACCTAGCGATTGCCGTCACATTAATTTTCCGCTTACTACGCTGTGCAATTCTGATTCATTCACAGAGCAGGTCCGTTCTGTGCACTGAGTTAAAACAGAATGTGACTGTTTCCCTCACTAGCTTCCAGTCCTGGTCTCGTTGCACAGCCAGGCCCTGGCTCTTCTTTCTATCCTTTCCCTCATTCCTGGTCCAGCTTTTGTTCCCTTTGCATTTTAATTGGACAGCTTCCTGCTCCTTGCTAACGGTTATTCCTCTGCTGGCACCAGAGCACAGGAGACACAGGCTTACAGGGAAAGTCCAGCTTTGCTTCTGTAATGCTGAGCGGAAGCATTCTCGGATACACTGTGGGGGGGGGTGCATATGCAGTCTGATCAGCTCTTGGATCTGTAAGAGGCTGGAGCATGCTCAACAATGATGGGATATTCAGAGGTCTCAACTGCTAAATTGAGTCTCTACTGAGCATGTGCAAGATATCTTAGAAAAGGCTTACACCTTGGCCAGATTTGGCCAGTTTTTTGCAGGGACAACAAAAGGCACATCCCTGACAAAAAGTCCTACTTTCCCCCCTCAGCACTGCATTTCAAGCCCCTGTCTCAAAGCAGGAGAGATCTAGACCCGTTTAAAAGAAAATGTGATTTTTATTTATTTATTTCTTTGTAATATTGGTAAAAAATATTTTTATCTAGCCTCAGTCTTGGAAATTGCAGAACATTTTGGCTGAAATTCTCCCAAAAACTTCAGCCTCAGGTAGATACACTGTCATGTAAAATTTCAGTTCAAATGGTTAAAGTCTGGAAAAGATCTAAGCAACTGAAAACAGGATCTTATAATGGAAGTGTTAGGCAACCTTAACTGGCATCATTATACCCACCTACAATACAACAAAGATCTGCAATGCAAGTACTGTAGTTTTCTTGTAAGTCTTTCTACTATTACATTCAAATAAGTAGAACAAACCAAAGTAAAATAGCAGAGGTAACAAAGTCCTGTGGCACCTTAAAGACTAACTATAAAGTTTTGAAGCATAAGCTTTCGTGGGCTAATACCCACTTCGTCGGATGAAGTGGGTATTAGCCCACGAAAGCTTATGCTTCAAAATTTTATAGTTAGTCTTTAAGGTGCCACAGGACTCTTAGTTACCTCTGCTATTCCAGACTAACACGGCTACCTCTCTGATTCAAAGTAAAATAGTATAATAGTCACAGGACAACTGCATTTTAATATCACTATTTTCATAAGCATTATGTTTTATTTTAATTTTAGGAGCTACAAAAATTGTTCCAGTTGAGGCTGCTCCGCCAGAAACTGAATCAGCAACAAATCCTGAGACAGCAGTACCAGACACAGCTCAACGAAGAGGGTATCAAGAATATGCCATTCAACAAACACCGTATGAGCAGCCAATGAAATCAAGCAGGTAATTTTAAAGTATTTTGGGTTCATATTAACTGAGGAGCAAAATGTTTCCTTATCCAGTGTTATGTAAATAGAAATTCATCTATTTGTTTCAGCAGTCAGAAACAGATTATACATCAGGTGAGTCAGAGTAGCTAGACCATTTAGAGTCTGTCATATATTAAGAGTTAGAACAATATTAGAAGATAAAAATAAGCAAAGAATCATCATAACCTAAAATAGCACGTTTGTCTATTGGAATTTACCCCTTTCTTCCATTATCTTTAAATGGTTTAATATCTTATCCTTCAGCAACTTTGAGGCAGATTTTAGCTTTCTCTCAAGGCAACCAATTTTGCCTTTATAAATTGAATAGTTATATGTTCAATGAAGTTAACTATTACTGCTACCGAAACCGAGTCTCGCGAATGTCGTATTTCCACAAGTGCTGAGTGTGTAACTTTTGCTGAGTTTCTGCAAATACGTTTACAGCATTTCCCCCTTAATTTTTCTAATAGTAATAGTTCAGCAAAATAAGGTTGTAAAATGTAAACTTTAAAATGGGTTAGTCCTGAATTTAAAAGAAATAGATACAGGGATTAAAAAAAGAGAGATGTGCAATGTACAGCAGTTAGTTTGTCTGAGTTGTGTGTGTGTGTGTGGAAAGCGAGTGGGGTGAGAGCGGTTTATCTGTTAATTAAAAAATTAGCATCTCCTCCCATCCATAAAATGAGGATTTTTATATGCCCTTAGTCCATAATACACAGCAAGGCTGCTTTGGCATATTTTGCTATTCTATATCAGAATTCTAAAGATAACTATGTTCTGTTTGTTTGGTTTCTTTCTAGGTTAGGTCCTACTCAGCTAAAAATTTTTACATGTGAATACTGCAACAAGGTGTTCAAATTTAAGCACTCTCTTCAAGCTCATTTGAGGATTCACACAAACGAAAAGCCTTACAAATGTTCATTCTGCAGCTATGCCAGTGCTATAAAAGCCAACCTCAATGTCCACATGCGGAAACACACAGGAGAGAAGTTTAGTTGTGATTACTGTGCATTCACCTGTCTCAGCAAAGGCCATCTCAAAGTCCATATTGAGAGAGTCCACAAGAAAATTAAGCAACATTGCCGCTTCTGCAAAAAGAAATACTCAGATGTCAAAAATCTAATTAAGCATATCAAGGAAACACACGACTTGCAAGACAAAAAAGTGAAAGATGTATTTGATGAGCTCCGCTTGATGACCCGAGAAGGCAAGAGACAACTTCTCTATGACTGCCATATTTGTGAACGTAAATTCAAAAATGAACTGGATCGAGACCGACACATGCTAGTCCATGGTGATGAAAGGCCCTTTGCTTGTGAGCTATGCGGCCATGGAGCCACAAAGTATCAAGCACTCGAACTTCATGTCCGAAAACATCCATTTGTGTATGTTTGTTCTGTGTGTTCGAAGAAATTTGTCAGTTCTGTAAGGCTCCGTGCACATATCAAAGAACTGCATGGAAATTTACAAGAGACTTCTGTTTTTAACAGTTCTATCAATCAAAGTTTCTGCCTTCTGGAACCAGGAGGTGATATCCAACAGGAAGCACTTGGAGAACAGTTATCACAGGGTGTAGATGAGTTCACTCCCCTAAGTGCTAATGCTCTTAGTGTACCAAAGCAATCTACTTGTAAAGATGAATCAAATACCATAGATGGAAGCCATAATGATCCACCTAGTAGTCTTCTGAAAATCGAGACCGCCCCTTCTTTAGAATTTGAAAAGTCCCCGGAGGAGAATGTGCCAGAAGCACCATGTCAACCATCAACAGACCTAGCGGCACCGGACCCTCAATCAGACCTGGCTTCAGATTGTTTCTTACTGAAAAATGATACCTGTGCTTCCAATGAGCTAAAGGCTTCTCATGAAAATGTACAGAAAGTCAGCCATGATAGTTCAGTGAATATGCAGGGTGGAGAAATTCAGCTGTTGTCTGGAGGCAAAAGCTCTAATAAAAGTCAGAAAAATATTGACATTGAGAACCTTTCAGCTTCTGAAGAGAAAATTCAACCCTTTTGTCTTAATGAATTAGAATTGAGCAAGTCACCAAATCAAAACACAGATGAGTCCACAGACCCTCCTACAGCATCCGATTCCAATACAGTAATCAGTCCACAGATGGACTCTCATATTGTGGTTTCTGATAATCAAAGTGGAGCTGTTGCCTTTATGCAGATATTGGACAGTTTACAAAAGAGACAAATGAACACAGACTTGTGTGAGAAGATCAGGAAGGTGTATGGAGATTTGGAATGTGAATACTGTGGTAAGGAGCAGTGAAATACTGTGAGTTAGTTCAAATAAGTCACATAGCAGTATTTTTTTTCATTATATGCTGGTTTGTAGTTTGGCGCATTTGTGTATCTTTTTTCATTTGTAGAAATAATAATTTCTTATTTAAGTACAAAGGTTCTGGGCTGGGTTCTGCTCCACTAAAAAATTTTGTGTCTGCATAAGCAGTGTAAAATGAACTTACATCTGCCAGGGAAACTTTGGAAAAGGGCGAAGGCATAGCAAAGTGAGGTTCTGATATGCCTAATTCTCTGCTGAGGTAACATCTGTCTCGAATGGCATGCTTGCAATGTACGTTACAGCTGCTGTTTTTTCTTCCCTCCCATGCCCCTGTCTGCTTTAACTTTTGCTGGGGCCAGGCAGAGCAGAACCAAGGAATTGCAATTAGCTCCCCGTCAGCGTATGCTCTCCATAGTGTTCAAGCTCTGTATAGGCCATGGTGGAGAATTCAGCCTTCCATGTTTCTGTAGTATGTATACACCGGACATGTCTGATAGAAAATAATGTAATGTTAAGTTACTGATCTGGTTTCCCTTTTTCGTAACTTTCTCAGACAAATTCCTTTGGGGTGGAAATTTTCAATACTCAATCTGAGACCAGAGTTGTGTTTTGGTGGAAGTTACAAAAGTTACATTGTTTCTGATGTTCTGACTGAAAGTTTTGTGCTTGCATAATTAAAAAATGGGGAAAGTAAGAAACTCTGAACTTGTCTTGTTATAGTGCTCATCGCTGAGAAGGGAAAGGAATTCAAGTTTGAAGACCTTCAGTATTTAAAAGTAGAGTTATCCTTTAAAGTCAGTATATTTGTACAGGCATGTTCAAAGATTTTTCTGATCGCCTTTTTTTCCTGGAGTCTTTATTTTAGAACCGTTTTTGGAACAGAGGGGCAAGTGTCAACGAGGCCCCCTGACTTATGGTTGGTTCAGCTAAACCATATTTGCTACGAATTCCTGCATTTTCATTTTTAATTAGGGGCACACATTTAAAAGAATGTCCTCATTAGGAACATGTTTGTTACAATATCCTACATTAAGGGGTCCCTTGTTAAGATCTCTTTCTTTAGCACATATCAATTAAGGAGATGCCACAATTGTTATTTCTAAATATATTTGCCTCAGTGAGATGTCTTAAGATAATTTTAATAGCTAACCTTTCATTAAATACAAAAGGAAAGGATTCAGATGTTGTAGTTTGGATTGAACTGAAATATGTATTTGAATTCTTTAGAATAGCAATTGTTTTAAAAATTCTTCAGAAAAAAACTTGTTTTCATGTTTGATTGTTTAATCTTATTTTTAGGCAAGTTGTTTTGGTACCAGGTGCATTATGACATGCATGTTCGTACTCACACTCGAGAGCATTTGTATTACTGTTCCCAGTGCAATTACTCCTCCATCACCAAAAACTGCCTTAAGCGTCATGTCATTCAGAAGCACAGTAACATTTTGCTGAAATGTCCCACCGAAGACTGTGACTACTCCACTCCAGATAAATACAAGCTCCAGGCACATCTTAAAGTTCACACAGAGCTGGTAAGTACAAAGAAAATAGTATTTTTTTAAATCGAAGTTCTATGTCATCATCATAATTGTGACATCAAATTGTCATCAAAAGTGACAATATCACATGATGTGCTAGTTTATTTAAAATGAAATTGGATATAATAATGATACAATACCTATATCTGGATCCACATTTGTAAAATATTATTTATGCTTGGAAAATATGTACAGTAGACTCTCAATTATCCGGGATGATCGGGAAAACCTTAATCATGGTTAATAAAATCCCGGATAATCAAGTGTCTACTGGGGAGAGGGGGGGGGGGGGGTTCGCCGGCTGCCCTGGGGTGGAGGTGGGGGGATGGTGGTGGTCCCACCACCTGCCCCAGTCAGCTCCCGTTGCCAGCCTGGGTGTAGGGAACCCAGGCTGGCAGCGGGAGCTCAGACCCCGGCTAGCAGGAGCCTGCGGGGAAACTCTAAATTGGCAGCCGGCTGAGCGCTCAACCTGCCGCCGCTTTGGGATTCCCCCCAGGCTCCTGCCAGCCCAGGTCTCAGCCCGCTGCCAGCCTGGGCTTCCTACACCCAGGCTGGCAGCAAGTTGAGACCCCGGCTGGCAAGGGATCCACCGGGGGAAACCCCAAAGCGGCGGCAGGCTGACTGCTCAACCCGCCGCCACTTTGGGCTCTCTCCCCAGGCTACTGCCACCTGCCCCACTCAGCTCCTGCTGACAGCCTGGGTGCAGGGAACCCAGGCTGACAGCGGGAGCAGACTGGGGCAGGGGGCAGGACCCCGGCTGGCAACGGGCCAGAGGGGGAAACCCCAAAGTAGCGGCGGGCTAAGCGCTCAACCTGCTGCTGCTTTGGGGTTTCCCCCGCTGGCCCCTTGCCAGGCGGGGTCTCAGCCTGCAGCCAGCCTGGGTGTAGGAAGCCCAGGCTGGCAGCGTGAGCTGAGACCTCAGCTAGCAGGAGCCTGCGGGGAAACTCTAATGCAGCAGCGGGCTCAGAGCTCGGCCGCTGCCGCCGCTTCTCAGCTCTCTGCCGTTTTAGAGTTTCCCCTGCAGGCTCCTGTCAGCAGGGGTCTCAGCTCCCACTGCCAGCCTGGGCTTCCTACACCCAGGCTGGCTGCAGGCTGTAACCCAGGCTGGCAAGGGATCCACTGGGGGAAACCCCAAAGCGGCGGCAGGCTGACTGCTGAGCCCCGCCGCTTTGAGCTCTCTCCCCAGTCTCCTGCCAGCCAGGGTCCTGCTGCCTGCCCCAGTCAGCTCCTGCTGCCAGCCTGGGTGTAGGAAGGAGCTGAGACCCCCGTGCCCCCAACGCTGACAGGAGCATGTGGGGAAAGTCTAAAGCGGCAGAGAGCTGAGAAGCGGTGGCAGCGGCAGGTTGAGCGCTTAGCCCGCCGCCACTTTGGGGTTTCCCCCTCTGGCCCCTTGCCAGCCAGGGTCCTGCCTCCTGCCCCAGTCTGCTCCCGCTGTCAGCCTGGGTTCCCTGCACCCAGGCTGGCAGCAGGAGCTGAGTGGGGCAGATGGCAGGAGCCTGGGGAGAGAGCCCAAAGCGGCGGCGGGCTCAGCACTCAACCTGCTGCCGCTTTGGGCTTTCCCCCCAGGCTCCTGCCAGCCTGGGTCTCAGCCCGCTGCCAGCCTGGGCTTCCTACACCCAGGCTGGAAGCAGGAGCAGGCTGAGACCCCAGCTCATAAGGGGCCAGTGAGATAAGCCCCAAAGCAGCAGCAGGCTAAGGCTGAGCCTGCCACCGCTTTGGGGCTTCCCCTACCGACCCGTTTAGACATCCCGGTTAATCCGCAGCCCGGTTAACCTGCGCCTGGATAATCAGGAGTCTACTCTATTCAATAAATACTGATATAATTCTGGGTAATGCCATTGAGACTGGTTTAGCAGTCAGCAGTCAGTCTTCTAGGACATGCTACCTCCAAGTATGAGTTCCTTCAGTTGTGGTCATGGAGTTTCTTTTTCAACTTTTTAGTAACTTTTAGAAAACTTTTAAAAATGTTAGTTTCTTATTCCCTTTGAAGATTCGGTGTAGATCTCACTCTTGGATTCCCCAGGTACCCAAGTCATTGAGATGGAACCTTATAGAAATCCATTGTTGTTAGGGCAGAAAACAACTCCCTTGTGGTGCCAAACATCAGATATGAAACTGTAAAAGATATTGTAACTCTAATGATCCCATAGTTTCTTTTTATCGTCATTAGCCTTTAGAACAGCGGTTCTCAACCTTACCTTTAGCGCGACCCCTTTTTTCTGAGTGGCACGGCGCCGCGACCTCTTGTGTGTCCGCCAAAAAGCCGCCGAATGAATTACTTCCGCATTCAGCGACTATTTTCGGCGGACATGCCGAGCGTTCCCGAAATAGCTCGGCATGTCCGCCAAAAAGCCGCTGAAAGCGGAAGCGATTGTGATCACGGCGGCGGCTTTTCGGCGGAAAAAACCAGCTCGCAACCCCTCGGGAACGGGTCGGCGACCCCCCGAGGAGTCACGACCCACAGGTTGAGAACCCCTGCTTTAGAAGGACACCACACAATTGTGCAATTTCCAGGATCGGTATCTCTGTCTTATTTATTTGTGTAGTTCTGATCACTTATAGCACATCTGTCTCCAATTCAGTACGGGCTTGTCAGCCCTGTTCTTTGGCTTCATAGGGTATGAATGTGCCATTGACCATGGTGGGATCCCTTGAGAAGTTCCCATATTAAGCTTAGGCTCCTCTGGCTTGCAAAGACATTTCAGGCACCTGCTTCATAGGGGCCTGGCATTTCAGAGCCCAGGATATCATTTGTGTGAAGGTTGTCATGAAGACTGGCTCCAAAAAGTCTTCAGATTCCAAGAACTGAGTTTGACACAGACTACTTCCTCCTGAGCATCAAAGAAGAAGGGAGAGGGGATGTGGGTGTTCCCATCACCTTCACCTGTAGCCCAATAAGAAATTAGCAGTGAAGCTTGCAGTGAGGTGTAGATTGGTGTAAGAGGGAATTTCATTGTCAAGGGAATTGACACATGAAGATTCTTTCTTGTCAGGGTATACTTTGATACTGTCTGATTCCCTTCTGTTTCCATATCACCTTTCTCCGAGCTGGTTGAGTTTATAGCACCAGTGATCCTGAGTAGCCAAAGAGAGCTGAATTTTGCAGTTTTCTCTCCAGTTTTATCTTTTTTTAGACTGTAGTCAGGATCCATTCCTGATCATGTCTCTGTTTGGTATCAGACATTTAGAAGCTACCGTATTTTTTGGCGTATAAGACGCCTTTTTAACCCCCAAAAATACTTTCAATATTAGGGGGGGCGTCTTATACGCTGAATATCGGCCGGACCAAAAAAAAAAAAAAAAAGCGCTGCTTTTTTCGCGCCGCTCTCCCATCCCCGCCGCGCGGCGGGGACGGGAGAGCAGCGCGCTCCCAGCAGCCCGCCCGCGCGGCGGGGACGGGAGAGCAGCGCGCTCCCAGCAGCCCGCCCACGCGGCGGGGACGGGAGAGCGGCGCGAAAAAAGCGGGGCTTTTTTTTTTTTTTTTTGGTCCGAAAACGCGGGGGCGTCTTATACGCCGGAGCGTCCTATGGGACGAAAAATACGGTACTTTGATATTGAGGCTTAAGGCCTGAGAGTTTTGCCATGTTGCAATGAGATGGAATTTTAGGCCCATTCGAGGGAGTCCATGGGCCTTCAAAGCTCCTATACAGTATACGTTTTGCTTGCAGCGTCCTATCAAAAGACTAAGGCATTCAGAAAGTGCCTTTGTCCTGCAGGTCATGTAACCACATTCCTCCTTTGGTTTCATATTCTTCCTGATGTTCTAAGATGGGTCTCTTATATGGAGTATAGTCTTGCTGGCCTGTGTTACTAATGCATAATTGCATTTGCTTTTTCAATGGAAGATTCCCCCAGAGGGATCCTGATTAGTTTTTTTTTCTCCCCAACTGAATCAGTCTGTTAACATGCTTCTGTTTCCAGGAGACTTGAATCACCAGTACTTCACACCTATCCTAGGGAACATTTCCAAGTGAAAATTGAAGAGGATTCTTTGAATCAATTGATTGGCCATTCCTTGTCCTCTGATGAGGCTGTGGGTGCTTCATATTCTTTTCCTGAAGGATTTCAGAAGCTTTAAACTTGACCACCAGGATGGAAGAAGCTCTAAGTACAGAGTTATTCAAAAGTACTTGAGAAGTCCCTTTACTTGCTTGATATTTTAGAGCAGTGGAGGAAAGGAAACTGGCTTATTCTATGAATCTTCTGAAGCTGATAAGATACTTCTTGCTGACTTCTGCCTCTGTTCCCCAAAACTATCGAATCTGTCTAACCTCCGCTCTTATATGACACCCATCATTGATATATAAAAGTGGTTCTTAGAGTATTCATCCCTAGGTGTGTTCCACTGTGGGTGTGCATGTGCGCCGTACTACTGAGATTGGAAGATTTTTACTAGCAGTGTCCATTGGTCCATGACTGGGCCCTTCTCCTCTTTGTGAAAAGACAGATAACTCGTTAGATTTACTGAAAAACTCAAGGGCAACCCTCAGTCCACTGGGAATCTCCACCTTAGCATCAAAAAGTAAGTACCACAGGCCTCAACCATGTAAACAGAGACCAACATCTCAAACAGTTTAACCAAAGGGACTATGAACCACTAAGAAAACAGCCCAGAGTGCAATGTAGCAAACATAACACACACACACACCGTCCTCCTTCCAGCCCCCACATCCACATAAGAAACTTTTGACATGACCTTTGAGGGCTGCAAATCAGTCCAGTTGTATCCTATCCAGGGCTCAGTACCCAATTTGGTGGTCACCTAACCTGTTCATCCCAGCCTTGGCATATGATAACAGAATTAACTCATACAGAAAAATGATAAAAGACAAAAATATCCTGTCACTCACTTAAGAGAACTAAAAATGCCTGATCCAACTGCTCCAACAGAGCTCAAGATTAGGACTCTAGAGGAGAGAGACTCCTTTTCCCTTGGTTGAGACGGTAGATGTATGTCTTACTGATGTGCAAGACAGAGCGGTAGTCATCCTGATTTATCCCAGATGGTCCAGACACTTCCGGTTCCTTAATGTTCTTCAGATGTCAGCAAACCATACATTAGTATCCAGTCCTTCCTGGACCTATTGACTCAGGACCGGCATGGCTCCATTTTATTTCTATTTTTATTTCTAATTTATTTCAATCTTCTATAAAGACAAAGTTTCTCCAGATTTCCTCCCAAAGTAATCTTAGATTTCCATGTGAATCAAACAGTTCACTTACCTGGCTTCTTCCCAAAATGGCACCTCACCAGTGAGAATAGGAGACCTCATTTTCTAGATGTCCACTGAGCTTTGACATTCTACCATCTAAAGAACAAAATCTTTTAGGAAATTTTAGGAAATGGATGCCCTTCTCATCCATTCAGCAAAGGATATATTATCTTCCCAAGGACTTTCAAAGTGGATTTCAGGCTTCCTTCTGCTGTGTTAGGAGTTAAAAGACAACCATCCTCCAAGGCCTCTTTGATAGCCTCCCTTCAAGATGTTCTGATACTGACATCTGTAAAGCAGTAAAATGGGGTTCTATCCAGAGCTTCACATGACATTAGACCCTGGTGTAAGCTTCTGCAGTTGATACCTCTTTCACCACATTAGTCCTCCAGACATTGATACCATAGAGGCCTGGGCACCCTCCTCTGCAATTAATACTGCTTCTCAGTCACCCACAGAGGAATACAATAAGGATCATCATGTGAAGTTACTTATCTTGTACAGGAGCTGAAGTTCTTTGATATGTGTTGTTCCTACCCACCCTCCTGTATTCCATGACCCGCCCTCCTTCCCCTATGTTTCAGAGCCTTAGATATGATTGACGGTAGAGAAGGAACTGGAGAGGTGGTCAGGCTGCAGTGCCCTTTATATCTTCGGTTCAGAGTGTGAGGAGAGGAAGGGCTCAGGCACAGACCAACAGATACGGCTAGGAAAAATCATCTGGTCTCAGGCACGTGAAGTGCACAGGCTCCCACAGTGGAATACAGATAGGGACCACACATCTTAAAGAACTCTAGTTACTATATAAAATAAGCAACTTCTCTTTGTCATTCCCTTGTGGTTGCATCTAACCAGGCTGCCATTATATACCAGGTAACATCTCAAGGCTTGGCTTCGAATGTTTTTTTTTTACTTTCCTGGCAACTGATTATTTTGTCGTTCCTGCAGCTAAGGAGAGATCAGAAAGGAAAAGGATGTTGGGATAAGGAGTCTAGAAAGATAACCTGCATGTTGGTATAATGTGATTTCTTCTCCAGAGGTGGAGGGGTGGTACTAGAAAAATGCCTTTCATCAGGGCTAAAGCAGCTTCTGTGGTATATGAGAGAGATGTTTCCATGTGTGAGAAATACAAGGCTGCTACCTTCAGTTAACTTTTCACATTTGCACTACATTAGTCTCTTGATTTCACAGCTTCAGGAGATGCTCACTTCAGAACAGTCATGTCCTCCTCAGATCCACCTTGTTAGATGGTTGTTATTGCTAGTAACAAGTGTGAAGGTTTATACTGACAATTCTTGAAACAGACAAAAAATTATTTACCTAGTAACTCTGGTTCTTCAAGTAGACTGTCAATATAGATCTACAATTCCTTTCCTCTCCTCCCATGTCTTCATAATTTGTATAGTTTCTGACTAAACAGAAGTCATCTGAGGACAAATGAGAAAGCAATATCTTTTTTATTCCTTCTGGTATATCAATTTAGCAAACTGAGGGAAATGTATACAGTAGACTCTCAATTATCCAGTATTGGGTTAACCGGTTTATGAATTAACCAGGATGTCAAAAAATTACGTGTAACTTGCAGGGCCGGCTTTGGCTTTGTTGCCGCCCCAAGCACAAAAAAAACCCAAAGCCCACCAGGGCGCAGGACAGCCAGTCAACCAATAACCCCTCAACCCGGCGCAGGGTGTCTGGTGAACCAACTCCCCCAACTCCCCCCCCCCCCCCATTTCCTGTGGATGGTGATTATCCGGGAAATTTATTAACCAGGATTAATCTTTACCCTATCATCCCTGGATAATGGAGCGTCTACTGTACAGTTCTACTAGTATCTGCTTTCTAGAGGATTCAGACTTGACACCAATGGTGCATATTCATCCAAGTAGTGTAGATCTGTACTGGCAATCTTTTTAAAGTGCCAGAGTTAGCAGAAAGCAAGTTTTCTTTGTTCATGACAGTTTGCCAAGATTCATACTTTTATTTGAATTCTTTACTGTATACTGAACAATATTTTCTATATAAGGTTGTTCAAATTTATATTCTAAGCATGAGTTTAAGGAGTATTTCAATATCGTGAGCTAGGGTTTTAAATTTCATCAGAAATATTTGATGAGCATCTAAGCAATAATAGGGTTTTTCTTATTGATGAGGTGCAGAGTTTGTAATAAGACCATTACTAGCACTCAAGTGACATATGCATCTTTATTGTTTTAATACTGTATTTTACAATTATCAGTATTTTACAAGGATAAAAATACCAGTTCTTATTAATTCCTTGAAATGAGTATGTTTAATAAAACTGTTCTGAATAAAGCACAATTTCTAATTTCATCGAACATTTGCAAGCATTGCTGCTTAAGGGGAACACTCTCTTTCACAAACCTTTAAAAACAGGTAAATATCCAGCTAATGGATCCTTCCAGAAAGTTAGGGGGACACAATTAGTAGCCAGATGTGCAAATTTTGGTTACAATAACTTGCCCAGCATTATATGGGAAATCTGTGTGAGAGGCAGGAATAGAACCCAGTTCTCCCTGGGTGATATTCAGTTGCCTCAGTCATATGAATATTCATTCTTTTCCTGTAGTCCCTTGCATCACTCCAAGCAAAAGGGGCAGCAGTAGCATCATTTTGTTTGCATCCCATTCAGAGCAGTTTTGTGTGATGAGTTGAGCCAATATGTTGGATCAGTACATGTGCAGTGATAGCAGAATGTTTGCAGCAAGCCAGGAACAAGCTGTGCTGACCAAAGAGACTGGAAACTGACAGTGTTCAACAGCTCATTACCTTGCTCAAATCTTAACAGATTTTCATGGGGCTAGCAAAAGTCACCTTCCTGACCGCAGCAATATCTGATGGCCAAACTTCAAGTTCTTGCTGCAAACTTTATATGGTTTTCTGCTCCTCCTCCTATATATAGAAACTGGGAGCTTTTTATTCTGAGTCATTGCTGCTATTCGACTCCTATCTAATTTATCATTTTGGGGTTTTCATTGCTCCCATCACCATAGTATCCAAGCACTTTCCAAGTAAATTAGTAAATTATGATCAACAGAACAGCGGTCCTTTTCTGCAAGAACATGGATGTTGGTTTAATGCAGGCATCTTTTACTTCACTCCTTTGCATCCCAGAAGTTCTGTGCAGGGGCCAAATCCTGCTCCCATGGATGTCGATAAGAAAAGTTCCACTGAGTTTAATGGAAATAGGATAAGGCCCCAGGACAGTATACTTCTGCATACATCATTCGGGGTGTGACAAAGCCCCACCTCCCCCTCCCCCCCCGAGCGCTGCAAGTTTAGCACTGTCCACCCCAGCACTGTGTCAGCAGGAGACGCTTTCCACCCGACAAAACTTCCGCTTCTCACTGAGGAGGAGTAGCTGTACCGACAGGAGAGCGCTCTCCCTTCGCATAGCATGTCTTCACCAGGTGCACTACAGTGTGCAGCTAAATCAGTGCAGTTGCACCGATGTAGCACTGTAGGGTAGATCTGTCCTGAGTAAGTTCTCCTTAGGGAAAAGTTAGGGCTATAATAGCAGAGGTTTATGTGATAGGATAAAATGCATCAGTAGACACATGTGGAAAGGATTGCACAGCAGCGTATAGCACTGACCAGCTTTAACCAATTAGTCTTAATTTTTCTCTATTAAGGAATGAAAGACATTTTGTTTTTAATGCTCTAAAATTATACAAAACTTCATGAGTCAAACTATCAAAATACAAGAGTTTTTTCTTTTTCCAATAGTAGGATACAATGATAAAAACATTTTAAGTAGATAGGGGAAGGAAATGAGAGAGAGAGAGAAGATGGTGTATGGAGGGAGGAAATAAATAGGGAGACCGTAGAATTTTGATGGAATGTTTGAAGTGCTGGGATATGTTAGCAATACTTCGACTTGGTGGTGAGGTGAATGAATCCCATTGTGCCACGGCAGGTGCTTTGTGACATTGGGCTGTTTCTTTCAATATTCATTTCAAGAGTAAATAGTGCCGTCTGTTTCCTTTTTTGGCTTCTCTCGTCTTCATTTTTGGCATTTAGACATATCTTTGTGTTGTTTATGTATGCTGCTGCTTGTCTAAATCTATTGAGGCCCCTGGCTAGGAGTACAAGTTTCTTTTAGTCGTCTGTATTAATTTATTGTTTATTTTATTAGCATGATAAAAATGACTATCTGCAAGAACAGTGGCAAAAAAATATTGCCCTGTGGGGAGGAAATGGTGCTGTGCTGCTCAAGGCTGAAGACTGAGGCAATATGCACAATAGAGGGAACTGTTTTTCCTGAGGGTTATTCTTAACTTGTTATTCCCTCCTGCCGCAAGCCAGTATCAGTCTATTTTACTGATTTATTTTTATCTCTTCTTGCCCTCCTAACCACATTTCCCTTTTTGCCGTACCCATTCTCCTGCCTCCATAACCATTTGTCTCTTTCCCTAGTTCCTCTTCTTTATGGCCAACTTATCATCAGGCTCCCTTGCAGAGAGTCCACTGAGCCTTGGTTTCCTAGTGGCTATGTAGTTTTAGGAAATGGTGGAGAGCCAAAGGTGTTTCCTGAGCAGCTGATGGCCAGTACTTTAGGGTTGGGCAGGCAAGGGTGCTCACAATTTTGGCTTTGAGCACTGAAATTTAATGGTGTCAAGCAGAGTTTACTCTTATTTTCATGTTGAATGTTTTATCATATCCCGCATGACAAGTTGAGTGATCTTTTATTGGATCAGTTTCTGTTGGTGAGAAACCAGCTTTTGAGCTTATACAGAGCTTGTCTCACTCATCAACAGAGGTTGGTCCAATAGAAGATATTACTTTCCATTATCCCGGGACTGATACAGTTACAAGAGCACTGCATATCCAGCATCAGTAGTTAACCCTGCATGTGAGATTTTTTTTCCTTCAGGCAGGGCAATAGTACAAAACATTTTCTGTCACATAACTGGTACTTATTATAACCTGTGCAAATTAGGAATGCACCATTTGGTCTTTAAACACTGAGGAAAATACTAAAAAAATGTTTTCAGTCGATCACATTGTATTTCAGTATTATGTTCCAAAGATAAATTAGTAATCAGTCAATTGGGCTAGAAACCTTGAATCACCCTCCACCTACCTGTGATAATTGCTGTTCTGGTTCCTTTAAGGATCATGTTTAAATACCTATTTTGCATTGTATCCTAAAAATGCCAAATTTGGACTTCAGTAGAGCTTCAGAAGAATCAAATTTCAAGGCTGAGGGTTCTTTACCAGAAATATTCTGCTGTCTGTTCATCCACAGTCTTGGGCATTTAAGGCATTATTAAGAACCACCAATACTTTGAATTGTACTCAGAAGCATCAGCTGACATTACAATTTAACATTTTGTGTTGCTTGTGGTGATTTTGACAATACACCGGGATGGGTTTTTAAATATTTTCACATAGTGGCCAAAGCATTGAATGGACTTCTAATTCATATGATTGAATCAATATGACCTATCTAAACTATGTAATATCAAATGAGGAAAATTTCTCAAAGGTTTGTATAGCCCTTTCAGAAAACCCATTTGTTGTAAATTGATTAATGCAAGGAATAGTACAGACTTGTGTGTTGAAAATTACTGCAGTTTTAATGTGTATACTTCTGAGTCACTCAGAATCAAAGTGTGGAGAGAACTTGATGTCAAATATTCATATCATTTTCATAGTTCATATTTACTTAGTGTATACTTTTCAGGGATGGAGCCATCAGCCATTTTTTGTGTTTGTACAGCACCATAGTGGAGCCTTAATTCCTAACTGAGTCCTCTAGGTGCTACCCAAATACACATAATGAATAGTATTATCAGTCTCTGCAGGTTTTTCCTCCAAATGAAATAAGTATCCGTAGTACAAAAAAGGAATAAAAGTTAATTCTTCATTCTATACTACCTTTGTCTCATTTGGACCTGAATAATTTCTATGTACTCATGGCCCAAAGAGATTCATGCCATGTTTTCCCTGATGCATTTCTTGAACTGTGTCAGTTATTAGGAAAACTACTAGCAAAATCATTCTAGTAATAAAAAAAGCAGGCAACATCCAGCCCCATTGAAGTCAATGGCAAAACTCCCAAAGACTTCAGTCGGGTCAGGATTTCACTCAGTGTATACAAAGGAGTGATTTGTTACATCACATGGTTACTTGCCGCTTCAAAGAGCATCTTCACTGGCATGTGCTATCCTACTATCGTTGGTTTCTAGTGTATCCAAGCTAGGGTCAGGTTCAGCACTTTTGCTTCATTAAATAACTTTTAATCACTTTTGCTTCACAGTGGTCTGTGCATATTTTAAGTGCTGCATATCAGAAGACTAGGATTTTTTAAATGCCTGTATACTAGTGCACTTATCCATTTAATTAATCTTGAAGCTTTCATATGCTTCAGGGAAGCAATACACTGTTCAATGGGCTGTTCTTTGTGTGTAGAATCATAATATATCTGGTGATTCGTTTGTAGCAAGATTTGAATACATTCATGTAATAAAAAGCAAAAGGTCACTGTGTAAATGGCCTTATGTTATAATGAAGTATAACATAGTTACATTAAGAAATTCCACCTGCTTGTAATAGACTGCTTAATTCCTGCTTGTAATTCCTGCTTAATTAAGTTTGAGAGCATTTATCAACCTGAGAAATCTGTTTTTCTTTGTTTAGAAATTATTTTAACTTTTTAATCTTCTTGCATTTTCTCTAAGTTACAGGAACTCATCACTTTAAGTCGTCCCGGTTAACGTTGTTTCATTGTTACGTTGCTGATCAATTATGAACATACTCATTTAAAGTTGTGCATTGCTCCTTCTAACGTCATTTGGCTGCCTGCTCTGTCCACTGCTTGCAGGAAGAGCAGCCAGTTGCAGCTAGCTGGTGGGGGCTTAGAACCAGGGTGTACCAGCAGCCCCTATCAGCTCCCTGCTCCCCTAAGTTCCTGCTTGCTGTGTGGGGGAGGGGAGGAGCTGATGTCAGGGGGGCTCATCATTTAGCATTTGTAAGGCATTCCCTGGGAAATATCCCACCCTCTGACTCCTTCACCGCAACCAATCTTCACAATCATCATCACTGTGTACCAGTATTAAATTGTTTGTTTAAAACTTATAGTCTGTCTGTCTCTGTCTGTCTGTCTATCTATCTCTCTATCTATCTAGTCTTTTGTCTGGTGAAGAAAATTTCCCTGGAACCTAACCCGCTCAGGTACATTAATTCTTATGGGGAAATTGGATTCACTTAACATCGTTTCGCTTAAAGTCACATTTTTCAGGAACATAACTACAACGTTAAGTGAGGAATTCCTATAGGTAATAGAGACATTAAGTAAGGCTCTGTCTTCACTTAAACTGCTGCAGTTGTGTCACTGTAGCAGCGCTTCAGTGTAGACACTCACTAAAGCAATGGGAGAGGTTCACCCATCCCTGTAATTAATCCACCTCCACAAGAGGTGGCAGCTAGGATGGGAGACCTACAGCTGTCAACACTGGGGTTAGGTCAGTTTAACTGTGTGGTTCAGGGGTGTGAATTTTTCCCAATGTAGCTGGGTCGACCTATTTTTTTAGTGACGACCTGGCCTAAGTCTCAGGAACTGGTTGTGATTTTGAAATTGAAGTAGCTGGCTGGATTGTGCTGCCAATCTATAACAAAGATAGAGCTATCTCACAGAATACTTTGCCTCTTTGTGTCCTTCAGAAAATCTTCAACAGCATTTAAAAGGCAGGTATCCTGATAAGGCATAGGATAAATTACTTTTATTCTTACAAAAGGGGAAAAAGTCAGATGTTTTGAATGTGCTGGGGGCATTATTACAGCTTCCATCCGAGTCCTTTTTAACAGCTTTGTCATCATCCATGACAAGGGCACTCAGAAGAGCAGGATGGGGACCCTCTTTGGGACTCTGCATTTGTGACCTGGATAAGCTTTGAAATGCTTAATTTGTAACAGGAGTTCTTCGGGGCTGGCTCTGAGAGTGATGGGGTTACTCTGAAGGACTAATGCTGTAACAGGCTCTCAGAAGGAGATTGACAGGAATTCTTAGACTCAGAACTAGATGATGCAACCCTGTGAAACTCTGGCACTGACTTGGACAAACAACTCTGAAAGGTTCAGCTTCAGTTGGATGCACTTCATAGGCTTATGGAGGTTGACAAGGCGTACTTTGACAGCATTGTGTGCTGAGAATTGCAGTCTCTGTGTGAGTCTACAAAGAACACAGTTTTTGAAGAGCATATATTATAGAACTTAGTAAAGATGACTTTCTAACTGTCCAAGGAAATAGATTTTGACTACATTTTTTTTGAAAGGCTTTGATGTTAAAATCAGTCATCCTGGAAAAATATTATTGTTGGTACTGTAGCTCTCCATGTATTTACTGGTAATTTGAAAATAAGATTCTCTGTCTTATATATAGGTGTATATTTATAAATTTGTGTAAAGTATGTGTCTCTGTATAGTCTGTACAAGCACCTCTTTGTTTATAGGCACAGAAATATCTACATGAGTCCATATAACTCAACTTAATACAGTAGTCACCCTATATCAGACTATATCAGAAGAATGTTCCCTTTTTGACAAAGAAAAACAAGAGTGAAATGTGCCCTGGCTGACATTTTCAGACTTGAGGCCTAAATTTAGATACCTAAGCACTTAGTTACACTGGCATTTTGTAGTGCAATAAAGCCGCCAGGAGCGCTCTATCTCATTACCCGTCCGCACTGGCAAGGTACATAAAGCACTCTGACTCCATGGGTGGAGCTCTCCTGGTACTCCACCTCCCCGAGAGGAATAATGTTTGTTGCGCTCTCGCTGGAGCGCTGCTGCGCCAGTGTGGACACCTAATTTGCTCTGATTGGCCTCCAGAAGTGTCCCACAGTGCCTGTTCTAGCCACTCTGGTCATCACTTTTGAACTCTGCTGCCCTGTCCTCAGGTGACCAACCATGAGACCCTCCCTTTAAATTCCCTGGGAATTTTGAAAATCCTCTTCCTGTTTGCTCAGCCAGGCGTGGAGTGCTCTCAGTGCATCTTTCCAGCTCCACCAAGACCAAATTTCTCTCTTGGAAACCACAAAGGACTGCTCATTTTACTATTTTTATTCTCTCTCAAAACTGCTTTCCTGGTGACCATCACCTCAGAAAGAAGGGCTAGCGAGATTCCAGTTCTACTTGTGGATCCACTTTATAGAGTTTCCATGGGGATAAAGTGCAGCTAAGATCCCTTCCCAAATTCTTCTCCACCTCACAGATGAAAAATGTTATGCAACTATTGACAACTAAGTGTTGTCCAACAATTTGTTTATAATGGCATATATTTGTATTAGTGAAGATAAACTCATGATATAGACTCTGATTTATTAAAGCACTTTAAGCATTTGTTTTATGTCTCCTGGAACTTGGGCAAGAAAAATCTCTTACTGTGTGTTTATGCAGTACCTAGCAAAAAAAGGTCCCAGTCTTAGTTGGGGTGTCTAGTGCTACAGTAATAAAAATAGTAATCATGTTACATGTACAAAAGAAAACAAAGATCTTGCTATCACTCTCCCTAATTCCATTTGACCTACAGCATCTATAATGTTTTTATAAGTAACACTTATGAAACTCTGACATTTTTTTTAACTTGAAACAGTTGAATAATAATAATGTATTTGTATTTAGTGCTGAATATCTGCCATTTAGAAACCATAGGCCCTGGTTTTCTAATGAAATCTGCCATAATCACCTTATGTTCTAGCAAAGTCCCATTGAATTGTGGTAGAAAGGTATATCCTGGCTGAGACCTGTAGAATTCAGGCCACAATGAGATCTGTTCCTTTGGCTTTGGAAGGATGGAGGAATCATATGATGAAAAAATTGAATACTCCTACTCACATCAAACCCTTCATCCTTCTTTCTGATGTGTGACTTGTATAGTAATAGTTCACCTCCCAGTTCTAAAGAGTTAGGTAGATCATAATACATCAATTTATTTAACATTTTCCCCATATGCGACAAATCAAAGCACTAAATCATCCCAGGATTAATGACATGAGGTTTTTAAGAATACTTTTATAGTACTCTTTCATTATATTTCATTATAATAATGGCATTAGCTTTTCATAATGCTCAGTGAGATTCACATCTGAGCAATTTTGTTGGGAGCCATATATGATTCAGTGTGTAATGAGTGTAGTAATTAGCCCAGTGAACTCCTAATGTAATATCTTCCTTTTCTTTAAGGACAAAAAGAGTTATTCCTGTCCTGTGTGTGAGAAGTCATTTTCCGAAGATCGTCTTATAAAATCACATATCAAGACAAATCACCCTGGTAAGACAAACCACAATAACATTTCTACATCTAGTGCAATGGAAGAAGACTGTACTGGAGTAAGCAATAGAACATGATTGCGCCGTATAAAAAATTGCATTCTTGTTCTAAACTAGTTTTATATTAGAACTTTAGTAGAGTTTGCAGATCTTTAAGGATTGGATTGTAAACATACAATACACTAGTTTGTGGAGTGGGGACAGAGTAAAAGGGCATGTTGTGTGATATTTATGGGCTTTACATTGCAACATGCTGAGCCCTCTGTCCCTGATTCAGCATAGCACTTAAGCATTTGAATTGTCCCATCAAAATAAATTAAGCTGTTTGTGTGCTTAAAAGCCACTACTGGATTGTGTTCCGAGTGTTCACCACGTTGCGGGATCCAGCCCTTCTTATCTGTTAAATAAAAAGCTAGCTTTTCATGGTGATACTCTTCGACGATTCTATGTGCTAGTGTCTATTCTGTGTATACACCAAAGGATATTTATTATTCAATAATATCTACTGTTCAAGCCAAAAAGGGCCCTGATGATAAAAAGAGTGAATCACAATGGCCGTGTCTAAACTTGGTGAATAGGTGCATTTTAAAAAAAAATCTTAGCTGACACATTTTAATTTACACACTCCTTAGCACTTAACATAGGGTATGTCTTCACTACAGGACTAGGTCGATTTCCCTTAATTCGATTTTCTAAACTCGACTTTAGAAAATCGAATCTGTGTGTCCCCACCAGGACAGCAGGTCGACAGTGGTCGACACTGTCTGTCCTAGAACTTTTGCAGGGGTCGACATAGCCCGCATTGCACTGTGGGTAGGTAGCCCACAGTGCAATGTGTGCCGGACCCCCCCCCCCCCCCGCCGGCCCAAACAGCTCCGCGACCCCCCCCCCCGCCCGCCCAAGCAGCCCCGCGCCGGACCCCCGCCTGCCCAAACAGCTCCGCGAACCCCCCCGCTCGCCCAAGCAGCCCCGCGCCGGACCCCCCCGCTCGCCCAAACAGCTCCGCGAACCCCCCCACTCGCCCAAACAGCTCCGCGAACCCCCCCCGCTCGCCCAAGCAGCCCCGCACCAGACCCCCCGCCTGCCCAAACAGCTCCGTGAACCCCCCCGCCCGCCCAAGCAGCCCCACGCCGGACCCCCGCCTGCCCAAACAGCTCCATGAACCCCCCCCGCTCGCCCAAGCAGCCCCGCGCCAGACCCCCCCGCTCGCCCAAGCAGCCCCGCGCCAGACCCCCCCGCTCGCCCAAACAGCTCCACGAACCCCCCCGCTCGCCCAAACAGCTCCGCGAACCGCCCCGCTCACCCAAACAGCCCCGCGCCGGACTCCCCGCCCACCCAAACAGCTCCGCGAACCCCCCCGCTCGCCCAAGCAGCCCCGCGCTGGACCCCCCGCTCGCCCAAACAGCTCCGCGAACCCCCCCGCTCGCCCAAGCAGCCCCGCACCAGACCCCCCACCTGCCCAAACAGCTCCATGAACCCCCCCCGCTCGCCCAAGCAGCCCCGCGCCAGACCCCCCCGCTCGCCCAAGCAGCCCCGCGCCAGACCCCCCCGCTCGCCCAAACAGCTCCACGAACCCCCCCGCTCGCCCAAACAGCTCCGCGAACCGCCCCGCTCACCCAAACAGCCCCGCGCCGGACTCCCCGCCCACCCAAACAGCTCCGCGAACCGCCCCGCTCACCCAAACAGCCCCGCACCGGACTCCCCGCCCACCCAAACAGCTCCGCGAACCCCCCCGCTCGCCCAAGCAGCCCCGCGCTGGACCCCCCGCTCGCCCAAACAGCTCCGCGAACCCCCCCGCTCGCCCAAGCAGCCCCGCACCAGACCCCCCACCTGCCCAAACAGCTCCGCGAACCCCCCCGCCCGCCCAAGCAGCCCCACGCCGGCCCCCCGCCCGCCCAAACAGCTCCACGAACCCCCCCCCCGCTCGCCCAAGCAGCTCCACGAACCCCCCCCGCTCGCCCAAGCAGCCCCGCGCCAGACCCCCCCGCTCGCCCAAACAGCTCCGCGAACCGCCCCGCTCGCCCAAACAGCTCCGCGAACCGCCCCGCTCGCCCAAACAGCCCCGCGCCGGACTCCCCGCCCGCCCAAACAGCTCCGCGAACCCCCCCGCTCGCCCAAGCAGCCCCGCGCCGGACCCCCCGCCCGCCCGAGGGGGGGGGGAACCGGCACCGGGCTGCTCGGGCGAGCGGGGGGTCCGCGGGGCTGCTCGGGCGAGCGGGGGGGTTCGCGGAGCTGTTTGGGCAGGCGGGGGGTCCGGCGCGGGGCTGCTTGGGCGGGCGGGGCGGTTTGCGGAGCTGTTTGGGCGGGTGGGGGGTCCGGCGCAGGGCTGCTCGGGCGAGCGGGGGGTTCGCGGAGCTGTTTGGGCAGGCGGGGGGGTCCGGCGCGGGGCTGCTTGGGCGGGCGGGGGGGTCCGCGGGGCTGCTCGGTGGTCGGAGGCTTAATATCAGATGCCTCTTCACTTACTGACAATAGACGTAGAGAAGTCGATTTTAGCCTTCTCTCGTCAAGCAGGAGTTACAAAGTCGATTTTGAGTGCCCTTTAAATCGGAGCTGTTTGGGCGAGCGGGGGGTCCAGCGCGGGGCTGCTTGGGCGAGCGGGGGGGTTCGCGGAGCTGTTTGGGTGGGCGGGGAGTCCGGCGCGGGGCTGTTTGGGTGAGCGGGGCGGTTCGCAGAGCTGTTTGGGCGAGCGGGGGGGTTTGTGGAGCTGTTTGGGCGAGCGGGGGGGTCTGGCGCGGGGCTGCTTGGGCGAGCGGGGGGGTCTGGCGCGGGGCTGCTTGGGCGAGCGGGGGGGGTTCATGGAGCTGTTTGGGCAGGCGGGGGTCCGGCGTGGGGCTGCTTGGGCGGGCGGGGGGGTTCACGGAGCTGTTTGGGCATGCAGGTGAAGACAGGTACACGTTTAGTTCGACTTAACGTCGTTAAAGTCGATGTTAAGTCCTAGTGAAGACATGCCCATAGACATTGTTTAACACATTTTGATAACATGTCAAATAGCTGGTCATGGCCAAGCCGTGTGTGAGTGTGTGTGTGGTGGGGTAAAGCAGGGGAACCAGCTAGTTTAAGCATAACTGTCTGAAATACAGCAGAACAGCTCAGTCCATAGTGTAATCCTACTTATAATAGTCAGTACCGGATGCTTACTTTCAACAGTAACCACTTCAAGATTTTCCCTAACTCTGACTCATATCAGCACCACACACTCTCTATTACTGTTGTTAATTTGTATTGTGGATGGTGCCCCGAAGCCCCTAATCAGAATTGGGGACCAAACGTGCCAACTGGTACAAATATGTAGTGAGACATGGAGTGGGTAACATTTTCAAAAGCCAAGTCCCACTGAAGGTCAGTTTGACCCATCATTCCTATTCTGTCCTGACAGTGGGTATATCAAATATATATACAAATTATTGTAGACAAATATACATTTGCTTTTTTTTTTTTAAGAGAAGTAGTATACTATATACATTAATACAAGCCATCCCAATTGCTTGAAAACATAGTCATTGTTTATTTTCTGAATTGTTTTGCTTTTGTCTGTACTAGAAGGTGATCTGGTTGGGTCAGGAAACATTCTGTAAACTGCTAGCCCAGTGCTGCATACTTAACTAAAAAAATAAGGAAGGTTAAAAATCTGCTCAATCTTAGTATTCAAGGCCTATAATTTTTTTCCTTAGCTGAACAGTGTATTCTATCAAAACTTTGCAAAAAGCACAGCATGTTTAACAGAGACACTTCAATGATATTTTAAAGAAACGTTATGTCTAAGATACACAGAACCTTTGCAAGCTAATATACAGCAAAAGACTATTTGTAATTAGATTTTAAAAGAAAAAATATTTGCATAACACTTTCCCATGTATCCTCTCTTTGTGGTCATCAGGGATTCTTCTTCTTTTTTTATCGCAAGCATATTACCATTCAAAACAAAATTGACATTAAGCAGTGTTAAAGGTTTAAATAGCATGAAGTGACAAGTGCTGGAACTGAGTGAATGCAATTGTTTTTAAAAATGCAGAGGCAAGAGAATAAAGAGGGAAAACAAGATAATGTTCAAAGGATTTGAGTTTTAGAAGAACTTATCAAAAATTAATTTAAACCAAAACCATTTCTTATTTATCATAAAGTTATGTTTCTGACAGCTTCTCCCTCCCCTCTGACTCTAATGTCAGCCAACTTGATCTCCGTCTTCACTGTTTTTCTTGTTCAGCAAGCATAAAACCTGATTCTTTTGCTTCCCCAGCCAGCATTTCTGCTTGTTCCAAGTTTCTGGACAAGAGACATAAAATCCAGGCCCAATTGACGTCACTGGGGCTAAGATTCCATTTTAGATTATTTAGGATTCCACCTGTTCTCAATGCTTAAAGTTTCTGGTCACAATAAGTGTCATACACACATAGCATTTAACTATTATAATGTAGTGCCATGTAGTAGGAAAGTATTGAAAGTCCATCATTGATAATTGGATAATTTTAAACAACTTTAGGTAATGTCTCTTCACATGTGTGGTTTGGATTTTTAATTTTTTTAAATAATAAAGCCTAACTATTTAAAGCTACATCTCTAGAGTATTAAGCTATTCATTTTTTCCTTTTAAACGAAAGATCAGATTTTCAGAGGGTTGAATGACCACAGCTCAGACTAAAGTGTAGAGAAGCTGCAGCTACTCAGCAGTTCTGGAAATCTCAAGTGAAACTTTTAACAAATGTTATAAACCTGTTCGAAGACATTGAGAATTATAAATATTTGTGTATACTTGTTGCCCTGTTACTTCTTGGTGTACTGAGAATATTCATCACTGGAAAATGACTTCTGACCCAGTGATTGCATGGAGGCTCTAATTTGACACTGAAGCAGTAAGTCACTGTGCGGGGATACACTGTGAATAAGTCAGTGTTTAATGCTGGAAAAATGCATAAATTAATAAGTCTGTTTCCTTTGAGCTAGCCTTGTCATGTGGAAAATTTTGTTTTTTTTAAAAAAAGTAAAGCTACTTAAAAAGACACAAGTAGGAACAATCTAGATTTGCAATATTTTATTTTATATAGTATGTCTCAGACCAAATTCTGTGCGCGCCTTTCTGGAATACCTCAATTTTGTGCATATTTTTTCCAGAGGTCTCAATGAGCACTATCTCAGAGATTCTCGGCAGGAGGGTTCAATTGAAAGGATTAATTGGAAAACGAGCTGTGAAATGTCCCTATTGTGATTTCTATTTTATGAAGAATGGATCAGACCTTCAGCGTCATATTTGGGCTCACGAAGGTAATGCTGTTCAATTTTAAACTTTTTAATCCACATTATTTGTTTATTTTATATTCCTTTCTTTTGATCCCTTAGTATAGTAAATAATAAATTGAAAGCGAATGACATTTCCATCCTGTTCATGTTTGTCTAGTACTATGTACACAAGTCATTGCTGTAGGAGAATTTGAAATTTCCTGCTGTCTCTTAATGAAGTTTTTCTATTTGAAGTCAAAGTAAAAGTTTGGTAAACCTGTTTGTTGGATTCTAGTTCCTACCGAACTACAGGTCTTGTGATTCTCCATGTCAGTTGACATGTCATAAGTAACGCAAAACTTGTTTCTGATTCCTCTTTGTTTATGAGTGACCGAACTGCTATAAATCCAGAAATAAACCTGAATAAGGAAGGATGAACTAAATTCATATTATAGTCAAAATAAAGCCAGTGATTTTCAGTGATTCTTTAAGAATAAATTCGTTCCATTCATGTGTCCAGAAAAACATGAAATGAAAATTGAAATCTATTTGCATTTGTGAATGTTAATCACTTACATAAGTCAATGAATAAGATGGAGAGTATGCTAGATGAGTATAGTGGAGATAGAACATGTTGGAAAATCATGAAAAATGATGCTGGTGTGCCCAAGTTATAAGTTACAAATCTTAGGACTGCGGAGAAAGCTGGCTCATCCTCAGGTTGATAGGTTCATTCACTAAGTGGAAGATGGCAGCCATTCTACGCTTTTAGTGTCTTCAGCCCATTAATAAATCATGTGTCAGCATCTGATTGTGACCTAGAAGTTGGGTGTTTTTTCCATACTATATTCCTTACTTCCTGTATAAAGGGTATAATGCACTGAATACTGATTGACTGATATTGGTACCCAAATACTAGACTCATAACATTATTTCAGGCATTTATACTAGCACTGTAGGTGCCCATCCCTGCCTTAATGATGACCTGATATGCCTGTTCCTTGTGAACTACAGTTCTTGCCTCTTATCAACCAAAGGCTCTGTCTGCCAGAAGGTTGGAAACCATCAACCCTAACTTGTGGAAGAAGAGGGGGGCATGGGAGAAATCCATTTTGAAACAACAAAGTGAGCAGGAAATAAGGCTCCAGGCCAGAATGTTCAAACTCTCGTGCCTTTATTAGGCACTCGAATCCGCACACAGACACCTAAGTAAGTGGTCTAAATTTCTGAGATGCTGAGCACCCAGTACTTCCAGTTAAGTCAATAGGTGTTGTATGGACTCAGCATCTCTAAAAATCAGACCACTTATCAAGCTTACTGTATCTAAGTATAAATTTAGATTCCATAAATGTAGGCATCCAAATTTGAAAATGTTTGCCTTATTGCCTAGGTTGCTTATACAGATGGAACAATTTTTCTCTCCAGTAATCACCCACTCCCTTTCTCCCAGTAGCACCAGCCAAAATATGCAGTTTAGAAATTTTATAATATGTGATATATTTTTTTAACTCTGTTGATAGGTGTCAAACCATTCAAATGTTCTCTTTGCGAATATGCAACTCGCAGCAAGAGTAATCTGAAAGCTCATATGAATCGCCACAGCACTGAGAAAACGCACCTGTGTGATATGTGTGGAAAAAAGTTCAAATCAAAAGGCACTTTGAAGAGTCATAAACTCCTTCATACTGATGATGGTGAGTGGATGTTTGACAGATTTTATGCATTTTTCCTGTCATCAGTAAGTCTGCATATATCAGATTTTCTTTACTCACAAGAAAAATTTAGAGATATGGAGTGTCATGGTTTAGGGCAACAACATCTGTATTTCCCCTAGGTAGTCCCTTAAGGGCACCCACACTACGCTCCCAGGTCTTCAACAGTCACCTCTCTCAAGCACAGACCTGCGTCTCTGTCCTTCTTGACAGGGGCTTTTCCAGGCTGCAGAGTTCCCAGCCTACACAGCAATATTCTCAGCAAGCCAGACTATCTAACAGGCTGGTATCTGTGCTTTGCTTTTCCTCCCGAGGTTACATACAATATAATTTCTAGCAGTTATAAGTTACCACACAGCTCTTTCTAAACTAGTACATATATTCTTAAGATGTCAAGAATCAGAGAGGTAGCCATGTTAGTCTGGAATAGCAGAGCTAACAAAGAGTCCTGTGTCACCTTAAAGACTAACTAAAGTATTGAAGCATAAGCTTTCGTGGGCTAATACCCACTTCGTCGGAAGCATAAGCTTTTGTGGGCTAATACCCACTGCTTGCATCCGACGAAGTGGGTATTAGCCCACGAAAGCTTATGCTTCAGTACTTTAGTTAGTCTTTAAGGTGCCACAGGATTTTTAAGATGAGAAGCATTACAGAGAAAACCTATTAAAAACAATAAAAGAATGTAACGCTTGCCAAAAAACTTTCCAGAGGTCACCCAATGTAACCTCAAGCCCTGGTACGTCAGTCCTTCAAAACCACAGCTGGGTTTCCCTGTGGTTATGAGCTCATAACTCTCTCAGATTCAGAACCAGACCCACCATGAATAGTTCAGTCTTTCCTTTATACAGCTTGGGTTTTTGATCTTGGCCTCACATAACAGGTGATGAGACAAAGGTCCACTCCTGCGGGCATAGCTTCAAAAGACTGGGTTCTTATCTAACCCAACATGGGGAATTTACATTCACCTCTCCCTAGATATTCTCCAGGAAAAACACTTCACACTTTTTGTTCCAAGAGTCCTTTCTTCTCTGGCACATTGTTCAATATAGTGCTCTGAATTCCCAGATCTCCCATGTGTGGCATCTCCCCCCTTGAGAGGTACGTAAAATCCCAGCCCACACTAATATATAAACCATTCACGTAATAGAATAGATCCTAAAGATACTTCAACTTTATTCAGAAAGCTCTCCCAAGGATATGGCAGGAAATTGCCATATCTGTTGCATGGAGCCATTGAAAATATCTCATGATTAATTTGTATAAATGGAGAGATAGCTGACAACTAAAGATTTGATCTTCTAAAATGCTAGTTTGGCTTCTTATCCTTTAGATACAAAATTCCATACACAGCTCCTGCTGATATGAGTGGGAGTTTGGAAAATGGAAGAATTGCAGGATCAGGGCCTTAATCTTTCTTGATGTGAAGACCTCTTCTTCTGTTGCATTTGCCACACATACTTAGCACTCAGTGCTTAGGTAGTGCAGTGTTGGGTGGTACAGAAAAACTTGACACTGTTCATATTCCAATCTTCGGTCTGATTAAGTTTTCAAATGTGAATATTATCTCATATTAGTTGAGAAAATATACAGAAAATATAAAAAGGAAAACAATATTTGAAATAAGATATTACACTTCAAAATATGGCAATTTATTCTCTTTGAGTGGGGTTTTCAAACATGACTTAATGATTTAGTAGCACAAGACTTTTACTTGTAGACTTTTTACTTGTAGACAAGTAGACTTTTACTATGTATTCTGTAGCCTGTGGTATGTTTGTATGTTATAATTGGTCTAGTCTTGTCAAATGTAATTCTATTCTATCTTCATCAGGTTTTTAATATCAGTTTTATTTTGTGTATACATTTTTGTTGATGCACTAACATGGTCTTCTAATACTGCTACTCTTGCGATCTCCCTTTCCATCACCTTTTGATAATTTATTTTGAAATTAGATTTTCATTTCACTGTGTACTTCACAATAGAGAATTTATATTTCAAATGATGGTTTATCCCAATGTCCCAATGAAACCAAAATAAGAAGATGTAAACAGAAATGTTGTGGGCATGTGTAATTATTGTAATGTTGACTAGAATCACTAAGGTAACAAAGTCCTGTGGCACCTTAAAGACTAACTAGTCTTTAAGGTGCTACAGGACTTTACCTCTGCTATTCCAGACTAACATGGCTACCTCTCTGATTCTAGAATCACTAAGTCACTCCCGATTGCTATTTTCATTAAAAATAAAAAGAAAGTTCAATAAATAATTGTACTTTCTAGTAGCCCCAATGTAATTGGTTCCAGAGGACCTACTTTTAAAGCCTGACCCAAATCCAAGCACAGCCAGCCTGACCTCAGAATGTCAAGTTGTTTTGGAACTGACCCAACTCAAACCTGCCACTTCTCCCCCCCCCCCACACACACACACATCCCCAACCTTGGGTCAGTGCCACTGCCTTGTTCTTGGGGCTCATCCTGGTAGGGCCCCAAGCCTGTGATCCACCTCTGACTGCCTCCTCCCTGTGGGGTTAGTGCAGCAGTCGTTCCATGCTCCTTTCCTGACAGCCACTGTCACTGAATCTCTGCACTGTGTGCAATGCAGAGTGGGAGGTGCTGTCACTTGTTGGCATATTCATTTTGCAGTGCATACAGCATAGCAAGGTGGTGGCAGCCAGCAAGAGCAGGGCATGCCAACTCTGCACAGATACCACAGGATAATAGGAGGTGTTAAGAGGTTACTCGACCTGAGAGGGTTAGGTTGTTTTCATACCTGATCTGAACCCAACACTTGTAGTCTGGTCCAGTTGAGTTGGAGTCAGGTTGCAGGGCTCTAACTAGATTAACACTGGCATAATGACGAGTCAGTCTAAATGATGTAGTATGGCTGTATTTTGAAATAAAATCAATAACTATTCAATTAACCCTCTTATGCTGAACTGTGTTTATCTTTGATTTTTGTTTATATAATTGAGTCAATAGGAAATTTTGGGATGTCATTTACAGAGAAGCATCTTCTGTTTTTGACTGCATTCACATACTTTGTATTACCAGCTATTAGTTAAGGGTGGGTTTTATTATGAAAATCTAGTCAAATTGTATTTTCTCCTTTGCTCTCACGGTTTAATTTTTTTTAAACTGCCTTTTGTGGTTTCGTTCACAAATTTTCATGTACAACTATTTTCATGTGCAGATAATAACATTTGCACATGGAAATGTTATTTGTGTTTGTAAATCAGACAGTTCAATGTGTGATCTATTTTAAGTGTGCAAATAAGTGATTGTTGTGCTATTTTAACTTGAGGAGGATCCAAACTTCCCCATAATGAGACTAGGACTATAATGACACAGGCTCTGCCAAACTAGTTTATAAAGGTGTGGTGTTAGGACATGTTAGCTTAAGTTGTTTTTACTAACATCTTCCAATATTCTAGTGTAGACTAGGTACCATGTACTTTTAAAACACGAGCTGGTTGAGTTGTAGCCCTGGCTATAGGTAGGGTTACCAACACTCCAAGATTGTCCTGGAGTCTCCAGGAATTAAAGATTAATCTTTAATTAAAGAATATGTCATGTGATGAAACATCTAGGAATATATCCAACCAAAATTAGCAGCCCTAGGTACAGGAAAAACAAATACAGTATGTGCCCAATAGCCTTTATTGTCAAGGCTCAGTCTGCCACCTGCCTCTGGAGTATACGAATGGCTTTGCTTTTCCAGCAGCAGCTTATATAGTCATTGATGTAAATGGATCTGGGTCTCCTCTCTTTCCATTGCCTGCTTTTTTTCTCTTTATTCCCTTTCCAAAATTCTGTATGCAAAATCCTGCCCCATTGAAATCTGGTGGGAGTTTTGCCATGGACTTAATCGGTATCAGGATTCCACCCTATATATGTCAAACCTCCAGGAGTTTTCAGTTATCCCACCCCTTCAAATGCTACATGAACTTTAAGCACTGGTGGCAATTGGGATAACATTTCTAGTTGGAGATGTGTTGTATGATTTGTCAAAGGATTTTCAGCCTGTTGTGTGGTGACACCTTCTATTTGAATCCCTTCAAATATTACTAGCACAGTCCAGTATTGTTCAGTTATTCTACAAATAAACAGAATGGGTTTGAAAATTGTTTCACTGTTTCTGCCTGGTCTTCCTGGCTTATGAAATCAGGCATTTTTTGTTCAAACTTCAGCCCTGCAGGGTCAGTTTAACCCACCAGAAAATAGTGTTGTTTTTTCTCTGCTTTATTCCTCTCAAGAGTGATATGACAGAGAACAATTCAATTGTCTAGGGTGGTTACAGTTTATGACTAGAAATGAAACATAGAACCTGACTTTCATTATTTTAATTAGGTAGCAAAAAATTTGTGTCAAGATTTTTCTTAGCTGTTTTTATTGGAGCTGTCACTTTCAGTATAAAACATTTGCAACTTTTATTAACGAGATTCTGAATGTAAAGAAACTGCCCTGTTTCGTGACAAGCTGGAGTGAACCTGCCTTTTCCACTTGTGCCTTGGTTCTTATAGTTTTTGACAGCTTTTCTAACAAGCATTTATAATTGTTTGAACAAATAAAGCTCTGTGGTATGGAAATCCTGGATGTAGGAAGATCAATCACACTCTCTGTCTGCATTTTAATATTTCCCATCCTTGTGAGGTCTGAACTCATAACTAAGGGAGAAAGATGAAGAATGGAGGAATAGAGAAGAACATGGAGAAGGGAGAAAGAGAGAATGAGAGGAAAGAAGGAGAATATTTGTTTTCAAATCAAGAGGAAGGAGAGTATAAAAAAAGAGAGAAAACAAGCAAATGTTTTTTGGGGGAGAGGAGTGAATGGTGAGGAGATAGTCGTAGAATGAGTTTGAAAGTTCCAGCATAGCACTTCCTAGCTTTTGCAAAGTCACAAACAAGAGATCCTGTCCTTGAAATGAGAGAGATTTCAGTCCCATTGGTGAATAGGGTCATCATGAAATACATTGTTCCCACATTTGACTACTTTGATCCCCTTCAGAATGCCCCAACTTTGTAGATTCACAGATTCAATATTTTCATTAATGATTTGGATAGTGCAGTGGAGAGTGTGCTTATAAAATTTGTGGATGATACCAAGATGGGAGGGGTTGCAAGCTCTTTGGAGAACTGGATTGAAATTTGAAATGACCATCATGTTCCAAAGTAAATAATTCCAGCACTGTAGTTAATTACAGCTACTGTTAAAAATGTTGTGCCTTATTTGTAGTCTGAATTTGCATAACTTCAGCTTCCAAATGTTGAAATTCAGGCTATCTCACTCCATGGCTACATTCTCCAGTGTTCCAAATGGATGACAGCAAAATTATATCTTTGTGGTCACTAGAAACACCAAATAAATGGTAGATGCCTCCCAGATAACTCACTTGTCTTCTAGGCATCAACAATAGCTTGAATTGCTGTCATCTAAGACAAGTGGCCAGGTAATACGGTGACCAGATAACACTTTTACATGTTCCTGGTTTCCAGGTAATAGATATTTTTCCAGTCTACCTACAACACTCCTAGTCTTTTAGTTACAGGCTACTTTTGAGCACAGACTGGAATGGCAAAGTTAAAAAAATCACATTCACAGTAGTTTGTTTCCTCAGTCACACATTGAACCCAGGCGTACGGAAGTGAAATTTCTGAGCACAAAGCCTCAGTACCACTTGGCATGTTAACATACTATTTTATATTTATTTTTCTTATTTCTCTGTGGCAGCTTTTAAGTTTTTTTGTCTTTGTTTGCAAGGATCCCTTTCAAGACTGTTTGAGTCATTATTTTAAGATTGTCATGAAACATGCCAAAAAACATCATTTGTTGAAGGCCAGCCCTAATAATTTATAGTATTCTAAAAATAAATCCAGTGAGTGTCAAAAATAAAAAAATGTACATGAGTCATAACAGTTGGAAGATTGGGACAGAGATGGAACAAACATCTGCAACAGGCGTGTCTGAACATCTGTCTTTTACAAGCAAATAAATGTGCTTGCAGCTATATTTTTGCAAAGCAGCAATGATGTCCGCTAGCCATTTACGCTAACGAGTGTTCTTTCCCCAGTGGCTATCCCAAGTAACATATCCACTATTTAACACTCGTAATTAAAAATAGCAGGCAAAGGCTCTTTCTGTCCTATTCTGTTCAGCCCTATTTGACCAGTATTTTGCAAAACTTGGCTCTCTAGTGATACTAAATTCTAACAGATAAATTTACGGTATTTGGTTCTCCTTACTCTGTTGAGAATCATCTTTATCATGAAATGTCATTGATAGATTTCTGTATTTAAGTATAAAGAGGCAATCTGAACACATTTTCTATTTCTGTTTCAGGAAAGCAGTTTAAATGTACAGTGTGTGACTATACTGCAGCCCAAAAGCCACAGCTCCTACGTCACATGGAACAACATGTCTCTTTCAAGGTAAGAGCTCAAATAAGTCATGATTAATTAATACTCATATAGCAATAAAGGGGTCTTCAGACTACACAACAACTTTCAAGAGGGATATTCTTATTTCTAGTGATATAACATGACATTTTTATGTTTCTGATGTTAAAAGGGGAATTTTGAAATGGCATTTAAATATTAAGCGACATTACTTGAAGAACACACTCTAAACTATGCAACAACATGATGGAATCATTCTGTTTATGGAAATTTATATTTAATTTCTTTTTCTAAAATTTTTATGTATTTCTCACTGCAAAGTAAACATGGCTATTTAAAACTGTATGTTAAAATTTCCTAGTAAAGTAAGAAGTTGTCTTCCATGTATTATTGTTCACTGCCCCCTTTAACTTTCTTTGAAAGATGGCCAACTTATTTACAGTAGATGAGTTCATTTATTTTCAAAGGACATTGGACACAATGAAATCTAAAACATATCTGTCTAAAGTATGTCTCACAAGGAAGCTTGTTAAAGTATCCATGAAGCACTTAGATTATAGATCAGTTTATATTAATAAAATGTAGCAATACCTTATTTATTCCCAATATCACAGTGACTCTCAGTATGGTAGAATATGATGTCATGAATACAGAGGATATTCTATTCAGAGAATGAAAAATGACATTTGATTTCATTTTCAGAAAAATCCAAAATTTTATCTTTAAAGAAAATGTTCATTATAGTTTAGCACTTTTATTGTGACCATGAGTAAGTAACCTCTAAGCCATTCTCAAAGATGTTATACTTTTTTTTGACTCATCAACGTTCAGTACGTAATAACTTATTTTGCTTCTTTAAAGTATCATTTATAATTTATGATTTATATCAACATTATGCTTGCTCCCTGTCTAAAGCAGAAATTAAGACAATCCCTGGTTCAGAATTTAAATTCTAGAAGACAGACATAGAAAGAAAATGAATCGAGACATCGAGAAGAAGGCTTCACTATATCTATATATATAAAAGTTAAATGGTGTATGCGTGTATGTATGCGTGTATGTACGTTCCCTTACTCCTTCCACACCGTTTGAGCTAGAGACTTGAAATTTGGTACAGTTAGAGGCCTTAGGGTCCTAATCAGGGTCAGAGTCGAAAATTTTTCAAATCTCACCTCTGACGCCCCCCAGGGGTGAAATTATTTAAAGGCCAATCACATCAGCTGGGCAGCTGATGTTCTCTGTGACATAGTTATGATGTCATAATACCCCCCTCCAAAGGACCCTGCACTCACTCAGCTCTCTGCCCCCTCCCCCCTCCAACGGACCCCGCACTCGCTCAGCTCTCTGCCCCCTCCCCACCTCCGACAGACCCGAATTGGGTTTGGTCGGAGGGTAAGTGAGGTAGGGGTGTCGGGTTTGGTCAGGGGGTGAGGTGGGAGTGTCGGGTGAGGTGGGGGTGTCGGGTTTGGTCGGGGGGGTAAGTGAGCCGGGGGTGTTGAGTTTGGTCTGGGGGGGTGGGAAGGTGTCGGGGTGGGTGAGGGGTGAGGTGGGGGTGTTGGGGTTGGTCGGGGGGGTTGGGGTTGGTGGGAGGCTAAGGTGGGGGTGTTGGGCTTGGTTGGGGGGCGAGGAGGGGGGTCGGGGTTGGTTGAGGGGTAAATGAGGTGTGGGTGTCGGGTTTGTTTGTGGTGGTAGGTAGGGGTGTCGGGTTTGGTTGAGGGGAAAGTGAGGTGGGTGTATCAGGTTTGGTCTACGGGGGGTGAGGTGTGGGTGTTGGTCAGGGGGTGTTGGGGTTGGTGGGGGGGGTGACGTGGGGGTGTTGGGTTTGGGTGGAGGGGTGAAAATGTGAGTCGGGGTTGGTCAAGGGTTAAGTGAGGTGGGGGTGTCGGGTTTGGTCGGGGGTGAGGTGTGGGTGTTGGTCAGGGGGTGTTGAGGTTGGTAGGGGGTGACGGGGTGTTGGGGTTGGGTGGGGGGGTGAAAATGTGAGTCAGGTTTGGTCAAGGGGTAAGTGAGGTGGGGGTGTCAGGTTTGCTCTCTGCTCCCTCCCCCCTCCAATGGACCCCGCACTCGCTCAGCTCTCTGCCCCCTCCCCACCTCCGACGGACCCGAGCAACACCGGGTATTTTCGCTAGTATATATATATATATATATATATATATATATATATATATGTATTTTTGCTAGTATATATATATGTATATATATGTATATACTATGTATATATATACTAGCAAAAATACCCGGCGTTGCTCGGGTCCGTCGGAGGTGGGGAGGGGGCAGAGAGCTGAGCGAGTGCGGGGTCCGTTGGAAGGGGGGAAGGGGGAGAGAGCTGAGCGAGTGGGGGGCCATTGGAGGGGGGGAGGAGGGGGAGATTTAAATTTTTTTTGATTTTTACTTGAGGGGGGAGAGAGCTGAGCGAGGGAGTGGGGGGCATTGGAGGTGGGAGAGAGCTGAGCGACTGCGGAGTCTGTTAGAGAGGGGGAGGTGGGAGAGAGCTGAGCGAGTGGGGGGGCATTGGAGGGGGTGGGAGCTGAGCGAGTGGGGGGTCCGTTGGAGAGGGGGAGGGGGAAGAGAACTGAGCGAGTGCGGGGGCCGTTGGAGGGGGGAGGGGGCAGAGAGCTGAGCGAGTGCGGGGGCCGTTGGAGGGGGGTATTATTACATCATAACTATGTCACAGAGAACAGCAGGTGTTAACCGGCTGCCCAGCTGATGTTAATGGGCTTTAAAGAATTTCACCCCGGGGGGTGTCAGAGGTGAGATTTGAAATTTTTTCTATTCTTACCCTGATTAGGACCCTAAAGCCTATAACCATACCAAATTTCAAGTCTCTAGCTCAAACTGTGTGGAAGGAGTAAGGGAACGTGGGCTACACAATGGCGAGTTAAATGTAATGTGGATAAATGTAAAGTATGCACATTGGAAAAAATAACCCCAACTATACATACAATATGATGGGTGCTAATTTAGCTACAACTAATCAGGAAAAAGATCTTGAGGTCATCGTGGATAGTTCTCTAAAAATGTCCACACAGTGTGCAGCAACAGTCAGAAAAGCAAATAGGATGTTAGGAATCATTAAAAAAGGGATAGAGAATAAGATGGAGAATATCTTATTGCCTTTATATAAATCCATGGTGCACCCACATCTTGAATACTGTGTACAGATGTGGTCTTCTCACCTCAAAAAGAATATACTGGCATTAGAAAAGATTCACAGAAGGCAACTAAAATGATTAGGGGTTTGGAACAGGTCCCATATGAGGAAAGATTAAAAAGGCTAGGACTTTTCAGCTTGGAAAAGAGGAGACTGGGGGGAATATAATAGATGTGTATATAAAATTATAAGTGCCGTGGAGAAAGTGAATAAGGAAAAGTTATGTACTTGTTCCCATAATATAAGAACTTGGGGCCACCAAATGAAATTAATGGGCAGCAGGTTTAAAACAAAAGGAAGTTCTTCTTCACACAGTGCAGTTAACCTGTGGAACTCCTTGCCTGAATAGGCTGTGAAGGCTAGGACTATAACAGGGTTTAAAAGAGAACTGGATAAATTCATGGAGGTTACGTCCATTAACGGCTATTAGCCAGGATGGGTAAGGAATGGTGTGCCTAGCCTCTGCTATTCACTGCTTTCTCCATTCTCTGGAAATATTATGTGTGCCAGTAAAATAACAAGAAAATCCCTGAGTTGAACATATCCTTTTCAAAGTTTTCATGCCAGATCTTTTAGAATAGATTGATTTACTGCCACATAGCGTGCCTAAGTGCTGGACAGTTTTATGATTGTAGGATACATTCAGGCATTAATAGGCACATCAAAATGCATAGGGTCCTGCTGTTTTTCATCACCTGTTCATGCAGAACAGAACATACAATTAGCTCTTTTAAAAGAAAAATAATAGTGGATTTTCCCTGTTGGTCACATTAGTGTTTGGTTAGAGCAGCCATTGACCTATTTTGAGAGCTACCTGGGGTATCGGGTCACTATCCAAAGTCTGTGTTATGCTGAATAGTTCCTTTTTTACAAAATTAAGGACTAAAATGAATGCTAACGGTGAACTTGTCAAGTGGCTCTGTAATCTCTTAATGCTTCTCTTAATTAAAGGAACGGTAATATGAATTACTAGTTCCTCCAGGGTTTTCCACCAACAAATCTTTATTAATATAGAATAACAGAATATTTTTACTGAAGTCTAGAAAAAATTTCCAGACCTTTTTTCACTTCACAGGAGATATTGTGTGCATCCAGTTGCAGAGCCATAGTCAGTTACTTCCATTGTTCATGTGAATCATAGAATATCATAGAATATCAGGGTTGGAAGGGACCTCAGGAGGTTTTCTACTCCAAACCCTGCTCAAAGCAGGACCAACCCCAACTAAATCATCCCAGCCAGGGGTTTGTCAAACCTGACCTTAAAAACCTCTAAGGAGGAAGATTCCACCACCTCCCTAGGCAACCCATTCCAGTGCTTCACCACCCTCCTAGTGAAAAAGTTTTTTCCTCATATCCAACCTAAACCTCCCCCTCTGCAATTTAAGACCATTACTCCTTGTTCTGTCATCTGCTGCCACTGAGAACAGTCTAGGAACTCCCTTTCAGGTAGTTGAAAGCAGCTATCAAGTCCCCTCTCATTCTTCTCTTCTGCAGACTAAACAATCCGAGTTCCTTCAGCCTCTCCTCATAAGTCATGTGCCCCAGCCCCCTAGTCATTTTTGTTGCCCTCAGCTGAACTCTTTCCAATTTTTCCACATCCTTCTTGTAGTTTGAGGCCCAAAACTGGACACACTACTCCAGATGAGGCCTCACCAATGCCGAATAGAGGGAAATGATCACGTCCCTCGATCTGCTAGAAATACCCCTACTTATACAACCCAGAATGCCAGTTCCACACAGAGGGTCAGATTGAGCTCTGGTGGGTCCAGTGGAGCAATTGTGACTTATTCCAGCTCAACATCTGTCCCTGTCCCCTGCTTTCTTGGCGACAAGGGCATACTGTTGACTTGTATCCAGCTTCTCATCCACTGTAATCCCTAGGTCCCCTTCTGCACAACTGCTACCTAGCCATTTGGTTCCTAGTCTGTAGCAGTGCATGGAATTCTTCCGTCCTAAGTGCAGGACTCTGCACTTGTCCTAGATTCAGAATTGATTCCTTGAGGACCTGCTCCATGATTTTTCCAGGGACTGAGGTGAGGATGACTGGCCTGTAGTTCCCCGGATCTTCCTTCTTCCCTTTTTTAAAGGTGGGCACTACATTAGCTTTTTCCAGTCATCTGGAACCTTCCTCAATCTCCATGAGTTTTCAAATATAATGGCCAATGGCTCTGCAATCACATCCGCCAACTCCTTTAGCAGCCTCAGATGCAGTGCATCTGGCCATGAACTTGTGCTCGTCCAGCTTTTCTAAATAGTCCTGAACCACTTCTTTCTTCACTGAGGGCTGGTCACCTCCTCTCCATACCATGCAGCTTAGTGCAGTAGTCTGCAAACTGACCTTGTTTGTGAAGAGAGTGGCAAAAAAAGCATTGAGTACATTAGCTTTCTCCACATCCTCTGTCACTAGGTTGCCTCCCTCATTCAGCAAGGGGCCACACTTTTCTTGACTTTCTTCTTGTTGCTAACACACCTGAATAAACCCTTCTTGTTACTCCTAACATCTCCTGCTAGCTGCAACTCCAAGTGTGATTTGGCCTTCCTAATTTCACTCCTGCATGCCTGAGCAATATTTTTATACTCTTCCTTGATCATTTGTCCAATCTTCCACTTCTTGTGAGCTTCTTTTTTGTGTTTAAGATCAGCAAGGATTTCACTGTTTAAGCCAGTCTGGTCACCTGCCATATTTACTATTCTTTCTACACATTGGGATGGTTTGTTCCTGCAACCTCAATAAAGATTCTTTAAAATACAGCCAGCTCTCCTGGACTTCTTTCTCCCTCATGTTATTCTCCCAGGGGACCTTGCCCATCAGTTCCCTGAGGGAGTCAAAGTGTGCTTTTCTGAATCCGGGATCAGTATTCTGCTTCTCTCCTTTCTTCCTTGTGTCAGGATCCTGAACTCAACCATCTCATGATCACTGCCTCCCAGGTTCCCATCCACTTTTACTTCCCCTACTATTTCTTCCCTGTTTGTGAGCAGCAGGTCAAGAAGAGCCCTGCCCCTAGTTGGTTCTTCCAGCACTTGCACCAGGAAGTTGTCCCTTATACTTTCCAAAAACTTCCTGGATTGTCTGTGCACCACTGTATTGCTCTCCCAGCAGATATCGAGGCGATTGAAGTCCCCCATGAAAACCAGGACCTGTGATGTAGTAACTTCGGTTAGTTGCCAGAAGAAAGCCTCGTCCACCTTATCCCCCTGGTCTGTTGGTCTGTAGCAGACTCCCACCATAGCATCACCTTTGTGCTCAGACTTCTAAACTTAATCCAGAGACACTCAGGTTTTTCTGCATTTTCATATTGGAGCTCTGAGCAATCATACTGTTCTCTTACATACAATACAACTCCCCCGCCTTTTATCCCCTGCCTGTCCTTCCTGAACTGTTTATATCCATCCATGACAGTGCTCTAGTCATGTGCGTTATCCCACCAAGTGTCTGTTATTCCAGTTACATCATAATTCCTTGACTGTGCCAGGACTTCCAGTTATCCTTGCTTGGTCCCCAGGCTTCTTGCATTTGTGTATAGGCATTTAAGATAACTCGCTGATCGTCCTGCTGTCTCAGTTTGGGGCAGGAGCCCTCCCCTCTTGTGTTGTACTAATCATGCTTCCTCCCGATATCCCACTTTCCCACTTATCTAAGGGCTTTGGTCTCCTTCCCCCAGTGAACCTAGTTTAAAGCCCTCCTCACTAGGTTAGCAATCCTGCTCGCAAAGATGCGCTTCCCTGTCTTTGTTAGGTGGAGTCTGCCTAGCACTCTTTCTTCTTAGAACATCATACCATGGTCAAAGATTTTTCATCCAGAAATGAAGAGCAAAAAGTTTTTAAAATAGTAGAAAAATTTTAATGTAAAATTCAAACAATTTGCAAAGGGCTTGGGTGCAAATGTGCCAGAAACTACTTTTAACTCATGTTTGGATATATTGGATTTTACATTGATGTGACCCTCTAAGCAGTCAATCCATGTGTGTCACGATGACTGTCTCAAAACGGTTCTTTGAATTTATTCAATCTCTTATAACATGCAAGTCCAATATACCCAATTGATTAGAATGATTTTGCTTAGATTTATTAATCTGCTGTCATACAGGTAATGTGCTCTGGTCTGGTGAACAGTCAGGCTCTCAAATGCACACACAATACTGATTCTTAAAGATCAAGATTTCTTAGTCTTTTGGGTCAGTCAGCAGAATTCATCTTATTCCAGCTATGCTGCCACCTTACGTCTATCTCTGGTCCTTTCTATTCAAAAGAAATAATAAATTTCCCACCATTGCTCACACCAGCTCAGTCCTACCAAAGCTTCCTGCGTTGGGAGCCAAAACACAGTAGGGCTTCTGGTGTTACAACAATGTTACGAAACCTCACCTAGAGCAGATAAATCGACATTGTGTTCAGAAACACCTGCAGCAACCAGCAGCCCTTTTTTCTATATTTGGGCTTCTAATGTTGCTAACACTGGTGAAGCTGTGAACAGATATTGACAGCAGGAGGAAGTTTTTAGAAAAATTCCCTACAGCACATAGGGCGTTTGTGTGTGTGTGTGTGTGTGTGTGTGTGTGTGCGTTTGAGTGTGTGTGTGTCTTTCTTCCTTGCACTCCCACTCCTTCAGAAACCTAGCTTTTTATATTCCCTACTGAGTTGAATACTGTAATTTATTATGATTAATTGCTTATCAAGTTTCAGAAGATGACATCACATTCTATCCATACTATTGGTTACCCTTAGAGAAATGTGGAGTAATTGACCCCAATTTAAAGAGGTGGTTGTTTACTCTGAATACTTTTGACAAGCTAATTAGCATAATTAGCACAGCAAATACACAATTGAAATAATTAACTGCAGAGAACAGGCTGTTCAGAGAGCTCTTTTTAATTACCTGGAGACATACAGGTGAAAGCTCTGCTCTTTTTGTGCCACTATGTTACAAATCAAATAGATTTGATCCACTGCTGATTAATATGTAATGATAAATTAACTTTTTGAAGGGTATATCCTATGTTACAGTTGGAGAATGACTTTAAGTTGGCTTACTTTTAAAATAACATGAAATGTTCAAGGTGAAAGTAGTAATAATGACCATTAGAAGAACCTGTTGAGCATAAATATATTTCAGTGTTTAAAGCACTATTTGAAATTTTTTAAATGTTGGCAGAAATTTCATCATCATCATCATCAATCCTCTTCACTCCTGCTGGAGTATAAGGCACCAACAAATCTCCTCCATGCCTCTCGATCCTGGGCAAGCCAGCTGATTTCATTCCACTTTTTGTTCATCATCTTCAGTTCCTCTTCCACAGTTCTTCTCCAGGTACCCATTGGTCTGCCTCGCTTACGCTTTCCAGGTGGAGTCCATCTTAGGGTGTCTGGTGTTTTTTATTCGAAGAACGTGACCCAGCCACCCCCATCGTCGCCTTTTTAACTCATCCACAATGTTGATGATACCTGTGCATCTGCTAATTTCCCTGTTGCTGATGTGTTCTTCCCAGCGCACTCTAAGGATGCGTCGGAGGCATCTACCTTCAAATCCTCTCACTCTGCTCTCCACTTTCTTGTTGGTTCTCCATGTCTCTGCAGCATACAACAGGACAGAACGCACGTTTGATTTGTAAACCTTCAGCTTGGTCTTGATCTGAAGCATCGATGACTTCCAGATATTGTTAAGTCTGTTGAAGGCTTGCGCTGCCAAAGCAATTCTAGTGGAGACCTCTTTCTTGACGTTACTATCAGCAGAGATATAACTACCCAGATATTTAAAATCCTTTACTTCCTCCAGCTCCACTCCATTAGCTGTAATCTTCTGGCTATTCTTGGTTCTCACTTTCATCATTTTGGACTTCCCAGAGTTAATCACTAGCCCAATGCTTCTGGCAGCTTGGTTTACTCTGTCAGTTTTCTCCTGAATATCCTTCTGTGAATGTGATAGCAATGCCAAATCATCTGCGAAATCACAATCCTCCAAACGGTTGGTTAATCCCCACACCAATCCTCTTGGCCTATCCTCTGTGGTTTTTCTCATCACCCAGTCGATGACCACAAGAAAGATTACAGGCGAAATGACACATCCTTGCCTGACTCCTGTCCTGACCTGAAACCATTCACTCTCCTGTCCTTCGTGACGTACACAACACTGGTTCTCGACATACAGATCTTTAAAGATGTTAATGACCTTCTGAGGGAATCCATATGCTTTTAGGATCTTCCAAAGCGATGGGTGGTGAATACTATCAAAAGCTTTCTCGAAATCAATGTAGTTGATGTAAAGCGAGGAGTTCCATTCCAATGACTGTTCCACTATAGTGCGTAGGACAAAGATTTGATCCATGCATGACCTTCCCCTTCTAAAGCCAGACTGTTCTTCGCGAAGGATTTCATCGATTCCCGTTCTCATTCTTTGCAGCATGACTCTGCAGAAGATCTTTCCCAGCACAGATAGTAGTTTAACACCTCTCCAGTTTCCACATACGGTCAGATCTCCTTTCTTTGGAAGCTTTATGATGATTCTTCTTTTCCATGCATTTGGTACGGTCTCTTTTCCCCATACTTTGTTAAAAAGTCCTACAAGAGTTCTTGCACTTGTCACAGGATCAGCCTTAAGCATGTCAGCAGTGATCCTGTCCTCTCCTGGCGCTTTATTATTTTTAGTTTGTCTGATAGCTTCTTCTATTTCTTTCTTCATAATACGCCCTCTATACATCTCAATCTGGAAGCCCATATCGGCGATGTCTGCCTCTTCCTCTGGATCTGGTCTGTTCAAGGTCTCTCTGAAGTGTTCTGCCCATCTGTTGAGTTGTTCCTCCTCTGTTGTTAACACGTTCCCGTTTTTATCCTTCACAACTGTGGACTTACTTGTGAAACTTCCTGTGAGAGTCTTAGTGATCTTATAAACTGTTCTGTTATCACCCTTATCTGCTGCCAGTTGTGCCTCTCTTGCCAAATCATCTATGTACACTCTCTTGTCTTTTCTCACGCTTCTTTTCACCGCAATATTAAGGTTTTTATATTCCTGTCTAGCCATTGTCTTATCGTTCTCACTGCCAACAAGTGTGCGCTGCTTGACTGCCTTTCTTTTCTCTATGAGCTCCCATGTAGTGTCTGAGATCCACTCTTTCCTCTGTTTTCTTTTATATCCCAGTGTGCTCTTACTGGTTTCAAGATAGATTTTTTGGATGTTTTCGCACTGGGTGTTTACGTTCTCTTCTGATAAGCCTTCCAGTAAGCTAAATCTATTGTGTAATTCTACCACAAATTTGGTTTTCACTGCTGGGTCTTTCAGTCTGCTGGAGTCAAAGAGCTGATCACCCGTCTTTCTATTCATTCTTTTCAGCTTCAGTTGAAGCTTGCACAACACAAGGTTGTGATCACTTCCTGCGTCCGCTCCTCTCAGTACTCTAACATCTCTCATGGATCTTCTCCATTTTTGATTGATGGTAATGTGATCGATTTGGTTTCGGGTTCTGTCGTTTGGGGATGTCCAAGTATACTTGTGTATTGTCGTATGCTGAAAGATACTGCCACCTATCACCAGACCATTTTCCAAACACATATCAATAAAGCACTGCCCATTGTTATTCCTTTCTCCTATTCCTTCTTGACCCATGCAGGACTCATAGCCTTCATTGTCTGATCCTATTTTAGCATTCAGGTCCCCCATTACAATTAGGACATCGTGCCGAGGTGTCTTATCTATCTGATTTTGCAAGCTGCTGTAGAATAGGTCCTTCTCTTCTTCTGTTGCTTGCTCGATGGGTGCATAACACTGTATGATGGTGGTCTTGGCATACTTGGAGAAGAATCTTGCTCTTATAATTCGGGAGCTGACTGGTTCCCATCCCACAAGACTCATTCTAGCCTGCTTATCCATCAGGATACCAACTCCTTCTCGGTGTTGACCATCTGACCGCCCAGAGTAAACAACAGTCTCCCCCGATCCAAGTGTCATCAAACCAGAGTCCGTCCATCTCATCTCGCTGATGCCCAAAACATTGATCTTGTACTTAGACATTTCTTTCACCACTTGCGCTGTTCTTCCAGTCTCATACATAGTTCTTACGTTCCACGCAGCTACTCTCACCTGTTGTTTGGGTTTCGCCAGGGACTGCATCGGAAGAGAAATTTCCTTTCGGCTTTCATTCCTCCTCGTCATATCAGGCATTACTGCCTTCGTCCTCAGCTGATCACCCATGATGAGAAGACATTTCGATAAATCTGTTGGTGTTTCTGTAGCAGGTGGTTTTTTTATGTGGCGGGTTGCTAACCCAGCGCACAACCCTCCTCCTTTCGCATTCTGGACTTGGGACCAGACAACGGTGGAGTTGGCAGAAAGTTCAGTCTGTGCTAAATCAGCTGGATTCCCCATATATTTTTTACTCTGCCTCTCCATAGAAAGGGAGGGTGCAGTTAGAAATTGTTTGTTTAAATATTCTTTTTTAAAATGAGGTGTATCGTACAGTTCTAGTATTTCTGTTTTCTTACAAGGTTTACTGACATTTCTCCACCTGTTTTGTAAATGTATAATGGTAGTTTGTTACTGGCATCTTTCTACCCTTCACATATGTTTCTTTGTGAGCATGTAAAATTAATATTTCATATTAAGCACCACGGTGCATACACATGAAATAATGGGCCTAATTTTCAAAATCGTGTGTTTAATGTTTGACACACAAAATAGAGATTTGGATGCCTAAATAAAATTTTTAGCTGCTTAACTTTAGGAAACTATAATTAAAAGTTGGGATCAGTAACACTTCTGTGGAGTCTTTCTTTTGTGGCTCTTTAATGGGTTTTACAGACCCTCACTGTGGCCGCGATAGTGAAAAGCCTGGAGCAGTACTGGACCCAGAAAGCTTGGCCCCATAGTCACTGCTGAGCATACTCCGGGGGAAAGGAGCTGTATAAAGAGAGCTCCAGAAATCCAGGAAGTGAGGTGGAGAGAAGCTGTTTCCTGGAGGACACTGCTCTGCCACAATAGAAGAAGCAGCACTTACCAAGAAGGTCCAGCTGTGATCTTTCCCCCTATTTTTTGATATCACCCCAGAGGTAGGATGCACCATGTGCAGGGGCACCAGATGGTCACCTGCATCCATTCTGAGACTCTGGAGTTTGAGCAAGGGACTATAACAGAACAGCAACCATGCACCACACTGTGGCATCCGGTGTGGTAGGATGTGTCCCACGGGTATGTGAGCAGGAGGTGGGTTGAACATAGGCCTTGCCACACTATCACTTTCAAGGCTGTGGATAAGTCCTGGTGGTTAGGGAGAGCCCAGGTCCCCCATCCACCCCAGATTCCTCTATGCTTATCTCGTAGATGGGCAGAACCCAGAGGTTACTGGCAAGGAGGTTGACCCAACTGAACCCCATTCAGGACACATTGACCTAAAATAGATCATAGAGCAGAAGCCCTGCCAGTAGGCCTGCTGACCAAAGAGTCTCTGCTACAGGCTCTGAAAACACATTGCAAGAATTAAGCCTCACAATATACCTCTGGTGTTGGAAAAGCACAGCAGCTCTCCACTATAGTTAAGGATGGGGAAGAGAAGAATACTGCATCCAACTGGAAGTGCAGGGGTACTGCAGATAGAAAAATGTATTTACCCAGTAAATTTGCTAGAACACTGTGCCTAATGCTCTTTCCCTTGCATAAAGCACTATGGAAATACAATACTTCTATACTCAACTGTCATTAGACCTCAGAGCATTTTGCGAACATTAATTAGTTTAGCTTCACAAAATCACTGTGTGATAGTAATATCCCCATTTTACAGATGGGAAAACAAGACAGAGGGCCAGATTCTGAGGCCTAATGTACATTTTAAAATGTTGCAGCATAGTTTACCATCAAAACCCTCCTAGTACAGATACAGTTTATGCTGGCAAAAAAGTATTTTCTTGCCAGTACTTTTTACGCCTGTTGAGCAAGCAGAATAGCTTATATTGGCAAAAGAACTTCTGCTAATATAACTGTCTCTACGCTGAGGCTTTTGCCGGAATAGAATTGTTGGAAAGAACTGATCCCCTAATAGCCATTTCTGTACAGGCAAAAATTTAATGTAGACCTTGGCATAAGGGTGTTTTGCCCTGGGGTGCTGGAACTCTGGATGCTGGGGGTGCAGGAGCACCCCCTGGCTTGATGTGGTTTCCATCATATACAAGACTTACAGTTTCGTTCAATGAATTTCAGCACCACTACTATAAAAATTATTCCAATATCACTGTTTTGCAATACTCTGGAAGCTTTTAATCTGTCTCATCTAGTTAGTTGAGGATTCAGCTGAGCTGCAGGAATCTCCCTGTGAATTAGAAGTGCCATAGCAGTTCATACATCACCCACTATCCAGACATGAACAGACATGAGGGCGTAAAGCATTACAAAACAGATTACATTAAATTTACACTCAAGAAATATGCCATTACATTTTCAGAGCATTCATTTCACTGCTGTATAGTTTAATAATACTAAAAATGCCTTCATTTTGACTTTTTTAATGCTTTCAACCTGCTTTACCGTGAGCTTCTAATTTTATAGACATTACCAAAACAAAACCCCAAAAACTTATTTATACATAAAAATAATGTTTATTTCCTGACCTGGATTTAGTTAGTCCCTGTCCTCCTCCTTTCCCCTTTCAAATCAAGATTATATATTGCATACTGCAGTGAGAGTCCCTGATCCTACTCAAGGTGGTAAGCAGTATGTTTGATAGCATGCCTTTGCCTGATCAGACCCGTAATTACTAATTGTGGGAAATAATTACTTAAAAACACAGTATAGGTGCTTTTACTTGTGAAACAGTGTTATGAAGATACATTGTTTATAGTAAGCAATTAAAAAAGCAACACATTTTCTGTAAGAATTAGCTAAAACATACTAGTGTGTTGGTTTGAAAGCTCTTGGAATAAATGAGACACATTTGCCCGAACCAATATGAACTCTCTTGAATTTTGGGGGAGTTTGAGTCTGAACATGCAGCTTGGACCCATCTCTACAGAAAGCAGATGTGTGTAACCAGTTGTAACTCTCCTTTTTTTTGCTAGCCTTTCCGTTGTGCACACTGCCATTATTCTTGCAATATATCTGGATCCCTGAAGAGGCATTACAACAGGAAACATCCCAATGAAGAGTATGTTAATGTAGGCACTGGTGAACTTGCTGCAGACGCCCTTATCCAACAAGGTAAATTTCCAGTTAAAAGCAGCACATCTGTCTGTTTCTTTTCACAGTTGAAGCAAAGTTGATTTGAAGGTGAACATTGGGGAGTGAGTTGCACAGTTTAATTACGTGTGAAAAAGTATTCCGTTTTCTTTTCTGAAATGGCAACATTATGATTTCATTCATTGTCCCCTTAGTCTTAAAGTTATAAAACAGGGTGAACAGAAATTCTCAATCTGTCTTCTCTACAGCATTCATTATTTTATATATTTTTATCAGGTCCCCCCTTATTCATCTCCTGTCTAAGATAAACAATCCCAATCTTTTCAATATCTTTTCAAATGAGTGATCAGCTGATAAATTTCCAAGATAGTTTTGAAGGATTTTGAGATGAGAACTGAGACTGAATGGCACCAACTTAATCCCCGAATAAACAAGTCAAGTCAAGAAAGGTAAACAAGTGCAGATCTGTTGTAAATGGAAACTGTTTTGGCCTCACACTAAGGATAAACAAGGAGGAGTACTTGTACAACTACTCCTCCTTGTTTTTGCTGATACAGACTAATAGGGCTTCCACTCTAACACTTAAGGATAATTATTCAAAGCATTGAATGGGGTTTTTAACCATTTTAACTCCCATTAATTTAGGGGGAGATTTTCAAAGACACAAATTGCAGTTAGGTTTCAGAATAATAGCTATGTTAGTCTGTATCAGCAAAAACAACGAGGAGTCCTCCTGGCATGTCCGAGACCGGCACATTAATTTGGGTATAAGCTTTTTTGGGCTAGAACCCACTTTATCAGATGCATGGCGTGGAAAATACAGGAGTAGGTATAAATACATGAAAGGATGTGAATTGCCTTACCAAGTGTGAGGTCAGTCTAACGAGACAAATCAATTAACAGAAGGATACCAAGTGAGGAAAAATAACTTTTGAGGTGGTAATGAGAGTGGCCCATTTCAGAAAGGTTTCAGAGTAGTAGCCATGTTAGTCTGTATCTGCAAATAGAATGAGTACTTGTGGCACCCTAGAGATGAACAAATAAATTTGTTTGTCTCAAGGTGCCACAAATACTCCTTGTTCCATTTCAGACAGTTGACAAGAAAGTGTGAATAACAGTAGGGGTAAATTAGATTTGGGTAAATTAGGTTAGAGTTAAGTTCCTATAGCCCATTCGCTTTAGTACTTCACTGCCCTTCATGCTTTGGAATATCTTTCCCTTTAATGGCCATTTCATTGCTAAAGCTCAGTATTCTGCTTTGAAACTAACAGGGTTATTATATTTTATTATATTATACTAGGTATATTTATACATGCCTCTGGAGATTTCCACAACATTCATCTGATGCAGTGGGTCTTAGCCCACGAAAACTCATGATCCCTAAACTCTTTTAGTCTATGGGCTGGTCGTCACTACCTGCCAGATCGGCGGGTAGCGATCGATCTGTTAGCGATTGATTTCCAGACACGAGAAATCGATCGCCCACAGCGTCCCCGTCGACTCAGGAACTCCAGCTTGCCGGGAGGCGCAAGCTGGAGTCGACGGGGGAGAGCGCTGCCACCGCCGTGAGGACGGCAGGTAAGTTGGCTGCAGATACGCAAACTTCACTACGTGATTCACGTAGCTGAAGTTGCGTATCTGCAGTCGATCCCCCGCTGTAGTGAAGACCAGTCCTATAAGGTGCTACAAGACTCTTTGTCACTTTTGCAGATCCAGACTAACATGGCCACCCCTCTGATACTAACAGGGTTGGTCACTTCTCCCTCTTGCCTATGCAGGTGGGATAAAAATGTGCTTGGTTTTCATTTGGAAATGTACTCTGCACTCTTGACTCTTGAACTGAAAGTCTGTTCTACTCTCAGACAACTGTCTTGGTTTCCAGAGTGGAAATTAATTATCTTAGTTGGCCGAGATGGCCAACTATTATTGGTGACAACTGATTATCCTAGCTTCTTGGTTGCATCTGCAGTTGATTTGTATTATGTAAGCTGCTATGGGATATCAAATAAATTGGAAAATGGAGAATGTAGGAAATGCTTGACATTCAAGATTAACCCTCAGAACTGTTGCAAAAACTGCTTTTACCTTTGGAGCTTTAATCCCAATATACTCACAAAGAACAGGCATCACTCAGTAGGTTTCTGGAAAACAAGATTTATTGCAAGCAATAGGAGTCAGAGGGGTTATTACCCAAACAGCTGGCTCAACTCCATGTCAGTTTGAGGTCTCTCTTATACTCAGGTGTGAATAAGGGAGGGGGGCTTTCAATACACTTACACAGGTGATAACACTTAATGACTATTACATCCATTGTTCAGTATTAATCTATGCCATTTACATGTCTGGTAAACAGGAGGCCAGGATCCTTAAGGGTACTCAGACACTATGACGCCTTGCCCAGCTGTGGCAGGGTAAACATGAGTTTAAGATGCATGCAGGACAGGGGTCAGGAGTGCATACATAAGGGTGAGACTATGTTCTAAGGCTGTTTTTAAAATCATACTACACAACATTCATAATACAGTTGCTTCTAAATTGCGTTATTCCAACAATCCCTCCTCTTTAAAAGATAATTTCTTTTATGTTTTAAAAGCAAATTACTTTTAGTTTTTAAATTATGCACCTATTCAGTTTAGGCACACCCAGTATTGGGGTGTTGAGGTAGATATTATTTGCAAAGACATAGCATTTCTCATTTATGAGAGCATATATTCTTCCTTGGGCAGCTAACATTATGTTTCAGGCCATTTTGACTTGCCCACTTGTTTCAGGATAGACTCTCACTGAGATTAACTGCTTGGTTTGTCTTTTAAACAAACATTCTGAACATTGAAGCTTGGGAGCAAATTTGAGTTAAGCTAAGTATGAACCCGTCTAGTTGGAGGGCAATACATAATAGACTGTAGCTTTACATACTTAATATCATGTTCCAAAAAGTGCTAATTTACTGGTGGAAGCTTTATTTTTATCCAACCAGGAGTTACTTGTTACAAAATACTAAGTTTGGTCCCATGTTAGATTATGCTGGACCAGATCTCTATTTTGGTAGCATTCAAGTCATGTTAACAGTAATCAGAGGGATAGGTACACAGAGGAGTTTCCATCCTGCATCTACTAAGAACTAAGTACACACTTAACAATCACTTCTATTTTTCAAAATAGAGGTTTTGACTTTCTGGAAATATCTAATAAAAACATTATACTCATGAAATAAATCTTGCTTAATCTAAAACAAGATTAATAACTTAAAATTGATTAATACTTCAATTTGATAAACATTATTAAGTCCTTTTGAATTTTATCTTCAGGCTGAGACCCGGCACGGCCTTCGCTAGCCACTTTTCTTCAGGGTTCTTCATCGTCCCCTCTCCAGTTGCTAGGGTTTGGGGTGCCCCGCTGTCGTTTAATTTTTATCCTGGTCCGTTGAGGGTGGAGGCCTCAGCTAAATAATAATAATAATAATAATAATAAATGGAGATATACCAATCTCCTAGAACTGGAAAGACCTTGAAGGTCATCGAGTCCAGTCCCCTGCCTACACTAGCAGGATCCGCCTGCCTACACTAGCAGGATTGAGTACTGTCCCCTGACAGATTTTTTGCCCCAGATCCCTAAATGGCCCCCTCAAGGATTGAACTCACAACCCTGGGTTTAGCAGGCCAATGCTCAAACCACTGAGCTATCCCCCCACCATACGAGCTGCCTCGTTGTCATCTGGGAAAAGGGCATGCTTGCATCAGGCGTGGTGAATTTAGGTTTCCTTTTCTGCCACCTTGATGATGGTTGGGGTGGCCAAGGCACCTGGTATGGTCCTTTTCACAGGGGCTGGAGCAGAACTTCCTTGTAGGCTTTAACAAAGACTCAAGAACCAGGTTCTATCGGGTGTGCTTTTACATTTAAAAGCGGTCTCATATCTGTGGAGAGAGTTAGCCTGTCTCTGGAGCTGTAAAACAAAAGAAGTTAGTCCTGCTTTTTCAAGCACCAAATCAGCAGTCATGGAATATTTGACTAGGTAAACTGAGGAAGGCCTGCCAAAAAGTAGTTCAAAAGGTGATAACTTAATTTGACCTCTAGGAGTGTCATGGAGATTATGCAGCACAAGGGGTAATGCATTTATCTAGTTAAGACCAGTGTCTTTGCATATTTGTCCTTTTAACCAGGCCATTAGATTGCAGGTGCCAAGGTGTGTGGCACTTCTACTGAACTCTCAAGGCACTCATAACTTGCTGAAAAGCTGTTTCTGTAAAATGAGACCCACGGTTTAAGTCTGTCATCTTGGGTACCAATACCTAGGGATAAAATCATTTAAGAAATATTTGTCCACAGTCTAAGCATTTGCTCTTTTGGTATGAAATGCTATACACAGGATGGCAGTTCAGAAAAGTTAATTTGAGGCTTCTCAAAAAGAAAGACAGCTCAGGGCCAGTTTCTGGATGGACTTTGTGACTTCTTTCGATTGAATTGCTGATATGACAGGCAAATCTTTTTACATCAGTCCCAAGATGTAGCAAGGCTGTTTAGGATCTTTAGGTAATGTATTCTTTACCTGTGAGTAACAACAAAAAAACTAACACATTTCATTAATACTTGGCAGCGTTACAAACTTTACAACTGAATGGGCATTTTAGACCTCCTTCTCTCTCTCACACACACACATACACACACCTTTTTTATCTTACATTGTTTTTATACAGTACTTTAGTTTTACATACACTTTTATAATAAAAATAACTGAATTACAGAGCTTTGGAGTAACAGAACAGGACAAGCATACTAACTGTTGAGGCCACTTGGTACAATCCTCTGGTGTCTAATAGCTTTCTTCCCTCCCTCGCCCTCTGGCTAGAAATCTGGGGGTAGCCAGAAGAATTCCATGTGCAATTTGAGGAGTGAGTTAACTTGTCATGTTAATGCTTCCAAAGTCTATTGGTACTTAATTTCAATTGAAAATTATTGTTCACATTGTTCTTAGCTAGTGAAATTATAACAAGTATATTTAAACTTTAACATTGTTTAATAATAGTAAAAACAATTTTATATTACAAATTGAATAAACAAATATCTATATTTCAATTCTGAAGTATATTGCCTTATGTACAATTTATCACAAACACAGTTTTGGCCACTTAGACAAACAAGACATAGAACATAAAATACAATTCTTATTGTGCCAGTAAGTGCAAAGTTTGTCAGCTGGCATCAGCTTTCTTTGATTTTTCTGAAAGACCAAAACAAACAAACAAACAAACATAACTCCACCCTTTCTAAGGGAATTAGTAGTTATTTAAAATATATATATATATATATATATATATATATATATATATATATATATATATATATATATATATATATATACACTTAACAAATTCAACCAAACCATCTATTGCCACATACTTGCAAGCTAATAATCTCTGTGCTTGGATTATTTATCATAAGGATTTATTTACAGACATTTTAAAGACACTAAAACATTTTCTTGTTTTTACTAAAATTATTTCTTTTATTTGTTTTCTAGGCAAACCAGGTTTCAGTTACTTTTTATCAATTAGGTAATTTACATGAAAACAGATGTTTTCTGGCTTGCTTTTTGGATTCAAAGCTAGTTACAACCTAAAAGAATACAATTATTTCTACTAGAATTTTTACTTTTAACTTTTGCCTTTGAAACACAGTGATTTGAAACACCACTACTGTAGGTAACAAAGTCCTGTGGCACCTTAAAGACTAACTATAAAGTTTTGAAGCATAAGCTTTCCTGGGTACTTGGAGGTCAATGGAGCCCTGAGACAGACATTAGCAAGTAATTTGCATTTTCACAGAATAAAGCTTTTGGGGCTAGGTTTACAAGAGATACTATTTATTTTTACTAACAAGCTAGTTTTAAAGTTTCATTGTCTTTCTTTACCCAGAGACCACAAGTTGCATTCAAAGTGTCTAGAGATGAGGGTATACCACTTATGATACTAACTGCACAGCTGTTCTGCTCTGAAGATACATCTACCCAGTTATCTTTTGAGCCTGAGACACAGACTGTCTACCTGCAGAATCAGCATGGGGACATTCCTCCCTGAACAATCATGTTTCCCTATCACTGGTGAAACACAGCCACTTGGATATAGGGATGTTCCAATTCCTTCTCAAAGCTATCTTTACTCAAATCACTTTTACACTTTTTAACTGCAGCAGACTGCTTACATATTTTTCCCTCAGGAACTTCTTTAGGAAACAATTCACCACTTACAAATCCCGTTTTTACCCCCTTCACCTAGGGCTTGCTCCCAAGGAATACTTTCCTGAGCAACCAAATTCTTTACTCACATTTTATGATCATCCTTTTCTTATCAGGCAGATTTTTACAAAATCCCCTTTCAGGCAAATTCACAGACTTACTGAACAAGAGGTTAAAGTTATTCTGCTTTCCTTTGCCAGATACCAGTTTAGGAATTGCTTCCTTCCTGGTACAAGTTGTTAATCTGTTAGTAGGTAACACAACCAAATCACTTTTCTGAGCATTAGCCGAATTCAAAACCAACTCTGACACACTGCACTATTCTCACCCATCACAGGCTGACAGACACCTTCTAGAAGATTTAAAAACACATTCTTCTTTCACTAGACACACAGCTTGGGATTTTACTTTCCTTGTCCCAGCACACAGACAACTGCTTGGAGACTGAGGTGGCTTTTTCCATAAGCAGGTTAATACTTCTGACAGACACAGGCACACTTTCTCACTGTTACACTCCTCCACACAGGACACAGGTAAGGCATAGGGACACCTTTTTCTCACTATCCTTACCAGGCACATCTTAGGTTTACTTTTACAAGCTGTACCAGCTAAAACTATTTAATATAGGGGAACTGGTTTTTAGTGTTGATTTCTAATTACCTTCTTATGAACCCTGATTGTAAGGGTGACATTAAAGGACCTGGAATCGGGCCAACCAAGATCAAATGTGGTCCATTTTGACTGACAAAACTTAATTAAATCATTCTCCGTTATCTTAATACCATAATCACTCTCAAATTTACCAAAGTTACGTAACATACAACCAAAGGGAAAGGCGGAATCTTCCTCTCGGGAGCGACCCGATCTCATTGTTATACCAAATGATTCACAAGGAATCTACAAACGGCAAATTAATACAAAAGTACTAAAATCACCAACCAAATTAACAATGGGAGTAATGGAGATACTTACACCGCTCTGTTTCCCAGGCGCCTACCAAACTCCAGAAACCTCTGGTCTTGCCTGATTTGTAGGGACTCACGCTTTAACGTTCCGGGTATCACCGCAGACCGGATCAAGAGTTAGGACAGGCAAAAATGGCCTGGTGTACACTTTCCCTCCTCTGGTCGGTCTATTGTGATCACGGAGTCGTCCAAAGGTGTCCCATCTGGAGGTGCCAGAATTGTTGCAAAAACTGCTTTTACCTTTGGAGCTTTAATCCCAATATACTCACAAAGAACAGGCATCACTCAGTAGGTTTCTGGAAAACAAGATTTATTGCAAGCAATAGGAGTCAGAGGGGTTATTACCCAAACAGCTGGCTCAACTCCATGTCAGTTTGAGGTCTCTCTTATACTCAGGTGTGAATAAGGGAGGGGGGCTTTCAATACACTTACACAGGTGATAACACTTAATGACTATTACATCCATTGTTCAGTATTAATCTATGCCATTTACATGTCTGGTAAACAGGAGGCCAGGATCCTTAAGGGTACTCAGACACTATGACGCCTTGCCCAGCTGTGGCAGGGTAAACATGAGTTTAAGATGCATGCAGGACAGGGGTCAGGAGTGCATACATAAGGGTGAGACTATGTTCTAAGGCTGTTTTTAAAATCATACTACACAACATTCATAATACAGTTGCTTCTAAATTGCGTTATTCCAACAGAACCAAAGCAACTATCAAGGGTAGAGAGAAATGTGTTTATAAATATAGCATGAAATAATTCTGTCCATTGCACATTTTTCTAAATCTAAAATATTTCTTTCATTCAGTCCACTTCTTACATCCTTTTTATAAACAGTGGTCAATGTGGCTAGTTGCTGTTATCTGATTATTTACATTCGATATCCACCATGTTGTTAATCATTTATTCAGAAACTGTAATTCTTTCTTTGCAGAATAGCCATACCTAGATGCTGCTAAAGCAGATAGTACAAGTCTGCTATTTCCCAATAAGGGTTTTGCTATTGTGCACTTGGCAGATAGACTAAAGAGAACAATCTGATTGTGCAGTCAGATAGCTTGTTGAGTATGAAGTGTATTTAGAGATTCAGGAAGCACAAAGCTCATACAGTTCTGGTTCTTGAAGGGGGAAAAAAGGGAAACTCAATTAAATATTATGTTGCATTGTGTTGAAAATGCAGAGCTGTTTGGTAGAATCATATTTCTTATTTTATTTTTGATAACTTCAGAGGGTTTTTTCCCCCCATTTTTGAATGGAACATAACTTTTGTTTTTAATAAGTGCCTTTTGGAAACTTTAGAATTTCCCTTTTCGTTACAGAACAGATGCCAAAATATTAGACAATGAATAAGATATAATTTTCCCAAGCATGTCAGTCTTTCTAAAAGGCATTTCCAAATTATACTTTTTACAAGGAGTCCTTGTCCATCAGAAAAACTAAACCACATTTAAATAACACCTGAAATTGTGACACAAGGAAAAACATTCAGTATTAAAAGTTTGAGACTCTATCGTTTAACTTGTTATTTACATGTGGACTATCCCCAAAGCCTTCTGAAAGTGCACGTACAGTACAAGAGGTGCTTTGCTAATCTTCCAAGCAATTTCACAGCCAAGTGACACACATCAGTATTTTATTTTTAGACTGCTATTAGAAATTCACGGTAGCTGTGAATGGCAGAAAAGCAGATATTTTCATACATCTCAACTTCATAGAATTATATAAATTACAACAAAATTGATTTTAAGATAATGCTAAATTAATATTCTAACAGTATGTAACAGCCGGCATATGGCTCAAAAATATCTTGTGATACACTGTACACACTGTTTTTAATGTTGTTGTTTTTAAATTGCTTTTGGAACTTTGGTCACTTGCCTGGTTAGGTAAGCATGATATGGAGATAATCTCCTGATCTTGGGAGTCAAGAGGCATGGATTCTGTCTCTATTTGTGCCTCAGACTTTCTTTGTGACCCAGGACAAATCACGTATCCCTTCTTTATCTAAACTGCAGTTGGCCTGCTTCCCCTCTCTTGTTCCTGTTTCCCCCATACCCATAGTCTGTCTCATTCATGTGGCTTTTAGACTTTATAGGAAGTCAGGGACTTTCTATTTCTGTATTTGTAGAGCATCTTGCAATCACAGTTTGGGCCTATTCATACTACTGCAATACGGATAATAATACCCATCTCGTGGGGATGTTGTGTCAGTAAATTAATTGTTTTAAAAGTGCATTGATATCCTGTGATGGAAGGTGCAATGGAAGTATACACTACATTACACACACCAATATTGGTGTCAAAAGTGGATAAAGTATGTCATTCACTGACCTTTTCTATATCTGGCCCAAGTATTTAATGAATTTAGTATTAATTTTCCTGAGCTTTGATGCCAGTTAACTGACCCACCGTTCTACATTAGCAGTTTGCATCTTTCCATTTGTTGTTTCTTAATTAGTCACAGTGACAAAGGTTGTAGCATTAATTAATGTGGTGTAGGGTTATAGTAATTTTAATTTAGAAGTAATATAGAAAGGTCTTTCTCCTAAATGATTTTTTATTAAAGTGTGATGTGGAATGAATATTTGTTTTTTTCTTTTTTGCAATGGAGAGTATTTTTGTCCTAACCTGAACTAAAGGTAGTTTGCTTTTGTACTCTGTTGCATATTATGCCCATTAATAGAGAAGCAACAAGTGAGCCTCTGCTATAAGGGAGGTTTGGTAAAGTTTATAGCCAGGGAGAGGAAGGGAATGGCATCCTTCAGGATTAATAAGTGTCAGTGAAAGAGCCTGGCAGTTGCATTAAATTTTATTCTGGTTTATCAGAATATAAAGTTTAATTCCATCTGCAGAATACCATATGCTGACTTTCCATTGCTGTACAAATTAATGCTCTGTCTAATCACTTTATTCATGCAATACTATGTGCAATGAGAACTTGATTTGTAATTAGCGTACCAGAGTACGCATCAAGCATTTAATTAGATAGCACTAGTAGGAGCCATTGTTTGCCAGAGTAATGGATGATGATGTCTAGAGGGCCATCTGGTGGTATAGCACTTAAGGCACAAGGAGCGCCCCTAATATTTATATTTATTTAATTTATTGTGATCTAGTGATCTGATATAACACACTGTAGTATTCAATCTATCTGTGTTCTGGTTTAGTAATGAAAAAAATCCAGTGAAAACAAATACAAATTTGCATAACCGCATGCATCTAAGTTCTGATTTTTCACCAAATTACTTTTCATAAGAAAAAAGGCAAAAAATTGGTTAAATCTAATGTAGAAGTTGGAAGTTTATGATTGTCATACTGTACTAGTTTTTTTTAATTACGCTGCTGTGACGACAGAGTGTAAATAATGTACCATATCCGTTTAAATACCATAATGAAAAGATGCATGTATTTACACTTTAAAATAAATCTATAGTTCAAACTCACACAAGCAAAGATATTTAGGGTAAGGCACAGTTTCCATTGTATGTTATCCTTGTTTTACTTTGGCATTGCAGAAGTCAGAGAAAAGTGAATAATCTGACTGGATGTACTGCTATGAATTCTGATAATGATGAACAGCATCCTTAAAGGAGAATTATTATACTTTTATTAACAAAACATGGACCCAACTTTGGGAATATTTTACAATATTAAGAGCATGACAGTATTTTTAAAAATGGTCAAACATCTACTTCACAGAGAACTCCACCACTCATAAAAGCACTTCACCCCATTAAGGCCTTGCTTTGTACTTTGAGGGCCAACAAACTGGGGCTGTATCAGGAAAAAGGGGAAACAAAAATCAGAGACAGAGGCTGCCATAGCTCCAGTCCTGCAAGATGTTGGGTTGAGCATCCAAATTGATCTTATTTGCTGGGATTATACATAAGGGGGAGGTGCTCAAATACCTTGTTGATGCGTTCATTTTAAAAAAAGTCTTTAAAGGCCTGATCATGCATTGAAGAGATGGAATGTATGATCTAATAGTCTTTCCCTTTCCCTAAATATTGTGATTCACATAGAAGACTTTATATTAGAGATGAACCTAAATCAAAATTCAGAATATGGATACCCCCAAACTTGGAGGAATTTTGGATGTGAATCTAGATGAAAACTTTTGGCTCATCCCTATCTCTGCTTTTTAGATTTAAAATCACAGCACAAATTCCATCTAGAAACAAATTGCTAGACAGTACAGTCTACAAAGTATAGTTGTATAAGTGGAACCAATGCCTTCTGCGCTTTTCTTTTAAGATCCTAGTAATTTTTTTGGCCCAGCAGTGGGATGTGAAGGTCAGGATTAGTGTAGTCCTCTTCGGTGGAGAGGTTCATCTTTCACACATGTGCTCATTGTCCTTCAAAGAATTTCCAGTTGTACGGCAAAAAAAAAAAAAAAAAAAGTCCTTGATGAGTAAATAGTTTGTTTAAATTCTACCCTGGGACTCTCATGCCCCTCCCAGATACACAAACTGGGTGAGGAGCAGATCCACTTAAAATTGTATCATACATATTGCAGTGGTTCAGCTAGTCTGATTATATTTAAAATAACAAGTGTTCAGTACATGGAAAAACAAAAATCTTATGAAGTATTGCTGCTTAAGTTGAAAGAAAAAGGCACAAACTTGAATAGGCTTGTATGGCTTTGTTGTATCCCAAAAATGTAATGGTAGTAAGAGGGTACTCACTGGGATCATTGCAGTGAATATCTTTTTGTTTTTTCTCTTCAGGTGGCATTAAATGCCCAGTTTGCAGTTTTGTGTATGGTACAAAATGGGAGTTCAACAGACATCTTAAGAACAAGCATGGCCTGAAATTAGTGGAACATGACGGGGAAGCAAAGTGGGAGGTAAAAACAAAATTGCTACATCTTTGCCCCAAAATTTCCAAAATCTCTAAAGAAATAGAATATGTATGAAAAGTATATTATGGACTTCCTGACATGATTAAGCAAATTGCTGGAATGCTTCAGATTTCTTTAGAAGAGGTTCAGGTATCCCACCATAAACTCTTGAATATTTTACATAGTTTAGCACCCATGAGGATTGCCATTCTGGTCAGTGAAACTCTTATGGAACTCACTAAGTCAGTCTGGCAAACCCCATCTACTACATCATCTACCTAAAAAAGGGCAGATAAAAAGTATCCTGTCCCTGCCAGGGAATCAGAGTTTTAATTTTCTCACCTAGATCCAAATTCTCTGTAGTGGAGGCTATTAATAAACAAAGCAGACAACATACCTCAAGGTCCACCCTGTACATCTTACTCTTCAGTCACATTTCACTTTAGAACAGCGAACCATCAGAGGCTCATGGCCAAATTTGACTGAAATGGCAACAAATTCTATTTCTTTATTGATCATCTGCTTGAGGAACATCACGGCCAATTTCAAGCCATTATTCAAGAGGGTCAGCTCTTGGCAAGAACATCACTCCAGGCCTCCTTGGATCTTGCTACACTGCAGAATGTTCAATGCAGTGTTCATGAGAAGAACTTCCCTCAGCTACACCTTCTCAGCTGTCCACAACCTCCAAGTGAGAGTTTTGGTGGCTTGATCAAGAGTCTCAACGACCTGATTGATTAGGATTTACAGCTGCAACATCATACCCCCACCTCCTTTTAGATGTCACCTCTCCCATTTTCAACCTGCATGGGAGAATATAACATGGGACTAATGAGGTTTGGAAGCCATAATATTGGCTCCACCATCCATTTCAATTCTGTTTCCTCCTATGCATTCTCCAGCTCCTTCCCTGTTCAAGAACCCATCTCATGATCAATTGCTGACGTGAGGTTGCCTCACTTCTGTGTGTAGGAGCAATAGAACCAGTTCTTGTGCAGCACAGGGGAAGGGTATTCTGTTCAAAGTACTTCCTGATTCTAAGTGGAATGGAGGTTGGAGGCCAATTTTAGATCTCCAATATCTAAACAGATATGTGGAACAGCACAAATTCAGGTTGGTGACCTTTCAGCAATGATACCCTTGTTAGATTCAGGAGATTGGTTTGTGATTCTAACCCTTGTTAGATTCAGGAGATTGGTCCAGCTTTTACTTCTCACTGGTCTGCTCTGGCATGCTTCTAATGATGTCAGGATCGCCTGGATCAATGATAGCCAGTGTGCACACTCTGTAGTATTTTCCACATGCTGTACCCAATTCAGTGTTGTTGCCGCTGTAGTGATGCACACCAGTCTTTGCCAACATAGCATAGTACTCAATCTCTGATTTTCTCAAAGCAGGACAGTTGTTGGCTAGGATGACCAACTTGGCTTTGCCCTGCCGAATCATTTTCAGAGTCTGTTTGTACCCTAGCACATATTTACCACTTTTCATAACCAGCTGAAGTCTTGAGTCCATAAAGTATGCGGTTATAAATCTGTCATACAGTCTTTTCCTATTTAAATTTGGGGCACAAAGTGCCCTCTGTAATTCTTAAGAGTTAAAATGAGATCATTGACCTGTTTTTTTAGCTAACAACTGAAATTTCTGAGGAATCATCCACTCAGTATCTGCACATCACGGAGGCTGAAGATGTTCAAGGAACTCAAGCTGCTGTAGCTGCATTACAGGACCTAAGATATACCGCAGAGAATGGTAAGGGCTATTTTTACTTTGAAAGGGTAGACTAGATCGTCTTTTCATCCGAGTTCCCAACTCTTGTGAATACAGTGGGAAACTTGAAAAGGAAACATTTATTCTTCTGTATTGACTTTACCAAGGTATTTTCTATATGGTAGTGAGGTACTAATACTGGAGTGTGGTAAACATTTCTTTGTAAGGTCACCCGTAATAGTTTATAAAAAGAGAATGTCAAGTTTTTGGGTCCACAGTGTGGTATACCACAGGGGTTCTGAACCTTTTTCTTTCTGAGCCCGCTCCTCCCCCCCCCCCCGCCCCCCCGAACACACTATAAAAACTCCGTGGCCCACCTGTGTCACAACAACTGGTTTTCTGCATATAAAAGCCAGGGCCTGCGTTTTTGGAGGAGTGGGGGGGGGGGAAGGTTGCAAGCAGGGCAGTTGCCTGGGGCCCCATGCCACAGGGGGCCCCTGTGAAGCTAAGCAGCTCAGGCTTTGGCTTCAGCCCCAGGTAGTGGGGCTCAAAGCCTCGAGCTTCAGATTTATGACCTAAGCCCAAGGAAGTCTAATCATGACCGTGCTTGGCGGGCCCTCTGAAACCTGCTCGCAGCCCCCCAAGGGTTGAGAACCACTGTTCTACGATAAAATGATTAGAAACTAATTAGGCATGTCGACCAATTTTTTTTTCCATTTTTTATTCATCTTACTGTTGATAAGAAATTATAAATAATTACCACTGCACAGCCAAATAATTACTAGTGCGCACACATCTATATAGACAGTGATCGTCAATACATCATCAGCATTTATTACACCACTGTTTTTGACCTTACTATGGTATTTGTGAAATTTTCTGTATGAATTATAGAAAATATCATGGTAGAGACAAATAGCATGGCAGAATAAATGTTGAATGTTTCATTGCAGTCCTCTAGTTAACATTTTTTCCTTGCTGCAAAAGTCAACCAGTCAGTAGAAGATGTACAGTTGAATCACTATTCTACTATATTCTCAGTTAATTATGATTATATACAAACAAGGAAGTAAGCCCACCAGAACTGAATTGGCTTGTGTTGGACAAGAAACAGGGGAGCACTAATTAATATTTGCTAAATGGAAAATGACAAAATCAGGAGGGAACGTAGAAATTTATTTTCAAGCTTCTGGAAGAACTAAAACAGCAGAACACAATACGAGTTTGATGAAAAGATAAACAAGGGTCTCTGTGATGCTGCCTAACAGAGTACTTATCACAGGATCCCATTTTTGTAATGGATCCATTGCTATGACAGTAGTCATTCTTGAAATGTATATTGTTCACCATTGACTCCTGACCTGAATTTGGAGGGATTGTAAATTAGGGTAACACATATTTCCTTTGCTAAATGTGTTAAATTGGTAGCAGAATGGAACTTTCAAGCATATTAAGTGAGGAGGTAGTACTGACAATTTATATATTTCTATGCATTTTCCTCCCGTGGGAATTCTGAATGAATCAGAGGACTCCTTGGCAAATCTTTGCCCAGTCATGTACATTTAAATTAAAAATAAGCATAACCTGAGTCAAGTTTAAGCATAAACCTTTCAAAACTTATTTTGTTAGTTTAGTGTTTCAAACTGTATTCAAAATATTTGTTTGATATATTTCCTTTGGAAAAACTTGAAGAGAAGTAACATCTTATCCAGAGGCAGAGATATACAATCACACACCAGAACAAATTAAAACATACATTAAAACAAGCAGAAATCGTTTTCAGTTCCCTAAATACTGTTGACAAATACAAATAACAGCATGTCAGCTTCTTCATATTTGAAACTAAGTTATATCCGCCATGTTCTCCCCTGAGTGGAGTTTGGGGTCAGGGACCCAGTTATGGTCCCCTTTTTTCTTGGGCTGCTCTGCCCCTGTTCCAGCATGAGTTAAAGCAGCTTGGTGGCTGCTTTAACATATGCAGACTGAGTATCAACAATACAGAACTCTGCCAAGTTCTTTCCTTCCAGAGACATCTGAAACACGGATAGGTGGCAGGGATAGGAGTCCCTAACCACAAAAAGATTTTTTCACTGACTAGCTATGGCCATGTTCTGTCCCCTTCATGCTACTATTAGTTCATAATCTCAGTTCTGTATTTTCTGTAAACTGACTATTCCTCTGGCAGAGCCATACACACTGAGAAAATGAAAAAGTGTGGCAAAAACAGAAAAACAAATAGGGTGATCAGGCATGATCTTTCTAAGGACAATTCATTTTCCCCTTCAGCACATTACTGACAAGGGTGGTTGTTCTGGATTGAGAGGAACTGCAGATGGTCAAACAGATGGTAATGGTAGAAAAACAGTATACTAATTAGCTGTCCTGATTATTATAACTTTAGAGTTCAGATTCTGTTAAAGCTGAACCTGTAGCAAATACTCATTTGGAGTTATAAAGCTTTGCAGCTTTGTAGTTTACAGTTGCTGTTGTAAGTTCCGCCTATCGATTGTTTAATCAATAAGTTCTTTTAGATCACTTTCAGATATGGATAAAAATGAACTATGCAAATGCCCATCCTGTTTCTGAGGACACTTATGTTGTGAATACTTTCTCCCATGGAGCCACTAATTAAAATGTCATGTTATTGAGCTGTTATTATATATAGCAAGAATTCTACATCTGGGGGTGGAGGCCAGAGGGAGAAGAGCATTGGAGCATTTTGATTCAGGGAGCCTTAAAGTTGTCTCTGCCGTAATTGTCTTGTGCCCATTATCTTTCTGATAAGGTGAAAGGCTTGACTCTACAGCTGTAAACATCCTTCAGCAAATCATTGAGTTGGGGTCAGAGACCCATGATGCTGCTACTGTTGCTTCTGTAGTTACCATGGCACCTGGAACTGTTACAGTGGTAAAGCAGGTAAGAGCTTTTCTGTTTCTTAGAAAATATGCATTTTATTCTCATTAATTTTTTAAATAAAATATGTATTTATTTCACAAAGGAACTTTCATCTCTTTAAATGAAAGTACAGTGAAGGCCAACTTTTGAATAAGAATTAAAGGGTTGACTCATTCACTATAATTCCATATTCTGCCATAGGCATAGGAATTTTTTGCTTGTATGCATAAAGGTTGGATATTTGCACATACCCTGTTTCCCCGAAAGTAAGACATCCCCCGAAAATAAGACGTACTTCCAGTTTTGCCTCTCGCTGTAATATAATGTAATGTAATTTTGGGAGCAAAAATTAATATAAGACACTGTCTTATTTTCGGGGAAACACGGTAGTAGTTGTTTACATTCTCTGTGTGTGAGCTTCCAGCTTTTTTTCAACAAAAGATGTCAAAAAACTTACTTTCAGGCTTTTTAGAACAAAACTGAAAGTAATTTGTTAGTAAATTTATTCAGCATGTCTTTATTTTGCATTAAGCTAAGGTAACATTAGCTCTTAAACACCAATTTTTTTCTGAAAAATGACTGTAAAAGGCGCATATTTTGTATTTCCTAATGTAGTCAGCTCTACTGATATTTGTGGTACAAATAAGGTTTTGTTTTTTATTTGATTGATTGATTGATTGACTACTTTTCAGATTCTTAGTTCTACAGAACCAACACCACTCAGGGTTTATCTTCACTGAACAGTTAACTCATGTTGTAGCTCAAGCATTACCCCTAGTTCGAGTCCTGTCCACACACACAATCACTTAACTGGAATGTGGTGGTAACTTAAGATGCCTCGTCCTTCAGGGCTTTCACCAACTATTAACAAAATTACTGTGCAGTAATCCAATCATTCTTTGTATCTGGAGTATTATTTCACAGCCTTTCTTCTGAGCTGAACTAAGTCAACAGGAATTAACTTGAGCTGTATAGATAATTTGAATTTATGCTGTAGTGAAAACAGCCACAGAGAAATTAGCTGGATTCTGTTCTTCCATTTGCATCATTGACATAATTGTTTACCACCAAGTTCCAATCAGATATACCTGTGCAATCCACTGAAGACAATGGGGTTGCATAGGTGTCACTAAGGGCATATTTTGCCTGAAAACATTTGTTGTTCGTGATAAATGTGAGTAAAATAAGCCAAGCATAACTTTCAGAGTCCATGTGGAATTAGCAAGGTAGTTATGGTCACTTTGATTTTTTCATGTATGTTGTCTGATGGTCTGGAAGTCTAGAATTCAGGTGCTTGTAATCTGCTGCTACAGCTTCTTTATATGTAGAACAGGATACATGCACTAAAACTGTAATATACTTCACATTGCTGTCTACATCAAGAAGCCATTTGGAAAAAGCAGAAGTGGTTTTACTAATCCCATTCCACTTCTTTTTCTTTCCATTAGAGGCATGGCAGCCCTCAGCTGAGGACTAAACTTAATTTGGACTCGGCTCACCTTGCCACAAGCTCTTAATGGCTGATACTATTGTTGAAGTCAAACTCTAGTTGATGAGGTGACAACAGAATTCCCTTTCTGGACTAATACACTGTGCAGGGTTGTCATTAGTTTGAGAGGTAAATGCAGAAGCAACGAGAGACAAACTAATTATCAACTAAGTTTAGAATGCAACTTGGTGTTTTAAAGAGCTTCTTCCCCCCCCCCCCCAACCCCTCCGTAGATGTAATCAAATCCACACTCTGCCAACATGCATTGGTTTCCTGTTCTGAGCAACTGCACATAAGTCCTTACCATTAAAGTCTTTAATGACATACAGCTATGATATTTGAGGGGCTTTCTGTTGCCCTACTTCTTATTACAAAGAATTCAGATGAAAATTTGGGATTCTCTAAGAAGAGTTTATTAGATGGCCAAAAAGCCATAATTCTGCATTCAAGAAAGAGGACAACTTGGGCTAAAAGCTTGTCCCGGTTCAATGGAGAAGTGAAGGCAATGATTAGAAATAAACAAATTATATGTAACATATATAAGAAGAGAGGAAATAGTAATTGCTATAAATTAGTCAGACATTAATAGGAGTAGAAAATTGATAAAGTAATTTAAGACCAGGAAAATCTATAGCTGACAGGGCTAAGGACAATGAGGGATTTTAAAAAATATATTAGAAACAAAATAAATCCTAGAAATGGTATAGGCCTGCTACTAACGGAAGATGGTAAAATTATTAATACTGATGCAAAAGAGACATTAGTGTTCTATAAATATTTCTGTTCTGTACTTGAGGAAAAGCTGAGAGTTGTTTTCGAATCTCTTGTAATGGAGTACTTATCAGTCCATTAGTACCTAAGGAGGATGTTAAACAACATCTACTAGTGATAAATATTTTTAAAGCAGAAGGTGCAGATTACTTGGACCCAACAGTCCTGAAAGAGTTGGTCCTGAAAGAAATCTCTGGCCTGCTGATATTGATTTTTAATAAATCTTGGAATATTGAGAAAATTCCAGAACACTGGAAGAGTGATAATGTTGTGCCAATATTCAGCTTGGCAAATGGGATGACTTGGGTAACTATAGGCCAAAGACTGACATAGGGTCTTGGTGGCTGCTGTCTGGGCCTGTTGGGTGGAGTGGTCCTTGAGGAGCCAAAAGGAAGGACACATTATTGGTAATGATCCAAGCCTATGAGAAAACGCAGAATGCATTTGTAGGGAGGGATAAATAGTCATATGAAAGTAGATGTCTTGAAGGTCTAGTGCGATGAACCAGTCCCCTGGATTTAGGGATAGGATTATGGCAGCACCATCCTGAAGTGCTACAATAGGATGTAGGTGTTCAGTTTCCTGAGGTCTAATGACAGCCTTCAACCACACCTGTTTTGGGAATCGGGGAATATACACAAGACAGGAAGCAGCTGGAAACAATAGACAACACAATTGATGCATCTCAAGCTGCAGGTGGGTGAGAAGGAACTAGAGCAGTGGTGGGTCTGCACCGCTTTGTATGCCCTCACTTGGGAGAATGAGACTACATGGAATCTTTAAAGCTGTTCTTATGTTCTTAAGGGATAGGCTATCTAGCCTCACATGTGTTTCCTGCTGTCACATGACCGGATTAGAATCTCAGATTTTGTTTAGAAAGCTGTATTTGCAACCCCCGTGGATACAAAGAAAATGTGACCCAGCTGTAACCAAGTCCACCTAAATCGGCAGATAGCCTGAAATTATAGGACCAAAAGATGTGAACTGGTCCCATTCATCTTAACTCTGAAAGCTGCTGCTGCCCCAAAATAGAGCAGTCCATGTCGACAGGGCGAGGATATGGCATAGGTGTGAAGCCATTGAAGAGCCTGTGTTGGTTGTGCCTACGGCCCTGAATTGCCTTAGTTCAGCCCTTGCTGAGAGCTAGCGTAGAAAATGTTATCAAGCTTAGAAATATATTGATATTTACACTGGGAAAAATTGATTGCTATGAAAATGTACAGCTGCTACTAGGAAATGTGAATCAAATGCCTGAGAAGAAATGAAGATGTCATTCTGGAGCATCTGGAGATGTCAGTCTGAAGATGTCAGTCAGTCTGAAATTGATAAGACTCTCTGCTGCAGGTCTGACAGCATTGGGGGAACGGAAGCTCAGTCTTGTCAGTTTCAAGCCACTTCAGCACTAATGCTCTGATCAGAATCTTATCCAAGAGAAGATCTGATGAGGAGCTTTCTCTGTGCTGCAGTACTTGAGTTGTTCTGGATCTGTTACAGGGAGGGTAGAGAGACATTAGTGAAGTAGAGAAACAGATTGAAGATGGAGGGAGACTTAAAACTAGAGAGTGATTGGGAAATAAACTAATAAAGAGTTAGACGGACTAAGAAATGATAGAAACAACGTGGGCGGGGGGAGAAGCACAATTCAGTGAGAACAGAGGCTGTGACAAAAAAGGAGAGCAGGATGGACCTCACACAATCCCCGACTGATCTATGGCAATTAAAAACTGATGATTTTTTTCAGGGAATGTTATTCAAATAAATTGACATTTTCTAAAGCCAAGGAAAGCAAATTCTGTAATGAGTGGATTTGACTCAATTTTTTTACCTGAAAGTCTTTTGAAAGGTGTCAAGAAAAGGACCCAAACCTTAAGCCCCAGTACAGTAAAACCTCGATTTAACGGACTAATTTGGGCGACTGGGTGTCCGTTAAACCCAAAAGTCCGTTATTTAATAATAAAAAAAACCCAGTCTGCCCAATCAGTCCTTAATTCGAGGTTTTACTGTACTTCCCCAACAAACTGTACTTAAACAAAACAACAACAACAAAAACGTGCCCTGGACCCCCATGTGCCCCGGCCCCAGTCCCCACTGGCGGCCAGGGCTCGGGGATCCAGCCGCCGCCCGTGGATCGCGGCTCGAGCCTCGGGGCTCCGTCCGCCGCACTCCTCGGGGCTCCAGCCGCTGCCCGGGGAGCGGGGCTGGATCCGCGCTCCCCGGGGCTCACGGCTTCAGCCGCCACCCGGGGAGCGCGGCTTGATCTGCGCTGCTCGGGGCTCGCTCCCCGGGGCTCGGGGCTCCAGGCGCCGTGCTCCCTGGGGCTCGCGGCTTCAGCCGCCGCCCGGGGAGCGCGGCTTGATCCGCGCTCCCCGGGGCTCGGGGCTCCAGGCTCCACCTGGGGAGCGCGACTGCAGCCGCCGCCCGGGGAGCGCGGATCCAGCCCCGCTCCCCGGGGTTAGGGGCTCCAGCTGGCTGCCAGGACCCGGGCGGCAGGCGGGACCCGGGCGGCAGGCGGGACCCAGGTGGCAGCGGGGAGCCAGGAGCCGGCAGCCCGCCTGCTGCCGGGACCCAGGCGGCAGCAGGGAGCCCGCAGCCGGACCTCGACAAACGGATTTCGGATGCATCGGACTTTCTTAAAAATTTTGTCCGTTGCATCCGAAGTCCGTTAAATCGAGGTCCGTTAAATCGAGGTTTTACTGTAATAGCGACTTACTTCATTTTCACTTTTTCTGGCTCATGGTGTATCTGTGTGAAAGGTGTACACATGAGTATAAGTACACACTATTCATGCAGTAGATTAATGCACACACCATACTAGTCCAGGAAAATGTAAATCCTAATAAAATGTAGATTTAAAAAAATCCACGCTAGTTTGATGTGGTCACAGTAACATAGCCCCTCAGGGTGTGTTTCATTAAGATTAAAATAGGAATAAATCAGTTCTTTCCTCAATTGCTTAAATGACTTTCTTTGCTTAAGTTCTTTGCTTTTTTTGCTTAAGTTGCTATTGGTAAAATTGATACCTGTCAGGAGGTATTTATTGCCTGTGTAAATATTCACATACATTTTCTAAAACACCTATCATTTTTAGTAAGTGAATGGTTATTTCTGAGGGGAAATAGCTCCCAGTCTGCTGCACAGAACTGGAGAAGAATATAATGATAGTGCACAATTATACTAGCTTAGTATCTGAATCATTTTTCACCAGAATATCAAATAACAACTATGTTTTCTGTATCTTGCCAATTCTTTCCTTTAAAGAATGTCAAAACTTTACCATATAAAGCTTACCTCTCTTTATCTCTGCATGTCTTTACATTTTTTACCCCCCTCTCCCCCCGTTATCCTCACCCATCTATGTTTAAGGTAAGTATGCATAAAATTATGGAAAGGTAGGGCTGGAAGGGACCTTGAGGTCTGCAAGTCCAGCTACCTGTGTTGAGGCAGGACCAAGTAAACCTAAACCATCCCTGGCAGGTGTTTGTCCAAGCTGTTCTTACAAAAGCTCCCATGATTGGGATTTCACAACATCCCTTGGAAGTCTATTCCAGAACTGAACTACTATTATAGTTAGAAAGTTTTTCCTAATACCTATGCTAAATCTCCCTTGCTGCAGATTAAACGTGTTACTTCTTGCCCTACCTTCAGCTGACATGGAGAACAATTGATCACCATTATCTTTATAGCAGCCCATAACATATGTGAAGACTGTTATCAGTCTTTTCTCAAAAATAAACATTCTCATTTCTAAACCTGTCCTAATAGGACAGGCTTTTTTAAACATTTGATCATTTTTGTTGCGGTCCACAGGATTCTCTCAAGTTTGTCCACATCTTTCTTTAAAAATGGCACACAGAACTGGACTCGGTACTCCAGCTGAGGCCTCACCAGTGCTGAGTGCAGCAGGATAGTTACTTCCCCTGTCCCAGCTTGGTGTCATCCACAAATTTTATAAGCATACTCCCCACTCCATTATCCAAGTCATTCATGAAGAGTTATCAGCTTTTCCCTGTGTGATCATAGGTATATTTACAGATAGTCTATTTTTGCTCCTTTCATAAATTCTGTTGTCCCCCAAAACTCTACATTTCCAGATATTATAGAGGAGATTTACAAAGCATCCACCTTAAAAGTCCAGGCACTTCTATACCATGCATTATAAGGTCACTGTTAGTGCCTTGGCTAACAAAGCTTTCAGATGAAGTGTTCTAGGGCATAAAATCAGTAATATTGTGTATTTTTCCTTTTTCTTTTTTTGAAAGGGAAAAAAAGTCAAGTAGTATGTAGTCTTTTTTCAAGATGTTTTCCTATGTTCACTCCATGTCACAATGCGCACATGCCTGTGCAATCTTGATTGGTGTCAGAAGACCAGGTCATAGGCGGTCTGCCTAGTGGTCAGAGTCCAAATGCCAGAGCCAAAGGTCAAGACAGAATTTGAAACATTCATGGAGGATAGATCCATCAATGGTTATTAGCCAAAATGGTCAGGGACACAACCCCTTTCCTCCAGTTATCCCATAATCTCCAACTTCCAGAGACTGGGACTGGACAACAAAGGATGGATCACTCAAAATTGCCCTGTTCTGCTCATTCCCTCTGAAACATCTGGCACTGGCCACTGTCAGAAGACAACGTACTGGGTTAGATGGACCATTGGTCTTGACCCACTATGGTTGCTCTTATTTTCAGATACAGATTTTCTTATCTGTACAGATTTGTTGTATAAATAGCCTCAAAACAACTTTCAGCTTGTGTCCAAATTCAAATCATTCTCTCTGCATCAGTTTTTAAGCCAACAGCCTATTCAAACTCCTCTCTCCATGTCAGGTTTCAGCTCAGGATATTTTAGTATTCACAATGCAGGTGGATTCTCTTGTTCAGCTTTTCAATTTACTTTTATTGAAATACCGATTCATTCTAGGGACTGAAATGTGGCAAACAGACTATAATGTCCCAGAAACAATTGCCCCACTGGTCTCATTCATGCACTTCTTTTCTATATGATTTTTATTTATTTATGAATATTCAGCCTGCTCCCCCCGCACAGTTTCATCAGTTCCTGTGGTAATCAGGACATTGACTGCCACCATTCAAAGTTTGAAATGATCTGTCCTATATGTGAAAGTTGTTTGCAGTGTTACTGTAGCCATGTTGGTCCCATTGCATCAGGGAACAGGCAACCCAAATACCTTGATTTAACCTGCTTTAGTACAGTACACCCCTAGTTGTCACCTACCACCTCACACTGGAACCTATATGGATTGTAAACAGTTACAACCCATACCTGATGGGAACCACATCCTGAAAGAAATCTTTTCCAAAAGATTTCTCCTCTTCTGTCCTTCAAACAACCACCCAACCTCAGAAAGCTCATCATCAGAACCCTAAGCTCCACACAGACTAGGACCCACCAAATCACAGCAGCACCAAACCTTGCCATGACAACAAATGGAAAACCTGCAGACATATCTCCCCTGCTACAATGATCAATCCCCTACCCATACACAACACACCTTTTAAGATCCATGGGTCTTACCTATGCCTCTTTCAATATGTGGTATACCTCATCAGATGCGTGACCTACGAGGGAAGATTGAAAATATTGGGTTTGTTTAGTCTGGAGAAGAGAAGTAAATTCCTGCTGTAGCAACAGCAGCCTTTTTCAAAGTGCTGGAAGTACTAATGCAAAGCAAAACATTATGTATCAGTTTGAAGAAAACCACAGCACAGAATTTTATATCCCAACTTGTCTTCAAAAATGGGCACCTGATGGTATTAGTATGGCCATCATGTCTAAAACTACTGCCCATTATGGGTCTTTGCTTCAAAGAATCACCTGCAGCACAGAGGCTCAGAGCCCTGGTCAGTTGACATGGGCTCGTGGGGCTCCGGCAGCAAGGTTAACAGCAGCAGCATAGACGTTCCCGCCCAGGCAGGTAGAGGAGGTTCTGGAACTCATTGATAAACTTAACTGTAACAAGTCACCGGGACCAGATGGCATTCACCCAAGAGTTCTGAAAGAACTCAAATGTGAAATTGCGGCACTATTAACGAGGGTTTGTAACCTATCCTTTAAATCGGCTACTGTGCCCAGTGACTGGAAGATAGCTAATGTAACGCCAATATTTAAAAAGGGCTCTAGAGGTGATCCTGGCAATTACAGACCAGTCAGTCTAACGTCCGTACCGGGAAAATTAGTTGAAACAATAGTAAAGAATAAAATTGTCAGACACATAGAAGAGCATAAATTGTTGGGCAAAAGTCAACATGGTTTCTGCAAAGGGAAATCGTGTCTTACTAATCTATTAGAGTTCTTTGAAGGGGTCAGCAAACATGTGGACAAGGGGGATCCGGTGGACATAGTGTACTTAGATTTCCAGAAAGCCTTTGACAAGGTCCCTCACCAAAGGCTCTTACGTAAATTAAGCTGCCATGGGATAAGAGGGAAGATCCTCTCATGGATTGAAAACTGGTTAAAAGACAGGGAACAAAGGGTAGGGATAAATGGAACTTTTTCAGAATGGAGAGGGGTAACTAGTGGTGTTCCCCAAAGGTCAGTCCTGGGGCCGATCCTATTCAACTTATTTATAAATGATTTGGAGGAAGGGGTAAACAGTGATGTGGCAAAGTTTGCAGATGATACTAAACTGCTCAAAGTAGTAAGGACCAAAGCAGACTGTGAAGAACTTCAAAAAGATCTCACTAAACTAAGTGATTGGGCAACAAAATGGCAAATGAAATTTAATGTGGATAAATGTAAAGTAATGCACATTGGAAAAAATAACCCCAACTATACATACAATATGATGGGGGCTAATTTAGCTACAACCAATCAGGAAAAAGACCTGGGAGTCATTGTGGATAGTTCTCTGAAGGCATCCACGCAGTGTGCAGCGGCAGTCAAAAAAGCAAACAGGATGTTAGGAATCATTAAAAAGGGGATAGAGAATAAGTCGGAGAATATCTTATTGCCCTTATACAAATCCATGGTGCGCCCACATCTTGAATACTGCGTACAAATGTGGTCTCCTCATCTCAAAAAGGATATACTGGCACTAGAAAAGGTTCAGAGAAGGGCAACTAAAATGATTAGGGGTTTGGAACGGGTCCCATATGAAGAGAGATTAAGGAGGCTAGGACTTTTTAGCTTGGAAAAGAGGAGACTAAGGGGGGATATGATAGAGGTATATAAAATTATGAGTGGAGTGGAGGAAGTGAATAAGGAAAAGTTATTTACTTGTTCCCAAAATAGAAGAACTCAATGAAATTGGCGTGCAGCAGGTTTAAAACAAATAAAAGGAAGTTCTTCTTCACACAGCGCACAGTCAACCTGTGGAACTCCTTACCTGAGGAGGCTGTGAAGGCTAGGACTATAACAGGGTTTAAAAGAGAGCTGGATAAATTCATGGAGGCTAAGTCCATAAATGGCTATTAGCCGGGATGGGTAATGAATGGTGTCCCTAGCCTCTGTCTGTCAGAGGGGGGTGATGGATGGCAGGAGAGAGATCGCTCGATCATACCTGTTAGGTTCACTCACTCCGGGGCACCTGGCATTGGCCACTGTCGGTAGACAGGATGCTGGGCTAGATGGACCTTTGGTCTGACCCAGTATGGCCGTTCTTATGTTCTTATGTTCTTATGAAACACGGTGAGGAGGGGAGGGTCTCAGAGCCCAAGTTCCAGCTTGAGCAGGAATGTCTATATTGCAGTTTTCAGCGGTCAGTTGACTGGGCTCAGGGACGTGGTGCCATGGGTTTTTCTTTGCAATGTAGACATACCCTTAATCTCATTTACACAACTTGGGTTTAATTCACCCTGGCACCAGCATAACTGAGGCATGGCGCAGGCAGGCATTCCCTCATAAGTGGGCAGTGCTAGCTGAGGAGGGATTTTATCCAGGGCTTGTACATTCCCTGGGTATCCTCTGCCAGCAAGGCTCCTGTGGATCCCTGGCCATATACATCAAGACTGGTCTTCCCTGGTATAACCCTGAGTGATGATGGCAATGCAAACACCACCTGACCTACTGTAGGGTATCTACTTGTGTGGATGCAGCATCTCCTGCTGGCACACAGGAGTTGTAAACTCCATTCTCTGCAACATGAGGGGCTAATCCAAGTACTAATTTCTAAAGAAACTTTTTACACAACCATTATATTTAAACATGAAGCTGGCTCTTCCCCTCCTCCCATCATTGTCGGGGGCCTAGGGGATTCCCTCTCTCCCTTTAAAATCACAAAATTCAAAATAACTGTTGCACCCCTGTTTTGCTCAAACGATTGTGTGTCAATTATGCCTTACTTCATATGATTATTTATGTATTTATTAATAGCTTGACATGGTCAAACCCTAGCGTTAATTGTATTCATCTTTTTCAACATGTATTCTGTTTAAGGGGTTTGGTTTTGTTTTTAATTCAAATTCTTTTGCTTGACGCATTTTAAAAGCGCATGGAACAAAACAGGAGATTGTATGCCAGGAATCAACCACTGGCCACTCTTATTAATCATGTGCCATTTGCAGTTCAGGGATGGATATACAATATTTTCTTTTACTTGTTTGTAGTTTCTTGTTTTTTATATTGTGGTGCCTTGAGACTTATTTAAGTGACTATGGGGATAATATTTTGTCTATTTAGCCTGGTAATTAATTGATTCAGTCTGCTTAAACATGCTCTTCTTACCCAAATTGAGGGGAGCCTGATTGAAAGCCAAAGACTCTCATTGACCACGTTAGCATTTGGATCAGGTCTTTAGATGTTGAGCACCCACAAGTCCTGCTGCCTTCAGTGGAAGCTTTTGGATGTACAATACTAATTCGGGTCAGGCTCTCCCCTGAGCAGAAGACAATGTTACTGTTTTGTTGTTAGCATTTCCTTTCTCCCTTCTTTAGTGGTGGAGCTTTCATGTCTATTGTTCAATAGCTTTTTGACTCAAAATTAAAGCAAAAATAGACTTTCTTGGAGTATGATTAGTATTTGAGACTGTTATTTCTTTAATCAACAGCTATCCATACTCGTCCGTTGTTTATAGGTACATACAAACATTTTTGTACATATTTGCACTTAAGAGTCAAATCCTGGTTCTATTGCAGCCATTGGGAATTTTGCCTTTAAGGTTGGAACTTAGTCCATAAAGCATATCTGTGCAGGTACTGAATTGATTTAATAGGCCAAATTCCTCTTGCCATTCTTTAAGGAATGATAAAGGACCAGATGCCTTTCAGCTGCCTCTCAAACAGAAAAGAGGTCATAGTTGGTAGCCTTGGAAAAAATGGCGATGCCAATAAAAAGAATTGAAAGTGGCATCTCCATTCATTTTGATGGCAGCAGCCCCACTGTCTCTCCCATTTGTGGGATATAAATTAACAATTTGAGAAGTTTATACCCCGTAGAACAATCTAATGGGGACCAAGTAGAATGCTGGTAAACACTGAGTTGATTTGAAATGTAAATACCCCAAGTAACACAGCAATTTGTCAAACTAAAAGGATTACCGAAAGCTGTCCCAAAGAGATACCGAAAGCTAGGAACACAAGAATAAAAGCATTAAGTCATCTTTACTCTGTATGCCCAGGGCAATAAAAACACAGGAATTAAAGGCAGGTGGGATGGTTAATTTAACTATCTTTATGCTCATTTGCATTTCCAATTAATATAATTGAATAAGTAATAGATTGCTGCCATTGACTTGAATAGATTCTGTGTTCTTTTCATTTGCATGTCAACTGTGCTATATTTATGCACACACACAAGACTATGTTAAAATTATATATGGGTTTTGATTTAGGATAACTAAAACAAGGCAATCCAAACTCCCATTCAGATTGCATTATGCTTGCTTGCAGCTGTCAGTGAATGTAATGTCACTCTCCTGAGCTGAGCCCCACATGGTGAGAAGACTGTGTGTGTTGCAATAACAAAGCACAAGTTAGAATGAACTGGAGTCATTTTCCAAAGCCTACCTGTTTCATGCATTGCTGTTTGTGTGCAGGTTTCACAGCCAGATGTGGGATTTTAATTGCCCTGCCATTCAGCTCCCTATGTGAATCCTCTAGTGATTAGAGGTTTGTCTGGCCTTTATAGTTTTGGATCATGCATTTTGTGTGGAGCCCTTCCTTTCACACTGGATCAGCTACTGGAGCAATTAATCTCATGAGAGAAGGTGGTGATCGTGCGAATGGAAATTTCTCTCTGGAGTCACTTCTCTCTTCAAAATTTAAACATTAATCTTTTCACCTTTTCTGTTTGTGGAGATATCCTTCCAAACACAAACTGAAGTGCTGAATGTAGGTGAACAATGGTGTGCATATTTTTGCAAGTGGACTTTCCCTTCTACCTTTCAAAATATAGGCCAAGATTTTCAGTAGTGACCAGTGCCTCTCTCCTGAGACACCTTAAAATAGGCCTGATTTTCAGATAGCGAGTGCAGAGCCTTTAAACATGTTTGAAGTTGGGCATCCAGAATATGTTTAATATTAAACACTCCTATAACAGTGTAATAGAAATGAGTTGGAAAAAACATACTGGGTCACCGCCTCTCTGCTAATTTAAATAACAAGCCCTTTTCCTAATCTACTTAATTTTGTAGAGGACATACTTTATACCTGGCTGACCCCTTTCTTTTTCTAAGTTGCTGTTATTTTATATATGTTCAAAGTTACCATCAGATATGTGCCAGACTCTGTCCTCAGAGAAAGAGTCTCCTGACTTTTGTGCTATAGCACACAATGGGATACAAGAAAATGATGATGTATCAATCATTTGTTATCTCCTCTTTTATTATGCTTTGTGTATTTGCCTGAAATGCTGTGGACTTTTGCTCTCTGTCCTGGGATCTAGCTGAGCTAGGATTATTCCCATTTTTCCATGTTCTTGCTATAAGTAGGGGATTTAGATAGAGTTGAAGATATGACACTAGCATTCATTGTAGAGTGCTTATCACTTTGTATAAATTCTGTCAGTTACCTTCTTCCAGCCTGAAATAAATCATTATTTATCTTGGAGGGAGGGGTCATTTCACAAAACATTTTGGTCGGGTTAAATGAAACCGAAACAAGCTTGAATAAAAACTCTTTTTAAAAAAGGAGATAATCTAAATTAATTACATGGAGCATCAGACTTGTCATTTATGACCCGGCTTACAAATGAAACTGTCCTCTTTATTGAGCACAGCATTGTTATCTAGAAAACATTTTTTAAAAGCCTGCACTTTTATACAGAAAATAACAGTTCCATCCTCTTGCTCTCCCTGTGCTTGTTTTTTTAATGTTACTGTTTGAGAGATTATGCTCGTTGTAAATGACTGAAGCATCATAACATTCTTTTACTTTCAACTGGGGACTGGAGCACTGTATTCAGGACTGCAGATGAGCTCTGCATGGTGTATGGATCTGGGGGTGAATGAAGATCTGTTCTTTAAATGTAATATGTGCAGTGTTACTGATGTGATTTTGTGACTGACTCCCAAACAGAGCTGGCTGAAATACTCTGAAGTTTTATTTGTCAATTAATTCTTTTGTAAACATTTTGACACAAAAGAATGAGCTTTTTCAAAAATGTGAAATTTTCAACATTTCTAGTCCTGAGCATTTTGTGTGTAATATTGTTCAGGCTAGTCTGATGCATGGCATAGTAGAGCAGGGGTCAGCAATCTTTCAGAAGTGGTGTGCCGAGTCTTCATTTATTCACTATAAAGTTTTGAAGCATGAGCTTTCGTGGGCTAATACCCACTTCGTCGGATGCAGGCGAAGTGGGTATTAGCCCACGAAAGCTCATGCTTCAAAACTTTATAGTTAGTCTTTAAGGTGCCACAGGACTTTGTTACCTTTGCTATTCCAGACTAACACGGCTACCTCCCTGATTCTTGACATTTATTCACTGTAATTTAAGGTTTCGTGTGCCAGTAGTATATTTTAACGTTTTTAGAAGGTCTCTTTCTATGTCTTTTTAATATAAAACTAAACTATTGTTGTATATAAAGTAAATGTTTAAGAAGCTTCACTTAAAATTAAATAAAATGCAGGGTCCCACAGACCGGTGGCCAGGACTCAGGTAGTGTGAGTGCCACTGAAAATCAGCTCGCGTGCCACCTTTGGCACCCATGCCATAGGTTGCCTACCCCTGGCATAGAGCATTATGGGACAAATCCTTATTTAAATTATGACACTGGGAATCATGAATAACTCCAATAACTTAAATGGAATTATTCCAGATTTACATGTAAATGTATAACTTAAAGAAATGAGATAAATTCATGTAGTCAGAGGTACTTACTATTTACAGTATAATTTACAGTATACATCTGACAGAGTCTTTCAAGAAATACCAGTTTGGTTCCTAGCTTGTTCATCTAATACATGTGCTTTGATCACCACAGGACCATTTATTTATTTTAAAGCTGGATCTTGTATAAACTCTTTATTGCCTTTTAGGTGAAAGAAGAGGAGCAATCAGCCAATCACACTGTAATGATACAGGAGACTTTGCAGCAGGCATCAGTAGAACTGGCTGAACAGCATCACCTGGTAGTCTCATCAGATGAAGTGGAGGGAATTGAGACAGTGACGGTGTACACACAGGGTGGAGAGGCCTCTGAGTTCATAGTTTATGTGCAGGAAGCTATGCAGCCCGTAGAAGAGCAGACAGTTGAACAATCTGTTCAGGAAATCTAGAAAAAATATTTGTAGGCAATCGCTACCCAATACTGCTGAAGCCAAACTGAATTTTCAATGAAGACTAAAAGAAGGACACAAGCTGGGTGCTAGAAAAACTTTCAGCTGCTCCCTCATCCTCTGTTTATTGATCAGGCTGCTGGCATTTTGCCAATCGGTAACACATTCTATACATTGAGCCTCGTATAGGCTTCTGAAAAATGCTCATGATTTTATACTTTCAAGAGAAAATATTCTGACACTTCTAAAAATGTATCTAAATTATATCCTGCAAATCCTCAGAAATATAGTTGGTGAGTTCAAAGCCATTTCCCTCTAGGGTAACAAAACAATATCTACATCACCTTCAACAAAAAGTAAGCCAGAATGCAAAAGAAAAGTGGGCTGATGGAGACTTTGGATAGCTTCCTAGGAAAACTTCCTGATTTTGGTTTTTTAATTTGATACCCGCCTTTAGTTTCATATACTCTTCAATAAGATTGTACACCTGAACTCAGCCACATGGGTTTAGAGGTGATTCAACCCTTTTGCTGGGATTTTTATCACCTTTATCTTTCGAGGGTGTTCTTTTCCCTACTCATGTTTACTCAGCTATGAATTGTCAAAGAAAGAAGTGCATTATGTGTACAGTAATGTTGCTATTCTAGGTCCTAGATGTGAAATGATAACATACAAGCCTGTGAACTGCAAACATTTCCACATGTGCTTAACTTTATTCAGGTGAGTCGTCCCCTTCAAGTCAATGGGACTACTCACATGCATAAAGCTAACCATCTGCTTGCGTGTTTGCAGAATCAGGGCCTAAGTAGCCTTAAAAAACACTGTACACACATGGAAAGCAATTGTCTGAATTGTTGTCCTTGCTGAATTAGTGCAGATTTGGTGTAATGACTCTTTTTTTCAGCCACAAATTTGGATTTTTATTTTCCTCCTTACATTGTTTCAAAGAATGAAAAATATACTCTCTTTCAAATCAACAGTAATCAACTGAGAAATACAAAAATGGTTTGGGTTATGTAAAGTTCTAGATAACTTTAATCCCACTGTTGTGCCTCCCCTTTGATATGGGAGGCACTACACCGAAGTATAGCTGTGGCACCTGTAATAATTCTGTGCCATATTGTCCTCTCTTTGCTCACATTAAGTAGTGCCTTACTTCTTGAGTAATCCCATTTATGTCAATGGTGTGAGGGTGGCTGAATATTTGCCTTGGTAATTATAAAGAATTCATGTCTGATGGCAGGATACAACATAATTATGGAACTGCATAAAAAGGGGCATATCAATTCTGAAATGTCGGTGAAATGGGAAAATAACCACTCCCCCTTCCAAATATACTAGAAATGAAACTGCTAACAAAATTAAACACCGATCTTCTACATATGTACGCACATGCTTCACCTTACATATGAATACACTTACTGAAGTAAATGGGACTATTCATATGTAATGTATGTGCTTACATGTTTGTAGGATTGTGGTCCTGGCAATCAAATTGAAAGCCTTGGGCTGTAATCAGAAGGATGTCACAGACTGACACGGGTATATGCATATGGGATGATGCTTTGGTACTGTGAGGTACTGCCAGCAATATACATTAATTCTATATGGCATTGAACTGGTTATGATTTAAATGCTTGGGTAACAAGAACTATCAGCATCTCCTTGAATGACTGTCTAGTACCATGCGGTGAAACCAAACCAGTATGTTAACTCAATGAAACATTGTTTTGTTTTTAAATGGTCCAATACCCTGTATATGCCATAAAATATTTTTGTTAATATGTATTAAAATAGACATGTTTGTAAATATACTGCTATGATGGTGTAAAAGAACTTGTACAAAAATATGAAATGTATACTGAAAGAGTTTAAAGATTCTTAGTCACTGCCTGTACATAGCTTCAGATTTTCACCTTGGGCCTTGCATTATTTCTGATGAAATGTTTTTGTATCTAAGCTATAAAAACTATTAATAATGCAGTATTGTCATGTTTCATTTGTCACCGGGCCTCAGTGGGTCACAACTGAGAATATCAGATTTAGGACAAACTGCTGAAAAACAGGCCAGACTCAACCCAAACTGGGGGTTATTCTATCATGAGTTATACCAAGCCAGTAATAAAACTAAACTTCTGTCTCACCACACTGGTTAACAAGAAGTCAAAAATGCAGTCTGGTCCCTATGTTACCATCCAGACACTAGACTTCATGATGAGTAGTAACTGAAAATCAATTTCATCAAAGGGTTCTCCTGGTCTCTAGAAATCAGCCACATGCCCAGGTTGATATAGACTCAGATCTTACCCAATAATCATACTGTTGTCAAACCTTTAGTAGCTAAAATCTAAAGATCTTTTAATACAAGAAAAAGGAGAGTTAAAATGGTTAATAGATCATTTACATACATTAATGGCAATGCTCTGATAGCAGGTTTGTATCAATGGAGGGTATAGGCTGCTGACTCTGGTAACTTCCAAAAGATTGGAAGGTCCTCAATAGTCCAGTATGCTCCTTTTAGTTGTAAATCCAGAGAATCGGAGCAGGAAAGAGGCATTTCAGGGATCTTTTATACCCTTTGCCATGTGCCTGGAAATGTACTGGTTCAAAACACAGCTCACACCCTCTGTTTGTGGCTGGTTATAGGCACAAGATGGAGTCCAGGTCACATGTCTTTATGTGGCTTGCTGACTCACACAGGGCAACTATTGGCCCCCTGGAGGCTGAGGCTTCAGCAGGAAGAGATAGCTGGGCTATGGCCTATTGTGAGAGTGAAATGTCTTTGATGGGTCCTCAATCTTGAATAGTCCATTCACAATGGCTGGCTAGACTGGTTATAAACTACCTTGTGAGTGACAAAGAGTCCTGTAGCACCTTATAGACTAACATATTTTAGGGATCATGAGCTTTCGTGGGCTACGACCCACTTCATGAGATGAATGTTGTGGAAATCTCCAGAGGTAGGTATAAATATGCAGGCAAGAAAGCAAGGTACATTCAATCAGGGAGGGTGAGGCCCACTTCCAGCAGCCAATCCGGAGGTGTGAACACCCAGAGAGGAGAAACTGCTTTTGTAATTGGTGAGCCATTCACAGTCTGTTAAGTCCAGATCTGATGGTGTCGAATTTGCAGATGAACTGGAGCTCAGCAGTTTCTCTTTGAAGTCTGGTCTTGAGGTTTTTTTGCTGCAGTATGACTGTCCTTAAATCCACTATTGTATGTCCAGGCAGGTTGGAGTGTTCTCTTACAGGCTTTTGTGTATTGCCATTCCTAATATCTGATTTGTGTCCACTTATCCTTTTACATAGGGACTGTCCAGCTTGGCCGATGTACAAAGCAGAGGTGCATTGCTGGCACATGATGGCGTATATTATATTGATAGATGTGCAGGTGAATGAACCAACGATGGTGTGGCTGATCTGGTTAGGTCCTGTGATGGTGTCGCTGGTGTAGATATGTGGGCAGATTTGGCATCAAGGTTTGTTGCATGGATTAGCAGATTTAAAGACAGCCATAGTTGCTGTGGACCCAATCTTGCAAACACTTAACACATGTGCTTCCCTTTAAGGACACAAATAGTTCACATTGACTTCATGTTTACAGGACTTGGGTCTGTCTGGTAGACAGTGTAACTGTACCAGCTACATGTGATGTTTGGTTAAACTAAACCTAATAAAAAATGTTGTGTTTTTTTCCTTAAGAACCGTTTACCCAACTTTAAATGGAAGTAGCCATGAATTGCTTGGTAGCCATTTAACATAATATAAAAGAGACTGATGCATTTAGTATATGGACTGGGGTAATCTATCAAATTAACGTGTATTGTGTGGTTTACAATTAAAATTCATTGATCATTTGCGGAGATGACTCTTGCCATTATATGAAAGGCAAGAAACACAGCTGCAAAAATATTTTTCTTTTTAAAAAATTTTGAGCAACTAACTCCATGGCCCATTTGCTGTTAAAACCACATTTGAAGGCGCTTCAACATCCTAAATGGTAACAGATTCACACTATTAGCATGAACCCTTTCTGAATTAATTAAGCCATTGCTTGCAGTAATATCTGTGGGGGGGGGGGGAATGGAAAAACTGATTTGCCATGCATCACTTACAAATTCTCAAGTAAATTATTTTCAAATAGACTTTGCACATCTACTGTCCATGACAGATTTTTTTAAAATTCTAATATATCACTGTCAGGCAAACCTACAGCCATGTACAGCTTGAATTGCTGTGTATTAGATAACAGTATTTGTACTTCCTGTAGCTTGGGGAAAGAAATTACTGTTTATCTTACTAAATATGATTAATTCTACAGCAGAAAAATAAATGAATAAATATATGTAAAGGTTACATTATAACCTGAATGCAGCATAGCTACTGTGTATTGGCTTCTCTTCTGTTTTGTTTTGAAAACATTGTGTCCAAGTGTTTTCTTTATCTAGAATTCCGGTATTCCTTGTAGATATAGGTCAGTGATGGCGAACCCGTGGCACGCGTGCCACTGCTGGCACGCCGAGCCGTCTCTGTGGGCACGCCGTGACTACAGTCATACACTGTAGTCACGGCGTCGGCTCCCGCAGACTACATCTCCCACAGTTCTCTGGGGAGAACCCTCCCCAGAGAACACTGAAACCACGCCCCCCGCTCTATCACCTGACACACGGACGTCATAGGAGCGACTGGGGCAGGACATCACAGGAGCGACTGGGGCCTCGCTGGAGTCGGGTCACAGCGAGCAGCGTGACCCAGCGAACAAGTAAGCGGGGGGGGGTGTCAGTTGTGGGGTTGGAGGAAAGGAGGTTTGGGGGGGAGAGACCGGGCTGGGTGGGTCATTTGGGGGGTGGGTGGGAGGGAAGGAGGTTGGGGGGGAGAGACCGGGCTGGGTGGGTCATTTGGGGGGTGGGTGGGAGGGAAGGAGGTTTGGGGGGGAGAGACTGGGCTGGGTGGGTCAGTTGTGGGGTTGGAGGAAAAGAGGTTTGGGGGGGAGAGACCGGGCTGAGTGGGTCAGTTGGGGGGTGGGTGGGAGGGAAGGAGGTTTGGGGGGGAGAGACTGGGCTGGGTGGGTCAGTTGGGGGGTTGGAGGAAAGGAGGTTTGGGGGGGAGAGACCGGGCTGGGTGGGTCATTTGGGGGGTGGGTGGGAGGGAAGGAGGTTTGGGGGGGAGAGACTGGGCTGGGTGGGTCAGTTGTGGGGTTGGAGGAAAGGAGGTTTGGGGGGGAGAGACCGGGCTGAGTGGGTCAGTTGGGGGGTGGGTGGGAGGGAAGGAGGTTTGGGGGGGAGAGACTGGGCTGAGTGGGTCAGTTGGGGGGGGGGTGTACAGTTGGGTTTTTTTTTTGTTTTTTTGGTTTTTTTTTTTCAATTAAAAAAATGTTTAATGGAAATCTCTGTTATTGTGTTTTTCTTTTTAAACAAAAGCTGTTAATTAGTTTGAAAAACTGTACGAATTGTTTTTTCTAAACTAAAACCTCGTTATTCAGGTTTAATTGCAGTGTTGGCACTTTGAAAAAAAAAAGTCGTTTTGGTTTGCAGTTTGGGCACTCAGGCTCAAAAAGGTTTGCCATCACTGATATAGGTATAGATAATTTGGCCCTAAACTGAAGTTGTTGGAGTTCCATGGGATTTAAGATCAGGAAAGAATTTGACCTCTCATAGGTATTACACACTGATTTGCAGCACATACTTCCCTCCGTAAATTACTGTATATTCTTATTTCTAGAATATGCAGCTTTATCCTGGTGCGCTCATGATGTAAGTGCTTCCTTTGTAATGTAAACCATTGGACCTGAAGTGAATGTCTCAAGATTTTTATGATAGAAATGTTATAAAAGGAAAGCAAATGGACAGAATTTCCTAGATGCCAGGCACCAGCTCTGAAAGACCCCAGCAGGGGATCAGGCCATGAATGTCTTCCACTTGATTCCTTGAACCTCAGAGGTAAGAACCCAATCCAATTCTTCCTCTGTGATGTCCTAATCACTAAACTTTTCAATGTGGGTTTGTGATAAATGAAGGGGTGGGGAGCTCCCTTTTTTGGACACCCAGACTGCCAATTGCTATAAACTCTCTATTAGTAGCTTTCTCTAATTGCTCTACTTGTAAAGGGTTTTAAAGTCTCACTGCTATGCAGAGGAAGTGAGTGGGCACTTGGCTAAAAGAGCCAATGGGAAGGGTAACTGATCTGCAAGGCTAAAAAACACAGCGAGGGGTTCTCATGACTTGATAAGTGTGCGTGTGCGCACACACACACGGGGAGGGACATAGGGTTTGCCTCTTCCCAGTGCAAGAGAGTGTGGAGGGGCATGCCCTCAAACCTGGTGCATTCTAGGGATCTGTGAGAAACCACCAGCCCTATCTATGCTGTGTCCTGCACCAGCCCTGGGGGCCCTTAATCTTAGCTCCTGCTGAGTTGAACTCCTGGGGACTCCCTTTAGGCTACAGTGGTTTGTGGACCATATTACCTTTCCTGGGAAAGGTGGGTGGGCCAAAAGACTCCTTCCCCCATGTGACTCGTGGCCAGTGTGAGGAAGGTGTTAGGGACCACAGATCCATGGGGCTCGTAGGAGCTAAAAAATGGCAACCTGCCACCAGTGACTAGTTAAGTTGCCAGAACTACAAGGTTAGCACTGACAGAGGACCTGGACTCCAGTCCTGGGATGTGATAGGTGGAATTCCAGGAATCCTAATTGGTTCCCTGCTTCTATTTAAACCAGGGGTCTCAAACTCAAATGACCATGAGGGCCGCATGAGGACTAGTGCACTGGCCCGAGGGCCGCACCACTGACACACACACATACTCTCGCTGCCCCAGCTCTGCCCCTGCTCCACCCCTTCCATGAGGACTAGTGCACTGGCCCGAGGGCCGCACCACTGACATACACCCTGCCCTCGCTGCCCTGGCTCCGCCCCCACTCCACCCCTTCCAAGAGGTCCCACCCCTGCCCCACCTCCTCCTCTGAGCACGCAGCTCCCCATTCCCTCCTGGAAAGCGCTAGGCACCACCAACAGCTGTTTGGCAAACAAAGCAAGAGCAATATAGGAAGTCCAGAGCTAGAAACACGCGCGGCCCAGCCAGGCAGCAGAGAAGCCTCCACTTCTGGCCCCTCCATCCTGCAAACTGCTATGGGGGGACCGGGGGGGAGGGGGGGCGCCAGGAAACTTGGCGGGCCGCAGGGAAGGGCTTTGCGGGCCGCATGTGGCCCCCAGGCCGCATGTTTGAGACTCCTGATTTAAACCAAGCAGAGGAACCGGAAGGAAGTTGTTTGGGCATCTGGGTTTCTTCTGCTTAGGACAGTCTCCCTACTCCTGCTGATGACCTCCTGGTAACCTGATCCTACCTGCTTCCTGACCCCTGCCTTGCCCTCTGGCCTGTCTCAGAATCTGACCTCCCGGTAACCTGACCCTCCCAGTCTCCTGACACCTGACTCATGCTCTGACCACTGCGTCAGACTGGCCCCATCCTGGTGGTGATTGAGGGCCCCTCCAGATCACAGGAGGGGAAGATGGCGGCTCATGGGTGGCATGATCTAACTAACCTATAATTCTTAATCAAATACAGTTGTGTTCTTAGGATATAGGCACTTAAAGAGACATTTTTAAAGCCTCAGTTTAATTAAAATGACAGAAGTGACAGACTTACTGTTCTGCACATTTCTTATAGGGAACTAGTTCTTTACAAAAAACATGACCGGAAGTTTAACATCTCTCTCAAGTCCTTCATTTCCTAAGTCATCATAAAGTCACTTACTAAATGTTAGGAATGGCTGAAAATCCACATGTCGTATTTTACTTGTGCTACATAAAATAGGGGCATGAGCCTTAACTTCTTACCGCAACAAAATCACAACACTTCACTCTCCTATGAATTCTCCCATCTGATTGTCTCCTTGTGGGGAGAATGAAGAACAAGGAAGAATGTAGCCAGATTTTCAGAGTCTAAAGCCATAACTTTGCAAAGAGTTACGCCTGTGAGGAGCCCTATTTAAATGACGTTTAAACTGTTTGCAGGATCAGGACCTACCACGCTCAGAAAGTATTTGAAGGATTTGACTACAGGAGAAATGGGAATTGCTTGTGTAGGTCAAGAAGCTGTCAGTCGGAATGAAGGGGTCCAATTGAGCGATTGAAATATGCTGAATGTCATGTCAGGAAGATCTATTGTAGCATGGGATAGTCACCCAACTCAAATAAGACACGCTTCTCTGCTTGCATCATTTTACTACCAGACTGGACAAAGGACAGGAGAACACATGGACCAGGCTTGCACGAGCATAGAGATGAGCTAGAGGACCTCCCAGGTCTTTCTTCCAATTCTAATTTCTGTGAGTTTAATAATAAGAAAATAACAGGGGAAGCAAAACGACAGAACGGCTGATCTATATTCAGAACTGTGCTTACAGAAGATGCTTTTCAAAGTTTGTTCCCTGACATATTGATAGGATCTTAAATGAGGGTAAGATTGTCACTTATGTATTGTTTTTCCTTTTCAAAAATTCATGCAGAACTTGAAGTGAATGAAGCCTGCCAATTTAAGAGCACAGGAAAATAAACTGGTCAGACAATGTTGTAAATGACCATTTACTTTCTCTAATAGTTACTTTTGGGGGCTTATTTGCAATGGGTAATAGGGATGCAGAAGGAAATTGCTTTCTAAGCACTGCACCAAGGTCTGATTTACTTTCAGCAATGCTGTAAATCCTTCTTTAATGATGGAAATACCTTTATGAACCGATGTAAGTTCACAGGGACCAAAGGGCCTTTGGTGTTTTGGAAGGAAACCAACCTCCTTCAGTGAATTTATAGAACTACTTTTTTCCTTCAGTTCAAAGAATAATATCCTCTTGAAAATAGTGGGTCTTTTCGGCTCCAGACCCCAGTGAAGGATGGTATAATTGACACTTGAAGTTTATTTTAAAACCACATGCAAGATATATAATAATCTCCTGGATGCTGGCAGCAGAAGCATTCCCCATCTATAATGCCACCTCTAGATTTGCAGCACAAGACAGGGGACTATTAATTAGAATGGCTCATACAGCAGTTGACATTTTTCAAAATCTTCCATGAACACGTTCCCCTTATTTTGATCAGTCTGCACAGCCTTCAGAATGTCATATCAAAGCCCAGCCCAAAACTAGTGCAACAGGTACGGCAAATTTCTTGCAATAGCCAGAAAAAATCATATTGAATGAAGTGTAAGTATTTGAGGTGTTCACTGTGTTAAAAAGGCAAATGTTTATCCATTATTGTGGGATTGTGTGGAATGCCTCTAGGGGGGGCATAACTAATGTAAACCCTGGTAAATGCTATGAGCTTCAAAGGACGAATTGAAACAAAGCAGTGTAGTTTTGGCTTGGTTGGTCCCAGGATGTTAGAGAGGTTTATTGGACCAACTGTCTCTCTCAACAGAAGTTGGTCCAATAAAAGATAATTACCTCACCCACCTTGACTCTCTAAATGAAACCATGTGACTTTTTAAAGGTAAGTGGGAGACGTATCCAAGTGTAAACCCTCTGGTTATGCAAGAAGTCATTCTTTTAAAGCTTGCCATGAGGTGGGATTTTTTGTTTGTTGATCATCTGGTACATGAGGATAGATCAAAGATCTAAATGGTATAAAGAAGTGACTCTCGGATTCAGGGCTATGCTTGTTCTGAGCCCAGGTGGTTATGACCTTGTAAGTAAACCCTTGGTGGGGTTTGAAGGACTGCTCCCCTGCCAGAGCCCTGGCTGGACGTGGGGTGATCTCTGGTAACTTATCACCCTGCATTGAGGTTCTTTTATTGTTTATTTTAACCTTAAGAATAAATGTAGAAAGGAGCTGTGTGGTCACTTAATTGTGGGCAATTACACTGTAGCCTCTGAGGAAGGAAGGCAAAGCAGGTCTGCTGAGCTAGTCTGACTTTGAGGGGCCTGGCTGGGAGCTGCAGGTCATCCCTGCTGCCTGTGGCTCCCAGCCGTGGGACACCCCTGTTGGCGTGGGGCACCCCGGCTGCCCGCAGCAGTTCGAAGCTCCTTGGCCGCCTGCAGCGGCTCCGAACTCTCCTGCCTGGGGCAGCTGGGAGCTCAGGCTGGGCCCCACAGTTCCCAGCCATCATGGGCAATGGAGGGACCCTGCCGCTCCCAAGCACTGCGGGCTCAAATCTTGGAGATCTTTGGAAGTCACAGAATCCGTGACCCCCCAGACAAAATCGTAGCCCTAGTCATAAGTACCAGACCTACAAACTCACACTGTCTTGCCTCAGCTGATGCACAAGGGTAGATGGAATTGTGCCTTAGTTCATATTAAATCACCCTCCTAGTAATTTAAGGAAGAGAAGCACATTTTAAAATAAAAGACAATGTCAGCAGTTGAAACGAATCACTGAGCCTGTGCTGTTATATGTGCAGTAATTGCCATGTACTAGCAGTATGTAACATTAAGGATTAGAACTAAAGGGATTATGTTACTTCTCAGGAGATCTTTCAGGTTTATTAGAGGATCAGTTCATTTAATTAAAAGCAGCACATGTGGCTGGTGTTACTAAAACAATGGGATATATACAAAAGAACTAATTCTGCAGGGTGATTGAGCAACAGCAATGCCCGTGAGCAGAGGGTGCTCGGCACCTGAGTGCATTGAGTTGTGAGCCTGGTGGTCAACACCAGACTTATCACAGACGGTGAGGACTGTCATTGGTCAGGGATGCAAGATAAAGCCACAGGATTATCACAGATGGTGAGGACTGTCATTGGTCAGGGATGCAAGATAAAGCTGCTATAAAGATGTTGAGGAAGTGGAGTAGATGCTCAGAATTTTCCTGGCAGAGCCGCACTGGTGACTTCTCAGGTATTACCTTATTTGCATAAAATGGAACATTGCCACTGTGATTCGGAATCACCACCGATTCCAGCATGGAATACTGCTTTTGGAGCTACCTCGCTACATGTGAACTGACTGCCCTTGTAATGTTTTTCTTTTTGGTGGTGGCTGTAGGCAGCAGCTCGGCACCTAAGAAATCAATCTAGTCCGAGACTGAGGCCGTGACAAACTTCTACTAGTGAAATGCACAAGTTCTAAAAGAACTACACCACAACTATCAATACAGCATTTCTCCCATGGTCTAACTGCCTATACAGTCTAAACAGAACTTCTAAGACCATCTCAGGAGTGCCATCTGCTGACTTCCCGTAATATTGCAACCTTAATGGGTTGCTCTTGCTATTCTTTTTTTCCTTTATTTGGAGGAAGGGGGACTGCAGAATTTAACAGAGGTGGAACCAGTATGGTTCTAGTATTAGCCAGCAAGTAGCTGCACCACAGTTAAGGTTGCAGAATGATTTATGTTTACAACAGAATTTTCAGTCCTCCTGGCAAGGAAATGGATAAGGCTTCGTTTGAAAGCTGTCCATTAACATTAGGCACCTAGCCTGAGATGCCTAGGGGTTGATTTTTAGAGGTGGTACCCACAACTCCCATTGAATTCTCTGCAAATCAAGCTGTAAGTGACACAAAATGGGCACACACATATTAACACATCCAAAATCAGTGGACACGTCAAAATGTTGACTCACAACCTCTTTGTGCCTCAGCTTCCCCATTCTTGAAATGGGGATAATACTTGTTTACATTTGTAAAACACATTGAGATCTATGGGTGGAACATGTGATATTATAACTTCTTATCAAGTGACAGATTTTTCAAAAGTTCAATGTATTTATTTAGCTGTTTGGGACATGGACTATCTTGTGTTCTGTGTTTGTACAGGGCCTAGCCCAGTGGGGTTATGGTCCATGACTGGGGCTCCTAGGTAATTCTGCTACTCAGAAAAATAATTAGTGTTAGCAGTTTAGCATATCTAGCACTTCGGCTGTCATATAATTTGAAGCCACAGACATAAACCAAGTCAAATGTATACAACACTACCTTCCTTCATCAAGTCATTTGAACAATCAAGTTATCACTAATTCCTTTTAAACCTGTTATGCAAAACTGGAATTTTAATTTCTGAACCCACACAAAACTCTCTGGAAATTAAAAAGAATGCCTAACAAATAATCAGTTTCCTAATGCTTAAATATATTAAGGAAAAGATAACCCAATCTATATTTATTTGTAGATGGGCACTAAGACTTGAAATGTCACTGACATTTTGAAAGGAAATACATGCCTTAATGCAAAATCTACTACTCTATTTTTTCTAATCTGCATATTAATTACTATCAAACAACTAATACAGTGTGTTCAGGCTAAAGTCATCTTAATTAAGTCAGCTTAATCCTCTGCAAGCTTGCAAAAGTAATTACGCAGCAACTCCATCTGACCCTGTCTAATCAAGATTTCATTTTGTTCATCTGAGCTGGGTGACCTTTCTTCTTGCATACCGGCCACACTGAGTACAATGAGTTTCTTTGTTAGCCAGAAGGAACCTTTACTGCTTTGATCAGCTCTTCATGACAGTGAACTCTTATCACCTGGATTAGCCCATTTAAAATAAATTAATAAAACCCAACAGCATTGACTGCGCCAGGAATTTCATAGCAGGGTTTTACTGAATTGGAAGCAACAAAGGTGCAGGCCATATTTATATGTAGTTATGGATATATTTCTTAGCTTTGGCCTATGGTCTCATAAAGGCAGAAACATCTTTGTGCACTCTACTATCCCTGGGTCTATATTCTGAACAGAATTTGCTGTCCTGTGCTCTTGTACACTCCATGATGCTTAATTCCATCCTGCATTGTATCTGACCAGATCTATCTGTCTGGTCCATTTAATCTATTTTATTTTAGCTATGTAATCTAGGTAGCATGGTCTAGTAGTGGATAGGGGACTGGAGTGGGAGTCAGCCAAACTTAGCATAAATCAAGTGGCAGAAGCCTTTGGAGTAAAAGGTTTGAGTTCCATTTCACTTATGATAATGAAGTCCTTAGCTAATCACACCAAATCATTTCTTCCTTGAATCTCTATCTCCGTTTGTTCCAAGTGCTGGCAAAATCCTTTCCCAAGACAAACGTCCATTCGATCCTCAGCCTTTCTTCTGTAGCTGCCATTGCAGGTGGTTAGTCTCCTGTCGGAGGATTAATATCTTTTTTGCTTATGGGAATGGGGGAGACAGGAATGCAAAGCCGTGGGATGGTGTCATATATTTGCATGGCGTCTTTGCGACCCTGGAGGAAACTGACCCATGACATTTCTGTTAGTAGGTCACACAGCAGAGAAGTTGGGATTGTAACCTTCTGGTAGCCCTCCTTCTGGGGAACAGGTGACGCTGATTTGTTTTTCTAAGTAACGAAGATGGATGTATGATTAGAAGATATGTAACTTCTTAAAGGAGGCAAATTATGAATCTTTCAACCTTGTGATCTTTGTGATGGTTTACTGCAGGCTTTGTCTCGCCCTTAATATTGTAATCCATAAAGCTAGCTTTAGCATTATTTTTATTTAGCAGTAACACAAGGAACCTACTGGGTCTGTCTCCTGTCAAACGTTGGCTTCAGCAGTCAGCATAAGGCTTGAGGCCTATTAACTTTGGCACAGAGAAATGGCCCAACAGTCACCCCTAAGTTTTGGGGAACTGGAATAGACTGTGTAAGGGGGAAGTTTATTCATAATGACACCAGCCAACCACAGGAACTGGAGCTAACGCCAGCTTTTGGATATTGTAGAATAGAACAGCTGTAGATGTCTGACAACAAATGTGCCATGCCAACAAATTGACATATATGATAATAAATTGAGATCATTAATATACTAACTAACCTATTGGAGAAGAGCACCCCAAGACTAGTAGGGTGATGAAATACAAATAAGGAAAGGGGAGAAACCCATACTGAATATGCATTAGACACAGTGGTGTCAGCGTGACATATTATAAAAGCTGTATCTCAGCCTGGGGGTGGGAGGAGATAGAGATGAGGAAGATGATGGTTAACATTTCAGGGTGTTCTGCAAGGGATGGTGTGTGTATATGGAGGTTCAGATATACATTCTGTAGTATCTATATCTACCTTGCTGGGTTAGAGTGTTTATAACTTTGCTAAATGTATTAATAAATTACTGTAAATACAGAAGGGTTCCTAAAGTGTGAGTGATGCAACTCTGTACTTAGGGGTTCCCAACTGAACAGCTATTTTAATAATAGCGGAACTGATTTTGGGACAAGAACCTGTCAAACCTCAGAGTGATTACTGGGAATTCTTAAATTGTCAATAATCAGAGAGGTAGCCGTGTTAGTCTGGAATAGCAGAGGTAACAAAGAGTCCTGTGGCACCTTAAAGACTAACTAAAGTATTGAAGCATAAGCTTTCGTGGGCTAATACCCACTTTGTCGGATGCAAGCAGTAAATTGTCAATATAATTAATACATAATCTAATCTATATTTCGGGCTACAGTATTTTCTTATGTTTCCCTTTTCTTTGTATATCTAATTTCTTCCTTTTTATAAACCTAGATCTTTGAAAATCTTTGACTAAACAACCTATCTACACTAACACAGAAATGATTGTTTTTGAAAAGGGCCACCTTCTATTTACTTTCTGGTGTCTTCATAATCTGTTAATAGATGGCATAGGGATTGCATTGTTGCCACCTTTAGAGAAGGGTTACATCTTAATTGAATTGATCTGTACTGTGTCCTAATGAAATACTGCAATGCTTTACATATCCTATTCTATCCAAAGAGCGCAAAGCACTGTTAAAATATTAATGATGTCTTCCCAGGGAGCTGGTAGGTTCAAAGCAGGCTAAATAAAGGCATGGAGAGGTGAAGGCCTTCAAAAGTGGTGTCTAATGTTGGTTGCCCAAGTTTAAAGCACCAGACTGATTTCCACAGGAGCTGAGCACCCACAACAGGAACTGCAGGTGCTCTGGAGTTAGGCCATTTGTACTGAAGTGCCTAATTTCAGAGACCAACATTTGAAAGTCCCTTTGTCCTTAAGTGAATTTCACATACAAACAAGGCTCCCGTGCCAACCAAGCACTTAGGCATGTGCTCACCTTAATGAATGCGAGTAGTCCTAGTGAAGTCATTGAAGCCAATGGAACGATTTATGTGCTTAACGTTAAATACAAAAACAGAAGAGGAAAGAGAAAGGCCAAGGTGTATTGGCTGATCCCAGGATGAGTATGAGCCACCAATGTGATGCAGTTGTGAAAAAGACTAATGCAGTTCAAGGGTGCGTCAGGCGAAGTGTTTCCAGTAGCAGTAGGGAAATGTCACTACCATTATACAAGACACTGGTGAGGTCTTATCTAAAATGCTGTGTGCAGTTCTGGTATCCCATGTTTAAGAAAGATGAATTCAGACTGGAAGAGGTGCAGAGAAAGGTTAGTAGGATGATTTGAGGAATGGAAAAACCTATGTGATGAAAGGAGACTCTAGGAGCTTGGCTTGCTGAGCCTCTGGCGCTGGTATCACATCAGAGGGATAAATACCAGGGAGGGAAAGGAGTAATTTAAGTTAAGCACCAATGTTAACAGAAGAACAAATGGATATAAACTGGCCATCAACAAATTTAGGTTAAAATTAGACAAAGGTTTCTAACCATCAGAGGAGTGAAATTCTGGAACCACCTTCCAAGGGGAGCAGTGGGGGGAAAAAATCCAAGTGACTTCAAGACTGAGCTTGATAAATGTATGGAAGTGGTGGTATGATGAGGCTGCCTACAATGGGATGTAGCTGATCTGTGACTGCTAGCAGCAAATCTCTCCAATGGCTGCTGATGGGACACTAGATGGAGAGAGCTCTGAGAATCCTTTCCCAGGTGTCTGGCTTTTGGGTGTTGCCGAAATGTTCAGGGTCCAACTGACTGCGATATTTGGGATTGGGAAGGAATTTCCTCCTGGATCAGACTTGCAGAGAACCTGGGATTTTTTCACATTTTTCAGCAGCATGGGGTCACTTTCAGGTTTAAAATAGTGTAAAAGGTGGATTCTCTGTAACTTGCAGTCTTTGAATCCTGATTTGAGGACTTCAGTAACTCAGCCAGAGGTTATGGATCTATTTACAGGAGTGGGCAAGGTTCTGTGGCCTGCAATGAGCTTAGCCTAGATGATCATGATGGTCCCTTTTGGCCTTAAAGTCTCTGAGTCTGATCTTGAGTTTTTCCATTTAGCCACATGCAGATCCTGGAGGTTTAATTAACAAATATAGTGCTACTGCCTCACTTCTTTGGAGCATTGTAGGAGGAATGATCAGCACAAATTTATTTAATGTTTGTATAGCTACAGATGCCCAAACTCAGATTGGGCTTCTTTGTAGTAGGCACTTTATAGACATGCAGGAAACCATAGTCCTGGTCTTAAAAAGTTTTCTATCTAAGAATTCGATTCCAAGATACTTACTCCCATTGACGAATTCCAAGTTATATTTCCACTGAAATCACTGGGACCATTTGTACAATAAGGTGCTACCTAATATGAATAAGGGTGTCCGAATCTGGCCCTATATAGACTACAGAGGAGAAAAATTGATAGATACTGGATTTTTTAGAAGCTCTCAGTGTTGGTTTAATTTGGTTGTCAGTGGGAGTTTTACCAAGGACTTCAGTAGGAGCAGAGTTAGCCCAACTCTGAACACTTTTAAAAATTGCAGCTTAACTCTATAGCACTGTAAAACAGAGCAGCTTAGCATTGCAGGAATGCTAACTGGAGTGTGTTACATAAATTCACGAGTTTTAAGCACATCAGCAATGGGTTTCATTGACTATTCTGTATAAGAGAGAAATCCATTTGGCATTTGAGGCTGACTCACAATGTCAAAGATTATTTGTTAATTGACTCTTTTGCTTGGAGATTGCTCATTACCTTTCAGCATGCTCCTCCCGCGAGACTTCGGGAGCTTAGAGAAGTCCACGGAACTGCCGTTTGGGAATTCTATTGGAAAAATCATTCTTTGCAAAGCACATCAAAGGTTCACTCCTGTCTGCTCTTTTACTGTATTCTGCTCCCTTTTAATTTCCAAAAGCTCCAGGCCTGACATGCAGCCATTTAATTTACAAATGTAATGTTGTAAACCGACTAGCTGAGCGTGACCCAAGCCAACAGGGCATGTGCCAACTCTTGTCTCTGGAAGTAGGGCTGGGAGATAGGGCTTTCTAGTCACCCACACAAGATAGCTGAGCAAGAAGGGGAGGAGGAGGAGAAAAGACATCTTGAAAAACCTTAGGGCCTCTTGAGGCCTGATCTGATGCCCGTCGAGATCAAGGAGATTCTTCCCATTGACTTCAATGGGCTTTGGATCAGACCGATTTCTCTAATATACTTCTATGCAATGACTATAGTATAGCTGTCTTAGGATAATAAAGAGACAAGGTGGGTGAGGTAATATCTTTTATTGGAACAACTTCTGCTGGTGAAGGAGACAAGCCATTGAGTCACACAGAGCTCTTCTTTGGCTCAAAAGCTTGACTCTCTCACCAACAGAAGTCAGTCCAATAAAAGATATTACCTCACACACATGGACTCTCTCGAATTAGCTTTGGCAATTCTTCTCTAGTTATTGTAACTGGTTACAACACTGCAATTGGTAGGGATAAAGGCAGCAGCATTGAATGGGGCATGGGAAGAGAAGTATTTGGTTAAAACCTTGTAACATCTTTGCCCCCTTAGGACCATCATGCAAATATCTACCACGTGCCATTTCTGTTGAGTATGGATCTGCCTGCTGTGAGGGTACCATGGCCCGAACTTGTCGTAGGATGGATTCAATAATCTGGTAGGACTTTTCCAACTCTAACATGATGTGATGGTGCTTAGCACCTACAGAGAACATTTCAGTTGAGATCAAAGTACTGAGCAACCATTAACATTTATGATACCACTGGGAGCCAGCTACGGGAATGGGTGCTTGGATACCACTATGATGGGCACTGCATAATAAGAGGACAGGTTAACTATGTCCAGGTGACGGACTCGATAAGATATGCACTCCCATTTTACTGACAGGTCCAGGCAGAGAGTTGCTAGCAAATCAGTGTTCGAGCCAGGAAGCGAACTCAGGAATCTCCAGTGCTAGCCCCACTTTCTAAGAGTTTATTTTTTACAAACCCGAGCAGAAACCTTTTCGGCAGCTCGCAGTACATGAGTGCAGAGGGCCTGACCTTGCAAGGTCGCATCCTGCACAGTTTCCTGAATGTCCTCAGCATCTGTGGGAGGTGAGAATGCCCAGCACCTTCCAGGATTGGGTCCAGAGTCAGATACCACAATTACAATTGTTTTTGTCTGTATCCTTCCATAATAATTCCTTGTTCCAATATTCTGAATTTAGTTCCATTTCTTTGGCTAAAAGAGTAACCTGGAGCTTTTGCCTGAGGTAATTATCACAGGTTTTAGCTCGATCTTGATCCCAAAGCAGCCATTAAAAGCCACCGCTTTTCAGAGCTGTTCACCACAGATAGGTCGCCATGGGGGGACACGCCTAATAGAAACGGCACTATACATCATGGAGAAGCATTAACATGCAGCATCGCCTTTGGGAGACAGGAGTGCAGCACGCAGATTGAAATGTGGCAGGTTTCTGTCATCCACGAAAAGAATGGCAAAGGGATGTCAGCGTTTGTCACAGCTTTGTCCAGGGCTGTGCTTAGTGTTCTAAAGTGAATCAGAGATTTGTAATCTATTATTTCATACCTTTGCCACTTCAAAGCCTCTGCTGGCTATATAATTTCTTTTTGAATCGATAATGCACTCTGCTTTTGCTAGCCTTTGCTGGGTCTGATTTTTCTCACGGAGATAGGAGACATTGGCTCTGACAGCATCACACCGTACTTGGGTTAAAACTAGTCCCTTTTCGCCCTTCTTTATGTAAGCAGGGTCAGAACGAGCTCTCTCCTGACATCTGGTGGTTCACTGGGGGACCAGACTTCAGGAACAGCCTGGGTTTGCATAGACACGCCTACTCTGCCTAGGTGTGGAGCATAATTGAGCATTTTTGCCAAAAAGATCAGTTTTTAGCTGTTGTTAGGTTACAAATCATTCTAATATTTGAGGGCCAGGGCAAGAGATGCCGAAGATAAGAAAGCATGGGGACAGATGCTTGATCAAAGCTAGCACAGGCATGTCAACCTGTGCTGGAGTTTATACCCACTGCTCCAGAGCAGACATATCCAACAGCCTGAAGGGCATGCGCCTGGAGGGGTAACTCACTCCTCACTAACTTACTATTAACTTATCGCTTATTAACTCACTAACCGGGTAAAGCAAGTTTACAATATTTGAACATAAGAATGGCCACACTGGGTCAGACTAAAGGTCCATCTAGCCCAGTATCCTGTCTTCCCACAGTGGCCATTGCCAGGTGCCCCACAGGGAATGAACAGAACAGTTAATCATCAAGTGATTCATCTCCTTTTGCCCATTCTCAGCTTCTGGCAAACAGAGGCTAGGGACACCATCCCTGTCCATCCTGGCTAATAGCCACTGATTTTTAGGTTTTATAAGGCCTTAAGTGAAAGGATTTTTTTTTTCAAGAGGCAAACCTCTCCTCCTCCCTTATATTTTGTTTGGATTTAAACATCCTATAGCAATACTGGAAACCCAGACAGAGTTGTATTGTATATATGGAATCACAGGCCTTGAGCAAGAGGCATGTCTTATTTGAACAAGAATAAATTAAAAAAGGCTCTGAACCGTAGATGAGCAAATAGGTTTCTGCACAGATTGAATTCCAATTTTATTTCTGAGCTTTATTTGCGATAACATCCTGTCTGGAGCTCTATACAGCATGCAGAGACTGTATTTAGGAGCTGAATAGTATACTGCAAATATCATCCTCATCACTTGCAATCCTTTTACATATGGATCCTGAGATGACTCAGAAGTCTGAGCCTAGAACCACAGATCCACTTCCAGTAGGTGCAGACATTTTGTGGCATTAATTAAATTCAAGGCATTGCGCTCGTACAGAGGAGCCTGTTAAGTCTAGCTTCACTGTTGCAAGTGAATGAAATGATGGGGGAGAATATCAATGGTAAATTAGTTTTTAAAAGAAATTACTCATTTTATTAATCTACGGAATTACTTTTCTCAAAGTCAAGAGATAAGTCATTCAGAACCACTATATAATTTCATCTGTAATATTTTGGATACATCCCTGTCCCTTGAATATGTTAATCAGAAACACATAAACACAATATTAGTGAAACTCCCTTGTCAAAGTACTTTTCCCCGATCTCAGATCCTGGGGATACAATGTAGGTGAAAAATCAAATGATATCCTTTCTGCTTGAGACAACATCATTTAGAATCACAACAATACTGATTTGAAGAGAGGAACTTGATTTCCATTATCTAACTCTGTCTGCTGCTGCTTGAAATGAATGAGAAATTCTTTTGCTTCTGGTTCTTGTAAGCTGCAGTACCTTCCCCCCGCTGGGCTCAATGAAGCAAAAACTTGATTTGTCAAGTAGTCTGGAGAAACTTTGACATGAAGCTTTTAAAGAGAATGCTTAAGGAGATGTCTCTCCATAACATGTGGAGTTGAGAGACTAAAGTGGCACTGGAGTTTTGAAAAGTTGTCTACTTTTCAGCTCTGTTCCTAAAATGATTTATTTGGGGGGGGGGGAGGGAGTGAGGAGGCAAATGGAGCCTCCAACTCATGCTTAGTAAGGTGACTATAACATTCAAGCTTGTTACTTTTCTGTGTGATAGTGAGAACTGATGACTTTCAGAAGGCAGGTGCTCAGTGCTGTGTGAAAAACAAGCCCTTTCAAAGCTTCTTAAATTGAAGCACCCCAAATCACTAGTTCCTGTTTGAAAACATAGGCCTACATAACAGTCAAGGGGCCTAGCAATACTCAGATGGGCCCCCAAAGTGCACATTCAAAGTGGGCGTCTTATCCTCTCAATTGGTCCCTTCTGACGACTGACCAATTAGGCATAAAAATATTCGGTGCCTGTAATGTGGATGGGTTAATGCTACTATTGCAATATTTCTTGAGAGAATATGTGCGCCCCCCCCCCCCAAAGCCATGTGACTTCTGGGCCATAAAATACCCCCCCCACCACCACCACACACACACACACACCTTGAATCTAATTCCTTGAACCTAAAGAATCTTATACACATTAATACTTACAGGGCTAAATTCACCATTGATGTTGTCTTCCCTGGAGTCCCACCAGTTTATGCCACCAGTGAATTTGGCCTGCTGCCTCTAAATAAAAATAAAGGTATTTTTGTTTACAGAAACATTTATCTAACGGGCACCTCTAGAAAATAAATGTCTAATTTACAGGTGACTTGACTCCCTCCAGCTGTATGAATCAATCAAGGAAATAGAAATGTACTCTGCACATCAGCTTAAATCAATAGGAGATTAAACCTCTAGGTTAGTGCTGGTCAAAAAAACAAAAATCTGTCCTTACTCGTATTATTAATAACATCTTAGATTACTAGACATGTACAGATGATTTAAAAATATAATTTACTTTTCATCCTTTATGTTGCTTGTTTACTATTTCCATTCCGCTCAGCTTGGACAATGAAAAAAGAGGAGACATTTTCACTTTTTAATTGCTGCTAGGCTTTTTCTAGTTAGGCTCACGGCTCATGCACTACCACTGTGGGTAGGATAGAATCATAGAATATTAGAGTTGGAAGGGACCTCTGGAGGTCATCTAGTCCAACCCCCTGCTCAAAGCAGGACCAATCCCCAACTTGAGCTGGTGCGTAGAGTACAGACGCTGCATGCCCAGCTACCAGGGGTAAAAATAGCACTGTGGAGGGCAAGGCACTTTTAGATGAATAAAAGCAGAGGCATGCCAGAACCTTAGGATATATACCACACATGGCTCTCAGTATGCCCAAGTAGTGCCTCCCATGTCCATACTGCTATTTATAGCAGTGTAGTGTCCCACTGCCACCAGGCTGTTGGAGCCTTCTCCTGCCTCAGGCCAGGTCTATACAGTGGGGAGAGGGTGTTTGAGTAGCTGAAGTCATGGTAGCTTAGGTTGACTTACCTTGGTGTCCTCACGGTGGCAAGTCGACCGCTGCCGCTCCCCTGTTGTCTCCACCTGCGCCTCTCACGGCAGTGGACTTCCGGAGTCAACGGGGGGAGAGTTTGGGGATTGATTTATCGCATCTAAACTAGATGTGATAAATCAATCTCCGAAAGCTCAATCACCACCTACTGATCCGGCAGGTGGTATAGATCTGGCCTTAGTGAAACACTGCAGCTGTGGGGAAAGGCTCTGGCAACTCTCGGCTGCCTCGCTGCTGCCAGAGCCTTTCATGGCGGCACGTAGCTACATATTCCCTACACCCAGCCACAAATGTAGACAAGGCCAATGTGTTGAGTCTGGATTTACGAGGCTACAGAAGAATATTAAAATGGAATTAACTTTTCATTGCAAAATTAAAAACATGCATTTTTTTAAGCAGAGGCAGGATGGTGTTATGATTAAGGCATTGGACAGGAATCCGTGAGATCTGGGTTCAGGTCTCCCCACTGCCACAGCTTGTGTGGCTTTAGGCAAATTGCTTAATCACTGTGCTTTGGCTCCTCATTTGTACCAGATGGATAATAATCCTTGCCTTGCCCATGTTGTCTATGTTAAAGACTGTAAACTTTTCAGGAGAGGAGGTTTTGTAACAAATTGATACATGGATCGATAATAAATCACCAGGACCAGAGGTATTCACTCAAGGGTTCTGTTGCATGTAACTTATCGCTTAAACCAGCCCCTGTACCAAATGGCTGGGGGATAGATAATGTAATGACCATTTTTTAAAACGCTGCAGAGGTGATCCTGTCAATTGTATGCCAATATGCCAAACTTCAGTACCAAACTGTAACTATAGTAAAGAACAGAATTATCAGACACATATTTACATGGTATGTTGGGGAAGAGTCAACATGGCTTTTATAAAGAGAAATCATGCCTTATCATTCTATTAGAATTCTCTGAGGGAAACAACAAGTATGTGGACAATGGTGATCTAGTAGTTGATATAGGTTACTTGAACTTTCAGAAAGCCTTTGACATCAAAGTAAGCAGTAATTGGAAAAGGGGTTAGGTCCTGTCATGGTCAGTAATTCATTAAAGGATGGGAAACAAAAGGCTGGAATAAATGATCAGTTTTCCCAATGGAGAGAGTTAAATAATGGGGACTCCGAAGGATCTGTACCAGGACCTATGATGTTCAACATACTCACAAATGCTCTGGAAAAGAGGGTGAACAGTGATGTGGCAAAATTTGCAAACAATACAAAATTACTATCATTAAGTCCAAAGCTGACTGAAGAGAGTTACCATGGGATCTCCCTAAACTGGGTGACAAAATGGCTGATGATGGTCAGGGATTCAACTCCATGCTCCAGTTGTCTCTAAACCTCCAACTGCCGGAGGCATCTACCATTGTCCAGCGTTAGAGACCGTATACTTGGCTAGATAGACCATTGATCTGACATGGTATGACTGTTCTTAAGTTGGTGGAAAGATTCCCATTGTCTTCAACAGGCTTTGGGCCAGGCCAATGGTCCTCCTTACTTAAAATGATGGAGGTTTTCTCATCTTTAGGCTATCAACATCATCATCATCATCACGCACACACACACACACAGAGAGATTAGATGTACTACTAAAAACATATATGTTTAGTAATACACCTAATCTCTGCAAGCCTTTTACTTTTTATATGCATGGACAATCCCTTCCTCTCCAGAATTCAAAGCCTGAAGTTCAGGTTTGATGACATCTTTGAGAATCATGTATCTTTTTCCAGCAAAAGAGAGGTAAGTTTAGTATCTAAAAAGAGTTGATATATTTCAAGCCTGTCCAAAGATTTAATTGTATTAATATTACTGCTCCTGCCCCTATGTCTGTGACATTCTTTGAGGTTGCTCTTAAGATCTTTCTGCTTCTGAGTTCCAAGTTGAAAGAAACGTGGGATTCTCTAGTCCTTAGAAGTGGAAAATGCTCTGAAAAAAGCCTGTTCTTTGTAGGGATTGGAATCTGCTGCCCTAGCATTTAATACATCTTCGTACATGTCCTTTTAATCCTAGACAAAAAGCCATAGTTGTCTCAATATATTCTGAGTTTAACTGCAGCAATTTCCCTATAATTTTGTTCTTTCATATTTAGTTATAGGAGCTTAAATAATAAATTCCACTGGAAATGGAACTGATGGAATGTATTACCCCACATCAAACATTATTTCCATATCAGTGTGCTTTTGAGCTAATAAATCCATCACAGCTGTTACCGAGTTTTAAAATGATATCTCCTCTGCCCGCGATGGTTGGCATTGATTTTGAAAAGCACTTGATATGCATGAAATATGGCTTTGTATATTACAAGGTTTAAACTTTAGAGACTCCGGCTTTAATTTACTGGAGTTCGCAAAAGCTTTTGGCAAAGGAAGCAATCTGCCATATGAATAGTTTAGCGTCTGAAGCCAAACATAATTAGAACCGTGTCCCCATCAGGATTCAGTCGTGGTTCTTTTACCTACTTTTTTTTTCTACCGTAGTAGTGCTTTTCTTTTGTTTCACCATTTTTCTGTGAAATAACATTTAAATGAATTGGCTTGCTCTCAATTTCTTGGCCTTCCCTAAAAAGACTGTTTAGTGGGAGGTGATGACTATGAATGGGTGGGTAAAATTCTGTGGCCTGCGTTGCAGGAGGTCAGACTAGATGATCATAATGGTCCCTTCTGACCTTAAAGTCTATGAGTGTATGAAGACAAAATGTTCCAAATGATTCTGATTAACTTCATTACCTATATATATGAATATTTTGGTCTTGCAATAGAAATACTTGATTAACTCATTGTTGTATGGCATGCTAACTGAGCAGTAAATGCAATATTACCAGGAGAATGTTAGGAGCAGAGAGAGGCAAAATAAGCCTGGATTTTTGCTAACACAGCTGTAAATCTAAAGTAACTCCCATGCATGTAAAGGTTGAAGGTCTTGCAATTTGAATGTTATATGCAAATGATATACCTTTATTTGCACATTTGATTAATATTCAATTTTCTCATTTACATAATGACACCAACATGCATATAGGCAACACAAAAACTACCTTATCCCCATCACCTGGATCAATAACACCCATCCCTCTCAGACTTGCCTCATTTTGAGGAGTCATTTCACCCCAAAGGTCTTTCCTGCATATAAAATTCAGAGGAGGAAGTGGGGTAGAATTAACTTTCGATGAGGTTCAGGCTGGAGAGTTAGGACATTTAGTAGGGAGGAGAGCGCTAGAATGGATGGGTAAAGTGCGGGGTACATGGCTTGAGGGCTGGATGGAGTTAGGTCTGGCATGTGAGACCGAGGGCACTGGGATGGAGCTGTGAGGCATCAGATGGGGTGGGTTAGGCTGGAAGACATGGGAAAATGATTGTCGTGTGTTTGGAAGGAACTAGGCCTGGGGTGCTGTGAAGGGGAAGTGGGGATACAGTATTGGATTGAAGCATCTTCTCAGCCTCCCAAGAGATCCTTCCCTTGAAAGAGATGATACTTAATGTGGATATAGTGGGAAAGACAAGGGTGGGAGCCAAAAACATTTTGGTTGGCAGTTCTCCCTCACAGAAGTAATAGCAGTTGTGAGCAACTGCCTGAATCTCCCAGATCACAGAGGGATGCCTGGTTCCTAGAGTGGTGACTACAGAACTGAGAGATGTACCCATCTGTCTAGAGTACTGCTGTCTACATGGGAAATACCATAGAGTGACCCATTCTAGGGAACTGGTTCTTTCTTAACTAAGCAGCGATACTCTAGGCAGCTTATTGAATCTCTATGGTTCCTGCAGTACTTTGATTTCTGCTACGTGTGCAAGATTCAGGTAGCCATGTGGAAGCTCAAGCGGAGGTGCCTTAAACGGGAGTCTCCCTGGGCAACACAGGAGACTGCACCACAGAGCAAGTCAAACAATAAAATGAAGGGTGTGGTCAAGATCTTTTTTCTGAACATTTTTCTTCCTGCCACAATGCATATCGCTCTCATATCAGCTCCTATATTTATTCTGCTAAGCCTTTGACAGCCAGTGTCTCCATAGTACCCGTTATTTGTCAACAATGCATAAGCAAATCATGAAAATGAAGCGTCAAAGGGTATGTCTACACTACCCACCGGATCAGCAGGCAGTGATCAATCTATCAGGTGTCGATTTTTCACATCTAGTCTAGGTGCAATTAATTGATCCCCAAGCGCTCTCCCATCGGCTTCTGAACTCCACCACTGCGAGAGGTGCAGGTGGAGTCATTGGGGGAGTGGCAGCAAATGACTCAGCACCATGAAAACACCGCGGTAAGTCAATCTGGGTACGTTGACTTCAGCTATGCTATTCTCGTAGCTGAAATTGCATATATTAGGTCGATCCTCCCTTCCCCTCCCCCCGCCCGCCCAAGTGTAGACCAGGGCAAAGATTATTGGCGCACAACTGTTCAGATATTATTGAATGTACTTGGTTACTAGACAAAATTTGAGCATATCCAATATTTAAACCTAACTTAAGTTCCCAGCTCTCACCTATTAACTATTGTGAAACATAAACTCGGTTTCATCGTATTTCCAAAATGCAGAACTACAGTTCTTTATAAAATATTCATTGCTTTAACTTGACTGCACTTACCTAGAAATAACTACAATAACTGTAGGAATGCAGCCCTACAAAACAGCATGATAATGCAAATCTTTAATTCTTTCAAGACCTTCTTTTGATCATGATGTTAATAACTCTATAGACTAACTGTACAGTCCATGGTTTAAAAAAGGAAAGAATCTGCTTAGTTGGCGTATTGAATGAAATCAGAATGCTTTCTCTCTCTTTCATTTGTTGTCTTTTTGGCACATCCCATATACAGTGAATAAGGCATTTGACAAAGAGCTATAGTTGTTCGTGTATTCCATTCCTGTTAGAAAACTGTGGTCAGTAGTGACTGGGCCCAGGCCAAGCCTCTGCTAGGCAGCCACAGTAAGCAGCTCACCAGCCCTGCAGAAGACTTTAAATGGCATTTGATCCCATGTAAGTTCCATCCGTTTGTAGGTTGTTTCAGTATATTATTTTCCTCACATATATCTTTCAAAGGGTTGTTGTTAGGTGGGGTAGCTGATGTAGCTCTTTATCACTTTGAGACTATATTCCATCCAATTCTGATCCTATGAAAGGGCCAAATCTTGCTCATCTTTTTCACTGAATACTCAAAGCTGAAGACATGGAGACAGCATGAAGTAAGTAGGATCTAAGCTCAAAATGAGTAACGCAGGGCCTACTGTCCTTTTCATTTTGTTCCGTTTCATATGTAATTAACCAAAAACCTACTTTTTTTGGACAATTTGCATGAAGCTGCCGTAGAACTTCTAATCTGAATAATACAACCAGTACTACAGCCTCTTACTTTTTTGGATCTTAAATTGAATTTATTTCATGCTGTTCCCATATTTTAGTATTAAAATTATAGAATCACAGAAGATTAGAGTTGGAAGAAACCTCAGTAGGTCATCTAGTCCAAAGCAGGACCAACCCCAGCTAAATCATCCCAGCCAGGGCTTTGTCTAGCCTGACCTTAAAAACCTCTAAGGAAGGAGATTACACCACCTCCCTAGGTAACTCATTCCAATGCTTTACCACCCTTCTAGTGAAAATGTTTTTCCTAATATCCAATCTAAACCTTCCCCTCTCCAACTTGAGACCATTACTCCTTGTTCTGTAATCTGCTACCACCGAGAACAGTCTAGATCCATCCTCTTTGGAACCCCCTTTCAGGTAGCTGAAAGGAGCTATCAAATCCCCCCTCAGTCTTCTCTTCTGCAGACAAAATAATCCCACTTCCCTCAGCCTCTCCTCGTAAATCATGTGCTCCAGCACCCTAATCATTTTTGTTACCCTCTGCTGGACTCTTTCCAATTTTTCAACATCCTTCTTGTAGAAGGGGGCCCAAAACTGGATACACTACTCCAGATGTGGCCTCACCAGTGCTGAATAGAGGGGAATGATCACACCCCTCGATCTGCTGGCAATGCTACTATTAATGCAGCCCAATATGCTATTAGCCTTCTTGGCAACAAGAGCACACTGTTGACTCATATCCAGGTCCTTTTCATCAGAACTGCTGCTTAGCCAGTCAGTCTCCAGCCTGTAGCAGTGCATGGGATTCTTCCATCCTAAGTGCAGGACTCTGCACTTGCCCTTATTGAACCTCATCAGATTTATTTTGGCCCAATCCTCCAATTTGTCTAGGTCACTCTGAACCTATCCCTATCCTCCAGCATATCTACCTCTCCTGCCAGTTTAGTGTCATCTGCGAACTTGCTGAAGGTGCAATCCATCCCATTATCCAAATCATTAAGAAAATGTTGAACAGAACCAGCCCCAGGACTGCCTCCCGGAGCACTCTGCTTGATACCAGCTGTCAACTAGATATTGAGCCATTGATCACTACCTGTTGAGCACAACAATCTAGCCAGCTTTCTATCCACCTTATAATCCATTCATTCAATCCATACTTCTTTAACGAGCTTGCAAAAATATTGCGGGAGACCATATCAAAAGCTTTGCTAAAGTCAAGCTATATCACATCTACCATTTTCCCCATATATAGAGAGCTAGTTAGTTATCTCATAATAGAAGACAATCAAGTTGGTCAGCCATTACTTGTCCTTGGTGAATCCATGTAGGCTGCCCTTGATCACTAAATGATGGCCCAAGTACTATATGTGATACCTCTGAGAGTCATGCCCTAACTATTTTACCTAGCCTTGGTTACCATGCTCAGCAAATTATTCTCGTCTAATTGCCCAGATTGTTCAATTCCACTGACTCCCTCCCAGGTAGAGCTGGGCAAATAACTGTTGTTTTGGTTCATTGGCTGTTATGAAACAAACAAAAACCAGGTTCAGGTTGAACCAAATCTAAAACGTTTTGGACTTTTGAGTGAATCAGAAAGTCTGCATTGGGTCTGTTTCAGGACAGGGAGTTGAACCTGACTCTCTCATATCCCAGATGAGTGCCCATGGCACTAAGAGTTATAAAGTGGGCAGGGGAAGGTGGCAGCAGCACCACTGCCACCTCCGTCTCCTTTTCTAGATATTTTGTGAAAGGACAAATTTTCAAGTAGTTTTCAGTTGACTAAAACTGCATTTTTTGTCCAATAAATTATTTCTGAAAAGTTTTGTCCAGCTCTACTTCCAATATTTCACTTGCTATATCCTTTCTTAATGTCATTTTATCATTGCCTTCCCTTATTTGCTGTAGGCTACCACTTATTCTGTCTTTTTTCTAGACTGTACATGTTAAACTCCCTTCATAATTTTTCATGTCTTATTTGCTTATTTGCTAAGCCTATCAGATTTGTGGCCCTTCTTTGGATTCCTTCCAGTTTCATTGTCTCTCATTCTATAGTGAGAAGCTGGGCTCTGTGTTTGAAGAAGTCTGCGAGGGTCAACAGGAACCATTGCATTGTGCAATGTCCTACACTATGCTCCATGTTAGTCCCAATCAAGACTGTATAAGAAGGCTGAGTTTTGGAGGGTCAGGTCATTATAGGTGAGTACCTAACAGTCTAGTTATTTCACTAAACTTTATTTGAACCCTTGGGCCAATGTATGGAAGCAAGAAAACTATGCTGAAAGCTGCCACAGCCATCCCATCTTTTTAATAGGTGGCCTTTTCCCCACAATGGACTGTGTTAAACTGGTGCCTTAGAGGAACCCCAAATTCCACTTCAAAATATACTTTAATGGTTCCTGGGGGTACCAGGGTTGTGAGACAGCTCAATATCACCTGCCCATAGTGTGAGGAAGCCTTGTCTGTGTCCACTGGAGGTCAGATCCTCAACTCTACTGGCAACAGGCAACAAAAGCTCTCCCCTCTAGGCCCCGGTCTCAGGCTATAGATTAGCAAATAGCCCACTCCAACCCTCAAGCTCTCTGAGCAACTTCCTGCAGTATCTAGCCTCTGGTCCGCTGGAAACTTGCAAGTATTCACAAATTCTCTGCTTCCAAAGAAACTCTACCCCCAGTTTACCAGTTCCACCTCAGATCACTGCTCCCCTGAACACACAGCACTGAGATACGTTTATAGCGAAATCAAGTTTAAGTTTATTTAACAAAGCATAAAGATTCAAGTGGTAGCAAGAAGTAGTATTGGAAGCAAATCATTATATATAAAATACAATCAGAACATGCACTCTAGAGCTTAGAATTAATTAACAAAAAACAATTAAAATAGATGTCTAGTAGAGCACTGCTCACCCCAAATCCTTGCAGTCCTTTATAACCAAGTTGGCTGTGACCCTCTTTTCATGACACAAGCCCACTGTCAGCTCGCCTCTTAGGTGAAGGACCCAATGTGTTCCTTTTTACTCCAAGATATACCAGAATGATCCTTTCTCTTTATTTATAAACAGGATACCCTCTGGCTGACTGGTTCATCCTGTAGATTTCCTCTTTTGTACATGTTGCTATCTCTTATTTAGCCCTGTCTCAGTAGACAACTAGACATACATTGTGAGTCATACAGTATGCACATGGTCAGACAGGATAGTGGTGTCTGTTACCTTCTGCCTGAAAGGAACATCTCAGAGGTATGTCACCTCCTAATGACCTGCCTTAACTCCAAGACCTCAAGAATATAATCTTCAGTACAGATACATAACTCCTTAAATATTATCTGTACATACATTTTGCAATGATTATGGCTCCCAGTGGGCTACAGGCTCCCAGTAGAGACTTCACCTGCCACCCTTCAGTGAACATACAGCCAACCCAGGGGATCCCTGGGCAACTCTATGCACTCCTGTGCCCTCTGCCAATTGGCACCCAGGGATCCCTTGGTTGCATATACATCTATGAAAAAACCCACCAAAATGAAAGAAGCTGCCAAGACATATTAAACACCACTTTCTTAATGCCCATAAAATAATTTTGTAGTGGTAGAAAATAGGATGAAGATGCTCCTTTCTTTGTGAAATATTGTGCTCATTCCAATCAATTATCCTTTTACAGAAGTGATCCCATAAGAGGATAATTATCACATGTCTGGAACTGCATCAGCAAAACTAATCTATTTTAATTGTCTCTGTATCGGTGAACTGCAGCCCAAGATTATTTTTTTCTAGCCACAAAACAAATTTAATCAACTGCCAAGTAAGTAATTTGTCTCCTGAAAAATGAAATGGTTTATTTGTATTGTCAGTGGAAAAGAAGATTTACCGTATGTCTGCATGTAGAAGTCTATAAAATATACCTTTAACTCAGGCAAGGGAAGATAGGTTTTAAAAGAAATTCACCATGAGATGGCAGGTAAGTCAACCTAAGATGCGTTGACTTCAGCTACGGTATTCATGCGTATCTTAGGTTGACCCTCCCCACTACTGTAGACCAGGCCTTAGTCTACAATATAAGGCAAAAATTATCTTTTGAAACAACATGGCAAAGGTTGGGAGGGATTCTGCATCATTAGACATTTTAAAATCAAGATTAGAGGTTTTCCTAGAAGAGCTGCTCTAGTTCAAACAGAAATAAATTCAGGGAAGATCTCTGGCCAGAGTTATACAGGTCAGACTAGCTGATCACAATGGTCCCTTCTGCTTCATAATCTTTGATTCTTGGTTAGAAGAGTGACAAGCTGTGACTCCTCCTTCCTTTTACTTTCCCTTTTCCCTTCCTCTCCCCTCTCCAACACTAATAAAAACAAGCAAAACACAACACCCTACAATGCAGGTAGCTAATCAAGCTGTGCCAGTTCTCCATAAGGTTCATTCATTTCCATATTATATCCCCATCCCTCATTCTTGTAGGTCTGTATCAGACTAGATGCTATTGGCACTGCTTCCAGGACAAGATGTAGCTTTGGAAGGAGATCTTTATTTATTCTGGGAACGCAAAACTTGTTTGCTCCTCCAGCTACAAGCGAACCTCTGGGTGCAACAGCGCACGCGCATGCACACCTGCTTACTGGGCCCTACAAGAGCTGCCCCCCCAGTGCCCAACCCTATCTTAAAGGGACATCTCTCATTTCTCTGATTATAGAATTTATTTAGCTATTCACAAAAATAGTGAATACATATAATACAAATACAATAATAAATATTCAAAATTGTTACTGCCGTAAACACCAGTGACCGATTTCTAAAGGCTCACTCTTTCAGGGACCTCCTACAACCAAAATATAATTGAATAAATAATAATTAATACATTATTAATAAATAATATAATATAATAAAAATGACAGGACAGCTGGACTAGCAGTGAAATCTGCCTAAAAAGTTTAGAATCATCTGGTTGTAAAATCCCCCCCTTCCTCTTTTATTCTTTCAGGTCATGGTCACAGGACTGGAGTGTGGGGTTTGGGGCTGGGAAACATAACTCTGGATGCTGCTGGTAGTATGGTAATTTGGCCACTAGTAGACTTCATCCACTTTCTTTCTGTCCAGTCACTGTAGTAAGTTGGAGCTGCCTATGTCGAGACATCATTGCATCTTGCACCAAGGAGCTGGAAGAGTTTTCCTCCACACAAGTCTGGTGAGACCCCTTCCAGAACCTAGAATACTGTGTCATGGTCTGGTAACCTTGGTAGCATAAATTTTAAGAGCTGTAGGAAGTGCAGATGGGAGTAAGTTCTCAGAAACACAGAACAAATATTATGAAGCGGTTAGAGCCAAATTATGAGGAAAATTCAGTGCTCAAACTTGTCCATAGTGCCCCAAAATGATATGATAAATGTCATATAAATAGATCATGGTCAATGATAACTAAGAGCTAGATTCTGCTTTTGGTACATTGAGTAGTACCTTACTCTATGAGGTAATCCCACTGAAACTAAGGAGATTACTTGTGGAATAAGGTAATATTCAGTGTGAGCAAGAGTATCCGAATCTGCCTCAAAAGGGGAGAACAGTCAACACATTTGCAGTGTGTAAAACCAAAGAGAAGGTATTTTTGTAACATGGCAACAGGAGTGTGTGTATGTACCTGCTGTAGGAATAAAGGGATGAAATTAAGAACAGAGAAATTTAGGACAACTATTGAGAAAAAAGAAATTTAGTCATAAAGTTCGTGTTAGCCTGTGAAATAACTTCCCCAGGGAAATGTGGGAGACCATATCATATGGGCTATTTAAAACAAGGCTGAATAAAGCACTAACCAATATATTGTCAAGAATGCTACTGCACTGGGGAATGAGCCTGATGATCTAATAGGTCTCTTCTACCGCTCCTCTACACTTCACTGTGCCACATTACCATATGGCTATACCTAACCATAACCACTTTAAAAAGGCTGATACCTCTCCTAGGGTCCCATGGACCTCAGTGGAGTTTTCCTCATTTAACACTAGCTGAAAACCTGGTCTAGAATGTTTGTGGAAATCCGGAAACCGAGCCCCTTCCCGCAATGGTTCAAGTATTTTCCCAATGTGCAGCTGATTGTGCCTAAAAAGGGGCTGAGGGGAATCTGGAAGTTAAGATGCTGGCAAATTGGGGATGTGCTGTTGTTGAGATTCAAACTGCTATTCGGCACATATGGCAAGCTGCTCTCTGTGTGTACTGATTGAGGATGAAGCCAGTGTCTGGATCTTTCAATAACGAGGCCTCTTAGGACAATGACCACAGCAGCAGTTGGTCTGTGTGAGTCACTTGGAGCTGGTGCATAGCGGTGAATAAGAATAACTGGAAATGGAGAAGATTTATCTTATGCCAATGCTGAATTATTCCTTGTAGCATGGCTGGATGCAGCACTGTGATACCCCAGTTTTATGCCAGAATAGCTCCATTATTTCAGTGGCATCCCCAATGTAATACTGGAGCCACATAGTGGACAATCATGCCCTGTAATTACCCCTCAAGGGAACAGGCTTCTACCACTTTCTTTGGGAGGTACATTCCCACATTTTAGCAGATTTCATTGTTTGAAATGCTTCTTAACAGTCAGCCTACAGTTTCCTTGGCACCATTGCATTCTGTTAATCTCTTGGACTACCCTAAACAATTCCTCTCCCTCTTCAGTGTTTGTAATCACTTGCAGATTCTCAGAGTCACTTTTTGAATGGAGAGAAGCCCATTTGTGTGCTCAGAAATACAAGTGCGATTGTGCAGTTTCCACAAAAGCCTGGAAAATGGATATTCAGAAGTCTAAACAGCCATACACAGGCCAAGTCACAGAAAGCTACACAGAGAGTATGTATATATTTTATATATGAAAGTGGGCCTCTAGTCATTAAAACTTGGCCCTCTGTTCTGTTCTGCCACATGGACAAGCTCTATATTATTAGGGTTTTTTATTGTTACTAATAAATAAGTTCCTCCAGCTTCTTACACATTTTTGTTGGGTCTCTCTAAGTTCCTTCTAATTTGTGAATCTTTTTCTGGCTTAGAAAGAATAACCAAGTAGGTTCTACAGAAAGGTAGGTTATGTTTAGGTAACTGGTCAGTTTGTCTTTTAGACAAATATTTCAACATTAAACAACATTTCCATGCTGTTCACACATTGCTTTATGGGATTTGTAGTTCTGGGCTCCATTCTCTCTTAGGGGCCAAGGTTAAATATAAATAAATATATAAAATATAAATGGAGATATACCAATCTCCTAGAACTGGAAAGACCTTTCAGGTCATCGAGTCCAGTCCCCTGCCTACACTAGCAGGACCAAGTACTGTCCCCTGACAGATTTTTTTTTTCCCCAGATCCCTAAATGGCCCCCTCAAGGATTGAGCTCACAACCCTGGGTTTAGCAGGCCAATGCTCAAACCACTGAGCTATCCCTCTCCCCCCCACCATGTTGCACTTGATACATCCTACAAGTGCAACATGGGGACCACGGTGGCCGGTACATCATTGAATTCATGTGACGCTGATGGATTATGAGGGGGGGGGGATTGCTCAGTGGTTTGAGCATTGGCCTGCTAAACCCAGAGTTGTGAGTTCAATCCTTGAGGGGGCCCTTTAGAGATATGGGGCAAAAATAGGGATTGGTCCTGCTTTGAGCAGGGGGGTTAGATTAGATATTCTCCTGAGGTCCCTTCCTACTCTGAGATTCTATGAAATGTAGACCAGCCAGGAAGCCTGACTCATAGGGAGAGTGGGCACTGGAGCTTCAGTTCCCATAAGACACTTTGTGCATGATAGGAAAATGAAGTGTTTCAGCTCATTTCAACCAATGAAAACAAAAGTACTGAAACAAGACCATCTATGTGCTCTCAAGGAGACACGCGTGTCAGTCCTGGTACAGGTCATGAGGTGTGGAGAATACATAGACCAGGGGTGGGCAAAGTACGGTCTACGGGCCACATGTGCCCCACCAGCCATTTTTATCCAGCCCGCGAGCTGGGCAGGGGGAGCAGTGCCAGTGGCCCCCTCCTCCCCACCCAGGGCCAGGCGAACATCGGGAGTCGGGGCCTTGAGCTCCTGCCCCAGTTGCTGGCCCAATGTGGGGTGCCGCAGGGCCTAGCACGGGGTACTGCAGGGCCCCGTGCTCTCCGCCCGGGTGCCAGGCTGAGCTGCGGGCCGCGCTCTCCGCTCGGGGTGCTGGGTTGATCTGGGGAGAGCCACAGGGTCCCGCACTCCCTGCCTGGGGTGCTGGACATTGCTGTGGGGCCCCATGCTCCACTCCCCACGTACCAGGCCAAGCCGTGGGGCCTCGTGCTCCCCACCCTGAGTGCCGGGCCGAGCTGCGGGTCCCTGCGCTCCCCGCCCTGGGTGTCAGGCCTAGCTCGGGGAGCCACAGGGCCCTGTGCTCCTGGGCCGGGGGCCAGGCTGAGAGTAGCCAGCCGAGGTGGCCCCGAGCCCGGCTGAGCAAGGTAAGCAAGAAAGGGGTGTGGGGGGCTTGGGTGGTGGTTAGGGTGGGTTGGGAGTCTCAGGAGGGGACAGTCAGGGAACAAGGTGCAGGGGGCTTAGATAGGGGATGGGGTCTCTGGGGGTGGTGGTTAGGGTGGGCGGGTTTCGGGAGGGGTCAGTAAGGGAACAAAGATCAGGGGGGCTTAGATAGGGGGTGGGGCCCTGGGGGGGAAGTTAGGGTGGGGTGGGTCTCTGGAAGGGGCAATCAGGGCACAAGGAGATGGGGGGTTGGATGGTTCAGGAGCTCTGAGGGGGCAGTCAGGGGGCAGGAAGTGGGTGGGGGTCGGATAGGGTGCGGGGCCTGGCTGTTTAGGGGAGGCACGGCCTTCCCTACCCAGCCCTCTGCACAATGCCGGCATTGCTGTGTCCCTTTCCCTCTTTTCCCTCCCAGTTTGTGCCTTCTGCTGTCAAGCCCGCATGCAGGTTGCCATCCCCACCCCCATCCTATTGTGGCAGGTTCCCCTCCCCATTTCACTCTCCCCTAAAGACTCACTTCCTTCAGGAGATCTTGTTTGCCTTCTAGATTGAAGCTTTCTGGGCAGGGGCTGTCCAGAAGGGATCGCTATGTTTATACAGTCTTATCTCCTGCGTTACACAGACCAGTAGGACACCACTTGCAATGGAGAGAGGCATTCTTCCTCTCTGTGCAAATGAAAGGTGGCAGGCTCAATAATTTGTGGCTGAACTAGACTGCATATCATTTAGGAAGACATCCAGTCTGGATTTAAAGAATCCAGATGGTGATGAATCAGCCTTTTCTCTTGGCAAGGTGTTCCATTGGTTAATTGCTCCCACTGTTAACAAGTTGCATCATATTTCCAATCTGGATTTTTCAAGCTTCAGACATCTGATTGTATTATGACTTTGCTGGCGAGACTAAAGAGTCCTCTAAAATCAGTTATGTGCTCCAACTGCGACCAGGTCACCTCTCAGCTAGGCCTTGTACCCTTAAGCACCTAATAAATGTCATAATGATAATAATTAGTGCTGTGGATTAATCACAGTTAACAAACATGAGTAACTAATCATGATTAATCACAGTTTTAATTGCACTGTTAAATAATAGAATACCAATTGATATTTATTAAATATTTGGGATGCTCTTCTACATTTTCATACATATTCTATTCTGTGTTGTAACTGAAATCAAAGTGTATATAAATTTTTATTACAAATTTTTACACTGTAAAAATGACAAAAGAAATATTATTTTTTAATTCACCACATACAAGTAATATAGTACAATCTCTTTGTCGTGAATGTGCAACTTACAAATGTCGATTTTTTTGTTACATAACTGCACTCATAAACAAAACAATGTTAAACTATCAGAGCCTACAAGTGCACTCAGTCCTACTTCTTGTTCAGCCAATTGCTAAGAGAAACAAGTTTGTTTAAATTTACCCGAGATAATGCTGCCCTCTTCTTATTTACAATGTCACCAGAAAGTGAGAACAGGCATTTGCAAGGCAATTTTTTTTAGCCGGCATTGCAAGGTATTTATGTATCAGATATGCTAAACATTTGTATGCCCCTTCATGCTATGAATGGGAGCTATCCCGTCGGGGGAGGGATAGCTCAGTGGTTTGAGCATTGGCCTGCTAAACAGGGTTGTAAATTCAATCCTTGAGGGGGCCATTTAGGGATCTGGGGCAAAAAATCTGTCAAGGGACAGTACTTGGTCCTGCTAGTGTAGGCAGGGGACTGGACTCGATGAACTTTCAAGATCCTTCCAGTTCTATGAGATAGGTATATCTCCATATATATATGCTTCGGCCTCCATTCCAGAGGACATGCTTCCATGATGATGACACTGGTTAAAAAAATAATGTGTTAATTACATTTGTGACTGAACTCCTTGGGGGAGAATTGTATGTCCCTTGCTCTGTTTTACCAACATTTGCCATATAGTTTGTTATAGCTGTCTCAGATGATGACTCAGCATGTTGTTCATTTTAAGAACACTTTCACTCTAGATTTGACAAAACACAAAGAAGGTGCCAATGTGAGATTTCTAAAGATAGCTACAGGACTCGACTCAAGGTTTAAGAATCTGAAGTGCCTTCCAAAATTTGAGCAGGACGAGGTGTGGAGCATGCTTTCAGCCGTCTTAAAAGAGCAGCTCTCTAATGCAGAAATTATAGAACCTGAACAACCAAAAAAGAAAATCAACTTTCTGCTGGTGGCGTCTGACACAGATAATGAAAATGAACAGGTGTCGGTCCTCACTGCTTTGGATTGTTATCGAGCAGAACCCATGATCAGCATGGCCGCATGTTCTCTGGAATGGTGGTGGAATAGGAGTAACACAGCTGCTACTCTGAAACCTATATTTGTAAGTTCACCTTTCATGATAAAGAGAGTGCACTACAGTACTTGTATTAGGTGAATTGAAAAATACTAAATTGGTATGGGAATTTACAACTTTTTTTGCTTTCTGTGTATATAAATGCATCTTATTTTTCTGTGTCCCATTCTATGCTTCCAATGAAGTGAGCTATAGCCCACGAAAGCTTATGCTGAAATAAACTGATTAGTCTCTAAGGTGCCGCAAGTATTCCTTGTTTTATTTATGGATACAGACCAGAGATGGGCAAACTACAGTCCACATGTGGCCCGCCAGCCATTTTTATCCGGCCTGCGAGATGCCAACAACATGGAGGTCCATATCCCTTACATGTATTAAAGCAATGGTCCAAATCCCTACAGGTTAGTATTACTGCAATGTGCCGTGCCATTACTGTCAAACACGACAATATTTTAAATAAGGGACGATACAGCCCTTTAAAATTTATCCTGTCTGCATTTAAAAAACAAAAAAGAAGCTCAGTGTTATTCAATTGATTCACCCTGCAGCACCCGAATAATTGTAAGGGTCTAGGGCTGCGTGTCATGAAATGAAAGACATATGATACAGCAGCTGAATGGCTAATTGCTCCGAGGGCATATTTTGATTAATGATTCCTATTAACTCTTAGTCCCTTCTGTCATATTCCATATCTGTTGTGGTGTGCTGAAAACCTAAAGAACATTGCTTTCTTTTCTTCTCTTCAGAGCTGTCATTTGCTTTACAAAACTGAGGATATGCTGGAGATCTAATTAAAACAGAATAAATGTATTTTGCATTATCACTCGAGAGGATACTTCAGATCACAATCAACCAAATGAATTCAGCCCGTGTCTCCAACTGGATTCCTAGGCACTAATCAAAAAGCATACTCCGAATAAAGGCAAACTATTTGTTCAAATGAAGAGTTAACATTGATCTTACTAGAACAGATATGAAAATATATGTCCTTAGACCAAAACCACCTAGTCTTGATTTTGCTGCCCTCTCCCCAAACTAAACCTGTGGTACCATCAGGCCTATATTGCTATAATTACAGTATTTGTAAAATCTAAAAGCTGAATAGTCTGCTTCATAACAATACTAACTCAGGGAACTTTTAGTATCGATATGGATCTATATAAGTCCACCTGAATTGTGCTAAAAAGTGACCTTGTTTAGTTATTTTGGGGATGCTATGCTATTCATTTTCCTCCACTATTTCTCCTGCAGAAACTTCTCAGTGGGCACTGGAACAACCCATTCTTCTAGCCAAGAAAAGCTGGCTCAGTTCACACCAACAGTTACCGAAATACAAATAATAACACTAGGGCAAAGAGGCCACCATCAGATTGGGCACTTACACATAACCAGTTAGAGATGGTCCATGCCCTGCAGAGTTTACATTCTAAGACAGGAGGCAGCTAGTGAGTATAGCAAACAAGCAGAGTGAGTGGTGGAGAAAAGACCAAAGTAACAGAGACAGGAATTCATAGTTATACAGGCTAGCTATGGATACAGTTTGCATGTTGATGTGGCTTTGCTTTTAAAGATGCAAATAAACAATAGATCTTCCCCTATGATTGATCCCAGGGTGTGAAGGTTTACCCTAGGCAGCTGTCAGTGCTATCCTGAGTCATTATTTTATTAACACATTTGCTTGGCAATTGTCAGGCTGTGCATTTAGACGAGCTGTCGTCATACTCACAAACGGGAACTTTAAATTGCTTACATTGTGTGTGTCTGTATAAACATGACCTCTTTTTAAACACATTCCTCTAGGTTTTTATGGAAAAAGACTGCATAGACCATCCTGGGAAGGCTATTCTTAGAGGATTAGTGCAGGGGAGTGACCGTCACAGACCAGTACCTGGAATGCTGGTATCCAAAGCAAAGCTAAGGAAATGAACAAAAGAGGTTAAGGAAATGGGATGAAATGATTGGCTAGATTTTAGTGACATGCAAAGAGTTTTGTAACTTGTAAAACCATCCGATAAATACTCCCAGCTGAAATGTGTAAGCTTGGAAGCACACCATCTATGCAAAGTAAATGTAACAATGCTGCCCAAGACAGCTTCATGGAAAATAGTATCATATTGAACCTTTCTCCTGTACTTATTGGCATATAACAATAAACCAGAGATATATTGGTTATTTGGTCTCTTGGATTCATTTCCCAGTGAACCAAAGCATGGTTGAGCAATGGACTATACTCTGTTCAACAGAGGTGAACAGAAACGTGTTTCTGAAATTCCTTTGTACGTAATTTTTCACTGTGGCTACCCAATGGCACTGGATTCTGTAGCTTAGGTTTGTGTAACTCAAAAGACTGAATGGAAGGACATTTCCTACTTGATATTTCCTACTAAGATAAAAATTGTTTGGTCTCAGGATATGTGAGAGACATGGTGGTTGCGGTAATAGCTTTTATTGTACCAACTTCAGTTGGTAGATGGTACGAGCTTTAGATTTCTTCTTCAGGTCCCAGGAAGGAAGCAGAGTGTCTGCAGACACTGTAAGATAAAACTAACTTTCTTCTGACAGCTACCTCATGTCCGCATGTGTAGGTTGTTTAACTGATTAACAAGAACATCCCAACATCAAATGTCTTTTCAGCAGGAAAAGAGAAGCTTTGTCATTTAAATTTTTTTTTAGCTAAAATTAAACTCTGTCTTGCTCTGTAGGGCTTTAACATTATTCTGCTTAACAGCTTGCCTTGAAATGAAAACTAGCTGCACCTAGTTTATCCCCCGTCAACAAACACCAGGCATATAATTGATACAAAGCGAGCAACATCTGGCAGGATCATTGCCATTGAGAATAGTGGAAACTGCAAAAGTCATCAAAGCTTCTGTAAACTAGAGCTATCTCCCTTTACCCTATCAGCCTAACTTTGCTAAGCTCATTTTAATGAAGCAAGCAAAGACGTCTGCCTATTTTGTCCCTCCTCCTGTGTATATTGTAATCAGCTGCCAGAGCAGTTGTATGGTACTGTGAGACGACATTAAGTGATGTGACTTTGTTGATATTACGTGTATTAAAATGATTTTCTAGATTGGAAAGTAAGATTTGATTGCCTTTTATGACAATGTCTAAAGCATAAAGGAGATCTGACACATGAAGGGGAAAAAAAAACCTTTGGAAGCTTTACATCAGCAATCTGGGAAGCACATCTGGAAGCTTGATAGCTATAACCTTTGCAGTTATTTCAGTCCCACCAGTTATTCTCACATATTTTGGTCTTTAAATGTTGTTTAATCTTCATTCTGAATGTTAATATCAGCTCCAAGGGGGAAAAAATGCCAATGCACAGTATCAGTTGACATCATTATTGCAAGAAATGGAAATGCACCAAATAATTTTCCTGACAAACAGTTTATGGCTAACCTGAAAAAAAACACAGACTAAAACTAATAAAATGTTTTATTAAAAACCAGCTAATAAAGCTAATCTTACAGGCAACTAAAATGTCTAAAAGCAACAGTGAGAACAGTAAAATTCCAAGAGAAACATTAGTAACACGTCACCTTCAAATAGAAGCTTCTATATACGGCCTTTAAGTATAATCATTGGTCTGGATCATTGACTTTGCTCAGAATTGTTTGGAATTATGCATATTAACTGTCACACTGAGCATAGGAGCCCCATCTTTGGTGTCTAAAAGTTGATTTCTAAGCCAGAGAGTTAAACAAATTGGTATCTAAAGTAGGCTACTAAATTCACATATAGGCAGATAAATAAGTGCTCCCATTTTCAGAAGTGCTGAGTACACAGCAGACCTCACTGAAGGTAGCACGTGCCCATCCTGTTTGGAGAAATGGCTGCTTACTTCGGCACCCCAATATGAACGTATGGCCAGGATTTCAGAAGTCAATACTGATTTGGGGTGCCTTAGAGGGGCCTGATTTGCTGGTTTAGCCATGACTGGCGAGGGATTTATGAAAACTGACCATCCTTCTCCAGCTTTTTAGTAAGAAGAGATGTGCGGGACAAAGATATCAAGCAAGGCGCCATGTATACTGCTACCTAGTCACTTTCAGTATCCACCCTCAGCACAGAAACCCACTAGGTGGCTGTTATAGGGCCAAAGCATTTGGTTTATTTGGCTGCAAATTTTGGGATATGGGTCATTAGTACTAACAAGTAAAGTTAATAAAGAGATGTGAATGGAGGAGGAGAGAGGGGGGTAGTACTTAGCCTGGTTCCCAGGCAGATGCCGAGGCCTGCAAAGGTGGCCAAGGTGGGTAGCCTAGAGAAAGGGTTCTGAAAATCCAAGCCCAAGTTGAGTAGGGTTGTCCCTGTGCTCCATCCTGACAGCTGAGTTCTGAAGAGACATATACATTAATAATCCTCTCACTCTTAAAATCTGGAGGAAGGGAAATTCTTGGTGCAAGTTCTAGAGCTGGAGACTTTTCTTTTGCACAAGGCCCAACAGAGCCTGAGTTTGTAGGCCTTTGTGATCAATACAAGGCAATTTCTGAGGTTGACTTCCATAGAACTATACTAATCGACACCCGCTTTGGATCTAGTCCATTGGATTTCATAGATCATGATCAATACTTCACATTGCATCCAAAAACTTCACATAAGTCAGGGCAAGGGACTGCTGACTGGAGTAATCACAGATGAGTAAGTGGGCATCTTCCCTGTCCTCAGCATGAAGTTTCTGAGTGGGTTCAGGTGTTGGATCCTGGAGAACGGGTTGTAGTTATCTAAACTGGAGGGGTAATGGCATGGATAAGTGTGGCAAAGTCCACATGCAAAGAGAAAGGTCATAGCCTCTTGAATATTTCTAGTACCTCGACATCCAAAAATCACATGAGGAGAACACTTTTTTTGCGGGGGAGGAGGACACTGTAATGGCATTCTGGTTCTTCTGGTACTATCACTTAATGGAAGTGCATTCCAGCACTACTTCTTTTAGCACTGGAATACTAATGAGGACCCATTAGTCTCCTAGGTTACAAATCTTAATAACTAAAGTTATACTCCAACTGACTCCATTGCAGTTTCATGACTGTAATCCGAAATCAGAAATGGGCCTTCAGTATCTACTCAGCTGTTAGCCACAGTGTATTGAAAATGTCAATTGGTATGAGTCCATTACTTTTCCACAGACATGGGGGAAATAAATGTTCCCATTTTTTTCTTGTTAGCAGGAACTGTATTTGCAAGATAAGTGAGTAAAACAGTCTTTGGGAGAAGTAGGACATAAATGTACATGCTGTCCATCAAAGATATATTTATTATTTATGCCATTCCATTAAAAAGCAAGGGATTCTCATTTGTTAGGAAATGCTCCCATTGCTCTATAGCAGAGGTATGTATGTGCATAATGTCCGTTCATTAGGTTTTGTTCTAGTCAGCATGTCTGGAAATGGTTAGCATCCATTCTGTTTTGCATGCTGATGAACAGGAAATACTCCTATTTGAGTTAAAGAGTGTTTCTTGTGTAGGAGTTAGATTTGTTGTAGACTGTAGCAGACTAGCGAGCTACATTTGACTAGAACAGTGAAATATGCGGCAGATATGCTCATTGTATTTCACTGAAACTAGAATCACACACACATGTCCTATATGCAGTAAATATAATACAGATAGAGTGTAGCTTTAAGATTAGAGCACTCTTGCATTGTACTGCCTGTGTCAATCATCCATCAGTCGGACAGCCATGTCTCCACTGATTTATTTGCTGCCCTCGCCTCGCCAAGAGTAAAAGTTACCAACAGCTTTGGAGTCAGAAAACCCCAGATAACAATATATTTGGTCAGAATAACGTGCAATATTAAGTCATGCACATTACAAAATATAAGTATATTACATCTACAGGTTATCAGGATCTGCTGACTGAAAAATGTTTATCCCTAGTAAATGCTGTTAAGCAACATCCTTAGTTACTAATGGACTTGGGATAGCTCTCAGCCCCATTATTCTTCCTGCTTTGGAAGATGTTAGTCGTTACAACATATCTCACAAGGATACGAGACTCTGTCTGTGTTTAGAATATCAACATTAGTCAGTGCTTTTCAACATGATTTTACTGTCTTCTTTTTAACATTTTGATGGTTGTATAATCAGACATGATCAGTAGTAAATGTGCTATCAAAAGACGTGCGGTACAGAGAACATTAGCAACCTCACCACTCCTAGTTTAAAAAAAAACACCCTCAGATGATTAGAGCTGTTTTCTTAAGTAATTAAACCAACCAGCTCATTAGCATTAGCCATACTATGCATTCTAATGGCGCAATTTATCTCAAACTACAAATCTGAGCAGATCTAAGTCAGACAAGGCCATGGTGTGATAATTCTAAAATAACTTCCAATTTATACCAGCCTTCTAGGCACTAGCTGTCATATCAGATCACGTGTTATTACAAATAGACTTAGTCAGCAGACTGAATGGGTCAAAATGTGTGTCAAGGTGTGTCTCCCCACTCTGAACTCTAGGGTAAAGATGTGGGGACCCCGCATGAAAGAAGAAATAACCCCCCAAGCTTATTTTACTAGCTTAGGTTAAAACGTTCCCCCAGAACATAAACTTCTCCTATGTCTGGGCTTAGAAAATGCTGCCACCACCAATTTAAGCCCCCAAAACCATGGGTTAGGGTAAATTGGAACCCCCCTTAATATACCCCCCAAATCTCCCCCCTTCACCTGGGAGAGGTTTGAGAACAAGAAATCCCCCCACTTGCTGTGAGACGTGCCCGATCCAAACCAGGATCAATCCAATGGAAACAGTCAGAGTCTTAAAAGAAAGATTTTACTTAGAGAAAACAGAAGCATAAATCCCTTATACAGAAATCAATAGACTAAACACCTCACTTACATCACATAGCATAACTGACCCCTCCCCTAGGAATTCTTCCATTGCTACAGCTTAACAGCAAAGAAAAACCGTGGACCAATTATCAAGTGATACAGTTCAAGCTTACAAATCACTTACTACTGGCTTTACTTCTTAGAAACTTATAGAAATGTAGAAGAGAAACATAGGTGTGGTTCATCTCAAAGCCGAGCGAGCTGTCCGAGCGAGCCGAGGAGAAACTGAAAGTAAAGTCTCCCTTTGTTCCTAAGGTTGATTACCTCATCTCCCTTTCTCAGGTTACTTCAGGTTAACCCTTCACAGTTAAAACAGTAATTCTAAGCTACTTTATACTTATGACAATGTGTGATTCAGAGTGACAGCGAGAATTTGAAAGTATTTATTTCCATAACAGTTCTTTATGGACATTTACTAGTATTGCTTTTAATTTAAATATAGCCAAGGAACAGACAGTAAAACTATTCTAGGAAATGAACTTTTTGTTTTATGCTGCAGCTTCTCTCTCTCCCACATGGGAAGATACGCTTTTGTGTGGACTACCGTAAGCTAAATGCAGTAACTCACCCCGACAACTACCCAATGCCTCGCACAGATAAGCTATTGGAGAAACTGGGATGGGCCCAGTTCATCTCCACCCTCAACTTAACCAAGGGGTACTGGCAAGTGCCGTTAAAAAAATCTGCCAAGGAAAGGCCAGCCTTCACTACGCATGCAGGGCTGTATGAGTTTAATGTACTCCCTTTCGGGCTGTGAAATGCACCCACAACCTTCCAAAGACTTGTAAATAGTCTCCTAGTGGGACTGGGAAAATCTGCAGTTGCCTATCTTGATGATGTGGCTGTATTCTCTGACTCCTGGGCAGAGCACCCCTTCATTTTTACATTTCAGTGTTCTATGTCAGTATATGTTATTCTGTGCTACCCTTAATCTATCAGAAAGGGGAGGAGGATTTGTGGGTATATGACGATTCTTTAATGTTCAACATTTCTTAATCTGCTTTAAACATGGGTTTTTCTTTCAAAGTCCTGTTTTGTTTGTGATTCATTACAAGGAAACATCATTAGAAATTTTACTGTGAATACATTTTATGGCAGTGTCTCAAGTTTAGGGCCTTGATATTTAGTTGCTTTAAATGGTTCTCCTATGGGGTTGTACTGCTTTAGCGATACCAGTAATCTTTCTAGTGCAGATAAGCCCTTAATTGCACACAAACATGCACCTAAATTACTTTCAAGGAGCACCTTTTCTCATTTCAGTGTAAGTCTCTGTGCAGACACTTTTATTTAAAAAAACATGTCTTACTTCAATTTTGCTTAGCTGCCAGCTTGTGCTATGTGGCCTCACTGCCTGCTTTGCCACAGTGTCTCACACCACAAGGTGACTTGTACATTTGTCAAGTGTCTTCTTCAAGCATTATTAAGGGGGGATTCTGAATTAAACTCTGTCAAGTCAAATACAAAGGGAAGGTCAGTTTGCTACGCTCATTGCAAGCAATTGCCTTTCAGAAGAGTTGAATTGAAATGAAAAAATAAGCTTCTCATTAGAGAAGAATATAGCTCAATATGCTAAAAATCTACACCCAGGTATTGGTTCTAGACACACTTGATAGACAGAGCAATTTAAATGTTTACTGGATCTAATCTTTCGTTAAGTGCATTTGAGTGTTTCATAAGCTAATTTACCTTTTGGTATGGGAAGATCAAGCAGAAAAGATGCAAACCATGTAAAATATTATGAGCAGAAGCATCAGATCATGACATTAATCTCCTTTCTAATTTTCTGCGCTCCAATTTTTGTCATACAAGGTGACATCCCTCATAGCAATGAGATGATTTATCCCATGGAGGGTAATTCTTAACTACCTTTAATATCATTGCAGTAGCTCATCAACTGAAAGGCAAGAGATATAGCCGAGATTATTTGTTCAAGCATTGAATCATTAAAAACAAGGCTCATTCATGCATGAATCTAGTCAATCTGTATTTGCTGCCCTGCCCTCAAGCAAATATTGTTTGTGCAGTATGGAAGGGAGCACACCTATGTGCTAAAATCCTACAGGGAAACACTACTCAGAACAAAATAAGGAGTTAGGAATAAAACTCAAAGGAACTAGCCCGCCATTCTCTGCCGAAATAATACATTCTTCAACTTGTCTTGTTGAAATGTAAATGTTGTAAGTGTTACCATGACACTATGAAGGGGAAAAAAGATAAATAAATCGACTCTCTTTAAAATTTGCAGTGGTGTTGTAGCCATGTTGGTCCCAGGATATTAGAGCGGCAACGTGGGTAAAGTGATATCTTTTATTAGACCAACTTTTGTTAGTGAAAATGACAAATTTTAGCTTGAAAGCTTGTCTCTATCACCAACAGAAGCTGTCCAATAAAACACAGAACCTCATCCCCCTTGTCTTTTTCTCTGTCTTTAAAAATCAGTGTAATCTAATCTGGGCTGGCAGATTTTTTGTGTACAAATCCTAATTGCACAGGCACTGCATGACATCACTAAAGGACAGAGTTAAGGTTGTTTGTGATATCAATTCCTTAACAAATTTGTATTACTTTTAAATGTAACCTTAACTTTGGATTTCCTGGGTAATACTTGTTTTTTGGGGGAGAAAATTACAACATTCCTGTAATTCTTTGATGACTCTCCGGAGCACTAGTTGGTGAGGTTCCATGCTGCAAAGCTGCAACTTGAGACCATTGCTCTTTGTTCTGTCATCTGGTACCACTGAGAACAGTCTAGATCCATCCTCTTTGGAACCCCCTTTCAGGTAGTTGAAAGCAGCTATCAAATCTCCCCTCAGTCTTCTCTTCTGTAGACTAAACAATCCCAGTTCTCTCAGCCTCTCCTCACAAGTCATGCGCTCCAGGCTAAATAATGAGGAGACTGGCTAAATCACTCACAGGCTGATAGTCCTGCAGTGCCTTCCCACAACTCCCAACCAAGTTTTCCTGCAATTCACTGGGAAAGAATCAGAGGGCTTCAGTTTAGTGGAGCGCTAAGACCCACAGGGTATGCCCTTAAAAGTCATGGCACTCCCATGGGCGAATACAGTGATGGCACAGTGACTTGGGTAGGGCTTTTCACTGTAGCTGCTCACACCTGGGCAGAGCTAAAGTGGGTACTCAGACCCGGCTGCTGAGCTCTTGAGTTAATTCTGCAGTGACAACACCCCCTAACCCTCAGAAGAACTAGTGTAGCTGCAATAATACCACATACCGGGGGGGGGGAGGGGTTCTTCTCAGACTATCATTTTTGAGCTTGCTTAAATAGTCTTTCCAATCAAATGATGATAGCCCTCCAAACCTGCAATTGTACCTTCTCCTCGGTAGCAGAGATTTAGGATGGGAGGCTGGAGGAACAGGCAGCTTCCTCACAGTCTGTGTTGCTAACACTCTTGTAGAGACTGAAATGTGTCGCAGTTTGCACATGCAGGAAAGGCCATTTGCCAAGAAATACGCAGGTAACAGTGAGGATGAGCAATAAAATCACCATCTGGTTTAGAATGTTGATATTCTCCTTGCTCATGCCTGTTCAATTGCACTTCCATAGTAATCTGTCACTGATCATAATACAGAGACAATGTAGGTGAGGTAATATCTTTTATTGGACCAACATCTGTTAGTGAGAGAGAAAAGCTTTCGAGCTTCTGCAGAGCTCTTCTGCAGATCTAAACAAGTTCCAATGCTTGTCTCTCTCACCAGCAGAAGTTGATGCAGTAAAAGATATTACCCCCTCCACCTCGTCTCGCTAATAGCCTGGGACAGACACAGCTACAACAACACAGCATATAGCTCATAATCTTATTTTAAAGCACCTTTTCTATAGCCTACAGAAGTCCACAGACAGACTTCCATTGATTTCAGTGGTATTTGGAGTAAACCTCGTGACCTTCAGAACATAAACGAGCACAGATAGTCACTTGGTCCTCTCACCATTAGTTCACTGGGTGGAAAATAGGACTGGTTGAAAATCTTTAACAGAAAACTGAGTTTTTGATTAAACGTGTAAAATGGCTGATTTCCATGGAAAATTTTGACCTTTTTTTGTTGAAAATATTTCTGCAAATAACCTGAAATATTGTAGTTTGGAAATTCTACCCTGAGCCCTGGTGTATTGATATGGATCTCAAAGGCCTAAGAGTTCAATGTGTTAATAATCTCTTTCACTGTTCGACATTAACAGTGATATAAAGAATCGGGGTTGTTGTTTTTGCTCCTACAAAACTTTTAGATTATGTGGCAAACACTCAAAAGCATTCATTCTAAAACTGACAATGTATTGATCAAACACAAGAAATTAAAACAAACATTTATTCTGAAACTGAAATTGAGTGATTGTGCAAACCAAATAATCAAAACTTTAAAAGTCTATCCTTTTGAAGGCAAAAGATTAGAATCTCTTATTTTCAGAGCAACCTTTCTTGGATGAAAAACCAAGGGTTAATTTTCCTTTCAGTCCTGAGGTGTGGAGGATAATCACTTCTCCTGCTTCTAGCAAACAGAAGGACACAAGGTGAAGGAGAGAAAGGGTATGAAAGGGTAGGAATTAAGGAGCTAGGAGCGGTTGGGGCCAGACCAAATAATGTACACAGAAGAAAAGACCTGGGAATTGACATGAAGGTAGTTAGCTCATCGGACTTTGAGTTTCAGGGCAGACAAATTCCATACAAAGTAAGAATGGGGGAGGAGTAAACTGTTTACTGTAAACTGGGAGGAAATACAGCTTTTGTTGATGTCTTTGGTACACTGGATGGCCAGTCAGTCACAAATGGGTGCACTGATTGGCGGGTCAACCGTGGCACCTGGTGCTTGGTCCCTGGTTTACATTTCAGTCAGGGACATCATCTGGTTGGGTCTTCTCCCCTAGACAGGGCAGGATTGTGGTAATCTCAGCTCACTGTGCTGACACAATGCAGTTGATTTCAGGGTTTGATGTAAAGTCAAGAGAGATAGAAGCAAACAAATAGCAGGGCAGAAAGTAACACAACAGGGAAAAGAGGCAAAAACAGCATCTTAACATGTCTCTGACATGCTGGCAATTAGGTACTCCCACTGATGGTTTGAGGACTGGAAGTCTGATGGGGGTTTTCAGCACTCACAGGTAAAAATATAAGTTCCTTAAAATTAAAAGCTGGCCTTGCTTTTGAAAGAGAGTCTTCCAGTGTGGTTGGTGCCTTCAGTCTTGGGGTCAGGGAAGACAAGATCAGATGGGCTGGGATGAAAGGTGGCATGGAAAATGCTTATTCTTCCTCCCCCCCCCCACCAACATCTGTTTTGAAGCCCCCACAAAAGGAGGCTTCAAAAGGAGTAAAAGTGGGTGGTATCTTTTATCTCATCATTTGACCCACCAATTCAATCCATTTCCATAAGGTAACTTGGCATAGGTAACTTTGTTCCCACATTTTCTTGTTTATAAAGCATGAGGTCGCATAGTTATTATATTATATTAGTTGGCCCTGGTTATTTGGACTAATACAGTTCTGTCTTTTTTTTTGGTGCCTATTATAGCATCACTGTAAATAATAGACTTATTTTTCATGGTTATTGTAACATTTTATGAACTTCCACATACTTTTTACAACTGAGTTTTGGTAACTTTTTAAGTCCAATAACCACCACAGACCTTATGGGAGTTGTAATTCTTCTGCCTCATGCTCCTCTGTGAACTGAGCTCCCCAGCCAGACTACATCTCCTATGATTCTCCATAACCAGGCATTTCATAAGGTGTCCATCACCTCCTGTCTGCAAGAGGGAAAACTGTGGTGCATCATGGGAGAGATAGTCTGAGCAGGGAGCACAGAAGAGGAGCTTTGAACTCTCAAACTCCAACCCCCCTGAGGCCTGGCAGCAGTGTTTCCACATTGAAATATTTTGGTTTTCAGGTGAAATATTTCGGTATTCAAAACTGTCCAAACATTGAATTTTTCTACGGGGAAAAACTGTACCCTTTTCCCTAACCAGCAGTGGTGTGAAATCTGATTACTTTGTGCGGAAGTCTGAGATGAGAGAGACAGTGCACATCAGAACTAGCCCTCTTCTTTCGGGGATCCCACGCCGCTCTTAGGCCCAATTCAAAGCCCACTGAAGTCAATGGAAAGACCTCAGTTGGCTTTGAATCAGCCTTTAGTGAGAGAGGCCAGTGTCAGTCACAACTCTGAGAGGCACGGATAAAACAATGGCATTGTTCAGAAAATGATATTGAAAATTCTCATCTAGGATTTATTAAGGTGTCGACGGTGCTGGTCACTGCAGTTTTCCTTTTATGGGAATCTCACGGGTAACTTTTTGCTCTGAAAAGTGGGGGTTAATGCTTTGTGACATCTTTTCTCTTTCTTTTACAGGAATTGCAAGGCGCATAAATATGCATGTTTGAAGAAATAAAATCAATCAAGACATAATGACTAATTCAATAGCATAGACTGGGACTGCTGGTGGAAAGAGGGCAAAGCACCAAAGAATAATTAGAGAGGCACTGGATCTGTACTGGGTAGCTGCTGCTCCCATTGGTGTAACTGAAGGAAGAATTGGGTCTGTTGGCTCTATGATCCTAGGCAGAAAACATGCACCTGATTCTCCTCCCATGCTAATTTTACACCGGTGTAATCACAGAGATTTTAAAGAAATCACTCCTGATTTACACTCTGCGAGTGACAGAAGAATCCGATTCTGTAAACAATACAGTAAACCCTCGATTTTGCAGACCTCGATTTAACGGACTTCGGATTTAATGGACAAAATTTCCAGTCTGTATGTCATATGTGAAAATTAACACCCTGTTAATTTTAAAATGCAGTAAAACCTCGATATAAGGGACTAATTTGGGCAAGGGGGTGTCCGTTAAAGCCGAAAGTCCGTTATACAGTAGACTCCCGATTATCTGGGCTCGGGTTAACTGGGCTGCGGATTAACTGGGACGTCTAACAGGGTTAGGCAGGGGAAGCCCTAAAAGGGCGGCGGGTTGAGCACTTAGCCTGGGGCCATTTTGGGGTTTCCCCCGCTGGCCCTTTGCAAACTGGGGTCTTAGTCTGCTGCCTGCCTCGGTGTAGGAAGCCCAGGCTGGCAGCGGGAGCTGAGACCCCGGCTGGCAGGAGCCTGAGGGAAAGCCCAAAGCAGCAGCGGGCTGAGCGCTCAGCCCGCTGCCGCTTTGGGCTTTCTCCCCAGGCTCCTGCCGCCTGTCCCACTCAGCTTCCGCTGCTAGCCTGGGTGTAGGAAGCCCAGGCTGGCAGCGGGAGCTGAGCCCCTCCGCTGGCTGGAGCCTGCGGGGGAAACTCTAATGCCGCAGCGGGCTGAGCACTTCTCTGCCCGCTACCACTTTAGAGTTTCCCCGAGGCTCCTGCCAGCAGGGGGGCTCAGTTCCCGCTGCCAGCCTGGGCTTATCCACTTGCTATGATAGCAACAAAATAGCAGACGACAGAGGGAAAAAACAAACACAAAACATTGATTATAACATGGAAGTCAAGTAAGTTAATTTTTTTTCTTAATAGCAAGAAATTTGGGTGGTCTTCCTCTTGAACACTATAATATTTTCTGTCGAATCTTCACTTAATCTGCATTCAAAAAGCTTTTCACTAAAACAGTTTCTCTTTCATCCTCTCACCTTGTGAAATTTGCATAAATTACAAATTGCAAATTAAGTCAGGTCAAAACAATATTATCAGACCAGTGCCACTTTCGTAATTTAATCTCAGCAGATGCAGTGGGAAGATGGCTCTAAGGGTTGTGAATCTATCAAGTGGTTCTGATGACACTAATGCACTTTATTAGGGATAGGTGTCATTATTTCTATGATCTAATCCACATTTACCCTTTTCCTGCCCTTCAATTACCAGGCAGGACATATGGTAAATTAGATTTCTGCATGTTAATGTTTTTTCTTAATTAACAGCCATTAAGATTCTATGTTGCATTATTTAGTGGATGATGTTGTGCCTCTGCTAACTAAACTTAGTTTGAGAGAATCCCTTTTTTTTTCTTTTCATAGAGAGGTATTTATGCACTCAGCTCTCCCCACTCAGTGTTATAATCCCTTCCTCTTTGGTTCAGAGGAGGCGGACAACCCCACTATGGTTGGTTTCCTATGGAGAGGAAAGTTAAGAACAGTGATAAATGAACTTACACTAATAAAAACTAGGGAGGCTATGCAATCGGTTGGCCATGCTGTAATTTACAATGCAACCTTAATTACATACATATATAGAAGCAGAATCACACAAAATTCCACCCAGTCTGTGAGGTTCTGGGCTTGTTTACCTTATACTCACTTTTTGGGAAAAGATCCATGTAAGCAAAAAATCAAGGCTCACTTCCACAGGTTGGAGCAAACCAAAAAACCAATTTCCTTTCATTTCAAGTGGAAAATGAGAGGGACACATTGGGATGAAGTCTCCCTTTGATCCCTGTATGTGTTGCCTGTTACTGGCAATGGAATTACTTGTGCTGTTCCCAGTGCCATTCACAATGACTACTTTATCCTCAAGTGTGTACTAAATAGTGGTTTGGTGTCTGAGCAGATGTTGATGTTTCTGTCCCCAAGAGGCTACTTGGAGAAAGAATGGGATAACATTAATGTGAACTCACAATGGCTGGCTTAAGGGCATCCAACAAGGCTCTGAAAGGTTTTCTGGGCATAACGCTACAAAGTGGTAGTTAATGAGATAAGAAAACCTCTTCATTCAATTCACTCTTCATGCAGGGCTAATATAAAGTTCACTGTTGATGCAAGGCTCATATAAATATAATATAAACCTTAATGGTTCATATCAGCAAAGTCATCCTGCAGACACATTGCAAGGTGGAGATTCAAGGGGAATAAACCAAATAATGTGTAGCAGATCTCACATATCTGGATGTAAATACCTCTCCTCTCTTCATTAGTCTCCCTCTGTTACACTACCATAATGCACTAGCTAGTAGTGTATGCATGCCTGCACCACTGCCTTCTTTTGGATGGAGCCAGAAATAAATAGACTTTCTAGTACTAATGGTAACTGTTTCAGTAGAGCAGAAGTAATCAGCACCTTGGCCCCGATCCTCAAACCTCAAAGTTAGGTGTCTAACTTCCACTAAAATACCTAAATACCTAAATCAGCCCTGTTCTTTAGGAGCCGGGGTGTCTCCCTGCTTCTGACATGAAGTTTTGAATGGGCTTTGGGCACAGAATAGGGACATCTATGAAGTCTTAGGGTATGGCTAGACTGAAGATTGTAGCGTGTTTATTTGTAGAGCTTCCCAATGTAGCGCTATTGGTATCGCGCTAGAGACTGTACAAATGGAAACTTTGTAGCGCAAAATAATGGCTACATTTGTGGTGCTTCTGACGGCAGTAGTAGTTGCGGGATAGGGCAGGTATCCCAGCATTCAGCTGGGTGCAACGTGTTTTGCAAAGGAGGGGGGGTGAGGGGGAACTGGGAAGTTGTTCACAGGGAGATGAGATCTGTCTGTCAGTTACTTTTCCTTAGCGAAAACTGACAGGCTGTCTATTTCAGACACACAGCTCCGTCTGCAAGCATTTTCACTGGTTATTTGCTGTGTTAATTGTTAGAGAGAAACTGCAAAGCTACTTCCGCCTTTATAAAAACAACACCTCACGTCATTTGCCTTACATGGCAAGTTCATTGTCCTTAATGGCTAGCTGATGGCCCTCAATGGGTTGCTGATAGCTTTCCATGGCTTGGAGGCATGCAAGAGATTCGATGGGTGTTCACATTCCCACCCTTGCACTACAACCTTAGCGCAAAAAGGCTTATCCCTCTCGAAAAGGTGGTTTAACACTTGCGCTGGAAAAGGGGAGTCATTGCACTAAATCTCCCTTTGAAGTGTGTTCGGTAGGAAAATTATAGCGCTAAAGGAGGGTTTTGGCGGTGCAAAGCGCCAGTCTAACCATACCCTTAGATGGCTGTGGGGGAAGGGGAGGGCCTTTTACAAAATTGTAAATAGATTAACCTTTTCCCCCTCTGAACAATAACTTTTGTTGGCATGAAGGGGCACTAATTCTAACTAGAGAAAGAAAAAGGAATTCCTCATCAGGTTAAAAGTGAACCAAAAAGGTTCTTTTTAAAATTACAAATGAAGTCTGAACTCTTCTATCTGTGACGAACTAAGAACTGCTTGATTTTAAAGTCATGGACAGTGGGTATAATAGGCCTCACCAATGCCAAATAGAGGGGAATGATCATGTTTCTTGATTGGCTGGCAATGCCCCTACTTATACAACCCAAAATTCCATTAGCCTTCTTGGCAACAAGGGCACACTGTTGACTCATATCCAGCTTCTCATCCACTGTAATCCCTAGGGCCTTTTCTGCAGAACTGCTGCCTAGCCATTCGGTCCCTAGTCTGTAACAGTGCATGGGATTCTTCTGGCCTAAGTGCACCACTTCTCCTTGTTGAACCTCATCAGATTTATTTTGGCCCAATCCTATAATTTGTCCAGGTCCCTCTGTATCCTATTCCTACCCTCCAGTGTATCTACCACTATTCCCAGTTTAGTGTCATCTGCAAACTTGCTGAGGATGCAGTCCACACCATCCTCCAGATCATTAATGAAAATATTGAACAAAACTGGCCCCAGGACCGACCCTTGGTGCACTTCACTTGATACCTGCAGCCAACTAGATATGGAGCAATTGATCACTACCCGTTGAGCCCAATGATCTAGCCAGCTTTCTATCCACCTTACGGTCCATCCATGCAGCCCATACCTCTTTAACTTGCTGGCAAGAATATTGTGGGAGACCATATCAAAAGCTTTGCTAAAGTCAAGGAATAGTACATCCCCTGCTTTCCCATCATCCACAGAGCCAGTTATCTCATCATAGAAGGCACTTAGGTTAGTCAGGCATGACTTGCCCTTGGTGAATCCTTGCTGACTGTTCCTGATCACTTTCCTCTCCTCTAAGTGCTTCAGGATTGATTCCTTGAGGAATGGCTCCATGATTTTTCCAGGAACTGAGGTGAGGCTGACTGGCCTGTAGTTCCCCGGATCTTCTGTCTTCTCTTTGTTAAAGATGGGCACTACATTAGCTTTTTTCCAGTCATCCGGGACCTCCCCCAATCGCCATGAGTTTCAAAGATAATTGCCAATGTCAGTGTTGACTCCGTCTGTGCCTCTCGCAGAGGTGAAGTACCGGAGTCGAGGAGAGAGCGCTAGGGGATCTATTTATCATGTCTAGACTAGATGCAATAAATTGACCCCTGAAAGATCGATCTCTAGCTGCCGATCTGATGGGCAATGTAGACCCACCCTCAGGTTCAGTGAGAGCTTTGCCATAGGTTTCAATGGGAGAAAGGTGCTTTAAACGGTGTGCTTAGCACATGAGAAAATGAGCGCCTGACACTGCCACTGTCTCCATTAACACACTAGCAGTGGCTATCCACACAGAGAGCACCAGTACATTCGTGGTCTTTTGTATGGCTGCTGTGTTGCCTCTGTAACGTCGACAGACCCCGGTCATCGGTGGGCAGGATTGACCCGAGGATTTCTGGAGTTTAGTGCATGAGCCTCTACTGCAGGGGTGGGTAAACCTTTTGGCCTAAAGGCCACATTAGGTTTCAAAATTGTGCGGAGGGCCGGGCAGGGAAGGCTTTGCCCCCCAAAACAGCCTGGCCCTGCCCCCTATCCAACCCCCACCCACATCCTGCCCCCCTGACTGCCCCCCCGCAAACACCCCAACCCATCCAACCCCCCCATTCCTGATCGCCCCTGCGGAAGACCCCCCCCCTCTGACTGCCCCCCCCAGGAACCAACCCCCTATTGAAGCCCCCCCCTGCTCTTTGTTCTCTGTTCCCACCACCCCTAACCACCACCCCCAGGTCCCCACCTCCTATCGAAGCTCCCCTGCTCTTTAGTCCCTAAATGTCCCCTCTCAAGACCCCCCCACCCTAACCACCCACCCCAGGAACCCACCACCTAAGCCCCCGCCCCCCCCCACTTACCGAGTTCAGCCGGGCACGGGACTCCGCGCTCGGCCCGGGAATGCGGGGGCCCCCCACAGTGGGCGGCACTAGGTTGACCCCTCCCCAGCGCCCTGTCTTGGAAGTGCTGGGCTGCACGGCTTGCCACTCTCTTCTGGCACCCCGGGCTGGGAGGGCGGGGCCAGTGGCCCCGGCCCAAGCTCGCGGGCTGGGTTAAAAAGGGCCGGCAGGCCACATGTGGCCCACGGTCCGAAGTTTTCCCATCCCTGCTCTACTGCATGAGCTAAAAGCTAAGGCTATAGAGCAGACTCATGTAATGCTCTGTAAGTGGTCTCGGTGTCAATAGATGGGACAGAACCCCACATCCAGGTGGAGTGTGGGTTACACCTCCACACCTATCTGGGACCTGCATCCGGCCTTCCTGCTGACGAGTCTTCCACGTACCAGCATAGGACACTTACAGGATTGGCTAGGCACCCCTGGAAACCTAGTTTGAAAATGACACTTCAGGGCCTGTGGGGGGCTTGAGGCAGAGTTCTCAGAAGCTGGCTAGGCATGGGGATGGCATCAGGGCTTATGCAGCTTTGAAAGTGCTGACAGGCAGAAACTTTGGTGCCATAGGGATTTAGGCACCTGGGAGGGAGGGAGTTATGTAGTGCTCGATCTGTGGCTTCCAAAATGTGACTGGCGTCTGTCTGATCTTGTAGTTGTGTGAAGCCTTTTCGGAATCTGTCCCTTGGTGCCTTTCAAAACCTGAGGATCCCTAGTTTTTCACAGCAGGAGATGTGCTGTACTGTTGCTACTGTATTCTACAGTCCGATTCTGAAGGCAGCAAGGCGACTACTTAACAGAGGGCCAATTCTCTGTTATACAAAGACCCATCTACACTGTCCTGTGGCTATAAATTACATTTACACCCACTTCAAAGTCCTTTTATGCTGTCAGAGTGGTATAAAGGGGTCCTTAGTGTCACTGCCCATTCAGGTCAGACTGTCCACACATCACAGTCGTTCAAATAGAGCTGTAAGAGCATCATATAAAAAATATTCCAATGAGCAATCTACGTCATTCCAATCTAAGTTCTGTCTCCAGGACATAACACATTAACTAAAAGCTGCTAAAATGCCTGGGGTACTCAGTTTCTCTAATGGTAAAAAGGAGCCCAACCTCTTTGGGAATTTATAATTGACAGAAGATGATTAAACAGCAAATGGAACCAAGTCTAATAGAGACAGGAAGAGCCCTAGGTGTTAAATACATAAAAGCCAGTTTGCTTTATTGTGAGTAAATGGAATCAATGCTTTACATCATTATTTAAACACTGTAATTAAATATGGAATTCGGGTGCTTAATGTGCATGCTGGTCCACAGCCAGAAAGATTTTGGTCAAGGGAGAGAAGCCAGAATCAGAAACTCAATTCAATTCTAGGGCATGGAAGACCAGGGTCAAATTCCTCTCTGGGGTAACATCAATGGTGTCAAAGCAGAGACTAATCCGTCTCCACTGATTGAGAGCATTCTGTCCTCATTTTGTGCTGGATTAGAGACACGTTTTTCTGGCCTCTTGTGCGTCCATCCTGTGGGTCATTTTTAGGAGAAAATGCCTGGATATAAATTAAAATAGTCATATTCTGCAGCCCTTATATAATAATATATTTGTATTACCATAGTGCTTAGGAACCCCCGTCATGGGTGAGGTCCACCTTTTGCTAGCTAGGCACAGTGAGTGATGCGGTACTCTGAGTTGTAATTCCTAACTGTGTCATTGACTGGCTCGAGGCCCCTGAGGACCCTAGAGTGTGACAGATTTATGTTACCCATCTGCCTGGGACTTCAGGTGATCAGGCTGAGGCCGCAGGATCGTTAGGGGTGGAGATGAAGGCGCACACCAAGTGACTAAGTTTAAAGCTTTATTAACCCAGTAACAGCTATGAGTGCTGGGTTTGCCCCACGTCCGTCTCTCTCTCTCTCTCTCTCTCTCTCTCACACACACACACACCCCACACACCCCTGGCCAAGCCTGGGTATAATGTAAGAAGAAGAAGAGCAGGAAAGGTAGACGAGAGTTCTGCCCTGTGCACAGGTTGTCTAGGGTTCGCTGTAAATCTCCGATTTGCTTCAGCTCTCAGGAGGGTTTTAAGCCCTGGGTTCTTCTGGGGGCATTTCGTCCAAGGAGACCCCCGTTCCCCCATGCTCTCTGTACCAGTCTGAACTGGCCTTCCTCAGCTCCCTTGACTTCCCCAAAACACACCAGTTCCAGGGTTGCGAGATGGCTGATTTCCAAATTGCTGACCTTCACAATCTTACTAGTTTTGCAACCCCCTTCAGGTCTGGTGTGGCTCAGTTTTCATTTTTCAAGGCCAGGGGGGGTTGAGGCACAGGTTTTTGGCTGTTTGGCAGCAGAGAGAACGTTTGTGTGAGCTGGCCTTCGGCAGCTGTTAGTTCCTTATCTTCAGGCCTGGCTGGATTGTCGCGTTCTGCCCGTTCCTTTCTCCCTTCGCAACCTGCAACAAAATCTTCTAGTTCGCACTCACACCTTCAACCCTTCCCCCAAAATACTTTTTAATACAGTAAAACCTCCATTTAACGGACTAATTCGGGGGAGGGGGTGTCCGTTAAATCCAAAAGTCCGTTATTTAACAAAAAAAAAAAAAAAACCAAGCTGTCGGAGCAGCAGCAGCCCGCCCGCCACAGGGTCAGGGCGGCAGCTCCGCAGCCCGCCTGCTGCTGGGACCTGGGCGGCAGACGGGAACCATCAGCCAGCCCACCCGCTGGCGGGACTCGGGCGGGAGCCGGGAGCCGGCAGCCAGCCCACCCGCAGGCGGGACCCGGGCGGGACCCGGCAGCCAACCCTCCCACTGCCGTGACCCGGGTGGCAGCTGGGAGCTGGCAGCCAGCCCGCCCGCAGCTGGGACCCCGGCGGCAGCCGGGAGCCGGCAGCCAGCCCGCCCGCTGCCTGGACCCAGGCGGCAGCCGGGAGCCAGCAGCCAGCCCGCCTGCTGCCTGGACCCGGGCAGCAGCCGGGAGCCGGCAGCCAGCCCACCAGAAATGGATCAGGAATGCATCAGACTTGCTCAGAAATTTTGTCCGTTGCATCCAAAGTCCGTTAAATCGAGGTCCGTTAAATCGAGGGTTTACTGTACCTATAAAATCATTAGCAATATACAACACTGGCGCTTATCCAAGGAACCCCCATGGGGGGCACAGGCGCCAACTTTTCTCAGCGCCGGGGGTGTGTGTGCTCGCACCTCCCCTACCCCCTCCTAACTCCACCCCTGCTCCAAAGTCTCTGCCCAAACTCTGCACCTCCCTTCCCCTATTGGACCCCTCCCCAAAGCCCCGCCTCCTCCCCCGAGCACGCCGCATTCTCCCTCTTCCCCCCCTCCCTTACAGGCGTGCCGCGTGAACCAGCTGTTTTGTGGCGCAAGCTCTTGGAGGGAGTGGGGGGAGGAAGCAGGACATGGTGGCATGCTCAGGGGAGGAGGCGGAGGCAAAGCAGAGGTGAGCTGGGGCGGGGACCTGCCAGTGGGTGTAGAGCACCCACCCTTTTTCCCCATGGGTGGCCAGCCCCGGAGCACCCATGGAGTTGGCGCCTATGATGGGGGGAGGGGGGGCAATTTTTATTGTGACATTAGGACCCTGGGGCCAAAATGGGACTACTTGCAAAATTAAGTACCATTCAGGATGCACAAAGGTGGCAAAATGTGACTCCAAATTCAAAATGGTGAAGTGAGAAAAAAAATACAGAAAGGGTCTTGAAAAGGGCAATTTACATAATTTCTTTCCTGATCTTCCAAACTGTGGCTTGACTGACTAGGCCACTGAAATTGCCTACCACTTTTAACATGGGTCTGTTTCTCACTTGGCCAATGAGACCCTTACTCAAATGGGATAAGATCTCATTCCACATCTTGTCCCATTGGTTTCAATGGGCCTACTTGCGGAGTCAGATACTAGTCAATGTATGTGGAAGTTGTCAGGTTCAGGCTATAGGTACTTCTGATAACCAGACTTAGCATCTAGTTGTATCTTAGGCACCTAACTACCTTTACAAAACTGGCCATAAGGACCTAATCACTTTTGAAAGGAGGCTGTTCAGCTTTTAAGTCACTTAGATACTTTTGAAAATGTTATCCCTAGGGGCCTAAGTAAGCATTTAGGAGCCTAAGTTCAGGCACCCATTAAAGGAAAGTGAGGGGTTGTGATGCTTTCTGCTCCCTTCCTTTAACTCATGTGGGGTCACACGGTTTGAGCTTAGGTGAGGATAAGATGCATCTTATGAAGAGGTATAGTAGTGTGTGGCCAGGAGTATCCTGGCACCTCTACCTAACCCCCAACTCAGGACTATGTGTACTTGACACGGTCAAACTCACAAATATTAACGGGGATCTCCTTAATCTAACTTGGCTCATTATTAGATCTCTTACATATTGAGAACGTGTAAGTGTGCAGTGGCTCTAAATTCAATTATTAATGAAGGTTATTATTTTGGAGGATGGTAGACAGTAGTAACTGCTGTGATAAGAAAGGCAAGAGACCCTTCATGTCTTCAATTAAAGTGAGGAGAAAGACAAATATATCCAAGTGCAGTGGTGCAATGAAATTTCCATGGCCTCTAATTTGGGATGCAAGAAAGGAGGTAGGGAAGCTTTTAGACTTTAAACTTAGCATAATTGCTACAAGATTTTTAAGAAGCGGCGTTGTGGGGCACCTGAGCAGTCAATGATCCAGTCATGTGTATCCTTCCTTTGGGGAAGATGCCACCATTTATTACCCGACAAGAAATATTGCGGGACATGATTTGTAAGAGAGTTTTTCATTTTCATTTGACAGTTTTTAAGGTCAAGCTCAATGGCTTGTAATTGACAGGCTCTTTAGGCACTTTGAAGAACGGAGAACACAGAGCAATCAGCAATTTTCAATTTGTCATCACATCGCCGACCCATTCAGAGAGATTTATCCTCATTCTGATACTTGGCTTTTTTCATGCATATTTTAAAAAGGAAAAACGGTCTTGAGCAATCTATCCAAGGACCAGGAAAATAGAGAAAAAAGAAAACTGCATAGGGATACGTCATAGTTGTTGCTAAAGAAGAGATTGCCTTTTGGGGGTGCTCTTTAATGCAAATTCCTTTGTACATATAAACCATATTGCTAAGAGAATATTTTCCCGTCTCTTTTGGATCTTCACTTTCCAAATCATAGGGCCAGATTTTTGCCACACTTACTCTAACTAGTACCTTGCTCTATGAGTAGCATCACTGAAAACAGTACAACTACTTATAAATGACATGGGTGGCACAAACTGGATCATAATAGGTACCTCGTACAATCAGAGGACTTCAATCCTGCAAGGTGTGGAGCAGTTACTGTACTGTACTGAGTTCCTTCAGTTCCCATAGAATTCAATTGGAACCAAGGGCATTTAGCAACCTGAAGGATCAGGTTTATAATGATTGGGCTTTGATTAGAGTCACTCCATGAGTCTAACCTCTCGATTGTGACTTTTCCTCTATTGGGGAATCCTTCTAGCTTTCATTTCCTTATTATGGTTTGTGCAAATAGTCACCAAATAACCATCACATGTGATCTGGCAGGTAGAGGTACAAGTACCTTTCTGTTTATTGTTGGGGGTACTTAATAATTTCTGCAATATTAATTAATCCCAGTGAATGACACCCTCCTTACCCAGCCAAAGAATAAAAATGGTTTTCAGATATACATTCCCAATGTAAAAATCTTTATTTTGTTAGAAAAAAATCTAGCTTGTGACATGGTAATTGTTATATTAATGTATACAGCCTGTATTACACACACACACACACACACACACACACACACACACACACACACACACACACACACACACACACACACAATATCTCTCTTCTCTATGGCTGTGTGACCTGGACACCATACAAATTGCATATCAAACAGCTAGACGCCTTCCATATGAGGTTTCTGTGTGCCTTTCTGTGGATCCGCTGACAAGACAAAATCGCCAACCTAGGGATTCTCCAAAAGTCAAATGCACAAGCATCGAAGCCATGCTGATAAAAGCCCAACTATGCTGGGCTGGACACATCATCACGAAGCCTGAACATCGACTCCCCAGAAAAATGTGCTCTGGAGAATTGGCGCAAGGACACTGGAATAAAGACAGCCCCAGAAAGCGCTACAGCATCAGGAACAGCACACACTTTGGTGCGATAAAACTGGATGATCTTGGGAAGGCTGCATCAAATAGATCAGCATGGAGACCTACAGCACTCAGCACTTTCCAAGCCTTTGTAGATGACAGAAATAATCGACTCTTAGCTGCAAGGGAAAAGCATCATAATACTGCTATGGCTACCAAGACACTCACCGGTGACTTTGTCTGCCCGATCTGCTCATGAGCATGCGAGTGACACTTTGGACTTCAGTCACTGCAGAGTCCACACAAAGAGTAACATGAAAATGTCATCATCGAACCGACAAACTACGTGAGAGATGAGGTCTATAGCCCACACTGGTACTTAAAAGGTCAACTGGAGCTCTAGAGCTCACTTAAGGCATCTGGTTGAACCTGGGAGGCCCGAATGAAGATGAAGCTCAGTTCGGGGAGGTGAACATAAGGGGAGAAAGCCCAGTTAAGAAGGAAACTGACAGGGGATATCAAATACCTGATGATATGTCTACACTGCAATTAAACACCCATGGCTGGCCTGGGCCAGCTGATTTGGTCTCCGGAGGCTTGGGGTAATGGGCTCTTTATTTGCAGTATAGACATTTGGGCTCAGGCTGGAGTCTGGCCTCTGGGACACTGCAAGTTGGGAGGATCTCAAAGCTTGGACTGCTGCCTGAGTCCTAATGTCTACACTGCAGTTAAACAGCTCCTAAACCCGAGCCGAAGTCAGCTGGCACCAGCTAGCTGCGGGTGTCTAATTGCAGTGTAGACATACCTTGTGTGTTGCAGGCTGGGTCACAGAAAGTCAAGGAGCTAAAGTACAAGCTAAGAAACTACCTGGTGAGACTTGCTAGTGGAATGTAGAAACAAAGAACAAGTAGGGAAGCTCCTTAAGTCAAAGGGGCTAGGTAAAATAAAAACAAGCTGTCAGCTACCCAAATTCCTCACAGAAACAAGATGGGAAGAATATGTCATTAGAAAAAATAAAACAAGGCATAGGTGAAGATAAGGGGGTAACCACTAAGAGTCTAATTAGCAGAAGAGGAGGTGATAGCAAGCCCTTGACAGGTGTGCTGGTCACATTGAAGGAAAGGATGCTACCAGAATGAATAACTGGAGGGTATCAGATATTCTGGACTTAGCCTTACCTTTCTCTTCCTGTGAGATGCTACAGGTGGGAAAGTTTTGGTTACCTAGCAAATAATTGCGAAGGGAAAGTACAGTACAATTAAGTGTCAAGGTGAATACTCATGATAATTGTGAGGAAGGAACAGAACAAAAAGGTTGCAGCTCTGGAGGACAACAGAGCTCAACGTATGGAGGTTGTATTGAGGCAAAGTGACCAAGAGAAATATGAAAAAACCAAAACATCTAACATCTCATATGCAGAAGCTGTTAGCAGAGATCTAAAAAGGAAAAAAAGAAACCTGATATAGGGAAAGGAACTAGCCAGCAACAAATGAATGGGGAGGAAATAATGTGTGACACTGGGGTAAAATGACATGACATACGACTTATAGAAAGAGAGAGAGACTGATTGCATTTATGATTGAAGTAATACATTGTACGTCTTAAACAGGAAAGAAAACAGAGAAAATGAGAATTGTAATTAAAGCTGCTGCCAAAGTACTTAGGGGCTAGCAGCCTATTAGTTAAATCATTTCATGATTTCCTTAGTGAAGGAAATATTGAAGGTTTAAAGAATGATGGTGACTATTTTCATCTGGACTAGGTCAATAGCCCAATAGTGCATGGGCTGTAATTAAAGAAAAATATTATTGATATGACAACAAAGTCTGATATAATATGCACAGAGGAGACTTGGCTAATCAACTATAAAATCCCAGGATATGGAATATATAGACATGATAGAGAAATAGGAAAGGGTGTTGGTATCTGCACCTTAATTATGGAGAACTTGAACTACCTTGAAGTAGAGGTTAAAAAGCTCGATATCTAATATAGTGCTATTGAGATACCAATACAAGCCCAGTCTGGGTCTGTAAGACTTTACAATGCCTTGGAAACTAGAGACTATGGACCTGAAAAAATTAATTGCAGATGTCACTTGTCAGTTCATTATCTGTGGTGATCTGAATAATCGCAAGAGATTGTGGGAAAGCAGAAGAATTATAAAAATGGAAAATGTTTAGAGCAATTCTTTGAAGGGTATAATTTAGTAATATTAAATGATGGAGCACCTGCCAGGTTCAATACAGCTAACAGAAGCTTCTCATGCCTGGGTCTGGGAATTGCTGCTAGCACCATAGCAAGTAATTGCAGCTGGGAAACTTACAAAGAAGAGGAAATGGATAGTGACGGCTTCCTGACATTAATTACATTTCAAGGCAAAGGAAATACTGAAGATGGGGATAATAGCCCTACTTGGAATCTAAAAAAAGCAAATTGGAAACTCTTTAGAAACAAAAGTGAGTCATATGTGAATGGACAATAAATAAATGAAGATATTGAGGAACACTGTAGCCATGTTACCAAGGAAACCATAAAGTCCCCCAGCCTAGCTATTCCTGTCCTTAAAGATAGGAAAAGTGTTCCTTGATGGAACAAGTAGCATGCAATGATAATTAGGGAAAAGAATAAGGCATAGAAGACAGAAAAAAAAATCCTTAAATTGTGAGGACTTTGAAATATTAAAAAGTAATGCAGTTGAACAAAGGGCTATAAAAAGGGCAAAAAGAGAAAGTTGGAGAACATACTGAGGGAAAGGACATAAAGATAGCAATACAATAGAGGTATATAAGCAAATTAGGAAAACGAATGGACTAAAAAGTAAGAGCCACATGATACCAAGCCTTGTTGTTGCAGGGCACGGAGTAATAAGCTGCAACAAAGGAAAAGTGGAAATTCTGGCTACCATGTTTCGAAAAGTCAGCAATGAAGAGGATCAAAGGACAGAAATTAGTGAGAGGAAAGAACATTCGTTAGAGATAATTATGACATGATGAAGGGGTGGGAGGAGGATGTAGATATTATTTTAAATGAATGAAAACTTCAGTATCAGAGAACTCCAAAAAGTGATGAGGAGCAAAAGGCGAGGATGAAATGAGCTTGAAATTCTTAAACACCTAAATGAAGGAAGTGTTAGGTTGTATTAAAATGATATAATAATATATGCTAAAAGGGTGAAATCCCTACGGACTAGAAACATGTGATTACTGTACCAGTGAGAAAGCCAGGTAAGTTGTGTTTAACACCTGAGGCATACAGACCAATTGCCTTCACATCATGTCAAAGTAAAACCATGGAAAGACTAACAGAGATTAGTAGAAAGAAATAGGTTCATAGATGGAACACAAAGTAGGTTCAGAAGAGGTATGAGTGCTATTGACCACATTGTAAGGATAGAAAAAGAAACCCCAAAAAGCATGAGAACCAAAGAATTCATGAGAACAACTTTCCTGGGCATAGACAAAGCCTGCGATGTGTTATGGGACTACTTCATAAAGTGGGCTCTGTGGGTGTTATAGGAGAATGTGCAGATGGAAAAGGGAAATCTTAAGCACCTCTCCTCCCTCAAAACTATACAAGTCCAAATAGGGAAAGCTTTTTCTAATGTACATTCAATTGCAAATGGAACTCCACAGGGGAGTTTAAGTAGTCCAACTCTTTAACACCATGATAAATGACCTCTGTAAGGAGATGAGTACAAGAATTGGGATCATGTTATTTGCTGATGACTGTGTCATATGGACCAAAAGCAGAAACCTTGAAAATGCCACTAAAAGAAACAATGATTCACTTAAGTGCAGAATGGGGAAACATTTGGGGCTTCAAACTCTCCATAGACACAACTAAGGGAATCAGAGAGGTAGCCGTGTTAGTCTGGAATAGCAGAGGTAACAAAGAGTCCTGTGGCACCTTAAAGACTAACTAAAGCATTGAAGCATAAGCTTTTGTGGGCTAATACCCACTTTGTCCGATGCAAGCAGTGGAAGTCAACTGCTTGCATCGGATGAAGTGAGTATTAGCCTACGAAAGCTTATGCTTCAATACTTTAGTTAGTCTTTAAGGGGCCACAGGACTCTTTGTTACTTCAACTAAGGGAATGATCTTCACAACAAGGAAAATCCCAAAAAATGTAATGTGACATCTGTATGACCAACACATTAATATAAAAATATAAATTCTTAGGTGGGATATTTGACAACAACCTTTCACTTTGAGAGACCTTATTGAAAATATTAAAGATAAGTGCAAAAGTAGAATTAATTTATTTTAAAGTATCTCTGGAACATCCTGGGGAATGGATAAGAAAACAGTGGTAATTCTATACAGAGTGCAAATTAGAACACTTATTGGATCAGCAGTGAATACAAATCTGAGAAAACTAGGCTATATCCAAGGACAGGCATTACATATTGCATGTGGTTCCTTCATTAATATGCCTCCGTGTGTATGACAGATAGCAGCCAGTGAAATGCCTCTCACTCTGAGAATGAAGCTCCTAGACTTAACCTTGTGGGCCAAGATACTACATAACAGTGAAGATGCCAACATGAAGCTGGGAATTAAGTGGAGGGTGAGTAGGTAAAAAAAAAATCAAAAATTCCCGATTTAATAGGGTATACAAGCAGATAAAGGATCTTTATGTAAAGAAAGGATTGAAAGAGACAAAAATCTATTGTTATGGGAAAATACTCTATCACTAGGAAAACCATCCCCCTGTGATAGACAAGGAATTATATAATGAAATAAATAAAAGGAGAAGACTGATGATATACAAGATAGAGGAAATCAAAATATTTGTGATAAGTGGGGACACTGTTGACAAATATATACAGAGGGCTCTGGGGAGGAAGGAACGGAAGGAGTGGGAACAGCTTTTGGCATGCCCTCCCTCAGACTCAAGAAACTCGTGAGGTTAACCAAGTTTGTAGTCGTCTTTATGACTGAGCTAACAGGGATTATTGCTAGCACCAAAGTAGGCTTATGTGCGGCCAGCTGCTGTGGCCATCCTGTCTGACTCCTTATCAGGGCAGCAGGCAGTTTACAGTGGTAAGGCTGACAGCAGAAATGATATTCTTAATGACATATTACTGCTAACAACTGAACTGGCGCAATTGGATATAACCAATTAATAAGCATGAATCCCAGTGCATATAGGGATAGCAGGCAACGAACTGGCAAAAAATGCTATTAATCATAAATAAGTTGACGTAGGAATCCGTTTAAGCAAACTGGAATTTAAACACCTAATAAAAAATGAGCCAAGTATCTAAGTTGTGAAAAAGATACTAAGTTCAGTACCCTGTGGTTATAGACTCAGGGAGCAAGTCTGCTACACCACAAAACTGAAGGAGTAGACTGCAGGGAGAAAGGGGAAGAAATCTGCAGTTCCTCTTTTGGTGTTAGAGAGTGGAGGAAAGGCCTAGAAAAAGGCAGATGTACAATGAGGCCAGGAAGGAGCTGTGGGAAAGGGCCCGAAGGAAGGCCAAGGTAGAAGAAAACCCAGGAGGCAGCAAGGAATTTGAGGGAGCAGACCTTAGCTGCTTGCCACAGGGTCACTGGACTGGAAACAAGAGGCGAGGGAGGACCCGGGTTCTGCTTCCGGTTCACTGGAAAAAAGTGGCATGGAAGACCCTGACACAAGCTGGAGATGCATAGACCATGAATCTGGGCAGCCAGGCCAAACCTGAGTGGTGCTGCAATTCTATTCTAGGTCACCACACCACACACTTACATTTGGCAGGGGTGGGTGAAAACACTTTTGGTCCAGGAGGATCAGGCTGAGAATTGCAGGGTGTGTGTCTAAAAGGGTCAGGAGTGGGGAAAATCTATGTGTCCCCCCCCCAACTTTAAATGGTGCTCTGCAGACCGTGGGGAGGACTCTTGAGTTTGGGACCAGGCCTGGAAAAAAGCCCTGGGAGGTGCCATTCCACACAAGAGCAGGACAACCCTGCAGAGCAGAGGAAAGGGCAAAGAGTCTGTGGAAATGTGAACCTGGGTAGGGGTGAAAAAGAGTTATATTTATTTGGTTTTAGTTTAGAGACTTGACTTTGATCTGGCCAGAGAGCTGAGTCATGAGAACTGGCAGACCCACCATGGGACCTGAGTTGTTACCCCAAGGACAGACTCGGGATCCCAAAGTAGTCCTTCTTTTGCTTACTTCCAGGTTCCCCAAATACTGTACGTGAGAATAGGGGGCCCGCCCTACTGAAATTGCCAGAATTTACCCAGGATTTCCCTATGCCCTTCAGGAAATTTCCCCAGAACAGACTAGATCTGTTCACCCCGGGGAGGACATGGATAAAGCCCTCTGCTCAAAGGATTGACACCAACGCAGTATTTTTCCAAAATAGTTTTCTTCATTTTGCATAACCAACATTCCTGATACAATGAATCCAAACCTAAATTAAAACATGAACATAAATCCCTTAGCATAGGTATACAATTAAAGTACCCAAGACCATAATGTCATATAGTTGGAATGGCATAAGTGATTATGTTCTGTATATGGTGATCAGTCATATCCGGGTGACTGTTGGTAGCGACACTCAGGGAGGAAAAGAACAATTATGCCACCCCCAGCCATGAGGGGCATACTATCCATGAGTCAACAAACACCCTATTATTTTTCAAACCAATTTTTAATAAGCCTCTCTGACTTTTTCAGGTCAGTCTTCCATGTGCCAGATTTTGTTCTCTTTAATGGACGGCTCCCAAAACTGGAAAACCAATTTCTTCCCTTCATCATTCCCCATTCTGTCTCATTAATAACAGAAAATTAAGATTCAGTCCCACACTGGATTTGCAAAACACAATAGTAATATCATTACCTTCCATGAACATAACTCAGTGTAGGCCTAGGTAATTAAAACTCCCATTATTACCTTACTAATTATGTGCCTTTTTCATTTGGGAAATTATTTCCCAATCCTGTTACCATGCATGAGTGATCTATGGCATAATAAAATCAGTTTATTGCCTGAGATATCTCCAACCTCATAACACTAAGATCCCCACCATTCCCAGTTTTCTCTCACAGATCCCCACTATTCGAGTTCTCAAATCTTCATTAGTAAATTATCTTTAACATTTTCTGTCTAAAACTTTAAGTAACAATTCTCTCAGTATCATGATTCCCAATCCAAATTTGGGTTATATGCATTGTTTTAACATTTGAATTCTACGGAAAAAATAAATAGAGCACATACTTTCCTTTGTTTTGTCTTTTTACAGAGGCTCCATAAAGCCTCTGCATATAAAGCAGGTCTTCCAAATTATTGCCAGTACATCTTCTATTTCATCTAACAGAGTCCTATTTAGTAGGTTTTTATATTTACTTTTCATCCATCTATATATTTTTCTACTAGACCTTTGAACATTTCTCTTTCAAGGTCATCCAAGTCTCATCTTTGTATCTGGCCTTTAGTGCTCCTAGAATACTGAAAAATCCAGAATTGCTATTCTCTAGTTGTTACCAATAACACTGGTTCCCATTAGTTCAAACTGGGCTTCATCCAGAGCCCAATGAAATCAATAGAAAGATGCCTGTTGACTTCAATAGACTTTGGCTCAAGCCCGCTAAGTCTATCACTATAATATCCCTCATGCTTATCAATTTACCTTAGCCCACCGCTCCTGTATTACACACAGCACTTGAGTTCAATTATAAAACCAAAGGAAATGTATTTAAGAAAGAATAAAGATGCAAAATAAAAATCAGTGAGAGAGGGAAACAAATGGTTACCAATAAAAAAAAAAAGCAGAACACAATTTCTAGAGATTAAATTTGGGGGGGGCTGCCTTGTTAGTTATTTTGTAAGTCTGGATGGGCAGGAATGGTGTCTCCAGCCTCTGTTTGCCAGAAGCTGGAAATGGGTGACAGGGGATGGATCACTTGATGATTACCTGTTCTGTTCATTCTCTCTGGGGCACCTGGCATTGGCCACTGTTGGAAGCACTTTGTCCAGACACACAGTCTATGTTTAACAGCAGTTTCATTCCCAGCTCTCTCATTTTATAAATGGCATCACTAAAGACTTGTGCACCTGTAGTTTTCTACTTAGCATCACGCTCAGGAATTAAGTACAGAATATGACTTTCATAAGACAACCGCTGGTTTCCTTACAGATTAGTACCAAATTAAGGATGAAATCCTGGGATGCGTCGAGTCCTACTCACTACTCCTGTTGACCTTAGTGGGTGCCAGATATGTTCAGCAGCAATTCTTAAGATCCAGCCCAATATTAAAACTTCATTCTCTTTTACTTAAAAGTTCAGCAACATTCATTCTTCTCAACTCAGGCCAAGGTTTTCAGAACTAGGTGCCTGATTTTTTATTATTCTAGTGTCAGATAAGTGGCCTGATTTTTTGAAGTGCCGAACAGCCAGCATTACAAGTTGAGCTTCCGTAGGTGTACGTCTGAAGATCCAGCCACTTATTTAGGGGCCTGACTAAGAATTTAGGAGTCCAACTTTAGGCATCTGGGGCTAGATTCACAAAGAAACGTAGGCTCAGCTCCTTCCGTTTGTCCTATTGAAGCTGTTCCACTATGGATAAATAATTAAAAACGTCGTTGGAGCGGGGGGCTGGATCCCAAGTCTACCACATGATTACTCTAACCAATAGGCTACAGAGTCACTTATGCTTGCTTGTTCTCTCTGGCCCAGTGTTGAAGCTGTTGCACTGTGGATAAGTATTGAAAGACTCACTGGGCTAGAGAAAGCAGCATGAATCAACTATATAGGCTGCTGGTTAGAGTACTCACACAGGAGACCCAAGATCCAATCCCCCTGCTCCAGTTTTGTGACCCAGGGATCTCTTGATGCCAGCTTCCAATGGCATAAGTGCTACAGAAATCCTCTGGATCTTGTATTTCCTTTCACCAAAAAATGCCATGTAAGGTCTCTAATGAAAGGCTGCATCATACTTGTCCTCAATCATTGTGAGATGTGTGTGCGGGTGACATTTAAGGAGTTGTGTATATACTAAAAATTATGTTCTGTAGGTCTGAGAGTTAAAGACAGGTATCCTGTCTTCCAACAGTGGCCAATGCCAGGTGCCCCAGAGAGAATGAACAGAACAGATAATCATCCAGTGATCCATCCCCTGTCACCCATTCCCAGCTTCTGGAAAACAGAGGCTGGAGACACCATTCCTGCCCATCCAGACTTACAAAATAACTAACAAGGCAGCCCCCCCCCCAAATTTAACCTCTAGAAATTGTGTTCTGCTTGTTTTTATTGGTAACCATTTGTTTCCCTCTCTCACTGATTTTTATTTTGCATCTTTATTCTTTCTTAAATACATTTCCTTTGGTTTTATAATTGAACTCAAGTGCTGTGTGTAATACAGGAGCAGCGGGCTAAGGTAAATTGATAAACAGTGGTACATTGTTCCTTTGGAACAGAGGATACCCAGTTATCGGGGACTGGATACCACACTGGGACACTTCAAAGGGACTTGGGGAATGGGGTGCATCTGTTGTCAACCTGTTAGGCAAAGAGAGGGCTGGTTTTAGCCCAGAGGAAAGTGCTTGAGTGGGACTTGAACTGGGGGTCTTCCACAACTCAGGTGAGCACCATAGGCACTAGTGTAAAAGTTGAGGGAGCTCTTCCTTGCCCCACCACTGTTTTGTGGACGCTTATCTATAGGGTCCCCACTCTGTTAGGCAAGGTATGAACACATAGTGGCTTGGGCCCTACTGGAGAGTTAGGTGGAGGAGCATCTCTCTTCTCTTGGTTTGTGAAGTGAGCTGGTGATTGGGCATCGGAATGCCTGGCGTGGGGCAGCAGTGCACATGCCCAGAGGCAGAAACAGGCGCCTAGCGAACGTTTACTGCAAAAACGTAGGCACCGGATGATTTTAGGAATCTAGAAGGCTGGGGGGCTGCTAAGTGGGGGTTTTGTGAATCCCCAGTGGGGCCTCGTTCTGCAATGCAGGTGCTTAAGGTGGCAGTTAGCTGCCTAAGTCCTTTGGCGAATCCATTCCCTAGCTTTGAAAGTGCTGGCTTCAAACTTGTGCTGCTCAAAGGCTTCAATTTCAATGATTTAATAAAATCCCTGCCACATTGTTTAGAACAAAATTGTTCCTAACGTTGATATATCATGCAGTAAAAACCATTGCACGGCTCTGTGATGTTTATATGCATATTTGTTTGAAATAGACAGGTATATAAATTTCCTTATGAGTCCACGGTGTGTGTTCATACCAAAGGCAGTTCCTTTCATATTTCATGTACTATTCTCCTTTGCACTCAATCTATTTAATTCATTATGCACTTGATCTACTGCATTCAATATGTAGCAAGCATTTTAGTATTGCTTTTGGTATTTCAATGGGAATGGGTAAACCTTAAATGAATCATGGGCATCTACAGTCTAACGTAATTCACTACTAGGCAATTTTTCCTGCTATTTGGAAATTGCACAGCACCTAGCACACTGGATTCTTGATCTATGACTCGGGCTCCTCAATGCTTCAGGAATACAACTAAATAGCTAAAGCATGCACAGTGCCATACACATATAAATTCCTTACAGTTAACATACAGGCAGCACAATACTTCAGCCATTCCAGTGGGCGACTCTCAACCCCACTATTTAGATAGAGCTCCCCCTCTATGCTTTGGTGGAACTAACGAATAAACCAATTAAAAGTCTGATTAAACTAAAATGCTTTGCCTCATGCCCTGAAGATCACTAGCTTTATTCACCAGTAATTGCTTTTTAAATGAGTGTCTGCATTTTAATATTCATATGATTTGTTGATTAAACTATTTACGCCCTTTCAGTATTCTGCATACTAAGTAATATCTTCCCTTCTGTGACTTTTCATTTGGTCATTATTTTAACAGCCTGTCACAAGGCAGAATTATCTCAGCCTGAAGTCTTCGCTGCAAACAGTCCTCATACACTCCCATGGCAAGTTCAACACCATTTACAGTGTGCTATAAAGGTGTTTGTTCTCCACACTGTTAGACATTGGGTTAGAGCTGGGAGAGATCTCAACTCCCTGAGGACAAGTCTACGCTATCGCTGCCAGTTGATCTAAGCGATGCAATTTGAGTTACAGCAGTAGCGTAACTCAAGTTGACGTATCTTAGGTCTACTTATCGCGGGGTCCACGCTACGCTATGTTGACGGGAGATGCTATCCAACCGACACTGCTTCTGCCTCTCATTGGAGTTCAGAAATCCATGGAAGAGCGCTCTCCTATCGACTGAGTGTGTCTTCACTAGACCCGCTAAATCGACGACGCTGCATCGATTGTAGTAGTGCAGATTTAGCTCTGTAGTGAAGACACGCCCTGAGATCCTGGGCTTCTCTGGCCTGTCCTTCCAGCCTTCCTCACTCCTTCCTGTCTCTTTTAACTGTTCTCAGCTAACAAGCTGAATCACCTTGTTAACATATTAAGCACCAGCTGATTAATCAATTATTTTATGAAGCATTGTTGCCCTGTTGGTCCCAGGATATTTCAGAGACAAGGTGGTTGAGGTAATATCATTATTGGACCAACTTTTGCTGGTGAGAAGAACAAGCTCTGGAGCTGGAAAGAGCTCTTCTTCAAGTCTGGGAAAAAGGGACCATTCAAAGTGAAGTGGCCAGTTCACACATCTCCAGTCACAAACAGGAAAGGTGGTGGGAGGCCTGCGTGTGGAGGGATTAAATGGGTTACAGATAGTTGTGTATTGATGTATCTCAGGAATAGCATTGGTTTCAAGACAGGTTTAAGATTAGCAGCCCTGTTAGGCTCTCTCATTATACTAATTTATTTCATTTCCCTAGTTAATTTACCTTCAATAGTTGTTATCTCCTGTCAGACAGAGATTCCATTTCAAAAGGCTTTTTTTCTCCTGCTGATAATGGCCCATCCAAATTAAACAGCCTCTTACAATTGGTATGCTAATATACAACTTTTTCTTTTTGCTTTCTGTGTATATAAATATATCTTACTATGCATCCGATGAAGTGGACTATAGCCCAGGAAAGCTTATGCTGAAATAAATTGGTTAGTCTCTAAGGTGCCACAAGTCTCCATCGTCTTATTATTGCTTTCAGGGTGCATTTGTCCAGAAATTCTTCTTGAAGGAGGCCTATGAAGAGGTTGGCATATATGGGAACCACCCTAGTACCTATGGTATGCACAAAGTGTTTGCTGCTGCATGTAAAATTGTTATGGGTGAGGATGAAGTGAATGAGTCTGGTGATGTGCTTGGGGTGGCTATCTTAGGGTTGTCCATTATCTTGTAAATATTTGAAACAGGCAGCTATGCCATCATCGTGAGGGATATTGGTGTGAAGGTGGCAAGGATGATGCTCTGAGAGAGATTATTAATGTTGCGGGGGTTTTGGAGGACGTTATCTGTGTCCTGGTAGAAGCTGGCTCTTTGTGTAGTGAGTGATTTGAGGATGGTTTCTATGGGTCCCCATAAGAGTGAAGCATTTGTGTGATCAGCACAAAACTAACACTCAGGATCTTTTTG